>CANSNZ010000554.1:0-1427035 GCA_947646795.1 Beta lomatogona
TTAGAAACCCTCTCCACATTACATTCCTTCTTTTTTTTCCTTCGAAATGGCCTTAAAGTATTATACTTCCCATGTTCTTTCTCACAAATTTGTACTATTAGGCAATTTTTACTCGTGACTCAAGAAATGGCTACAAAAAATTGGTCATGCTGAATGAGAACTGGTCTCGGGAGATACAAACCCACCATGGTTTCGGACCCGTGCACGGGAACTTTTTAGTACTATAAGTGGTTGTTTGGTATATACAGGACATAATGTAGGCAATAGAAATTCCCATGATTTTCTAATTTTGGTAGTTGTTTGATAACATAAAATGGGGAAAATGGGGGCAATGAAAGTTTTTGGGAAATTAAAATTCCCACAAACCGTGGGAATTTATTCACCCACCCCCATTGGTCATTCAAAATTCCCACATCAATTCATGGGAATTACAAATTCCTTGATGTCAACATAAATATACTCTATTAATTCCCCGGCTAATTCGGACAACACATGATCATTCTCCACAATCTCATGCGTCGAAGTAATTAAGAGTAACCCTCGTTTGAAAACAATTTGGTTCCTCTAAATGATCCTATATGAACGGCCGAATATGGTATCCCTCTTTATTGTCTAATACCCATGTGATATATGGTCACAAATCATATTACTTTGTAGCCGAGAATTATAAGATAAACAACTAACTCTTTTCCAATAACAGATTAATCATTACATCGTATTTACCCCCTACAACTTAATGTTAGTGACATATTATTCATGATAATGCTCCTAATATAGTATGGCGCATTTTTTTAGTGGTCATAAGTGGTCATAGCTCTAGATGAGAATTTATATTTTAAACATTATCGATTGTTATATATATTATTGAAAATGTAGATACGATAAGAGTTAGTTAGTTAGTTAGGTGATTTTATCTGGATGAGAGATAGTGGTGGACCATTTAATATAAAATTAATAAATTATTAGCAGGTCATGTTAAATTATAAGATGATAAATATTAATTTGGATTGGATGAAAACGAAAAGGTATAAAAGGTATTATGTGATAGAGATAGTAAATTTCTTACTGTTCAAAATTATCTAATACTTTTTCAAAACTCATTCAACTTTTAAATTGTATTTTTCATGCTCATTTCAAATATAAATATCCTCCATTAAAAAATTACATAATAAATTATTACACTTTACCCAAAAACCGGATTAGTCTTACTTGATGAATGACATAATGAAGCTCCAAGAACTCAAAATATTAATTTAAGTTATAAATATCATCTCAAACATCCCCATTTAAATCATAAACAACAATTCCATAACAAATAGAATTTTTTTTTTAAAAACTCATTTTTTTTTTTCCGAATAGAGGCATAGATTATACTTAAGTTAGGAGTCCATCAAAATGGTTACATTGGTAGAGAGTCCAGCAGGTGGGACCAAGTGGGAGCTTGGTGTGGCGACAAATGCCAAACTACTCGGTGTTGAGTCCAGCAAGGCAGCAAATTAGCAATCTTGTGAAGCAAATATCAATTTGTATACATTCTGGTTTAACGATTATGAAAACGAAAAGGTATAAAAGGTATTTGTGCATTCTTACTTGATATGCAAAACGATTACCCTTAAAAGGTAGAATATAAATATGATAAGGATTTTTTTGTCAAAAACTACCTATTAATTGCAACTTTTTGAAAACAACTACCTATTAATTGCAACTTTTTGAAAACAACTACCTAATAAGTCTAATTTTTAAAACAACTACCTTTTATCATATTTTCTTATGTTAGCACTACTAATACACGGTAAACGTTAGTAATTCCGTCTGGTGGGCCCCACTTGACAATTCCCTCCATTTTAAAAGATATAAATTTATGGATTTTTTTTGTCAAAAACTACCAATTAATTGCAACTTTTTGAAAACAACTACCTTTTATCATTTTTTTTTGTTAACACTACCCATACACAGTAAACGTTAGAAAATACCGTGTTTTGGTAGTGCTAACAAAAAAAAAAAAATGATAAAAGGTAGTTGTTTTAAAAATTAGACTTATTAGGTAGTTGTTTTCAAAAAGTTACAATTAATAGGTAGTTTTTGACAAAAAATCCATATGATAATTTGCTTCCTTCTAGTAATCTTAAACTCTATATGATGTATGATCCTTATCCAAACCAAGTCATCATTGTTTCTTATGTAATCTACAAAGTCCACACTTTTCCTTACTCTACTTTGCATATATTTCCTTCGCCTAATCCAATGCCCATAAAAATAAAAACCCAGAAAAAGGCAATTGAAATTCAGCAAAACATAACAAACAATGTCTAAATTTAAATTGGCAATGATTTAGGATTGATTAGATACATAGAGATTTGCTGATATTTATTGAGCCAATCACTTCCTATAATTACGACAATTTCCTATATATTTAAATTGGCCATGTTGCTACTTGTCTTATACATGGGCCTTACACACGTGGCCAAAAATTTAATTTTAATTGATATGGTGGAATTAAAGCTCTTGCCTACTGACACCTAAGCAAATTTTTCTAGCTTTAAATAATAGATATATATATATGCCTAAAATAACATTTGATATCTAAACTCCTTTGATAAAAAAAATTGACGTTGAAACAACAAAAGATTTTATTAACTAAAAATTGAATAATTGTGTTAGCCAACAAAAAATTGAATTGTGTGATATTATTTGAAAATGGGGTTTTATATTGTAGTAAATTAGTAATGCTCCATCTCATAATCCAAATCTTTATAGGAATGTCCATCTTCAATTGAACTTTACATATAGAATGAGAGAAAATTGAGTTGATGGAACTTTCTGTGTAAGACGATTGTAACTTATTAATAGTGTAAAATGATTGTAGCTTATTATATACTATCTGATGATACTTTATCTAATTGTATTATATTTATTTTCATTTTATTAAATAGTGTTATATTATCGCAATGTTAAAGTTCTTATATAAACTTTTATTAATTAGTGTATATGAAAGCATATTATATTTTGTAATTGTAAAATCATTCAATTATATAAACAAATTGGAAACGAATTGGAAACCAATTGATCAATCTCATCCATTATAATATTCTTGTAGTTTCTTGACATGTCATATAGCAAATCAATTAAGCAAATTAACAATTGGAAACCAATTAATCAATCTCATCCATTATCTATCTCTCCCTCACCATTTAAACGAATTGGAAACCAATTCCCACTATTATTTCTCTTTCTTGCTCACCATTTTCTCACTCACCTCTCTTCTCAAGTGAAACGAAACTTTCACTTATATTTGAAATCCTAAAAATTACAAAAAATGAAAGAAATCAACTCAATATCGACATGCATGTATATGATGCACCAATTTTCGAGCAAATCATCATGTTATAATGGTTAGAAGTTAGGCGAAAATTTATGGTTTTTCATCATGCATGGGATTCCATTAATGAAGAAGCAATCGGCTCATGAATAATGGGATGACTTGAGTCTTCAAAGTGTGGAGGTTGCCAAAATGAGGAAGAAAAAATGAAAAACTTGAATTTGGATATGTTGATTCCAAATCTTGATTGTAAATCCCAATATAATTTGGCAAGTAATTTTTATCGCTGGAGTTGCTGCCGCAAGGCCGCAAGTCGACGCTCCATTGAGCCGTTGTGATTGTTGATGTCGCTTATCCGATGTTGCTTCCGTCTCGTGTGTATGTGTTTTGTGTTTGTCACTCATCAATTCATTTTTCCTTCTTTTTGCCAAAAGAAATCATGGTAATTAGCTTCTCTTTTCTTCCGGGTGGTATCACAATTCACAAGTGATGTGCTACCCTGCAGTTGGGTTTATTATTTATAGTAGTAGTGTTTAAGCGTTTTATTACGTTTATTATATATAATAAATCAATCTTTGACACCCAAAAATCACGGGACAAATCTTCAATTTATGGAACATCTAAAATGAAAATGATCGAGAGTGATTTTGTTTATCTTTTGCAATAATATTGCTAAAGCTTAAAGTATGGATTTATTTTTGGAAGTGAATAATTTGTTTTCCTTAAAGTCATCGGTTCTTTTTAAATTGTATTTGATTGAATGATTTATGCAATCAAATGCTTATTCTGTCCTATTTGATGGTGCAATATTGTAGTTCAATACAAATTTCATAATATCATGATATTAATTGCCAAATTTACATCCCTAATTAACGCAAATCGCGGTTTTCTTCCTTAAACACCAAAATTTTCGAAACAATGTATTTACATAACCGGTTTAATTAGTGTATGATTTGTTGCCTAAAATGTTAGATGATGGATTGAAGGAATTGAGTAACGCCTAAAAATATGCTCTAATAGTGAGAGGTTTGAAGAATCATGACACGTGGCAAATGTATGAAATGCAATGAGAAACTGAGGAGCAATGTGAGGCTTTGAGGTTTAATGGGTTGACACGTAGGACGATTTTTTCTTGCTTTAATATTATATATGATTCATAGCAAAGACGATAGCCTTCCTGTGATAAGTGGTCTGTGGTAGTAAGAGCACCGATACATTAGATTCTAGGAGCTCTTTAGACCATATGCACCCGTTCTCGCATTATGGCTCTGTTTGGTATGGCGTAAAACATTTTCCTGGAAAACTGTTTTCCTCTATTTTCAATTTTACATTGTTTGATTTGCAGGAGTGTAAAACCATTTTCCCTTGGAGTAAAATTGCTCTTTCAATGATGGAAGACCATTTTCCCTTCAAAATGAAGGGAAAACTATTTTCCTTCTCTCTCTTGTACACTCCTCTCACTATCTCCTTACTTTCTCTTTCATTTTCCTCTGATTTCATAATTTTTCCTACATGCATGGAACCAAACAACGGACAACTAATTTTAGAATTGTGTTTTCCATTGTAAATTGTTTTCCATGAAAATCATTTTACACTGAAAAATTTTTACGCCCAACCAAACGGAGCCTATATGTGGAATTTGGACCTCTTGGGTTATGTTATGGAAGTACCATACACGGCACCGGAGGCGCCAAAATGATGGCCATGGCTATTTATAGTAGGAGAGTTTGATATGGCCTAACAAGATATGCAATAGTAGAAGGAAGGAAGTTTGCATCAATTTCACCTTTGCTTTACAAGTTCATTTCCCGAGTTTGATTTCTAGTCTTTTGGTTTACAAGTTTTATCATAAACTTAAAACCCGTGCAAGAATGCACGGGAGGTTTTCTCGTAGATATGATTTGGTACATTTTTTTATCAAACCAAATAATATAGATTATATAAAACGTTGATATGGTGCAAGTCATATAAAGAAAAGAACAATTCATCTATAATAATAATGAATCTAATTAGATTGAATTAACAATACGGATAAATAAATAAATTACACTAAGAATGACAATGTAATAAAATAATTAAAAAACAGTCAAGTATATTAATATTATTAGTTATAGTATTCATTTGAAGTTTTTTAGGCGGAACAAGAATACAAAATGATTAATAATTCTATACACTCTAGCGTCACACTTTTTTTTTTTTGAGGATAACTCTAGCATCACACTTAGATAGTTAAATAATAAATTGAAGTTAAAATAATAAAGGTAGAAAGAATGAACAATGCAAATAGCGGATGAGGAGGGGTGTTTTGTCACAGGTGGGGAGGTTCCTCATGTGTCTCAAAGTTAATTATCTAATCAGTGGCATTTTCAATGATAGTGGATAAGAAATGTATACTTTCCATCCCCTCGAGTTTTCGTACCCCTCGTTACAAACTTATGTGGGCTTTTTCTAAAGATGGCTCGTAATCATTCGACCAAAACCGCATACATGCCGGGTAATGGCTGCAATTTTGAAGCTTTTCATGCGGCTTGGGTTGAAATATGGAAGTTGGAGGTTTCTCCCAAAGTCCCAGGCATTTTTCCTCGGCGTCTTTGCACTTCGTACGTTTCCCACTAGAGCTTTACTCAAATTTCGTCACTTGTTAGAAACAACTATTTGTCCCTCGGTGTGCTTTGGAGGAGGAAACCGATGTTCATGCCATTTGTAATTGTGTGCGTGCAAAGGAGTTAATGGGAGGAGAGTGGATGCAGTGAGTTGTTGGGAGCTTTATATGATGGTTGCTGTGAATTTAGTGGCTAGTTGGAAGAAGGTCGACCCGTAACATAAACAAGTGGCGGCTTAGTGCTTAGTGCTTACCTTTGGTTTTGTGGACGTAAGAATTCTCAATATTTTTGAGAATAAGGTCACACCTAAGGCAATGTTATTATCTCGAACTCAACGTATAGCCGATGAATTTGGCCAACATTCCAAGCGTGTATATGGTTGAATAAATGCAAAGCATAATATTAGAAGAGTGAAATGGTCCACTCCTCCTCGAGACGCTTCATTGGACAATGATGGTTGGATTGGGTTAGGGGCAGCGTCCGTAATTAGATGTGGCTATTTGGCGGTATGAAGCTACTTAAGTTTCCCAAATACCATCAATAACTCAAGAGAAGCAAGCTCCACAACAACAAAGATAAT
This sequence comes from Beta lomatogona, assembly GCA_947646795.1. Lineage (NCBI taxonomy): Eukaryota > Viridiplantae > Streptophyta > Magnoliopsida > Caryophyllales > Amaranthaceae > Beta > Beta lomatogona. The sequence continues at coordinate 6,503 of CANSNZ010000554.1, forward strand.
ACCTCGCCCTAACGTAATGCCTAGTCAAGCATTTTCAATTAGTTAGGTTGTTAGAAGTTTGTTAGTTCTATTATCCACATCGCTTTATTTTGATTGGTTAATTCTTTGTATAGAGCTATGTTATTGGTTAAGACACACAATAAGTCGGATTATATAAACATCTTTGCCGCCGTAAGAATCAGCATTCATTCAATAAGATTTCGATTCTCTTTCTCTTCTCACAAAATTCTCTCTTCTCTTTCTCTCTTTATTCATCTAAAATGAAAGAAGTTATGTAAAACTTCTTTATGGTATCGTAAGCAGATCGTTTGTAAAAGATCCTGAAATCAAGTTCAGCTACATTTCAGTACCAATCTTGTAAGATTTGTTCAAAATCATCATTAGAATTTGCAAAATTCACTGTAGAAATTATCAAGCTACAGAGGTCAGTTTTTTGCAGACTTAGATTTTGATCTTCAAATCCTGAAATCTTATTCTATTTTCATCAATTTTCAAAACCCGAAGAAATTGAAATCTAGATTTGTTCATATTTACTTCATCATCATGAGTAATTCAGAAAACAATGATTCAAACAATAATTCGAGCAATAATTTAAGCAATAATCCTACTCAAGATCCTGGATCTCCATATTACATTCATCCGAATGAAAATACTTTTATTCCTTTGATTTCTGAGAAGTTTAATGGTGAATGTTACGGAGAATGGAGGAGGAGTATGATGATTGCATTGTCTGTAAAGAATAAGTTAGGTTTCATTGATGGAACTCTAACTAAGCCTAGTGTAACTGATCCTAAACACAAAGCATGGGAGAGATGTAATGATATCATTATATCATACGTTTTGAGATCTCTGGAAGCTCCTATTGATAAGAGTGTCATATATCTTAGCACTGTTGCTGAGATTTGGAAAGATCTTGAGGAAAGATTCTCACAGACCTCAAGACCTCAATTTTTCATTCTTCAACAAAATCTGTCTGAGATTTCTAAAGGTTCCGCCTCAATAGCTGATTATTTCACTCAAATCAAAGCTATATGGGATGAATTGAGTGCTATAAGGCCTTTACCAGTCTGTACTTGCAATGGATGTGCTTGTAATCTTACTCAACAGTTCATTAAGCAGCAAGAGGAAGATAGAATAATCCAGTTGTTAATGAAATTAGATCTTAAGTATGCAAATGCTAGATCTAATATACTGATGATGCAGCCTTTGCCTAAGCTTTCTCTAGCTTATAGGTTGTTAATACAAAGATGAAAAACAACAACAACATACCTCTTCTACAAGTGGACAGTTGGCCTATGCTAATGCAGCTGATAGCAGTAAAGAAGGTTCAGGCGGTAGGAATTACAAACCAAATGCTAGGTTTGTTTTTCAAAACTCAGGGAAGAAAGTTGTGATTAGAGGATCTAAAAGACCTCAATGTGATCATTGCAAGAAAGTAGGTCATACAATTGATACTTGCTGGAAGATTCATGGTTTTCTGCCTCATATCAAGAATAGCAGTAAGAGTATGACAAATGTTGCACAAGGAGATGTAAATGACAACATTGGTGAAGAAAATGTTACTAACATTACAGAAGCACAGTTTGCCAACTTATTGAAGCTTATTTCTGCCCAGCAAACAGAAGATCATCCCATTGCTGCAAATGTGGCAGGTACATGCCTTATCACCTGTGCTACTTCCAAATGGATAATAGACAGTGGGGCAACTGATCACATTTGCACAAATCTGGCCTTGTTTAGTTCATATAACAAGTTTACAAAGGTGCCTAATACTATTACCATAGCAGATGGAAAGCAAGTAGTTGTTGATCACATTGGCACAGTTGATTTTAGCAATGGTATTACATTAGAAAATGTATTACATGTACGGGGGTTGAAGTTTAATTTGCTATCAACTCACAAACTGTGCAAAGGCATGAATTGTGAAGTGACTTTCACTCCCGTATTATGTCTACTATAGGATCCATCCCTTCATCATTCCCCTGGTTCTTGGTAGACTTTCATCTCGATTATATGTTGCTGATGAGCGTCCTATTGACCATCAATGTCATCTTGACAACTCACCGACTCACCGCTTGTTCGGCCTACGAGATGCCAAGTTGTGGCACCTCCTCAGGTTAGGGCATCTTCCCTTCAATAAATTGCACCTTGTTTATCCTAGTATCATCAATAATGCAAGCATGTGATACTATATGTCGATTTGTCCTAAAGCTAGACAAACAAGGTTGCCTTTCCATGCTAGTTCTCCGTCACAACTAGTTGTTTTGAGTTAGTTCATGTAGATACTTGGGGTCCTTATAAAACTAAGACTCGTGATGGATATATTTGGTTTCTTATTGTTGTTGATGATTTATGAAGAAACACATGGACTTCCTTGATGAAGAATATAAGTGATGCAGTTGGCATTCTTAAAATCTTTTCTAAAATGCTGCAAACACAATACAACACTTGTGTTCAATGTTTGAGAACGAATAATGCCAAGGAATTTTGTGAAGGAGATATCTTAGATTTGTTTCATTCAAATGGTATTAAACATCAAAAGACATGTGCGGATAGCCCTCAACGGAATGTAGTAGTAGAAAGAAAACACGGACACTTATTGGAAATAGCTAGAGCATTGCGTTTCCAAAGTAGAGTGCTAGTGAGATTTTACGGGTGAGTGTTTGTTGTGTGCTACACACCTTATCAACAAGATGCCTTTGAGTTCTATAGGTTTTCATTCTCCCTATGAAAAGTTAAATGGGATTAAACTGGACACTTAAGACTTTTTGGTTGCTTATGTTCCATTTCTACCCTAAAGGCACATAGAACCAAGTTTGATTCAAGAGCACAATTTTGTGTATTCCTTAGCTTTTCACCCTATCGAAAGCATACAAGGTTCTTTGTCTTGATACTTGGAAAAATTATTATCACAAGAGATATCATCTTTCATGAACATCATCTTCCCCTTCCATTATTCCACTTCTTTTCCTAAAACCATCTTCTCCTATATATCTCCCCGTCAATACACCATTTAACATGGAATATTATTTTGACATTCCAGAGCCACTTACTTTTCCTAAGTGACTTTTCCAATACAACTTCTCCCTCCTCACCTTCTTTGTCTTCACCTCCTAGCCTCATAAACACACCTCCTAGCTCCATAAACACATCTCCTAGCCTCACGGATACACCACCAGCTTCTTCTACAACACACATTTCGGATGAACCTATACCTTCTTTTGTTCCTAGATAATCCACCGGAGTTAAAACCAAACCAGCTTACTTGGATTCATATATGTGTCTTCGTTGACAATATGTCTCGATCATTGGTGTAATATTGTTCAATTTCACCAATTACCTTCTCCCATTCAAGCCTTTATTAACCACACCACTGAGATAACTGAACCAGTCAACTACTGGAAAGCATCACAACATCCAGGGTGGGTTGAGGCTTTGAGAAATGAGCTGGGGTCTTTAGATGCTAATCATACATGGGATATGGTGGCTTTGCCAAAGCATAAAAAGGCTATAGGGTGCAAATGGGTTTATAAGGTGAAGCCGAAGGCGGATGGCTCGGTTTAGAGACTCAAAGCTAGGCTATGGCCAAAGGATTTACACGTAGATATGGTTTAGACTACAAAGAAACCTTCTTTCCAAGTGGTGAAGATGACAACTATAATGTGTCCCGTTGTCGGGCTGCCGCTTATCAACACTAGCCCCTTCATCAGCTAGACATAAATAATGCCTTTTTAAATGGCAATGCAACCTCCTTGAAGAAGTGTACCTGAAGGCACCAGAGAACATTCATAACCCAAATAAGCTTGTTTTCAAACTCAATAAGTCCTTATATGGGCTTGAGCAAGCCTCAAGGCAGTGGTTTGCTAGTCTACATGAAGAGTTAGTTCAACAAGATGGGTGAGGAAACTGGTCTGGCCATAGCCCCGAACCGGACCATGAACTACACTCAACCCATGAACCGGGATCGTGGAACCACACTCAATATTGAACCGCCTCGCTAAACTGGTCAAGAAATTACACAAAAGTTCTCGTCCCCTTCCCAATCATAAAAAACAATAGTTCATATTTGCGATAATGGAAATTATTTATTGTAAAAACTAGTGCATATGCAATTAGAAATCCGAATCAAAACACATTTCTAATTATACGAAAAGAAAAAGAACCGGGCCGAGCCGAGCCGAGCCTTGAATAAGGGTCGTACCGGTTCAAGTTTGAGAACATGGAAAACCCATCCCTGAACCTGAACCTGAACCAAACCTCTCAGCTAATCAGTCAAGTTATTGTTCATGGCGAGCTGAACCAGTACGGCCTACTAAGCGGCTCGTGGCCATGTCTACCCATGAGTATTGTTTGCAGCTATTTGCTTGGTGGCCTCCTGAAATTGGTAAAGACAAAGCTCTCTTTTTGGCAATTAAACTAGCCAAGCAACATGGAGCGGCAACCGAACTCTTATTCACCCTCTCTCGAAAGCTGTAATTTTTTCCTCTTATTTTGATAGTGTCCTTGAAGATGTTGTGTTGTTTTGTTATGTTTTTAATTCGGTAATGTGGTCTCATGTCAAAAGATAGGAAACTTAGTAGCCCATCGACCACCTTGCTAAGCTTGTGGCATTTGCTGTTGAACAAGTGTGGGAAAACCATTGTCCTTTGGAAATTTCTCCTTATATACTCTCGGACACTTTGTCCCTTAATTAATGCATTTTGTTTGTTTTTCCTCTCAAAAAAAAAAAAAGCAGAAAGACTCTCTAAATTTGGCCCGAGAGTTAGGATAACGAAAACTCCTTTATCATATCAGCCTTTGTGCACTTTTTCCCAAGAGTTAGTAAGGCCCTGTTCTTTTGAACTTATTTTGGCTGAACTGAACTGAACTTATTTTATTTTGGCTGAACTGAACTTATTTTTGCTGAACTGAACTTATTTTTACTTATTTCTGCTGAACTGAACTTATTTTTACTTATTTTTGCCGAACCCGAACTTATTTTGGTGAACCGAACTTATTTTTTGCCGAACCGAACTTATTTTGGCCGAACCGAACTTATTTTTGCCGAACTAAACCGTATTAACATAATATTATCAATATTATTATTATAATAATCAATAAATATTAACATAATATTATCAATACTTATTATTATTATTTTATTATATTATAATAATAAATAATAAATAATAAATAATAAATAATAAATAATAATAAAAATAATAAATAATAATAATAATAATAAATAACATATAATAAATAATAATAATAAATAATAAATAATATAACAAATAATAAATAAAAAATAATAATAAATAATATTAATAATAATAAATAATAATAATAATAATAATAATAATAATAATAATAATAAATAATAATAAATAATTGTAGTAAATAATAATAAATAATAATAAATAATAAATAATAATAATAATAAATAATAAATAATAAATAATAAATAAAAATACTAATAATAATAAATAATAAATAATAAATCATAAGATATAGTATTAATAATAATAAAAAATAAAAAATAATAATAAAAAAAATAATAATAATAAATAATAAATAATAATAATAAATAATAATTAATAAATAATAAATAATAAATAATAAATAATAATAAATATAAATAATAAATAATAAATAAATAATAATAAATAATAAATAATATTAATAATAAATAATAAATAATAAATAATTAATAATAAATAATTAATAATAAATAATAAATAAAATATAATAAATAATGATAATAAATAATAAATAATAAATAATAAATAATAATAATAATAAATAATAGATAATAAATAATAAAAAATAATAATAATAATAATTAATAAATAAAAAATACTAAATAAAAAATAAATAATAAAAAAAATAAAAAATACAAATTTATCGTTATTTTAATCATAATAATAATAATAATAATAATAATAATAATAATAATAATAATAATAATAATAATAATAATAACAATAGTAATAGTAATATTGAAAACAAAAATAATAATTACAACATTAGACAAGACTGAACTTATTTTTGCTGAATTGAACTTATTTTGGCTGAACTGAACTTATTTTGGCTGAACTGAACTTATTTTTATTAATTTTTGCTGAACTGAACTTATTTTTACTTATTTTTGCTAAACTGAACTTATTTTTGCTGAATTGAACTTATTTTTACTTATTTTTGCTGAAAATAAGTCCAAAAGAACAGGGCCTAAATTCATTGTTTAACTATGTTCGGAAAAATAAATGACAAGCAAAAATCGAATGAATTTACATCAATAGAAAGTCTTATTCTTATTTTTTGGTAATAGTTGTAAGACGTTCCACTTAGGAATATAAAATACCACGTAAGAACCAATTTGGTACATATTCACCAAAGTTCACGAGATAATTATATATTCTAATACATTTATTACTTGATTACTTATAAAAAGTACTACCTGGATCTCGAATTAGGTGTCATACTGACACAACTTATTTTAATAATCAAAATACAAGTCATATAGTAATAATTCTCCATCAATTCTCTTTGTTGAGTTTCAATTCTTCAAACCCTATAATCACAAGAAAAGGGGAAAAAAATTAAAATTGCAGTTGTACTACACTAAAGTTTGTAGAAAGAAAAAATACAAAGAACAACAATTTGAGACTTACGGGGTGAATTCGATGTTAATTCTACCGGCGTTAGGGTCCGCAATCACAGAAAAGGCTTCTAGGGAGAGATCAAGACCATTTGTTGAGCAACCGGGGCACAGGTCTACAACTCTGACGGTAACACTACCACCTCGGCAAGGTTGGGGTACACCTTGGTTGGTGCCACTAACACATGTGACACGGTACGACCTACCACAAGCTGCTTGATTTTGGAAGATATCCGCACTCGCGGCTGCTATCATAGTACCTTGGTCTTGAAAACCATAGCATGATGATGCTACACATACAATGTGTCCCCCAAACACCAAATTAGAAATAGAAGTTAAAAAAAACACATGACTTTAATTCAGACTACCTTTCATATATATATGAGACTATTACACGATTTTAATCAAATATTATAAGTCCTTTTTGTGATTGTGTCATTTTCATCTTTAATAGCCACTGAAAAATGATGATAATAGACTAAGAGCGATGAATCTATATGTAGTTTTGAAGGAAAGTTTAATGAAATAGTATTTTTTAAGATATGTGATTTTTTTTTCAATAAATTTTCATTATACTACCTCTAAAGTACAATGATAATGGACTGCAATGAAAATTTCTGTAAATTATAATAATAATTTTTCACTAAATTACCTATAAGTTCATTATTGTTACGATTATCTATTATATATCAAATGGGCAAAAAGGGTTAATAGTAATGAACTACAAGCACAAACATCAAGGATTAAGTATATATTAAAAACACTAATCGATGCGTAATTATATTATGTGCTACAAAATTTTATTAACGAAAATAATAATGTTGTATTAGGACATGTAAATAATTCTTATTATGTATTTAATGCTTATATTAATACTATATAGGAAATATAGATACTACTTAATTATTTAGTTATCTATGTCTAGATCTTAGGTTAATAGATAACAAAACCATTTTAGCTTAAGTTGTTACATATCATGATGAAACAACATTATTTTGGAAAATGTAATAACTTTTTTTATGCTATCCTATAAAAGAATATGTGATTATATATTATACTTTTTCATGCAGGGAGAACTAATTTACAAATTTATATAACTACATAAGCTTTTTTTTTTTTGTTGAAAAAGTGAGATCTCTTATAAACTTGGTTTAAGCTTATCTCAATCTCTCGAGTAGGTAATTTAATTAGTTGTGTGATTGTGTCAAGTACATGTTCGAGATACAAATTTAAACCTATAGAGATAACAATATATATATATATATATATATATATATATATATATATATATATATATATATATATATATATATATATATATATATATATAATATAATATAATATAATATAATATAATAAGCTAGATTATCGTTATAATGAAACATGAAGAGGGTAGAAAAAACTTACGAACATATACGGTGTAATATGTGGCTTGTCCGGAAATGGCAATTGCAACTGATGCAAATGATGCAAAGATGGTCACGATAATCATGGAACGTATAAGTGAAGCTGACTTCATATTTGATATGAAAAGTGAAAACTACTTTTTAATTAGAAACCTTTCAAATTTCAGTACAAAAATATATGAAGTTTTGTATGAAAATATGAGTGAGCGCATCATGTACTTATAGAAGAATTATTAGGATTTGGGAGTTGGGACATAGCAGTCTTTGGACGGTTCTTCGTTCAAATAGCAACTTCTGGATAATTTCTCAAGATTTACACGCCAAAGAATTTTCTTGTATTCATGTAAACTGCTAAAAGTCGTCAAATAATTAATTTAAAACCCACGTATTACGTTTGCTATCTAAAAAACATAAGCATGATTTGACAAATGTAGATTATGAGGCGAAATTTTGGCTAATTTCTATTGACTTGAATGGTATTGTGTAAAAACATTGTCTTTTGAGCATAATGAAGGGGAAAAAAAATTATCTTATCGTTTTCCTTTTTTTCTTAACATGTGATGAGAGACCACAGCACGCAATGTAAGCTCCTCATTATTGTGCAAAATTCTATGTAAAAACTACCTTTTAAAGAAATATATGGGCTAAAAGAATGAACGGTGCAAATATATGTTTGTAAGTTTAAAACTTACTTCTAAAATTGTGACATTTTATATTTAGGTATCGATGTTTATGCTCCATGACATATTGACATTGACCTTATTACATTTTTTTTGGTAGGAGATGTATTGACAAATTGGGAGGAAAGAAGGGGATTTAAACTTGCCAATGGTGAAAATCGCTCCCAAAACTTCTTGGAATCGGGAGAGATGCTCTAACCACTAAGTTACCCCTCACTCTCATTGACCTTATTACATATCCAAATACTAGTAAAGTAATAGCTTAGTTTTTTCGAAAGTAATATTTTCTAGCAAATAGAGTAAAAATTTGTTTAGGTTTACTAAGATTAACTTTGAAATTGTGTCGGGTGAATAATAAATCATATCGAAATTGGATTAAGTCAATAACATCGAATAATTCAAAGCGAGTACTCGTAGTTAGGGTTGACTTCATGTCGGGTCAAGAACATGAAAATGAGTTGAAATCAGGTTGGTTAGATGCTAGTCATTTTAAGTCACCACTTGTCAAGTGTCGGTTTGGCTTGAGCAATCCGTCTTGCGTGGACCCGGTTCACATTAAAAATAGTGTGGACCAGGCCTAGACTCGTGCCCCACTACAAACTAGTCACTCCCGCTTTCCAAAATCCGCGCGATTTTCTCGCTCTTCAATAAGATTCTCTAGCCCTAAAATTTTAACAAAAACAGTTGTTCAGAACAAACATACACTATATCATTTTAAAATACACTATATCATGTCAAAATACACTATCATGTCAAACACTATAACGATCGATTATGATAATTTTGTGTAATATACAAATAAACTACACTATAACATTTCAAAATACACTATATCATGTCAAAACACACTATATCATGCAACTCTATCATGTCAAAAAACACAGCAAAACGCTATCATGTCAAAATACACTATATCATTTCAAAATACACTATATCATGTCAATATACACTATAACATGCAACACTATCATGCCAAAAAACTCAGCAAAACACTATCATTTTAAAATACACTATATCATTTTAAAATACACTATATTATTTAAAAAATACACTATTAGGAGAGTAAAGTTATCAGAGGAGAGATAAGTTATCAGGAGAGAGAAAAGAGCAGAGACTGAACGCGATAAAAACGGAAAGTTGTAATCATTAAAACTCACGTGAGATGGATAAGGTGCACCGGGTTGATATTAGTTTTTTTATGGCTTGAGACTCTACTAACAGGCCGGGTCACCTACTCAGGGCCAGGTCACTCTCTAACCAAATGTAGTTCTCTCGATCAAGTCAACTGATGTGTTGGTTTTATTTTAGGTTGGATTCAGTGATCATTATTTCGGGTTTAATGGAATAAAGTCATACTAGAATTCTGATGGATTCTTTGGCTTGATCAACTTTTTACAGCTCTAACTAATATCATAAGAAAAGCTACCCAAAATTTCTCTGAGTAAGTTGTAGAATGCTACATCTATACGATGAGTAATTCACTAGAAATACTGAAATCGATTGTATTTAAAAATAATTTAAGGGATATTATCTCAGATAACCCTGATTTATAGGCCTTTTCCAATATAACCCTGACTTTGGCAGGCCTGTCTCCGATAACCCTGAACTTGGTTTTTGTCATTACATTGGACGGAATTAGAGTCGGCGTTAAGTACTCCCTAATTTTGTTTGACTTTTGCTAAATTCATCTCTTTCTCTCTCTTGTTCTTCATCTCTTCTCTATCTTGTTCTTCATCTCTTCTCAAGCCCATCATTCTCTTATTTTTTTCTCTCAATCAATTCTCCACATTAAAACTTTAATGAAAGAAAAAAACACCAATGACAGCTTCTTCCTAACTCTCATACAAACCCACATCTTCCAAGTACTGTAAAACCGCGATTCTAAGTTCAGTACAATTCACAAAAACGATGATCAATACATCAACAAATTCTGCAATAAAATCATGAATCAACCTTTTCAAGTTATTTTCACCCCTTTTTTCTTATCGTTCTTCGCCTTCCTCCCTCCTATCAGAAAATTGAGGAGAGAGAATTTCCGACTTTCGCATGGTTGTTTACAGAAATTCAATTCGAGATTTAAAGCAGCACGAAGCTCAAGATTTCTATCTGTAATCCGCTCGTCGATCTGTGTGTTAGGGTTTCCAATTCGCCTAAAATTCTTAATTTTTGTTGTTTCAAATTTTCAATTTCATGGATTTAGGGTTTTGCTTTTGTATTAGATTTTCGTTCATTTTTAGCTCAATCCAGGCTTCGATTTTGTTGTAGTAGTAGTTTGTTTGGTTATTCGATTGATTGTATCTTGTATCCCTATACTACACATTAACAGATTTTTGCTCTTTCTTCTTCTTTATTTCTTAGTTTTTTTCCCCCTTAATTATTTTATTCAATTATCTGAGTTGTTGATTATATTCATATTCAAAGGATTATATTCTGAAAGATAAAGGAAAAAAAAAAAGAAGAAACGGAAAAACAAAGTGGATTATGAAATAAATAGAAAAGAGGGAATATTTATTTTTGATAAGTAATAAAATTTTAGCTGAGGTGAAAAGAAAGAGAATTTTGTTAGAGAAAAATAGTAAAGATTATACAGTAGATTGAGGCATTGAGCTATAAAAAAATGGCTGGTTCTAGAGCCAACTTTCGATATCATGGGCAACTATTAGGCATAACTGAGCCGATCTCATGTGGTGGACCGACAGAGTATGATGTAACTATAAAGGGGTGAAATTGATTTTGTGGCTATTTTTTTTGTTTTGTTATGTTTTGGATTAAAGTTTTAATGTGGAGAATTGATTGAGAGAAAATATAAGAGCATGATGGGCTTGAGAAGAGATGAAGAACAAGAGAGAAAAGAGATGAAGAACAAGAGAGAGAAAGAGATGAATTTAGCAAAAGTCAAACAAAATTAGGGAGTACTTAACGCCGTCTCTAATTCCGTCCAATTTAATGACAAAAACCAAGTTTAGGGTTATCGGAGACGAGCCTCGCCAAAGTCGTGGTTATATTGGAAAAAGGCCTATAAGTCGTGGTTATTCGAGATAATATCCCATAATTTAATGTTGTGATTCCATTATGCAGTAATGTTTATATCTTGCAGTTTTTTACCCATTAAGGGTCCATTTGATTCAACTTATTTTGTCTTATATGATCTGATCTGATCTTATCTTATCTTTTCTAATCTTATCTTATCTTATGTTATCTTATCTTAACTTATCATATCTTATCTTATAAGATAGTTTATTGTGTGTGTCTAACATCTTATATTATCTTATCTGATCAGATCTTATCTTATCTTATCTTATCTTATCTTATCTTATCAGATCTTATCAGATCTTATCTTATCTTATCTTATCCTATCTTATCTTCTCTTATCTTATCTTATATGATCTTATTTTTATTTTTTCTGAAATAAGTTAAAATAAGTTGAATAGAACAAGACCTAAATAGTTAGCTTTTTTTTATAAGTAGATAGAGTTTTTTTTCTCCATGTATAAGTCTTATACTGATATTTGAAGTTTTTCTATGAAAATTCAGATACAGTTTATTGTGTACTCCATCCGTCCCATAACATAGTGCTTACTTCTTTTGTCCACGGGAACTATGGAGAATGGAGGGAGTAGTAGGATTCTCCAAATAATTATTTGATGAAGTACTTTTTTGGCACTTTCTCTTGGAACTACTCCCTCTGTCCCTAAATAGAGTTCTCATTTCTTTTGGGCACAATTATTAAGGAGAAATCATAAGTGGGACCTTAGTTGTATTATATCAGAATTACAAAATGAAATTGGTACACTATTAATGAAGTGTTTATTGAGGAGAGAAAATGTGGAGAAGTGGATAATATAATTAAAAAAATGAAAGCTAAATAATATGTTAATTGGTGGACCCATAACAAATAAGGAAATGAGAAATCTATTTGGGACAGACAAATAGAAAAATGGAACTCTATTTAGAGATGGTGGGAGTACTTCTTTATTTTCTTTTTCCTTAAAAAAAATCAAAAAGCAATAAAAGTTCCTTGGAATCGTGTAAAACAATAAATGAGGGCAAATATTTTGAAAGAAAGGTATGGGCATTTTGGAATGTTTATATAAAAATTGAGAGTAATTTAGTCCAAATAAATTGAAAAAAAATAAAAATTGGCACAACATTCTAGGACGCCCAAAAAGAAATGTAAACGCTATATTATACACCCTTCGTCCCATAATATAGTGCTTGTTCCATTTTTGGTTAGTCAAACTTTAAAATCTTTGACCAAATATTCTCATTAATACATATAATAGAACATACTCATGTGAGATCTTGTTAGATTCGTCTCAATGTATAGTTCCATAATATCAACTTTTTATATTTTCTATTAATACGGAATTGAAGATATAGAAGGTCAAAGATTCATGTTAGAGACCGTGTGAAAAAGAAACAAACACTATATTATGGGACGGAGGGAGTAGGACGGAGAAAGTTTTATTTGGATATTAATTAGTAATTACTAAGAAACGTAGGAATAGTCTTGCAAGTTGCATGGCTCCCAAAATCTATACGACTGTTAGGCATGGAAAATTGAGGTGATTGAAAATCATATCTTTGAAAATTAAACGTAGTCCAGATTTATGCACTAACCACAGAAAATTGTAATATTAAGTCTTCATGTTCCTAAATAACAGCCAGATCAGGTGGAACTTTCACTGATTTTTCTTTCCTAATTTTCAATAACTTTTTGTTGGAGAATCTTCGGATGGAAATCTCATATATCGTATATTACCACCAATTTTATCTCCTTCTGGCTGCGCAAAATCCCCAACAACCCTCCCACCAAGAAGAATTAATAATAGGTAGAAGATATATCTTGGGAGGAGAAAGTAAATTAAATCAATGCTTAAAATAATGAGTCGTTTACACTTAATAAGCATTTTTATTATTTAAATCAAAATCTTTTTTTATTGATTTCCTAATAAAGTTAACATAGTTTTTTAAGGTATAAGAACATCAACAAATGGGTTGGTTTTACATGGTCTAGGAAAATTAATACTTAGCATTACTTGGTTTTTACCTTTGGGGCAACTAGCTCTTGCAATAGTTTGGTCTTGTCTGCCAGACCAACTGGGCCTTGGATGGCGTATATATCAGCGAATGGCGTGAAGCCATTTGTATAAGATTACTTTGTTGTTGCTGCTTTTTTGTTTTGTACAAGATTGCTTTTTTGTTTTGAAGTAAATTAAAAAAATCAGCTTATAGTTTTTTTTTAAAAAAAATTACGGTAACGGCTATAAGAATTTTTTTATCTATAAATTGAGTCCAGCTTTGATATATTTGACCACATTTCTTCCCAACCTACTTTTCTTTCTAATCACTTTCTCCAACCTACAATTTTTAAAATGTATATAAAATGATTAATATATCACTAATTAAACAATGAATACAAATTATCTACTCTATATAAAAAAAATAAAAACATTTTGGATACGATAGAGAGTATATGGTGGAGTATAGCAAAAGTAAGAGAGAAAAATAGAAAAACCGAGTAAGACTAGCCCACCCATTATGAGAAAAAAAAATGAGCTGGTGGGGAGTTAGTGGGATCTTAGGTGTAAAAAGGAGGAAAGGGGAGAGAATAGAAAAAATTTAAAGACCAACAAAAGCCACTCACCCATTGTAGATGTTGTAAGGTCCTTAACAATAACTTATACTACCTCCGTTCTTTTTCTATTGCAACAATAGAGTTTTAACGCTTGCCAATGCACAACCTTAACTATTAATATATTTAATTCCTTTTAGTAAAAGTTATACAAATTTGATATTTTGAAAGTATAAATCGAGACGAATCTAACAATATCCCACATGACTATATTTTTCCTTACATAATTATCACAAGAGATGGTGAAAGGGTGGTGAGTGAATAGTGTAAAAATCTTATTGTTGCAATAGAAAAAGAATGAAGGAAATATTTCCCTAAAAAAAAAAAAGAATGAAGGAAATATTTCCCTCAAAAAAAAAAAAAGAATGAAGGAAATATAAGTTAAGGTCTTTAAGGATAACCGACATCAAAGTTAAGGTCCTTAGGCCCTGTTCTTTTGGACTTATTTTCAAAGAAAATAAGTAAAAATAAGTTCGACTCGAAAAAAATAAGTTCGGTTCAGCAAAAAATAAGTAAAAATAAGTTCGGTTCAGCAAAAATAAGTAAAAATAAGATCGGTTCAGCAAAAATAAGTTTAGTTCAGCCAAAATAAGTTCGGTTCAAGCAAAAATAAGTTCGGGTCGAGCAAAATAAGTTCGGCTCAAAAAAATAAGTTTAGTCTTGTCTAATGTTGTAATTATTATTTTTGTTTTCAATATTACTATTACTATTGTTATTATTATTATTAATATTATAATTAAAATAACGATGAATTTGTATTTTTTATTTTTTTATTTATTATTTATTGTTTATTAATTATTATTATTATCATTATTATTATTTATTATTTATTATTTATTATTTATTATTTATTATTTATTATTTATTATTTATTATTTATTATTTATTATTTATTATTTATTATTTATTATTTATTATTTATTATTTATTATTTATTATTTATTATTATTATTAATATTATTCTAATTATTTATTAATATTATTTATTATTATTATTATTATTTATTATTATTATTATTATTATTTTATTATTTATTAATCATCATTTATTATTATTATTATTATTATTATTATTATTTATTATTATTATTATTATTATTTATTATTAATATTTATTATTTATTATCGCCTATTTTCAAGAAAAAAGTAAAAAATTTCGCCTATTTTTCGGTACGCCCTAATTTTATTTCCTTGCGGAAATGGAACGGGCGAGCAAAGGGGATTATTATCTATTATTTATTATTATTATTATTTATTATTATTATTATTATTATTATTAATTATTAATTATTAATTATTATTTATTATTTATTATTATTATTATATATTATTTATTATTTATTATTTATTATTATTTATTATTATTATTTATTTATTATTTATTAATTATTTATTATTATTTATTATTTATATTTATTATTATTTATTATTTATTATTTATTATTTATTATTTATTATTTATTATTTATTATTTATTATTTATTATTTATTATTTATTTATTATTTATTTATTATTTATTATTTATTATTTATTATTTATATTTATTATTATTTATTATTTATTATTTATTATTTATTATTTATTATTTATTATTTTTTATTTATTATTTATTATTTATTATTTATTTTTTTATTTATTATTTATTATTTATTATTTATTATTATTATTTATTATTTTTTATTATTATTTATTTATTTTTATTTTTTAATTTTTATTAATTTTTATTATTATTATTATTATTTTTTATTTATCATTTTTAATATTATTTTTTATGATTTATTATTTATGATTTATTATTTATTATTATTAATATTTTTTTTTATTTTTTATTTATTTTTATTATTATTATTTATTATTAATTATTATTTATTTATTATTATTATTATTTATTATTTATTACTATTATTTATTATTATTTTTTATTATTAGTATATTATTTATTATTTATTATTATTAATATTATTTATTATTATTTATTATTTGTTATTTATTATTATTATTATCTATTATTATTTATTATTTTTATTATTATTTATTATTTATTATTTATTATTTATTATTATAAAATAATAATAATAAGTATTGATAATATTATGTTAATATTTATTGATTATTATAATAATAAGTATTGATAATATTATGTTAATACTGTTTAGTTCAACAAAAATAAGTTCAGTTCAACAAAAATAAGTTCAGTTCAGCCAAAATAAGTTCAGTTCAGCAAAAATAAGTTCAGTTCAGCCAAAATAAGTTCGGTTCCAAAAAAATAAGTAAAAATAAGTTCGGTTCAGCTAGAAATTAGTAAAAATAAGTTCGGTTCGGCCAAAGAAAATAAGTTCGGTTCAGCCAAAATAAAATAAGTTCAGTTCAGTTCAGCCAAAATAAGTTCAAAAGAACATGGCCTTAGAGTAGTCTTTACTCACAAAAGTATATATTAATTATAGGTAGAAGATATATCATAGTAAAGATTATTGTCAACAAAGTTATCGTAATCCCTTATATTACTCCTTATTTGTAGGTTCTAAGTCAACGTATATCCCTAACGGCCCGTTTGGTAATCGTTAATAAATTGCGGTAATGGGAATGAATTTTAAGTATAATGTTATTAGGCAAGCTGAAGGATTTATGTCCTCGACTTAAATGCAATTACTAATTATATTATGGATCGTATTATAGAGATAATAAATTCGCTCTATTGGGTCGCCTATACGTCTTGCTAGAGAATGCTATAGAACTTTGGGTTAGGAAATTATAAACTCAAAGCCCAATATAATGGATCCTATTAGGTCACACAAAATACTTGGATCAACAAAAGAAACCTAGCGCCCGTAAGTGGCCCTAGGGTGGCCGGCCAAGAGGAAGGGAGAGGAGAAGTGATTCTCCTTCTAACCTAAATGTATTTATATATTTGGTTAGGCAATAAGGAAATATACTAGATATCTTTCATTATTCTTCTCTCTCATATTCTTTCCAAAAAGGTCACAAAAACTCCATTAAAGTAGAAGAATAATTTCTTCCTTCCAACTAGCATTGGTGGAGTGTTGATTCGGGTTGGTGGACCAAGTAGAGGAATCGCAATTGAGGTTCTTAATCCGGGTTATTCAAGCTTTGTGGAATTCACGCTTCAAAGGTAAATTCCCAACTATTATGTGATCCTTGAATGTATATACATGAGATCCTGTTTTAAGTGCTTATGAATTTGATTCATGAAATTCCGCTTAGAGTACTTATATAGTCCTACAAAGGGTATCGCTTTAGCCTCTTGCATATAGATTTTTGGTCATGTATGATTAATTTTAATTTGATTAAGGGGAGGAATTGAATTATGGATTGAATAATTAATTGAAATTGATTAAATGGAGATTTAATTACTTGCTTTCTCAAATATTAAAGGCCGAAAAATTCACCCTATAAACCCTAATTTTTGAAATTTAAAAATCTGATTTTAGATCTCTAAATTTCGAATAGTAAATTCATGTTATTAATCTAATTTTCATGTTTAAAGTTGTTTATGTATGAAAATAAATTCATATGAAAAGTGTTTTATATGAATTAGTGATTAATTTATATGAATAACCTGAAAATTTATTAAAATAGAGATTTTAATTTTCTGAATTAGGCATAAAAGAGTTTATGTTTAATTTAATCAAGATCACTAAATTAATTTTACAAAAGGTTGTAATTTTAATTTCCTTCAAATAAAATAATAAGAAAAGAAAAGAAAAATTGGAGGAGGAGGAAGAGGAGCAGCCACGGCTGGTGGCTGCTCTGGTGGTCTGCCGGCGAAAAGCCGGGGAGGGTGAATCAAGACTGCCGGTGAGCAGTCGAGTCAGCGAAGGGGTGGTGGCAGCAGCCACGCGCGACGCACGTTTGACGTGCGGAGCAGTGCACTGCTCGCCGCCGCAGGATTAACTCCGGCGTCCGACGTCGGCTCGCGAAAGACCGGCGAGTTGCCGATGAGGTCGCCTGAAAAGGTGGCAGGAAGTCTCTGGGCTGGCGTGGTTTTCGCAGCCTTGTGCTGCTGTTTTGTTCTGTTTGTTCCACAAGTTTTAATAAAAAAAAAAAAAAAAAATTTTTTTCTCAATCTGCCGAAAAGGGCAGATGCAGTTTTATTTTATTTTTGAATTTTAAAAACATAATTTTTGGGAAAGATAGTAAATTTCAATTATGTTAATTATTCAATGACTTGGTCATAAATTCAATCCATAATTTGATTTTTTAATCTAATTAAAATAGGTATGCTAGATTTATAGGATAGAATCTTTAGGTGGTTAGGAATTACTTAAATATTTTATCTACTTGCTATAATTAAGAATATTTGATATTTTGATTGATGGCAAGAATAATATGTGATATTATGATGTGGCTTTTATATTTTGATATAATTGCTATGTATGACTAGTATGGCCCAAATTAAGTTAGAAAATACGATCTGCGCATCGTGATGTATTCTTGTAATTTTTAAATACGATATGCGTATCGTTAAGTATTTTTGTAATTTATTTAATTTAGTTATTATTTAAATTATTTTGATACTTATGTAATCCAAAGACGAAGTCCATCAAGAGAAGGCCCATGGATAAGGTGGATGGAGATCCATGAAGAGTCCAAGAATGAGCCATTGATGCTTAGTTCTTAGGATTAGGGGCCATACTAGATCATTTTATTTTCGCATTTTATTATTCTTTAAAATGCTTATAAGTTTATTGTATGTTGATTGTTGATGCGCTAGAGTTCACTAATTCATAACAACATAATAAACTTAGGTCCCGTAAATATTAAGGTTGCTTTTCCAAACATAAAGTACTTATCAAACCCTTAATTAATAGTAATAGGTCATGCCTCCAGCAGGTGTTATCATTAATTTTGGGAATATAAGGTAAAATTGCGAATTTTACAACTTAGTTTGGTTGTCCTTAACAAAATTATCAAAAGCGTTTTGAATTTTGAAGCAAGAGATAGTTAAGCATGCGATGTTTATCCATCTAAACAAGAGTTATAATTTGTTATAACTAGTAAAATAGTTTACTTACCTTGATAATGTAACGTTAAAGATAAGGCCTCCGTCTGCTTAGTGTTGCATGTTGATAGGATCTTGTAAAACACTTATTCAAATGGGACATTAAAATTAAATAGGTGATCAACCTAGAAACATTTACATGTTTTAGGTTACTTTATAAACATAAAATTGAACTTTGCTTTATTTTTCTGTCTGTAGATACTATGTCTAATAACAACAACAACAACAACAACTCCGGTTTCAACATTCGTCCATTTCTGGAAAAGGACAGACCGAATGGTGAAAATTTCCTTAATTAGGAAAGGACCTTAAGACTTGTTTTGATGTCTGAGGGTCGAGAGGATGTCTTAGAAACCCCACTTCATGTGATTACTGATGAGTCGACTGAAGCAGACAAGCGTCGTGCTAAGCAGGCCAATGATAGGTCTGTACCGATCACTTGCTTGATGATAGCAGCCATGAAGCCAGACCTCCAAAGGAGGTTCGAAACCAAGGATGCTTATACCATCATGCAAGAGCTGCGGGCTATGTTCCAAACACAACCCCGAGTTGAGCGGTATGAGACTAATAGGGAGATACTTGAATGTCACATGAAGCCGAGTCAAGTTGTTGGCCCCCATGTTTTCGCGATGACGGGTCTTTTCGAAAACATGGAACAACTTGGATTCCCTTATAGGGTCGAGTCAAGCACCGACATTATTCTCCACTCATTACCCGACAATTTCAATCGCCCGTAATGACCTACAATATGAATGAGTCCGAAAAGACTTTGCAAGAGTTACATGGATTGTTGGTCAACGCCGAAAGGAACATCCCTAAGGTTGAACCAAAGAAAGAGGTTTTGATGGTTCAAAAGGGAAAGGGTTTCAAGAAGAAATGGGCAGAAAGAAGGACAAAGGCAAGCAAGTTGCCACCGTTGCGTGAAAAACCTAAGCCAACCGCCAAGCCAAAGGTCGCCGCAAGAAAGCAAGTGCTTCCACCGTCACAAGATAGGACACCGGAAGAGGAACCGCCCGGTATACTTGGAAGAAAAGAAGTACGGGGCTTCCACTTCGTGTATATATGTTATAGAAATCAATTTGACTTCTACTTCTTTATGGGTATTTGATAATCGGGCTGTGGTTCTCACATAGTTAATGATGTGCGAGGACTAAAAAAGAAGTAGGAAGTCGGCAAAAGGCGAGGTAGAGCTACGCGTTGGAAATGGAGCACGAGTCGCCGCACTTGCCATAGGAAGCTATAGTCTACACTTGCCATCTGGGCTTATTTTAGAACTAAATAATTGTTATTTCGTCCCTTCAATAAGTAAGAACATAATTTCTGTTTTAGTTTTGGACTCTGAAGGGTTTTGTTTTGAAATAAAGAACAAGTGTTGTTCCATTTCTTACAATAATATGTTCTATGCCAATGCTAAATTGATAAATGGCTTATATGTGCTTGATAGGTCGTTACAAATCTATAACATAGATAGCAAGAAACAAAAATCAAATGATTCCAACCTAACCTACATTTGGCATTGTCGAATGGGTCATATAAACCAAAAGCGTATTCACAAGTTACAAAAGCATGGTATAATTCCATCATTTGATTTTGAATCATTTGATGTATGTGAATCATGCTTAATGGGGAAGATGACAAAATCACCATTTACTGGAAAAGGTGAAAGGGCCAGCGATCTTTTAGGACTCATACATACAGATGTGTGTGGTCCTATGAGCACAAAGGCAAGGGGAGGGTTTAACTACTTCATTACCTTCACTGATGATTTGAGTAGATATGGATATATATACTTAATGAAACATAAGTCGGAATATTTTGATAGATTCAAAGAGTTCCAAAATGAAGTACAGAATCAACTTGGTAAGACAATAAAAGCACTACGATCCGATCGTGGTGGTGAATATTTGAGCCAAGAATTTGATGATCATCTAAAGGGTTGTGGAATTCTTTCACAATTAACTCCACTAGGAACACCACAATTGAATGGTGTATCTGAAAGGAGGAACCGAACCTTGCTAGATATGGTTCGATCAATGATGAGTCTTGCTGATCTTCCGAATTCTTTTTGGGGATACGCTCTCGAAATTGCTGCACACACACTAAATAGGAGTCCGTCAAAGGCTGTAGAAAAGACTCCATATGAGTTATGGAATGGAAAACCTCCAAACTTGTCTTCTCTTAAAATCTGGGGATGTGAGGTCTATGTAAATCGGTTACTATCAGACAAGCTTGCACCCAAGTCAGATAAATGTCTCTTTGTGGGATACCCAAAAGAGACAAGAAAGAGAACAAAGTGTTTGTCGTTGCTCGTGATGGTGTCTTTCTTGAAAAGGAGTTTGTTTCTAGAAAGACAAGTGGGAGTAAAATAATTCTCGAAGAAATTCGAGATGAGCAACAAATAGACGTGGTTCACACCATGTCAGAGACGGCCCGACAAGACGAAAGTCTAGTTCAGAGATGATGTTTTCAACGCATGAACCTCCTACCGTCCCACTTGAATCAAGTGAAGATCTTCAAGGAGTCAAGAGAACACTTCTCGATGCTCGGCCCCGCGTAGATCTAGTAGAGAAAGGATTCCAAACAAGAGGTTGGTTGATTTCCCGTTAACCGAAAAACTCGAAATTATGATTTTGGAGAATTCGAGAGCCTACTACCTACAAACAAGCTTTGACGAGCCCGCACTCGAGAAATGGCTTCGAGGCCATGAAATCCGAAGTTAGACTCCATGTCCGAGAATAAAGTTTGGACCCCCGGTCGACTTGCCTAATGGGGTTAACCCTATTGGATGCAAGTGGGTGTTCAAGTTGAAAACGCACAAAGATGGGAATGTCTATGTATATAAAGCAAGACCTGGTTGCAAAAGGATCTCGCACAAATTCATGGTATAGACTATGATTAGACCTTTTCTCCAAGAGCAATGCTTAAATCAATTCGGATACTTTTAGCGATTGCTGCATTTTATGATTATGAAATTTGCGCGATGGATGTCAAAACCGCATTCTTGAATGGGTTCTTGAATGAGGATGTGTACATGACACAACCCGAGGGTTTTGAGGATCCGTAAAATCCTAAAAAGGGTTTGCAAGCTTCAGAGATTCATTTATGGATTGAAGCAGGCATCTCGGAGCTGGAATCTTCGATTTGATGAAGCAATCAAGAAATTCGATTTTCCTCAAAAGAGAAGAAGAATCTTGTGTCTACAAGAAGTTTAGTGGGAGCAGCTTAGTCTTCTTGGTATTGTATGTAGATGACATACTACTCATGGGAAATGACATACCAATGCTTGAGTCAATCATGGAATGGTTAAAAAGTTGTTTCTCTATGAAGGACCTGGGAGAAGCTGAGTACATACTGGGAATCAAAATCCATAGAGATAGGTCTCGAAGGATGATTGGACTAAGTCAAGAAACTTATATTGATAAGGTTCTTACAAGGTTCAACATGGAAAACTCAAAGAGAGGTTTCGTTCCCATGTCACATGGCATATCGCTTAGCAAGAGTCAGTGCCCTACTGAACCTGATGAGTTAAAGCGAATGAGTAGCATTCCTTATGCTTCGGCTATAGGATCTATCATGTATGCCATGATAAGTACTCGACCAGATGTTGCATATGCCTTGAGCATGTGTAGCAGGTTCTAAGCAAATCCAGGAGAAGCACACTGGACTGCAGCTAAGAGCATCCTCAAGTACTTGAGAAGAACTAAAGGCATGTTCTTAGTTTATGGGGGACAAAGTGATTTGGTTGTTGAAGGTTACACGGATGCAAGCTTCCAAACCGACAGAGATGATTACCGCTCTCAGTCAGGGTATGTCTTTTGTCTAAATGGAGGAGCAGTGAGCTGGAAGAGCTCAAAGCAAAGCACCGTAGCGCACTCTACGACGGAATCGGAATATTTAGCAAAGCGGTTGAAGCAGCTAAAGAAGCAGTTTGGATCAATAAATTCTTGACAGAGCTGGATATCATACCTAGTGCTCTGGAAGGGATTGAGTTGTTCTGTGATAACAATGGTGCTATTGCGCAAGCAAAAGAACCGAGATCACATAACAAATCCAAACATGTAATGAGGAAGTATCACCTCATTAGGGAGATTGTTGACAGGAAGGATTCTGCAAAGTTCACACGGATGAGAATGTGGCTGATCCGCTCACTAAACCACTACCTCAACCCAAGCATGAGTGTCACGCTAGGGCTATAGGCTTGAAGCAAATGTTAGAGTGGCTTTAGATTGTACTAGGTTTATAGAAACTTATTACAATGTAAAGACATGGTTTTGCTATTTATGTTTATAAATTTTATCTTATTTAATTATTGGTTTGGTATTAAATAAAATGTTCAAAATATATCTTGAATTATATGGTTTTGCCAAATATGTGATTTGATAAATGAAACACCATAAGTGAACAGAATTCATAGAATATTAAAGTTCCTAATCTAAGTCATTAAACTGGACATAAATGACTTGTTAAAGGGATTAGCATATAAGATTGATTGATAGCACCGTTTCGTGGGCTATGGAAACATAGAGATGTTTAATCAATCATATGGATATGTATAGTTGATACATAGTCGAACTAGACCTGCTTAGAAGTTTTATAACTTCAAAATTATATTAGTAAGATTCCTTAGACATGAGTGAAACATTACTTAGCGCAATGATTGGTATAACTTTAATATTGTCAAACATCATGCCGTAAAAGGGGACTATAAAGGCATCATTCAGGTTGTGCTAAAAATTGAGTGGGAGTATTGATTTCCATAAGATTGAAAAGGTCCTCCTATATAAGATAGGATAGGTGTCTTGGCCCTTGAAGAGCAAAAATTGAAAAATGCATGGCCGTGCTCAAATGGATCATTCGATGATCATTTGCTTGTCAATTCGAACTCGGATTTCAAGGATTAATTTGAAAACTAGTAACGATGATATGTAAATATGATCATACTACCAAATTAAGACATTAAGAGACTTGAGGAAATTAAACATTGCACACTCGTCTCGGACAAGTGGGAGATTGAAGGATTTATGTCCTCGACTTAAATGCAATTACTAATTATATTATGGATCGTATTATAGAGATAATAAATTCGTTATATTGGGTCGTCTATACGTCTTGCTAGAGAATGCTATAGAACTTTGGGTTAGGAAATTATAAACCCAAAGCCCAATATAATGGATCCTATTAGGTCACACAAAATACTTGGATCAACAAAAGAAACCTAGAGCCCGTAAGGGGCCCTAGGGTGGCCGGCCAAGAGGAAGGGAGAGGAGAAGTGATTCTCCTTCTAACCTAAATGTATGTATATATTTGGTTAGGCAATAAGGAAATATACTAGATATTTTTCATTATTCTTCTCTCTCATATTCTTTCCAAAAAAGTCACAAAAACTCCATTAAAGTAGAAGAAGAATTTCTTCCTTCCAACTAGCATTGGTGGAGTGTTGATCCGGGTTGGTGGACCAAGTAGAGGAATCGCAATTGAGGTTCTTAATCCGGGTTATTCAAGCTTTTTGGAATTCACGCTTCAAAGGTAAATTCCCAACTATTATGTGATCCTTGAATGTATATGCATGAGATCCTGTTTTAAGTGCTTATGAATTTGATTCATGAAATTCCGCTTAGAGTACTTATATAATCCTACACAAGCACCCTTAAAATCTCCATGGGGAGGCATTTTTTCTCTATGGGCAAGCAATCTCACCCCTAAACTTGTGTTTTTGTCTCCAAGGGGAAGCAATTTTCATTACCACTCATTACCACCTACAAGGTGGTATTACATGGGAATGAAAATTCAAGAGGAAAAGTAGACACTTTAGGAAAAATTAGCATTACCATGGGAATGGACAATGATATTCTTCACAAATTTACACACATATTCATTCCCATTACCACCATTTATAACCAACTACCAAACGGGCCGTAATTGTTAGTCAAAGTACGTATATCCCTAAGGCACTATATTCCCAAGGCTTTAAGCTTATACTCAACTCCTTCAGCACTGGACTCATTGGAAGTGATGGGTGGTAAGTGAAACCTCATTTATCAATTATAATCCTCATACATAAATTTACAATCCTCATACATAAATGAGTCATCCTTGGAGTGTGGATATGCATCCTTGGAGTGTGCCATAATTTCTATTTAGGATAGATGAGTCATGTATCAATTACAATCCTCATACATAAATTACCAAATTAAGATCTTATATAATATCTAAGATCTTGTACGAAATGAACCAGTTGTTGTAATCCACCACCACCATTTTCATCTTCTTCATCATTTGGGTTATCAAGGATGGATTTTCCACTTTTCCTCAAAAAATAAGGGACCATTTGGTTAGGGGTATTCTGGAAAGGGTAAGGAAATCAACCTACTTAATTCCCTTATTTGTTGTTTGTTTGAGTCGTTTAATGATTTCCTTTACCCATGCCTTACCCCTAAAGTCCTCTACTCTCATTCCCCTCACTCCCCAAGGTTTCACTTATCCTTTCCTGATTAATCTCCTTGACCATCCAACCACCACCACCCAACCACCACAACTTAACCTAATCAATACTACCACCCAACTCCTTCACCTGCTCACCCAACTACCATCAGAACCGGCCAATCGCCACCAAAACGGCCCACCAAAGACCACCCAACCACCGCCCAACTGCCACCACTTGAAATCTGCCACTACCACCCACGTGAAAATCACCCACATTTGAAATCCGCCACTACCACCCTCCACCTAAACCACCACTCACCCCACAAACCCTAGAAAAAAATGGAAGATTAGAGAGAAAGGGAGGGGCGACAAAAGGTCCAGCAGCGAGAAGAGGAGGAGGAGGATGCGACGGGGCAGTGTGAAAATGGCGGCGGCACTGCGGGAGGGGGAGATGCGACATGCTTGGCGAAGGGGCTATGGTGGATTGACGGGTTGCAGGTTGTGGGACTGAGGGCGCAGCGGCAAGGGGAGGGGGAGGGCAACAATACGGTATCAGGAGTGGCGGCGGCAGTACTAGGGTGGGAAGAGGTGGCGTGGGTATAGAAGACAGAGGTGATATGGTGGTGCTATGGTGGATGGAAGAGGAGGAAGAAAGAGGAAAGACAAATGTATCAAACAAACAACCCTTTAAATCTAAGGGTTTTGGTTTCCTTTCCCCCTCCACCCCTTTCTTGATTCCATTCCCTTTACCCTGTGGTAACTAAATACCGCCTAAATATATTATTCCTCAATCAACATAATAGTAGCTTTCAAAAAATGGGCATAATATAATCTTTTTTAAAATAAAGTTGGTCATATGTTCTATAATCCCCCATAATTTTATGAATTTTATAAATACATTTTAATGTATATTTATATATATTTAGTATTTAAAGAATTTATTTCTTAGAATGTTGACTATTTGCAAGTCAAAAGGATTATTTAATTACTTTAATTAATCACATATTTTATTTAGTCATACTTTGAAATTATTTAAACAGTTTAAACACCTTTGAGTTTAGTAAAAAGGATTTTAAAATGGGTTAGAGGAACCCAACTATGCCAAGTGCCAATCATTAAATGATTATTTAAGCCCAAATACAATTCTCTAAGCCCCAAAAAGGTTAACTATATAAACCCTAAAACCCCAAAATTTTACCCCACACTTATTTTCACTCTCTTCCTTCTCCTCTCTTTTTCGGCCCTCTCCTCTCCTTTTCTCTCCTCCTCCTTCGGTCTTCTCACTAGTAGAAAAATGATAATTTGCGTCTCTTTATTTGCGTCGGACAAAATAACAACTGACGCAAATGTTTAGGAACAGACGATTTGCGTCGCATCGTAGTCAAAATAGGATTTGCGTCGGACTTGCACAAAGGTGCGACGCAGATGATTAAAGCCCAAGGATTTAGATCCAACAATGTGCGTCGGATGTGCAACCTTGGTACAACGCAGATGCTTAAAGCCCAATTTGGATCCAACCATGTGCGTCGGATTTTATTAGAGTGCGACGCAGATGAGGGCCTAGATCCAAATTAATAAACCCTACCAACTTTCCTTACTCACACAGCCGTTTCACACTCACTATTCTTAATGGGAGAATTTTCTCTCTGTCTATCTCCTCTTCCACCACTTCAGCAGCTCCATACTTCTTCACCAATTAATCTCTCTCCAATTCATCTCCCTTCCTCGTCTTCTTCTCCTTCTCCTCCAAATTCACATTTTTTCCCTCCCCACTAACATTTCCCAAATTAGGGTTTTCCCCCAATTTCTCTTTCTTCAATTTCTTATTTTCCTCTAAAAAAATTTCGTCCTTATTCCTCTTCTTAATCTTAATTTTAGATTTCTCAACCTCCGTAATTTTTAGGGTTTCTGAAACATCCGTCGGTTTTCTCATGGGAAGGGATTATCTAAGAAAACAAGGAATTAGAGGGTTCGGCATCTTCGTATCTCGGGATTTATTTTGTTTATTTTTTCATTCTGTAATTTTATTTTTTCTGTAATTTATGTATTTTTTTAATTAGTGTTTTTCAACTGAGCAAACACGTTAATTTTCTCATTCAAATCACTTGGCAAACACGTCAATTTCTTGACTGAGACTTTTGATTGAGATTTTGAGATGGAAAAGGAGACTAAAGGTTGGGATGAAGGTTTCTCCGCTAAGATTCAGAGTCCGACAAGCGTAATTGAGAAGGATGAAGAGGAGATCAGAAGGACGATGTGGCTCGAGTAGTCCAGTAAGATCCAATGGATTCTTGAAGATGAGTCAAACTGGTGTTGGTCCAAGTGGAAGCAATTCTGGTCCTCTTCGTGCTGCAACTCGGACCCGACCTCCAAATCCGGTCACTGGCCCGTGTGTTTCTCTATGCTTTTAAAATGTAATTTAAAGTAATTGTTATGTAATGTTAGGTGGTCAATGCTCATGATTAATAATTGTTTGGTTCATGAGTAAAGCTTACTAGAATTTACAGTTTGTTGCTTTTGTTTTTGTAATTAATGTTATTGTTTGTCATTAGTAAAACTTACTGAAATTTACAGTTTGTTGCTTCTGTTATTGTAATTAATGTTGTTGTAATGTTCTTCTTAAGATCTGTTGCAATTTCTCAATTTCACGAAATTTAATTTTTTTTGATAAAAAACAGTCATTTGCGTCGAATGGTGTTCCATGTCCGATGCATATTGACTTTTTTTTTAATATAAAATTGATGATTTGCGTCGCACACAGACCATCATGCGACGCAAATGACTATTTAGCCCCCCACCCCAAAGAACACCATCTCGCGTCGGACTATGCAAAGACATACGACGCAAATAACACTAGATCTCGCGCCGTGTCTAATCCGACGCAGCATCATCATATCTATCACATTTGTGTCGTGACCTGTGCCATCGGACCAATGTCCGACGCAAATGGGGATCCCAGGTTCGACGCAAATCATAATTCTGTACTAGCGTCTTCGGCCAGCAGCACCGGCAGCCGCCACCACCGGCCGACCACCACCGTCACCGACAGCAGCAACGCCGCCCTTCCTCCTTGCTGTGACTTTCCTCCTCCTCCCCCTCTCTCTCTCTCTCTCTCTCTCTCTCTCTTTGGTTTATGTCTTCCTCCTCTATTTTATTTAATGTTATTTTTATGTTTTTAAGAATTTAATTAATGTTTTCATGTTTAAAGTTATAGTTTGATGATTTAAATATAAATTTCAGATTATGTAATTTATATAGTGAAGTAATTAAAATTTCATATTTATTAGTTGTGTTTAAACTAGAGTTTTAAGTATCAAAGTATGGATTTTAAGGGTATTATGAGTTGGAAAATTGTAGTACTATATTATAGTTTATATATTTGGGTACTCTTATGACTATGTTTGTGATTAAGCATGTTTAAAGGGTTTTAACAACATTATAAGTTGCTGGAATTTTTATTAGCATAGTTATGATGGATTTTTGAGGTTTTTTAATGACTAGTATAGTGGTACTATACTAGGAGACACTAGTAGTGAAGTTTTAATGGTTAAAAATAATTTTTAAACACTTTTAAAGAGGGTTCAATATAATCTAATTGCTGGAATTTTGATTAAATATTGATTAGTGGTTGTGCTGATAATTGGTAGGCGGAGATTTCTCCTTGGGCGATTTCTAAGGTTGTTGAAGTGGCCATGCATTTTGTCTACACAAGGTACGTACATACCTATGTGTTGGTTGGATTAGTATCATGTCCTAAGGATGGGATTGATGTAGTATCATGTATAGGGAACTATTTATAGTTCATATATGATTTATATTCAATTGGAATTACATGTTTTATGCCGTTGTGTGAAGCATGTTGACTATATGGTTGTATTATGTTTGTATGGATGATTGATGTAAGCATATGGGATTGGGAACTTTATTTTATTAATTCACATGAGGGATTAATAATTATATTGAATTGGATCATGTTGTTGTTCCCTTTGGATTATTTTATTTACTTTATGAGCATCGAAGGCCTTATTTGGTAAGTTGGTTATTCACCTATGAAAGGTTGGTTGCTTTTTAACTTGGATCAACAAATAAATAATGGTATGGAATTTATAATTGGCATTATTCTTGGATTGTTAAGCTGTTGATCATCTTATCTAATCCTAAGATAAAATGGAAGTTTATGTATCCTTGATGATTATATTGTTTGTCTTACCTTAGTGAGTCATAACAAATAAATAAATTCTTAATCACTTAAAGTGGAACGTGAATAGCAATAAGCTTTAGAGTTGTGCACGTCCGAAGTGTTGGACTTGTATGAGTTGGAGTACATGGTGGTAGCCCATGACTTTTCTTGGGACCGGATTGATCACCGTGTCCTATTTTATTTAAAAGGTTAATTGATATCGTTGGTCAGGGGAGTACAGAGTCGCACCCATACTTCGTCTTCTAAATTGAAGATTGGTTTGGTTTGGACAACTATTTCCATTGCCTATTCAATCTAAGTTATAATTAAGAGTTTTTTGTGGGGATATACCAGGGTAATAGGGCATTTTATGGGGATATACGCACTAAATTTTTTTGTGGTGATATACCAACCTAAATTTACTTTTTGTTAAAAGGTACCAAAAACACTATTTCCGGCGAGAAAGTCAAATTTCCGGCCTTTGACTTGGTAGGAACTCGCGAGTAAGCCACAAAGTGACAGTGAGGAAGTTGGAGGAAAATGAATGTAATAGAAGCAATTGAATATCACGCACTATACAAAGAGTAGTTAAGCAAGTCAAAGGCTGGAAATTTGACTTTGTCGCTAGATATAGTGTTTTTGGTACCTTTTAACAAAACTTAAATTTAGGTTGGTATATCCCTACAAAAAAATTTAGTGAGGTATATCCCCACAAAATACTCTATTACCTTGGTATATCACCGCAAAAAACTCGTTATAGAGTCAAGTTCAGTAAAGTAGTATGCTATGTTATTATATTATTATTTATCTTTGCCTTAATGTTTATTAGTATCATATTAGGTTTTATATTTATTTATTATGTAGTACTCAGCTTTGTTGATTACGTGCTTTGTATATGTATGTTGATCATGGCTATGCCTTATTGATCTTGTGATGACCCATTTGGTGAGCAGTCTCTGGGGATCAATAGTGCATTGTCCATTTCAGGTTTGAAGATGGTGCATCATGGGTTCGGGATTTTCGTGGAGAGCTTGTGTTGACTTTATTATTATTATAGTTGACTTTTAGTTTATGGTTTGAGTTTGACTTTATGTTACTATGACTTTGGTTTAGTTGACTGTTGACTTTGGTTTTTGGGGTTGACTTATGGTTGACTAAGGTTATTATTTTCAAAGTTGTTTATTATTTTCCGCTGCAAAATACTGAGTAAACCGATACGTTATCACACGGGCGATAATGCTTTGATAATTCTCTAAGTTTTATATTAAAAAGGTATTTTGGAAAATAGAAGATTGTCGGGGGTGTTACATGTTCCACCATGACATTAGCTACATGAGTCACTGTTGCACCGTTCATAAGCCGGTTTTAGAATATATTCTTAATACACTGTATGATTGTAAAAACTTTAAATCACGAGCTAATATTCATACCACAATTTTAGGAGAAACATCCTAAAATCTTAAATTTATATATATAAAAAATTCGTGCATTTTGATGTGTTTCTTTGTTTTATTAACAAATTTATAAATTTATATATCACAATTATAAGATTTTTGAACTTTAAAATGTTGTAACAAAGGATTTTTAATATATCATGAAATATAATTTTATATTTTATATTATTTTAACTTTAAATGCATGGATTCAAAAAAAATTACAATAATAACAACTATTTAGTAAACAAAACAATTCCCGTGCATTATTCACAGGTCCAAATCATATTTACATAAAAGCTCCCGTGCATTTTTGCACGGTTAAAAACTAGTAGTACATATATATTTACATTGTTGAAGTGGTAAGTGATTAGACAATACGAGATCCATTTAAATGTGTTTTAAATAATAACCATCTAATTAAAATGTGTATTATTAAAACAGGTTTTTGTATTATAAATAGTTGTTGACCCATTTACCAATGTGAACTTGAAGCGTTAAATCAAACACTTGTGAGAAATGGAAAAAAGGAGTTATAAGTATTGAATTGTGCTCGTGAAATAATATTCTAGTTCCTTTTAGATTTTCTACATAGTAAATAATTATAATATGCATTATTGATCAATAATTCAATATAACCCTCACCTTCAAGATCGTACACATATATAAATGTATAATTAATTACAAAGACTATAATACGATCTTGTTTTTGAAATTTAGGTTTATATGTAAGAAATATAATCTATGCAATTAAATAGCACTAGTAGAATAATTGCTTATTGCTGCGGTGGTATAGCTGCGGTTTTACCCATACGCAGCAATATATCACGTAGAAAGAAAAAGTAAAATATAAAATAAAAATATTGCTGCGGTTTCGGCCAAAAACCGCAGCGATATGGTTTCAACGGAAATTTTTTGAAAAAAAGTTGACTTTTTTACCCAGACATGTTGCTGCGGTTTCTGGTAAGAACCGCAGCAATATATTAAAATAATAATATTTTAATATATTGTTGCGGTTCTTACCAGAAACCGCAGCAACATGTCTGCGCCAGATATTAAAATATTACTTTTTTTATATTAGAATTTGAACCTATTGCTGCGGTTCCTACTAAAAACCGCAGCTATAGGCTGTTTTAAGTATAAAAAAAATTGTGCGGCCCAATTAGGGTTTTGTTCCTCTTTCCTTTTAACAACTCATCAGCCGTTTTCTCCTCACTATTCTCTCTCTCCTCACTCTCCTCTCTCTCTCTCCTCTCTCATTCGCTGAAGTCTAATGGGACTTCGTCGGACTTCCCTGCTGAAGTTTAATGGGAATTCGCCGGACTTCCCTCTTCGTCGCTACGGTTCGTCGCTCGTGGCTCGCCGTCCTTTGTCGCTAGTGGCTCGCCGTCCTTCGTCGCTCGTGGCTCCCGTCCGTCGTCGCTCGATGGTGCTACTGGGAATTCGCTCTATGGTGTTGGCGAGTCTCCGTCGCGACCACTTCGAATCGGTTCTTCATCATCTTCGTCGTTGCTCCACCAGCCAAACCGCAACCGGCGAACATTTCTGGTCTTCTCGCCACCGGCGGCGCTGATTTCAATATCAAGGTATTTTCTCTTTCTCTCTCCTCTCTTTCAATTCATTTTTTCCGCAATCGCATTTAGGGGTGTAAGTTCGGTTTTCTGTTTGGTTTTGGGACAAAACCAAACCAAACCGAAATTACTAAGTAAAAACCGAACCAAACCAAATTAAACCGAACTTTTTTTTCATGTTCCAAAAACTAGACCAATCTGAAATTATGAAACCAAACCGATATTTTATTTTAAATACAAACACCTCTTTTCCAAGAGTTACAAATTACAAATACGAGTAAACTAATACTGGATATCAATATAAATGCATAATTCACACCCTCAAATACCACAAAGCAGCTAGACATCAGCATCAACAGTAAAGATGAGTGTAAAAGACTAAAATCAATAAAATAAAAATGCAACAGTCGTAATTAATCTAATACTAGCAAGCCGAATCTTTTTTTCTAATACAACACTTAATAAAAATGCAAAGGCAACAACATAAACATAGTTAACTAGATTAAGTATCTGATGGTCTTCGATCTTCACTGAGAAATGGAGATATTCTTCGATTTTCACTGAAAAATGAAGAAGATATTCTTTAATTTTCACTGAGAAATATAGGAGATCAGCGAGAGAATCAACGAGTGAGGAGAGATCTTCGACTTTTAGTGAGAGAAATGGCTTTCTAAAGTGAGAGCATGAGAGAAGAGGGAGAAACAAAGAAGAAAGAGAAATGGAGAGGAGAGAGAAACGGCTAGAACATTTTGAGGGTTTCGTTAGGAGAATTAGGTTTTCTTAGGAAAGAGGAGAGAAGAAAATGGGCCGAACCGCCGAATATCATTTAAAAGCATTAGGCCCATATCACATATTTAGATATAAATCTTTGGTTTGGTTCGGTTTTTTAAAACAAAAACCGAACCAAACCGAAAACCGGAAAAAGAAAAAAGAATTTCAATCCAAACAAAATCGATTTTAGAAAAAAACCAAACCAAATTACTAATTCGGATTGGTTTGGTTTGGTTTTCGATTTTTAACCAAATAACTTACACCCCTAATCACATTTTCAGATCTGATTTGTTGCTTTTGCGCTTGTATTCACATCGATTCAAGTGTTTGCACGATATGCGATTCGAGTTGGATGCTTGATTATCATAGCATTAATTGCTTTACGTATGTTATTTGATTTATGTAATTCAGTTTTTAACAGTAAACACTTGAATTTTGATACTGGATTAGGGTTAGGGTTTTAATTGGAGAACATGAGTTCACTTGTCTGCTTAATTTTTTCTATTTTAGCAAACAGCAAACGGATCTGGGAGTTTTAAATATAATTCCGGCGTTGAACCAGACGAAGACGAAGATGAAGACTCCGTCGGTTTGTCATCGTCTTAATTTATTTATTTATTTTTTTTCCCTTTTGTACTTAGCTTGAAATTTATCAAGATCTAATTTTAGGATGTTGATGTATTTCTTTTCCGATTTATTTTAATTTTATAATTTAGAATTAGTATGATGTTATGTTACTGATTTTTGGTTTTTTAAATATTTCTTTTGTATTTATTTTTTATGTGTTGGAGTATAATTTGTTGGTATATATATATCTAAAGATTCTCTCTCTCTACTTGCAGTATTTAGTGTCTTACGTTCTTTCTATATTTTCATCTCTCAAATTTGATGACAAACTATAAAAAAAAATAAAATTATTTGTACCTGCACATATTGCTGCGGTTTTGGCTAGGAACCGCAGCAATAGGTGTACGTTTTTAATATAAAAAAATACATATTGCTGTGGTTTTGGCCAGAAACCGCAGCAATATCTTGGCTTATTGCTGCGGTCAAAAACCGCAGCAATAGGTTAATTACTTATTGCTGCGCCCTTAATTGTTGCGCAGCCAAAACCACCGCAATAGGCCACTTAATGACCGCAGTAATAAGCAATTATTCTATTAGTGTAGTGTAGTGGTGTTAACTAAGGGAGGTTATAAAAATATTAAGAGTTTTTTTAATATAAGACGACTGAAAGATAGGACACACTATTATAGCATTAGATTAATGAGTATCAATATATATATTTGTATTTAATTGTTTTAAAAAGAGAAATATTATTTTGTCTTTAAATGATTCCCCCTCTTTCAAAGACCAATATAAGATTGTAGATTAGTTGGTTAGTATATTTGTACCTCAAACTTGAGGTTATGTGTTTGAGTCTTAACACACACATTTTTTTTCCATGGATTTTATATATAGCCTGCGTCCTGGCCATTTTGTGCAATAAACATCTCCGAACGAAGACTAGGGTTTTAGAACCTAGCTTTCTAGCTTGACCCTTGACAGTTATCTTCATTCTCAAATCCGTATTAGAAGTTCCGTGCCGCTTTCCCAATCAAAAGATGGGAGAGCACT
Organism: Beta lomatogona; assembly: GCA_947646795.1. Taxonomy (NCBI): domain Eukaryota; kingdom Viridiplantae; phylum Streptophyta; class Magnoliopsida; order Caryophyllales; family Amaranthaceae; genus Beta; species Beta lomatogona. The sequence goes on from CANSNZ010000554.1 coordinate 41,874, forward strand.
CCGAATCCCCGATCCTCTAAAAGAAGGGGCTTACTGACCAGATAGGAAAGAAAGCCTTACCTTCGTAGCATCACCCAAATTGTCATATATTATAGATTAAGCTCAGAAAAAACTAAAGTGGAAGATAATTGTGGTTTATCGTTATATCAGACAATATCAACCTCAAAAGCTAAATTTTTCTATGGCAATGTCTACAAAATGGTTTGCCATTGAAATTAAATTTAGCCAACCGTCAAATCACTAATGATGCTCGTTGCCCCCTTTGTAAATCTGATAATGAGACTCTTGACCATTTATTTTTCACATGCCCTCTAATTTGTCAATATTGGAACTCAAGTTATATACGACCAAAAATATGTCATATAGTGCCTCAAGATCTTGTACAATGCCTAACGTGTCTCCGTCCCTACCCTCAGGCCTTACAGTTATTTTGTTACAATTTGTGGAGTATTTGGAAGGAACGCAATTAAGTTATCTTTGAAGAAGCTATGCTTAAATTTAAATCGTATTTATTACAGAGCTTAGCACTTGTATTTGGAATGGACTACTCGAACTATGATGGAATTTTCCTTTACCATATCTTCTCTTCCTTGTTGCAGGTCCCCTTCTTCCATTGAAGTTAGTTAGCAGTCCCCTCCCTCCGGTTGCTTCAAGCTAAACTTTGATGGTTCAGTTATTGGTTCATCAACTGTTGCCGGTGTTGCCATTCGCAACTCCGATGGTCTTCTTGTGGCCACTCAAGCTTATCGTTTTGGCCAAACCTCTGCTCTCGTTGCTGAAGCCTGGGGATTAAGAAATGGACTGATACTTGTCATTCATCAGCATATTCAAGATCTCTATATCGAAGGAGATAATCAAGTGGTTATAAGAGTGCTGCAAGGGCATTACATTTGCCCTTGGACTATCCAAACCCTAATTGATGACATTCGACATCTGTTTCGACAATTTAGATATTACACCATTAAGCATATTTTTCGAGAAGCTAATCGGGTAGCAGATTTTCTATCAAAAAAAGGTCACAATATTTCTGTTGCCTCGGTTAACGTGGATGTTTCAACGGAACCTTTGTTAAATAAATATGTTCTTCTTGATTCGTTAGGAATCTCCTTGAGAGAAGGGTGTCCTAACTTCCTTATGTATCCAAAAAAAAAAAAAAAAAAAAAAAAACCTCAAAAGCAATTCGGACAACCATCTGCAAATACAAACTGGGTTAGTATTTTTCGATATGGAAGTAGGCCTAATTATCATATTTCTGGCCACGGCCCCACGACTGCACACAATCTCAAAACCCAAAACTCATCCTCTGTCTTCGGGCCTACTTCCATATTGGGTTTGTGGGGCTTTGAACAAATGTAACATTCTACACGTGGAATTTTCTGTCCAGACTCTTTCTTTATACTTATTCATTTTTCTAATAGTTGTACCATATTGATTTTTGACGTAATTCACACTATACTTTAATCGTCTTGTATTATGTATATAAAAGGAAAATCATAATCATGTGGAATCTTATTAGATCCGTATCATTATATATTTTCATAAAATCAACTTTTTTAGAATTTTTACGTATGCATAATTAAAAATATTAATGCTCGAAAATTGTACATTGGAATATGTGCCAAATCCTTTGGGTACAACTATTTTTTTTTAATAAGGCAAGAAAAACTAGGCTAGCCTCTAAAAATTAAAATTGCGTAGTATAAGGTTTGATCCCGTGACTTCAAGTTTATATACTAAAGTCTTAACCACTAGACCAAGTGATATGAGTCTTTGGGTACAACAATTAAAAAGTAGAGAAACTATGTAGTTGTTTGTTCACGCTATATATTACTCTTTCTTTTACCAATCAAGGCTTAACCTAGCGGTAAAGGTTTGGCCTCATGACTTCAACGTCATGGGATCTAACCCACTAGGGGATCTTTGGGGGTTAGGTTTCCCTTACTATCCCCCTTCCTCCCAAGGAGTCTGACCTGCAAACCTAACTGGTTAAACATGAGCGAAGTGTCAGTTCAGTAGAGTCCTTCATCTTACCCGCCTAAAAAAAAAATTTACTTTTTTTTCCTCCAAAATAGAAGACTACGATGCTTTTCCCTGAGCTAAAAATCCACGAGTATTTTTGAATCACATTTGTACCAGAAAATTACCGAGCTAATTTGCATCATAACATACATATCGTTTTCTATATAATTAAACAGAGCAAAATTATGAGTGAATAATAAGTGCTTATTTCAAAAAAAAATTATTACAGTCGAATGTTGTCAAGTTATCATTTCTTGATTAAAGATTTTTTCCATCTTATATGCACATCATTTATTCTCTGCTTAAAATTCATCCCTTACCCATGTTTAACAATTTAAAAGACGACACACGAACATGATTTAGATTTTAGTATAGTAGAGTTACCATGTATCCTTCTAAACGTGTCCAAGTCCTTTTATGTCACTATTTTGTACAATGCGCGTATCTATCAATATTATTGATCCAAATCATCCGATTTGACCCAAGTTCTTTACACAAATAAAAAGGTATAATTATATGAACCAATAAGAATAAGTTGAACAAAAAGTGGGACAATTAAAAACCAGACAAAAAAACTTCCTCAGCTCTGGTAAGATGAATAATAAACATCTAATCGGTAGATGCATCTAATAAAAAAATGTACATAACAAATATAACAAATTGTGTTTGTGTTGTTTTTACCTTATTTTACTACTTTACAAACACAAACAGCACAAACACTTTTTGTTATATACATAAATATTATTTGTTATATAAATAAATTATGTTAGATGTATCTAGGGATCTACTAGGTAGATGTTTATAATTACTCCTTTTGTAAGGTCGGTAGTAATTACGTAAGCAATGATGCCAGCTAGCCCATATACTGACTAATACATGAGATGCATGAAGATGATCATGTACTAGGAAAATAATGACCAACGAAAGAAATTTCCACGACGTAGTAGTTAAGTTTGTAGTCTACAGCTCTATATAAGAACGCATATTTACAGCATAGGAAAACACACAACTATTTCGTGCTAATAATCCTGCATACATTTCAACAGATTCTTCAAAACATGGATGCTCTCAAACTCATCTTCCTCTTCACTCTCCTTGTCCCTCTCTCATCTGCCACAAACATCGTTGTCGATTATTGTGTGGCAGATTTAACTTTCCCAGTTGGACCAGCCGGATACCCTTGTAGAAATCCGGCTACTCTTACAGCAGATGACTTTGTTTACACTGGTTTTGGTGCTGCAGGAAACTTCTCTACTACTTTCAATGCTGCCGGGGTTCTAGCAGTTGACACTACGTTCCCTGCCTTGAACGGTCTAGGCCTTTCCATGGGACGATTAGACCTTGGTGTAGGTGGAGTTATTCCAATTCACTCACACCGAGCATCAGAAGTTATTCTTGTAGTCGAGGGGACCATAGTGGCTGGTTTTATCGATACAAATAACACTGCATTTTACAAAACATTGAATAAGGGGGATATTATGATGTTTCCACCCACGTTGCTCCACTTCCAAGTTAACATTGGCAAATCTCCTGCTCTTGCGTTTGTTACCTTGAATAGCGCGAGTCCTGGCTTTCAAACTACTTCTATTGCTCTAGGTGCAAGTGACCTTCCTACTGATCTGATTCAGAAGGTAACTCTGTTGGATGCTAGGGAGGTCAGGAGGTTAAAGAATATCATTGGAGGCAGTAACTAATAATATTACTATTATACATATGTCATTTGAGCGTCTAAATCTGCTGGGAGGAGTACAACTCATGAAATAATATATTTACATAATTATACAAAATAATATTGTTACAAATTAAATGTATGGAGTATCTAAATATTCTCTATCACCTTCTTGTATAGTCTACAAATGGAGTACAACAGTCAACATTACATGATTGCCTATGTAAAATTGAATAACATGTACTAGGCATTCTTTATTTTGTATTGATTTGATGCATATGATATAATTAAGACATATTCCTTATTAAAAGTTTTTCCTATTAAAGATCTAATCCATTTTAATATCGTAAAACAAAAAGATAATATATACAAATAATCAAAACAATAGCGAACTAAGTGGATGTCGATCAACTAGTTTAGTAGGTCAAAGTCTTGGGTTGCATCTGTTAATATAGAGAAGAGTTTGGACAACTTACAAGTCCAAAGGAGGTTTCATCCTAAAACTAATTGGTAATAGAAGGAGTAGCTCCTCAAGCTTATTAAGTTGTTTATTCCTCTCCTTGTTTTCAATGTAGCCATGTAGGACAACACTTACACTCATATGTGGGTTGTTCGTGGGAACTCAATGCATTCATTTTTTACCTAATTTTCATCTTGATTTGAAAATATTATTGGTTTGCTGCTATTCTTGATTCTCTAATTCTTAATCTTATTTGTTCTTGATCTTCTCTTCTCTAATTCTTGATCTTCTACATCTGCTAAATCTCTAAATATCTTTGCCTGAAATCAAATTGGTTGATCAAGATCCTGGACAGGATCCTTTCTAGTCCTTACTATGTTCATATTAATTTATGATAGCCTTAAAATTTGATCTCTGCCAACCAAAATCTTTTGTTCTGTACCAACCAAATTTGATGGCAATCTACTGGAAACGAGCTATGCTCATAGGCTTATGTGCTAAAAATAAGCTTTATTATGTTTTACTTTGAAACATTAAGCATTGAAATTGTAGTGGATTATTGGTTAAACTCTCACATTTCATTTCAAAGGTCATGTGTTCGAATCCTAGTGACTACACATTGTTAATATTTTTAAACGAGATTATAAACATGTGTATTAGAAGTTTGAGAAAAGTGCCACATGGCACCGTTCCTTTGATAAGAACGCCTTCTTAATATATTTGTATAGATGTGTATATTATAGTTTTTGAGATGAAACTACTTTTTCTTATAAAAAAAGATATGCAATCTGTCCAAAAAATATTATGTATATAATGAACAAGTTGCACATTTTTAAAAATATAGCTTTTCAAAAAATATGTAATAAAAACCTACGGGTCCTTCTCATTTTAATAACCTTTTTCATTTGACCTTAACCCACCGAAACATCTATATGCACAACACAACTTATATCATGTACAACATTTGTATGAAGAAGGGTGAATCCAAATTACTTTTTTATACATCTAGAAACTAAACAAAGTTCTTACCAATTTAATTAAACAAAAAATAAACATATCACAATTTTGAATATACCATTAAAATTGTTAAAGATACAATCGAAACACAAAGTGGGTATCGTCGTCGATGCCTATTCTACCGGCATTAGAGGTCATCGATGGCAGACAAAACTTAAGAGAGATAAAAGGATTCTCCGTCCTGTACCCATCTTGGTAGTTATTCAACATCGACTTTTTCCTTGTTAGTGAACAGTGGCAACTCCTAGCGCTAACGACTATAAGTTGCCAATATAGAGCAAACCAGGATAAAGATCCACAATTTATTTGACCGTAACATTTAACACTACCACCTCGATGTGGACTTCCCTCAATCATAAATCCCTAATTTTCTTTGTTCTCATCATTTTAACTTTATAACCACATTTGCATAAACAAACTTATCCATCTTTGATACCCAAAATTGTGCTCACTAAAGCCTTATCCTTCTTCATTCTGCCCATAGTTTTTTTTAGCAATATCACTTATGTTTCCAACAATTTTAAAACCTCCCACAAACCTCTATGGGCTAAACTTTGGTCCAATCCAATCTAGCCAATCTCCCTTGGCCCCACATACCATCCCTCTTTAAAAATTCCAATAAAGTATATTTTCTCCCTAGATTCCATCCCATCCTATTTCTTCATCATCTCATTCTCATCTCTACCAAAACAAATTGCAAAACCAAAAAAAAAAAAAAAATTCTTTTTCCTAGAAAAACAAAGTGAATGCCGAGAAACAATCACACCCATCAAAATGCCACCACCGGCAACAATCACAACCGTCCGTTTTCCGGCGAACTCCGGCAACTCTCTTCACCGGAAACACCCACAAAATCAAACCCAAAATTTCTCTCTCTCCTCTTACAAGCCCTTATTATGGCCTTTGTAATCTCTCTCTTCTTCATCTTCATAGGCGTTGCCGCCATTATTTTCCTGCACCTGTGCATCGCCGGCGGAGCTCTCCGTCACCGGCGAAACCAACGACGACCCATTTCTGGATCCGAAATTTTATCATCTGGGTACTCCTCAGAATTGCTTAAAACCCTCCCAAAATCGAGATTCAAAGGGTCAGAAGTTTGTGCGATTTGTTTGGATAATCTTTTAGAAGGAGAAATTTGCCGGGTTTTACCCGATTGTAAGCATGTTTTTCACTTGAATTGTGTGGATAAGTGGCTTTTAAAGTCACCCGTTTGCCCGGTTTGTCGGAGCTCTGTTAGATTGTTGGATAATCAGGTTAAAGGAAGGGGTGTTATTGATTGGGAACACTTGTGGGTAACTTAGCTTATTGTAAGTTGCAAATATTGTTTAGGTTTTTGTGTATTTTTTTTTATCTTTTTGAAGTAATTTTTTTTCCCTTTGTTTTTTTGGGGGAGTTAAACATTATGTTTCATGTGAATTTATTGTTTTGGTAAGTTGACATGAAACTAGTGTACTTGTATGAGTATTTTTGGTGTTATGTCAGATAATTTGTGGGTAGCTTAGCTTATTGTAAGTTGCAAATATTGTTTAGGTTTTTTGGTTTTTGTTTTTTTGAAGTAAAATTTTTTTCCTTTTGTTTTTTTTGGGAGTTAAACATTATGTTTATGTGAATTTATTGTTTTGGTAAGTTGACATGGATTTAGTGTACTTGTATGAGTAAGTTTAGTGTTATGTTAGATAATTTGGTGATCATGGACGCCAAATGTGCATAAGAATGATTGGTTTAGTTCTTAATCATTTTCTGAACTGAAGAATAGTTTTTTGTTTGTTTTTTTCAGTTACTTGTGTTTGAAGTGAGTATCGAGTCGAGTGCATGTTTGGTTCAACTCATGGAATAGAAAGGCGGTGGAATCAAATAGGTAGAAGGGTAGCAATAGTTGTTATCTTTGTTGGGTGTTTGGTTCCACTATGGGAAGGAAATATGAGATTGATGAGGGAACCTAATGTGTTACCTTAGGGTTGAGGAGGGTAATAATTGTGTCGAAATAATTCTTGCAAGAAACGGAAACCATTACTCTACCCCTTGTACCAAATAACATGTAACGGAAATAGTTTCATGGCGTTTTCAGCACTTAACAATGCCATACCAAACATGCTTTAATTATGCCATGAAATGAATTTGATGAAACAGGTTTCTTCTTGTTGTGTAGGTTTTTTTTTTTAGTCTTAGACTGTTGAATATTATCATTCTTGGAATATTTATATTGAGTCATTCTGAAGTTGTGATGCATTTTGAAATTGTTTGCTAAAGCTGGCTTTTATGGTAATTGATTATTTAGTTATGTTTAGAGTAGCTCTAGGTTTCTTTCTCTTTGGAGAGAGGTTAGAGTTGTTGTGTTTACAGTCGGAAAGTAGCTCTTTAGACAAAGAATATGTCATAGTTCATGCTCTTCACGAGGTACGTTGCTTTAATGGAGGTTGTGGAGGGCCTAGAGGCAGGCCTTAAACAGCAAAAAGCTAAATTGGTTCTGCTTCTAATTTTGAGGAGATGCAGCCGTAGTTCTCAGAGGTGCAATTACAGACCCAATAGTTGTTTTTGATTCAGATTTGTTCTTTTTTAATTGGAAATGAAGAGATTGGAGAATTGGAGGAATTACCTGCACTTTTGCATATGGATAGCTTTATCTTGTACTCCTTGAGAAGAAAGCTCATTGGGTGCACAAGTGAAGTGCACTTCCCAGAAATGAAACATCAACTCTTAAGTGATAGCCATTTGAAGCATTAGGTAAGCTTTAATCCCCTAAGTTATGAATCCGTTGTTTGAGGTATGCAATCGTTTGAAGGTAAGCTTTTATCCTCCCCCCAAGTTATGAATCTATTGTTTGAGGTATGCAATCGTTTGAAGGTATTTTACATTGATTATCAATGAGATCTTGTTTGATTAAGGGAGTTACAATGAGCTAGTATTTTTTACTTTTTTTATCCATTGGAGCCACGAAGGCACAAAGAAGGGGAGGGGGGGGATTCGAATCTTTCACAGCACCTCAATCTTAACCACTAGGTCAAAACATCCTTGGTTATAATGAGCTAGTATGTTATTTGGATGGATTACTTGATGTATTTATTGTTGTTGATATATCTTTACAACCAAGTATGTGTTTTTTGTCATTGATTTTCATCATAACTTAGGGGCTCTCTACCTTTATTTCCAAGAATCTGTGCACTTTCCTTTACACCATAGGGCCTTCGAAAGCCTTCCATTTCCATAAAATGATGCGGCCTTTTGTAGCTAAGATGTTAGTATGGGTGGTAATAGAAATCTATGAAGAAAGATACGTACTTGGCAATGAGATATTGCCATATGAATTTTCATAGGATCTTCCATATAATAAATACACAAATTCAAGCTCATAATCAATTCATCATTCATTCAATTTATGAACATGGTGTGGAATGACCCAGTAGAGTTTCAGCATATATTTGTAAAAGACGGGGTTATATCATGAGACTCCAAAATCATTTCATTATTTTCATTGAGGGTCACCCTTATGCACGAACAGCCACCCCTTATTACATAAGGTCTCAGCCAGTCCTTTTCAATACAAGTACTTCTCTGGGTTTTGAGGCTCATGACGTGTGTCATAGTTTAGCGATTGCTAAGGCATTTGCTGTTTATGTATGTTCAATGGCTGAAGCTTCTTGGATCAGTGGAGTAAGAAGTGAGAAATTATGACCCCTCAGAAGTTGAATGGTGGTGAATTCCATGTAGCACTGACTGATACAACCTGTCATACCTGATACAACTTACCAAACTAGGTCTGGCTCTGCTCTTTTCTGTGAATTCCTCTGCTGTTCACGCATGCTGTGCCACAAGTAAATTAGTTTGCTGCACTTAGGCAATGCTTTGGCAGTAATATAGCATATTGGCAGCTGGAGAATAAGTTGTGTATGAGTGCTTGAATGATCTCTTGTTTTAGTGTTTTGGGTGATTACTGACTGAATTCTAACTATGTCATGACTTATGAGCATCTGCACTCTAATAGCAGATTTCGAGCTTCGACTTCGAGTACATATAGTTCATGTTGCAATTCTGAAGATAACGTCGTCTGTTTTTTATTATTGGTTATGGTTTCATATGATCGGTAGCTATGTGAAGATAGATATCAGTGTGGCAGTGTGTAATACTCATGCCTGTAATTAACAGTCACATGCTCCTAACCCCTCTTAATAACTAATTGTACTAGAAGACCTTTTATAATTGTTGGATACTCTGCTCTTTACTATTCTAGAAATTATGAGGGCCTCTTTGGTCATTTTTAAGAATAGGAAAAATTGTCAAAAATAATCTGAAGTTTGGGATGTCTGCCATCATTAATCTCAAGTATTGTTTTTCCCTGAATAATCCCAAGTTCGCATGTTATCTTCCAATATTGGTCCGACTCCAGGATAACCTGCTTAGTAGGTAAAAATCGTAGGCTTCAAGTATAATTTTTTTTTATATTTAATTATATCTCTTTTGGTTTAATTTTTTTTATAATTTAAGTTATATTTAAAGTTTTTATTTTTATTTTTAATTATATCTCTTTGTTGGTTTGAATTTTCGAAATTTATGAGTTTGGTAATAATTGCACGAGGCCACGAATTTAAAAGTTTATGCGTGGGTTTGTTGTTAGATTTTTTTTGTTGTATAAGTTTGTTTTGCATTATTATTTATTTTTTTATTCAAGTGAGTACTTGTTCTTTTTCCTTTTTTTTCGACGGAAATGGATCAACATTTAAATAAAAAAAAACATAGTGGGGCCTATGAAATTTTTACTTGTTGAGCAGGTCACCAAAGGAAGGAGAACAATATGGGAAGACAACATGCCAATTTGGGATTATTCTCGGATAAAAGAAACATGGGATTAATGGTGGAAGATGGCCTAAACTTGGGATTATTTTTGACAATTTTGCCGGGGTACTGTGGAAAATGTTCCAGCCTTTTGGGTAATGAAATGATGTTCATGAATGTTGAGATGGAACGAGCAACTCACACTCTCAAAGCGCAGGTATTTTTGAGTTGGTAAATTTTTTTTTTGATAGTAAGTAAATCCAGGAAAATTACTTTATGATAATTATATTATTGAATTATTAGTTTTAGTTGATTCTCTTAGGAGATGAATAGGTAGGAATAAAGCTGTTTAGTAAAGATTCTATACAAAATTCCCAATTACCCCCGTAATTCTTGCACTCTTCCTAATATTCTCTTCTACTTTGCCATGTTGTTCCCACTTCGTTATGTACAACATGTATCACAAAATTTGATCATAAATTTCAAAAACTGGGCAAAGCTCGACTTAGTTCAATAGTCAAATTAACAAACCAGTTCTTGAAGAACCAAATAGGTTCATTTGTGTGATAAGTTGGTTATTGGCGATTGGCTTTAGTTTTTATTTTTATTTTACATTTTTTAGATAGGAAGGAAAATTTTCATTTATGAAAAGTCATTTGACATCTATAATATTATATAACAACCCTAAATTAATATACATCTTAAAATCTAGGAAAATTTGTCGAAACAACCTTTTTATAAGATACTTTTTGTCGAAACAACCTTTTAAATTTTTTTTTTTTTGTCAAGACAAACTTTATACCAAAATATTTTTGTCAGATTAAACCTTTGGCCGGAAAAATACCCTTGACTTAGTTTTCAGGCGTTGACCACCCACGAAACCACCCCCACCTCACGAAATCGCCCCCTCGCTTTCCCCCCACCCTCGAAACCACCGTTTTCTTCCCCCCACCCTCAAAACTACCAACCCTCACTTTCCCCCCACCCCCAAAACGGACCCCCCGACCCATCCCTCCACCATCAACCGTGCCCCTCAAACCCTAAATCACCACCCGAACAAACCGAAACCCTAACGAAGAAAAAGGAAGGGGTAGTTCCAGGGTGGGGGGGAAGTGAGGGTTGTGGTTTTGAGGGTGTGGGGAAGAAAGTGGTGGTTTCGAGGGTGAGGGAAAGCGAGGAGGCTGATTTCGTGGGGTGGGGGGTGGTTTCGTGGGTGGTCAACGCCTAAAAACTAAGTCAATGGTCTTTTTCCGGCCAAAGGTTTAATGTGACAAAAAAATATAACTTTAAGTTTTTTAGACAAAAAAAATTTTAAAAGATTGTTTCTGACAAAAAGTGTCTTATAAAAGGTTATTTCTGACAAATTTTTGAAAAATCTGTTAAAATTTTGTAATCAAGAAAACTAAATTTATGTATACTCAAGTGCGACTTTAATGAAACGAGATGTAGAAAATCGCAATTCATCAACACTTACCCCCTCTCGGCCTCTCCCCACTAAAACTTTTAAAAAGTTGGAAGTAGGTTTGAGAACTGTTAATCTTAGATAAATATATAGAGTTAGTCTTGTGTAAATTTGGTCCATACTAATATTAGTGTGGACCAAAGCCATTTATGTGATATAGAGATCCTTTTTTTCTTTTTTTCTTCTAGTCACCTTTCATAATCTAAAGTTACGTTAATATACCATTACCTAACATAGTGACATTTTATTCTCATACATTGACTCTTTCTTACATTAGTTTATTATTGATGTATATTTGAAGGCTCTTCTTTAAGTTCTTGCTACAAGGATTGAATATTGGATGAATCTTGAACCAAGATATCAAATCTTGATAGCTATTGAAGGCTTAAATCAGTTTCTTGATTAATTTTATACAAGTTTGTGACTGAATTCTAGTGAAACGAATAGGTAACAAAAAATATGAAGCTATTAATTCCTAACCAAGGATTAATAATTAATTAGGATATGAAGAAATTCAACTAATCCAAGTTGAAGATCAACTAGGGTTTGCATTCACTGCCAAAACTTGGATTCACTCCGAAAACGTTAATTTACAAGGATTAGGTTAAACTCGAAAACAATCACTCTCTATTATTCATGTGTTACCACCATTTTTAGATGTATAGTAGCATTTATTATGGTACATTGTATTAGACCTCAAAAGGTTTAATTCCGCCTTAACAGGAAGGCCCAACTAGAGTATGAAGCCCATTGGATGAAGTCAACATAAGTCAAAGTCAATAAGAGAAGCCCGTCAAGACCATCGGGAGATAAAAAGGCAAGAATGATAAACGTACGTGTGGTTAAAGAGCAATCATTAGACGGATCTACATAAGGAAGAACGTGCAAGGCTACAATTATTCAGCGTCAGAAGACGGTCAAGATTTGAATCAAATATGATTCAAATGTTTTCCCTCCAAGTAAGCATGGAAATTACACAATACGTTTCTCTATAAATAGAGAAACGATCATCAAGCGAACAACGAACAAACACACAACAACTTGCATCTACTCTTCTTAGCGTAGCCTAGCCTTAGCTTAGCCAACCCCCTTCTGGGGTTATAGTTAGTGTAGTTCATTAGATTTATAACATATTATGGCGCCAAGTTCTGTAATTCTCCGATTGAAGCAAGGAACCATAAAGGTAACAACCTTCATGCTTTTCCTTTAATTGTCCAGCCTGGCTTATCCCCCTATGTGTTGTAAAATCTTTCTTAAAGTTTGTGGCATGAATGGGAATGTTTTGCTTTAATTAAAAGATTAATTATTGCTTGCTTTATTTATTGCATTTCGCCTGAATTTAATAGGCGTTGTAGTTTAATTATTAATTAAATTACAACAAAGTACGTTAGCAAGGTTTTATCCAATTAAAACCGGTAACCCCCATGGACTAAGCTTCCCGTGGTATTCAGTATCAAACTATTGGATGTGCATTGACTTGTTTGCAAGGTAAACAAACTGATTTTGCACCAACAAGTTTTTTGGCGACCATAGTGGGAGGAGAAGATTCATAATCAAATTGTGAAATTTCTTCCTCATACTTTTAACAATTTAACTGTAAAAACAGTTATTGTTATTTTTATTAAAAATGCCAGAAACACGTTCTAGAAAGTATAAGGAAGTTGCTCAGGATGAATTAAGTTTCCAAAACATGGAAACTAGTTCTTCAATCCCTCCAGAAACTAGGGCGCATGGTAATAGTGGTGAACCAATTCACCATAGCCATGAAGAGTCAAATGGAGAGACCACACAAAGGGAAGGCTCATCTCCAGGTAGTACTGGTCGTGGAGTCATATACCAAATGTATGGAAAGTTCACAGAGATGGTAAAAAATTTACTATTAGAAGTCAGAGAGAGTCAGAGACAACAATTTGATTCTAACTACAGAACTCTAGCCCATGAGTCTGCCAGAGTCTTCACAGACATCCTCCAAAGGATAAGTGAGGAAAATAGAGAAATTAACTATAGGCAAAGTGATAGGATACTCGTAGATATCAACGATACTATGAGTGCAACTTTCACGACAATGTCTAAATCTCTCGCTACTAAAGTAGTTACTCGCCTAGAACCACTAGTTGAAAAACACTATCAGTTAAACGGGAAATTGGTTAAGGCCTTAGAAGAGGTCCCGTTAAATAGAGCAAGGGGAAGTTATGGCACAGCGCCATATATTCCTCCAATAGGATACCCTCCAAGTGTACATTTCTCCCATCCTAAGACTAGAGATACAATTATCTCGAGCGATCCACAAACTTCCTCCCATGAGCACCAAACAAGGGCAATACCCTCGGGCCATGGAAAGGGTAATCATGGAAACCTAAGGAGAAGTGATGGAATGGCGGCAGGGCGTGGATTCAGCCGGCATCAGACGTCAGGACATCACCAACCTTCGTTTTCCATGGGTGGTGGACAAGTTGGTGACAACACACACTAATCTGGACCATCACGAGGAGGACAAAGGCAAGATACTTTTGTTACAAACAACAATAGTACACCGCATGCATATGTGCCTCTTAACCAACCGAATATGGATGAGATTCCTCCATTACCCTATGTTTACATGCCTCATAACCAACCAACTATGGGTCGGTACGCCTCATTATGGGAATATTCCGGGGTATAGTCATCCCCAAGCTCCATCTCGCCCAAGCAACCGGTGTTTATCATCAGAGGATGCCCACAAATGGACATACATTCCCACCGCAAATGGCGCAAGGAGCAGCCAATCCTGCTTTTATGCAACACCAGGAGATCCCTATGGGAGGTTATCAAAATCAATCCTAACCCTAATCCTGCATACGATCAAACAGGAAACATGGGGAATGAGAATATGGGCTATCCAGGAATGCATCAGGATCCATTGGCAGCACAAGTTGAGGCACTAGTCCAAAGACTAGTAGGGGATAATTCTTGGAAAAATCAGAGGCAAATAGGTCAAAAACCTTACCCTGAATGGATTGATAGAGTCAATCCATTTCCTAGAACGTTTAAGATACCTGACTTTACCTTGTTCTCAGGCAATGACAGAAGTTTCGCCGAGGAACATTTAGTTAGGTTCAATTGTCGGTGTAGGGAAGCAATGATAATGATTTCTTAAAACTTACTCCCTCCGTCCCGTAAAGATCTCGAACACTTGTTGGGACACGTAGTTTAAGGTGACAAGTTGTGGTGTGGTTATCAAATGTTATTTTATTTAATCAAATAGAAGTGATAGGAGTTGGTGGGGTATTTTTTATTAGAGGAGAGAGAACGTTGGGTAACTTTTTATTGATAAAAAGGTAGAGTGTGGGCCAAACATGTGTAAAAGAAATAATATATCAATGGCGGGACCATGCCAAGAATGGAAGTGTTCAAACTAATTTGGGACAAACATCAAAGGAAAGTGTTCAAGCTATTCTGGAACGGAGGTAGTAGAATGTTTTCCATGTCTCTAACTGAGACGGCTTTTTGGTGGTATACTAATTTACCACCAAATTCTATCCACTCCTGGCAGGACATGCAAGTGCAATTTACAAATCATTTTGCACGCACGAAACCAGGAGTGACCCTAAGTGATCTAGCCAGAATCCAACAGAAGTTAGGAGAGTCTATTGAAGGCTACTTAGCTATATTCAAAATGGCTAAGATCAAGTGTCATGTTAGCATTCCTGAAAGAGAATTTGTACAAATGGCTCAAGAGGAAATGTTAATTTAGTTTCGAAAAAGGTTTGATGGTCATGCCTTTGGCGATTTTGTTGAATTAGCAGAATTAGCCGTAAGATGTGAGAGAAACCTACAAGCTGAAAGTGCAAAGCAAGGCACCAAAGTTTCTTCGCTCAGAATGAAGAGCCCTTCCCCTTTGAAACTGCACAAGAAGTGGATGTGGCAGAAATCATTCATGGAGTACTTTATAAGTGTGCTCCTCTAGAGAAGAAGGAGTTTCTGGCGCCAAAGGATTTGAAATCTGGACAAAAGAGGACATATACCATTGATGCTAAGAAATATAATGCTATTTTCGACTGGTTATTATCTAACAAAAAGATAAAACTGGTAGGAAGGCATAAAGTAAAACGCTCGAGGAAGTTACGGGTAAAAAATATCGTAAATGGCATGATGCAAGAACTCATGACACTTTTGAATGCATCGTTTTTAGAAATAAAATCCAGGATGAAATTGATAAGAAAAATATCATGTTTCCTGATGATGAAGATGTTAATGTAGTTGGAATTGACGAACAATTTGAACTATTCTGTAGTATGGTAGAGACTAATAATGTTTTTACTATTACCTTGCAGGCATCTCAAACTACCGAAATAGGTAACCAACTCTTCAACAGATTGCTTGATGAAGGAATCTTGGTTATGCCAAAGATAGCCAATGAAGAGGGATTGAAAGATATGTGCATATGGCATATGAATGGGTCTCATACCACAGACCAATGCCAAGTATTCAGAGGATTCCTAACTAGGTAATTAAGTCTCAAAATACTGGTTGTCTCAGAAATGGAACATCATGCCATGGAGCTAGAAGCCTACAAGGCCAACTTAGCCAAAGCTAAGGCGCCTGTTAAATCCAACCCAGCTCCAAGCCTGGTGATGCCTGAGGAAAGAGCTAAGACCTATAAAGATGCTGCTCAAAAATTCCCATTGCAAACTAGGGCAATAGAAGGGTTGAAGGCTCTGAGGAATGGAATATGCTCGCAGTATGCAGATAGGTTAACCTTTGAAATGGTTAGAACTCAGATCATTCCAAATGGTCCTGCCTATGTACCTGCTTATCAGCGTCCACTCCAGAAAAGGTCCAGAAGTCAAGGACCAAGAAAACATGATAGCCCTAGTTCTCGTCCTTCCTCAAAAGGAAAAGAAAGGGAGCTTAGTCAAACTCCTATACCCAAAATTATTAAAAGAAGGTTGAAGTCCTATGAGGACCAATGGGAGTTTAAAATCAAGCCAGCGGCTAAGCCAAGGCCATTACAAGATGTCCAAAACTTACCTAAAAGTGACATTAAAGATGAAAGAGCTAAGTGCAAAAGCTACTGCAGCAAGGGATCAAATTAACACTCAAAATGTACAGGAGTCCTTTATTGCAAACATAAGAATCGATGAAGAGGCTCTACAAGCTGGTATCAGTAAATTGTTGCCTTTGGAAGAGGAACAGTGTGGTGCATCAACTATAAAGAATGATGGCCAGCAGCCTCGAGGAGGTGATTCTCTTATGAAAGAGACACCAGGAAATGGCTTTACTGAGAACTATGATTCAGAGTTTGGATCTAAGGATTTGGACTTATTGATGTAAGACAATGACTTAATGTTGGATGGAGATCCACTAATGAGCGAGCCTTAAATAGAGATGGGAGAGGGCCAAAACACGCAATGTAATGTGGTCATGCTACCAACAGAGTTCAAGAAGTCAGAAGACCAATCAAAATTCCAGACCAATACCACATCATAGGCAGATGAAGTTGACAAGGAAGAAAGGGCAGGTAAATTTAAAATTACTTCTTCTCAAGCTTGCCTTCTTATTTAAATGCACGTCATAAGAAAGTGCCTAACAAGAGATCTCTAAAAGCTAACCTAGAGAAATTAATCATAGATAAAATTTTTAGGTCAGTTGATGTTGATAATAAGCACACTAAAGCTCTATTGTAGATTTTGAGGGAGTACATTAAGGCAAGGTATTAGTGGACACTGGAGCCACTATTAATATTATGCCACTCTCTGTGTTCAGAAAACTAGGAAAAATAGAATTGATTTGCATAATATACAAATCAGCATACCTGGTTTTTCTGGTTTGTCAGAAAAAGTGGAAGGAATGGCTATTTAAAGATAAGGGTAGGAACTAAGACTACCTATGCTGGTTTCTTCATAGTCGAAAATGGTACTAATTATAATGCCATACTAGGAAGAGATTGGTTACATCATAACTATGCTATTCCATCATCACTCCATCAGGTCCTAATCCTGTGGAATGGTGAAACTTATGAAATGGTTCAAGCAGATGAGGAAGTTTTTCTAATCACATCTCCTGATTCTGTTTTTTTATCACGGACTCTCTAAAGTCAGTTTCTAATATCAAAATTGAGGTTGCTCTGCAACTTGAGTCACAAACTCACCAAGAGATAGAAACACTAGTAGAAAAATGTTGATTTGCGTCTCCTCAATTGCGTCGTACAATAAGTGAATCGACGCAGAAGGGTCATTTGCGCCGGACGTACCCGGCACGTTCAACGCAAAAAACTAAAGCAAATGGGTGCAAGAGTTATGTGCGTCGGACCCCAGTCAATGTCTGAAGCAAATCATAAAAGCCAATTTGCGTCGAATGTAAGTTAAATGCGATGCTGTATCCAACTATTTGCTTCGGATCTATAAGCCCATCCGACGCAAATAGTTTGAACGCCTATCCATGCGTACGAGCGTGGACCTGATTTGCGTCGGACTTATTGGTCCGTGCGACGCAAATGTCTTCCCCTTTTAATTTCAAACCCAATAATTAGGTTTTGTTTCTCACTCTCTCATTTCTTCTCTCGCCGTTTTCACTCCCCCCCCACCCCACCCCCTTCTTTCTCTCCAATTGCTTCAAGCCTTCAACCCCAAAAAAAATCACAAAAATTCAAAATAAATCACAACTATAATTTCTCTTACTACTTTCTTTCTTTCTCCTACTACTACTATAATTTCTAGATTGAAATCCCCTTTTTAATTTTCTAGGGCTTGTTTATTCCGATAAAATCGAACCAAATTTCGCTGGAAAATTCAAAAATGGGAAAAGGAGAAGTGACGACAGCGCCGACGAGGTTGACATCATCAGCATTGTTTAAGTATAGGAAAAAGAGTAGCGGATGAATCCTTCAATGGCGGTTTTCGAAGTACGCTCCCTCATTTTTTCTCTCTCCTAAAACACGATTTCTTCGTTAACACAATTGTATTTCCTTGTAATTTTTTTTTTCTCGTTTTATTTCGTTTTTTATAGGGCACACTTTTGATTTGATTCTATTCGATTCGTCGATTTTGATATTTTAATCAATTAATTTGTATTTCAGGATTTATTTTGGGATGAAATTTTTCTCCAAGGGATTGAATTTGGGGGTTGAATGGTTGAATCCCTCTGCCTCTGCCGCTGCCTCCCTGCCCAGCCACACTGCAGCCCAAATATCTATACGTTATCTATGAGAGAAAAGATTTAAAGTGTTGATTGGATGTAATTACCCAGGAACTAAAGCAGAACTCAAAGGTTGCATCAACGATGTTCACAAAATGCACGCTTGTTTACTAGAACGTTACGGGTTCGACGAACAAGACATCACTATTTTGATCGATACATACCGGTCTTTTATTGAACCAACCGGAAAAAATATTCGACGTGCTCTTCAAAATTTGGTCCGATCTGCTGAATCGGATGATTTTCTTTTTGTTCATTATAGTGGTCATGGTACTAGATCACCGGCAGTGTATTGTTCCTTGTGATATGAATCTTATTACAGGTATAAAACAACGATGATGAAAAGTAATATCTTTTCGTTAAATTTAAATTGTATGATTGTAGGTTTTATTTTATTTTCTTCTTTTAGTCTTCAACAATCTTTAATAATTCACAAATTCAGTAGATTTTTCACTTTAAATCTTTTTTCTTGCCCAGAAATTTGAAGGTTAATGCTCAATCTTTTCTTTTTTTTTTTTAATTATTATGCTCTCTTTAGCTTAGAATTTTCTCAAATTTAAGCTATTAGTTCATTATTTGGTCATTTTAATGCTTGTAATATCTTTTCGTTAAATTGAAATTGTATGATTGTAGGTTTTAATTTAAGGAACCTGCTTGTAGTTTGGGTATGATTTATAATTTTTTTTTTCAAAAATTGATACTTTTGCTTCGAATGTTGTGATGGTGCGGCGCAACTTCAATTTTTTTTAATAAAAAAAAATTCATCTGCGTTGGATGGTGTTCAATGTCCGACGCAGATTGACTTTTTTTTTTTTGATATAAAATGGATGATTTGCGTTGCAAACAGACCATCATGCGATATAGATGGTGCGGTTGGGGCTGGGGCTAAAAGGGTCATTTGCGTCGGACTATGCAGTACATGCGACGCAAATAGCACTAAATCTGCGTCGCATTCTAATCTGACGCAAATCATGTCACCGTCATTTGCGTCGAGACCTGTGCCGTCGGACCAATGTCTGACGCAAATGGTGGTCCCATGTCCGATACAAATCAACTTTTTTCTACTAGTGAAGACTCAAGTGCAATTCTCATTGAAGGAGTCGACGACGTCCCAGAAGTCGAAGAAATTCAATCAAAATATGAATATATTCAACAGGCGCCAGACTACGATCAACGACTAGCTCTTATTAGTTTATAGAGTTAGAATGCATTTTTCTTATAAAAGTTTATTATGTCTATAAACCAAGAAGAATGTTGTAATGGGCCTAACTATATGAAAAGGCGGACATGGACTGAACTATGCAAGAAGACCGGACTTAATGACTGAGCTTTTGTGGCGATAAGGAACACTAGCTACGCTAGAATTAAGGTGTTGCATTTATGGACTTAGGGGATGACTAGCTTCGCTAGACTCAAAGATTGGGCTGTTGTGGACTTAAAGAGGACTAGCTTCACCGTACTCGAGGATTTGGGCGGTTGTGGACTTTTGGAGGACTAGCTTCGCTAGACTCAAGGATTTGGGACGTTATGGATGTAGGAAGGACTAGATTCACTATACTTAAATGTTTGCCGTTATGGTCTTAAGGATGACTAGCTTTGGTAGGTTCATTGATTGCCATAATGGTCTTAAAGAGGATTAGCTTGGCTAGGCTCAAAGGGTATCATTATGGTCTTAAGGAGGACTAGTTTTGCTAGGCTTAAGGTTACCGTTATGGTCTTAAGGAGGACTAGCATCGCTAGGCTCAAAGGGTGCCATTATGGTCTTAAGGAGGGCTAGCTTTGCTAAGTTCAAAGGGTCTTTGTTGCGGTCCCGTTATGGTCTTAAGGAGGACTAGCTTTGTTAGGCTCAATGGGTGTCATTATGGTCTTAAGGAGGACTAGCTTTGCTACCCTCAAAGGGTGTTGTTATACTCTTAAGGAATACTAGATTCACTAGGCTCAAAGAGTGCCTTTATGGTCTTAAGGATGACTATATTCGCTAGGCTCAAATGGTGCCGTTATGGTCTTAAAGAGGACTAGCTTCGCTAACATCAAAGGGTGGAGTTATGGTCTTAAGAATAACTAGCTTTGCTAGGTTCAAAGGTTGAGAGGTTTTAGACTTTGGATTTCATCCTATATGGGTTTGAAATTGGGATTGACTAGGGATTACATGGAGATGCGAATGTTATGATTTTAATTGGGCCTTTATAGGCTCAAGCTTTGGACTTGGTCCTATACTGGTTTTGTAATCAGACTTGAGTAGGGTTTACATGGAGATGCAAACTAGACCTAGGATTTGGATTGGGCCTTTATGGGCTTAAGCTTTGGACTTGGTCCTATATTAGCTTGGAATTAGACTTGACTAGGGATTACACGGAGATGCAAACTAAAACTAAGATTTGGATTGGGTCTTTTATGTCCTTAACTAATGGAATGTACTAGAATTAGCATATAGGCTTGACTCTGGAATGGACTGGGATTAGCGCATGGGCTTGGCTCTAGAATCGACTGGGATTAGACTTAGATTGGGCCTACATGGGATTGACATGGACTAGGGTTTACATAGAGAAGCAAATGGGCCTATATTTTGACATGATCTAGACTTCCATGGGCTTAACTACTTAAAATGGACTGTAATGCAAGTGGGCCTAATATGAATGCATGAACTCAAATTTAAACGGGCCTAAGATGAATGGATTGACTCAAATTCAAATGGGCCTAAAATGAATGTAAATGAACTGGGATTGGATTACTTTGATCGAGATGTTTGGTGCGGGTTGATTGGGTTGAGTTGATTAGATTGAGTTTAAGATTTTCGAAATTCATTTTTGAAAGAGACCCCTTTATTTTTATCTTTAATTGGAAGAGACGATGATGATTAAGGATGGATTAATTTTTAAAAAGTTATTTTTTTAACGTGTGCTAGGATGATGATAGATAAATATTTTTCAAGAAAGATACAATAGAAAAGGATGTTGGATTGATTTTGAAAAATATAATATTTTAAAAAAATATATATGGTAGGATTGGATAGATGTGTTTGAGAATATCAATTGGATAGAATGAATAAGATGGGATAGAATGAGATGCAAGATGACTCGAACTCTATCATGACCACTTATCTAGCTAGATGCACTAAGGATAGACTCAATATTAGATGATATGCATGAAAATGATCCGTTTTTAATCTTTGAATTAGATGAGTTTTGTTTGAAAAGGATGTCGTAAAAGTGATCATGAATGATAATGTAATGATAGGTTAACACTGACGAATAAACCACCGGGATTAAAGTGACGCGCAAATTGTGCCACATGCAAGGGGATTGCATGCCACGAAAGCAACATGCGCCTAACGCAAGAAGTTGGCGCGCCACCCAAGGTGATGCGCCATGCACGTGCGGCTTTCATGTCATGCAATCTCTTTGGCTTTTCCAATTCGGTATTTTATTGGTCGTTTTTCGATATTTCTAGCCTAATTCGAGGGGAATATAAGGGGAAAGCATTTTGAAACATAGCAAATAAGCAATCAATAATGTCACATAGGCAAGAAATAGCATGTAGTTCCAACCTCAAGTCAAGATCTATATTTAATACTATTGTCAAGATTAGGTTTACGCTTAAAAGTGTTCATGACTATTAGATTAATCACACGCCTCGCATCTTTGCTTAAAAAGATGGCCACATGTAGGACGCACTTCAGTTTCTCGCCAGGAACAAGAGAGCAATGCTATGGTTGGGTAGATTTGCTATGACTAAGATCCAATACTATCATTTATGAAGCTTTTGGAGGGACAAAACGCAAACCCTCGGGGGTGGCCTCATGCATAAAACATGCGCTAATGAGGCAAGGACAAGTACCTTATGGTGGCTCGAAGAATAGCAATGCATATGCAAAACCATAATGTCATTTAAAAGCATAAAAAAGTATGAATCGTATTTTTCGAGTTTCACCCACTCATCAAAAATTTAATTGAATCCTCCCGGTGAAGTCGCTAAATTGTAGGCGTGCTTTTATTGCTTACGCGGGATGAGCGCATATTTGACTACCACATTGTAAATGTTTTTGTTTTAAAAATAAAGAAGTCGCCAACAAATCTTTAAAGGAAGACTAAGAAACCTAATTGGATTTTAGGAAACCATAGAGACATCTTACGGACTTATCCAATGTAGATTTCCTTGCTTGTCATCACTTCACAATTGGTCAATGAGCCAAATATATAGTTCGGGGATAACGGTACGAACATAATCATGAATCAAATTCGCCTATTGTTGGCTTCTACTTATTACTATTCATGTTCGAGTTTTATGCAAATAAACAACCACGCAATATGTTCATGCAATATAAAATAGATGTAGGTTGGTTCATTAAACACAAAAGACTGATTTTTGGTGATATGTTATCATGCAATCAAATTACAAGGAACCTAATCCGATTATCCAAATTATCTGAATTTAGTATTAAAAAATTTATTTAGGTCTTGTAATTAACAAAAATAAACAGTGAGGCGATAAAAATCAATAAAGCATACAACATGAATATGATATAATATAATGCAGAAATATAAAGGAAAAAGGAAGATTAGAGTTTAGAGAAGAATACACAAGAGGGCATTAATTCCTTTAAGGATCTACATCATGAAAAATAGATTGTTACTAAAATAAGAATTAAATTGAAATTGACCCTAAGGAATTATACCTTTGTCGCCTGGGTCTTCAATAAAGATCCGCAAGCTGAGCAATCTTGAAGGTTGAATGGGGATTTGAAGGATAACTAAAAGTGTTTTATTATGTCTTTGTATTTTTTGAGAAAGTATTTGGAGTGATTTCGTAGTTAGAAGTGTAGGAAAAGTCCATAGGGAATTATGTTCAAAATCAGATGAAAACGAGGTCTCTTTATAGGCAAAACTGAAGAAACCGAATAAAATCTGAGAATGCGCGATGCGCAAGCCAATTGTGCTTGACGCATCAACGAGGCGCGACACGCATAAGTTTTGCGCGACACGCATCCTGATGCGCAGAGCGCATCCACTTCTGTGCTTATGAGGTTTGTTGACTGTCTTGATAACGCGCGTGCGCAACGTCGGCGCGCCCGTTGTACTCAGGTGCATGGAGTGCATCCGAAGATCTGACCAGATTTTGTTATTTGTCCAATCATTAAAAGATTCTTTTTACCCTCATTATATATTATCTTTTTGATTCGGAAATCAATTATCTTAAGGAATAAAAAATATGATTTTCATAAGGAAAAATTGTAAAAATAATCCCAAGTTTCAGGTGTCTTCCCATATTAATCCCAAATTTAAATTATTTTTGAATAATCTGAAGTTTGGGAGTCATCTTCCCATATTGGTCCAAAAGACCTATAATCGTTTGAACCAATTTTAAAAAGTTGATAAGACACTATTTTATTTAAAAAAATCACCTCTAATCGCCTTCATCACCACTCCACTATTAAAATGAAAGGCAAACGGAAATGTTTCACGCGGCGTATTGACCTTTAAAACGAGTTTTAAACCTACTTTTTTCACTAGGGACCAATAAGGGAAGACTACTAACAAACTTGAGATTATTTAAAAATAATCCAAAGTTGGGATTAATTTGGGAAGATGGCCAAAACTTGGGATTATTTTTGACAATTTTTCCTTTTCATAATAGCTTTGAATTTAGAAAATATTTATCAATATTATTTATGAGGAGTAATTTATCGGGATTTTCGGAAAGGGGCTTAAAATTGGGCTTTTAAATTTGGCTTGGAATAATAAATAGACTTTTATGTTCTTAAAACGAGTTTGGGCCTAACTTTTCAGGTTGCTCTTTATTTGGATGAAACCAATCAGGACGACGGTATTTTCATCATTTGGTGCTAAAATGGAGAGACACAATTTTGTATTTACAGCAACGCTCCGGAAATTTATAACCAAAATTACTCATAATTGGTAGCGGAAACATAACTTAGGCATGTAGGTTATGTGTCCGGTAATAAAATAATAGCAAAAATTGTCTACAAAAAGTTAACCTTTTAGCCATCTTCTTAAATTAAGTCAACTTTTGCATTATCCCTGAATAAGTCAAGTTTGTACCCACATTAACTTTTAATAGGTTAGGTTCATATTTTACCTACAGCAGTAGGTAAAGTTACCTGGAAGGCTGATTTTTTTTGGAATAATTTCAAAAAACTACCTTTTATAACAAATATTTTTCAAAAAAACTACCTTTTAATTTTTTTTTTCCAAAATAATACCTTATACAACACATTTTTTTCAAAATACAACCAATTGGCCGCTAAATAAGGGTTTATCCACCTGTGACGGCTTCATTGCTACTTAGTGCTTTGATCTCACAGCCCAGGCACTGTTGACAACCCACATATGGAATTGCTAGTAAGTCTTTGGCAATATTTTGTAATGTTGGATATTTTAGCTCTATATTCCAATACCTCAAGATTTCAAATCCACCACTTTCCGGCAAGGCATCTTCCTCTAAATAATGGTCCAATTCTGACTTCACATTAACCTTCCTCTTCTTTGTTTTCTTCATTTTACTCCACTTATCATCTCCTTCATCTCCACCAACATCCATACCATCAAATGCAGATTGATTTTCATTACCATCAGCCCAAGAATGAGTGTCATTTGCATACACTTTATCTTGATACTCATATAAGAGGTCATACAAAGAGTTTTTCACCCTCTGAATTTCAAAGTCAGCCTCATCCCCATAAATCTCATTGAAATAAAATTCAACACATTCCAACTTATTTCTAGGATCTAAAATGGCAGCAATAGCTAAAAGTTCATTAATATTACTCTAATACTTATCAAATTTATCAACCATTTTTTGTGCCATATCCTTAATAACTTGTACGTCACTTGCCAACCATGATGTCAATGCAAGTTTTATTTCACAAATTTGACGAAAAACAAGTTGGAAGTTGGATACTTTCTCCCCGAAAACAACTCGATCATTGTGTGAAATCTTTTCAGTTTTCCGCGAACAAGTAAAACAAATTCCCAATCTTGATTGGTGGGGAGTGTGAATTTCAACCTAGAAGTTTGACGCTTAATACTTGCAAACACATCTTTGTAAGGTAAAACAAATTGCAACATCAAATAGGTTGAGTTCCATCTAGTTTTACAATCAAGTACTAGTTGTCTACCTTCCTCACCTTTCATATATTTCACTTTGTTTGCAAAAATCTCTCTTCTTTTAGGGGTTCCTGACCAAAAAGCAGCACAATCTCGAACTCTTTCAATCCCTTCACCAATGACATCTAATCCATCTTGCACAATCAGATTCAAGATATGTGCACTACATCTCATATGCATAAATCTACCATTCAAAATCAGAGAATCTTCACTAAGCCTTAGTTTCAAAACATCCATCATAGCATCATTTGTAGTACAGTTATCAACTACCACAGATGAAATCTTTTCAGCAATATTATAAACATTCAATGTATCCAGGAGAACTTGCGCAAGTGAGTTTTTTGTGTGTGGACAAGGTACATAGCAAACCTATTTCATTAAAAAAAAAATACCACTCAGGCCAGTAGCATCAAAAGAGACAAACAACAGCATTAACATAGCAAAACAGCAGCATTAAAACAGAAAAATAGGAGTATTATAAGTTCAAAACAGAAAAATAGCATTATTATAACAGAAAAACAGCAACTGCAGCTCTAAAACAGCAACAATAGCAGCATTAAAATAGCAAAACGGCAGCATTAAAACAGAAGAATAGCAACTTTAAAAGTTTAAAACAGAAAAATAGCATCATTATAACAGAAAAACAGCAACAATAGCTCAAAAACAGCAACAATAGCAGCAAGACATGAATTAAGGACAACAAGTCAGTAAGGAATGAAGTATACCTCAGAGTTTTGTTACGTAAAACCCAATATTGATCTATATAATGTGCGGTAACAGCCATGTACCCCTTTTTCTGATTTGAAGCAGTCCACATGTCCGTTGTTATTGCAATTTTAGATTCCGCATTTTCCAAAAGCTTTTTTAACCATCCCTTCTCACTTGCAAACATCTTCATTATATCAGATCTCAAGGTAGGACGTGATATGATCATGAAGCTTGGATTCAAGCTACTTACAATCTTCTAAAACCAACATGATCCACAATAGCCAACGGGTACTCATGCATGATGACCATATTAGCCAACTCCTTCCTAGACACTTCTTGGTTTGCACCAACAGAACATGTTCCATTAGATTTTCGGCCAACATTCAATAGCTTTTGGCGGATATCAACCTTCAAGTTCTTTTTAGAGCATCTTCGAGTCAAGTGATCCTTAAGGTGGGAAGTCCCGTTAGTGGTGTTGGCAGACAATATCTTGTCACAGTGAATACATTGTGCCTTTGCCTCTCCATCCACATTAAATTGATTAAAATGATCCCACACAGGAGATGTACGTTTTCTACTTTTACGAGACCCCGAAATGCTCTGACTTGGGTCACTTTCAGTGTCTTCACCAATCTGAGATGGTGTTTTCGGTTCAAAAGCCTTTCTTTGCGATGAAGTTGGGTGCAAAGGTGGTCGACATTTCGAGGGAGGAGGTGGTGGAGCTTGCATATTTGGCGTGGGGGAAGGAGATATAGTAGAAGGTGTTGAAGGAGGACATGATGAATCATATCCAGATTCATTACCATCATTTCCCATTTATATCTACATCACAATTCACATAACAACCCAATTAAAATCAAGCAAAACCCTAAGTCCTAATCAGATTATATAGAAAAATCAACAAGCTAGTAAACCACATAATAACAAGAATTGGTATAGGATAACAGGAGATAGCAGCAAGCCATTTATATCTACCCTAACTTTAACCAAGTTTCATATATATGGGCAGTGAGCACAAGCCACTCAACATCAAAGCAATTAGACTATTAGAGGGAAGAAGCAAGGGAGACAACCAATCAATCCAATAGAAGAAAACGCACATTTTAAGAACTACCATTTTGAAAATGCATATTTTGCCACCTTAAGAAAACGCATATCAGAAGAAAACGCACATTTTGAGCACTACCATTTTGATACTTTTGCGTTTTAAAAGACCCAAACACAACTATAATAACAATTAAAATTTGAATTAAAAAAATAACTGAATTTGAGTTTATAATCTTACTTGAGTTTGAGAAGAATCCTCCGGTAAAGCAGCGGCAGCCCCACATTGTAGTAATGAAAGTAGGAGAGAAGAGTGAGAGTACTCTAAGCCAAGGGAACGATGAGAGTGAGAAGGGAACGATGACAGTGAGAATGTGAGATGAGACATGAGAGGGAAGTTGCGCCTGCTAGGTTAAAGTTTAAACACTTAAACTTGCTCTGTTTGGGGTCTTTGGGCCTTTGGACAGTGGACTTTTGACAGTGGACTAAATGACTAATGAACTTGTAAAAATGAAAAAGCCAGTAATAAAAAAAATTATATATTTTTTTTTACTTTAAACGGGTGACGGGTCGGGTGGCAAACAGGTGTTGGGTCGGGTGATGGATGAAAAAATATCACCCGAACCTGACCCGCAACCGTCACCCGATTATCCATCACCCGGCTATCATCCGTTTAAACCGGGTTTTTCACCCACTTAATAAATCGGGTGGAGCGGGTGATCGGGTGATCCACTGGATATTTCCATCTCTAACATCCATCCAAGTGGTTAAGATCATTGAACAAATTTAAGCTGAATGACTAGGACTACGTCAAAGAAGAGTTCTGCAAGCAGTACATATACAATATTCAGCTTCCTATTGGTGTTAGTGAGTTGAAGTTAACTAAACAAAACTCCGACGAAGACTCCGTCACCTTCCTTAGCGGATGGAGGAAAAAGGCCGAACAAATGACTAACAAGCCATCTGAAGAAGACCAAGTCTGACTGGTGATTCGTAACTTGCAGCCCAAGTACGGAGATTACGTTAAGTTCTAGCTTATAGAGTCTTTCACGAAGCTCTACAAGGTGGGTGCACAGTAGGGATGTCAACGGATCGAGTTCGGGTCGGGTGAACCATGAACCGCATCCGTCACCCGGTTTCATCCGCTCCACCCGACCCATCAGTCACCCGGTTCATTCATCACTCGTAATCCATCCATCCATCATCCACGGGTGATTCGGATGGATCGGATGATTATCGGGTGAAAATTATAAAACATGAAACTAGAAAAAAAAAAGAATTGAAATAGATTGCAAACATCAGACAACAATACATCACGCATCACCAAGAAATTCACTCATCATATTCATCAAACATCAGACGACATCACGCATCACCAAACAATTCACCATTATCATTCATAAAGTGCGAATCAGCCAAAAGGAAAAGAATGACAGTACAGATTCATAAAGTCCGAAAAACACAACAATTTTGGGCCAAAAAAATATAAATTACAGTAACTTAAAAAGTTGAGCAACCAACCTCCAATTCTGGGCAAGGAGATGTGAGATGCGCAGACATCTCAGCTCTCGAGATTTTTTCCGACAAGGTTCAGTCAATGATCGACAGTAGAGAGTAGAGAGTTGAGAGCTGCGGCCTGCGAGACTGTGACTTTAGGAATTAGGAGTTTAGAAGTTTAGGGTTTTTACTTGTTCCTTTTCTATTTTATTTTATAATTTTATTTGGCGAAAATATAATATTAATAATTTAATATACTCCCTCCGTCCCAGAATACTCTTGACACTTATCAGGGCACATAGTTTTAGATGATAAGTTGTTTGATTATGAATTGTTATTTTATTGAAAAGGTAGATGTGAAAGGAGTTAGTAGGTAGTAAAAGTAGTATTATTTTATTTGGTGGAGAGAGAGTGTGGGACAATGGTTAGAATTGGTAGGTAGTAGGAGTGGTATTATTTTATTTAGTGGAGAGAGAGTGTGGCCAATGGTTAAAAGGTAGAAGAGTAAAATAATAGTGGGTCATATCCAGAAATACAAGTGTAAAGAGTATTCTGGGACAGAGGGAGTATATATATATATATATATATATATATATATATATATATATATATATATATATATATATATATATATATATATATATAATTTTAAACCGATGGATTATGGGTCGGGTGATAAACGGGTTATGGACCTGGTGATGGGTGGAAAATGTTCACCCTAATCCGACCCGGATCCATCACCCGGGTCATTCGTCACCCGCCTATCATCCATTTATTCAGGGTTTTCGTCCATATTTTGGAACCGAATGGACCGGATAACTGGATATCCACTGGATATTGCCATCCCTAGTGTAGAGTGTACTGATTGAAGAAGAGGTGCAAGCCTCTAAAAATAAGGGCTACAATAACAACAACTCTTTCAAGAAGAGTAATAATAATCCTTCTAGCTCCAAAAGTAATGAGATCAATTCCTTGAACACTGAAGATAGGGCTTATCAGACATGAAAGCTCCAAAGAACCTTCACTCTCGTAACCATGACTTTAGAAGAAAGCTTTCAATAGGATGCATGCAAAAGGAGCAATTCAGCCCATTGGTCCTACTCTAGACCCCGCACTAGAGAAGCGATCTCCGAAATGGAATCCCAACTCTTACTGTAAATATCACCAAGGAAACGGGCATCTAACATCTATGTTTTGGGCCTTATAGAATTCTTTGCGAGGATATTATTGGCAATTCCCATCCCACTGCAGCAAAAATATCGGCAACAACAATAACTCGTTGGGTATCGTCTCTACCGTGCATGGGGCGTATTCTTTTAGTGCTAGTTTTCTATGTTGGGTGGGAGAGTCCCTCCCCTAACTCCTTTATTTCCTTTCATGTCGAGTCTATGTCCTTTAGGACCTTAATTCTATTAGCCTTATTGTAGACACATCGTGTCTCCCCATTTAGTACCCTATTGTGACTAATACCCTGCTCTAATGGGTCCAGATCGATGAAAGAATAAAGAACGAGTCTAAAATAAAATATTTTATGCCCAATCCATTTTCTAACCCTTTTTATTATCCCATTTTCGAAAACTTTTTTTTATAAATAATTTGACGAAACTTACTTTCTAAAACGTTTTAAATGAAGACTCGGAGGCCACAGATGTAATGGGGATAGCCAACACATCTCTAGCCATCCGAGACAAAATAGGATAAACTCCCACATGGGTTTTCCAATAAGCCAAAACATCAAAACGGTCATCTTGGTTAGCGGAGCATGAGAGGCACTGAAATATGATTCCATATCATTTTCAATACCCCTACTAGCAGCAACATTGGCACCAAAACTCTAAAAAACAGCAAATTAAATAGTATCACAAAACTATTAACAATCACAAACTGTAAAGTAATCATGAATCAATCAAATGTTACACATAGTAGCCAACCTTTCCAAGACTGAACTTCTTAAAAGGACGGGCAAGCGACCTTGCAAAACTTGGAGTGGATGAATCAGAACCGGTAGTCATAGAAGATGTAGTGGAAGAGGGTTGGAGTTATAAGTGAGAATGAACTCTAGCATAGTGTGTATACAACTCAGTAAAGGCATCAACAACCTCTTTAACCTTACCATCAAGATGTTGGGGCAAATAAACAGTAGCATACAACTCATGAACAAAGTTTTTTTTTGTAACGAGGATCAAGCATGATAGCAATAGTAAGAATCAAAGAATAATTCTCCCAATACTTGTTAAATTTTTCATACATAGGAGCAACCATAAGACGAATAGGATCAGTTGGGTTTTCTTTAGCATAAAACAATAGACTTTCAATCAAAACAATGTTCTCAACATATAGGTTGGCAGTGGGGTAATCAGAACCAGAAAAAAGACACGTGATATCATAAAACGGTTCAAGAAAATCACAAACATTTTGGACAGTTTCCCATTCAGAATCACTTAGTGAAACATCTAAACCATGCTGAAGTAAACAATACCTATCTACAGCCTCCCTAGCTTCCAAACACCTACGAAGCATAAGATATGTATAATTCCAATGAGTACGAACATCACCAATCAATGAACCAGAAAAACCAGTATTCACATACTTAACACAATCATCAAACCTCTCTTTCCTAATGTTTGAAAAAGAAACATATGTAACAACTTGTTGCAACTTCAAAACAGCTTTATCCATAAACTTAAAACCAGCTTGGACAATCAGATTCAATATATGGGCAGAACATCTAACATGAAAAAACTTACTAGAACAAGGCAACAGATTAGTTCTATTCAAGTCCCTAACCATCTCTTGAATCATAACATCATTGGCAGTAGCAGTATCACAAGTCAAAGAAAACACTTTATCTCTAATATTCCACTCATCAAACAAATCAAGAGTAAAATTACCCAACTCCTTACCAGTGTGGGACCCAGGAAAATGTCTAAAACACAAGAATTTTAGAACGCATCACCCAAGAGATATCAACATTATGAGCAGACAAAACAGTAAAACTAACATTATTAAGTGCAGACCACAAATCACAAGTACAACACACTTTTCCTTCTAAATTACATATAGTTGTCTTTAATTGAGCTTTAAAAAGCAACAAACTGATTAGTGCAATGCTTAAGCATTTTATTTCTAGAAATATGCTTCACATTAGGATTCAAGTAAGATAGCAATTCCCTATGCTTAGTATGATTAACAATCAATAGTGGATATGCATGACACATAATAGCTTCAGCAAACATACGACAGAAAGTTTTTTGATCATAATGCCCCCCAGGTTGAGCAGCTTTTACTTTTAAGAAGCTTCACACTTCTTTAAATGTTTATTTTGGTTATTAGTACCTTAGGTTCCCTCAGCACGATAGGTCTTAGCATTACAATGCTTACATGTAGAAAATATCTCACCATCTTTCTTCTTAAACAAGGTAAAGTGCTGCCAAACCTTGGCAGTACGCCTCCTAAACAGGAGGGGATCATGGGTTTGGGGAGAAATGGTTTCCTCCTCAACAGAAAGGGAATTGGACCCAATAATGGAGTCCAATGTCAACTGATCAACTGAAAAATAAATTACACATTTAAAGTTTAAACAAGGCAGAGTCAAGGTCAAGGTCAAGGCCAAGATCAAGGTCAGGGTCAGGGTTTAGGGTTTATGGTTTAGGGTTTAGGGTTTAGGGTTAAACCCTCAATACTAACCCTAAACACAAACCCCTAATCACAAAACCCAGAAACACAAAACCCGGAAACACAAACCCAGAAACACAAATCCCTAAACACAAAACCCAAAAACAGTTACACAAGCCCATAACACAAGCCCAGAAACACAAGCCCAGAAACACAAGCCCAGAAACAAAACCCAGAAACACAAACAACAAATATAACCCGAATACAAACCCAGGCACAAAACCCGAATACAAACCCACACACAAAACCCTAACACAAACCCCGAAACGTAAACACAAACATGAACAAACAGCATAATTTCATATCACAAACATGACATACAAGAACAAAGATGATACAATATACAAATATGATGAAATTAAAAACTAATATACATTATACAAGATAATTTAAAACTAATATACAAGATAATTAAGAACGAACACATAATTTCATATCGCTAAAAACGAACTTTAGTGAAAGTGAAAACGAACACATAATAAAAAAACGGTCACATAATAAAAAAAAGAACACATAATTAAAAACAAACACATAATAAAAAAACAACGAACACATAAAAAAAAAATAACACATAATCAAAAAACTAAATAATTCATGCATATAATTTTTAGCACAAACCCTAAAATTCCAGATCTGAAATATGACAAAAAAACAAAAAAAAAACATGATATTCCAGCAGATCGGCAAATCTGGACCAGCATATATCCCACAATCACAATCAAGCACATCTTCACCTATCTCTAAAAAAAAATTACGAAAATTAGAAGACTTACCTGGTTGTGACATAGCGTTTTTAAAAATTAAATTTTTGCTTTTGTTTTCCCCCGATCTTCAATTTGTTACCTTTTTCTTTAAATCCACGCCTTTTTTCTTCAAATCTTCACCACACACCTCTAAGTTCTTCGGAAAAATTGATAGAGAAAGTGAGAAACTCAGAATTTTAGTTTTTTGATCGGAAATTTTGAGAGAAGGACTGAAAATTTTAGGGTTTTTTTGGGTTTTTATAGAAATTTAAGAGAAGGGCTAAGAATTTAAGGGTTTTTTGTGGCTTTTGATCGGAAAATGAGAGAAGGCCTGAGATTTTATTCAATTTTTTTATCGAAAAATGAGAGAAGGGCGATTGAATTTTAGGTTTTTTAGGGTTTTTTTTATCGGAAAATGAGAGAATGAGAGGAGACTTGGAGAGAAACTGAGTCTAGCTAGGTTTTGCCGTTTCGGTTTTGCAAGAGGCGAAATGAGGGGGGCATTAAAAATGCGGTTTATATAGTAGGGAATTTTAGGGGTTTTTTTTTTAATCTAAACAATTGGTTTGTAGAATGAATGGCTCAGATTTTAGAGTAAAGATTTTAGATGTTAGAGAGTAAGTAAATAAATGAAGGGCTCAGATTTTATATTTGCTAATCAATGGTCTGACCAATGAACATCAAGACTTACCAAGCACATGGATTTCAAAATATCAATGGTTGGATTTTATCTTTCTCAGATCAATGGTTAAGGTCAAGGTTAAGTTAAGTATTGTATTTTCTAATTTCTAAATTAATAATTCTAGACAACTAATCTAGACTTCTATTATTGATTTGTTTAGTTATTAGTAATCTAGTAATCTACTTAAGATCTTAAATTCCTAAACTATTATTAATATTATAATTTAATAAAAATTATAAACTTTAGAAGTTTAATTAGTATTTTTAATTTTAAACAAGTTGATATTGATTCATGTAAAGATGATTATGAATGACGTGAAACTGTTATGAATTACTGTAATACTGAGACGACGATGTCGATACGTATAGCAACTCAAAGATATGAATAACTAAATAGACTCGAGACTCCTAAGTCCTATGTTACTATCTTAGTATATTTTAAGATCCACAACTAAAACATCAACGATGAAAGTCGATCAATCTAATGATGCTTCGATTATTGTTAACCGTGTAATAACATCGATGATTGAGCCCTGTCTTTTATAAAGAACCCCGTAACACAAAAGATGAAAGACGATCAATCTTTTGATGGTTTTGATTAATGTCAAAGACAATCAATCTTATGATCATTTGATCTATGTGAACCTTAACTTAAGGAAAGCCAATCAACAACCGTTTAACATGGACTGTTTAATAAGATCGCCTCCTATGTTACTATCTTTTAAGATCAACAATCGAAACATCAACGATCTTGATCCTCCACTGATATGATTGGTATTAACTATGATCTACTTGCATAGTTTCAATGTTTCTTCCTCTACTGATATGATTATGTATCATCTTGATCATAGTTATCATCTTCATATTCGATTAACGTTGATCATTGTTGCTTGTTCAGTTATTCCATGAACGATGAAAGTCGAACAATTTTATAATTACAATGCTTTCATTAATGTCAGCCTAATTCTTTAATTTTAACTCTTTTTGTTGCTATGTAATGACTCGGTGAGAGTGGGTAAGTCACTAACTAACTAAATGTTTAAGTTTAATAGTTTATTGACTTTAATCAATAATCGGTATGGACTTATGCCTTAGCCCTTATGGTTGTTACTTGAATACTTATGCAATCATGAACAAGAATAACCCGATGGCCAATAGCTAATAATATAACTATATAAATTATAGGTCTTAGTTCAGTAACTTTTTAATTAAATTAGTAATATAAGTATCAATGTATATTATCACAAAATTCACAATGACTTAATCACAATTTACAATATCAGTATATGATCACATGTTAGTTGTTATAACTTTCGTCTTCGTAACTTAATATATACTATATACTCCAATTCCGACCTAAGTCATTCGAGAGCCGATTTGTTCCGACCCAGTCAATACGCCGCCGGTTAGAGGCTTCAGCCGACCCAAGTCCTATCAAGAACCGATTTATTCCGACCCAAGTCATTGCCATACCGATTTCTTTCGACCCTAGTCATTCCGAAAGCCTATTTATTCTGACCCAAGTCATTCCGATATCAATTTATTACGACCCAAGTCATTCCGAAAGCCGATTTATTCCGACCCAAGTCATTCCGAAAGCCGATTTCTTCCGACCCAATTCATTCCGAAAGCCGATTTCTTTCGACCCAAGTTATTCCGAAAGCCGATTTGGGGCGACTTCACCTTATTCCATTCCGACCTAAATTCACCCAACCCAGATACCGGCCGACCCAGTCCCAGCCGACCCAGATCCGACCTAGTTCCGAGAGTCCTCTCACCTAGTTGAACCCGACCCAAGTCCACCCAACCAAACCAGTGTCGACCCATGGAACACTCTCACCCAGATTATTCCTACCCAAATCATTCCGACCCAGGTTGGGTCAACCCAAACCCAACCAGTGACCCAGATTGACACCATTGGGGTCAATCAAAGTAACAACCTTTCTTTTCTTTCTTTTTTATTATTTTATTAAAGTTACTAATCTTCTATTCATGATTTAGATTGTTAACACATTCCTATGATTGTTAAAAAAAATTCATAACAAAGAAATAAAAATATTCATGAAAAAGAAATAAAAATATTGATTAACACTAACTCCCTGAAATATTTTTATTTCTTTGTCATGAATTTTCTTTTATGATTGTTCTGCAATACTTATCTAATCAAGACCTAAATAAATGTTCTAACACTTAAATCAGATAAAAAGGACAAGCTGTTAGGAACCCAGTGTTACAATTGTTAAATAACTTGTCACTAAAAAAATAGTCTTTTATGTGTTTAATGAACCAACCGAGACTAAAATTTTTTAGGGTGGTTAAAAACATTACATGGTTATTCTTTTGCATAAAAGTTGCTATGAATCGATATTTAGTAGCGGCCAGCAATGGGTGAACGTGGTTCATGACCGTTTTGTACCCCCACCCCCGAACTTATTTTTTCGTTCAATGACCATCTATGGAGTCATGATGGTGATCATCTATATTGGAAAAGTCCCAAAGATGTCCCTAAGTCTCAAGACTTGTTGGCGACTTTCAAAACATTTTTTGATAAAACCTTTACAATGGGGTAGTCAAATATGCGCTCACACCGCGTAGCGAATAAAATCACGCCTACACTTATTTTTTATTTAATTTAAATTAAAAAAAATCATTGTAATTTTGTTTTCATTTTTGTTGGCCTTCCATCATTTTAATATGCTTCTAATTTAATGATGACTTAAATCAACTTAATGACCTTGATTAATGAAAAAATAATTAAAAAATCAAAAAAAGAAAAGAAAAAGGACATACTTTGAAATATGAGTTTTTTCTCTCTTCCCTCCATCTTTTCAATAAGCCACCATCCATAAACTATCTCATGCAACCAAAAGAATAAACATCCTTTAAACCATCAGCCTTAGCCCAATTACCCCTCAAAACTCCACAAATATCCTTCAAACCTTCCAATACCCTAGAACCACCAAAACTTGTGTGTAAGTCTCACTACATAAAAAAAGGGAGTCAATGTCAGGCATCGCAAAAATAAATGAACAAATTCAAAGTGCAAAAAAAAGCAAAATAAAATGCAAAAGGTAAAGTTAGGGGGCTTGCACACAAGTTCTACCTTTCATTCCAGAATCTTTGAATCCATCAAAACCTTACCACCACAAGTCTTGCCTTAAACTGTCATCCAAATCCCAAAATCTCAAAACCTCAAACCCTTTCAACCCTATATTATCCCTAAGGTAAGTCCAAGCCTACTAGGTTGAAACCCTAATCGGTGGCCTTAAGGCACAAAATAAAGATCCTAGAACTATGAATGGTCTGATTCCGCAAAGATACATAGAAATCCTTATCTCGAGGCCCAACCGCTTTCAATTAAATAAAACTATTCAAGGTCTAATTATTTGACTTTGTAGAATTCAGAAGTATACTCTTTCTAAATCCCGGCATAGACTCGAGTATGAATCTAGCCACATCAAAGCCTTGTCCCACCTATATTTATTTTATTAAATCAGAAATTTAAACTTTTTATTTTTTCCATCCAAACTCTCCTTGTCCCTGAAGGACTCTACTACAATTCCATGATCTCTAACAATATCTGACTTTGCCTACATCAAATCCTCGGTGGAGAAACTTCAAATCGTGCTTGGAATCCTCAATTCAAGGCGAATACCTTCCAATCTAGGCTTAGAGTGTCTAAATCAAGCCAAGTTTTCCTAAAGTGGGGGCTTCCTATATACGAAGT
This sequence comes from Beta lomatogona, assembly GCA_947646795.1. Taxonomy (NCBI): domain Eukaryota; kingdom Viridiplantae; phylum Streptophyta; class Magnoliopsida; order Caryophyllales; family Amaranthaceae; genus Beta; species Beta lomatogona. Next base: position 79,646 of record CANSNZ010000554.1, read on the forward strand.
GGTTCCTCCAAGTCAAAATCCCGAAGAGTTGTAATATGTGGATCTCACTTGCTGACCCCGATTCATTATCAAACAAGTTTTCGGAAGATATTCTATCTATTTCTACCAATCCAGTTTAATCAATCTATATATCGCTACCTATTTGGACTCTCTATCCTTGCATAACCCTGACCTTGCATGACTGTAACACTCGGACAATTCTCTCTTTTCTAAAATACCTTTTAAATATAAAACTTAGAGAATTATCAAAGTATTATCGCCTGTGTGAAAACGTATCGGCTTATTCAGAATTTTGCAGCGGAAAACACAATAAGTAAACTTTAGAAATAAAATTTAGTCAACTGAAATAGTCAACTCTAAAAGTCAAACCAACATATGGTGAAAAGTCAACTACAATAGTCAAAGTCAACTAAGAAAAGCATAAAGTCAAAGTCAAATGAAAAGTCAACACAAGCTATCCAATCCCGAACCCATGATGCATCATCTTCAAACTTGTAAATGACGATGCACTATTGATCCCTAGAGACTGCTCACCAAATAGGTCATCACAGGATCAAAAAAGAATCGGAATCGATCCATATATTTTTTTCTTTTCTCGAAACAAATGAAATAAGGCATAGCCATGATCAACACATACACATAAAGCACGTAATCAGCAAAGCTGAGTACTATATAGCAAATGAATAAACAATCCCAAAATGATACTAATAAATACTAAACAAGAAATAAATAGTCATACAACAACATAGCAGACTACTTTTACTGAACTAAACTCCACAACTAGTAAGTTAATTAATTTAGATGAATAGTTAATGGAACGAGTTGTCCAACCAAAACCAGTCTTCAATTTAGAAGACGAAGTACGGGCGCGACTCCGTACTCCCCTGACCTACGATATCGAGGACCTTTACACGACGATCAATTCGGTCCCAAGAAAAGCCATGGGCTACCACCATCTACTCCAACTCATACTAGTCCAACACTTCAGACGTGCACAAGACTAAAGCTATTGATATCCACGTTTCGCTTTACATGATTAACAATTTATTACTTGTCACAAGTAGAACAAACAATATAATCATCAAGTACTCATAAATTTCCATTTTTATCTTTGGATTAGATAAGTGATCATCAACTTAACAATCCAAGAAAAATTCCAATATTAAATCCATAACCTTTATTTATGTAACACCCCGTCCTTCTACTACTAGGATACTAAACCTTATTAATTCAAGAAATACTAAAATGACGTTAGCGGAAATAACGTCGGGACGGTATGCTACTCTAAAACAATAAATAAAGATAATAACTCAAAATTCATAGCTTAAAAAGGGAATAAATCTCCAAGTAACATCATGGTTCCAACATAAAAGAAGTATCCCAATTGTATCATACTAACAAATCCAAAATACCATGAGACATGCAAGTCTCCCAAAATAAACTTAAATAACACTAATATCCTTGAAGGCAATCCAAAAATAAGTCTCCCTATGACCTATATAAAGTTCATCCACCAAAAAAACAAAACTAAAAGCTTCTTCTCACAACCAACTCTCACACTGGTAGCCCAGGCAGTCACAAGCCTAGCAATCATTTCCATCTGCAAGATTATAATACATATTTCCACAGTCAGTGGGGAGTAACTAGCGGTTCTCCCAGAACAATAGCAATCAAAGCACTATTCAGAGGTAGATTATTAAGAAAGGAATAACATGCAATTCATTACATCATATCATGCACATAGAAATCATAAAGCTCATAGATAAATCAAGAGATCATTAACAATAAGTAAACATAATATAGTGAGTGACATAATTCAAATATAAATAAATACTAATAATAAATCAAAAATACAACAAGTTATTGAGTCAGAAACCGAACGCCAGTGATTCGCAAATCACTTCCTAAGGTTTGTCAGATCGCAATCTCCAGGTCAGTCTATGGGCTTACGTTCCCCACTGCCTGTGTCTAAGAATGGCCAAACTCCCGATGCAGGGTAGAACACGCAGAACCCCCTGACCTCTCGGACGACAACAATTAACCCAGGTGTACCCCTAGTTCGCAAACCAGGTGGTTGGCATGTTCTTAACCGGGGACTACATCTATCCCACCGGATATTCTTATCTCAAAATACAATCATGCATACAAACTAAGTATCATTCATCAAAAATATTCGTCAAAAAGGGATGCCACCCGGCCTTATACCCACAATTCATCAAACAGCTTCTTCATAATTCCTCAAAATAAATCACTTATAAAATATTCAACAAATAACTCTCACAATAACACTTGAACATTCCCAAACATCAACAATGACAATATACTGGTTTTTACTGCAACCACACTCAATCACAAATACATCACCAATTAACTCTAAATCATAATTCATTAAAAGAGTAATAACAATTAAATCATTTTATTCCATAAATCAAACCTAAACATGTGGTTACTCAAATGATGCATACTGTATACTACTGAAAATCAGCAACCCAGAATATATTAAATTATAAATTATATCTGATTTACAAGCCCTCAAACAATTTAATAGTGTGTCCTCAATTTCATCACAAAAACACCATAATAATTATGAAACTAACAAATTCGAGCAGTAAAATCACACAAAAATTATCATATAACCCTAATAGCTCTACTGACATGGTACAATTTTTATTTATAATTTTCGGACTCAAAAAGTATTTTTAACAGTTAATATACAGATTCCTCAAATAAGCCATTATAATAATTTAAAATATAAACAGACGCCCAAAAATTACCAAAAATTCACATAACATGTAAAAACTCACGGAAATACATATTATCCAAATAAATTAATTTTTCTGCCAATAATAATAATTTTCATGAATTATATACTGACTGAACAGAATTTACAAAAACAGATATATCAATTAATTAAAACAGTAAACAGTAGATAAAAATTATTCCAAGGCATGGAATACATTATACGCATGTAACATGATCTAATAAAAATAATTTCATCAATTTTAACAGTCGTTCAATAATTATTATGAAATTTAGCCAAAAACGCACAAAATACTAATTAAATCAAATAAATATTAAAAATCATGCAAAAATTATTTTTCTCTACACAGTATTCACATAGCATATGTCACGTATGTTCATGTAAAATTTCATCAAAAATATCATTCAAAAAGTATTTTAGATAATTCCTAACGTATTAATCTAATACCGAATACTACTCTAATCACTATGATTCTAGGATAACAACTAGTTACCTGGATCGTCGAAGGCGAGCTGAAAACTTCTGGAAATCCCCACAGTAGGCGTGTGACCCTCTTCTTCTTCAAATTCCAAGCGCGAAGTATAAGGAAAAAGCCACAAAAACAATTCACGAACAATTATCAAAGAGAAGAAATGAAGAAAATTTGAGAGAATGAAAATGGTGATGATGGTGATGATGATGGACGAAAATGTTGAAGAATGACAGCCAAAAGTTCTGATTTTCTAATCAGAATTTGAAGTGAATTAAGAGGTTTAATGAGGTTTAATTAAAGAAATCATTAAGGGGGGGTTATGGGGGTTATAAGGCATCAAAGAGTCTTAAGAAAACAAAAGAGAAAAGAAAAGGAGAAAGGTCTCCTAATTCCTTCACTTGGCCGGCTGCCCCAAGCCCACACACCCACAAAAACTTTCGACCCAAATTCAACAACGATCCATGCTCCGAAAGCCCGATACGCGATAAAACGGTTAATTCCTAAATCGCGCCTAAACTTTGAAAATACTTAATAATAAAAATAATTCTAATAAATTATATTATAAATATAAATGAAATAAACACATTGACACGCCATAAAAATAAAAATAATAATTCGGCTCCCAAAATTATAAAATAAAAATAATTAATTTAGAGAAAATAATAGTTTTTAGAGAAAATTCTTGCGAAAAACTAGGAGCAAAATTATGGGTTGTTACAATTTAAGTTTTGAACTAAGTCAACAACCAACCAACCTTTCATAGGTGTAAAAAATCAACTTACCAAATAAGGTCATCGGTCCTCATAAAGTAGTTAAATAAATCAAAGGGAACAACATGATTCAATCATGATCCAAACCAACATAAATATTAATCCCTCATGTGAATTAATAAAATAAAGTTCCCAAATCTTTTATTCTTGCATCAACATTCCATACAAACATAATATCAACATCATGACCAACATGCTTCACACAACGGCATAAAACATGCAAATCCAACATAATAGAAATCACATATGAACTAAAAATAGTTCCCTACACATGATACTACTCAATTCTCATCCGTAGGACATGATACTAGTCCAATCAACACACAAGTATGTACGTACCTTGTGTAGACAAATCGAACGGCCACTTTCACAACCTTAAAAGTCGCCAACAGAGAAATCTCCGCCTAAAATAATCAACATAATCCCACAATGAATACTTTATAAATTTCCAGCACTAATAAAATACTTTAAACCCGTCATAAAAGTGTTTAAAAACCTTTCCCATCATTAAAACTTAATTAGTAAAACCTCCTAGTATAGTACTACTACACTAGTTGATTTAAACCCTTAAAACTCATGTTTAAATCATTAAAACTCCATCATTACATCCCTTTTAAAAATTCCAGCAAAATATTATATACTAAAACTCTTTTTAAACATACTTAAACATACTTATAACCATAGGAAAACCCAATATCACAAACTACAACATACTACTATGTTTTTCCAACTTCCAAAACCCTCAAAATCCATGCTTTGATAATTAAAATCCCAATTCAAACATAATAAGTAAATCTGAATTTTAATTTCTTCACTACATAAATTATATAATCTTAGATTCATAGTTGAATCATTAAACTAAAACTTTTAAACATAAACATATTAAAACAAACCCTAAAAATACAAACTTTGCATTAAAATAACTTGAGGGGGAAGAAAAACAACCAACAAAAAAAAGGAGGAAGGACTCGCGGCAACCAAAGGGACGTCGACTGCTGGTCGGCGGCGCTGCGCTGCTGGCCGACAGTGGTCCAGTGGTCCGAAAACCGTGCGGAGGAGGTGAGGGAGAAAACCGAAGAGGAGGAGAAGAAAAGAGAGAGAAAAAGAACGAGGAGAGGGCCGGAAGATCGGGGAAGAGGAAGAGAGTGAAAATAAGTGACTGGGGAAAATTTTGGGATTTTAGGGTTTATATAGTTTCCCCCTTTTGGGCTTAGGAAAAGGTGTGTGGGCTAAAATATTATTTAATAGTTGGGTGGTTTGAGTAGTTGGGTTCCTCATACCCACTTTAAAATCCTTTTTGCAAACCCAAAAGTGTTTTAACCTATTCAATTATATTTCAAAGTATGACTAGGCAAAATGTTTGACTTCTTTAAATCATTAAATAATTTCTTTTGACTTTCAAATAGTCAACCCTTCAAGAAATAAATCGTTTAAATACTAAAACATACTAAATTATACTATATAGATATACATTAAAATATATTTATAAAATTCATAAATTTACAGGGGATTGCAGTCTACCCCTCTTAAAAGAAGTTTCGTCCCGAAACATGGCACGAAAACTTATACATTTTCAAAAGTTTTTTGACTCAACTTTCATTTGAAAATACTTGTGTCACACATGTGCACACTTTTACAAATTTTAAAACCACTTGTGTTACTCATGAACACATTTTCTATGCAGAGAATCTTTTATTCTTTTGCACCAACATGTGCAAATGACCAAAATAAGCATGAAAATGCAAGAAAATACCATAAAATAAGGTAAAAAGCGCGAAATTCTATCGCATTCTACCCCCCTTAAAGAAAACGAGTTATGCCCTCGTAACTCACCTCAAGAAATAAATCTGGATACTTTTTCTTCATTTCATCTTCAGCTTCCCACGTTGCCTCTTTACACTAGTGGAAAAAACCTTATCTGTCACTTAGTAACAGATTCGGTTTTTACAAAACACATCCAAAAATCATTAAAAAAATGGGAGGGAAAGTTGGGCGGAAAATCTGATCCGGTCCTTTAATGAACCGGATCAGTTAATAGAAACTGCTCCGGTTTTCTAACCTCTGATCCGGTTCACAAGACCGGATCAGATTTTTCGTAATTTTTGCCCAATTTTCGATTTTGAGAGGACTCGGCCCAACTTTCGTTTGGTGGGTATAAGGCTCCAAAGTCCAAACCCTCTTGTGCTCCATTCCTCCAATAAAACCCCAAACCCTACATTCCTCTCCTCTCTCATCACTTCACCCCCTTTCCTCTACTCTCTCTGTCTTCCCTGCCACCACGAAACCCTACCACCCCGAAACCCTCCTCTGAATCTTATATCTCCTCCATAACTCGCTTCAATGGCTTCCATAACTCGCTTTGAAACTCGCGCCACTCGCTCGAGGCCGCCGCCCTTGCTAGAAATGGCGAACGACGGTGAGGGTGGTTGAGGACGCGAAATCAATGGCGGATGAAGAAAATAAGTTTTTACAGAGCCGAAAATGGCGGGATTCGAGAGTTGAAGAAAAGAGATAGATTGAAATTTTCGCCGTCATCCGAATAAGCGTTTAAAAGAGAGAGACGATAAAAATTACGGCAATTGTAGTACTGAAATGCGGTTCTACCGAAGGTAATCCGATCATCTTAGCAAATGCTTTGAATGTCAGCACTTTCGGATTTTTCCAGCGATCGAGCGTTCACGAATTCATAGTCTTCGTCTCCCGCATTGTCGCTAAACGCACCTTACCTGGCCAATGCCAATCCGTCCAGCCCGAAGGTCTGCATTTTTTTTGTTATTCTTGTTTAGGGTTTTTGATCTGTTTTTTATATTTTTGATTTTATTGCAGTTTGATCTTAGTTTTATTGAATTTGAATTTTATTATGGATAATTGAGCTGGATAAGTTAAGGATTATGGAAATTTTTAGGTTTTGATTCGAAAGGCTTGTGCCTTCACTTAATGGATTTGGCATTCAAATTTTAGATCACTGATACCAAGCACGAGGTGCTTGCTTAAGACCATATAGAGCCTTGCGCAGACGACACACATAATGAGGATATCGTTTATCAACAAAGCCAGGAGGTTGATGCATAAAGACTGTTTCCTGCAGATCACAATGTAGGAAGGCATTCTTGACATCAAGCTGATGAATGGACCATTGGCGAGCCATGGCTAAACCCAAGACGGTACGAATAGAGGCCAGGCCAACCACCGGACTAAAGGTCTCATCACAATCAACACCTTGTTCGTGTGACCTGCCATCACACACTAAACGAGCTTTGTGCCTTTCAAGGTCACCATTATATTTTTCTTTATGACGAAAAAGCCACATACAATTCACAATATTCATCCGCGTAGGCCTGGGTACCAACTCCCATGTCCCTGTTTGAATTAAAGCACTATATTCGTCGTTCATTGCCGCATTCCAATTTGGGTCAGACAGGGCAATTTTGTGATTTTTTGGAATGGAAAGGTGCAGGTGGGATGGGAGTAAGCATAGCATATTTGGGGTTAGGTTTGCGAATTCCATGACGGGCTCGGGTAGTCATTTGAGGAGAAAAAATTGGTGGGTGGGCGGGGGGACGCAAGGGGGGGCTGCGTTGGTGGGGTGGGGTGTACCGCACAACCGAGTGAGGAGTGTGTTGAGTAGAAGAAACAACAGGCCCAGTAGGAGAGGTTGGTGGGCTTCCACGCGCTGGCCCAGCTGGCACAGAATCAGGTCCAGCGGTAGATGGAGTAGCGCGGGATTTAGACGGAGCAGCAGGGGGGGTAAGGCCATGGGCCTGGGGGCGCATAGGCGCTGTTTGGGCCTGGGAACGGGGCATGGGTGCTAGCTAGTGGTTTAGCGCAGGATTTAGTAAAGGGGATGGGGAATCTTGGGCCGAAAACGATGGCTGGGCTAAATGGGGATAGGGAAAATGTTGTTCAGCAAATGTGACATGGCGGGAGATTATGTGCTTGTTTGTAGAGAGATCAAAACAACGATAACCCCGATGATTTTTGGGATAACCTAAAAAAATGCAAGGAGTGGACCTTGGAGCAAGTTTATGAGGGGTAGTGGATGTCAGATTAGGATAACATAAACATCCAAAGACTCGAAGATGATGATATGTAGGAGTTTTGTGAAATAAAGCCTCAAAAGAAGTCATGTTGGGGAGGGTTTTGGTAGGCAGGATATTATGGAGATATGTAGCAGTTTCAAGAGCAAAATCCCAAAAGGGCAATGGTAGTGAGGCATGATGAAGCATGGTGCGACTGATATTATTTAAAGTACGAATCATTCTTTCAACTTTGCCATTTTGGGAAGAGGTGTGAGGGCATGAGAATCGAAAAACAATGCCATGTGTGAGACAAAATTGTTTGAATGGATTATTATCAAATTCACGACCATGATCACTTTGAAATGCTTTAATGGGGCGTTGAAATTGAGTTTGGACATAGGCATGGAAGTCAAGTAGAGCTTGATAAGCATGAGATTTATAAGCAAGGGGGACAGTCCATACATAGTGAGTAAAATCATCAATAAGAACAAGGTAATATTTATTGCCCGAACTACTACAAATAGGGGATGTCCATAAATCAGCATGAATAATATCAAAAGTAGTGGTAGTAGCACTGGTGGATTCATAAAAAGGTAATTTAACATGTTTCCCAATCTGACAAGAGTTGCAAAAAGTAGAGTCATGCTCTTTATTACAAGTGATGAAATTATTATGTCTAAGAAAGCTAATAGATTGTGTTCCCGGATGGACCAGTCAGTCATGCCAAGTCATGGTGGGAATAGTAGCTACAGCCGTTGCTAGGCAGATGGATGGGTGGGCTTGAGTCACAGGATAGAGGTCCCCGGAGCTATCACATCTAGTTATAATTGTCCCCGTTTGAAGGTCCTTCACAGAGAAACCATAAGGATCAAATTCTATGGATACAGAATTATCAGAGGTAAATTTGCGAACAGAAATTAAGTTTTTAATGATTTGAGGGGCAAGATAGACATCACGAAGGGTTAATGGGTGGTTGGGAAAAGTGGTATGTCCATAATCCGTAATCCGAATGCGATTGCCATTACCAACTAAAATATGATTTTTAGTGCTTAAATTAAACAAGGGCAAGAGTTTACCTGAGGAGTGAGTCATGTGAGAGGTGGCACCGGAGTCCATGTACCAAGCATCGTCAGGATGCGGAAGAGTCATAGTTGAAAATGCAGTTCCAAGCTCAGTGGGAGTCATCGGTGGCCCGTATGATGATGGGCCAGCAGCGAAGGCCTGTGGAGCAGGGGGCGCATAAGTGTAGTGGGGCTGTGGAGCATGTGTTGGCCTCGGATAAGACTGGGGGGCTGCAGAAGGGTAATGGGCTGGGGGCGTGGCCCACTGACGTTGCCAGGATTGAAAAGCGGCCCACTATTGTGGGGAGGGGAGTGGGGCAGCCCAAGTCGAAGTACCAGGGGCTTGGGACGACTGCTGAGACGAGGATTGGTGCTGGGCAGTGTTATTGCGGTTGCTGCCACCGCCTCGACCGCGCCCACAGCCAGGTTTACCGCCGCGGCCGCCTCCACGACCACGGCCATTGCCGCGACCGCCGCCGTTATTTCTTGTTCGAGGAGTTTATGCATCTGGGTCAAATCTGTCGCTTGTGATGTGGCTGGTTCGGTAGTTTGGGCCACGAAACTCGATGGTGTGGAGGAGTTGTCGTGAGCCTTGCGTGATTCTTCGAGCAGGAGACGACTTCGAGCAGTTTCGAAGGAAGGCAGTGGCTCTGTTGCTGGATCATTGAAGCAACCGTGTCAAAGTCAGTATTAACGAGGCCAGCGACGAGGCGTAGACCCAGTTTCTGTTCGGAGATGTCTTGATCGACGTTAGAGAGTTGATCACGGAGGTTCTTTAATTGCTGACAGTAGGTAGTAATGTCAGAAAAATTGGATAGGTGCAAAGCGTTGAACTGATTCTCAAGATAAACCGCACGAGTGTGTTTGTTGTCTTGGAATATTACTTTGAGGGGATCCCATGTTTCTTGAGCTGTTGATCCACGGTAAAGGATTGTTTGTAAGAGATCAAGTGAGATTATGCCAAAAATCCACTTTTTAACAACAGAGTCAAGACGTTGCCAAAGAGCGTCAGTCATGTCAGCGGGGCGAGTTTTAGTGTGGTCAATGTGATCTAAAACGTCATAGGCATGACAATGAATTTCAAATAATTCTACCCAATTTGAGTAGTGAACCTTCTCCCGATCAAGTATCGACGGTATGTCGTTCTTGATGTTGCTGACGGACAAAGCCGGGTGATAGTTGGGGTTTGCCGTAGGAGGAGGAGGTATGGGGGACGACTGCTTTGGGTCGGCGTCCAGGGCCATGATGGCTCAAGAAAATTTGTAGTGGGGCGGAAGCGGGGGATTACAGCGTCGGCAGTAGGCAGAAGCTGAGAAAACAGGTGCTTAGGATCGAAAAAAAAAAATTTAAGTCTTGGATTTATTTTTAAGTTTTTCTCTTGGCTTGATACCATGCTAGATATTGTGTAAACTCCCTTGATTGGAGTGATTTCATTAATCTCAATATATAGGGTTACAACATAAAGGTACTCCTAACAATATTAGGAAACCTAACTAGATTAGAAGTTTAATTCTATAAACTATATCCAAATACAAAATATAATCCTATTATATTTTGTATTCTAGCACATTCTATTCAGGAAATGCAAGCCTTCACGTCCTTGTCGAGAGAAATGCCCAACTTAAAACAATTTTTTATTGTATATCTAGCTAAAACAATAGTATATTTATTACAAAAGGTAGTATATATATATAAAAAAGTGGTAGTACATAAAAACCCAACTTATGAACTGATCATAGGTATCATCACTATGATGTTTTTGGTTCCAAAATACGACCTTTTATTAGATATACTACTTTTCTTGATGATTTGAAGAAAAAATATATAGAGCAATTCTGGATTGGGCAAAGTTGTCCTTGTCAATCGATGATATGCTGGAGCTTAAGCTATTGGGGAATTATCGAGTGTTTCATTATGTCCTGGTTTTCTTGGTTATTGTTTGCTTTTGAATACAGCTACCCCTCAATGTAACACCCCATAATTTTCACTCTTTATTTTTGGCGTTGTATATATTAAAATGATATTTTCCCATAACATAAAATAATTTATTATTAAAAACTATTTTGAAAGTGTATAATTATTTAATTATTGTATTATGTTGTTGTGATTATTAATTTAAAGTGTATATATATTTATTTAGTAATTTCATTAGTTATATATATAATGTGCGTATTTATTTTATCATATAGTTAGTAATTCTATAAAAAAAAGTAGCATGTGATTTTATTTTAATCGTTAATTATATTTTGGACCGACCAACGTAACGAATTTTGCAACCCCATTTCCTTCTTATGTTGTCCGAAATTTATTGGAGTATTAAGCATAGTATTAGCATCTTCTAACCCTCTTTGTAACCACCAAAAGGTGAAAAGCCATCCCCCCATTAACCCATCTTAAGGCAATTAAACCTTTGCTTAATGATATAAATAATCACATTATTTTGCTGCACCCAAAAACCTCCCATCACGCCAGCCTTGGAAAGAAAGAGAAAGAGTCCTTCCCCCTTCTCGCATTTTCGGCCATTTCTGCACACCCATCTTGTTTGCCCCATATCTCCTTCATCTCTTATCGGAATTGGACGTGTGAGTAGTCAAAATTCATCTGCTCGAAAAGATCTTGCTCGTGGTGTGATTTGTTTTTGAAGAAAATGAAAGGCGTGACTGCAGTTTCCATTCCAATCAGACGACTCATCCGGTTTTCTTGGAGTTTTCGGGAGCAATGTAATTCTCTTCCTTCTTTGCCATTCTGATATTATTTTTTCACCTAAAATCAAGGTAACTAGCATCTCTTCTAGCACGTTAGGATTAGAGTAGTGATTTTGGTATTGTTAGGATTTATGTTAGTAGGCTAGAAATCATGTTATTAGGCTTAGGAATATGTTAGGGTGCTATTAGGACTGTTCTTGTTATATGAGAGAACAAACAAAGGGAACCGAATATCCACTCCAAGGCACGGAAACTACGCTTTCCTATTAGTTTAATTTCGCCCCTCTAGGATCACCGGGTTAACACGAAATAACTAATGAGATACAATGGAGAAAACAATTCACTAGATGATCTTCTAAGTGAATCAACCAGAACTTTGTGTTTGATGTTTGTGAAGAACACTCAAGAGAAAGTAGCAAGTTTTCTCTCAAGCAAAGCAAGAAGATTAGAATATATAAAACTGATTTTTCTTCTCTCTCTCCATATGAATAACAAGGGTAATATTACATATTCCCTCTTGATTAGAGCTGTTACAGCATTCATCCCTCTTTAATCCCCTGATTAAGAGTACTTAATCATCTTAAAACGGATCACAAATGCATTACAACGGTTATAAACCGTCCACGCAAAATTTCACGCCCCAAGACAGAATACACGTCGCGACCCGCGATACAGATCGCGAGTCGCGAAAGGGCGCTGGTCGCGACCCGCGACGGCCTCCTGGTCGTGACCCGCGACGAATGTCGCGACTCGTGACAACCCTCTGTCTTGCTTGATTTAATCCACGTGATTTTGCGCATTCTAATCTCAACATACTAGACCTCCTCCTCTTCTAGTATATACTCATATGAGCTAACAAAACCCATTACCCTATAAATGTTCCAACAATCCTCCTCCCATTTATAGGGTAATGTTGAAAAGTTTTCAACTTGCTATAAATCACAAACAAAACATGCTCATGCATCATGGAAATATCTTACGATTGAATTTCCACTTAGTAAGAGTAACTTTACAACAATTTCGATCATAATGATAGACAAAGCTTTGAATCATATAACCACTACAAATTATTGAAGATACTAATACACATAAGCATAAACTTAGTTCTTAACCTCCGACACCTATGAAGCCTTGGTGTCCATATCCATTCATAAGCGTTCCAAGTCAAGCCTTAGACTTGGTGAAGCGGCCAAACCTCTAGCTTATATAGGTAAATCTTTACGAACATGCTCCTACAATTGAGCACTTATCAAAGATTTATTAAGAAATGAATTCAACCTCTTAACATTGTAGTAACAAGCACTAACCTCGGGATGTGTTAAACAAGTGCTCCCAACCTTCTAGAGAAGTACTTTCCTCATTGAATTTGAGATCTAATGTTGTATTAGACATCAAATTGAGTTTTCCTTCACCATAGGTTGTTCAATAGGCTTAAGACCCATCCCTTTATTCATTTTGTTCACTAGTTCCCTTGACAACGGTTTAGTAAACGTATCCGCCAAGTTCAAACTAGACCGAACAAAATTAATAGTTATACAACTATTCCTTATCATTTCACGCACATAGCTATGTCTAACTCCAATGTGCCTTGACTTGCCATTGTAGACTTCACTATAAGCTTTAGCTATGGTTGATGCACTATCACAATGAATAGCAAGAGGTGACATAGGTTTGACCCACAAGTCAACCTCACTCAACACATTCCTTAGCCATTCCGCTTCTTGGCAACAAGATGCCAATGCAATGAATTCCGATGCCATAGTGGAATCCGTTATACATGTTTGCTTCTTGGATGCCCATGAAATAGCACCTCCTCCAAGAAGAAACACCCATCCACTTGTGGATGAATAATCTTCCTTGTTGGAAATCCAACTAGCATCCGAGTAACCTTCTAGAATAGAAGGTTCTCCTTTGTAAGTTATGACATAATCCAAGGTTTTATTCAAATACCTTAACACTCTTCTCAATGCTTGCCAATGCAACATACTAGGATTACTAGTATACCTACTGAGTTTACCAATAGCAAAAGCTATATCCGGTCGAGTGCTAGTCATAGCATACATCAAGCTTCCAATTAAGCTTGCATACTCCAATTGAGAAATAGGAGTACCACTACTCGGAACCAAGTGAACACTAGGATCCATCGGAGTAGCAAAATGAGTCGAATTCGATTCATTAAACCTCTTAATCACTTTCTCAATATAATGAGATTGTGATAAAGAAATTGACCCTTTACCTCTCATTATTCTAATGCCTAGAATAACATCCGCTTCACCCAAATCTTTCATGGAGAAGCTAGAAGAGAGAAAGACTTTGGTTTTTTCCACTTGTTCCAAATCGGGTCCCAATAATGAGCATATCATCAACATATAAGCAAATTATAACTCCATTACCGTTATTATCAAATTTACTATATACACACTTATCGGACTGATTTATTTTGAACCCACTAGACAAAATGACCTCATCAAATTTTTGATGCCATTGCTTAGGTGCTTGTTTAAGACCATACAAAGATCGAACTAATTTGCAAACCTTAGTCTCTTGACCTTTAACCACAAAACCTTCAGGTTGATTCATGTACACTTCCTCCTCCAATTCACCATTAAGGAAAGCAGTTTTAACATCCATTTGGTGAATTACAAGACCATGAATCGCAGCTAATGCTATCAAAAGTCTAATGGTTGCTATTCTAGCAACCGGAGCATAAGTGTCAAAATAATCGATACCATATCTTTGCCTAAAACCTTGGACCACTAACCGGGCCTTATGTTTTAGTATGGTTCCATCGATCTTCCTTTTCCTTACGAAAATCCACTTACAACCTAAAGGTTTGCATCGGGGGGTAAATTAGCTAAAATCCAAGTATAATTTCCCATTATTGAATCCATTTCATCATTCACTTGCCTCTTTCCGAAAGCGAGAATCATGAGACTTCATAGCCTCATCAAAGGTCCTAGGATCCTCCTCCATATTGTAACAATATGAAAATTGAGTCACAATAGACTCCCTTGACCCTTCAACTAAATATAGTTGAAAATCCGGTCCAAAAGATTTCTCTTTTCTAATTCTTTTACTTTTCCTAATTTCCGGTGTTGTAGTATCATGATCATTGTTAATGTCATCCACAACATTGGAACTAGTACTAGGTATCATGTCCTTTGGTCTTGGAATCGATGAGAATCTAGTCTCATCAAATATTGCATCCCTTGACTCTATCACAGAATGGATAGAGACAACATCATTTGGCTCAATGACATAAAACCTATAGGCTTTGCTATGTACCGCATAGCCTATAAAAATGCAATCAATTCCTTTTTCACCTAAAGTTTTCCTTTTAGGTTCCATCAATTTGACAATTGCCCTACAACCCCATACCTTAAGGTAATTGAGATTAGGCTTTTTGTTACACCAAAGTTCATAAGGGGTAGTCTTATTCCTTTTATTAGGAACTCGATTTAAAATATAACATGCAGTTAAAATTGCATCACCCCAAAAACCGGCATTTAGACCCGAATTAGAAAGCATGGTGTTAACCATTTCTTTTAGAACCCTATTTTTCCTTTCCGCTATACCATTACTTTGAGGTGAGTATGGAGCGGTTGTTTCATGAATTACACCAATGGAACTAAAATAGCTAGGATTATAGTATTCACCACCCCTATCTGTCCGAAGTCTTTTAACTTTTTCATTAAGTTGAAGTTCCACTTCGGTCTTAAAAATCTTAAACTTTTCTAGTGCTTCATCTTTAGTAAATAATAAATATATGTAACAAAACCTTGAATAATCATCAATAAAAGTCACAATATATTTTTTATTTCCCAAAGAAGGTGAACTATGAAAGTCACACAAGTCACTATGCACCAATTCAAGCAATACCGTTTGTCTAGTCACACTAGGATAAGGATTTTTTGTAATCTTATTTAGCATGCATGTCTTACACTTCTCTAACTTTAAATCAAAAGAAGGTATTAAACCTAGCTTAGACATGTCATATAATCTACGATAGTTTACATGACATAAACGATTGTGCCATAGAGAAGAAACATCAAGCATGTAAATAGAACTAGTATCAATTTCATTATTAATACTAAATTTAAACATTCCATTACAATAAAATCCTTGTCCAACAAAAATACCACCCTTGGAAACTATAAACTTATCCGATTCAAATACAACTTTAAAACCAAATTTATTCAAAAGACCCCCGACACAAGATTCTTCCTAACTTCCGGTACATAAACAACATCCCGGAGAGTTAAAGTCTTTCCCGAGGTTAACAACAATTCTACTTGGCCTATACCCTTGGCCTTTACCGTAGAATCATTCCCCATATACAAGATTGGACCATCATCCAATTCTTCCAAAGACTTGAAGAAGTGCTTATTATTGCACACATGTCTAGAGGCCCCCAAATCTATCCACCAAGAATCATCAACCTGCACAAACATAATTTCAGAAATCATAGCCACAAAATTCATTTCTTCAATTACATGTTCATGTGCAATTTTACCTTGGTTTTGAACAACACTAGGTTGTCCAATTTTTGTCTTCTTCTTCTTAGAAGGACAATCCCTCTTGAGATGAGGTCCATTGCATACCCAACAAGTGAGGGTCTTCCTCTTCTTGTTTGCAAAGTTGGTTTTAGAGTTGTTATTGTTGGATTTCTTGGTCCCACTAGACCCACCAACTTCTACCATATTCACGGTAGACTTAGGAATACTAGGAGTAGTATCCTTAACCCCATCTTGAGCCCGGATACCCTCTTCAATACGAAGATGAGTTCCTAATTGCTCCATGGAAATATCTTCCTTCCTATGTTTCAAGGAATGCTTAGTTTCTTTCCAAGAATTTGGTAATTTATCAATGATTGAGGCTACGGCAATAGCCTCATCCATCACCATACCATGTGATCTAATTTGGTTCAAAATATGATGAACTTCATGAAATTGCTCTATAATAGGCCGGTCATTAGTCATTTTAAATGAATTAAAATTACTAACAAGAAATTTCTTACTTGAAGCATCTTCAGAAATATACTTGGCCTCAAGAGTATCCCAAAGTTCCTTTGCACTCTCCACATTTTGATAGAGATCGAACAAAGGGTCGGTAAGAGAGTTGAGGATGTGACCCCGGCAAATGTAGTCATCATTCTCCCACTTTGTCCTCTTCCTTGTAGTCTCCACGGACTCTTCCTCTCCATCTTTCGGGAATGGTGGCATGGGTGTTGATAGAACATACACCACATTCAAAGTTGTCAACAAGAAGTGCATCTTCTTTTGCCATCTTCGATAACCCACCCCCTCAAACTTATCCAACTTTTGGAAGTTCATAGTCATGTCCTTGAGTGATTGAGCCATATCCGAAATGAAAGGAAGTTAAACTAATAGATTGTTATATGAGAGAACAAACAAAGGGAACCGGATATCCACTCCAAGGCACGGAAACTACGCTTTCCTATTAGTTTAATTTCGCCCCTCTAGGATCACCGGGTTAACACGAAATAACTAATGAGATACAATGGAGAAAACAATTCACTAGATGATCTTCTAAGTGAATCAACCAGAACTTTGTGTTTGATGTTTGTGAAGAACACTCAAGAGAAAGTAGCAAGTTTTCTCTCAAGCAAAGCAAGAAGATTAGAATATATAAAACTGATTTTTCTTCTCTCTCTCCATATGAATAACAAGGGTAATATTACATATTCCCTCTTGATTAGAGCTGTTACAGCATTCATCCCTCTTTAATCCCCTGATTAAGAGTACTTAATCATCTTAAAACGGATCACAAATGCATTACAACGGTTATAAACCGTCCACGCAAAATTTCACGCCCCAAGACAGAATACACGTCGCGACCCGCGATACAGATCGCGAGTCGCGAAAGGGCGCTGGTCGCGACCCGCGACGGCCTCCTGGTCGCGACCCGCGACGAATGTCGCGACTCGTGACCAGCCCTCTGTCTTGCTTGATTTAATCCACGTGATTTTGCGCATTCTAATCTCAACATACTAGACCTCCTCCTCTTCTAGTATATACTCATATGAGCTAACAAAACCCATTACCCTATAAATGTTCCAACAGTTCTTGTTATTTTTGTTCATGTTAGTATCATGTTAGGATTGTATAAATGTTATTCTTCATGCCTAATGTTATGCTTGTGATGTTATATGTATTATTATCATGAAAGTATTAGGAATTTGTGAAAAATTAGTAGCATGATGTTAGGGTTATGTTTAAGCATGTTTATTGAATGTTGTTTAAGGTTGGGTGTGGTTTTGGATAAATTCTTGTGGTTTTAGTAATCTGAAAATTTATGTATTTTGGACTATGATTCATATATTTGTGATTAATCATGTTAGAATAGTTATTTTATGTTGAATTTTCATGTTTGGGGGCTATGTAATTTATGTTTTATGTTATCCTCATGTTAAACTAGTTAATTTCTATGGTATAATCATATATTGGCTTGGGCATGTTTCATTTTGATGTATGAGTATATGTGGTCAAAATTTGGGTGAAATAGCATACCTAGTGCTGTGCACAAGGAAAAGAAACAGAAGGCCTTTCGCGGCCCGCGAGCTATTTCACGACCCGCGACCAGTTTGGACAGTGTATGTTCAAAGTGTCATATCTCAGTTGTTTTACCTCGGAATTAAGCTTATGACCACTTGTTGGAAAGCTATTGAGATAAGCTTTAACATGCATTTCAAATTTCATAACAATACTGTGTATTCTGAAGTTATGTCTATTTGAAGTTGCTGCTTATGTTTAAAACCATTTCAAAAGGCGTACCTTGTTGTGTTGAAGCATGTTAAGACTTGTTTTGAGGTGAAATCTTGATATATGGAACTTTTTGAAGAATTGTTGCATGTTTTATTTATTTTATTTATTTTTATTATTGAGTTGAATGATATATTTACTTATAGTTATATTGTGAGTGTCTTATTTATTTTATGATGGTATTGTTGTTTGTAATTAAATTGAAATTATAATAATGTTGTACTTTCATTAATCAATATCTAAGTTGTCGACGTTACAGTACTCGAGGGAGCCGTCTCGCCAAGAGTTATGTACCGGGGGTATTATAACTAACGTTGTAATTAACCTTGTATAGTTATGTTCTTGGGTATTTTCTTTGATTTTGGGCTCGGGTATGCGAGAAATAATCTATTAGGTGTTTTAGTTCTAGACTTCGTTTAGTTTGAGATAGTTATCTCATTTCGTTTTTAATCTAAGTAATTGATTTATTTATAGTATTTACTTAAGTTTGTTTTTATCACTTAGTCATTTAAACACTATTCTTGTAGTAGTGGCATTCCTAGAAGACGGTGTTTCCGCCATCGTCCTATTAAATATATTAATTCTTTTTTTGTCGCTTTTGAATTTCTGGGGTGTTACAGTTCGTATCAGAGCAAAACGCTCCTAAACTCTGAAAAGAGTTGCTAATAATTCGTTAGAATTATTAGTTAGTCGTAGAGATAAAATCTCTTTAGAATTAAGTTTTGTAGTTTCGCTATAATGAAAGAAAGATGGGTAGAGTAAGTAAGAGGAAGCCTTATGGAATGTGGTGTGTTCTCATGCTTGTGGAGCATATATATTATGTATAGTTACTTGTTTAGTGGTGGAATTAGTCGACAAAGTTTGCTAATCTTATTTGCAGGGCCTCCTACGTGTAACCTTTCTTGTTATCAGAGTGCGCAGCGAAAGCGAAGTGATTTATAGCCCACTAGTTCGTGGTTAAGTTGTGCGTTTAAATAGTTTTGTGTTGTTCATTTTAAAAATAAACTTTTATTTTATTTTAACATAGTCATGTATAGTGCATTGTTGTTATTCTATTTTTATGCTTGCTTAATAGTGTGTTTTATTATGTTAGACGCGATATAGCGTCTATTTCTTTCAACTAAGTGCTAGTTTTATGTGAGTACTTTTTACTTTTTTTTTTTTTTTTGTCATTTACAAAACTTTCGAACTTGAGTTCATATTTCAAATAATATTTTATATATTTGCTCTTAGTAAATTTCATACTTATATTGGAATTATATTTTAATATTCAAGTTTTGTTATTGTTAATATTTTGTTATTCTCTTTGAAAAGAAAATTGTGTTTAGCCGAAATCTAAAACTTGTTGAGTTGATATTAAGTCATAATGGGTGATTCCTTTGACTTGTATGTCAATTTGATAAGTTTAAATTTTAAACTTGTTTGAGTTGATATTGAGTCATAATGGGTGATTCCTTTGACTTGTATGTCAATTTGATAAGTTGACACATTCTATATATTTTGAGTTAGTTTTCTTTTTGAGTTGATATTAAGTTTATATTGGGTGATTCCGGTAAACTTTAATGTCGATTTGATAAGAAGACTTTCAAATATTGTTTTGTTGATACTAGGTTCCATGCACATTTGTGTCGACTTGACAAATTTTAAAATTATTGTTTATTATTTAGTATTATATCGCCTATTTATTATAAGTGTTCCGTCGTTGTGAAATTTATTTTAAAGTTATCAATTTCTTTTGCGAACTTAAAATTTCATATATATGTTTAGGAGGCGTACGCTCCTATAACATATGTTTTGACTTGAGTTTGTAAGTACTATTTTAATAAAGCAGTTAGCTACTCTTTATTAAAGTGTTCTTATCTCTTTAAGTGGAGTATAAGCCTGTGTGGTTATCTCTATTTAAATTGGTTTGGCTATAAATTTACGAACTTTTGCTTCTTGGTTTCTTTTCTGAAAATATTTATGTATGTTCAGATTTATTCTTTTATAATTTTACGTAAATATTTATTCCTACTTCTTTTGCAAAATTACCTATAGTTTATTGTGCAAGCGTTTTTACTTACTTGTCTTTGGTTCTTTCACATTTTATAAATGATGGTTGTTACCATACTTCTTTACAATACAACTCTTTTTGTTCTTCCAAAATAAAATGTATATTATTTGAGATATCAAATTTTATACCCACAAAGTTGTTTAGTTCTTAATAAAATCCATTGATGTGTGTTTTTCTTAAAGTTCCTTATCTAGAGTATTTTCTTTTGATCTCTTGGTTGTTTTGAAGTTTCAAGGATGAAACTCTTTTAAGGGGGAGTGATTGTAACACCCCGTAATTTTCACTCTTTATTTTTGCCGTTGTTTATATTAAAATGATATTTTCCCTTAAAATAATATAATTTATTATTAAAAACTATGTTGAAAGTGTATAATTATTTAATTATTGTATTATGTTGTTGTGATTATTAATTTAAAGTGTATAAATATTTATTTAGTAATTTCATTAGTTATATATAATGTGCGTATTTATTTTATCATATAGTTAGTAATTCTATAAATTTAAGTAGCGTGTGATTTTATTTTAAGCGTTAATTATATTTTGGACCGACCAACGTAACGAATTTTACAATCCCATTTCCTTCTTATGTTGTCCGAAATTTATTGGAGTATTAAGCATAGTATTAGCATCTTCTAACCCTCTTTGTAACCACCAAAAGATGAAGAGCCATCCCCTCCCCCATTAACCCATCTTAAGACAATTAAACCTTTGCTTAATGATATGAATAATCACATTATTTTGCTGC
Organism: Beta lomatogona; assembly: GCA_947646795.1. Lineage (NCBI taxonomy): Eukaryota > Viridiplantae > Streptophyta > Magnoliopsida > Caryophyllales > Amaranthaceae > Beta > Beta lomatogona. Next base: position 101,014 of record CANSNZ010000554.1, read on the forward strand.
ACCCAAAAACCTCCCACCACGCCAGCCTCGGAAAGAAAGAGAAAGAGTCCTTCCCCCTTCTCGCATTTTCGGCCATTTCTCGCACACCCATCTTGTTTGCCCCATATCTCCTTCGTCTCTTATCGGAATTGGACGTGTGAGTAGTCAAAAGTCATCTACTCGGAAAGATCTTGCTCGTGGTGTGATTTGTTTTTGAAGAAAATGAAAGGCGTGACTGCAGTTTCCATCCCAATTAGACGACTCATCCGGTTTTCTTGGAGTTTTTGGGAGTAATGTAATTCTCTTCTTTCTTTGCCATTCTAATATTATTTTTCCACCTAAAATCAAGGTAACTAGCATCTCTTCTAGCACGTTAGGATTAGAGTAGTGATTTTGGTATTGTTAGGATTTATGTTAGTAGGCTAGAAATCATGTTATTAGGCTTAGGAATATGTTAGGGTGCTATTAGAATTGTTCTTGTTATTTTTATTCATGTTAGTATCATGTTAGGATTGTATAAATGTTATTCTTCATGCCTAATGTTATGCTTGTGATGTTATATGTATTATTATCATGAAAGTATTAGGAATTTGTGAAAAATAAGTAGCATGATGTTAGGGTTATGTTTAAGCATGTTTATTGAATGTTGTTTAATGTTGGGTGTGGTTTTGGATGAATTCTTGTGGTTTTAGTAACCTGGAAATTTATTTATTTTGGGCTATGATTCATATATATGTGATTAATCATGTTAGAATAGTTATTTTATGTTGAATTATCATGTTTGGTGGCTATGTAATTTATGTTTTATGTTAATCCTCATGTTAAACTAGTTAATTTCTATGGTATAATCATATATTGGCTTGGGAATGTTTCATTTTGATGTATGAGTATATGTGGTGAAAATTTGGGTGAAATAGCATACCTAGTGCGTGCACGAGGAAAAGAAACAGAAGGCCTTTCGCGGCCCGCGAGCTATTTCACGACCCGCGACCAGTTTGGACAGTGTATGTTCAAAGTGTCATATCTCAGTCATTTTACCTCGTAATTGAGCTTATGACCACTTGTTGGAAAGCTATTGAGATAAGATTTAACATGCATTTGGAATTTCATAAAAATATTTTGTATTCTGAAAGTTATGTCTATTTGAAGTTGCTACTTATGTTTAAAACCATTTCAAAAGGCGTACCTTGTTGTGTTGAAGCATGTTAAGACTTGTTTTGAGGTGAAATCTTGATATATGGAACTTTTTGAAGAATTGTTACATGTTTTATTTATTTTATTTATTTTTATTATTGAGTTGAATGATATATTTACTTATAGTTATATTGTGAGTGTCTTATTTATTTTATGATGGTATTGTTGTTTCTAATTATTGTACTTTCATTAATCAATATCTAAGTTGTCGACGTTACAGTACTCGAGGGAGAATAATATTGTCTTTAGTACCGTTTCGCCAAGAGTTATGTACCGGGGTATTATAACAAACGTTGTAATTAACCTTGTACCCAAACTCAGACAACGAGAGTGTAGTAGTTAATATAGAGTATTTGATTATACTGAGTTTTTGGTGTATAATTAAGTTTTAATGAAGGTCTATTCTTTTTAGTCTGGTGAAATGATTTTATTAGTATTATTATTACTAATACTTTGGGAAGAATAAATATTGTTGAATTGAAACTCTTGGATTGCGATCCTAGTTTCTGCTGATTTTGGGTGTAAGGCCTTAAGGGCATCCTTATTATTTATATTTGAGGATTAATGGATGAATAAATTATTGTATTTATTTGTAGAACTGTTTTATTGAGCTTAAGATATCCGGTGGGATAGATGTAGTCCCCGGTGAAGAACATGCCAACCACCTAGGTTGCGATTTAGGGGTATTACCTGGGTTAATTGTTGTCGTCCGAGAGGTTGGGAAGTACTGAGCTGGGTACTATCCTGCATCGGGAGTTTGGCCATTCTTAGACACAGGCAGTAGGGAACGTAAGCCCATAGGCTGTCTGCAGATTTCGATCTGACTAACCTTTGCAAGTGGGTTGCGATCCACTGGCGTTCTGCTCTTTCTCAAAACCCATTATATTATTTTGTTTAATTATTTTTGGAGGCTTATGCTATGGATCTTGTATGATTATCTTAAGTTCATTATTGTTGATTTACTTATTGTTATTAGAAGCATGTTGTTGTGTAGTGTAACATTTATTTTAACTTTACTTAAAATTGCTATTTGAATCCTATATTGGGCTGGGAGAGCTGTTAGTTACTCCGCACTAATTGTGGATATTTGTTGTATATTTTGCAGGTTTTGTTGCTGGGTATTTTCTTTGGTTTTGGGCTCGGGTATGCGAGAAATAATCTATTAGGTGTTTTAGTTCTAGACTTCTGTTTAGTTTCAGATAGTTATCTCATTTCGTTTTTAATCTAAGTAATTGATTTATTTATAGTATTTACTTAAGATTTGTTTTTATCACTTAACTATTCTTGTAGTAGTGACATTCGCAGAAGACGATGTTTCCGCCATCGTCCTATTATATATATTAATTCTTTTTCTTTTCCGCTTTTGAATTTCTAGGGTGCTACACTCTAAATGACGCATTCATCGAGGGTCGTTACTCGTGTTTGGTTTTCAATTTCTTTGTTTTAGCTAATCAGCTCTTTCATTGGAGGTTTATAATGATGATTGAACCCTGACAAAGGGATTTTTGTGTTCCATCATAAATGGGAGAGTGAAATTAATGTTTGTCTGCTTTTCTTTGCATTACCGAGTTAGTCTTCTTTGGTTCTGGAAGTTCATATATTTGTTTTCGTTGTGGTCATAATACAAAGTGCATGCTTATAATAGAGGGGGTCTTTGTGCATTGGGATTTATGGTGACCCCTACCCAGTCCGAAGTGCATTTTCACTGCTACACCAGGTACTTTGGCCTGTTACATTATGCTATGCATTTGTTGTTATGTATGTTCTGGTCGTGAAATTGATGTTCTTAGTTAGACCAGAACTATAGGAGGAATCGCTTTGCTAGGACTCTTTGAGTGTGAGTATGTATGACCTTTTAAAGTTTTTTATGTATAGCTGTATACATTAATATGTGTTGAGTGTTGTCTGCTCGTTATGAGGCCGGTAAACATATAGCGTGTGTTAGTTTCGCGCATTTAGGGTTTGAGAATGTTGATATTATACCCACGAATCAAGTGATGTTCTCTGAAGTCCTCTATTATATCCATGTTCATCTTATTTCCTGTTTACATTGCTTCACCTTGAATCTTGAGGCTCTCTGTCAGCCACAGTGATTTCATGATGGTTGTATTACTATCGTAGACACCTCTTTCTTCTTTCTTTTAACTGTTGGAGATATTTATGTACTGTAAAATTAGACTCTATCTGATAAACCGTACTATACATTTCTTACAACTAGTACCATCCATGTTGTAAAAATGGCACTAATAATTTGTATATGTGGTGCAGGGAGATCGATTCAGTATTCTAGATGGACCAAGTACTTGGTTTTCATGATTAATGTCTTTCAGGTATGCTAACATCTTACCCTATGCTTGCTTCTGAGGGCTGCTTGTGGTGTTTACCGTGTAAGATGTGATTAGGTTGGAGTCTTCTCTGTCTTTGACATCGCTGGTTTTTTGTAATTATTAGCAATAATATTAATGCTATATCCGTGGTTTGATATTTTATCGTTATGCTCTTTAATTAGTAGTACATTGCATCTTATAGAAAAAATACAAACATTGTGAAATTCGTGCTCCTTACGTCTTTGGATTTGATGTTTTCTCATCCAATTGTGTGTTTTTGAAGTGCCTTTCAATCTTTGAACTTGCATGCAGTTTTCAGAGCTTTAGTTTTGTGCTCATGAATTGTTTTCTTGAGTTAGGTGGAAGTTGATGGACTGTGTAGCTATTAGATTGAAATTCAGATGCACACATGATCAACGGGAGGATGTAGAAGAAAGTGACATAGAGGCTGTAAATGATCTTTGGAGAAGGTGAGGAAGTTGAAGATGATAGAAAACTTGATTGTAAATGCACGGGGAGGCAATGTTGTAACCAAAGGCGACATGGAGGCAGTGATTGTAAATGAACGGAAGAAAGTGACATGGAGGCATGCATGTAACAAAAGTTGGCAATTGATTTTTTTCTAATTCAGATTACAAGTTGATTGTATCTAACTATTTATGGTTATGCTTCAATTAAGCATAATATGCTTAATAAAATGAGTTTTGATATATACTATTGATTTTTGTTTCGATTAATAAATTTTTTTTTGGGTTTTTGGGGGGGTTTACTGATCCGGCTTTGAAGGAAAACCCGGATCGGTCGATTATCATTAATTAATCCGGTTTTCCTTCAAAAGCTGGATCAATAAATAATTAGGCGATCCGGTTTAGGACCGGATCGGTTAATCTTTACAAACTGCTGCGAGCCCACCCGATGCGGACCAAAACCGAATCAGTAAGCCCGATTTTGACCGCATTGGATGGGCTTTTTTCCACTAGTGTCAGATTCATGGTTAGACCAAAGCACTTACACAATATTTACATCCTTATTGTGTGTACTACGCACCTTTTTCTCGAGAATTCTCACAGGCCTTTCCTCATACGTGAGGCTACTATCCATTTGGATTCTCTCAGGCTCCAAAACATGACAGTCAACAGGAATATATCTCTTGAGTTGGTAAATATGAAACACATCGCGCATTTTCTGAAATTCCATTGGCAATGCCAACTTATAAGCTACCTTCCCAATTCTTTGCAAAATCTCATATGGGCCAACATATTTAGCACTTAATTTGCCCTTTTTCCCAAATCTCATCACTCCCTTAGTTGGTGATACTTTCAAAAATACTTTATCACCCACTGCAAATTCATCTTCTCTTCGCTTTACATCAGCATAGCTCTTCTGCCTATCTTGAGCAGCCTGAATTCTACCCTGAATCAACTTGACATTCTTTACAGTCTCCTCGATGAATTATGTCCCCAATATTATATTCTCACTAAAATCATTCCAGCAAATGGGACTTCTACACTTTCTTCCATACAATGCCTCAAAAGGAGTCATCTTGATGCTCGCATGATAACTATTGTTATATGAAAACTCAATCAAATCTAATTGTTCTTCCCAACTACCCTGGAAGTCAATTGCACACGCTCTCAACATATCTTCCATAGCCTGGTTAGTCCTTTCAGTCTGACCATCGGTTGCAGGGTGAAAAGCAGTGCTCATCTTCAATGTTCTTCCAAGATTCAACTGGACCTTCTGCCAAAATTTCAAGAGGAATCTCGAATCGCAATATGAAACAATATTTGTTGGAACTCCATACAGTTGCACCACATGCTTGATGTACGTCTTCGCAAGTTGCTTCTTTTTCCATGTCTCCTTAATTGGAACAAACACGGCAGACTTCGTCAGACGGTCCACAATAACCCAAAAAGTATCATTGCCATCGTCTTCGGCAAAGTAGTCACAAAATCCATTGATATGGAATCTCACTTCCATTCAGGATCCTCTAAGGATTGAACCTTCCCCATTGGTCTCTTATGGTCTATCTTCACTTTCTGGCAGGTTAGACACTTAGACACGAACTCAGCGACCTCACGCTTCAAATTTGGCCACCAATAGATCTCCTTCGGATCCTTATACAACTTATCACCCCGGTGTGCACGCGAATATGGAGTATTATTCCCCTCATCCATAAGACGTCTCTTAAGCTCATCGAATTTTTGTGATACACACCACCTTCCCTTGAACCTCAAACTTTCATCATCATGGATCTTAAAATCGACTTCCTTACCTTGCTTCATCTTCTCCTTGATCTTATCTAGGTGCTAATCTCCAACTTGACCATCTTTGATCTCGTCGAAAACTGACAACCCCAAGCACTCAATCTTGCCTCGATCTCCCTAGGATTTAAGATTTCTAGGCTAAGCCTTTGCATATCTCGACACAATTCCTCTGGAACTACCAAGGCATTCATGCTATGGCTCGACTTCCTACTCAAAGCATCGACAACTACATTCTCCTTCCCTTCATGATCCTTGGATGTCTAGATCATAATCCTTAATCAACTCTAACCATCTTCTCTGCCTCATATTGAGGTCTTTCTGGGTGAAAATGTACTTCAAACTCTTATGGTCGGTAAAGATCTTACAGGTTGCCTCATAAAGGTAATGTCTCCAAATCTTCATGGCAAAAACAATAGCAGCTAACTCTAGATCATGGGTAGGGTAATTAGCCTCATGTGGTTTCAATTGACGTGATGCATACGCGATCACCTTCCCATTCTATCCCAAACCATTCTTTGAAGCATCACTATACACCTCAAATCCCTCATTTCCATCAGGCGGGGTTAAAACGGGTGTAGAGGTTACACGCCCCTTCAAAAATCCGAAAAGCTTCCTCGCATTTCTCACTCCACTCAAATTTTGACTCTTTCTTCATCGGACTAGTCATTGGCCTCACTATCTTCGAGAAATCTCTCACAAATCTCTTATAATAGCCAGCTAAACCCGTAAAACTCCTAATATCGACACATTCTTTGGAGTAGGCCACTCACTTATAGCTTGAATTTTAGCAGGATCCGTAGAAACTCCTTCCTTTGACACATAATGACCCAAAAATGCTATTCTCTCCAAACGAAACTCACACTTAGAGAACTTGGCATACAATTGATTTTTCCTAAGTGTCTCCAATATTATCCTCAAGTGCTCATCATGCTCTTCTTCACATTTTGGGTAAATCAGAATCATCAATGAATACCACAACGAACTTATCTAAGAACTCATGGAATATCCTATTCATCAAATCCATAAATATGGCCGGAGCATTGGTCATTCTAAACGGCATCACAATGAACTCATAATGACCATAACGCGTCCTAAATACGGTCTTAGGTATATCCTTATTAGCTACCCTCAAGTGGTGATACCCCGAACGCAAATCAATCTTTGAAAAGATCGCTCCATTCAAGCGATCAAACGGGTCATCTATCCTAGGCGAAGGATACTTGTTCTTAATAGTCACATTGTTTAACTCCCTATAGTCGATGCACAATCTTAGACTCCCATCTTTTTCTTCACAAACAACACAGGAGCTCCCCAAGGTGACGCACTCGACCTAATATAACCCTTATCCAATAGCTCTTGAAACTGCGTCTTCAACTCACTCATCTCAGGAGGTGCCATTCTATAAGGTGCTTTAGAAATAGATGCGGTACCCGGGAACTAAGTCTATGGTGAATTCAACAGCTCTTGCACGCGACATACTAGAAATGTCAATTGGCAAAACATCCATTAACTCATTCACAATTGGTACATCCTCAATATTCAATCCGACCTCTTTACTCACATCTTGCACACCACTAAAAAAATAGCTCACACCCCTTCTTCATCAACTTCTTCACTTGCATAGCGAAATAACCCCAAAGCTCTTAGGCTTCCCAAAACATCGATTCGAAGTCAACTTCCCCAAAGGGCTTCTCAACACTACTTTCTGAGCTTCACGGTCTATTGTGGCCTTGTAGAAACCTAACCAATTCATCCCAAGAATAACATCTAAGTCTTCCAAATTGAATTCTATTAAATCGAAGGTAATACACGGTCTCCTATCCTCGGAGGCCAATCTTTAAACAACTTGGTACACCTTATGACTTCTCCAGTAGGTATACTAATAGGCAAATCAATCACCTCAACATCTACCAACCCCAGACTACTAATGACAGACGAGAAACAAACGAATAAGTCACCCCAGAATCAAACAACGCTTTAACAAGAACGGAATTAATAGAGCAAGTACCAGAAACTACGTCGGCGGATCGATCAGCTTCGTTGCGACTCATCACGAACAATTTACCCGGAGCCTTATTCTAGTTGTTGTTGCTCTCACTAGCAGGTTTACTGAAGCTTCCTTGGTTGTTCTGGCTTCGAACCTTGGTGACTAATTGAACCCAGACCTCCCTTGATTACCACTCCCATTACCATTTTGCTTTTTCTTCTGCTTGGTGAAGCACTCATTCTCCCTACGGCCCTTCTTCTGGCAGTAGTTACAGGTTACTATGTCTCCCTTATAATCTCTACCAGGGTGGTTCTTGCTGCACTTCTTACTATGGTAAACTCTTTCAGACTGGCTCTTGTTGCTATTGCCCTGACCATTTCTCCCTTATAAATTCCCATTTCCATTTCTATTCTTCTTAAAGTTGCCCTGATTTCCTCCAGCATTGAAATCCCTTCTCTTCTCACCCACTATAGCATTCTTTTTTATCACGCTTCGACTAAAGACCATAAATATGAGCGGCTCTTCCATACACCACATCTAAGGATGCAAAAGTCTCACCACCTAACCCAGTTGGATTTCCTCAGTCAAACCTTACTCAAATCTTTGAGCCTTTAACTCCTAAGTGGCTACTACCTCATGTGCAAACCTCGACAGTGCTATGAACTTACTATAGTACTCATAGATGGTCATGGTCCCCATCCTAAGGTTTATAAATTCCTGGGCCTTCTGTTTCCTCATAAATGTAGGGTAAAACTTCCCTTTAAAGCAGTAACAAAGGAATCCCAATTAAATACCTCAACAGCAATCAGTCTGGCCCCATTTTCTCTCCACCATAAGTCAGCCCCATTTTTCAAATACAGTATAGCTTGACCAACTCTCATACCCTCAGGACAATTCACAGCCCCAAAAACCTTTTCAAATTCCCTAATCCAACTCTCTAAGAAGGTAGGGTCAGCTTGCCCCTTAAAGTATGGTGGCTCAACTTTGGCTAGTCTTTCAAACATGTTCCCAGCAGGATCGGGACGCTCGGCCCTTTTGCAAGTCAAATTCTCTCGCCAATAGGCGAATAGCGAGAAGTTAAATTGTTACCGTTATTAGCCATTCTACTGCGCGACCTGAAATTAACACAACTCTACTTTAGGTTTTGATACATACCTTACATGTCATTCTCTACGAAGGCAACATTTGAATTGACCATAAAGATCGCATCAACATACAATTTCTCATGAAGTTATAAATATACCATAGAGTATATCATTACCAATCATACAATCACTCATGGATAATATTCTCATCAAGAATAAACATATGTGAGGATCAAATAAAAATTTAGTGATAACAAATGAATAAAATATTCCCATTCACGTGCCCAAAATAAATTCTTGCTTACTTGGGTAACTAAATTTTTACTTTTATTCCTCAAAATGATGATAGTAACACTTTTCAATCCATAATAACTAGACTTTTTCCTACACAAAACAAAGCGCCAAATAAATAAATTTAAACCATTGCTTGACTAATTATCCAACATTTATTCTCAAGCATAATTATATAAACTAAGGTGATACATCATCAGTATTATCCTCATATTCCGTGTACTTTTCTGGAGTGAAAACCTCATCTTCAAAATCTGAAATGTCCTCATCATCCTCATCTGCTACAGCATATCTCAGCTCACCAAAGACACTTCTCATCACAGCAGAGTAGATATCCTTCCGAGTTTGACTCCTAGCACGATCAAACTCTCGAATGACCTCATCATCACCATTTGGACTGCTAACCTTCAGAATATGACGCATTTCCAACTCTCTATGGTAGTTTTGCTCATCAGACTCATACCCAGATCAATCACTCTCATCATCACTCAACACAATCGGGTTGTAGTAGCTCCCTACTCTAGTTGCTCCTCTATCAGACATAGCTAGAGATCCTATAATAGATAAATACGACATCTATAAGTAATTGACACTCTCACTTAGCGCATGTTCCCAACAAAAACCAATAAACAAGAATAACCAACAACTCAAAGCATAGGAATAACATAAAAACAGTTAAGCAGGGAAGAAAACATAAACGTGCTGAACTAACTGTCTAATGCAGACATATAATATTTCTATCCTATATGCCCATTCCTATCCTACCCATCTCTCACAAAATAATAAAGTAACCAATAAACTAGAAGTATTAACATAAATAAATAAATAAATAATCAAGTAATTAATATATATACATTTTTCGAATTTATAAAAAAACAAAAAGAAACGAAATACTACCTCCGTCCCAGAATAGTCTGAACACTTTCATTTTATGTTTGTCCCAAATTAGTTTGAACACTTCTATTCTTGGCATGGTCCCACCATTAGTGTATTATTTCTTTTGCACATCTTTGGCCCACACTCTACCTTTTATCAATAAAAAGTTACCCCACTTTATTTCTCCTCTAATAAAAAATACCCCACCAACTCCTATCACATCTACTTTTTAAATAAAATAATATTTGATAACCACACCACAACTTATCACCTTAAACTACGTATCCCAACAAGTGTTCAGATCTTTCTGGGACGGAGGGAGTATAAAAAAATAAAGAAACTCGAAATTTTCGAACCAAATAATAAAAAAAAAAAATCGGACTTTACAATAATTCGAAAAAAATAAATATTCAAAATCTTGAATCTAAAAGAAATGTTTCGAAAAATGATTTGAACAAAACGAATAAGTAGGAGCTCGATTTCTAAGAAATTCAATTTAAGTAACTAGCTTGCTAGGCGCCTAAGAATTTATAGTTGGCACGAAAGGTCAATAAAAACCTAAAGTTCCAAGATACCACTTCGTAACACCCCGATAATTCTCTCTTTTGTAAAATACCTTTCTAATATAAAACTTAGAGAATTGTGAAATTTAATTGTTGTTGTATCATAACTAAGAAATTTTTCGCGGTCTTGGTTTTCTCTCGGCGCAAGATAAGAACTCCCATTCTTATCCTACACCGTCGCCATGGCAGGGAAATCGAAAGCAAAATCAAAGAATTCTCAGAGTAAAAATAATAAGAAAGTGAAGGCAAATGGTCCTCTGAGTCTTATCAATGGTGAAAAACAAAAATCCATGGTTGAACTCCATGGAATTCTTTGCGTTGGAGATTCAAGAATCCGGGTCCGAAATTCATCTTTCGCCCAAAAGTTCTTTGAAGGATCTTCAAGCAACAAAAGAAAGATCATACGAACTTATCGGGATGGTTAACAATCATGAAGAAGACACGGAAGCAGATTGGAGGCCATGAATTCGGGTATTCCGCAATCGCGCCAATTACTGTCTGAATTTGATAAAGTTCAAGACCCTGTGCTTAATCTGAATTGTCAATCACATATTAAAATTGATCTTGATGATGTTAAAGATGAGATTCAATACTGGAATTCTTCTGTGGTTTGCTATGTTGTTGGTGCCAACCCCCCATTCCTGTAATCGATGGTTTTGTGCGACGAATTTGGGCAAAAAATGGGATAGATAAAGTAGTAATGGTGAATAAAGGTATATTCATGATAAGATTTCATAATGAAGAACAAAGAGATAAAATCTTGATGGAAGGATTTAATTTCTTTGATCGAAAACCATTGATAGTCAAAAAATGGCATCCGGGCATGGACTTTCAAAAGGAGGAACTAAAAACAATCCTAATGTGGGTACAATTACCCGCTTTGGATTTGAAAACTGGGGTGAAGATGTTTATTCAAATTGGTGGGCTGGGATTAGAAAACAATTAGGCTTGATCAATCCACCATTAATAAGGATAGGTTGTTATATGCAAGAATCATGATTGAAGCGCAAATGAATCAAGACTTCCCGGATGAAATTGAATTTGAGAATGAAAAAGGATGTATGATTAGGCAAAAAATCATGTATGAATGGAAGCCAGTTAGCTGTTAATCTTGCCATGGAGTTGGGCATACTATAGCTGAATGTAAGAAGCAAGTGCAACAGGTTCAACAGAAGGGGGTGACAAAACAGAAGTGGGTGGCCAAACAGAAGGTGGTTCAGAAAGACCATGAGGGCTTCCAGAAAGTTACAAATGGTCCAGGTCCATCTCAGACGCAACCTAAAGAAGTGACTGTGGATAATAGTTTTGCAGCCCTGGAGCTTTTACAGGAAAAGGAAATAAATGTAGCAAATGTAGATCAGGTGCAAAATGTGGATGACCATGGTGGGGAGGGGGAGCCTCCCACTATGGATGGATAGTGTTATGAGTTGGAATGTGAGAGGGCTAAACAGTAGGAAAAAAAACAAAATGAGGTGAGAAATTTTATATTTGCTCACAATATTAGACTATTTGGCCTTCTAGAAACTAAGATAAAATCTCCTACTTTGGGTGATTTTATCTTAATGTCTGTCCTAGGTGGTGCATAACCACCAATAATGTATGGCATGGTAATGGAAGAGTTATCCTATGCTGGAATCTCACCTCAGTTCATGTCTCTATTAGGTTATGTAGTAGCCAACTTATTCATGCTGAAGTTGAAGTGGCCGGTGAATGGTAGCAGTAAGTTCCTTTGCACTTTTGTTTATGGCTTGAATGACAAAAATGGCAGGGAAAGTATGTGGAGTGATTTTAAAGGGTTTAAAGTCACCTCGATTTACCATGGATCATTCTAGGTGATTTTAATGCTATTATGAAAATGGATGATAGAATTGGGCAACAAGTTAGAAGTAGAGAGATTGTGGATATGCAAGTAGTGTATGGAGTTTTGTAAGATGAGGGAATTGAAAACTTATGGGCAGTATTACACATGGAACAACAAGCAAGAGGGTTCAAGTAGGGTTTTTAGTAAGTTGGACAGAGTGATGGGCAATGAAAAGTGGATTGAGGAGTGGCCTACAGTTGAAGTGATGATTCATCCAGAAGGGGAATTTGATCATTGTCCTTTGGTGTTGAAATCTTTCAATGATGAGCACAAAAGGAAGCCTTTTCGGTTCTTCAATATGTGGTGTCAAGTTGAGCAGCTTTGAAGGAATTGTTTCACAAATATGGCATCAATAAGTCACGGGGAGTAAAATGTTTCAAGTTGTCGGGAAGTTAAAGTTCTTTGAAAAAAGACTTGAAGAAGCTCAATGTAGAGCAGTTTGGTGATGTTTCTATCGGGAATTTCCAAGCTCATCTAGAGATTGTGGTAGCCTAAACTCAAGCACATGAGTATCCTAGCAACCTTGATTGCGGATCTCGAGAACAGGATGCAAGATTGAAATATGCGTAAGCTCATAAGATTTACGCTCTTTTTTCGAGTCGAAAGCTAAAATGAAATGGCTTTCGGATGGGGATGATAACACCAAGTACTTTCATCGAGTATAAAGATAAGGAGAATCCAGAATAGGATTAATACTATCAAGAAGGTTGATGGGTCATGGGCTCGTAACTCTACCGAAGTGGTGGATGCATTTCTTGACTTCTATCATGGTTTCTTGGGTAGCAGAAGCTCCACTAGCAAGGTGGAAGAAGCTATCATTGATAGAGGTAGTGTTCTCGTTTTGACCAACAAAGAAGCCTTGAATCTTAATTTTTTGGTGAAGAAATAAAAGAGGCTTTATTTTCCATCCATAATGATAAATCACCTGGGATTGATGGATATTCTAGTTTCTTTTTCAAGAAGAGCTGGAGTATTGTTGGTTTCGATGTAATTGCTTGCCATCCAGGAGTTCTTCGTGTCCTGGAAATTTTTTGAAAGAAATTAATGTGATAGGCATCACAATGATTCCAAAAGTGCCTAGTCTTGTTGCTGTGGGTGACTATAGGCCAATAGCATGTTGTTCAGTGCTACACAAAACAATCACTATGCTCATTTGTACAAGGCTTGGTAAAATACCCCCCGACATAGTAGCTCAACAACAAGGGGCATTCAATAATGGTAGAAGTATTATAAGAAACATACTTCTTTGCCAAGATCGGTGAAAAGGTTTGGTAAAAGAGGAAATAAAGTGAAAGGGATTATGATGAAGGTTGATCTTAGGAAGACCTATGACTCAATTGAATGGGATTTCATTCATGATTTATTGGTGGCTTTGAAATTCCTAGGTCATTTTGTGAGATGTATCATGGCTTGTATTATAACTCCTAAATTCACTATGCTTATTAATGGAAGTACGAAGGCTTTTTTTGAGGCTAAGAGGGGAATAAGGCAAGGAGACCCTATGTCTCCTCTCCTTTTGTTCTTTGCATGGATTACTTAACAAGAATCCTAGGTTACATTTTTGATATTGAGGAATTTAAGTTCTTTACTGTGCTGTCAAAGCATGAAAATAAATCATCCGTGCTTTGCAGATGATTTATTATTGTTTTGCAAGGGTGAGGCTAGATCAGCTTACATGCTTCTACAAGGCTTGAAGCTGTTCTCCGAATCTTCTGGTTTACGAGGCCAATAAAAGTAAATCGCAATTTATTACACGGCGGTGGAAGGGGAGGAGATTGAGAGAGTTGCACAATTCTCTAGTTTTGTGTTAGATAATTTGCCTTTCAAGTATCTAGGGGTCCCAATCAGTTCTAGTAAACTCAAGGTCAGCAGATTGTGAAAAACTTATTGAAAAGATGGTGCTTAGAATAAGAACTTGGAGTACAAGACACTTATCCTTTGTTTGGGAGAACCCATTTAGTTAATTTTGTGCTCTTAAGTGTCCACGATTCTATCGCACAAATTTTTATTCTTCCAAGTTCTATAATGCAGCAAATCAATAACATTTTAGGCACTTTTTGTGGAGTGGAGTCGCTGAGGGTGTCGAATAGGGCATGTCAATTGGAGTAAGGTTTGCGGACACAAAAAGGTTGGAGGGCTTGGTTTTAGAGATATTAAGAGTTGGAATGTAGCCGATGTTGGTAAGATAGTTTGGAACATTGGTGTAAGAAATATGACTTATGGGTGAAATGGATACATAACATCTATATCAAGGAAGAAAAGCTGGTGGGATTTTCAAGCTCCAATGGGAGCAAGTTGGGGTCAGTGGAAAGAGTTATGTAAAGTAAAGAACAAACTGCAAAGACATAGGTATGCATCTGTGGAGCGGCGAGTACTTCCTACTCAATAGGAAAAGTTTATAACAAGTTAATTGATGAGGAACGGCTTATGCCTTGGGCAAGTGGAATCTGGAACAGGTTATCTTTGCCTAAGCATAGATTTATTTCTGGTCGGCAATTCAGGGAAGGCTCGTAACAAAATATCACTTATTCCAGTTGAAAGTGAGCACGAGATAATACTTGTTGCTTATGTGGTACAAATGTACAAAGCCATACTCATCTTCTTTTTGAGTGTGTATTCAGTGAAATGTTCTTGTAGGCTGTTCTTGATCGGTGGGGGTAAATTACGGGAAAAGGAATTTACACTAGTGGATTAATTGGGTGAGGAAGAGGTATAATGGGTCCAAGTGCGACAACATATTCTTACGGCTACACTTACGCCACCGTATATCATGTATGGCAAGCAAGAAATGATGCATTTTGGAATTTTAGAGAACGAGAGAATTGATTTTATAGTAAAAGATATAAAGTGTATAGTGAAGTACAGAAGTACGTAGCTTGTGTAATACTGATAAATGGAGTTTGAGAGATAAGGAGTGGTGTAGCAATTTGTAAAATGGCCATCTGTTGCCAGTTTAGTTTTTTCCCTTCCTTACTAGGAAGTTAGGTTGTTTGATGGTTTTTTGGAGCTAATATAATTTCAATTACTTACCAAAAAAAAAACTTATAGAATTATCAAAGTATTATCGCCCGTGTGAAAATTTATCGGCATATTCGGAATTTTGCGGCGGAAAACATAATAAATAAACTTTAGAAATAAGACTTAGTCAACTCAAAGAGTCAACTCTAAAATTCAAACCAACATAAGGTCAAAAGTCAACCTCCAATGTAAAAGTCAACTACAATAGTCAAAGTCAACTAAAAAAGTACACTAGGGGAAAAAAAAGGAAGGGCTGCGCAAGAAAGGCTGCGTTTTATTAAAAATGCAGCCCTTCTTGTATGAAGGGGGGCTGCGGTTAGACTTGAAACGCAGCCCTTCATGGAGTATGAAGGGCTGCGGTTTTAAGGCTAACCGCACTCTTTATGTGAAGGGATGCGGTTAGCCTAGAAACTGCAGCCCCTTCATACACGAAGGGCTGCGTTTTCTAGGATAAGCGCAGCCCTTCCTATCCCATTTCAACCTCGTGAGTTTTGCGCGCAACACACAAGAGCACTCACTCGCAAATTTCCCTCGCACACTCAGCTCACCCTCTCCCTCTCCTCTCCCCTCTCCCTCACACTCACTCGCACACTCACTCCTATCCCTCACACTAACTCGCACTTGCCATCACCGGAGCACCGACACATCGCCGGAGGGCCGTCCCATCGCCGGTGCACACTTCTTCTTCTCTTCTCTCAGCGTTGACTGAGCTCCTTCTTCTCTTCTCTCAGCGCGCCTTGACGCCACCACCACCACCACTACTTGCATTGTCGGTAATTCCCCTCTCACTCTCTCTCCTCTTTGTTTTATTTAATTTCTCTTCTATTTTGTGTTGTAAAATGTGATTGTAGGGGGAGGGGGGAGTGGCTTGTGCACGGTGGGTAGGGGTGGGGGGTCTTGAAGCGGGGATGGGGGATGGCCGGGGAGGCTGGGCATGGGGTGGGGGAGGGCAGGGGATCTTGGAAAGGGGGTGGGGGAGGCTGGTCATGGGGTGGGGGAGGGCGAGAGGATGCTGGAAAGGGGGTGGGGGAGGGGTGGGGAGGGCCGGGCATGGGGTGGGGGAGGGCGGGGGGATGCTTGACGAGGGGTGGGGGGAGGGAGGGGGGAGGGTGGATAGGGGTGGGTGAGGCATTGTTGTGAAGGCATTGTTGTAAGTTGTAACACATGTTTGGTATCACTACTATCTTTCATTTTCTTTTTTGTTTTATAATGTAACTATGTAGATTTTTAGGCATCGAAAACGAAAATTAAAGGTCATTTTACGCCTACATGGCAATGAGGGAGTGCAGTGGGGGCGGTAGTGGCGGTGGTGGTGGACCGTGTTACAAATGTGGAGAGTGAGGTCACATGGGAATGGAATGCTCTCCACATTTGTAACACTTCTCACTACCTCCGCCGCTACCACAGCGATGGGCATTCCATTGCCATGTGACTCGATTCTCGGGTCATTTTAGGCCTAATTTAGCCTTTTCGCTTCCGAATCGTACTTATCGAGTCATTTAACCCCAAATTCTTTGTGAACATGATTATATGAGGTATAATGTAACTATTGTGTAGAGTTTTAGGCTTGTATTTGTTCTTGGTTGCATTTTGGGAACGAAAAGGTCATTTTAGGCTAAATTTTGCCTTTTCGCGTCCAATTCATACTTATCGAGTCATTTAACCCCAAATTCTTTTTGAACATGATTATATTAGGTATAATGTAACTATTGTGTAGATTTTTAGGTTTGCAATTGTTGTAGGTTGAATTTTGGTAACGAAAAGGGCATTTTAGGCCTATTTTAGCCTTTTCGCTTCCGAATCGTACTTATCGAGTTATTTAACCCCAAATTCTTTGTGAACATGATTATATGAGATATAATGTAACTATTGTGTAGATTTTTGGGCTTGCATTTGTTCTTGGTAGCATTTCGGGAACGAAAAGGTCATTTTAGGCCAAATTTTGCCTTTTCGGGTCCAATTCGTACTTATCGAGTCATTTAACCCCAAATTCTTTTTGAACATGATTATATGAGGTATAATGTAACTATTGTGTAGATTTTTAGGTTTGCAATTGTTGTAGGTTGAATTTTGGGAACGAAAAGGGCATTTTAGGCCTATTTTAGCCTTTTCGCTTCCAAATCATACTTATCGAGTCATTTAACCCCAAATTCTTTTTGAACATGATTATATGAGGTATAATGTAACTATTGTGTAGATTTTTAGGTTTGCAATTGTTGTAGGTTGAATTTTGGGAACGAAAAGGGCATTTTAGGCCTATTTTAGCCTTTTCGCTTCCAAATCGTACTTATCGAGTCATTTAACCCCAAATTCTTTTTGAACATGATTATATAAGATATAATGTAACAATTGTGTAGATGTTTAGGCTTGCATTTGTTCTTGGATGCATTTCGGGAACGAAAAGGTCATTTTAGGCCAAATTTTGCCTTTTCAGGTCCAATTCGTACTTATCGAGTCATTTAACCCCAAATTCTTTTTGAACATGATTATATGAGGTATAATGTAACTATTGTGTAGATTTTTAGGTTTGCAATTGTTGTAGGTTGAATTTTGGGAACGAAAAGGGCATTTTAGGCCTATTTTAGCCTTTTCGCTTCCAAATCGTACTTACCGAGTCATTTAACCCCAAATTCTTTTTGAACATGATTATATGAGGTATAATGTAACTATTGTGTAGATTTTTAGGTTTGCAATTGTTGTAGGTTAAATTTTGGGAACGAAAAGGGCATTTTAGGCCTATTTTAGCCTTTTCGCTTCCAAATCCTCCCCTCCCCCCCACCGCCCCCCCTCCCCCCCCCACCGCACACCCCCTCCCCTCCCTCCCCCTACCGCACGCCCCCTCCCCTCCCCCCGCCGCCCTCCCCTCCCCACCGCACAACCCCTCCCCTCCCTCCCCCCCACTACCACGGCCCCTCCCCTCCCCCGCTCCGCCCCCCCTCCCCCCGCACGCCCCTCCCCCCTCTTGCGCACGCCCTTCCCCTCCCTCCCCCACCGCACACCCTCCCCCCGCCCCTCCCCTCCCCGCATGCCCTCCCCTCCCCCCGCCTCCCCCCCCACGCACAACCCCTCCCCTCCCCCCACCGCACACCTCTCCCCTCCCCCCCACCGCATGCCCCCTCTCCTCCCCCCCGCTACCCCTCCCCTCCCCCCCACCGCATAGCCCCCTCCCCCTTCCCCCCTTGCCCCTCCCCTCCCCCACGCCCCTTCCCCTTCCCCCACGCCGCCCTCCCTCCCCCCGCACAGCCCCTCCCCCCACCGCACAGCCCCTCCCCTCCCCCCCCCACTGCCCCCTCCTCCCCCCCTCCCCCTCCCCCCCCGCACGGCCCCTCCCCCTGTGCCACGCCCCTCCCTCCCCCGCGCACGGCCCTCCCCCTCGCACGCCACTCCCTCCCTCCCCCCACAACCCTCCTCCTCCCCCCACGCACACCCCTCCCCTCCCCCACTGCACAGACCCCCTCTCCTCCCCCCTGCCGCCCTCCCCCTTCCCCCCACCGCACGCCCCTCCCCTCCCCCCCCCGCCCCGCCCCCTCCCCTCCTCCCCTCCCCTCCCTCGCACCTTGCTGCCCTTGCACACGTAACCCCTCCCCACACCCCACCCCCTTAGTGGCAATGTTAATTTTAATTTTTTGTTTTATTAATGCATTATTTGTACAATTTCAGGGAGATGGCGGATGTGCATACGGATAACACCACAAGTGGTGCTGAACACACTACCGAGGATGAGTCTTTCGATGCGAGAAAGGAACGGGGTAAATTGTCTCGATTTCGCCGTGAAGAGATAAATCCACAAATGCCTAGGAAGTCATTGGCGACGAAAAATAGAAAAGGAATGGGACCTACAAAGTTACTAGGGAAACACACAAATATGACTTTGGAGTACGATACATGGGTCAACCTTGTGGAAAGTGGCGTCAAAAGTATGGCATGCAAGTTGGCATTTGCATGCATAAACTCTCCATTTTGCACTCATGGAAAGAGGTGCCCGAGGGATTGAAGCGGTGTCTATGGGAAGATACCATGGTAAGCTTCAAGTACAATAACGTTTAGTTTCTTAATTATTTAGTTAAATATATGTGTAATATTACTTATAGCATATAAATTACAACATTTGCGAAAACTAATTTGTGAACTGCGTTTTTTGTAGAATCAATTCAATATCGAAGATGATGAAGCCAAGAAGAATGTATTCCTATCCGTGGTTGCCCCGGGAGATTCGGATATTTCAAGGCTAAGTTAGTGTCTGGGTGGATCACTAAGCGGAGGAAAGTAGTAGGTACAAAGAAGAAGAACATCTAAGGCGGAGAAACACAAGCCGATCCTGAGGCTTCACCGGAAACATCATCTGCACCATCCAAATTACCATTTCAAATATGGAAAACTATCAAACCTGAAGAGTGGGAAGCATTTGTTGCCAAGAAAACAACCCCACAAGCTATTGTAAGAATATTTTATTAAGATTTAATAAACTTAGATCCAGTATTATTGTATAGCACCGTACGTAGCTAACCTTTATTTATAATTGTGTGTTTTAGGCAAGTCGTGAGAAAAGTAGCTCGAGTGCAAAAGCTAGGAAGTATTATCATCATTTGGGTGCTCATTCGTACAATGAGGCGAGAGAGAAGTGGATGTTCAGCCAGTACCCCACAATAGGGTCGACAACGGCAACGGGGAGTGGCTCAATGACGACAGGTTGCACAGCCTCGGCAACCGGGATAGAGTCCTCGATTGGTGGTGTTCGATACATGGGGTTGATGCAAAGGGAAAAAGAGTCTTGCCTGACCCCGGAACACAACAGATAGCCAACGCCATTGTATGTATAGATTATATGGTTATATAAGGTATATATAATATAACTTTTGCGCTCACAAGCATTTCTCTCTTATACTTATGTAGATTGGCTTGAAGGAAAAAGAGGCAACTGGTGAGTTCACTCCAAAAGGACACATTGATGCATTGCACGAAACTTTAGGACCGAACCACAGTGGACGCGTGAGGGGCGTAGGAGGTGTCCGCCTCGGTTTGAGAAAGGTATATGGTGATCAATACACTACAGCGACAAAATCAAGTGTAAGTAGTGTGAATTCGGCAGCGTCAGTAGATGTGGAGGCTATGAAAGCTGCAATTCGGGAGGAGCTAAGGGAGGAGATGACCCATAACTTCAACGCCATTTTGGAGCAAATGGGTTTACCGACTTTTGCTGCATTCAAGAAGGGTAGTGATACTACACCTAGCCAGCCTGATCCACCTGTAGGACCCGAGTTGAAGGTAATCACTTAATCCCTTTGCTTTGTTAAACAACTATTGTTACGTTCTTAAATGCATGAAATTCTTACTATATATATGTTGTTTCATAGACTAACTATAAATAGAGTTTTTTTTTACAGGAAGAGACACCATGTGAACTATTAGCTCGAGGAGATGGTTATGATAGTTTCATCCTCGTAGCTCATGGCCATGCACAACCCCCTAATGACCGAGTACGATTGCATAACCAGTTAGTGGATCATAATCACTATGTGGTCACCCTCAATGAAATTGTGTCAGGTTTCGAAGAATTACCTCTTCCGCTGCCGAGCCGAAGTTGGTCTACAGTTACTAAATGATGCCCTTGGCAGTTATGTTCTGTGGCCGCGTGCATTGGTGCGGTTTTCGGATGAGGTACAATGATTAACATTCATATATATATATATATATATATATATATATATATATATATATATATATATATATATATATATGCGTGTTTTCTTTTATAGTTCCTATGATAGTCAGTAATATCTTTACTTTTAACTAAATACTAGGTTTGGGGGAAGGCCGACTCACATGCCCGGGAAGGGAAAGAAGGCATGTTCACCTTATAAGAAAGCAAGTTTACGTGATGAAGGTGAACGAAATGTGGTGACGGGAAATGTTTCTAAGACAAAAAAAATCCACTTATTATCGATCCAGGAGGTGGTGCGGAGCCTTACTACGCCATGCTTTTGGTTACATGAGTGCGCTAGCGATTTACCCGATGAAAGCGTAATTGAGGTTGCTTTGGGGGAGCAACAATTCCACTACCTTGAGGACTCATCGACATTCATTTCAAAGGTTGATATTAAAGAATTCTTATGTGGGGTAGAGTTGAATGTTTCCATGATACAAACATTCATGAGGTAATACATAAGTATATAAATTAAATATACATATACATATATATGCCTTAAGTAGTTTTCAAATCCATAATAAGTAATTGTGGTTTACTTTTAATATAATCAATATAATTTCTCAGGTTATTATACAATGAATTGCTTGCAACATCTAGTGCAATGTTTGGTTGGTTATGTCCAAACATAATACGAGATGACAATTGCTTACAAAACAAAGCCGAAGTGAAAGAGTATCTCGACATGAGTTTCAAAGCATCATCTCGTTTTGGATATCATCAGATCATTCTTGTTCCTTATATTGAAAAGTATGCTTGTTAAACTCGCTTTACTTTTATTATTCGATACTTAAATTGACCTATTAATTGTTCTACGATTAATAATAACTATATTTTCTTGTTGTAAGGCTCATTGGACACTGCTTGCGATATGTTTGTCATGTAACGAAGTCTACCACTTTGATTCTTTGCGTCGACAACCACCACGGACCTTACTAATCAAATCATTGTTAAATAGGTAGCCTAATCGAAACTCAATACATGCGCACTTATTAATATTACACATTATTCATCATCTTTAAATATATAAACAGTTAGTACATCTAATCTTATAATAATGTTGTTGATGTAGTGTGATGAAGCATATTAGTACAACAGGACTTCGAGCACCAAAAGCTCCTGTTTGGATATCAATCGAGGTAACATGACTAATTTATTTGTCCTTATATAGAAACACTTTTAGCCACATACTACACATCTAATTAACATGAATGTCATTGGATGCATCCTTTGGTGAACATTTAGTGTCCGCAACAAGAAGATGGACTTGCATGTGGCTATTAAGTGCTGAGGTACATGTTCGATATCGTCAACCAAAGGCACTAACACCGATGATCTTCAAAAGGTATGTAACTTATTAGTATATGTTAGTTTAGATTAGATCGATTGGTAATAGGTATTAATTGGTTTAGAAACCAAAGTAGCACATGCATATATTTGGGAACGAAAATGTCATTTCTAGGCCTATTTTTGCCTTTTACGCTTCCAAATCATATTTATCGAGTCATTTAACCCCAAATTCATTTTTAACATGATAATATGAGGCATAATGTAACTATTGTGTAGATTTTTAGGTTTGCAATTGTTGTAGGTTGAATTTTGGGAACGAAAAGGGCATTTTAGGCCTATTTTTGCCTTTTCGCGTCTAATTCGTACTTATCGCTTCATTTAACTCCATTTTCTTTTTCAATATGATAATATAAGGTGTAATATAACTAGTGTGTAGAGTTTTAGGCTTGCATTTGTTTTTGATTGAATTTCGGGAAGGTATATGTCATTTTTAGAACTACTAACTACGGTACGTAAATGATTGAATTCTTATATTATGTGTTTATTCCTTGGTTGTTTTGCAAGGTTTATATGAATAACACACCACGTTTGAGGGCCTTCACCACAGACGAATTACATGAAGTTCGGGATAAGTTGGCGTCCCACATTTGCGATGATTGCTTATGATACATCTACTAGTTTGTATTAATTCTATGTACATTTTTCACATTATTAAATATATACATATTTAAAGTTAATTATTATATTGCGTTCAAAAACTTGTCATATATTATTATTGCAATTTGATCGGTTTTTTTATTGTGTCGATGGGAGGTTTTGGGTGGGGGGTGGGGTGGGGGCCGCCATGGTGGGCTGGCTGGGCTGGGCTATGGGGCTGGTTGGGTCTTGGGGTGGCTGGCAAAGCAATGGGTGGAGGAGGTGGCGGAGGGTGGCCTGGGGTGGGGGGTGCAAGGGAGTGAAGGGAGTGGGCGGGCTGGGGGCGGGGCAAGGCGGGGAGTGCAAGGGTGGGCGAGCGTGGGGGGTGGGGGTCGGGGTGGGAGTGCGGGGGGTGGGCGGGGGTGGGGTGAAGGGGGCCGGGGGGTGGGCGTGAAGGGGCGGTGGGGTGGGCGGGAGGGATGGGGTGTACTGGGCGGGTAGGGGGTGGGCGAGGGGGGGGGGTCTTTGGGGTGGGGGTGCTTGGGTGGGCAGGGGTGGGGTGTACTGGGGCCGGGCAGGGGGTGGGCAAGGGGTGGGGGGTCTTTGGGGTGGGCGGGGTGTGGGGTGTCTTTGGGTGGCGGGGGTGGGCGGGGGGGTGGAGGGTGCAATTTTTTTTTTTTAAAAAAAAAATTTGAATGTGAAGGGCTGCGGTTTTAAGCCTAAACCGCGGCCCTTCACTTAAATAGAGCTGCGGTTTAGGCTTAGAACCGCAGCCCTTCATATAGAGAAGGGATGTGGTTTAAGCCGAAAACGCAGCCCTTCAACCTTATAAGGGCTGCGTTTTTTGCCTAAACCGCAGCCCTTCGTTGTGAAGGGTCATGGCTAAAAACCGCAGCCCTTCTTATCTATTGAAGGGTCGCTATGGAAAGGGCCGCGGCCAAAAACGCAGCCCTTCCTTGTTTTTCCACTAGTGGCATAAAGTCAAAGTCAAATAAAAAAGTCAACACAAGCTCACCAATCTCGAACCCATGATGAATCATCTTCAAACCTGTAAATGACGATGCACTATTGATCCCTAGACACTGCTCACCAAATGGGTCATCACAGGATCAATAAGGCCTAGCCATGATCAACACATACACACAAAGCACGTAATCAGCAAAGCTGAGTACTACATAGCAAATGAATAAACAATCCTAACACGATACTAATAAATACTAAACAAGAAATAAATAATCATACAACAACATAGCAAACACTTTTACTAAACTAAACTCCACAACTAGTAACTAAGTTAATTAATTTAGATGGAATAGTCAATGGAATGAGTTGTCCAACCAAAACCAGTCTTCAATTTAGAAGACGAAGTACGGGCGTGACTCTGTACTCCCCTGACCTACGATATCGAGGAACCTTTAAATTAAAATAGGACACGGTGATCAATCTGATCCCAAGAAAAGCCATGGGCTACCATCATGTACTCCAACTCATACTAGTTCAACAGTTCAGACGTGCACAAGTCTAAAGCTATTGCTATCGACGTTTCGCTTTACATGATTAATAATTTATTACTCCCTCCAGTCTTTATTAGTTTACTCGTATTCCTTTTTGGGATGTCCCTTATTAGTTTACCCATTTCTTTTGTTTCAATTTTTTGGAATGAGACCACTAACTTTACATCACACATACACTCAACTTTACAATAAAATAATAATTTATCTTTCTTTATATGTCCCACAACATCATTTCTCCTAAAACTTTGTGCAAAAGAAACGGGTAAACTAATAAAAACCGGAGGGAGTACTTGTTATGACTCACAAGTAGAACAAACAATATAATCATCGAGTACTCATAAACTTCCATTTTTATCTTCGGATTAAATAAGTGATCATCAACTTAACAATCCATGAATAATTCCAATATTAAATCCATAACCTTTATTTAAGTGTTGAATCAAGTCAACAACCAACCAACCTTTCATAGGTATAAAAAATCAACTTACCAAATAAGGCCATCGGTCCTCATAAAGTAGTTAAATAAATCAAAGGGAATAACATGATTCAATCATGATCCAAACCAACATAAATATTAATCTCTCATGTGAATTAATAAAATAAAGTTCTCAAATCTGATATGCTTGCATCAACATTCCATACAAACATAATATCAATATCATGACCAACATGCTTCACACAACGGCATAAAACATGCAAATCCAACTTAATTGAAATCACATATGAACTAAAAATAGTTCCCTATACATGATACTACTCAATTCTCATCCTTAGGACATGATGCTAGTCCAATCAACACATAGGTATGTACGTACCTTGTGTAGACAAATCGAGCGCCACTTTCACAACCTTAAAAGTCGCCTAAAGAGAAATCTCCGTCTAAAATAATCAACATATTCCCACAATCAATACTTTATAAATTTCCAGCACTAATAAAATACATTAAACCCTTCTTAAAAGTGTTTGAAAACCTTTCCTATCATTAAAACTTAATTAGTAAAACCTCCTAGTATAGTACTACTACACTAGTTGATTAAAACCCTTAAACCTCATGTTTAAATCATAAAAACTCCATCATAACATCCCTTTTCAAAATTCCAGCAACATATTATATACTAAAACTCTTTTTAAACATACTTAAACATACTTATAACCATAAGAAAACCCAATTTCACAAACTACAACATACTACTATGTTTTTCCAACTTCCAAAACCCTAAAAATCCATGCTTTGATAATTAAAATCCCAATTCAAACATAATAAGTAAATCTAAATTTTAATTTCTTCATTACATTTATTGTATAATATTAGATTCATAGTTAAATCATTAAACTAAAACTCTTAAACATAAACATATTAAAACAAACCCTAAAAATACAAACTTTGCATTAAAATAACTTGGGGAGGAAGAAAAACAACCAACAAAAGAAAGGAGGAAGGACTCACGGCAACCGAAGGGACGCCGGCTGCTACTGGTTGGTGGCGCTGCGCTGCTGGCCGGCGGTGGTCCGGTGGTCTGGCAACCGTGCGGTGGAGGTGAGGGAGAAAACCGAAGAGGATGAGAAGAAAAGAGAGAGAAATAGAAAGAGGAGAGGGCCGAAAGATTGGGGAAGAGGAACAAGAGAGAAAATAAGTGAGTGGGAAAATTTTTGGGGTTTTGGGGTTTATATAGTTTCCCCCTTTTGGGCTTTGGAAAAGGTATTTGGGCTAAAATATTATTTAATAGTTGGGTGGTTTGAGTAGTTGGGTTCCTCATACCCACTTTAAAATCCTTTTTGCAAACCCAAAAGTGTTTTAAGCTATTCAATTATATTTCAAAGTGTGACTAGGCAAAATGTTTGACTTCTTTAAATCACTAAATAATTTCTTTTGACTTTCAAATAGTCAACCCTTCAAGAAATAAATGGTTTAAATACTAAAACATACCAAATTATATATAAAATTCATAAATTTACGGGGGATTACAATGACATTCCCTCTATACCTTAGCTTTGTATAACCCTAGTCCTTGCATAGTGTTTCATGCATCCTTAGAGAGTCTAATTTTGCATTACTGCATCATTACGTGCATTATTATCTGAGTTGTTTGCACCTATCTGCTAACATCTTCTCCCACATGTAATCAGATTGCTTGTAGTTATCGTCTTGCAGACTAACTTTTTTGTGCATAAACTGGAGATATATAGATCAATTCTAGATTGTAAAGCTTTTAGAATTGTTCTTCGTCCCGACACCGTATACCTTGACTTCGGTTTCCTGAACCTCAGTCAAAATGGGGGATTCTGCAGACACAAAATCGTTTCTCCCGATCGAGTATCCAATGATGAAATATACCGTCGTCCTAATTGGTCCGGTCCAAAGGAAGAGCAATCTGAAAAGCTAAGTCCAAAAGCGTTTCGAAAAAATAAAGTTTATTTATTAAATCCAAACCCAATTTTAAAAGATCCAATTAATTATTCCTGGTAATTAATTTTATTTTTAATATTTTGATATTAACTATTCCTGATAATTTATTTTTAAAGGATATTTCGAAAATCGAATTTTTATTCCTAAAAATAGCTGATTTTGAATTTCAAATGATAAAAAAGAATCTTAAAACGATCAAAACCTGCCAAATTAACATTGCGTTTGACACAACATATTGTGCGCGTGCAACACCAATGCCATACACAAATTTCAAAAATGGAAAGCCAATGTGCGTGATGCACAGGTTGTGCGTCCGTCGCACATAATCTCTTTATTATTCGCTTCTTTTTTAGGCTCTTTTCTTAGCTGAGATTTCTTCGAACATTCTACACAATTTTTTCATACACTTTTCCCCTACAAATTCATCACTTCCTAACATTCATAAATTCAACTAAACACATTCAAATACATTCAAACACATAATCAAACACATTCATACATTCAAACTCCATTCAAGCTTCAAGATTGCTCATCCTGAAGATCGTTGCATAACACACAAGCGGCAAAGATATAATTACTTAGGGTCAATTCCAATTAACTCTTGTTTTACTAACAATGTACTTGTCATGTTGTTGATTTTCAAAGGAATTAACGCTATTTGTACCTTCTTCTCTAATCCCTCTTCTATTAATTTATTTTATATTATTATATATTCATATGCATATTGTATGATTTAATGCTTTCATCACGTCACATGTTTAATCCTGCTAATCAAAGACCTAAGAACTATTCTAACGCCTAATAAAATAATTGAATAATCTGACTAAGTTCCCAGTAATTTGATTGCATAATAACATGTCACCAAAAATTAGTCTTTTGTTTGTTTAATGAACCGACATAGATTAATTATTACATTGCATTACCATATTGTTTGATTATTTAATTGCGTAAAACTTGACATGAATCGATAATAAGTAGAGGCCAGCAATGGGTGAATTTGATTCCTGATCTTATTCGTGCCCTCACCCTCGAACTCAACGTTTTAGTTCAATACCATCTATGAAGTCATGACGGGAAATCTACATTGCATATAAGTCACTAGTTAAGTTGTCCCTACGATTTACAATAATATGCATCAATTAAGTTTATGAGTCTTCATTTAAAGACTTGTTGGCGACTTCTTTTATTTCAAAACATTTTGCAATAAAACTTTTACATTGAGGTAGACAAATACGCGTTCATCCCGCCTAGGCAATAAAAACACGGCTACAATAATTATTCGTATACCACTAAAAGTTCTTCGAATATGTTTTGAACAAAATCTTCTATCATATAGTTGTACAACCTAATATATCATAAGTTACTAGATGTTACATAACGAATTACTACTATTTATACAACCTATAAAAAAAATTATGAATTGTAACTAGCATAAGAGTATAAGAAATATGAAATATGAAATATGGATTCTCCCATATTTGCCACCCTTTCCGATACCCGCCAATACAAATAAAAGTATATTACTTTCATTATACCACTTGAGCCAATTAGAACCAAAGAGTAGGGTTATAATTTATCTATCTACTTATAATACATATTACGGAGTATGGGACGTCACTTTTTATCCTCAAATAACTTTTGAATCAAATAAACAAATTCAAAAAAAAATCAAAGTAGATTCATAATCGTTTAGATAAAAGAAAATTAGAGTTTGGATTTACTGAATTACATAAGAATTTGATAATCCTGAACAAAAGAATTGTTATTTTCAATGTCAATCATTAATAATTTATGTCAAAAATGCACAACTAAATTAGAAAAAGGAAAGTGTATAGAATAAATAAATGAAAAAGATATTTCATTTATCTTGTTTATTATCACATTCAATGAGATATGAATAACTATATAATTGGCTCAAGTGATATAATAGAAGTATACAATCAAGATACAATGTAGTACTCATTAAAAATGACAATTAATGAATTTAAAGTAAACTTAACAATGGTCTGACAGTTTGCGAATACAATTAAACAACACATATATTACAATACTAGTAGTAGTTTGATAATACAATATATGGACGAATAACAAGAATAATTAGACATCAGTTTGACATGACAATTAATGATTTTAAAGTATACTTAACAATGGTCTGACAGTGTGCGAATACAATTAAACAACACATGCATACATACGATACTAGTAGTAGTTTGATAATACAATATATCGACGAATAACAACAATAATAAAATAAAGAAGCCAACATGTACACCCTCTCTGTAGCTAAATACTTTATCAACTTTTTTTTACACATTTGCCAATGCATATTTTGAATCTTAAATATCTTTTATTGCATATTATTAAAAATTATAACGATTGGATACTAATAAAGTAATCATTGTGACCAATCAAACAACCCCTACATGATTATATTTTTTTTCAAACATATTGAGAAAAACTTAGAAGATTCTTTTCAATTGTAAATAGTGTCAAGTTTCCAGGTGGGTAATATAAATTTTTTTAATATTTTTTTATTTTTTTTGGGCCCCTTTCGAGAACCCGTGGTAAGATGGATTTCCACTGGACTGTCCTCGCACAGGGCCACTCACCCAGAGGCCCAACAAGCCCCAAACCCCCCCTCCCCCCAACGATATTGAAATTTTGCTTCCATCAAGATTTGAACCTTGGTCTCCCATGTATGAGATAGGAAACCATACCATTGGACCCAAGGGTTCTTGGTTGGTAATATAAAAAAATACAAAGAGAATAATGCATAAGATTAACAAATGAATGTATAACCAAACCACTTTGTTAAATGCTCCCTCCATTTCTTTTTAATCTACACACTTTCCTTTTTAATTCATTTTTTTTAATCTACACCTCGTTGTTTTTCCTATTCTTGGTAACATGTCACGTCTACTTTCTCCTCTTTTGCCACCCATGTCATTCCTTTTTTTATATTTTAACCCACTTTCTAATTTATCACTTTTCAGTTTTCTCTCCACCTTTTAAACTTCTCTCTTATACTTTTGGACTTTCTCCTTGGTTCTCGCCCAAAGTAAATTGAGTAAATTAAAAAAAAAAAAGGATCAAGTATGAGATACAATTAACCAATAATATACGGTGCCATATCTAGCAACCAATCCAGTAATCAACACAAAGTAAAGTGACTTTCAGTTTTTTTTTTTTTTAAAAAAAATTAGCCTCCCTACCCCTCTCTCTTTTTCTCTCTCAAAGCCTAGCCTACTCTACCCCTTTTCATTAATTTGGGGCTGCCATGGATGATTTCATCCATGGTAAGCCCATTTTCCCCTTTTATTTTCAGTTTTTAGTTCATTTTCTTGTTTTGTTTAATAAATTAGTATCTCTTTATGAGATTTTTTTCAAATCCTGTTATGGGGTTTTTAGTCTTTGTTTTGGAGATCTCCTTCTCCCCTGTGGGAGTTGTGAGTATGGTTTTTTTTTTTGTTTTTAGGTATGAGAAATTGTTCTCATTGGTTGGAGTTCGAAATTCAACATAAAGGTATTGGAATCTCGGATGCGGTCAGCATTGGCTCGATCAAGAATGCTCTCTCCAAACTATGTCAGAATGATAGACTTCCTCATCAATAGTTGCTTGATTCTGCAAATACAAGGGGGTTGCGCTGTATTGCTCGATCTGGTTCATTGTAGTTTCTTCAAAACGAATTTGATTTAGCCTTGTTTAATTGTATCTTGTTTTTCTTTAATACTTTATTGTAGATGTCGTTTGGCATTCAATTAATGAAATTTGTCTTTTAAAAAAAAAAAAACCTTCTCCTCATAAAAAATAAAAAAAAAACAACTAAAACCTTGAAAAAGTAACTTTGTTGTTTTCCCTAAAAAAAAAAATAACTTTGTTATTTTTTAATATTTTATCTTAATGCCAGTATGGGGCATTATCGATGCCCAATCACGGATATGTTTTAATAGTTCCCACTTTCCACTTTGACGTCGTCACCCGTCAGTGCTGTTGAATTGGTGATGATCATAGATCCATTAATACTTAATTATATACACCTGAAATACGGTTTACCTTGTGTAAGCAAATGGGCCCTGCTTGCGTGAAGCCATTCGACAAATTCCCTGCATATAAAGGTTTCTTTAACAGTATGGTGATCAACGATACTAATATCATAATTCTTGCATATACTTTGACATTAATGATCAACATTTTATATATCATAATAATAATCCCTCTGTCCCAAAATACTCTTTATACTTTCTTTTTTCATCCGTCACGTAGAATCTTTCTTTCTATTATTTTTGGATATGGACCCACTATTTTTTTTTTTTTTGATAGTTAATCGCCAGTTTTATTAATCATAAAGGAAGGAGAGAGAAGACCTCTAGACTCAAGTAGGGTATTCCATCACATGGATGAAAACTTTCATAGTGCATTGCACACCCAAGATTGAGGAGGAGTTCATTCACCTTCACTATTACAGACTACAACACTTAATAAAACTGCAAAATAAACCATACAGGAATATCAATACATTTTCATGCTTGACAACACCACTGCCAAACTAGGTGTATATGAGAAGCTTCAAAGAAAGGCTGATTTTCTTTGAGTATGGCTACAACCATGCTATGAATTCGGACAGTCGATGTAGTCCCTGTTTGGCGAATGAATCCGCAACAAAATTTACGCTGCGCCCCTTGTGAACAATTGCAATGTCAAGATCCCTTTTGCGAGTGTTTCTAATGCAGTTTAATTGGAAGTTCATATTCCAAGGGCCCCCATAATCACTATTGCACCATTGAACCACATTAGCAGAGTCGGATTCCAAGACAATATTTGCTTCTTTTGACAGTTCACATGATAAGGAAATTTTGATGGCCCTGTGAATGGCAAGTATTTCAGCACAATTTATTTCCATAAAAGGAATGGGGGATGAAAATATGCACACAAAATTCCCTGCATAATTTCTAAGAACGCCTCCTATTGCTGATCGCGATTCAAGTGGGTTGACTGAGGCATCGACGTTCCACTTGAATGTATTGATATCCGGAGGACACCAAGATATTGGGTTTTTTGGGATACACTTGACATTGTCTACACGCAAGAAACCGTCCCATTGCAAGCAAAACGGATTCCTCACAATTTCAATGGGTGTGTATGGGAACTGTTCTTTCCATCCCGATATCCACCACCCAATTCTGAGCATAATCAAATCCTTCAGATCTTTGATGGTTGATGCAGTGTCGCCAAAGATACGCTGGTTTCTTTCTTTCCATATTGTCCACATAATAATGAAAAAAATTGCAGACCATACCTTTTTGAAGAATGCTGATTTTTTTGGCCACTGCCATTGATTGAAAGCATCACGAAGGCTGTACGGAAATACCCACTTAATCTGCCATAGTTCGACCCACCATAGCCATAATTGTGACGAGAAAGAGCAGTGAAGGAGCAGGTGTTCACTCGTTTCATACTCCATAGAACACAACGGACAAGTGCTATTTTCAATTGGTATGATTCCAAGTGATGCAAGTTTGCTGCGAGTGTTGATTTTTCCCATGAGCGCGATCCAAACAAACACCTCAATTCTATGAGGAACAAGACCCATCCACACTCCTTTGATTGCGTCCTGATGAGGAGGAGGGCGAAGTTTATCTAGTTCTAGAGTGAAAGATCTTGTAGAGAAAGAACCTGATTTGGTGTAGGCCCAAATGAGATGATCTTGGGCATGCTGGGATGGGCATACTTGCTGTAGGATCAAATCAAGTTTCTTTTTTTCTTCAATATCACGAGGCCTTAGGGCTCTTTTCCATGCAAAACTCCACAATGTCCTGTCGCAGTTCGTGGCGTCGTTCTATTAACCCATAAGATGGATGGTAGTTCTTCTACCCATTTTCCTTTTCTTACCTTCAGAAGCTTCTTTAGTGATTTGATGATGGTTTTGTTACTGAACTTTGCGTGTCCATTTGCTTGTGGATATCTTGGCGTCGACGTCAAAAGAGTAATGTTCCATTTGTTATAAAATCGTTTGGTCTTATCTCTTATATAACGACCAATTGTCGCATATAATTTTAGACGGGACGCCAAACCTGCATATAATGTTAGTATGTATAAAAGATATTACCTCTTTGTCTCGTACTTGTTGGAATAAATATGCTTTTCTCCATTTAGAAAAATAATCGTTTAAAGACCTTTTGTCTTAGAGCTGGAGGTAGCTTACTTACTATGTCCATGCCTCATTTGATGAAAAGCCAAGGGGTTAAAGTAGGAAGTAACAATTTAGAGGGTTCATGCGTCATACCTACGTTGGCATCGCATTAATTGACGTACCTGATTGTTTCTTGTTCCATCATCGACCAGTAATACCCCATTCTTAATGCCCGGTTAGATAGGCTACGTCCCCCGAAATGATAACCGCAGCTTCCGTCGAGTAGGTCTTGTAAGACTTGGTACCATTGATCTCGTTCTAAGTATGGTAAGTAAGGTCCTGCTACAGATTTTTTAATTGGACGCCTTCGATGACTGTGTAACGTGACGCTTTGAACCTAATATTTCTTGCTTCACCTTTATCGTTTGGCAAAATCTCATTGGTTAGATAATCAAGAACAGGTTTAGCCCAATCAGTACTTACCTCGACGTCATCTTCATCTTCCGTCGTGACATAATTGACATCTATCGCTGGAGACGAAATATGGACTAAGGGAATTGAAGTGGACGACATATCTATTAAGTATGATCCCCAAATTGGCTAACACGTCTGTTTCGGTGTTCTAGTCTCTTGGCACTTGCATTATGTAAAATGGATTAAATTGTTTGCTTTGTCCTTCGCAATCTCGAGGTATATCTTTGAATCCTTTGTTGCAAATTCACCTTTTATCTGGGTGGCTATGAGGAGTGAATCATTGTATACCTTAAGCGACTTTGTAATAGCTAACCAGTTTTCATTTAAAGATAATTGTAATTATTATTTTTAATTAGCTATTTAAAATCGACAAATATACTTCTAAGTTTAACTATATTTTGGAGCAAAATAAGATTTTTGGATCTATGATTGATATTACAAAAGTGCCCTTATGAATTTCATGAAGGAGGAAAAAAAACCCACAATTCTCTCATTGTTTCTCCTCATTCGTGTCATTATCTCATGTAGACAACCATTCCAATTCTTTTGAGTTGTCAATTGTTGCTTTGAAGATTTTGAGTTAAATTGCCCCAAATTAAGTTTAGATTAGAGAATACCCAAAATCCCACAATCTTATTTTCATTCTCTCGTAGCATTTTATCTCCTCTCTCACTTCGTTCTCCATAATCAATCCATGGAAAGACAGAATTTTTACCTCAATTAATGGTTGGAAATCTTAGTTCTTAGCTGCCCATTTTTATCTCTCAAATCCTTGAGCAATTATCAGTAGAGAAGGCCACCAAAACACTACCATTAGTTTTTCCAATTCAGCTACATGTTCTGTTTCTGCAAATATCTCCAACATGCAGTCGATTTTTAGTCATAGTTGCTGCATCAATGTTGTAGATCTCGAAAATTTAATGACTTTAGACCCAAAAATCACTCAATTTGGAGTCCGGAGCTATGAGTTATACCCTCTAGAAGTTTAAAGTTGTTGCTGCCCTGTTATGTCGCGTTCTGCACTTTTGTTCTGTTCTTCGAATTCAGCTCATTTCCCTCGGAACCAAAGAGCCAAAACTGATTTTTGGAAGGTAATTTGTTTAAATCCCAAATCAATTTCATGAAGTAAGTTTTCTTATTGTTTTAAGTTGATTGATTTAGAAGAAATTAGTTTGCTAATTGTTTCCAATTAAGAAATTGAGGTTGGTTTATGGTATGATATTGGTTAGTTCATGAGTTTTGAACAAAATATTCATATTGAGGTTGCAACTTTCTGTTGCAGTATATAATTTAATAATGGTCTACTAGTTTGATTGATGGGATTTATTAGAGTTGTAGATTGATAATGTGAGTTATTTTAGGGTAATGGCTTGAATGTAATAGTTTAGGAAGTAAGTAAGTCAATTTATTTATCTGAATTGTAGTGAGAATGAATATTAATTGTTGTTATTGTTTTGAGGTTGTGGTTGGAGTATGGTTTTGGAGATAAATTATGGAGTTCAAGCTAGAGTTGGTGATCAAGTATTCATGATGCTTGGAGGTTTTGTATCATTATCCTTAGGTTTATTTTGAAGTGATTGTCGTATTGAGGTAACATTTATGTTCAGCAAAAATGTATTTACATGTTCATGTGTGTTATATTATATTTTTGATATTATATATCGTTTATAGCCATGGTTATAGATGTGTTTATATAAGTTAGTTGTGAATTGGTATTGGATGATTATAAAAGAACACTCTTGTTCTGTCATTGGAATTGTTCGGAAATGTTTATGTTTACGTATATGGTTTGAGATATGTTAAAATGGATTTCGTATTTGTTTTAGCTGGCTTAGCTTATGAACTGAGATGAAAAGTGGGCAAGGTATAGGTGGATGAAATGATTCGGATATAAGTTTAGTTAAGACCAGAAAAGGTCGAATATTGTGTTATATTATATCATGTTAAGTTTCTGCTTGTACTTGCCAGCGCTTTGTGTTAAGTAATTGAGCTATGCCAGCGATATATTTTAAAGGATGTATTCTTTTCCGAACAATTACCAAGTTTGTTTATGATATGAAAAACGTTTGCGAACTAAAACCATTTTGACGGGCTGAAATAAAGTTACTGAGTTTTTCGCTCATTTTAGTTTTGTTTTTGTTTTGTATTCTCCCTCTATTATTGCAGGTTCGTGTTGGAAGCTCAAAGTGAATTGTAAGAGAGAATTGGATCAAGAATGCGTAATTAGATTAGTGATAAGAAATTGTATTTAGAAGTATTTAAGTGCTTATGTGAGAATCATGTCTTCTATAGTTTTGGGAATCGAATAAAGTATTATGTAATCTGATATTTGGTTTTGAAGTTATTATGTTGTGGGCCCTGACCCACAGTTCCAGGATCAATTTGTAAGGTTATGTTTCCGCTGCGAGTAAATATAATTCGAGGTTTATTTAGTGTTGATTGTGATTAGTGAATCTTAAGTGTGTTGAGCTAGTAGCTCGGAAGTGCGGGTTGTTACAGACCTTGCCCCTAAGTTGCCGGCTAACGTCATTCATGTAATTAATGCTTTGTATTGTGCCTCATTATTGGTCGCTTTAAAGTCGCAGCCTTTTGCTTCTACGATCTTGTCCCCTTGTGGTGGCTTCAGCACAACTCCGATCCCTGCTCCTTGGAAATTAGAAGATCCATCGAAGAACAGGGTCCAAGAGTCGTTCTCGACAAGATTGATCCGATGGACTTCATGATCTGCTAACTTTTCTAGTTCTGGCCTGAAGTCCACCACAAAATCTGCTAACGCCTATAACTTGATCATCGTCCTTAACAAGTGCAGGATGTCGTATCCAGTCAAGGCTATCGCCCATTTTACCATGTGACCTGTCAATTAGGGTCTATGCAATACACACTTTATAGGATTGTTAGTCATGACAACAACTAAATGTGTTTCAAAATAATGTCGTAACTTCTTAACAACTAATACCAAAGCTACGAGAAGTTTTTCAAGAGAAGGATACCTGGTGTTTGCGTCGAACAAATACTTACTGGAGTAGTATATAGGCAATTGTTGAGCATCTGCTCCTCTGGTCAAGATAGCACTGACCGACGCGTTGTTGCCAGCGAGATAAAGTTGATAGATTTCCCCTTCAATGGGGTTCGACAATAGTAGTAGGGTAGCCAGATATTCGTTCAACACTTGCAAAGCTTTCTCATGTTCCTTGGTCGAGTCAAATCCTTTGTTTTCCCTTAAGACTTTATAAAATAAGTTGCACTTGTCGAATGATTTCGCGATGAAGTTTTTCAACGCGGTCACCCATCCTGTCAGCTTTTGAACCTCTTTGACATTTCTAGGTGACTGGTATTGACGAGTGCTTTGATTTGGTTTGGACTTGCTACATACTATACCCAACTGCGTCACAATGTAACTTATAAACTTTCCTGCAGCGACTCCGAAAGTATATTTAGTAGGATTAAGTTTAATACTATATTGTCAAAGTACGTCGAAAGCTTGCGTCAGATGCTGGACGTGGTCCATTGCTCTCTTAGACTTCACTAGCATATCATGGATGTAGACTTCCATCGTGTCCCCAAGTTGTTCCTTGAACATCTTGTTAACGAGCCTTTGGCATGTTGCACTTGTGTTTTCCAAACCAAATGGCATAACTTTATTGCAATGTATACCTTTGTCGGTGACGAAAGTCGTTTTCTCCTAATCATCTGGATGCATTAGGATTTGGTTGTATCTTGAGTATGTGTCCATGAAAGTGAGGAGTTCATGTCCTGCAGTCGCGTTCAGCATAGCGCCGATTTGTTCAAGAAGGAACGAATCTTTGGGGTATGTCTTGTTCAAATCAGAGAAGTCTATGCATAGTCTCCATTTTCCATTCTTTTTGCTGACGAGGATGACGTTGGCTAGCCAGTCTAGATACTTATTAACTCTCTGATTTTCCCCGTCTCTGTGAGTTTTTGTACTTCATTGTTGATGATCTCGTTTCTTTCAGGTGTAAACTTACGCCGTTTCTGCTTGACAAGTTTATGGTCTGGATCGACATTCATTTTGTGTGTTATGACATATAAGCTAATACCTATCATGTATTCATGGGACCATGCTAAACAATCTTGGTTAGTTTTCAAAAATTAACCTAACCTCTTAATTCAGGTGATAAAGATGCTTCAATGCGGACGATGTGATCAAGATATTTTGGATCGAGCACCAATTCGTCGATTTGTTGCTCGTCTGGTTCATCTAGTGTCCACCGCTTCGTAAATGCTAGATTGTTGCTTTCGATGGCTTGAGCAATGTGCTGTAGCATTCTCTAGCTGCCGATTACTCGCTTGATCTATTGAATACCCATTTAGTAGAAAATTTGATCGTTTGATAGTAGGTCGAAAGAACAACCTTCATCTTGTGTTTTTATGGCCATATTAAAATTACGTTGTATGCTGAAGGACAGTCAAGGACATTGAATTTTGATTGATCGTTGAGCCTTTTTCTATACTTCGGCAAGACGATCTCTCCAACTGTTTCTTGCATCTGTCCACTAAACCTGACTAGGACTGTTGATTTCTTTGTTATGTCCTTGTCGTTGAGGCCCGTGCCTTCCAATGCTCTTGAACATGCATGATATTTGCGGAGCTGCCACCATCGACCAATACTCGTTTTAGGAGGCAGTTGCTGATGGTTAGGGATATAACCAGTCTGTCATAATGCTCTTCGTTACAGATGTCATCGTCGTTGAATGTGATAGACATTGCCTTTCTTTCGTCTTCAGACCCGTAATCTTTAGGACTTCTTGATGGGGGGACCCTCTCTTGCTAGGCTTTTGGCTGCTAAATATGTTAGTCCACAAACAGACGATTCACCAGAAATAACGTTAATTACATTTACACGTGATGATGACGCAGAAGGATTTTGCTTTGGTGGATTCTTGTGGAAGGACACTTTTCCTTCGGCACCGTGTAGGTCTTGAAAATGTCCTTTGTTCAGCATGAATGCGAGTGCACTGCAACGTTCCATCTTATAGCCATGGTCTTCGTCTGGTCTCTCTAAGCGTCTGGACGATCAATTTTTTGTGGCCAACGAATAAGAGCTCCGATCTTTGTCAAGGCATTGACAACTCCACCGACGTCGACTGATAACCCATACGACTTGATGTCGGGGAATGCATTATTGTCGACCTTCATATTTGTACCCACATTCTCTGCACATCGTTAATGTTATGTACCTGATTTGGACGACTATAGGGATGAGACCACCAGTTGTTTTGCTTTGGGACAAACGCTTTTCGATGCCTCGAACCTTCCAACACATGACATGTTGAATTGGTATTGAGGATGGCATCATCTTGTTCTAGGCTCATCTGGGCCAATGCTCTTGACTTTACTTCCTCGAAGGTCGTACATGGATACTTTGTGAGACGTTTATATAGCTTAGACCGGGAGGACGAGACCCTTTTTGAAGCACTCTATTGCATCTTCGTGTCTAGATCTTTGATGTCGTTCATCTCTTTCTTAAAACATTTGTAGTAGTCACGGATCGACTCGCCTGGCTTATGCACGAAACCATATAGGTCACTCGTCTGTTTCTCAAGGTTGTGATTCCCTTCAAATTTGTTGTTGAACTTGCTGACCAATGTTGAGAAATTCCGAATGCTTCCTGGTTTGAGAGTTCCGAGCCACTCCATGAAGTTCTAGTCAGTGTGGCCCCAAAAGATATACACATAAAAGCTTCGACTAGGTTCTAGAGGATGGAAGCTTGCCACATCCGCTGCTTGTAAAGGGCGACATGCTCCATCGGGTCGGCACATCCATCATATGTCGCGGTCAAGACCGGGGAGATTGAGCTTTATTGGTAACATGGCCTTTGCAATCTTCTAGACAAATGGTGACGCTGCATATTCATCTTTGTGCTCTATGAGGCTTGGCGTTGGAGCTCCGGGGAGTCGAGATAATAGCCTCATATCCTATGATTTTGCTTTTCGATCGTCGCCGTCCTTTTAGCCATGCGATCTTCGTCTTCTTAAGGATCTTTCTCGGGATCTTCTCTTTCTCCTTCACTTCCTCATAACGGTCGGTGTCTTTGTCTTCATCGGAGTCGACATTGTCGAGTCGAGAAGTTTTTCATTGACCGAACTTGCTCAACGCTAACGGTTATGCTTGGAAGCTTTCTCGACGCCTGCCTCTTCTTGTACTTTGGCGACGTTTGCTTGCGACGTAGTGAATTCAGATGACAGACATTTGTTAACTTTCTTGATCTCTGCCCTCTCCGCTTGCATTTGCTCGTACATCGTCTTCATGTGTTTGGGAGTCATTGGTGCGGCCATTCCTTTCGATTTTCGAGAAGAGGTATGATCTAGATGTAGGACATACGGTGGGGGCCAAATTGTTTAGGTCAAAAAGCACTCGAGGAATATTGTTGGGACGTCGACAACTAAATTATGACTTCAGACAATCGCAAAGGGAAAATCAAGGGAATGATGGTAAGAAATGTCGAAGCGGAAAAACCCCAATAAAGATGGGTAAAAAAAACTGCGGGTGGCTATGAGTTCACCAATCTATTAGATGCAGTCGTCAATGATCTCTTACAACGGTCAATGCAACCTATAGATTTATTTCTAAGTACAAAGTCAATCAAAGAAATAAGAGAATTCAATAAATGAAAATAACGTTTTAAATACAAAGTTATAGCTAAGTGTTTTCTTGAGTGATGCTTGAGAATAACTTGAGAGTTTAATTATCAACTTATGCGTGCCTTTACTGACGTTGGATCTTCTATTTATGTGCTCTGGGTTACGCCTAAGTGGTTCTTATGATCAAGACGATAATCTGGACATATCTTGCCTACCTCCGTTTCTTATCATGTCTAATAGTTACTTGACTCGTTCAAACTTTATTACACGTCCAACACATTAGCAAGTTTGCTGACCAAGTCGTTCTTGTTTTTAGCAAATCGGTTAGGCTTGCCGTCTAGACTATCGCTATGCTCGTCGCATCCATATAATTTGTCGTATCAAAATGACTATCCAGACTTGTAGAAAATTAGCCATAACACTAGGTTAGTAAGAAGTAACGTCCTATCGAATTATAATTCCGCATATAGTAAGTCTTGTGTAAGACCACCTTAACATAAAATTAGTATCAATTCAGCTCACCTTGTTCCCTATGAGGATCACTTTGTAAGTTAAAATATCCACTCTATGAATTAAAGTGGTCATTTTTACATAACGGGTCACGCCGCGTCTTAAAGGGGTTACTAGTACCATAAGTGACCCCTTTAGGACATCAAGATACCCGCGTCTTACCATACATCATGGTAATACGGTCTTATATAAGACTTATTATTCCGCATAAACCTATCCGTCTATTTGATTTGACTATATTTATAAGGTCCCCTAAAAATAGGAGACACTATGAAAGAATTCTTATCCCTAAGTAAAGACGTAATCCTCACACGCCTCCACCTAGGTAGAAACGTGGCGTGGACACATCTCCACCTTGACAAATGACAAAGGCGATTGAATTTAAGGAAGTATATGTCATAACCGTTACTGGGCACTAGTTGCCCATCATACCGGGGTAATTTCATAATTTGTATCAAAGAGAAAGGGGCAAAGGGTAAATAACCAATATCATCCAATCTAATCAGTTGATAGTCCTCAAACAGTAGTATTTCCCAAACAGAACATAACAAGAAACAAAAATTCTTGTAGAGCTTTCTTTCTCACCGAGATGGATGAAGACGCTTGAGAACAATTAAATATATCATATCAGCTAATGAATTTATCATAGGATTATTTAACTAGAATAATACAAATTTTGGTCGCTTTTCCCGCAACAATAAAAACTTTTGATTATTAGAGTAACACAAAACCAAATTCAACCTGATAAACAGGTTAACTGGGACACATGTCACAATTTCATCGGTTGTGTTTTTTAATTTTATTCAAACAGAAAACAAAAACAAATTTTTGACCTTTTTCTCTCTCTTCCTCCTTCCCCTCTACTAAGCTCTCCCCCTCCCCCTCCCCCTCCCCCCTCCTCCACCTCAACCACCGGAAAACCACACCCAAAATCACCACGTCTCCCTCCCCTCCCCCTCCCCCCTCCTCCACCTCAACCACCGGAAAACCACACCCAAAATCACCACGTCTCCCCTCCCCACCCCCAAAAACCCATCCCTCCACTCCTTCACCCCAAAAACCTTCGATAAAACAACACCAAACCACTGGTCAGTTCTCCACCGACAAGACTTTTCCCGTCAACATCACTCTCACTATTATGGCGGATCGCTTCCTCTGCAATTCCCAATCGCTTATTTCAAATCTACTCGATGGGATGTTGTCGCTATCCATACGGCCCCGAATCTCTGGCAGGGGAGGGAAGGGGAGGGGGAAAGAATTAGCTTCTTTATATTTAAAAAAATATCTTTACCTATTTTACAGGTTTCAAGTTAAGTTGGCCTACCCTAAGAATTTACTATAAAGTTCGAAATATTAAATAATAATCGAAAGTTTGTATTATTGCAGGCAAAGAGGCCAAACTTTGTATCATTCTAGTTAAATAATCCGTTATCATATCAACTAATGAATTTATCATATCAGGGTTGCTACTAATTGTATCATGGTCAATCATTTGTATATATGTCAGCTGTTATTTATTTCATAGCAAATGAGTTGTGCATTTACTTTGGATAGTTATTTTAAGTCATATTAATATAATGACTTAGTTTATATTAGGTGAGTTTATAGCTTCGTAATTGTAGTTCATATAATTTTGGAATAAGTTATGTTAATTCGTTTTCATATAGCGACTTAATTACAAAGTAAACTCATATAACAAGTTGTTTCATTACGACTAATTTTATTAGTGTGTATCTCATATAACCAATGTACTACTACACAATCACACTTTTTTTAATGGTTAATGTATGAGTACTACACGATTTGGGATAGGTATTCAGGTAAGGAGAACCCGTTATCATATAAAGACATGAAACACTTGTATTGAGAACTAATTAGATCATATCATAGGAGTGGCCAATTATGTCAACTGTACATTATATCAATGACTGATTGGATTATATCATGAAATGTGTACATTAACTTCGGAATAGTACTTGTTTTGTCCTTTTAATATACTTAGTGACTTCCTTAAATCAACGAGTTCAATATAACTATTACCCATCACTTTAGAATAATGAAAATCTTGTTACTCTGAAATATTTTAATTCATTTCAATAAAATAGTTCATATGACGAGTTCATTGATTACTCGAAAATAATAGGAATAGTAAGTGATTTTAATATAGTTAGTGACTTTCTTTGGATTAGATGTAATAATCCGATTCTTAAGAGCATTTTATTTAGTGCTAATTATATTTATTAAAGTTAATTATATTTTGGATATTCTTATTTTACTTGGGTTGAAATATGGATTTTTATTGCCGTGTTTGCAATATACATTTTATTTATTTAAATTTCATGAAGTTATTATTATTTTATATTTTGGGTTCTGTGTACAATTAGTCGAGTTGTATTAAACCGTTTAGGAAACCAAAGTCGGTTTTCCTTCCTTCCATTTATGTTTGTCGGTTAATTTTGGAGACCAAAACCACTTCCTTCCTTTCCTTCTTTTTGTCGATTGAGAACCCAAAACAAACCCCCCCTTATTCTCTTTCTCTCTCTTGTCATTTCTCACTCCCGAAGAAACTCCAAACCCCAACCCGTGAAACCCCAACTCCCCACCATTTTTCTCTCTTCTCCTCTAGCGGATGCACACCACCGCCACTTTGCGCACGACCTGTGGTGCACCGCCACTCCTCCGACCTCCGGAGAACCTCGTCGGAAACCCGAAGCCTCACCGCGATGCAAGCCCCCTTGCTTTCCTTCTCCTTCGCTTACTCCCCTGCTTCCTCTGTTCGTGCTTCCTTCGCTGCTACAACTGCCAAGGTCGCGCCGCCTTACCGTACCTATTGTCGCCTCTACGCTGGTGCTCTTCCCTCCCCCGCCGTGTCTTCTGTGCTCTCGAAGCATAGATAAAGGCTACCTCTTTGTTGCCCTCTTAGAATTCTGATTTTGAAGTTTATAGATGAGGGCCAAGTATTATAACCTATGTTAGTTAATTTGAAATTACCCCAGAAACTGATTTGGATTCCATCAAGTCATGCTAGATTATTTTGTTAAATAATCATTAGGCCTTAATCTGAATTT
Organism: Beta lomatogona; assembly: GCA_947646795.1. Classification (NCBI taxonomy): domain Eukaryota; kingdom Viridiplantae; phylum Streptophyta; class Magnoliopsida; order Caryophyllales; family Amaranthaceae; genus Beta; species Beta lomatogona. Next base: position 144,798 of record CANSNZ010000554.1, read on the forward strand.
CTTTAGTGTTAATTTAAGATACTTAGTTAACTAGTTGGGCTTGAATCATAGTTACATAATGTTACATAAAGCTACTTAATTAATTTTTGGGCTAATTTTACTTAAAGAATTGTAAAGTCCAAAAACACTTTCAATACTTATAATGGGATATCACTTATCTGATTTAAGAAAGCTAGATTAGTTACGTTTATGGTTGATTTGGTTCTTAGCTTACTAACTAGCATTAGTATATTTCTAATGAGTGCAAAATCAGTTTTATAGTTTATGGGGAAGGTTTAATTAGAATAGCTTATATTGATAATTATTGTTACTATGATGATAGTAGTTGGAGTGATAGAGTATGAGGATATATATTAGTTAGTTTCGTTCTAGAGATGGTTATTGATGGTTACATCTCTTCTACGAATGGTTAATTTCTTAATCCGAATATTATTAGGAATGGTTATTGATTATTATTATGGCTATTATTGAGGTTAATTATGGAGGATTGTTATGGAGTTCGAGAGAGTTGATGGAGTTGTGAAGTTCTCAAAGTTCTTATCTGTCGGAGTCAAAGAATGGTTAAGCGTAGGAGGTAACCTTTCATGTTAAGAAAATATGTGTATGCCCGTATATGTTATATATGACGTTTTATATGTGTCGAATGCGTGAATACAATTATATGATGCTAATTATGTGATATGATTATGTGTTACAATTTTTACGTGGCATGATGAAATACGTTATGATTTGATGATGTCCATGTATACTATGAACGATTATGTGTATGACTCATGGAATCGGTTATCATGATTTATGTGTGTTGTTTGGAAATATGAATATATGCAAATTTGTAAAAGTGGATGATTCTCGCTGGTTTGGCGTTATGAACCGATTTGATAAATGGTCGATATAGGTGGAGGAATTCTATTATGATATACGATACGGACCAAAATGGTCATATGTTAATGTTACGAATTACGAAAGTTACGTTCTATCCAAAACCTGTACTTGCCAATGAACTAAGCTCACGCAAATGGTCCTTGCCAGCAGACTATTCAATGATAACGTTTTCTGATAGTATTTCCGAACAAATACTAATAGGATGTGATATATGTATGTGCATGAAAATGATTACAAACTAAAACCGTTTTACGCATCGGAGTGAAGTTACCGAAGTTTTCAACTCATTTTTGTTTATTTTCGTGTTTTTCCTTTTCCCGGCTCTATGAAATTATTCAGGTATTATGAAGATGGCGAAGGATCAATTATGTCAAGGATGCTCCGAAAAGATTAAGTTGAAGTGACTCTGTATATATTTGGGTTATTTAGAATACTCTGTAATAAGGATAATAATTTTTGTTTTAAGATGAGCATTTGTATGTTTAAGACGCCATTTTAGGCTGTTATTTTAATAGTTGGCCCTAACCCACAGGCTTAAGATTTGTTTCCGTTGCCGATGAAGGTCATGTATTTTCCAGGGCATTACAAGTAGTAGTTCATTTCACGAGTTCATTTAACTACAACTATGTTATTTTAATGTAGTTTTTGTTACTTCATTTTGATATAGGTTAGTTTTTGTTACAAAAATTAAATATTGGACTAGTAATTCACATAAGTCATATTAATATGTGAATTCATATAAAGGTCCTTGATTGTTACAGAGTGGTTTTATTAGCGTGTGTCGCATACAACATGAGTACACTAATCTAAAATACTAGTTACTCCATCCGGTTCCGAAAGATCTTCCTTGTTACTGTTACTACAGATATCAAGGAGGATCAATTTGTGTGGGGTCTTGGGTGGGTAAAGTAGGAGAGAGAGAGGGGGTTAAGGAAAATAAACAAATAAAAAAGGATAAAGTAGGAGAGAGAAAGGGAGTAAAATAGATTTAATAGTGTAATGGTGGACCATATGATAGTGACATGAGAGGGTAAAAAGGGGAAAAATTTTGCCAAATAAGGAATAAAGTAAAAGAGGGAAGATCTTTTGGAAACGCACTAAAACGGAAAGAGGGAAGATCTTTAGGAACCGGAGGGAGTATTTTAATAGTTAATGTCGGATTTATTCGGAAATATAATTCATAAAACGAAACCGGTGATTGTCTAAAGACATGTAACACTTGTATTAAGAACTAATTGGATCATATCATGAGAGGCGTAAATTGTGTCAAGCACTATGTACATTTTATTAGTCACTAAGTGGATTATATCATGAAACGTGTAAACTTACTTGGTTAGTCCTTTTAATATACCGAGCTCCTTCTTTAATTCAACAAGTTTAATGTAGCTATTACCCCGTCACATTAGAATAATTAAGATCTTGTTACGTTCGAAGAGTTTAATTCATTTCAATAAAGTAGCTCATATAACAAGTTCATTGATTACTCGGAAATAATAGTAACAGTAAGTGATTTTAATATAGTTACCGACTTTCTTTGGAGTAGTAGTAATTCATTTAACGAGTTCATTTAATTACAAATATGTTAATTTATAATAGTTTTTGTTACTTTATTTTAATATAGGTTAGTTTTTGTTACAGATATTTTTATATCGGACTAGTAATTCACATAAGTCATATTAATATGTGAATTCATATAACTTCCTTAATTGTTACGGACTAGTTTTATTAGCGTGTATTGCATACAACACAAGTACACTAATCTAATATATATTAGTTATTTTAATAATTAATGTCGGATTTATAATCTTCGAAAATGTAATTCATAAAACGAAAAGCGTTGAATGTCGAAAGACATGAGACACTTGCATTAAGCACTAAATTAATTGGATCATATCATGAGAAGCATAAATTGTGTCAACTACTATATTCATTGTATTAGTGACTAAGTGGATCATATCATGAAACGTGTAAATTTACTTGTTTAGTCCTTTTAATATACTAAGTGCTTTCCTCAATTCAACGAATTTAATGTAACTATTACCTCGTTACTTTATGATAATTAACATCTTATTACACTTTAAGAGTCTAATTCATTTCAATTAGGTAGCTCATATAACGTGTTCATTGATTACTCGGAAATAATAGTAATAGTAGGTGATTTTAATATAATTAGCTAATGACTTTCTTTGGAGTAACAGTATGCAATTTACCGTCGTTGATTACGAGTTTGGGAAAAAATTAAACCAAACGATTAGGCAGAAATTTGGGAGGTTTCGATTTTCAATTGCATTTTATCATAGATATCAAAGTCCTTGTATTTTTAAATTTCTATCAAAAGCTGCTGTTTGGAGTGGTTGAGACTTGAGAGTTTGAGATAAATTACCCAATTATCTTCGTTATGGACAACTGCTGCCCCCTAACCATTATGTATATATCAGCCGACAGCCCTCATTGCATCTTTACCAAATACCAATTACCAAGTACTCAAAGATGTGTTTTGACCATGACCTCGTGACTCATGTTCTGTATTTTTTTAGTAAGAAATCATATTTTGAAATATTTTGCATACTTTCGGACGGCACCAGACCACAGACCAGTAAGCAAAATGCATTGTCTACTCCATATGATGAGATCTCGGATCTCCCCTACCCACCCCCACGCCATCCCACATGCATTGCTGTCTATATAAACTACTACTTTGTTTGTATATGGTATACTAAACTACTTACTACTACTCCCAAAGCAGTAAGAGCCATGGAAAGCGTGCATATTATTTGTGCTGCTTTTATGATAGTCTTTACGCATATAGCATTTTATTTCATCAACAAACTTTGGTTAAGGCCCAAGAGGCTAGAAAATTTCTTGAGGAAGCAAGGGTTTCATGGAAATCCATACCGTTCAATTCATGGAGATCTCTCGGAGATCACACGCCTCACACGATCTGCACTTTGCAAGCCCATATCATCCCTCTCTCATGATATTATTCCGCGCATCATGCCTTTTGTTCATCAAACCATCCAACAATATGGTATTTTATCATCTCATAATATTTAGCAGTCTTAACCTTTTGTTGTCCAAATATTTTTTTTTTTTTTTTTTTTCCTTAGTAGCTTGTTTATATAAAAAAAAAATTGTGTGTATTTTCTTGACTTTATAGTTTATACAATCAATTCTAATGATCTTTATTTTAATAGAATTCATTCGAATACTACAGTAGTTATTATGCAGAGAGGAATATGTTCCATGTCGTCCAAAAATGGAAGTAATAATTTCCACAAGGATTTTTTGTCCAAACTACCTTTAACTTTCAAGTTTTTGCGGAAACTACTTTATAAAAAAATTGTTGTCCGAAACTACCTTACTTTTACCATTTTGTTGTTGATGCTACCTTATGCCGGTTTCCAGGCATTGACTTTTGTTTTTCCCCCCTTTTTTTTTAAAATAAAAAATAAAAAATAAACAACAACAATATATATATAATAAATGAAACACTTACTATTTTAAAACGTTTCAAAATAAGTAAAACATACCTTAAATAGAAAAAAGAAAAGTGACAAAATGACAAGAGTATCACATATAGGGGCAAGATCACATGAGAATGTCTCTTACATGAGAAATGTGAATGAATCTCAACCACATGATTGAATTAGAGTTACACCACTTGTTCATTAGAGTTATATCCCCAAAAAAACTTGAGCCCAAAAAAAAAAATTTCGAATTTTTTTTAAACATTTTTTTTTGGAGTTACATCACTTTTTCCATTAGAGTTACATCACTTGTTCATTAGAGTTATATATATATATATATATATATATATATATAATGAAAAAAGAAATGTAACTGAAAAAAAAGTATATATGAGAAAAAAAAATTCAAAAGTTTTTTTTTGGGCTCGAAGTTTTTTTGGGGGTATAACTCTAATCCAATCGTGTGGTTGAGATTCATTCTCATTTATCATGTAAGGAGGCATTCTCATATGATCATGCCTCTACATATATAGATAATACAAAATATATAAAGAGTAATCAAAATTTTTATCCTAACATTTGAATTTTTAGTTTTTCATGTAGTCATTGAGTCAAGTGACTCGAGCCCTGAACTTCTCATTTTATCCATTGCCAACCAGAAATGAAGCCAACTAGACTATTATTTTAGTATTTTATCATTTTAATAACTAAGACAACGGGTGTAAAAAATGTGAGTGGGTAACACAAATGATGGTAATACCAAGTTTCGTAAAAGATATATATCAACAAGTATTTTATCATTTTAATAACCAAAAAGAATGAACAACAATATATATCAACAATATAATAACAGCAACTTTCATAAAATACAAATAAGCACACCATAAAGTATATGTGCAACCTAAAGAAAGAAAATTAATTCTTTAAAATGTAACATTTTAAGTTCAGATACACCAAAAACTGTAAAAACGCTGAGTTTTATCAAAGATCCATCTCTAATCTTTCTTTGTAAGAGCAACAAGAATTACTTGGTCAAATCACAAGAACTAAATGTATCAAAGAGAAGATCAAACAAATTGTAACTGGCAAAGAAAAAAATGATGGTTCTCATTGAATGGATGTTTTTTTTAGGGGATTGAATGGATGTTATAGTAGGTAACACAAAAGATGGTAACTAAAAAATAGAATATATCTAGTTTAATTAGTGGAGAAGTCAAACAATATGTTAAGTTAAAGTTATATATCAAAATATATGTATAAATGGAGAAAATTATAGTAAAATTGAAATGAATAGTGACTATAATGTAGGAAAATCAATTAAATAAAAATTGTTACATGCATGCAGGGTCAAGTCTTTTATATGGTACGGTAGAAGGCCAAGAATTAACGTCACCAAGCCAGAGCACATAAGGGAGATATTCACCAAATATGAGGTGTACCACAAGGAATGCCCGAGTGGCAGTGGAACTTTTGGCCTAGTGATGCGAGAGGGTGAAAATTGGTCAAAATTAGACGAGTTCTTAATCCTGCTTTTCATGTCGAGAAGTTAAAGGTAAACATTATTTCATTGGCATCATTTTCTAGTTTATTGTTTAGTTATTTTGGTCGTAATAGCTTTAAGCCTATACTTTAAAACTGGGGGCTTACCGCTTCTTTAGCGTTCCATTATATTTTGTTTCATATTAATTAGCCTTTAGAGAATAGAGGTGTTTGGTTATGCAATTTAGATTTGTCTTGAAGGAATTATATATGCCATATAGATTTTAATGGAACTAAAATCTATGCATATATTTATAGAAAGGATAACTCTTTATAGAGCACCCAAATAGCCGTTTACTATACATTGAACCAAGGGGATGATTAAGTAAACTGATGATAACTTTTGATACAATTCAAAGATTCTAATTTGTGTACCATTATTGTTAGTTTGAAAGGTAATTTAAAATGGGATCCATTTATGATATATTATTAATTTTAAAATTGACGGTCATAAACATTATACTAGTATAATATTTTTCTATCAACTAATTAAACAATATTTGAATTGGATAGGATCTTGTTATTTTAGTTAATAAAAATTTTAAACTTTTATCAAAATTAGGATTAAGATTCTTGAGGAATACTACAATGTATATTTTTTTTTGAGGGGAATACTACAATCAATCAATATATATATATAAAGGAGGAACTTTTCGGGAGCATTGGGAGCTCCTCAAGATTTCGAGCTCATAGAGCGCACCACGTAGGATTGCCACGTCATCAATTTGTATTTTTATTTTTAAAAAAAATAGAGTTCTACATGATTTAAATACATAAATGGAGATTTGGATAAGCGAAAATTAGAGTGTGGATTTGAATCAACAACTTAAGTTATTATATTATGAAAATTGTGTATAAATTTTGCTACATAATTTGGAATATTATAATTTTTGTACCATTGTAGAGCATTCAAAATATGCTTCGAAATAAGATCAATTTACAATATAGTTCTACAACTTATGAAATATAGAGCGCCATGTAGGATTGTCATGTCATCAATTTTTTTTTCTAAAAATAGAGTTCTACATAGATTTAAATACATATAAGGAGTCTTGGATAAGCATAATTTAGAGTTTCATTTTGAATGAACAACCTAACTTATTATATTATGTATGTTGTGTATAACTTTTGCTACCTAATCCAGAATATTATAATTTTTATACCATTAGATAATGCTCGAAATATGCTTCGAAATAAGATCCATTTACAATATAGTTCTATAATTTATGAAATAGAGAGTGCCACTTAAGATTGCCATGTCATTAGTTTTTATTTTAAATATTTGAGAAAAATAGAAATTTACATATATTTAAATACATAAATGAGTTTTGGATAGGGGGAAATTAGAGTTGCGTTTGAATAAACAACCTAAATTATTATATTATGTAAATTGAATTTAACTTTTGCTACCTAATTCAAAACATTATAATTTTTTTATCGGTGGAGAGTGCTTGAAATATGCTTCAAAATAGGATCTATTTACAATATAGTTTTATAACTCATGAAAATATATTAAATTAGATGAATTGTAAGACATTATTTAGTCTTTTTTTAGATAAATATAATAATAGCTATAAGTATTAAGTACGAGTGTATTACATGTGATTATAACATTTGATTATAGGTCCAATTTCCAGGATTAAACATATTATCTTTCAAAACCTCAACCTTACTCAATTAAACCAAAACAATATAATATTGCATCAAAATTTATTAAGGAAACTTTGTTACAACAAAAACTAAAATCTATAGCGATAAAGTTACATATATATATTAGAGTTTTGAATTATGTAAAAATTAGAGTTTGATTTAAATAAAACAACCTTAGAATATTATAAAGAGCTCCACCTAATTATGCCATGTCATTCTTATTAATTTTTAATTTTTTAAAAAAAATAGTGTTCAACAATTATTTTTTTTTTTTAAAGAAAAATGGTGTTCAACATAGATATAAGTATATATAAGGTGTTCTGGATGAGTGAAGATTACAGTCTAATTTTAAATAAACAACCTAAATTATTATACTATGTAAATTAAATAGAACTTTTGCTAAATAATTCGCAATAGTATAATTTTTTTTACCGTCGAAGAGTGCTAGAAATATGCTTCGAAATAAGATCCATATACAATATAGTTTTACAACTTATGAAAATATATTTATTTAGATGAACAATAACGTATTATTTATTCTTTATTTTAAATAATTAAAAAAATAACTATAAAAATAGCATATAATATGTGACAATAGTAATTATGTCTTTTAAAATTGTACTTTTAAAAATTAATTCATATGAAGATAAAAAATTCATATCTATAGTTTTGAACCGATAGCATTCCATGATGGCATTACATGAAGAATCAAATGAAAGTTTGTCATCGAGATTGCAGAGGTATTATGCAATTGACTAATTATTTTATTCTTATAATATTTATTGTATACATAATTATTTATTTATTTTCCATATATTTATATGTCAGATCTTATTCTTTTCTCCATTTACTTAATTTTACTAAAACAATTGGTTTGGGCATGGTTTTTAAGGAAATTAAAAATGGTTAGTTTAGCATTGAGGTACCTCTTTAGTTAACTAGAGTAGAGGATAAATAAATCCTTAATAAATTAAACACAACTTTATAAGGCAATTTGGGTAATCAATGATGGTTTTATTAACATAAAGTAAAGGTAATATTGTCAACTGTAGGTACTTTTTTTTACCAAAAGTGGAATGGTTCCAAAAGATGCAACTACCTAAAGCGGTAGTTCTTGTGATAGAAAAAGAACGGAGGAAGTATGTAAATACAATGGTGTTGAAAATCTTATTTCACAGCAACACAAAATAAACAATAATATTAACAAAAAAATTGGAATAAAATAAAATAAACAACAACCCGTGCAACGCACGGGCTTCAAACCTAGTGTATATTAGTTACGAAGCAATCTTTGATGCTTGTTTATATCTCAAGTCGTGGGACGCGCAATTTTTCAAAGTTATTGCACGATTCCGTCATCCGGTCTCCCAATTTGTAATAGAGAATATTTTATTCCATGCTAGAAAAATAAAGGAATTTGTCTTGTTTTTCATTTAAGGTATCCCAAAAAATGTTGTCATTTCAAATCTTCTACTCTTTTTTCAAATCTTTCTACTTTAATGATTTACTTTTTTAAAGAGAAACTTAAATGATTTACTTAGTTGTAAGTTAATTTTATTGATGAAACAATCAACACAATTACCAAAAGTTTTAATTAATGTTGTATTATTTTGTTTGAAAAAAGAAAAATTGTTTACTTTCCAATACAATTACGATAATAAACACAAATCATGATGTTCCACTTTTCTTAATTCTTGAAATATAAGAAAGAAGAACTGTATTATGAGATGATGAAATAATATGTGGGCACCTAAGGCAGATAAAGTACTCCATCCGTCTCCCCTAAAAAAAAGTACTCCAACTGTCTCATTTTGGGCCCTGTTCTTTTGGACTTATTTTCAGTTCAGTTCAGTTCTATTTAGTTACTCTCTACTTTTAAGTTTCTCTCAGTTCAGTTCATTTCAGTTTCTCTCAGTCCAACAAAACGTGGCCTTACTTGTTCAATTTTTCTTTTTTGGATGACCCAAAATAGTTGTCATTTTTCCAATAATAAACAACAAAATCATTACACTAAACCTGATTTTTATTGGTCAAAAGTACTCCCTCCGTTTTTCTTATTGCTACATTGTGTTTTACACAAGAGTCTAGGCAATGTCATTTTCAAGCTTTTTAGAGGGTATTTTTTGACTCATTTAATGTAAAATAAGGGGGAAAAGTGATAATAGAGTACTTTTGGGTGGAAAAAGAGAAAAACAAATATAATAATATTACTTTTTGATGGTCAAGTACTCCAAATAAGGAAAGTTCAAATAATATAGCAATTAAAAAGAAACAATTATTAAATAAAAATGTAGCATTACAAAAAAAGAGCGAGTAATATAATAGGTGGAAAACAACATAATAAATTATTTATTTATGTAGGTCCAATTCAAAGGTGTAAATGTGTAATAGGCCTCTGTTGGCATTCCTTCTTTACAGGCTTACAGCTTTGTAACTGCTGACTTGATCCATTTTTTACATAATGAAATCTTACCAAATTATACAAAAAAAAAAAACCAACAATATAACAAATTATATTCTCTTATTTATTTTCATTTTACAAAATCGTATCTTTTTCGTGAATTTTTTACATTCCCACATCATGCTTTAGTGATTCTGATTACTTTGCAGCAACTTAACTCCCAACTCTCCAAGTTCCAATGAAGATTATTTTAGATTCTTTCATTATACTTGGATTAATTCAATGCTTTTTCTCTCACCACGCTTCACGCTTATTGCAGAGCATGGTGCCAATAATGCAATTAAGTTGCGAGACAATGTTAAAAAAATGGGAAGAAATGGTGGCGCGTAAAAGGATCGACCGAAATTGATGTGTGGTCTTCTTTAAGTAGTATGTCAGCTGATGTAATTGCTAGAGCAGCGTTTGGAACTTCTTATGAAGAGGGAAAACGACTATTTAAGCTCCAAGATCAACATGTAATCATCACCTTTCAAGTGCTACGTTCTGTTACTAATTACATTCCAGGATGGAGGTATGATCAATAATACTCGAATTAAACCTTGTTATTATTTATGACCCTTCTTTGATACTCGTGGTACCCCAAAAGACCAAAACTTCATTCATTTTTTTTTGAGCACAAAGTATTCCAATTTCGAAAGAGTAATCTTATATTAGAAAGATGCAAATAATATAAATGAATTGAAATAATAGAAATGATTGGAAACAATAAAAGTTAAAGGGAAGGAATAAAAAGTACGATTAAAATTGGAAATATATGATAATTTTGCGATGTGTTCATGATAGTTTGATTACATCTTTAAACATAACAATCCAGTTAACGCCTATAATCATCAAGGTTATTAAATACTTAAATAAGGCGTGCAAAATGATTTACAACACCTAATTCCATTCGGGATAATAATAGATTTTTTCATATTAGATTGCCTACTAGATCAATTTTTTCTTTCTTTCTTTTTCTTAACTATGGAGAATGGTCTTTTCTGTTAGTTTTGTTTAGTAGGCAACCATGAGGATTAATTAGCGTGATAATCCCAACAACTATTATAGTAAGGTCGAATATTATCCTAAGGACTGCGATCTTCGTTGTTATAGTAGTCGAATTTCTAACATGTATGCATGTATAGCAAAATATGTTAGTCAAACTGAAAATGGATGCCCTAAACATTTGCAGGTACATTCCAACAAAAATGAATCGAAGGAAGATGAAAGTTGAGCGTGAGATTCGAGAAATAGTGATGAATTTGATAGACAAAAGGAAAGAGTCACTAAAAAAAGATAAGTATGAGTACAAACATGACTTACTAGGTATAATGTTGGAGTCAAATGAAAAAGAGATTGAAGAGCATGGAAGTGGGATGACAATGGACGACATAATTGAAGAGTGCAAATTGTTCCATTTGGCTGGAGAGGACACCACCTGCAGCTTTGCTTACATGGACAATGTTGTTGTTAAGTCAATACCAAGATTGGCAAACTAAAGCAAGAGAGGAGGTTTTTCAAGCACTTTGGAAAGGACAAGTCTCCCGATTTTGAAAGCCTCAATCATCTTAAAATAGTAAGCCAACTTTATTATTTACCTACTTCGTATTTTTAATTCGAAAATTAATAAGTGTATCTCATAATGGAGAAAGTGTTGGCGTCTCATCGTGAGAGGCTAAAATGGCCTCTCTTTTTGGTATCTCGAGGTACCAAAGTAAGAGTTACTTTGGTACCTCTGGTACCAAAGCTCAAGAGGTCAAAATTTTGGTATTTGGAGGTAGCTAAGTAAGAGTTACTTTGGTATTATTGGTACCAAAGTTAAAAGTTAATACCAAAGTAAGTATAACCTGGTACCAAAACTCAAAATTGATATATCAAAGTTCACTTACACTTGGTACCAAAGTAAGAGTTATTATGGTATTGGTACCAATTTTACTTGAACTTTGGTATAAGTTGGTACCAAAGTTCAGGGTCGTTTTATTTGTCTTTTTTCTTGAAATGTCAAAAATTCCCCTCTGAAAGGCCATTTTAGCCTATCACGATTAGACGCCTATCCAACCTCCTCATAATGTCATATTGCTAAGACATTGTTAATTTTCTATGACAGGTAGCTATGATTATAAATGAAACTCTGAGATTTTATCCGCCTGTGACATCTCTTTCTCGGATGATCCACCAAAATACCAAACTAGATAAGTTGCCTCTACTAAAAGGGAAAGAATTCAGTTTGCCAACTATTCTTGTGCATCGAGATCCAGATCTATGGGGTAGTGATGCAAATGAGTTTAATCCGGGTCGATTTGCACAAGGAGTATCAAATGCAGCTAAAGTCCCAGGTTCCTTCTTCCCCTTTGGTGGCGGACCTCGAGTTTGTATTGGCCAAAACTTTGCGTTAGTAGAGGCGAAGCTAGCTTTGGCAAAGATTCTTCAACGCTTCTCATTTCAGCTCTCCCCCTCTTATGTCCATGCTCCTAGATGTCTTGTGAGCTTAGAACCTCAATTCGGGACTCCTCTTATTCTACAGAAGATCTAAGTATTTACTTAAGTCTTGATTTGATTTTTCAATTGTACTATTTAAATTTTAGCCTTTCTTTTTAATTAAGCCAATGATCCTATTGGGAAAGACATGCCGTTATAACGACCACATTTAAATAAAGTAATTTATCCAAGTTTTGCATTCACTTTTTGAAAGAAATAGCTTCTTATTGAAATATTTTATTGCTAAACCAAAAAAGTACGACAATTAAACATCAAGAGGGAGTTTGGTTTGCAAAAATTGAGGTATGAAAATGGCATTCGGATCTGAGAACCCTTTAAAAAAATTTGGTTGGATGATTATCAATTTAATATATGGAATCATTTTCCCCATCCTGAAACTCTCACAACTCTTGCGATAATATTTTACCTTATTTTCCTCTAACTGAAGTTGCAATCTTCATTTATTTTCTTCGTTATCACTGGCACACCATAGCTCAAGCCCCCTCTTACGCTCTCCTCTCTCTCCTCTGTGTCTCTGTCACCTCTTATATATCTACAAAAACGTTATTTTCATATATACTTTTTGAATTTCATTTTCTTATATATGGAATTTTGGTCTTTTTTCGGCAACTCTAAAGTTTTGGTCTTTCGAACGTCAAATTAGTAGGTGTTTGGCTGTTTATAGTATGTGACTGAAAGATTATAATAAGCATATCAGAATGATACCTAGGGGTTTTGAACTATTTTCATATTCTTTAGGGTTACAACTTACAATAAATAAGAACAAATCAACAGTTTATGAATGTGACATGTATGAGCAGGATTTGAATAGATTACAAGAGGTGTCTGGTTTCACTCATTGTGAATACCTTTCAGATACCTAGGGGTGCCTATAAGGCTATACCACCATCAAACTAAAGGCTCGTAAATATATTTTAAAAATTAAGGTAAGAAAAATAATATTAGAAGGTCCTCTGCTCGAGAGGAACCCCTAATGCATCGTTTAGAAGAGTAGTATAATGAGTATAATTATTACAAGTAGAATTAGGATCGGAGCTCTAAACACTTGTAATTAACTGAAAGTTTACGAGTACGTAGTATAATAGTATCTTAAACGACTGTTCTGTGTTCATTTGCATTAGGAAAATATTTCTCTCCTGTCTAATTAAGGCCACCATGTTGTGGCAGGAAAGCATATAATTATGATGTGTTGAGATCCTCTAGAGTTTCAAAATAACTCTACACGGTAGAGTTCATTAAATATCAGTCGTTGATTAAGAAATCAAAGGCTTGTATTTTCTTTCCCAAAGATCCCCCCTATTTTTCCCCCGGATATCCTGCCCATATCTTTTCCTTTCGCACTAATCATGAATCCTTGATTTTATAATATATGGTTAGGATTCAACTCTACTTTGTAGAGTTTTCATAAAACTCTAGAGGATCCGGACCCAATTATAATATGTCAAGCTATGTTGTTTCAGATACCTTATGTAACCCAAAAATGCAAGATTATTGGCAATAAGAAATCAATCGCTTTGGAATTATGCTGCTATAGGAAAATTGATTTCCGCGGCAGGAAATAATACTTTAGAATTAAAATATTAAACTTGAAATCACAAGAATAAATTGTATCATGGTACGAGAGTATCTGTCTTATAAACGAATTTTGCCACCTCCGGTGCGAATTCTTGATGAAGTTTGTCCCCAGCCCCAAGGTTAACACAAAGATCTCTAATTTCGTGCACCCGGTCCAAGGATTGGAATTTTTTAAGAGCTGTTTAACGAAGGGAAAAGTAAGGTCGTTTCTAATCAAGCAATACATCCCCTCTATCAAACACATTTATCAAACCCAAATTACCAAAACTAGTGTAGTGGCATGCTAGGGTTAATCCACAAAGAATGGTGTTTCGACTATCTATTTCTTACGCGCATAATCTAATTCGAAAACAAGTTTTGGATCTGAATTAGACATTATTACTATACTAAGTGTTAACAAACAAAAGCAAGAAAAATTATGCAAGAAGAAGGTGCTTGGGGAATCGGATCCACTCCTAAGCTAAGCGATTGGATAATCGGGATTGTACAAACATCTAACAAGCAACGACATAATGCAATAGAATATCAACAAATTATGAAAGTTTTCCTCATTCTCACTACAATCTAGCAATCATGAGCATTAATCCCAAATGAAGTATGAGTGTTGTAAATTAAGCACACATTCTCATGCCATACATAATCTACACTCCATGAGTCAATACTAAAAAAAAAAGGGCAAATGGAGCTGTTGAAATAGGCCTTATAGAACGCTCCTAAGGCGTTTTTCTACTAAGTACTCTATAAAGTTTACAGAATGGATCTAGGAGGCTTTTTTTTTGCCTAATCAAAGAGAACATTTGTCTCAAATGGCCATTCTCTTTTCCCATCCTAAAATAAGAAAACAAGGAAGGAATAGGAGATGTACAATTACAATGCATGACAGTTTTATATTCCTTTAGCATATAGAACTGCGATCATAAACAATTATTCTCTACTCTTTCCTTTTTTCTGAAAAAAAAAAAAAAGATATGCTATTAAGAACTACATGAAATTTGCATATTGTAAATATGAATTTACAAAAAAAATTAAAAATAAAAACTTAAAAATATCCGATTTCCTATGATATGCTAACTTGTTATTAACATTTGACATATTACATTTCACAACAATGCCATTATTTATAGTTTATACTCATAGACATGTAATAAGTAATAATAAAAATACAAGAGTAAACAACTCCCAAGAACAATTTTATGAAAATAACAAGCTAAGCACCATACCCCACATGGCATAGACACCCCTATTGTTGATCAATTTATGAAAGATTTAGTTTTTAGAAAATACCAAGAGGATTTTCTTATAAACTCTAATGCATGTTTGCTCAACTTTACACGAAACTGAATCCTTAGAAGAGGAGGATGAGAAAGTATGGGCTAAAAGTGAGGATATTAAACAAGAAGTTCATGATCCACTAGAGGAAATAAATTTAGAGGATAATAAAAATCCACGTGTTACTTACATAAGTAAGCTCTTCACTAACCAAGAAAAACCGAAAATCATAAAAATTCTAAAAGAATTTAAAGATTGTTTTGCTTGGGAACATCATGAAATGCCTGACATTGATAAAATAGTAGAACATAAACTACCTATCAAGCAAGGATTTAAGCATGTGGCACAAAGTCCTAGAAGACTAGCGCCTGTACTGACAGAGCCAATATAAGAGGAAATAAACAAACTCCTCAAGGCAGAGTTCATAAGGCCTTGCCAATATGCTGACTGGATCTCCAATATGGTTCCACTAGTTAAGAAAAATGGCAAGATACGAATCTGCATTGACTTTAGGGATCTAATAAAGCAACACCTAAAGATCAATATCCCATGCCTAGGGCTGTTCACCGGTCCAAGACCGGACCGGACCGGACCGGACCTGCTTGGACCGGTGGACCGGATTTGTAGGATTTTGTGGACCGGGGACCGGACCTGATTTTTCCGGTCCGGTCCAGGTCTGGACCGGAAAAATCAGGTCCGGTCCCCGGTCCGGACCTGTTGGAACTGATTTTCGATTTTTTTTTTTTTTTTTTTTTTTGGATTTTAAATATTCTATTTGGACTTGTTGGACCTGTTTGGACCTGTTGGACCTGTTTGGACCTGTAAAAATGACTTGGGCTGGCAGTTTAAAAAAAAAAATACTAAAATTCCGGGTTTCCGGTGCGGACCTGATTTTTTCGGGTTTGGACCGGACCGGACCGGAAACCCGGAATCGTCACTTTCCACGGACCGGGGACCGGACCGGAATCTGCGGTCCGGTCCGGTCCGGTCCGGTCCAAAATCCGGTCCGGTCCGGTCCAAATTCCGGTCCGACCCACCCATGTGAACAGCCCTACCCATGCCCGTAGGGCGATCTCCTAATAGATGCATCATCAAGATATGAATACATATCTTCTACGGATTGTTATGCAGGATATCACCAGTTAAGGATTGCACATGAGGACTGTAATAAAACAGCCTTCAGATGTCCAAAATCATTAGGCTTGTTTGAATATGTAGCCATGCCATTTGGATTAAATAATGCTGGAGCCACATACCAACGAGCAATGGACGCAATCTTTAAGGACATGATTGGCAAAATCATGGAAGTATATGTGGATGATATACTCGTAAAATCAAATGTCTTTTTAAGACATAAAGACCATTTGATTAAGTCATTCACTAGAATGAGAGAATATCACCTAAAAATGAATCCACTCAAATGTGCATTCAGAGTTAAAGTTAGTAACTTTTTAGGATTCCTCATTCATAAAAATGGAATGGAAATTGATCAAAACAAGGCAAAAATAGTATTGGCAGCCAAGCCACCTTCTAATAAGAAGGAAATACAAAGATTCCTTGGATAAATCAATTATCTTAGAAGATTCATGGCCAACTTAGCTGGAAAAACTAAAAAGTTGTCGCCTTTGCTAAGGTTAAAACATGAATCATAATTTAAATGGAACGAGGAGCATCAAAAGGCCTTTGACCAAATCAAACAAGATTTGGCAAGTCCTCCTGTATTGATCCCTCCAAGGCAAAATGAAAAACCATTAAGGTTATATCTGTCTGCCTGTAAAAATTCCATTGGTAGTCTCCTACTCAAGAAAATGAGAAAGGACATGAGCAGGTTATATTTTATCTAAGTAGGATCCTGCATGATACAGAAAAAAGGCATACCATGGTAGAAAAATGGTGTTTGTGCTTATATGATGCATCAATCAAGCTCATACATTATTTCATGGCCTTTACAGTGGAAGTAGTATCTCCAACGCATGTCATAAAATATATGATATCTCAACCTTTCATAAAAGGAAGGTTAAGCATATGGAGTTTACATTTACTACAATTTGACCTAATATATGTGCCACAAAAGGCAGTAAAAGATCAAGCTCTAGCTGATTTCTTAGCAACCCATCCTTGCTGTGACTCAAGGATCATTGATGAGGATATCCATCCATGGGTCCTGTTCTTTGATGGATCCAACACCAAAGAAACAACAGGAGCTGGAATATATACTCTTTCTCCTGATAGGATCCCAACTAAATTAGCAGTAACCCTAAATGGTCCGTGTACTAATATAGAGCTGAATATGAAGCTTTGTTGATTAGGTTGGAGATACTGCAAGAATTGGGAGCTAAGAGAGCGAAGATATATGAGGATTCTCAGCTAGTCATTTATCAAATTACTGAAGAATTCAAATGTATATCATCAGTATCACAAGAGTATGGAAAGAAAGTACAAGAATTGTCTAAATAATTTTAAAAAATCACTTTCATATACATTCCCAGAGAAGAGAATAAAGTAGCAGATCAGCTGTCCCAAATAGCTTCTGCTAGAGAAGAGATACCTTCACAAAATGAAGATATCATTCTCCAAGAGAAGATCCTAGAGCCTCTCAGTGAGACTGATCAAGAAAGATCAGAAAACGTATTGGAAGTCGTTAGAATTTCAATATTAAGAGAGGACTGGAGAGATGAGATTATTGAATATCTCCAGAACCCAACTGGAACAAAGGTGCCAAATAGAATCAAAATGGCAGCCACTAAGTTCTATATACAGTTTGGTGACTTACACAAAAATGATCCAGAAGGATTACTTTTAAGATGTGTGGTTGCTGGAGAAGCTCTAACTCTCATGGCAGAAATTCACCAAGGACTATGTGGTGCTCATCAAAATGGCCTAAAATTGAGATGGTTGTTGCACGAACATGGTTTCTATTGGCCCACTATGAGAAAGGATTGTATAGATTATGCTAAAGGTTGTAAAAGATGTCAAAAGTTTGGACCTATCAATAGGGCACCAGCTTCAGAACTTAAGTTCATTCTTAAACCTTAGCCCTTCAGGGGATGGGCAGTGGATGCCATAGGAGAAATCAATCCTGCATCTTCTAAGAAGCATTCATACATCCTAGTGGTGACTGATTACTTCACCAAATGGGTGGAGGCTCAGGCTTTCAACAAGAACAATACCCAGGTTGTAATAAATTTCTTGGAAGAGCAAATCCTTACGAGATTTGGAATCCCATAAACTATAACCTTTGATCAAGCCACAATTTTTAGAAATCCTGACTTACTGGATTATCTTAACCAGTTTGGGATTAATAAATTGCATTCAACGCCTTACTATGCTCAAGCAAATGGTCAACCTCAAGCTACCAATAAGATCATAGTAAAAGGGATCTCAAAACTCATAGACAATAACACAAGAAAATGGGATCAGTTGTTGATATATGCCCTATGGGCCTATAAGACCTCTAAAAGGGAAGCAACAGGAGTTACTCCTTTTACCTTAGTTTATGGACATACTCTAGTGATTCCAGCTGAAGTGAACGTAAGTTCATCAAGGATAGCCCAACAAATGGGATTATCAGGAGATGACTATTCACAGGCGATGAATATTGAAATCATAGATGCTTTAGAAGCTAAAGAGGAAGCTTTAGCTAAAATGAGAATCCAAAAAGAAAAGGTTGCTAGGGCCTACAACAAAAAGGTAGTGCCTAAAGAATTCCAGGAGAATGATAAAGTGTGGATAATGTTCCCGCCAGAAGCAGCTTACAAAGATCCACAGCTAGGAAAATGGTCACCTAAGTGGCAGGGTCCCTTCATCATTCATAAGAAAAGGTCTGGAAATGCATACCTATTGAAAGATATAGATGGCAACATAAAAGATAGAGCCTTGAATGGCAAATTTCTAAAGAAATATCATCCATCTACATGGGAACAACATGATCTCGTGTTTCAACAAAAACATGCAGAATTGTTTCAAACAGCAAGGGATCATTAAAAGTACAACATTAATAATAATGTTACATCTTAGACATTCCAACATTGTCTAACAGCTAAACTAAGGTTCTTAATGGCTGACCAAGCATTAAAAAGTTTCTCCTTTTGGAGAATCAAGCTTTGTTGTACAGCCATGTCTTTGAACATCTCTTGCCTTAAATTGGCAAGCTTGGTTCGTCCTTGGTGTAGCTTCCTCTTTTCCATATCAATGGAGCTTTGAAGTGAAGACTTCTCATTGATAATGTTGATCTCCTCTCTGTTGATCTCAGCCAGGCGATTATGAAGAGATTGTCTTTCCTCATAAAGAAGCTTTAGCTTCTAGTTAAAAGAATCCAAAGAATCTTGGGTCTGTTTGCTGAAGTTTTTGAAGGATTTGGCTTGAGTTTCCAAAGAAGCTTCCTCTTCCTAAAGTTTTTGAGCTGAGAATTTGAGAGATTGAACTCTTGATTCAGCATTACAGTTCTGAAGAAGAAGGGTTTCTTTGACATAATCAAGGCAAGGTATCCAATACTCAAAGCCTTGAGAGGTGAGGGACTCCAAAATCTGTTTAAGTGTCTGTGCTGAAGCCTGATAATAAGGATTGTCTGTTAAGGTCAACCAGAGGTCCCATATTTTGTCTTCTTGCTTTATATGCTCAAGACTCATCACTGGAAGAATGATCATTGCTAGCAGAGGCAGGCTGATTCCTTACAATGATGGATGTTTGCAAATTAACCTATTTTCCTCCATCAGACTCTTTCATCACACTTGCTTCTTGGTTGCTTCCCTCTGCATCATAAAATAGAGAAGCCAAGTTAGCAAGGGAGTGAAGTCTGGTTTTATGAGGGCATGGATTCATATAGAGAAAAATCTAAGATGAATTCACTAGGAAGGAATGGCAAACCAGTCCCAAAAGTGAATTGTGAAGTTGATGAAGAATCTCTTAACACAGAGGTAGTTAAAAGCTCAGTATTGCTCCTCAAGGGTGTGATCTCTAAAGGAATAGCTTCTTTTGGAACCTCACTCCCAGCAATAGAAGGAATTTCTATGACAATTGTTGTAGCAACAGGAGAGCATGGACCTTCAACATTTAAAGGACTTGACTCCAAGGGATCCTCATTAAATTGATGAAACAAGTCCTCATCAGGAGATTCCACATGAAGATGCTCAATCTTTTCCAACTGGGGGGGCAGCACATCCTTCCAAAGAGGGAGTAGCCATATTCTCCAACTGAGGGGGCAGCATCACTTGAAAGGAAAGTGGGATGATTGATGACAGGTTCATATATTGAACCATCCTTTGAATTCAATTCTGGGCCAACCACCTTAGAAACATCTACTCGGAGGTTGGGCTGGCGAGCCAAGAGGTGATGACTTCTCGGAAGAAGGGTCACTAGGGGTCTTAGGCTCCTTCAAACTAGAAGAACCTGGGAGTACACAAGTTAGTATTCCAAAGAATGAAACTTTTGTAAAATGGAGTAAAAGATGGTATCCATATCTGCTTTGACTCCAGAAAATTTCCTTTTAGGAAAGATTTGAGAGATGGTCTTGGCATCATCCTCATCAGAGGAGATCACTTACCGCTGTACCTCATAAGATGCTTCTAACTTAGGATGTTTCCTAGGGGAATGTCTTAAAGGTTTGGAGGTAGAAAGGCAGATGTGATCTCTCTTTTTGATAGCCTTCTGAAAAAGGCTCAGGTTGCTCCACTAACCCATAGGGTGGAGTGTCCTTGGAGGCAGAGAGAGAATTGTAACCTCTTTCCTTGCAACCCTCTTAAAAGGATCAATTTGCTCCATTGGTCCCATGTTCTGAATGTCCTCCACAGTCTGGGCATCTCCATAGGAAGCCCCTTGATCATAAGCAGCATTATCTTCATCCTCTGAAGAGGTATGAGGTGGAACCCTCTTGTCTATGGTGGCCCAATCTAGAGTCTGTTGTCATCCCATTAGGCACTCTTAACTTCTTCCTACCAGCCTTAGCTAAAAAGCTACAAAAGGCACAAGGAAGGTTTAGTAATACTCATTACCACAGAAAGTTACAAAATAACTAAGGAAAGAAATTACTTACAGCCTAAGAAGAGTTGATTATCAAAGTTCGCCAAAACATTAGAGCATTTTGAGTCATCTGGGAATACATGATCCCACCACAGATGGAAGCCTCGAACAGCTTTAGTGATCCATTTCCTAGGAGAAATGAACATGGAAGTAAGGCTGAGAGTTTTACTCTGAATGGCTTTACCTTCTTCAAAACGACCCCTTGAAGTCAAAGGATCATTGCGGGTCAAGAAGTATGGTATAGCTAACATTTGGACTAATCCAAATTTTCTAGCTACCAGTTGTGGATTATAGGCTTCAAAGCCAAAATACTCAGGTTCAGCAGCTATTAAATCCCTAGACCTAAGAACACTACTCCAAAAGTTTCCACTCCCTAGGGAGCTAGAGTGTATGTGGCGGGCGCGGATGTGTCGTTGTGCACCGCACCCGGCCAAATTTTGGCGCCGTTGCCGGGGAAACGGTGTTACTTGTTTGTATTTAGAGTGATTTTTGAATGGAATTGCTTGTGCTCTTTGTTTTTGGTTGGCCACTCATATAAAGAATTCCCTTTTTGTTTTAGTTTCTAGTTTTCATCTTCCATTGAGCTCTATGTATTTCACTTTTGTATTTTGGACAAGAAGCATGGAACTTGTTGCTTAAACTCTCTTGGGAATGGTTGATTGACTCATACTTTATATCTTGGTTATTGTCTAGCTTTAAACATTTATATTAATGGTCATGACTTGAATTAGCTAGGAGTACTACTAGTTGATGTTTGTTGTTGCCTTAATGCTAGGTTTGGGATGTAATCAGATGTTATATGCTCAACCATGTTGTAGTAAGCTAGGTATTAACGATGCATTGCAAGAGTTTCTCTCAATCAATTTTGCAGGTACTTGAAGTGGAGATTGACATGGAACCACCATTGTCACACATGGAGCACAACCCAATGATTAAGCTTAAGGTATTAAGTCGAGCTCACGACTTTAAACAACAGCGCTTCTCGGGAGGCAACCCGAGACCCCTTTATTTTCTTTCTTTTCCTTTATTTTTCATCAAATTTCCACCACCACAACAAATTTTCTTTCACCCACCGCCCACACACTAAAAAGATCCACAACCAATCTTAATTCCCTTGTAACCAAAATCCACAAAAGAAAATCCGTTGGGAGGACTTCAATAGCTAGGAGTTGGGACACTAGAGGATTGAGATTGTTAATGTATCTTTTCGATCTCTTAAGCTAGGTGCAAATCTCACAAATTCAAAACTTTTGAGCTTGTCATTTGTTTGAGTGATTTGAGGGAGAGGGTTGTGAGTTGAGTTATGAGATTTGAGTTGGTGTTGTTAAGAAATTTGAGTTTGACGGATTATTTGGTCATGAGTTTTGAGCATTCGATCTTCGATTTACCCGATTTTCGATTTTCTCCCCCCATTTTCAGTTTACTTTTCTTCTAATTGTCGACACATTGAGGACAATGTGTAGTTTAAGTAGGGGGGAGGGTATTCTCATTCTCATGTATCTATGTTGTGTATATTACTTTCAATTTGAAAAAAAAAAAAAAAAAAAAAAAAAAAAAAAAAAAAAAAAAAAAAAAAAATGATGATGAAATGAAACCCGCTGAGTTGAAAACCCACAAGGGTGGGCGACTCGAGCAAAAAATGGGGGCCCGGATAGGTTGAAAACCCGAAAGGGCAACTTATGCAAAAAAGTGGCTTATATTGAGCGGGTAAGATGGTGAGATAATAAAAAAATGTGAGAAGCTAGGATGAAAACCCGAAAGGGCTCCTAGGCAAAATGAGAGATTAAGAGAGAATTATACACTTTGAAAACTCATTTGCCGGAGAAGGTGTCATAAGGTTGAAAGCGTTTTCGGGTTGGGTTAGTGAATTCATCCTTTGTTTTGTGAAGATCTATTTAAAGTTGGCTTTCACATTCTTTTGGGTTGATTGTTTGTTTTTGGGAGTAAGCATGGAGTATATTTCTTTTTGTCTTTGTTCCATGGCTTGCTTGTTTAGATTAGTTGTAGTAGTAGTAGTTTTAGATCATCTTTTGGAGGTTTGGGAGAGCTGATAGTTTAGTGTGTCGTGAGCTGACATTTTGATTCGTGTTGGTGTTGCTGGTTATTATTGTTGTCGCGTCTTTGTATTTTTCAGGTGAGCTCGAAT
Source organism: Beta lomatogona (assembly GCA_947646795.1). Taxonomy (NCBI): domain Eukaryota; kingdom Viridiplantae; phylum Streptophyta; class Magnoliopsida; order Caryophyllales; family Amaranthaceae; genus Beta; species Beta lomatogona. The sequence goes on from CANSNZ010000554.1 coordinate 168,283, forward strand.
CTAAGTGTGGGGGAATCATCGTCCCTTACGTTTAGGTTTTTGAGCGGATGTTGTTAAGATGTGATGATGATGATGTAGTTAATGGGGAGTGTAGGTTGGTGTCGTTAGTTTGGGTGATGATTTATTTGGTGATCCTCATTTTGAGTTTACTCGAGGTCGAGTAAAGTTCAAGTGTGGGGGGGTATTTGATGCGCTCAAGTTATACGATGTTCTTGTGGTATTTTAGGTGCACATTGCTAAGGGATTTGTTCGTAATTGTTAAGGTTTGCATATAAAATCATCCTTAGCGGAAGTTCGGAGTTTTGCGATATAAGTTGTGTTAATGTTATGCATTCCGAGCTTCCAAGGTGAAGTGCATTTGAGCCGAGCAAAGCCCAAGCATCAAACTCCACCGCAAGCCCAAACTCCACCGCAAGCCCAAGCATCATCGCCAAGCCAAGCACAAGCATCGCAAGCATCATCGCCCAAGCGCTCGCCCGCCCGGCGCTCGCCCGGCTCGGCCGGCCTCGACCAAGGCGCCCGCCCGCAAGATCGCTCAGCAGCTCACTGCCCAGCGCCCATCGCACGCCAGCAGCTCGCACCTCGCGAGCATGGTCGCACCTCGCGACCTGTATCTCGCACCTCGCGAGGAATCTCGCACGGTGCGACCTGCGTGGTTTTGGCCCGGCTCTTGGCTCGTTGCGAAGGCGGTAGCTCATCGCACGGTGCGACCTGTATCGCACCTCGCGACCCCTAGGTCGGTTTAAATGACGGCTAACTTTTGAGGCTTAGTATAAATACTAAACTTTGTTTTTAGACCTAGGGGGGCAGCAGCCACAAGGAGAGGGAGTTTCCAAAACTCCACTCTTCTCTTGTTGTCTTCTCTTTTTAGTTTTTATTTTCTAGTTTAGTTTTTGTAGATTTCAATTATGGGATTGGCTTATGCTATGCCGATTGTAGCTTGAACCGTTCTTGAACGAGATTAATATGGAGCTTCAAGCATTATTGTGAGATCTTTCTTATCTATTTATTTCCTTTGATTATGGTTTAATTTCTATGCTTGCTTTCTATGATTTTTGCATGATTATGCTAGGAATATTACTAGTTTGATTGTGTAATTAATCTAATGCTAGATTTAAGAATAGAATCGGATTGTTTTATTCTTTTATCAAATGGTAGCAAACTAGGGAGTAGCTTAGATGCAGATCATCTTGGTTATTTCTTGGGGAAATTGAATCAACTGTTGAATGTTTATCGCTTGTATGACGTTAGCAGGTCTATTGGTTCTCTGTGTTTAGTGCTGCTATCGGATTGAATTTAGACGCAGATCGGACTAGGTCATCCTTTAGTTAGAGTTTTATAGTCACGCTGATCGTGCTATTCAACTAGGAATAAGGAGAACACGAGATTAATTCTCGACAATAGATAATTATGGAAATAATTAGAGTGGATGTTCAATGACCGATAATGAATTGAAGTGTATGTTAATCGGATTCAAGATCTTCCTATATTGATTTCTCATTTTGTTTATATGCTAGTTAGTTTTAGTTTGTTCGTAAATCTACTTGAAACCCCCCTTTTGTAATTAGGTTTCTCGGCCCTTAGCTTAATTTAGGTTTCGAATCACGCTAAGTACTAAACTCGTCCCTGTTTCCCTGTGGATACGACCCCTACTTCCATTATACTTGTTTATTGTAAAAGAGAGTAGGAGAAATTTTATCTTTGGCCGGGCGCGGTGCACGACGACGCACCCGCGGACCGCCCAAATTTTGACAAAATTTGGCGGGCGCGGATGTGTCGTTGTGCACCGCACCCGGCCAAAGATAAAATTTCTCCTACTCTCTTTTACACTAAGCAAGTATAATGGAAGTAGGGGTCGTATCCACAGGGAAACAAGGGACGAGTTTTATATTCAGCGTGATTCAAAACCTAGATTAAGCTAAGGGCCGAGAAACCTAATAATAATAACAAAGGGGGGGGTTTCAAGTAGATTATAACTAAACTACAACTAACTAGCATATAAACAAAATGAGAAATCAATTATAGGAAGGATCTTGAGTCCGATTAACATCCACTTCAATTCATTATCGATCATTGAACCTCGACTCTAATTATTTCCATTATTATCTATTGTTGAGAATTAATCTCGCATTCTCCTTATTCTTAGTTGAATAGCACGATCGCCGTGACTATAAAACCCTAACTAAAGGATAACCTAGTCCGATCTGCGTCTAAGTTCAATCCGATAGCAAGAATAAACACAGAGAACCAATAGACCCGCTAACGTCATACAAGCGATAAACATTCAACAGCTTGATTCAATTTCCCCAAGAAATAACCAAGATGATCAGCATCTAAATTACTCCCTAGTTTGCTACCAAATGATAAAAGAATAAAACAATCCGATCCTATTCTTAAATCTAGCATTAGATTAATTACACAATCAAACTAGTAATATTCCTAGCATAATCATGCAAAAATCATTGAAAGCAAGCATAGAAATTAAACCATAATCAAAGGAATTAAATAGAGGGGAAAGATCTCACAATAATGCTTGAAGCTCCATATTAATCTCGTTCAAGAACGGTTCAAGCTACAATCGGCATAGCATAAGCCAATCCCATAATTGAAATCTACAAAAACTAAATTAGAAAATAAAAACTAAAAAGATGAGACAACAAGAGAGGAGTGGAGTTTTGGAAACTCCATCCCCTTGTGGCTGCTGCCCCATAGGTCTAAAAACAAAGTTTAGTATTTATACTAAGGCTTAAAAGTCAGCCGACATTTAGACCGACCTAGGGGTCGCGAGGTGCGATACAGGTCGCACCGTGCGATAAGCTACTGCCTTCGCAACGAGCTGAAGAGCTGGGCCAAAACCACGCAGGTCGCGAGGTGCGAGAAATCTCGCGAGGTGCGAGCAGGCAGGTCGCGAGGTGCGACATTCCTCGCGAGGTGCGAGCTGGCTTGCTGGGCGGGTTTGGCTCGAGCGCTGGGCGCGCTGCTGGACGAGCGAGGCTGCTGGGCGCTTGGACGAGCGCTGGGCGTGCGTTGGCTTGGTTGGCGATGGGCGCTGGGCAGCTCGGCTTGCTGAGCTTGCGGGTGTGCGGGCTGCTTGGCGATGGGCGCTGGGCAGTCGTGCTCGCTTGCGATGCTTCGAGCTTGGCTTGGCGAGCTTGTGGCTTGTGATGCTCGGCTCAAATGCATTTTACCTTGGAAGCTCGGAATGCATAACATTAACACAACTTATATCGCAAAACTCCGAACTTCCGCTAAGGATGATTTTTATGCAAACCTTAACAATTACGAACAAATCCTTTAGCAATGTGCACCTAAAATACCACAAGAACATCGTATAACTTGAGCGCATCAAATACCCCCACACTTGAACTTTACTCGACCTCGAGTAAACTCAAAATGAGGATCACCAAATAAATCATCGCCCAAGCTATCGAAACCAACCTACACTCCCCATCAACTACATCATCATCATCACATCTTAACAAAATACGCTCAAAACCTAAACGTAAGGGATGATGATTCCCCCACACTTAGATTCAAGCTCACCCGAAATATACAAAGACGCGACAACAATAATAACCAGCAACACCAACAAGTTTAACCAACAACACCAACGAGAATCAAAATGCCACTCACGACACACTAAAGTATCGCCTCTCCCAAACCTCAAAAGATGACCTACTACTACAACAACTAACTTAAAATAGCAAGCCATGGAACAAAGACAAAAAGGGATAAATTCCATGCTTACTCCCAAAAACAATCAACCAAAAGAATGCGAAAGCCAAAATAAATAGATCTTCACAAAACAAAGGATGAATTCACTAACCCAACCCGAAAACGCTTTCAACCTTATGACACCATCTCCGGCAAATGAGTTTTCAAAGTGTATAATTCTCTCTTAATCTCTCATTTTGCCTAGGAGCCCTTTCGGGTTTTCATCCTAGCTTCTCACATTTTTTTTTATCTCACCATCTTACCCGCTCAATATAAGCCACTTTTTTGCATAAGTTGCCCTTTCGGGTTTTCAACCTATCCGGGCCCCCATTTTTGCCTGAGTCGCCCACCCTTGTGGGTTTTCAACTCAGCGGGTTTCATTTCATCATCATTTTTTTATTTTTTATTTTTTTATTTTTTTTTTTTTTTTTTTTTTTTTTCAAATTGAAAGTAATATACACAACATAGATACATGAGAATGAGAATACCCTCCCCCCTACTTAAACTACACATTGTCCTCAATGTGTCGACAATTAGAAGAAAAAGTAAACCGAAAATGGGGGAGAAAATCGAAAATCGGGTAAATCGAAGATCGAATGCTCAAAACTCATGACCAAACAATCCGTCAAACTCAAATTTCTTAACAACACCAACTCAAATCTCATAAATCAACTCACAACCCTCTCCCTCGAATCACTCAAACAAATGACAAGCTCAAAAGTTTTGAATTTGTGAGATTTGCACCTAGCTTAAGAGATCGAAAAGATACATTAACAATCTCAATCCTCTAGTGTACCAACTCCTAGCTATTGAAGTCCTCCCAACGGATTTTCTTTTGTGGATTTTGGTTACAAGTGAATTAAGATTAGTTGTGGATCTTTTTAGTGGGTGGGTGGTGGGTGAAAGAAAATTTGTTGTGGTGGTGGAAATTTGATGAAAAATAAAGGAAAAGAAAGAAAATAAAGGGGTCTCGGGTTGCCTCCCGAGAAGCGCTGTTGTTTAAAGTCGTTAGCTCGACTTAATACCTTAAGCTTAATCATTGGGTTTGTGCTCCATGTGTGACAATGGTGGTTCCATGTCAATCTCCACTTCAAGTACCTGCAAAATTGATTGAGAAGAACTCTTGCAATGCATCGTTAATACCTAGCTTACTACAACATGGTTGAGCATATAACATCTGATTATATCCCAAACCTAGCATTAAGGCAACAACAAACATCAACTAGTAGTACTCCTAGCTAATCCAAGTCATGACCATTAATATAAATGTTTAAAGCTAGACAATAACCAAGATATAAAGTATGAGTCAATCAACCATTCCCAAGAGAGTTTAAGCAACAAGTTCCATGCTTCTTGTCCAAAATACAAAAGTGAAATACATAGAGCTCAATGGAAGATGAAAACTAGAAACTAAAACAAAAAGGGAATTCTTTATATGAGTGGCCAACCAAAAACAAAGAGCACAAGCAATTCCATTCAAAAATCACACTAAATACAAACAAGTAACACCGTTTCCCCAGAACGGCGCGCCAAAATTTGGCGGGCGCGGATGTGTCGTTGTGCACCGCACCCGGCCAAAGATAAAATTTCTCCTACTCTCTTTTACACTAAGCAAGTATAATGGAAGTAGGGGTCGTATCCACAGGGAAACAGGGACGAGTTTTATATTCAGCGTGATTCAAAACCTAGATTAAGCTAAGGGCCGAGAAACCTAATAATAATAACAAAGGGGGGGTTTCAAGTAGATTATAACTAAACTACAACTAACTAGCATATAAACAAAATGAGAAATCAATTATAGGAAGGATCTTGAGTCCGATTAACATCCACTTCAATTCATTATCGATCATTGAACCTCGACTCTAATTATTTCCATTATTATCTATTGTTGAGAATTAATCTCGCATTCTCCTTATTCTTAGTTGAATAGCACGATCGCCGTGACTATAAAACCCTAACTAAAGGATAACCTAGTCCGATCTGCGTCTAAGTTCAATCCGATAAAAAGCAATAAACACAGAGAACCAATAGACCCGCTAACGTCATACAAGCGATAAACATTCAACAGTTGATTCAATTTCCCCAAGAAATAACCAAGATGATCAGCATCTAAATTACTCCCTAGTTTGCTACCAAATGATAAAAGAATAAAACAATCCGATCCTATTCTTAAATCTAGCATTAGATTAATTACACAATCAAACTAGTAATATTCCTAGCATAATCATGCAAAAATCATTGAAAGCAAGCATAGAAATTAAACCATAATCAAAGGAATTAAATAGAGGGGAAAGATCTCACAATAATGCTTGAAGCTCCATATTAATCTCGTTCAAGAACGGTTCAAGCTACAATCGGCATAGCATAAGCCAATCCCATAATTGAAATCTACAAAAACTAAATTAGAAAATAAAAACTAAAAAGATGAGACAACAAGAGAGGAGTGGAGTTTTGGAAACTCCATCCCCTTGTGGCTGCTGCCCCATAGGTCTAAAAACAAAGTTTAGTATTTATACTAAGGCTTAAAAGTCAGCCGACATTTAGACCGACCTAGGGGTCGCGAGGTGCGATACGAGTCGCACCGTGCGATAAGCTACCGCCTTCGCAACGAGCTGAAGAGCTGGGCCAAAACCACGCAGGTCGCGAGGTGCGAGAAATCTCGCGAGGTGCGAGCAGGCAGGTCGCGAGGTGCGACATTCCTCGCGAGGTGCGAGCCGGCTTGCCGGGCGGGTTTGGCTCGAGCGCTGGCGCGCGCCGGGACGAGCGAGGCCGCTGGGCGCTTGGACGAGCGCCGGGCGTGCGTTGGCTTGGTTGGCGATGGGCGCCGGGCAGCTCGGCTGGCTGAGCTTGCGGGTGTGCGGGCTGCTGGGCGATGGGCGCCGGGCAGTCGTGCTCGCTTGCGATGCTTCGAGCTTGGCTTGGCGAGCTTGTGGCTTGTGATGCTCGGCTCAAATGCATTTTACCTTGGAAGCTCGGAATGCATAACATTAACACAACTTATATCGCAAAACTCCGAACTTCCGCTAAGGATGATTTTTATGCAAACCTTAACAATTACGAACAAATCCTTTAGCAATGTGCACCTAAAATACCACAAGAACATCGTATAACTTGAGCGCATCAAATACCCCCCACACTTGAACTTTACTCGACCTCGAGTAAACTCAAAATGAGGATCACCAAATAAATCATCGCCCAAGCTATCGAAACCAACCTACACTCCCCATCAACTACATCATCATCATCACATCTTAACAAAATACGCTCAAAACCTAAACGTAAGGGATGATGATTCCCCCACACTTAGATTCAAGCTCACCTGAAATATACAAAGACGCGACAACAATAATAACCAGCAACACCAACAAGTTTAACCAACAACACCAACGAGAATCAAAATGCCGACTCACGACACACTAAAGTATCGCCTCTCCCAAACCTCAAAAGATGACCTACTACTACAACAACTAACTTAAAATAGCAAGCCATGGAACAAAGACAAAAAGGGATAAATTCCATGCTTACTCCCAAAAACAATCAACCAAAAGAATGCGAAAGCCAAAATAAATAGATCTTCACAAAACAAAGGATGAATTCACTAACCCAACCCGAAAACGCTTTCAACCTTATGACACCATCTCCGGCAAATGAGTTTTCAAAGTGTATAATTCTCTCTTAATCTCTCATTTTGCCTAGGAGCCCTTTCGGGTTTTCATCCTAGCTTCTCACATTTTTTTTTATCTCACCATCTTACCCGCTCAATATAAGCCACTTTTTTTGCATAAGTTGCCCTTTCGGGTTTTCAACCTATCCGGCCCCCATTTTTGCCTCGAGTCGCCCACCCTTGTGGGTTTTCAACTCAGCGGGTTTCATTTCATCATCATTTTTTTATTTTTTTTTTTTTTTTTTTTTTTTTTTTTTTTTTTTTTTCAAATTGAAAGTAATATACACAACATAGATACATGAGAATGAGAATACCCTCCCCCCTACTTAAACTACACATTGTCCTCAATGTGTCGACAATTAGAAGAAAAAGTAAACTGAAAATGGGGGGAGAAAATCGAAAATCGGGTAAATCGAAGATCGAATGCTCAAAACTCATGACCAAACAATCCGTCAAACTCAAATTTCTTAACAACACCAACTCAAATCTCATAAATCAACTCACAACCCTCTCCCTCGAATCACTCAAACAAATGACAAGCTCAAAAGTTTTGAATTTGTGAGATTTGCACCTAGCTTAAGAGATCGAAAAGATACATTAACAATCTCAATCCTCTAGTGTACCAACTCCTAGCTATTGAAGTCCTCCCAACGGATTTTCTTTTGTGGATTTTGGTTACAAGTGAATTAAGATTAGTTGTGGATCTTTTTAGTGGGTGGGTGGTGGGTGAAAGAAAATTTGTTGTGGTGGTGGAAATTTGATGAAAAATAAAGGAAAAGAAAGAAAATAAAGGGGTCTCGGGTTGCCTCCCGAGAAGCGCTGTTGTTTAAAGTCGTTAGCTCGACTTAATACCTTAAGCTTAATCATTGGGTTTGTGCTCCATGTGTGACAATGGTGGTTCCATGTCAATCTCCACTTCAAGTACCTGCAAAATTGATTGAGAAGAACTCTTGCAATGCATCGTTAATACCTAGCTTACTACAACATGGTTGAGCATATAACATCTGATTATATCCCAAACCTAGCATTAAGGCAACAACAAACATCAACTAGTAGTACTCCTAGCTAATCCAAGTCATGACCATTAATATAAATGTTTAAAGCTAGACAATAACCAAGATATAAAGTATGAGTCAATCAACCATTCCCAAGAGAGTTTAAGCAACAAGTTCCATGCTTCTTGTCCAAAATACAAAAGTGAAATACATAGAGCTCAATGGAAGATGAAAACTAGAAACTAAAACAAAAAGGGAATTCTTTATATGAGTGGCCAACCAAAAACAAAGAGCACAAGCAATTCCATTCAAAAATCACACTAAATACAAACAAGTAACACCGTTTCCCCGGCAACGGCGCCAAAATTTGGCGGGCGCGGATGTGTCGTTGTGCACCGCACCCGGCCAAAGATAAAATTTCTCCTACTCTCTTTTACACTAAGCAAGTATAATGGAAGTAGGGGTCGTATCCACAGGGAAACAGGGACGAGTTTTATATTCAGCGTGATTCAAAACCTAGATTAAGCTAAGGGCCGAGAAACCTAATAATAATAACAAAGGGGGGGTTTCAAGTAGATTATAACTAAACTACAACTAACTAGCATATAAACAAAATGAGAAATCAATTATAGGAAGGATCTTGAGTCCGATTAACATCCACTTCAATTCATTATCGATCATTGAACCTCGACTCTAATTATTTCCATTATTATCTATTGTTGAGAATTAATCTCGCATTCTCCTTATTCTTAGTTGAATAGCACGATCAGCGTGACTATAAAACCCTAACTAAAGGATAACCTAGTCCGATCTGCGTCTAAGTTCAATCCGATAGCAAAGAATAAACACAGAGAACCAATAGACCTGCTAACGTCATACAAGCGATAAACATTCAACAGTTGATTCAATTTCCCCAAGAAATAACCAAGATGATCAGCATCTAAATTACTCCCTAGTTTGCTACCAAATGATAAAAGAATAAAACAATCCGATCCTATTCTTAAATCTAGCATTAGATTAATTACACAATCAAACTAGTAATATTCCTAGCATAATCATGCAAAAATCATAGAAAGCAAGCATAGAAATTAAACCATAATCAAAGGAAATAAATAGATAAGAAAGATCTCACAATAATGCTTGAAGCTCCATATTAATCTCGTTCAAGAACGGTTCAAGCTACAATCGGCATAGCATAAGCCAATCCCATAATTGAAATCTACAAAAACTAAACTAGAAAATAAAAACTAAAAAGAGAAGACAACAAGAGAAGAGTGGAGTTTTGGAAACTCCCTCTCCTTGTGGCTGCTGCCCCCTAGGTCTAAAAACAAAGTTTAGTATTTATACTAAGCCTCAAAAGTTAGCCGTCATTTAAACCGACCTAGGGGTCGCGAGGTGCGATACAGGTCGCACCGTGCGATGAGCTACTGCCTTCGCAACGAGCTGAAGAGCTGGGCCAAAACCACGCAGGTCGCACCGTGCGAGATTCCTCGCGAGGTGCGAGATACAGGTCGCGAGGTGCGACCATGCTCGCGAGGTGCGAGCCTGCCGGGCGTGCGATGGGCGCCCGGGCGATGAGCTGGCGAGCGATGCCGGGCCGGGCAGCTTGGTCGAGGCCGCTGAAGGCCGGGCGAGCGCCGGGCCGGGCGGCAGGCGATGATGCTTGCGATGCTTGGCCGGGCTTGGCGATGATGCTTGGGCTTGCGGTGGAGTTTGGGCTTGCGGTGGAGTTTGATGCTTGGGCTTTGCTCGGCTCAAATGCACTTCACCTTGGAAGCTCGGAATGCATAACATTAACACAACTTATATCGCAAAACTCCGAACTTCCGCTAAGGATGATTTTATATGCAAACCTTAACAATTACGAACAAATCCCTTAGCAATGTGCACCTAAAATACCACAAGAACATCGTATAACTTGAGCGCATCAGTATGTCAAGGGACTGTAGCCAAGCAGTCATTGCATGATGGCGCCAAATTTCATTTTTAATGGAAACAACCCTCTTGCCTGGGAAAATATTCCAGATACCAGGATTGGATTTAAAAACCAAGAAGTACAAAAAGATCAAGCTTGGATGCCAAACCTCATATGGAGATACAAGATTAAAGCTGACTTCACCATAACAGCTGCAATCATCAAGATTAGAGAGGAACAAATGAGGATCAAAAGAAATGTTTTCTTCCTCTGAACCCTTAGGTGCTTCAAAAGCAGAAGAGGGGTTAAGAACCATCAAACAATGTAAGTATATGTGGACCCAGCAAGTCAAAAGCCACAGATGTCCAAATCCCTTGTCAGTAGAGAATATAGGGGACTCAGAGGTATGAATTCCAAAATCTTTGAAGGATTCTCTACTCCTGAAAAGACATCTATAAAGTTGTCCCAACAGAACAGGAGCCAAAGCTACTTCTTCAGAAGTACAGGAGATATTAACAGCTAGAGATAGCCATAACGTTACTACTCCTCCAACTCTAGACATCATTAAAAAGTGAGAAACAGTACTTCCTCTTGAGAAGTTACTTCTTCACCAGGATCTTTATTAATGAAGAAATCAACAAATTCACGAAAGCCACATTTGCTAGCACTAGCGGAAGGACTAGCAATTTGGCGAAAGGTTGATAAACACTGATTGTACAGCTGGTTATGTTCTTTAACATGGTGAAAAATAGGGAGTTCAATTCCATATTTACCTGTTGGAGAACTCCCAGTAATAAAGGTAATATCAGCCAATGTTACAGTCATTGGTCCCCATCTCGAACAAGAAGCAATTGATGGCGGGGTCCCAACAAGCCAATAAGGCAGTGGACATGGCTCCGTCAAAGGGAATGGTTTCATAAGAAGCCAACCTCAAGAAGGGCAATATTTTATGTAATACTCCGTATTTTAAGGAATTATTTTGCTAAATAAGAAAATATAAAGTACAAGTGAAAGTATTTTATATTATAGTTTAGGTAAGACTACAATTATAATTTAATTATACAACCTACTTTGGTACCTAATTATATTTTAATTCGGTTTTTGTTAAATAATAAATCAGAATTCGATTTGGAAACAAATCCTAATAAACTAAGGTTTCTCATACTATAAATAAGAAAAGGAAGAAAAAAAAAATTTATTAGAAAACCCTATTCTTAACTCGGCCGTGTTTTTTTCTTCTTCCCTCTCAATATCCTTTTCTCTCTCCTCTCTTCTCCTCCTTCCTCACGCTGCTCCTCCTCCTCCTACGTTCTTCCTCCCTCATCGGTCTTTCCTGTTGATTTCGTCGGCTCTATTGCTTCGTCAAGCACAGCAACCGTCGGCAGAGACTCACGACACGGGGAGGCAGGTTCGTGTGGGTCGCGCGAGGCTCCGACTGCTGGGTTCGTCGAGGGCGTGCGGTGCGTCGAGGCGAGGGACGTGTGGTGCGTGCGTGGGCTCGAACCTTCGAGCGTGGTGGCGTGTGACTGGTGTTGCAGCTGGATTCCTTCAATACGTCGCCGGTGATCGTCGCCGGCGAAGTCTTCTCGGTAAAGAAAAAAAAATTTCTCTTTTCTACTCTGAATTAATTCATATAATCTGATTTTTGTTATTCTTTGATTAAATTTGGTTAAGTTTGATGATTTTTAAATAAGGCATAAAGTAAAGAATAAAAAAAATCAGATTTGTGATTATACTCATAGTTCTTATGATGATTTTTAGTTCTCAATTCTATTTTTATTATACTTATGGATATTGGGTAAAGTTGTGATTTTAAATAAAGGTACATATTATGAACTAAAGGAAATCAGATTTATATTATACTACTAGTTCCTACTTTGATTTTAGTTCTTCAATTCCGAGTTTATAGTTCTTTTATATATGTACCTATTTAAGTTTGTTACTATACACAAAGTGGTATAAAAGTTAAGAAAAATCAGATTATTAGTTATAGTTAGAATATTATAATGGCCTTGTTATTCAAATTTGATTTTTAGTAGTATTGGATATAAGGATTTAAATGGAGTTGGTAAAGGTACTATGGTATTAAACTAACTAAAATCAGCTTTGCCCACTATTATTGGTTCTTAAAAGACGTTAAGATCAATAGAATTATGGAAGAAAAGAAAGTTAATGAACAACAAGATTACTTATTTTTATACTCCGAAATACTAAGTTTTATATAATTAGTCACGTGTTATATGTTAATAATATCAAGGACTTAGCACTGAAGTATTTCTATTATTCGATTAGGTCCCAATTTCATAAGCGAAACGTTTTAATAATCAGCAAAGATTCTCCGTTACAAGGTACGTACGCGTACTAGTTCAGTTCGATATATTAGTATCATGTTTAGGTTGTGATTGTTATATTGGAACCTAGAACCATGATAGGGAACTGTGGTTGATTATGATTGATGAGATTGTTTGGTAACGTGAAATCAATTGGAAATCTGTATGTATTTCCTTGTTGTATGACTTGTGAGTTGGAATGAGTTATTATTGGTATGCGTAATTCTATCGCATTACAAGCATGAAATGAGAATTGGATTGAAAGCATATGATTTATTGTTGTAACAAGGATGTTGCAAGAGATTGCTTTAATTAGAGAATTTGAGCAATGTACCTAAGAATTTAACGATTATATGTTCGATGTTGTATGAATGAATATTATTAAGAAGGATTTTGGCAATAAACTTGTAGTTGGATTCCCTACAAGTGATGAACAATGGGGGGAGTGTGAGACTTGTTCTACACTCCTACGCAGGCCTACTGTGACGACAGTAGTGTCCTTACAAATTTTGATAACTCAAGTAGGCGGAAGGTTCCGTACGATCTTGGGGGTATGCATACTAAGGTGATGGATGTGGAACGGAACGAAACCGTATTTACATTCCATCTAACAGACCAAGTTGTCTATTAAGGATTCAGTAGCCCGTATGATTCTAGTAAGATGACGGTGCCCGTTCGCTGCCAACTAAATAAAAAGTAAAGAATGTAATGCTATGGTAGTATCATGTCTAGGAATGATCCTTTTTATTCTGTTTATGCTTTGTGTGCACTTACTGCTTTACTATGTACTCAGCATAGCTGATTGTGTGTTATTGTGTTGTTTGTTGACCTGTGATGAACCATTGATGCTTCAATGGGGAGCGAGAATAGGTGTCTTGGTGTTCTTTGCATGAGTTTGGCATACGGGGGATATTTTCTGGTTTATAAGCTTTTAAATGTTTTTATTGAACTTATAGAACAATTAGTATGAATAGTTAATGGTTTGAATAAAAAGGGGTCTATGGTGATTCCCGAGTTGTAATTTGAAGTGAACATTTTATTTCCGCTGCAATGTAGTTTTATTAATAAGAAGTTGTAACGTTTTGATTTTATTATGCCTTGCGTTTCACCGCGACGGTAACACTCCCGAAGTCGATGCAACGTAGTCGTGGACGTGTATGGATTTTGGGGGTGTTACATTTTATCTTGGACCATTTGTCATGAAAAGGTTTCATGAGAAGAAACCATGCTCTTGCATCCACTCCTGAAATCCAATCTTTAAAAAGGCTTGCTGGATAAAGGTCAATGCAAATGTTGGAGAGATTTTGGAGCATATGGAAGCGTTCTGGGTTTATTATCTTCTAAATTGATATGATCCAAGAACGGATAGCATTATTGCTCTAAGACTGTTTTGCGCTTTGGTTTTTGAATCTTGAAAGGAAAACAAGGACCAATAGTGGCAATTCTATCCTCTAAAGGAATACTAGAGTCAGTGTTTTTATTCACATACCAGAACACTTGAGACTTATAAGTCCCAAGGTTCACTCTAATGGCGTTGCATAATTGACGAGCTGCCTCAGATTGCATGGCGTCACTTTTCTTAGCAAGCGCATTACGAATTTCATCTTCACGAACTCTTTCATTAGACATGGTGAATTGAAGTTTGGTGATGGTTATGAATTCGTAAAGAAATGAATTCACTTGGTCTGAAAGATCTTCAATTTTCCTAAAATCCTTGAAAAGGGTATTAATGGAGAAGACAACCAAAATGAAACAATAAAAGGACAAATCACGTGCAAAACGCGTGTTGTGTTTTATTTTGGGTCATGGTTTATTTGGGTCATGTTAAAGCCCAGTTTTGATAAATTAAAACATAAGTTCATGAAGTCATATTAAAAAGCCCATTTCCAAAGGGCACGTGACTTAAAAGCCCATATTAAGGAGTCAGTTACCCAAAAGCCCATTCCAAAGGGGCGTAACTCTTCATTGTTTAAGAGACGGTAAATTCCTTTATAAAAATGGATAAGTGTAATGAAATTATCACACTACTCATCTCTTGAAACAACACCCCCAAAAAATCCTTTCATTTCCCAACCGTCTCAAAAAGTCTTCTTCGCCAGACATGAATGCACCTCAACCATCTGCCGAATCCTGTATCACAGGGGTTCAAGAGGTCAACCACAAGAGGTTGACCATCCCTTCCTCCCTCCTCCAGAAATACCATAGGAGAGAGAATAGGAAGAGAAGGAAGAAGAAGAAGACGAGGAGGGTACTCCTCCATCATCAGATAAATCTGATGATGATGATGATGATGAGGATGACGATGACGATGAGCCCGCCGCCAAGCGGATGAGGGTCGACGAAGAAGATCTCCTCGAGGAACCCTTCGCCAGAGAGGAGCACTTCTTCTATCCTCTTAGCGATGACTCCAGCGACGCTGCCGCTGGAGATGATGAGGAAGAAGTGGATTATGATGGCGACAAGCCACAATCCCCAAGGGATTAGACATAGGCCTAGAGTTTAGAGCTCTAAAATTCTAAACAAAATTTGTAAATTTTTATCCTAAGATAAAAATTTTAATCTAGGTTGTAAATTTCCCTTTTAAAATTAATAAAATTAAAATTTTCTCAACTCAGTCCAAGTTTCTTTTATCTTATATCTTGTTTGCATTGTTTATTTTGCCCAATCAAAATTGTGCAAATTATATTATGTTATTTAAAAATAACTGTCAAATCAAATGATGTAAAATCTACGGTTAAGATTAAATAGAAGAGAAATAAAGTGTCTCTTGGGATGTTAACTCTGAAAATGTATTAATGAAATGGAAATAAGTTACTTCAAAAAATAATAATTACCATTTAACTTCACACGCCACTAATGGCCTAACAGTGACATGAAACATTAAGGAGTTAATGGGCAAACTCATTCCTATCCACTAGGGCCATGACTTGAAGTTATTAAAATCAGTTATAAAATAACTTGAAGAGATTAAGATCGGTTATAAAAATATAACGTGACATAATTATCTAAAAAGATAATATCAATCGCTTCATAAACCCCTAACAAATAGGGATAACAGTTATGGTAATCATATAATAAATATGCTACCTTAACCTTGAGAAATTTTCACTCATAATATCTTTACTCCACCATCAACAAACCCAAAAAACTTTGTGGGCATGGCTAACCAACAAGTCGCTTTTTTACCATTTCTTGGTGAATGTTGGACGCATCGGTTCAATAAAGACATCACACAAGAGTTTAAAGAGGAAGAGATGACAAAATGGCAAGCTAAAATTATAAGACTCTTTGGAAAGGGCCCAAAGGTCCAATCAGGAGATCTAAGGAGCAAGGGTCTAGTGTTCACTAGAGGAAAAAAGGCAAAGGGCTGCAGCGCAAGGCCTGCGGTTTTTAAACAACCGCAATCCTTAAGTACAAAGGGTTGCGGTTAGCCCAAAAACCGCAGCCCTTCAGTACAAAGGGTTGCGGTTAACGCAAAAACCGCAATCCTTCACCTTTTCATTTCCCCTTAAAACTTCCCTCGCTACTGAATCCCCGCACTCACACCAGATCCTAGCTACTGAATCCCCGCCTCTCTCTCTCTCTAACTCACTCCCCTGCCTCTCTATCTCTATCACACTCACGCGGTCAAGCCCCTGCCCATCTCTCTGACATCGGCTGTGGTCGCCACCTCGTCGCTGCGCCTTCTTCCCTCACTCTTCTCTCTCCTCAGCCGCGCCTCCTTCCCTCACTCTTCTCCTCCTTTCGTTTTCGTCGCTCGACCACCGGTGCTGCAGATGGTTGTATCGTCAACTTCCTTCCATTGTTCGCATTTCTCACCCAACTCGCCACGATAAAGCTCGTCTTCTTGGTTACAAGGCCAAGCAGGTAATTTCATCTTTTTTTTTTGTTGATGATTTAATTTTCAGTTATTGTTTAATGTAATATGTGGTTTATTTTTGTGGGTTGATGTATTTTTTTGGAGAATTGGAGTTTTGGATCTGTTTGTATTTTGAATGGTTTGTTTGAAATGATAAGGTTTGCCCTTTTTTTTTTGTATTTTGTGGTGATTGATCTTTCATGTGATGGGTTGTTTTTTATGGTTGAATTATGATCTTGATAGTTGGTATAGCAATATTGAAATTGGATTAGATTTGAAGCTTGTAAAACCTAAAAATGTTCATCACAATGTAGGACTAATTACGAATTATTAAGCGACAGTAAGATGCTCTAGTCCCAAGGAGGTTTACAAGAGGGATCAAATTCCAAATTTAGAACTCCTTGAAATAAATGTCATGAAACTAGGTCATGTATACATTAGCTAATAGAAGATCAAAAAACGCCCAGCCAGACCGGAAAAAACACGAAGCAAACAGAATTTAGTTTGTGATTCTATCATAACATGAACTCACCCTAAGAAGAGGAATTAATCGTTTATCATTAAGTTCACAATAATCAATGACTCTATCAACTTCCTTCATAGCATTCCACCCTTTTGCTATAAATTTCATGGCTTTCTTGTTTCTGCTGTGAATCCCTCTCTATTTCAGTCATTCGTGCTATATGTTAAGACAAAGATCAATTGAAAAACACATAACAACATTGCAGAAAGACATACCAACTGGAAGAACTGGGATGTTGCAAGGTTTTTACTTGGTTGTAATTTCTTTCTCTTTCTTGTTTGTGTTCCTACAAGTGTAAATATGTGGTTTACTTATCACCATTTATTCCAGAAAATAGCAGCAGTTGGATATCATTTTCAGAAGGAAAGTAACTAACTAATTGTTTCCCAATTATTGACAAACTAGATTTGTGAAAGACGGAGCAATCTGATGGAGCCTATTGTTACTACTTTTTCTTGGGTTGTTGTATGTAGTAGTTCAGTCAGATTATGTGAAAGAGAAAGATATAAAGCTTAGAGAGGGAGAAAGATATAAAGCTTAGAGAGGGCAACATAATAATCTTGAGCTAGATGCATCTTTGAAATTAATGTTGGATGTTGATTAGGCATGCACAGGTGTGGCGCATATTGCTTTGAATGATAAATTTGGTGCTGAGTTACTTGGATTTTGCTTCTTCGGTCTCATAATGCTTAGCTAAACTATCCAAAGTCCATTAGGCTAGACTCTAGAATGATCAAAAGATTTCATTGTCACTACGTACAGTAGTCGATAAGCAGTATATCACTTATACATCTTTGTTGATGCCTTGTCATCTAGTTTTATCTTGTGCATGTCTGTTTATCCTAGTCTATAGTTCTTGATAAGCTAAAGCAACACGAGGTTACAAGACCTCTAGTGACGAACGTGTTGGTTTGATTTGTTGTTTGCCTAGTTTGCCAGTCCATAGTCCTCTTTTAAGTTGTCATATGTTTGTTATTCTCCTTTTTTGGCCTCTGCTTTGGCCCTTCCTGGCATATTTTTATACATAATTTGCTCAACAATGTTCTGGTAAGTCGCATTTTCTCTTTTATTTCATGTATGAACCCAAGAAAGGTAGTACAAAATGAAAACATACAATTTCTGCTGTAATAGAAGTGTGAGAGAACAAAGTTCTGATAACTAGTGTAAAACTAGTTACAGTCTTCATTTTAAGGAAACAGAACAAAGCCACAAAAAATCCATAGTTCCTGTGTGTTTCAATTAATGCATAACGTTTAGTTTCAAAAAAGGAGAATTCTGCAAATTAAAAGAAATTTATATGAAGATTTAAACTTTCTACTCCTCTAGTGTTTGTGTTTTTGTTGACTTGGTCTAAAACAATCTAGCTATTTTAGTTGGTGTTGTGTGCTGATCATTAATCTGATATTTTGATTTATGTATCTTTGGAGGGACCCTATATATGAAGCGAAGAGGAGAGAATTGTTACATATTGACTCGTAATGTTCCAAGTATGAGAAAAGGTATGTATTATTCTTACTCTTTTTTTGTGCTGCTTTTTTTGAGTTATGTTTTAGAAATTAGAACCCTTTTACTCCGAAGTTGATTGTTCGAGGATGAACCTTATTTACCCCCCTTTCCCTCTTAGTTTAAGATGATTGTTCGAGGAATTAGTATGGGCATTGTAGCCCCCTTTGGGATCATGGTGCTGGTTTTGTTCAATTATTTTTGGTTGTTCACTAGTGGAAAAAAGCCCATCTGATCCGGTCAAAACCGGACTTACTGATCCGATTTTGGTCCGGAACGGGTGGGCTTGAAACAGTTTATAAATATTAACTGATCCGGTCCTAAACCAAATCAGTTAATCATTTACTGATCTGATTTTGAAGGAAAACTGGATCAGTTAATCATATTAACTAATCCAATTTTCAGCCACAACCGGGTCAGTTAAGTGTAAATCATATTATTTTTTTTTAAAAAGGGCAACTAACTGATCCGGTTTATTTGATGAACCAGATCAGCTATGTTTGATCTGAAATAAAAAAATACCAGGTGTCATTTTCATCAAGCAGGGGCATCAACTTTAGAACTACATTCAAAAGTTTATATTACAAGGAGATCTACGTGCCATACAAGCACATGTACCAAATGCCATGATTATACAACAATTATGACTAAAAAAACTAGACTATGATTAACTATACTTCATAATCGACCTTAAACTATAGTATGTAAGCCTTTGGAGAATCAGATTCTCTTCATACTGTGGATTTTGAGAGTAAGCATAATTAGGAACCTGTAAACAACAAACTAAGAATCTTTCATAAAGAAAAAGGAAAAAAAAAAAAAAAAAAAGCTACATGATTACCAGCTTCCTCTCCGTACCTGGACCTAGAAGCCAAAGGTACTAACCAGCCTTGAAGTGATCACAGTTGAACCAAAGGCAAAACAATGGGAGCATAATCTCAATGTTAAGGCGAGGAACAGATTTCTCTACAATATCTATAAATGGCATGTTTCCTTGACAAGTTCAAAAACTCTAATTTGCAGTCACATAGTCATACTCATACCAATTACTTGATGCACCATAAATCATGATCTTTGACAGTCACGAGAACAATTTTAGCTGCATTATACATGTACTAGCAGGAAAGCTACCAACAAGTCATCCAAATCGCAAAACATACAATGCTCTCATCACTTAAAACATTGGATAACACGAGCCATTGAAACACCTATTTAACAACGTGCCCATTTCTGTGAAATAGCCCATATCCCTGCAGGGAAAAAAAAGCAGTTAGTTAGTTATCAAGAAACAGGCATCAGAGAAGATGAATGCAATAATTCAAGGAGACCCACTGAAACACCTATTTAGCAATGTGCCCATTTCTTGCTTGAATCTGATGAAAAGATTCGTACTTGTATAAAGGATGCAAGAATGATGAAAAGGAAACTCAGGGGAAAATGACTCTTAAGATAACAAAAGATAAGGGACCTTATCTTTTGATTGTAGCTTGACAACGCCAATTTAGCACAATCAAGAGTTTGCACATACGATTGCTGCTCAGCCCTCTACGTTTCAGGTGAAGAATTGCACAAGGGAAGGATTTGTTCAAAACATAAGCGCCCATCCTCAGCAAAGAGTTCTGACCATTCTTTGGGACTAGAGTTATAGAAAGTGATTCACTTTCTCCGCTGCTGCTACTGGCAAGTGGCAAACCAACATCAAATGAACAGTTCCGGTTTCGAAACATAAACCAAGAAGACAAAAGGACGAGAGTAAAACAAAAAGAAAGAGAAAACCGCAAAGATACCTGGTAGAATCTGTGCCCTTGTCACTGGCATAGCCATATTGAGAAGACTTCGCAAAGTTTTGGGTCTGCAACGAAAAGTCATCCCCGAATGGAATACTTAGATTTAGCAACTATATCAAGTAGGATGCAGCAAAACTAAAGTTAGTGAAAGCATAAAAGCTCTTTGTTTTCAAAAAAAAAAAAAAAAAAAAACATACAATCTTCCAACTAAAAAAAATGGAGGAAGTATATCATAAGATGTAAAAACCTAGCCTTCAAAGTGATCAGACAATATACAAGTTATCTTATATTATACACGCCTATTGTTGACAACGAGCCAAAAAACATAAGAAATTAGAAGCAACAAATTTAGACCTAGAGGCTAGAAATACAATTGTGAAAATATCAAGCAACTTGGCCTAAAAACAACAAGGAACTTGTAGCAATAAAAAGAAAATATAATAATTGTAACCATAGCAGAAAAAGTAAATTAGCCACAGACAAACAAACTCAAAAACCACAACAATTTAGAATACATCATGGAGAAAACAAAAAAGCAACCCCAAAATTTGACTCAAATACAACAAACAACTAACAGACAACGCAAAAAACGTAACCATAGCAGAAAAAGCAAATGGAACACAGCCAAAATAACAACAACATAGGAACATAGCTGAAATTCGAAATCAAACATAGCCAAAATCACAATAATTTAGAGTATAACATGGAGAAAACCCAAACCAGCCAAAACAAAGAAACTAATCGCAACTGAAATCTTAATTGTCGAAGGAAACAGAAACCGTATTTAAAAAGTAACAACACCACCATCTGATTGCACAACGATTAAACGATAAATCGCACCACAGCACACTATCAAAACCAAATTTAAGAACAACAAGATGTTCTCAAAAACACAGAACTTCTGTTCCTCATAGATCTCAATCACAGACAAAAGTCAAAATTACTTATACTGCCTAAAACTCCTATTTAGCTTGCAAACTACATACATATTAACTCTAATTAGCTAAACCAAAAACACTAAATTTAGTAACATAACTTTGCTAAAATTTGATCACTATATTTGCTTTAATTTTTAGTAAAGCTGTAAAAAGGTAAACTTTTCACAAATCATTGACAAAACTTACCACTTAAGCAGAACCAAAATCAGGCTAATAATCAAACCCGAAAACCCTAACTCAAAAGTGCAATAAAATTTCCACATAAATTCAACACACTCAAAAAAAATATCCAAAATTAAGGCAAATCAAGAGAAAAGAAGATCTAAATTAGCAGGAAAAACCGAGGAGAGAGGATTTAAACTCACTTAGAAGTTAAGATCACAAAAAAGGTAGAAAAATTTGCAAAAAAGGAAGTGCATCATTGAGCTAGCAAGGTAAAGTGGAAACTCTTGTTTATTTTTTTGATTATCTTTTTAATCATCTACTAACATTCTCCTTGTTTTCTTGTTATCATTCTTTTAATCTTTGGAGTGATTTGGGTATGTGGAAGTCCTAATAGGTTCCCAACCTTAAATCACCCCACCTAGAATAGTCACCTCTAATGGGGTGACTATTAGGAAACAATTTGATTATGTGATTCTCCTTAATCAAGTTCTTAATCACCACCAAAAATGATTTCATAAAAAAAATTCAAGACAGGTTGTGCATAAACATCTTCATAAAAAAAGAAAATGTGATCTTTGTAATTATAATCAGTTTTAATTTCGTATTATATTCCATTTTTCGTCTGCATTAACTAATTAGTTCATAGGCTTTAATATTTATGTTTCCAGCAAATGAGCTTTGGAATTTCTAAAAAACGAATTTTTTGTAAATAATTAAAAATCATACAACTTTGTTGTGCAAAACTGATTTTGTTCAGTACCACCTAGGATTGTTCTTTCAATAAAATAAAAAAATAAAATTATTTAGATAAAACTAATGACATAAAGTTTGAAGAAAACATCAATAGCTTTTCAAAAATATAAAAATCATGTTCATATGAATTTTATACAATTTTATATCATTTTTACAAAAACGTTTATGTAAATCACTAAATTCCATAAAATTGAATTTCTTTTCAGTTAAGAAAATAAATAAAAAAATGGTCTTAAAAATGTCCAATTCAAGTAAAATAAATTATTCTCGTCTTTTAAAGTGTCTAGAATGTTCATACCAAATTTCACTCCAAAATAAGTTCAATAAGTTAGGTTTCAAAGAACAAATTGAATAAAGGTCTTGTTTTGACCAGTTTTGAATATAAAATTCACAATAATTCAAGTGTTCACTAAAAACTTGTGAAATTTTGATACAACATAAAGAACTAACTGATATATCCATATATGTATCATATGCTCAATTTAACACTTTGTAAAGAAAGTTATGAATTTTGTAATTCAGTACAAGAACAAAAAGGCAATCTGAAAAATGAAATAAAGTGATTAGCTCAACTTTTATAAAAAATATTTTCTTCATACGAAAATGTGAATAAAAAATCATGAATTTTTTAAGTTTATCTTAAAATAACTCACTTTATCATGTAAATAAAAGTCATTAAAAATTGTCATAAAAAAATCAAAATCAAAGAAGATAATTAATCTTAACTTTCACAAATTCACAAATTCACGAATAAACATGAATTCCAAATCCCATTCAAGGAGGTGAAGATCAAGGAGCATCAAGGTGAACACCAAGATTGAAGATTTGTATAGATCATAGATTTTGTACATATTGTTGTAATAATAGTTTCTTTGTAAATAATTATTGCATCACTCAATTAATAAAAAAAAAAAACATGGAGATGTTTATGCATAATTTTCATAAATAATTCCACAACTCTTTTTAATTAAATGAGCAACCAATGTTACAAATATTGCATGTTGGGCCAATATATCATACTACCTCCGTTTCTTTTAAATGGTTACACTTTGACATTTTACACTATTCACAAATTTCACTTTGACCATTGTTTGTGACTTATACGGGAATAAAAACATAGTCATGTGGGATCTTGTTATATTGGTTTTAACATGTATTTTATTAATATGTACTTTTTATGATTTTTACAAATACAAAAATATAGATATATGTACTCAAAGTTTTGTATTGGCATGCGTGAAAAGTGTAAGTGTAACAATTAAAAAGAAACGGAGGGAGTAGTATATGAATCAAATGACCCAATCTCAATTAAGAGGAAAAATTACAAATCTAATTAAGTTAAATTGTATGATGATCCATGTTACATTTTAAAAATGTGTTCTCCATATTCAAATGGATTAAACATATAATTTGACATAATTAGGTTGGTAATTATGACCTCCGAATTGATTTTAGGCCGTTTCACGTGTCTCACTTTAAATGGCCAAATTCCAATTAGCCAAACACAAAACACCAAATTCGATCTCAAATTGATTATTTCTCTCCAAATGACCTAATAATCTTCAATTAAGATTATTTCTCAAAAGCCTTCAATTAGGAAGCAAACCTTCTAAGACCTCTCGAAAATCATAAACGTGCACTAGTGGAAAAAACTGCTTTTGCTACTTATCAAATACTCCGGTTGACTAATCAACCCCAGCATTTGTGAATATTTCAATACAAAAATTCACAAATGCTCGGGTTGATTAGTCAACCGGAGCATTTGATGTCAAATGCTCCGGGTTGGTTAGAACCAACCCGAGCACTTAGTCCCTCTCGCAATTCATGAAGCATTGTACCTATATCTAGGATAATTTGGTTAGTTCTTACTAGTGTTGTTGTTGTTGTTGTTTAATATAAAAGATAACGTTTTTTTATTAATGTATTATGCTTGCTGCTGTATAGCTTGACGCTAGATATGATAATGATATTGGGGATTATATACTTCGGTTAGTTTTTACTAGTCTTTGTTGTTGATTAAGATAAAATATAACATTTTTTATTAATGTATTGTCTTTGGTCTTTGTATAGCTTGACACTTCTTTGTTCTTTGTACAGCATTAGTAAGCTCTACTTTTTTTTAAAAAAAAATATATAATTGCCAAATGCTTCAGTTGTTTAGGGAAAACCGAAGCATTTGTACTACAAATGCTCCGGTTTTCCCTTAATAACCGGAGCATTTGATAGTCATATGCTCCGGTTTCCAAAAACAACCGGAGCATTTGAGACACCAAATGCTCCGGTGCCAACCGGAGCATTTGTAAAATGCTCGTATGACGTCTGCTACGCGTGAAATACGGAGCATTTGTGGGCTTTTTAACCAGAGCATTTGAGCTTTTTTCCACTAGTGGTGATCACTATTAAGGTGGTTATTTCAATCCTCGATTAATCGCTAATAAGGGCGGTTGACACAAACTTCTTTTAATCACTAATTAGAGTGATTACCTTAAAACCCTAGTAATCATTAATTAAGACGATTATTCTTCTCATTTTTAATCACTAATTAGATTGATTATTTCAAACCCTAATAATCGTTAATTAGGACGATTATTTTCCTCATTTAATCACTAATTAGGGTGATTATCTTAAAACTTGGTTAACCACCAATTAGGGTGATTAGCTTAACCTTTCATCATATTTAATCACTAATTAGAGTTATTATCTTAAACCTTAATAATCATCAATTAGGGTGATTATTTTCTAACCTTCATTGTTAATCACTAATCAAGGTGATTACCTTTCCATTTTAATCACTAATTAGGGTTATTACTTATTTCCTTCCTTATTAATCACTAATTGAGGTGGTTATCTTAATCCTTCATATTTAATCACTAATCAAAGTGATTATCATAACCCCACTTTAATAACTAATTGGAGTGATTACCTCATTTCAAATAAATTTGTTTAATTCTAATAGTAAGTTATTCATAATCTATTCCCCCCCTCTTCTTTCCCCCGTGGAATTGGCCATTTAGGGTGAGACATAGGCTCGAACTACGACGGTTTTGATCCATGAGTGGAATCCAATCCCACAATGAGTGGTACGTAGTGCATCTTCAGTGCTCAAACCTACCATGTACAAATGATATATTGGTCCTAAATAAAAATGGTTAATGTGTATATGTGCGAATTATGTGATTTTCTTTCGTTTGAATAGCCATGATTACTTTAAAATGGAAGATAGCGCATTTAGTAAAAGCCTGTTCTTTAGAACGGAAGAGGAGACGAGTTCCAGACGTTCGCACCTCTTAACCTAAACCCCGAACCCTATCTTATGGTATGAAAGACCAATTTTCAAAAAGCCTTATCCATATGAAGTCATCATCGTTTTAAATGATATTTCTTGAAATTGATTTTAAAACGATTTATTAAATAAATCTGTCCCTATTCAGATATTACTAGGGTGGCGACTTCCAAGTTTTCTGAAACTCAAAGTCCAATGAGAGACTTTCGTGGGATTCAGACCGTTAATGAAAACAGTAAAAAATCGGATACCACATGCTGGCGCCTTCACTGGGGAAAGATACTTCCACTAGAAGTATATGAGGTTTAAACCTGAACAATGCGTTATTTTCCATATGTATATATAATAAAAAAGTTAATTATGGCTATTCACAATTTAATTTTTGTATATAGCATGCTTATGTGAAAATTACGTGTGCTTGGTCGTTTATCGATCCATACACGTGCACTCTTTTTAACCATTTTCTTATTAGGTCTGATATCTCTGTCTATTGGCAAGGGTCATAACTTTAGAATGACAAATTAATGAATTAAGGGCGTAAAACCTGCATCCGCGAGCTATTGCGATCGGCTCTGTCAGGAGCATCCACCCTCGATGGAAACAATGGAAGTGACTCGAGGCCACTTTAACATAATCTCTCCTTAAATGAATCACCCTTTAGTTGACTTTTTAAACACAAGGATCAATGCACAAATAATGTCCTTTATTTATTTCAGTTATTGAATAATGTGAAAAACTTTCAAAAAAAAAAAAAAAAAAATATTCCTCAGTCTGTTTTCAGTCGGTCGATATTTCAGTAATCATTAAGTGTAGCTGAATTGCTGCCGAAATGATTATTGAAATATTAACAGTATTCTTGTTTATTTATCACCAGTGTCATAAAACAAATGTGTGTGCTCACCCACTTTCAAAAAATCACATTCACTTCATTATTCTTTTTCAAAAAACAAAATTGATTTTTTTTAAAAAGAAAGCAAAAAAAAAGAGTCTTGTTTTGAAAATATGATCCCAAATAAAAAAAAGTAATGAAAAATGAAAAATGAAAAAGAATCATAATCACACGTTCAAAACGTGTCACGTAATTAAAACTGTATAGTCTAAAACCCGAGAAGTCTAGTCTAAAAAAAATTGGCTAAAAAAATGTGTCTAATCAAAAGGGATAATCACATTTCAAAAAAAAAAAACAAAAGGAAAAATTCTTCCATTTCCTGCTAAAAACATAAAGAAAAATTCATCAGTCATTGACTAACATTGTTGGTGTGTATATTTCAGGTACTTCAAATTAGTCTAATCCTAAGAGGTGGAACAGACTTATTCAAACAGGAGAATACATGGCCTGGCGCCTAGCTAGCAAAAATGAAGTCGGAAAAAGGTTGAGACGAACCCGAGTACTTCACATTAGTCTAATCCTAAGAAGTGCAACAGACGTATTCAAACAGGAGAATACATGGCATGACGCCCGGCAAACTGAAGTCTGAAAAAGTTTGAGAAGTACCGGAATCATTTAGTTGCCTTTTCATATGGTACTTTGTAGGTAGAGTTACGTGCGGCTTGATCCCCTAAAAAACAACAAAATTCAATGTTGTAATGCATCTATCTTAGCTTTCTATACTATGTAATGTACTAAAAGGGGTACGTATGCAACTCATTTTTTGAGAGCAGCTGCAAAAAAAAAAAAAAAAAAAAATTTATGTGAAATCTCATATATCAGAACTACGTTGGGCCTGATTCTCCATTCAAAAAAAATCATCACTGAAAAAAAACTTCCCCAAATCCAAATCCACTCATGGAGATAAGTAGGCAACCTTCGGGTGTGGCCCCTTTTGCATTTAATACTTTCTTTTGCGGTTTCAGCACTCCGTAGATGCAGACCACTACAAAGAAGAACACTATCTGGGGCATTATAATTTGCCAAAATGAGGACACAGGCCTCGTGATACCTCTTTTCTCTTATTTCTATAGTAGCGGGAAATGGAAGGATATTATCAAATTGATATTAAAAATCGTTTGTGTATTATCCCAAAAAAAAAATGAGTCCAAGAGTGGCAATTTAAAATGTAAATAAAAGTCCAAGTCTAAAAAAGAATAACAAGTCAAAGAAATCTAATCTCAAAACAAATGATAAAGTCAAGGTTTCACACCTTTTAATAAATGATAACTGAAATTGGGGTTAAAAGAAAAAAAAATATTTTCAAAGATATAATTTCTTTCATTCCCTGAAAAAAAAAAAAAGAAAAAAAAGAAACAAAGTCCGGATAAACTTCTGTGCTAACTTTTCATCTCATTTCACAGGAACTCTGTCTGGGCCCGCTCAGGATCTAGGCTGATTCGCCGAGGTTCTGACCATAGTGAACGTTCTCCGTCGATATCTTGTCATCCTTGTCTACACCATTGTGTTCTCTCGCTACACGTCTCAACAAGATGTCTGAAATTCCGAACAACGAGCACCAACAGAACTCTACCCCTCCACTTGATCCAATAACTGAGCTCCGAGGACTTGTCAAGGCCATGCTTGACCGACAGGATAATATTGAGCAAACCGTGTTAGGCATAATGCGCCAAAGCGCCCAGATGCCTACTCCTCCTCCTCCGGAGTCGGAAGTAGCTTCACCTTTTCATCTTGAGCCTTTGAACAATGAGAGAGAAATTCCCACTAAACTCGAGGAAGAAGTAGTCAAGCTTCAAGAAGTCTGAAAAGGCATGACTAAGGTTGAACCATGGATGGATATTCATGGATTAACTCCTTTCCCGAAGGCATGATTACCTCATGGTTTCACAATGCCTAATTTGACAAGGTTTGATGGGACCGGTAGCCCCACCAATTTCCTGAAAATGTATGTGGGGGCAATAAGTCCCTGGGGAGTGGAAGAATCCTTGATGGCCCAACTGTATCAACAATATTTAGATGGTGCTGCAGCACATTGGTTCCTCAACCTTGAAAAATGCAAAGAAATCCACTTGGACTGACATAGTCAGAGAGTTTTCATACCAATACAAGTATAATGAAGAAATTGATGTTACTAGAAGGGATCTGGAGACCACTTCTCAAAACCTCAATGAGACATTTTCTTCATTCATCACTCGATGGAGAAACAAGGCTTCCAAAATGATGAGTAGGCCTAATGAGGAGGAACAACTATAAATGGTTGTGAAGAACCTTCTTCCTGTCTATCAGAAGCATATGGCATACCAGTATTTCCCGACTTTCAAAGCTTTGATTGCTACGGGAAGTTTAGTTGAGGATGCTGTGAAAAGGGGAGACATCAAGAAACATGAACCTATTAGCGGCACTACTTATAATGCAAAATTTGAAAATAACAAAAGAGCCCCAAACAATGATACAGCAGCTCTTAAGACAACTAATGCGATCCATGCCATTGGCGCATCGTCTGCATTCCAGTTGCGACCACAAAGGAACTTTACTCCTTTGAGCATGACTTATTCCCAAGCTCTCTCCAAGTTAAAAAAGGCCAATCTCATTCAACCCTTGAATCCACGCCCACCTCCTAAAAATACTTACCCTGGTTATGACCAGAATCAAAATTGTGAATACCATCAAAGCCCGGGGCATAATACCTGAAAAATGCACGGCTCTAAAGCATCAAATTCAAAACCTTGTGGATGATGGAAAACTTTATCTGGGATCCATCTCCAATAAACCAAATGACTCTCAGCCTAACATCACAAAAAAAAACCTTCCTAATCATAAACCCTCATTCGCCATTAATGCCATCTCTGCTGCTTCGGACGGATGCGATCCAATTAAGTTAATCCGCAAGACAGTTCCTCAAATGTATGAAATGCCGATAGCTGTAGGTTACAAGTGCATAGTCTATGACTATTCCACTCAAGAAAAAGTCAAAATGATGCCTTGTAAAGACCTTAGCTTCAATCTCAACAAAGATCCATTCTCTAACATGTGTGGAACTTTGGATTATGATGGTGCCTTCTTCATTTTGGACTCTGATGCTGATGAAGATGCCTCTTCGGTCTTAACAATTGTGGAGAAAAACACTCGAAAACATTCCACCACTCCAAATACATACCGACGCCCCATCTGCCTCGATGATCTTAGTGATGAGGAGTATGTGGATATCTCTCATTTGACTAGAGCAGGACGCCACTTTAAACCATCCCATTTGGAGGATGAAAAATCCTTTGGAGGTATTAAGAAGGAAGGAAAAGGGCAAAGAGCCAATGATAGAGGAAAGTAACAAGGAAGATGATGCTATCAAGTGCATGAAAGAAGTAAATGCTAATGTTTCTATCTGGAAATTGTTAATGCATTCCCAGCCTCATAGGGCAGCTGTTTCTAAAGCATCTTAATGAAGCCTCTGTGAGCTCTTATATAACACCTGACTAGATGGTGGGCCTCATTCATGGGGTAGATCGAACTCTCATGTTCACAGATAGTGATCTCCCTGATAATATCAACCACAACAATTAATTACACGTCACTATACACTGTAATGGATGGGAGATACCTAGGGTGTTGATCGACAATGGCTCCACAATCAATGTTTGCCCTCTACGTGTGCTAACAAGGCTCAGGTATTCAAAAGAGGATCTAGTACCATTCAACCAGGTGGTCAGAGCATACGATAATTCTAAGAGAGAAGTATTGGGTTTGATCAGCCTCCTCATTGAATGTGGTCTCGTGGCAGGAAGGTGGAATTCATGGTCATTGACATACAAGCCTGTTTTAACTTCTTATTAGGAAGACCATGGCTGCATAAAAATAGAGCAGTAGCCTCTACTTTACATCAGAAGGTAAAGCTTCTCATGATCAGGGTGCTGTGACTATTTCTGGTGATCCTGAAATTATGATCATCTCCAACGCCGAAAAATCGGTATTGTATCTAAACGAAGTGGAGGGCACTAGATTGGATAGTTACACTATCCATTGTATTCTAGCAGCACCTGAAAATTCCGGGATGAATGAGGTCCCAACTGCCACACCAGATGCAAGCACTGAAGAAACAGAACCAGAGTATAGTGAGGATGACGAGGAAGAAGTGGGAGCTCCAAGCATTGACACTCATGATACGTCAATTGAAGCACCATAGGAATCCTGTATCGGTAATCCTCAAAACAATGATGATCATGACTCAAAGAAGAGATATAGGACCAACGATTTTGACCTGGACTTTAATGTAGTATGCCCTGTTCGAGAGGTTCACAGTGAGTCACTGATTCTCTTTCCAAGATATCAACATGAAGATCACTATCGTGAATTACCCCAATTCAGAAAATTTGATGGGAACGGTGATCCTTTTGTCCACTTAGTGGGATTTGTGAATGCCTTACATCCATGGGGCATACCAGAGGAAGATTACCCCATGCTGTTTGACAAGAGTTTAAAGGGACCAGCTCTGGACTGGTACTATTCTTCGGATTGTGTAGATAGGGCTAGTTGGGAAAATGCTAGCCAAGCCTTTGTTAATTGGGCTCTCGAGCACAAACAAACTGATGTCAAGAAGTTCAAGCTAGTCACTTTGCGCCAAGGCGGCTTGGAAACTTTTTCGCACTTTTGTTCAAGATGCGCTTACATTCGCGCCCACCTTTGTGTCCCTATTAGTGATCGAGAGTTCATGCTTATATTGCTGCGAAACCTGAATGATTTCTATTATCGTCACATGGTTACTATCAAATACACCTCCCTCAGCCATATGGAACAACATGGTTTCGACATCGATACTCTGAAATTGCAAGAAAAACGACCTCGGGAAGATCTTGAAACTCCCAACACAAATTCAAGGGTATATGCTAAGATGGATGAACCATTGAGTATATGTTGAGTCTGATTCCCCATAAAATGCACTTGGAGCAATGGGGATATGTAGGCAACCTTCGGGTTCGACTCAAATATATTAACCATTGTATTTCAGGCAATATGATCAGAATTCAAGACGTCAGTCATCACAGGAGCAATTTCAGAATGCTGAATTGACGCATCAATGGGGATACAGGCCCTCATCTCTATATTTTCTGTCTTTGTTAAAATATTAAGCAGGGAATGGAAGAATAAAAAAAAAAATTCAACCCCAATGACAGTGAAATCATTTAAAAAGGTCAAAATAAAGTCAAAAAATATAATAAAAAAAAAAGCAAAATTGCGAAGGTGGACCATTCCAGTCAAAATATTGTTTTCGAAAAATTCTCTTTACTCTACAATGCTTTCTGCAATATGTAGCCTTCTTTTCTTCTCTTTTAATTCTTTTTCTCTACCTATAGGCCCAAAAAGAAGAAATTTGTCCCTTCTCTAAGGATGACCAATTACCGTTAGAAAACAAACACCTCAGCCCTACTCACGAATGCGGTCAAAGAACATGTAGGGATTGCCATGCAACCTCTATCCAAAAAAATTTCAAATTATGATGAAGATGGGTTATACTCAAGGAGCCGGATTAGGGCATGATGGTAGGAGAATGAAGCAACCAATCCCCGTAGTAGACAAGCAGAACCGACATGGATTAGGATATCATCCGAGCAGCACTTCTCAAAACACCAAAAAACCTTCTTCTACCCTCAATGGTGAGTTCATCCTGCAAGGAGATACTGAGCCATACTACGAATTTCCAGAACCTTGGCTTAGTAGGAAAGAACAGAAGATTTTACCGAGATTGGAGATATTCTTCAATGAAGCTAGGAATTTGGATTTAATCAAAAGTTGGTTTGTCCGAGAACAAAACA
This sequence comes from Beta lomatogona, assembly GCA_947646795.1. Lineage (NCBI taxonomy): Eukaryota > Viridiplantae > Streptophyta > Magnoliopsida > Caryophyllales > Amaranthaceae > Beta > Beta lomatogona. The sequence continues at coordinate 200,405 of CANSNZ010000554.1, forward strand.
TGAAAAAAGAAAATGACTGGGTGGATAATCTGGAATATGGAGTCCTTAAGAAGCTTTTCGCTTCTGAGTCCTCAAGAGAAGGGGATTTTGACCCGGTGTCTTTGATAATACCTTTTGGCGAAAGCATTGAACAGAAGTGGAGTATTGAGTGTCAGGCAAAAGACGGGCCTATATAATTTAAAATGTTTTTAGGAAACCATCTCCACATCCATCTCATGAAAATATCTTTTCACCTCCTTCAGATGGATATCATACCGATAACTCATCTTCCAGCCAATCTACCTTGCATACCCGGTCAGAAGACTCTGATAGTGAGGAAATTGAATGTGAACCTTTATCTAAATACATTTGCATGCAAGATGTTATTTCTGACAGTGAATTTAATAATAATGAATCACTTGATTCAACTGAAACATACATAAAACCCATGGAATAATCCATTGTAATTAATATTGGTACAGAAAATGCTGTAAAAGAAGTCAAAATAGGATCATCCCTCTCCCCAACTGAACAGTCTATGTTATTGCATTATTAAAAGAGTATGTAGATGTGTTCACATAGTCTTATGCTGATATGCCTGGTGTTAATAGAGAAATTACGGAACATCGCATTCCGTTACATCCTGAAAGCAAGCCTAAGCAGCAAAAGCTCCACCGAATGAAGCCAGAGGTTAGTTTGAAAGAAGAATTCCAGAAACAGCTTGATGCCAAATTCATCCAAGCTGTAAAACATCCAAGTTGGCTCGCCAATATAGTGGTTGTACCCAAAAAGGATGGGAGACTTCGAGTATGCATTGATTTTCGAGATTTGAATGCTGCGTCACCAAAAGATTGATTTCCTCTACCCCACATCGATGTTCTTATTAATAGTACGACTGGTCATGCAATGTTTTCTTTCATGGATGGATTCTCAGGGTATAATCAAATACTCATGGCTCAAGAAGACATGACAAAGACATCTTTCATCACTCCATAGGGCACTTTTTGCTACCGAGTTATGCCTTTTGTTCTCAAGAATGCTGGAGCCACATATCAAAAGGCTGCAACCACAATCCTTCATGACCTCATCCACGACATTGTGGAGGTTTATGTAGATGACATGATTGTGAAAAGTGAAGATCGTGAGGGGCATATTCCTGCGTTAAGGTCCTTCTTTGAAAGAATCAGAAAATACAAGTTAAGGTTGAACCCTCAAAAATGTGTGTTTGGCGTCACTTCGGGGAAGTTGTTGGGATTCACTGTCAGTCAATATGGCATCAAAGTGGACTCTGAAAAGGTAAAAGCTATTCAAGGGCTACCTCCTTCAAAAACACAAAAAGAAGTAAGAGGATTTCTCGGCGAGAATTCAATATATCGACGAGGTTCATCTCACAACTCACTATGAGATGTGAACCTATATTTATGCTCGGGGAAAGGGGCATCCCATGAGTGGAATGAAGAATGTCGGGAAGCTTTTGATTCTATGAAAGAATACCTTTCAAATCCACCTGTTCTAATGCCACCTAGACCAGGAGTACCTCTGATTTTGTACCTTACCATCACAGAAACGGCTATAGGAGCTCTCTTAGCCCAATATCAAGAGGGAACAAAGAAAGAGGTTGCCATATACTATCTTAGCAAGAAATTTCTTGAGTATGAGATAAGATATACCCCACTGGAAAAAGCATGTATCTCCTTGGTTTATGCCACGAAGAAGTTGAGGCATCACCTTTAAGCTCATACTACCTATCTGATCTCAAGACTTGATCCAATCAAGTATGTATTTGAAAAACCCATTCTTAGTGAAACATTGGCAAGATGGCATGCTATGCTTTCTGAGTTTGATATTCAATGTGTCAGCCATAAATATGTTCAAGGACGAGCTAAATCTGAAGTCTTAGCAGAAGGACCAGTGTCAGGAGATGAGTATGATGATGCATTCCCTGATGAGTACTTATGCTTTATTGACAATCCACAATGGTGCATGTACTTTGATGGAGCTTCTAATAAGAGAGGTAATGGCGCAGGGGTTTTGTTAGTAGATCCCGATGGAGTCCATATTCCATTTGTCGTCAAGCTGGATTTCCCAACAACAAACAATACAGTCGAGTATGAAGCCTGCATATATGGAGTAAAGGCCGCCTTAGTAACAGGGGAAAGAGTCAAGACATCTCACTTGTGTATGGAGATTCTAATCTCATCATATCTCAAACAATAGAAATCTGGAAGGTTAGAGATGAGAGGCTTCAGCTCTACACTGAGTACCTTCAAGAGTTGATCCCTTATTTTGATGACATCAGTTTCAAACATCTTCCTTGAGAGCAAAATAGTTTCACTGATGCTTTAGCCAATCTCGCTGTTAATTTAACATGGGAAAATGGTACAAAGATCCAGTCAGTTTTAATTGAAGAAAGGAAGGGACCAACAGTGACGGTAGCACAAATTGTCTCCGTATCGGTTCAACAAGATGATGTTGATGATGTCTGGTACAAGGATATCAAGAATTTTCTGGAAACAATGCAATATCCAGAGGGAAGTGGCAAGAAGGACCGCATAGCCATCAGAAGGCTAGCTGCTCATTTTCTCATACTAAAAGGTAGACTGTATCACAAAGGGTTTGATGGTACTCTACAACTGCGTAAATGACAAAGCAAAAAGCAAGTCATCATGGAGGAAGTTCATGAAGGGGAATGTGGAACCCATATGAATGGAAGGATCTTTGGCTCGTAAAATTTTGCGAGCGAGGTTTTTATTGGAGCACTATAGAAGGTGATTGCATCGGCTTTGTCCGCACTTTGTAAGCGATATCAAGTATTTGCTAACCTCAATCATATGCCACCTGTGTCATTACATAATATGACTTCTCCTTGGCTGTTTTCAAGTTGGGGCATAGACATAATCGGACAAATTCATCCAAAGGCTTCAAATGGGCATCAGTATATTCTTGTAGCAATTGATTACTTGTCGAAGTGGGTTGAAGCTGCATCATTTTCAAAGCTAGGGGAAAGCAAGTCTCGAAATTTGTGATTAACAACATCATCTGTCGGTATGGCATACCTTTTTAAATCATCTCTGATAATGGATCACAATTTAAGGGTCATCTGAAGACCACTCTTACAAAATATGCAATCAAGCATCATCAGTCCTCACCTTATCGTCCCCAAACAAGTGGAGCGGTGGAAGCAGCCAATAAGACAATCAAGACTATTGTTGCCAAAATGACTGAAAAGACTAGGGAATGGCATGACAAACTACCATAACCATATGCCCTTTGGGGATATAGGATATCAATTAGGACTCCAACAGGAACAACCTTGTATTCTTTGATTTATGGGATGGATCCAATCCTACCAGTTGAAGTGGAGATACAATCTCTCAGAGTCATAGCAGAAAGCGAAATCTCGGAAGACCAGTGGCATAAAACTTGCTATGATGAGCTTGCATTCACAGATGAGCGCCGTCTACAAGCATTGCATAACTTATAACTCTATCAACGGAGAATTGCTCGTGCATTGAACAAAAGGGTTCGAGATAGAGACATTCAAGAAGGCGATCTAGTTTTAAAGGAGAATAGAGCTCCGTTGCATGATCCCCGAGGAAAATTTAAGCCTTACTGGTCTGGACCATTCCTAGTCAAACATGTCACCACGGCTGGAGCAGTGAAGCTAATGGATTTTGATGGAAATGAGTTCACCCATTTCACTAATCTTGATCAGTTGAAGAAATATTACACTTAGGCATCAATGTAATTGTAATTGTCATGGTCAAGTAACTAAGTAGTTTATGGGTTTTGTATCCTATCTGGTTATTCTTAATAAACATGCCATGAGTTTTTAGATGTTCATATGATATATGCCAAAAAAAAAAAAAAAAAAAAAAAAGGGAAAAAGAAAAAGAGGAAAAACGGAAAAGAGGAAAAAAGGAAAAAAGAAAAAAAGATGGAACATGTCTTTGATTGTTAAGGTTTATATGTTATGTTTTTATTTGTCATATGATTAGTTAATTATGATTTGCATACGTGTTTAGAATTGTGTTCACATTGAATTTCTCACCAGCATATAATTCTCACAAACAAATCTTTTATTCATCCCAACTGGGGTACTTCATTTCATACATAAAAAGACATAAAGCCTTCATTTCCTACAAACTTAAAAAAAAAACACTAAAAAAAACAACATAGAAAATAAACATGACAATTCTCTCAAACCCTTCTCCTCTTCATGGTAGGCCCGTCTGAATCTTTGTCTTGACCAATATCTGCTAGAAGCAAATGAAGGTAATCTTCATCAATCAGTGGAAAGGAAGGTTTCGGTAGCGCTGATATAATTTTAGCCCCCCTGTCATATAGTGGGCATTCTCTGAATACCACTCATATCAGCCTCATAAGTGGTACAAGATGGAAGAACCTGGAGAGCATGAATGTGCTCTTGCTTCCAACCAATTTGCCTTAGACATCTCCATGGAAGGTAGAAAGTGACTTGGCAAAGCCCGGGTAATTGTACACCTCTGCGACCAGAATTGCAATATACAATTGCACTAATGCCAAGGTGGCTTGTGACCCACTTTATGTCTTGATGTAGGAAAAAATCCTCCCACCCACCATTTTTGCTAAGTTGATAGAAGAAAGGAAGAAGACCTTTCTCCCATACATGAGAGAAAATTTTTCTAATAGCCATAAATGAAGGACTAATGGACATCCTTTCACAAAGCTTTGAGGGTTTCTTTTAAGTTCATCTAAGCCCAGGAACATTTCCCCCAAAATAAGTGGTCCAAGACGACCCCCGCCAACAATTTGAGGAATAAGTGAAAGACACCGAACATGACATGTATTTAAAGACCATTTAGTGAGGGTACTTCCCAAAATCATAAGAATACAAGCATTTTCTCTAGCAATCCTATAGTTGGCATTGCTAGAAAATTGCTAAGTGCCAAATTGGAAAGTCAATAATAAATTGACAAGAAATACCGCACCATATTGTAGGTAGTTTCCATGAAGATTTTCGGGAAGATGTAAAATCGTTGATTAATCTCCCGAGATCCTGGTAGGAGATCTAGGCTTGATAACAAGACCATTGGATGGTAAGCCTAGTAAACCTTCGACCTCTGCAACAAAGGGCACAATCTCCCGGTCTCCAAAGCGGAAGACATGGCGAGTTTCATCCCAAAATTTGGAAGCAGCATGAATCATGTCGTAACAGATAGAAAGTGAAAGTAAAGGCATAAGCACCTTAGTGAAGCGGGAAGAGGAAAAGGATTGCCTTGGTTGTTCCAAGTTTCTTGTGATCCCCGAGAGTTGTTTTTTCTCCTCACTCCGCATTTCATTAGCTTCTTCATAAGTAAGAACCATTTTTGTGAAAGGAAAATTTAGAGAAAAGATTGATGTAGTGGAAGTGGTGCATTTGGAAATGAAGAACCATGCCCCTTTTATAGATGGAAAAGATGATCATCCATGATTTATGCCATGGATAATGAGTTTAAGTATTGTCCATAGGATAATAAGGAGCATCTTTCACAATGGTTAATGACCAAGCATTTGTGGTATGACAATTTTTACTAAAGCCGAACATAAAAAAAAACTGTGTCAATGATGAATCAAGAACGTTGATACAATCCCTTTTCCTAATGATCATCCAAAATAAATGACCTTGATCAATCTATTTTGTATAGTGATCATCATTTTCTGATAAAGCAAATAAGCATTATGCATGAAAAATTTTCTGAAAGATTTTGGAAAAAACAGATAAAATTTTGCCATATGAGGTTTGGTCCACCATAGAAGATAATAACCTTTGGTCAGCCCTTTTAGGTGACAAGATTTAACAATGCATCACTCTAAGGTGACATGACCTGATAATGTTATAATTTAAGATGACGTGATAACACATGGAGTCATAAAAAGTAAGTAATGGTGACTTGACAACTTATTTGTCATCAAGACCATGAACAACTGTAAAGAACTGGAATTTCTCACATGAACAAAAGACAAATTCAGAAGACAAAAAGACGATGATGAAATCGCATTTTAGAAAGTTAATTGAGATTTTCTATTTAAAGACGACATTAAAGTCGCATTTAAAACTTTTAGAAAATTAATTGGGATTTTCTACTTAACACGATGATGAAATCGCATTTTTAAATTTTAGAAAATTAACTGGGATTTTCTACCTAAGACGACATTAAAGTCACATTTAAAACTTTAAGAAAATTATTTGGGATTTTCTACTTAAGACGACAATAAAGTCGCGTTTTCAATTTTAGAAAATTAATTGGGATTTTCTATTTAAAGACGACGTCAAAGTCGCATCTCCTATTTTAGAAAATTAACCGGGATTTTCTATTTAAAGCATCAACAAAAATCGCAAGTCATGATAACTATTTTCTACCGAGAATATGTTATCTCAAAAGAAATTTTCTGTCAAAATTTTGTGTCTTTTCAAACATTAGCCATCATTTTCTCCAAAATTCGACCAATGTGGGGTATTCTGTAGACACCAAATTTCGAACCCCTTCTTCGGATAGAACCCCTTTTTGGGATAAGTAAAGGTTTTGAAAAATAAAAATAAAAAAATCGTCATGCATCGTGGAGCGCGAGTTTCATTCCATCGCACAATTTTTCATTTTTGTGTATTAATCATACAAATTCGGCTTAGAAGTATAATTTTCATGAGTCGTAGTCAATGTCTACAACCACCGTTTTAATAAAATGATTTATAGTATAATCATGCTCGTATTTATTAATTTGACGAGTTTTCATTAATTGTCGTAAGTTAGTCTTTCGGAAAATAAAGACGAGTCACGATTAGGCGTCGGGATTTTAGTTGTATCCCAAACCGGCATTAATCAGTTTTCTTGACGGTCAAGTCATTGGATAAAGAATAAGAATATATTCTTTATTCACTAAACCCGTCCTTTAACCATTAGTTAGAGAATAAGAATCATGAAAAGATGTGAGAATAAGAATCAAATCCCATGTGTAAGAGGGGGAAATCCGGATTCTTTTCGGAAGAATCGAGTGCGCGCCAAGCACACAATCATGCGCTAGACGCATGATTGTGCGCCTAGCGCACAAGCTCATTCTGCACCAGACCCATAGCCTTGCGCCTTGCGCAAGGTGCTGTGCCTAGCGCAGCTTCCTATGGTAGGCGCAAGGCTCTAGTCAGTTGGTTTTGCACGTTTTTCGATGCATTTTTTTACGTATTAGGATGTTTAGGGAATAATATTTTCTGAAAATCTGATTTTGCTTCATTTATGAGAGAATCCAAAAAGAATAAGAATATTTGTGTTTCCAAAGAGATTTGATGATGTCATTAGGGTGAGGTCATTAGAGTGATGTCATTAGGGTGATTAAAGATGAAGAAAATCAGATTTTTGGGTGAAAAATCTGATTTTCTACCTCTTTGAAACCCTAGTTCACCTCTTTCATTTCTCTATAAATACCCTCCAAAATTCACTTCAAAACCAAGTTGAAAAGAGTTCAACTTAAAAATTCAACTTTATTCTCATCTTCTCTACTACTCTTATCCTCCTTAATCTTTCCATCTAAGTAAAAGTCTTAATAAGTAAGTAAAAGAAGTTCATCAAAAGAAGAAAAAAACACAAAAAGAGTTTAAGTTAGTAATTAAGAGGATTTAGAAACTCACTTAGAAATTAAGAAGATCACAAAAAAAGGTAAAAAAATTTGCAAAAAAGGAAGTGCATCATTGAGCTAGCAAGGTAAAGTGGAAACTCTTGTTTATTTTTTTGATTATCTTTTTAATCATCTACTAACATTCTCCTTGTTTTCTTCTTATCATTTTTTTAATCTTTGGAGTGATTTGGGTATGTGGAAGTCCTAATAGGTTCCCAACCTTAAATCACCCCACCTAGAATAGTCACCTCTAATGGGGTGACTCTTAGGAAACAATGTGATTATGTGATTTTCCTTAATCAAGTTGTTATTCAATACCAAAAATGATTTCATAAAAAAATTCAAGATAGTTGTGCATAAACATCTCCATAAAAAAAGAAAATGTGATTATGTAATTATGATCAGTTTTAATTTCGTATTTTATTCCATTTTTCGTCTACATTAACTAATTAGTTCATAGGATTTAATATTTTTCCTATAAAGTGCAAGATGTTTCCAGCAACTGGGATTTGGAATTTCTAAAAATTATATTTTTTGTAAATAATTAAAAATCATACAACTTTGTTGTGCAAAACTGACTTTGTCTAGTACTACCTAGGATTGTTCTTTCAATAAAATAAAAAAAATAAAATCATTTAGATAAAACTAAAAACATAAAGTTTGAAGAAAAAATTAGTATCTTTTCAAAAATATAAAAATCATGTTCATATGAATTTTATACAATTTTACATCATTTTTACAAAAACATTTATGTAAATCACTAAATTCCAGAATACTGAATTTCTTTTCAGTTAAGAAAATATATAAACAATGGTCTTAAAAATGTCCAATTCAAGTAAAAAATTTCAGTCTAGTCCTTCAAAGTGTCTAGAATGTTGATACCAAATTTCACTCCAAAATAAGTTCAATAAGTTAGGTTTCAAAGAACAAATTGAATAAAGAACTTGTTTTGACCAGTTTTGAATATAAAATTCACCGTAATTCAAGTGTTCACTAAAAACTTGTGAAATTTTGATACAACATAAAGAAATTACTGATCTATCCATAGATATATCATATGCTCAATTTAAAAGTTATGAATTTTGTAAGTCTATACAAGAACAAAAAAAGCAATCTGGAAAATGAAATAAAGTGAGTAGCTCAACTTTTATAAAAAATATTTTCTTCATACGAAAATGTGAATAAAAAATTATGAATTTTTTAAGTTTATCTTAAAATGACTCATTTTATCATGTAAATAAAATTCAATAAAAATTGTCATAAAAAAATTCAAAATCAAAGAAGATAATTAATCTTAACGTTCACAAATTCACAAATTAACGAATAAACATGAATTCCAAAGCCCATTCAAGGAGGTGAAGATCAAGGAGCATCATGGTGAAGACCAAGATTGAAGATTTGTATAGATCATAGATTTTGTACATATTGTTGTAATAATAGTTTCTTTGTGAATAATTATTGCATCACTCAATTAATAAAAAAAACATGGAGATGTTTATGCATAATTTTCATAAATAATTCCACAGCTCTTTTTAATAAAATGAGCAACCAATGTTACAAATATTGCATGTTGGGCCAATATATCATAGTATATGAATCAAATGAACCAATCTCAATTAAGAGGAAAAATTGCAAATCTAATTAAGTTAAATTGTATGATGATCCATCTTACATTTTAAAAATGTGTTCTCCATATTCAAATGGATTAATCATATAATTTGACATAATTGGATTGGTAATTATGACCTCCGAATTGATTTTAAGCCGTTTCACGTGTCTCACTTTAAATGGCCAAATTCCAATTAGCCAAACACAAAACTCCAAATTCGATCTCAAATTGATCATTTATCTCCAAATGACCTAATAATCTTCAATTAAGATTATTTCTCAAAAGCCTTCAATTAGGAAGCAAACCTTCTAAGACCACTCCAAAATCATAAATGTGATCACTATTAAGGTGGTTATTTCAATCCCAGATTAATCGCTAATAAGAGCGGTTGACACAAACTTCTTTTAATCACTAATTAGAGTGATTACCTTAAAACCCTAATAATCGTTAATTAAGACGATTATTCTTCTCATTTTTAATCACTAATTAGAGTGATTATTTCAAACCCTAATAATCGTTAATTAGGACGATTATTTTCCTCATTGAATCACTAATTAGGGTGATTATCTTAAAACTTGGTTAACCACCAATTAGGGTGATTAGCTTAACCATTCATCATATTTAATCACTAATTAGAGTGATTATCTTAAACCTTAATAATCATCAATTAGGGTGATTATTTCCTAACCTTCATTGTTAATCACTAATCAAGGTGATTACCTTTCCATTGTAATCACTAATTAGGGTGATTACTTATTTCCTTCCTTATTAATCACTAATTGAGGTGGTTATCTTAATCCTTCATATTTAACACTAATTAAAGTGATTATCATAACCCCACTTTAATCACTAATTGGAGTGATTACCTCATTTCAAATAGATTTGTTTAATTCTAAAACTGAGTTATTCATAATCTATTCCCCCCTCTTCTTTCCCTAATGGAATTGGCCATTTAGGGTGAGACATAGGCTCGAACTACGACGGTTCTGATCCATGATTGGATTCCAATCCCAAAATGAGTGGTACGTAGTGCAACTTCAGTGCTCAAACCTACCATGTACAAATGATATATTGGTCTTAAATAAAAATGGTTAATGTGTATATGTGCAAATTATGTGATTTTCTTTCTTTTGAATAGCCATGATTACTATAAAATGGAAAATAACACATTTAGCAAGAGCCCGTTCTTTAGAACGGAAGAGGAGATGAGTTCCATACGTTCGCGCCTCTTAACCTAAACCCCGAACCTTATCTTATGGTATGAAAGACCAATTTTCGAAAAGCCTTATCCATATGAAGTCATCATCATTTTAAATGATATTTCTTGAAATTGATTTTAAAACGATTTATTAAATAAATGTGTCCCTATTCAGATACTAATAGGGTGGCGACTTCCAAGTTTTCTAAAACTCAAAGTCCAATGAGAGACTTTCGTGGGATTCAGACCGTTAATTAAGACAGTAAAAAATCGGATGCCACAAATACTACTGGATGATATTGGCTAATTGGCTATAACCATTGAAAGTCCTTCTCTGCTCATAATTTGTGGATGTTGAGTACATCACTCCACAAATCAAGGGGGCAATTTGTTACTACTATTTTTAGATGTATAGTACTCCCTCCATCCCAGAAAGATCTGAACACTTGTTGGGACACGTAGTTTAAGGTGATAAGTTGTAGTGTAATTATCAAATGTTATTTTATTTAAAAAGTAGATGTGATAGGAGTCGATGGGGTATTTTTTATTAGAGGAGAGATATGGGTAAAATAAATATTATATTAATAGTGGGACCGTACCAAAAATGAAAGTGTTCAAACTAATTTGGACAAACATAAAAGGAAAGTGTTCAGACTATTCTGGGACGGAGGGAGTAGCATTTATTATGGTACATTGTATTAGGCCTCAAGGTTTAATTCCGCCTTAACAAGAAGGCCCAACTAGAGTATGAAGCCCATTGAATGAAGTCAACATAAGTCCAAATCAATAAGAGTAGCCCGTCAAGACCATCAGGAGATGAAAGTCAAGAATGATGGATCCACATAAGGAAGAACGTGCAAGGCTACAATTATTCAGCGCCAGAAGACGGTTAAGATTTGAATCAAAGATGATTCAAATGTTTTCCCTCCAAGTAAGCAAGAAAGTTACACAATACGTTTCTCTATAAATAGAGAAACGGTCATCAAGCAAACAACGAACAAACACACAACAATTTACATCTACTCTTCATAGTGTTGCCTAGCCTTAGCCTAGCCAACCCCCTTCTGGGGGTTATAGTTAGTGTAGTTCCTTAGATTTAGAACATGTTCTGGCGCCAAGTTCTGTAATTCTCCGATTGAAGCAAGGAACCATGGAGGTAACAACCTTCGTGCTTTCCCTTTAATTGTCCAACCTGGCTTATCCCCCTATGTGTTGTAAAATCTTTCTTAAAGTTTGTGGTATGTATGGAACTGTTTTGCTTTAATTAAAAGATTAATTATTGTTTGCTCTATTTATTGCATTTCGCCTGAATTTAATAGGTGTTGTAGTTTAATTATTAATTAAATTGCAACAAAGTTAGTTAGTAAGGTTTTATCCAATTAAAACCGATAACCCCCGGGGACTAAATCTCCCGCGGCATTCAGTATCAAACTATTGGATGTGCATTGACTTGTTTGCAAGGTCAACAAACTGATTTTGCACCAACATCATGAAAACCGAAATATATAAGTACATAAATCCCTAATCTTAATGCAACTAGGAAAGCTTAAAGATAAGAACAAATAACTACCAGCCACACGCCTAAACTAAAAACACTCCTAATCCTATTGTAACTCCTAAAATAAGGAAATGAAACAAAAGAGTCATAAAGCAAATAAAATACATAGTTTCCTAATAGAACTAGGGAACTACATAGAGTGTCGTAACAGAACTAGGACTTGTGACAATGATGCCCCTTCACGCACAACTCTATTATATAAGGCAACATATGGGGAACACCAAAAAATAGAAAAAATGTCAAAAAAAAAGGGGGATAACTAACTTCTTTATTTAAAGAGGGGGGAAGAAGAAAAAAAGTACCACATTTAAACTAAACATCGGTTTTTTGAAAAAATAAAATACAAAAACAGTTCGCACGCATTGCGTGCATATAAGACTAGTCAATTATAATGAAATGTGAGATTTTCTAAAAAAAATATGATAAAGAAATGAACTATGCATGCACATAGTACACCCGGGTGTATGATGAATACACTCCCCACTTTCCCACATTCTCTCTCCTTAATAAACAATTCATGAATAGTGTTCCAACTTCAATTTTTAACTGTCAATTAATACAACTAAGGTCCCACTTATGATTCCTCCTTAATACTTGTGTTCAAAAGAAATGGAAACTCTATGTAAGAACGCATGGAGTATGAGATTTCATTTGATGCTTAATTTAAAACTTATCTTTATTTAATTTGTATCAGGACTCCATCACCATGTTGTGTTGAGATCCTCTAGAGGTCAAAATAACTCTACATGGTAGAGTTCGTTAAATATCAATCGTTGATTAAGAAATCAAAGACTTGTATTTTCTCTCCCAAAGATCCCCCTATTTTTCCCCCGAATATCCTGCCCATATCTTTTCCTTTCCCACTAATTATGAGCCCTTGATTTTATAATATATGGTTAGGATTCAACTCTACTTTGTAAAGTTTTCATAAAATTCTAGAGGATTCGGACCCTCACTATGCTATGCTAAACAGGAGAATAATTCTCCAACTCAAAAAAAATTAAAAAAAGAAAGATGATATCGCGCAACACACGCGACCTTGTCAGGTAAGACAACTAGCCATGAGCTCCACTCACTCTGCAGTCTGCTCAACCCTTCTAAGGCTATGTTCAGTTCACCTTATTTTTGCTTATTTCAGATCAGATTAGATCAGATCAGAAAAAATCAGATCAGATCAGTTCACATCAGATCAGATAAGTTCAGATTATGCTTATATCTTATTATTATTGTTATTATTATCATGATTATTATGATTATTAGTATTGCTAATGCTATTATTGTTATTATTATTATTATTATTATTATTATTATTATTATTATTATTATTATTATTATTATTATTATTATTATTATTATTATTATTATTATTATTATTATTATTATTATTACTTTATACAATTACTATTACTATTAATATTACTATTTAGTAGTACATTTGTTCAAAAAGATTATTATTATTGCTGTTGTTGTACTTATTAATTATTAATATTGGTAAATGATGTCGTTGCTATTATTATAAATGTCATTGATGTCACTATTTGAAGCTATTTGTGTTCAAGAAGAAGAATGTTCTTTTGGCATTTGTACGTGTTCTTTTTATATTTGTTCTAATTAATAATTTTGATATGTGATGTTCTTTTTGATGTTGTACATGTAACGAACATGACAATAGTATATGATATTTATTTTTTAAAACAATTTTGGTAGAATAATATAAATTATATATTACTAGTTTATATAGAACATGAGTAGCATGGGATAACCTAATGGTGTTGTCATCACGTTCAAAATTTTCCCTACAAAGGATTTCAAATTTCAACTTATCTTTAAAAACAAAGTTTATATAGAACAAGACAACGATATAAGAAGAATATTTAACCATTTTGTTTAAGATCATATGATTATATATATTTATAGGTTTATTTATAATAAAAAAGAACAATTTATTGATATAAAAAAGAACATGTTGTTGTTAGTTAAATCCAAATAGGTCATCAATATAAAAATAACATCTATCTTTTATTTTTAAAACGTGTTCTTTAAATAGATCTTGCATGCTCTTTCAGTATATGTTCTTTTTTTAATATCATTATATGTTCATTTCATTACTACCTAAATTCTTATAATTAACGGACTTTGAACATGAACAATATGTTTTCTTTACCATGAACAATATGTTTTTTTTTTACCTAAAATGTGTGTTCATTTATTTTTAATTTTTTTAGCCCCTTTCGGGAACCCCGTGGTAAGATTAATTTCCTCTGTGCTGCCCTTGCACAGGGTCACTCACCTAGAGACCCAACAAGCCCCAACCCCCTCCCCTACCCACAACAATATTGAAATATATGCTTCCACCAAGATTTAAACCTTGGTCTCCCATGTGGGAGGTAAAAAGCCATACCATTGGACCCAAGAGTCCTTAGTCTTTTATTTTAAATTGTATGTTCATATACTAATGTGTTCTTTTTCAAAAAAAAAAATTAATTATGCTATAATAATAATAATAATAATAATTATTATAATTATTATTATTATTATTATTATTATTATTATTATTATTATGTTATCTATATTATTATTATTATTATTATTATTATTATTATCTATTATTATTATTATTATTATTATTATTATTATTATTATTATTATTGAAAGTTGTGCATAGTAATAAAATGATGGTAATAGTAATACTAGTAATGAAATACAAAGTAATAATAATATTAGTAATAATATGTTTTGTAAAAGATAATTTCAGATCAGATCAGTTCAGATCAGATCAGTTCAGATCAAATCAGAAAAAATAAATTTAAATTAGATCATATCAGATAAGTTTAGATCAGAAAATTTCAGGTTAGCTAAACATAGACTAAAACTCTCTTCTACAACTTTTCTTTTCAACGCAGCAACCAACTAAACTAAAGCAAGCGCCTCTATATTCCCACCACATCCCCAAAAAAAGTCGCACTCTCCTCAAAAAAACTAAAATACCCAATTTATCCTCTACAATTTACAACCAACCCAAAAAACCAAACTTTCCCAAAACATTCATCCATCAAAATGCGGACCGAGGGGCTGGGGATTCCCATTTAAAACCAGCTTTTAAAAAAAAAAAAAGAAAATCATTTGAAAATAGGAAAATAGGAGCGGGAAGCAAAACCAAACAGAATTATCTCAATTCTCAGCCCCCTTCTTCTCTCAAGTTCCTCTTTTCTCTCTCTCCTTATTCTCAAAGTCAAATACACGGTCTTCATCGCCGACCACCGGCGCAATCCGGCGGTCCCCCTCCGGGTGAGGCGCACGCCGCCTGCCTTCAATACATTGTTTTTAATTTGTGTTGGTTTTATTTGTGTTCTTATTTTTTTGTTTTCCAACTTTATACGTTTATATATATTAGTTTCTTAGATTGATTGAAAATTTAGATTGTAAATGGTTGAATGTTGATATTGTTCATTAATTAGTTAGGGTTTGCTTATTGAAATTCGAAATTTAAATCAAATATTGAAATTGACAATCAAATAACCCTATGTAATTTTTAAAATTATTGGTTGTATGACTATGGATATTTGGATATTTTGGTGGTAAAACTTATGTATTGAACAATTTTTGTGAATTTTTCCACTACTTTGCGTTTGTTGTACCTAATTCCTTCCCCAATTCTCCCAGAAGATGAACTCCCACTAAGAAAACCCACCAAATCCTCAACACAAACTTACTTATCTTTATCCCCATTAATCACTATTTTCCTAAACTCTTCTTAAACCAATAGGAGGGAAATCGGGGGATCCCTCTTTGCAAGGGGTGAGACTCGATCCCAGGATCTCTGGGATCGGAGGTGATGCTAACACTACTAGGCTATTAGTTGTTGCTCACTTGGCAATGAGATATTGTGATATGCATTTTCATAGGATCTTCCATATAATGTATACACAAACTCGAACTCATCATCATTCATTCAATTTATGAACTTGGTGTTGAATGACCCATTAGAGTTTTCAGCATATATTTTGTCGAAGACAGGGTGTGTGTCATGAGACTCCAAAATCACTTCATAATTTTCATTAGGGAGTTCATTAGGGATCACCCTTATGCATGAACAGCCACCCCTTATTACATAAGGTCTCAGCCAGTCCTTTTCAATACAAGTACTTCTCTGGGTTTTGAGGCTCATGACGTGTGTTTAGCGATTGCTAAGGCAGTTGCTGTTTATGTATGTTCAATGTCTGAAGCTTCTTGGATCAGTGGAGGAAGAAGTGAGAAAATATGACCCCTCAGAAGTGGAATGGTGGTGAATTCCACGTAGCACTGACTGATACAACCTGTCAAAAACTGATACAACCTGCCAAACGAGGTTTGGCTTTGCTCTTTTCTGTGAATTCCTCTGCTGTTCGCACATGCTGCGCCACAAGTAAATTAGTTTCTGCACTTAGGCAATGCTTTGGCAGTAGTATTGCATATTGGCAGCTGGAGAATAAGTTGTGAATGAGTGCTTGAATGATCTGTGGTTTTAGTGTTTGGAGTGATTACTGACTGAATTCAGACTATGTTATGACTTACGAGTATCTGCACTCTAATAGCAGTTTTCGAGCTTCGAGTACATATAGTTCATGTTGTAATTCTGAAGATAACGTCGTCTGTTTTTTATTAATAAATATGGATTCATGTGATTGGTAGCTATGTGAAGATAGATAACAGTGTCACAGTGTGTAATACTCATCCTGTAATTAACAGTCACATGCTCCTAATAATTAATTGTACTAGAAGACCTTTTATAATTGTCGGATACTCTGCTCTTTACTAATCTAGAAATTATGAGGACTTCTTTTGATCATCTTTAAGAATATGGTACTGTGGAAAGTGTTCCAGCCCTTTGGGTAATGAAATGATGTTCCTGAATGTTGAGATGGAACAAGCAACTCATGTTAGATGTGAGATCAAACAAGGGAACCGGATATACCACTCCAAGACACGGAAACTACGCTTTCCTATTAGTTTAATTTCGCCTCTCTAGGATCACCGGGTTAACACGAAATAACTAATGAGATACAATGGAGAAAACAATTCACAAGATGATCTTCTATGTGAATCAACAAGAACTTTATGTTTGAAGTTTGTGAAGAACACTAGAAAGAAAGTAGCAAGTTTTCTCTCAAGCAAAGCAAGTTAATTGGAATCTCCCAAAATGATTTTCTCTTCCTCTCTCATATGAATGACAAGGGTCATATATCAAATTCCCTCTTGATTAGAGCTGTTACAGCATTCATCTCCCTTTAATCCCCTGATTAAGAATACTTAATCATCATTAAACGGATAATGTATGCAATACAACGGTTATAAACCGTCCACGCAAAATTACACGCCCCAAGTCAGACTACACGTCGCGACTCGCGATACAGATCGCGAGTCGCAAAAAAGCGCTGGTCACGACCCGCGACGGTCTCCTGGTCGCGACCCGCGACCAGCCTCCTGACTTGCTTGATTTATTCACGTGATTTTGCGCATTCTAATCTTAGCATACTAGACCTACTCCTCTTCTAGTATATAACTATACGAGCTTATAAAACCCATTACCCTATAAATGTTCCAACAATCCTCCTCCCATTTATTGGGTAATGTTGAAAAGTTTTCAACTTGCTATAAATCACAAACAAAACATGCTCATGCATCATGGAAATATCTTACGATTGAATCTCCACTTAGTAAAAGTAACTTTACAACAATTTCGATCACAATGATAGACAAAGCTTTGAATCATATAACCACCACAAATCATTGAAGATATTAATACACATAAGCACAAACTTATTTCTTAACCTCCGACACCTATGAAGCCTTGGTGTCCATATCCATTCATAAGCGTTCCATGTCAAGCCTTAGACTTGGTGAAGCGGCCAAACCTCTAGCTTATATAGGTAAATCTTTACGCACATGCTCCTACAATTGAGCACTTATCAAAGACTTATTAAGAAACTTAATTCAACCTCTTATCATTGTAGTAACAAGCACTAACCTCGGGATGTAACTAACACAAGTGCTTCCAACCTTTAAGAAAAGTACTATCCTCATTGAATTTGAGATCTAACATTGTATTAGACATCAAATTGAGTTTTCCTTAACTAAAGATTGATCAATAGGCTTAAGACCCATCCCTTTGTTCATTTTGTTCACTAGTTCCCTTGACAACAGTTTAGTAAACGTATCCGCCAAGTTCAAACTAGACCGAACAAAATTAATAGTTATACAACTATTTCTTATCATTTCACGCACATAGCTATATCTAACTCCAATGTGCCTTGACTTGCCATTGTAGACTTCACTATAAGCTTTAGCTATGGTTGATGCATTATCACAATGAATAGCAAGAGGTGACATAGGTTTGACCCACAAGTCAACCTCACTCAACACATTCTTTAGCCATTCCGGTTTTTGGCAACAAGATGCCAATGCAATGAATTCCGATGCCATAGTGGAATTCGTTATACATGTTTGCTTCTTGGATGCCCATGAAATAGCACCTCCTCCAAGAAGAAACACCCATCCACTTGTGGATGAATAATCTTCCTTGTTGGAAATCCAACTAGCATCCGAGTAACCTTCTAGAATAGAAGGTTCTCCATTGTAAGTTATGACATAATCCAAGGTTTTATTCAAATACCTTAACACTCTTCTCAATGCTTGCCAATGCAACATACTAGGATTACTAGTACATCTAATGAGTTTACCAATAGCAAAAGCTATATCCGGTCGAGTGCTAGTCATAGCATACATCAAGCTTCCAATTAAGCTTGCATACTCCAATTGTGAAATAGGAGTACCACTACTCGGAACCAAGTGAACACTAGGATCAATCGGAGTAGCAAAATGAGTCGAATTCGATTCATTAAACCTCTTAATCACTTTTTCAATGTAATGAGATTGTGATAAAGAAATTGACCCTTTACCTCTCATTATTCTAATACCTAGAATAACATCCGCTTCACCCAAATCTTTCATGGAGAAGCTAGAAGAGAGAAAGACTTTGGTTTTTTCCACTTGTTCCAAATCAGTCCCAAAGATAAGCATATCATCAACATATAAGCAAATTATAACTCCATTACCGTTATTATCAAATTTACTATATACACACTTATCGGACTAATTTATTTTGAACCCACTAGACAAAATGACCTCATCAAATTTTTGATGCCATTGCTTAGGTGCTTGTTTAAGACCATTACAAAGATCGAACTAATTTGCAAACCTTAGTCTCTTGACCTTTGACCACAAAACCTTCAGGTTGATTCATGTACACTTCCTCCTCCAATTCACCATTAAGGAAGGCAGTTTTGACATCCATTTGGTGAATTACTAGACCATGAATCGCAGCCAATGCAATCAAAAGTCTAATGGTAGCTATTCTAGCAACCGGAGCATAAGTGTCAAAATAATCGATACCATATCTTTGCCTAAAACCTTGGACCACTAACCGAGCCTTGTGTTTTAGTATGGTTCCATCGATCTTCCTTTTCCTTACGAAAATCCAGTTACAACCTAAAGGTTTGCATCCGGGAGGTAAATTAGCTAAAATCCAAGTCTGATTGCCCATTATTGAATCCATTTCATCATTCACTGCCTCTTTCCAGAAAGCAGAATCATGAGACTTCATAGCCTCATCAAAGGTTCTAGGATCCTCCTCCATATGTAACAATATGAAATTTGAGTCACAATAGACTCCCTTGACCCTTCAACTAAATATAGTTGAAAATCCGGTCCAAAAGATTTCTCTTTTCTAATTCTTTTACTTTTCCTAATTTCCGGTGTTGTAGTATCATGATCATTGTTAATGTCATCCACAACATTGGACCTAGTACTAGGTATCATATCCTTTGGTCTTGGAACCGATGAGAATCTAGTCTCATCAAATATTGCATCCCTTGACTCTATCACAGTATGGATAGAGACAACATCATTTGACTCAATGACATAAAACCTATAGGCTTTGCTATGTACCGCATAGCCTATAAAAATGCAATCAATTCCTTTTTCACCTAAAGTTTTCCTTTTAGGTTCCGTCAATTTGACAATTGCCCTACAACCCCATACCTTAAGGTAATTGAGATTAGGCTTTTTGTTACACCAAAGTTCATAAGGGGTAGTCTTATTCCTTTTATTAGGAACTCGATTTAATATATAACATGCAGTTAAAATTACATCACCCCAAAAAACCGTCATTTAGACCCGAATTAGAAAGCATGGTGTTAACCATTTCTTTTAGAACCCTTTTTTTCCTTTCCGCTATACCATTACTTTGAGGTGAGTATAAAGCTGTTGTTTCATGAATTACACCAATGGAACTAAAATAGCTAGGATTATAGTATTCACCACCCCTATTCGTCCGAAGTCTTTTAACTTTTCCATTAAGTTGAAGTTCCACTTCGGTCTTAAAAATCTTAAACTTTTCTAGTGCTTCATCTTTAGCAAATAATAAATATATGTAACAAAACCTTGAATAATCATCAATAAAAGTCACAATATATTTTTTATTTTCCAAAGAAGGTGAACTATGAAAGTCACACAAGTCACTATGCACCAATTCAAGCAATACCGTTTGTCTAGTCACACTAGGATAAGGATTCTTTGTAATGTTATTTAGCATGCATGTCTTACACTTCTCTAACTTTAAATCGAAAGAAGGTATTAAACCTAGCTTAGACATGTCATATAATCTACGATAGTTTACATGACATAAACGATTGTGCCATAGAGAAGAAACATCAAGCATGTAAATAGAACTAGTATCAATTTCATTATTAATACTAAATTTAAACATTCCATTACAATAAAATCCTTGTCCAACAAAAATACCACCCTTGGAAACAATAAAATTATCCGATTCAAATACAACTTTAAAACCAAACTTAATCAAAAGACCCCCCGACACAAGATTTTTCCTAACTTCCGGTACATAAACAACATCCTGGAGAGTTAAAGTCTTTCCCGAGGTTAACAACAATTCTACTTGGCCTATGCCCTTGGCCTTTACCGTAGAATCATTCCCCATATACAAGATTGGACCATCATCCAATTCTTCCAAAGACTTGAAGAAGTGCTTATTATTGCACACATGTCTAGAGGCCCCTGAATCTATCCACCAAGAATCATCAACCTACACAAACATAATTTCAGAAATCATAGCCACAAAATTCATTTCTTCAATTACATTTTCATGTACAACTTTAACTTGGTTTTGAACAAGACTAGGTTGTCCATTCTTTGTCTTCTTCTTCTTAGAAGGACAATCCCTCTTGAGATGAGGTCCATTGCATACCCAACAAGTGAGGGTCTTCCTCTTCTTGTTTGCAAAGTTGGTTTTAGAGTTGTTATTGTTGGATTTCTTGGTTCCAGTAGACCCACCAACCTCTACCATATTCAGGGTAGACTTAGGAATACTAGGAGTAGTATCCTTAACCCCATCTTGAGCCCGGATCCCTTCCTCAATACGAAGATGGGTTCCTAATTACTCCATGGACATATCTTCCTTCCTATGTTTCAAGGAATGCTTAGTTTATTTCCAAGAATGTGGTAATTTATCAATGATTGAGGCTACGGCAATAGTCTCATCCATCATCATACCATGTGATCTAATTTGGTTCAAAATATGATGAACTTCATGAAATTGCTCTATAATAGGCCGATCATTAGTCATTTTAAATGAATTAAAATTACTAACAAGAAATTTCTTACTTGAAGCATCTTCCGAAATATACTTGGCCTCAAGAGTATCCCAAAGTTCCTTTGCACTCTCCACATTTTGGTAAAGGTCGAACAAATGGTCGGTAAGAGAGTTGAGGTTGTGACCCCGGCAAATGTAGTCATCATTCTCCCACTTTGTCCTCTTCCTTGTAGTCTCCTCGGACTCTTCCTCTCCATCTTTCAGGAATGGTGGCATGGGTGTTGAAAGGACATACACCACATTCAAAGTTGTCAACAAGAAGTGCATCTTCTTTTGCCATCTTCGATAACCCACCCCCTCAAACTTGTCCAACTTTTGGAAGTTCATAGTCATGTCCTTGAGTGATTGAGCCATATCCGAAAAGAAAGGAAATTTAAACTAATAGATTGTTAGATGTGAGATCAAACAAGGGAACCGGATATACCACTCCAAGGCACAGAAACTACGCTTTCCTATTAGTTTAATTTCGCCCCCTCTAGGATCAACGGGTTAACACGAAATAACTAATGAGATACAATGGAGAAAACAATTCACAAGATGATCTTCTATGTGAATCAACAAGAACTTTGTGTTTGAAGTTTGTAAAGAACACTAGAAAGAAAGTAGCAAGTTTTCTCTCAAGCAAAGCAAGTTAATTGGAATATCCCAAACTGATTTTCTCTTCCCCTCTCATATGAATGACAAGGGTCATATATCAAATTCCCTCTTTATTAGAGCTGTTATAGCATTCATCTCCCTTTAATCCCCTGATTAAGAATACTTAATCATCAAACGGATAACGTATGCAATACAACGGTTATAAACCGTCCACGCAAAATTTCACACCCCAAGTCAGACTACACGTCGCGACTCGCGATACAGATCGCGAGTCGCAAAAAGGCGCTGGTCGCGACCTGCGACCAGCCTTCTGACTTGCTTGATTTATTCACGTGATTTTGCGCATTCTAATCTTAGCATACTAGACCTCCTCCTCATCTAGTATATAACCATATGAGCTTATAAAACCCATTACCCTATAAATGTTCCAACAACTCAAACTCTCAGAGCACAGATATTTTTGAGTTGGTATATTGTATATGATAATTACATTATTGAATTATTAGATTTAGTTGATTCTTTTAAGAATGGGTAGGAATAAAGTTTTTTGGTAAAGATTCTATTCGAACACCCCATTTACCCCCGTAATTCTTACACTCTTCCTAATATTCTCTTCTACTTTGTCATGTTGTTCCGACTTCGTTATGTACAAAATGTTATCACAAAATTTGATCATAAATGTCAAAAACTGAGCAAAGCTTGACTTAGTTTGAAAGTCAAATTAACAAACCAGTTCTTGAAGAACCAAATAGGTTCATTTGTGTGATAAGTTGGTTATTAGTGATTGACTTTAGTTTTTATTTTTATTTTACATTTTTTGTTTTGAGAGGAAGGAAAATTTTCATTTGTGGAAAGTCATATGACATCTACAATATAAATAATCAAGATCTAAAAATCTATTAAAATTCTGTAATCAAGAAAACTAAATTTATGCATACTCAAGCGCGACTTTAATGAAACGAGATGTAGAAAATCATAATTCATCAATATTTACCTCTTTTCGGCCTCTCCACACTAGAACTTTTTTAAAAAGTTGGAAGCAGGTTTGAGAAGCATTACTCTTAGATAAATTTATAGAGCTAGTCTTATGTAGACCTAGTTCATACTAATATTATTATGGACCAAAGGCATTTATATGACATAGTGATTCTTTTTTTTCTTCTTATAGTCACCTTCCATAATCTAAAGTTATGTTTTTTTTGGGGCCCCCACTGAGAACCTCATGGTAAGATGAAGGCCCCTACCAGACCAGAACCTCTTGCATGTTAACACGGTCCGGGTTTACGGGCAGACACTTTGAGAGTGGGGGGGGGATGGCAAGGAAAATCCCTGTACAAAAGTGCCCCTAGTGGAGATCGAACCCCCAACCTCAAGGTTGGGAGGTTCTTTCTTTACCACTAGGCCAATCTTAGCTTGGTAAAGTTACGTTAATCTACCATCATCTAGCATAGTGACACTTTATTCTCATACATTGACTTTTTCTTAGATTAGTGTATTATAATGAAAGTTACACTTATTAAGATAGTAACTTTTTTTTTCATATAGTCATCATTAGAGTCTATATAGACTCCTCTTTTATATGTATTGTTTGTTAACATTATGACTTGTTTTATAAATCACATATACTAGCATTAGGTGCACACTAAATTTAGTGTGAACCAGGTCATATAAGTTTTTTGACAAATATATTTAATTCTCGTTGTGTTCCTTTTTGTTTTTCCTTTTTTCATAGTAGTGAATTAGATATTTTAAAATGTTTTCTTTGCCCAAATAACCCACTTTATGAATGGCACTTACGCTTGTCCTATCAACTCTATCCACCCTTATTTATTAGTTATCTCCAAATACTCTACCAAATTGTTCCTAATGGGTCCAACTTATTCTATTAACTTTATTCTTTGACTTCTTTATTATTATCCACCCGCTTCCTATGAGAAAATCTCACATTTCTTTTAGACAAATAAGCATGCATAGTTTATCTTATCGGAGCTAATTAACAATCAAATCTAAGGCAAAATATGCTAGCAGGCTACTCTAAGTTGACGATTTTCCACTATTAAAAAAAATTTATTGGAAAAGATTTATTAAAATAGTTATTTTGTTGGAAAAGACCTAATTAAAAACATATTTGTTCAAAAATATCTATTATACTACTTCCTTTTGTTACATAAGACCACCTCAATATTTTCGTACCAAAAAGTTAACTTTCAGGCATTGACTTTTCTTCTCCTCCTTTACTCATTAAATGAAATCAAATATTTTTTTATATCCTAATCCCTTAACCCTACCAAACCCTTTTCTCTTGCTTCCCATTTTTAGTGATTATGGTAAGAAAAAAATAGGTTGGTCCTAATTTACTGAGAAAGGAAGGGGAAGCAAGTCAATATCGAAAAAATTGACTTTTTGGCCGGAAGACATTGAGGTGGTCTTAAGTAAATAAGGGAAGTATTATAATAGGTCTTTTTCAACAAAAAAGTATTTATTAGGTATTTCCTAACAAAATCGCTATTTTAAAGGTCTTTCCCAGTAAAAAGTTCTTAAAACAAAACTATATTTTTTTTAAAACCTAATAAAATAAGTCCAGATGAGTTCTAATAAATCTAGTTTCATCACATTAAAAAAAAGGTGAACTGATAAATGAGATTCTCTTAGGGTAAATAATTACTCCCTCCGTCCCTAAGTAGAGTTCTCATTTTTCCATTTATATCTATCCCAAATAGATTTTTCATTTCCTTATTCAGTATGGATCCATCAATTAAAACATTATTTAGCTTTCACTTTATTATATTATCCACTTTCCCATATTCTCTCCTTAAATCAACTTTTAATTTTTAATTGTCGATTAATATAACTAAAATCTCACTTATGATTGTTCCTTAATACTTGTGCCTAAAAGAAATAGAAAATCTATTTAGGAATGGAGGGAATATGAGATTTCATTTGACCCTTAATGTAAAATTTATCTTTATTTAATTTTTATCAGGACTCCATCTCCATCACTATGCTATGCTATGCTATGCTATGCTAAACAGAAGAATAATTCTCCAACTCAAAAGAAATTAAAAAAACAGAAAGATGTCGCGCAACACACGCGACCTTGTCAGGTAAGACAACTAGCCATGTACTCCACTCATTCTGTTCAACTCTTCTAAAACTCTTTCTACAACTTTTCAACTAAGCAAAGCGCCTATATATTCCCACCACATCCCAAAAAAAGTCGCACTCTCCTCAAAAAACTAAAAACAAACCCAATTTATCCACTACAATTTACAAGTTTACAACCAACCCAAAAAACCAAACTTTCCAAAAACATCCATCCATTAAAATGCCAGAAGATGAACTCCCACTAAGAAAACCCACCAAATCCACAACAGAAACTTACTTATCTTTATCCCCATTATTCACAATTTTCCTAGACTCTCTAAAAATCATCTTCATACAAAACCCCAAACACTTTTTCACAATCTACACTTTCACAACTCTCCCACTCTCTCTCCTCCTCACTTCCTCCGCCGTCTCTTCCACCCCTCGCTTCCTAAAGTCCCACATCAACCGCCTCGAGTGGCTCCGTCATGTCGTCCCAATCTGGATCGAGTCCGCCAACATCCGCGACGAGCTGCGCGCAGACTCGCGCAAGCTCATGCGCGTGCAACTCGCGCACGGGGTCCCAACCCTCGGTTTCTCTCTCCTCGCGCTAATCACAATCGTATTCTCCACTCTTGGCGCGTGGCGCAGGAGAAAGAAGGTCACCCTGCGCGCTGCGCTTGCTGCTTTGAAGGTTAGGTGGGGTCCAGCGTTGGTGACGTGTATGGTGAATTTTTTGCTTGGTGGGGTCTTGTGGGGCCACTTGGATCCTTTGTTGGGTAAAGTTGCGGTGGTGCATCGGTGGTTTACGGTGGTTGTTGTGGTGGTGGAGGTTTATGGTATGGCGGTGCTTGGGCTTGCGCTTGTTGTTTCGGTTGTAGAGGGTCGGGCCGGGTTTGTGGCGGTGTGGGTTGGGTTGGGTTTGATGAAGGGGAGGAAGGTTTGTGGGTGGGTTTTGTCGGGCGTGGTGTTGTTGGGTTCGGGCTTGATAGGGAGAGAGATGGTTGGGGTGATGGACGGTGGGGATTTGGGGGAGGGGGAAGGAAGGTATACGTGGACGGTGGAGATGAGGTTTGGGTTGATGGTTGGGTTGGTGGTTTTGTTGGGGTGGTTTTTGTTGTGGAGTTATGTAGTTTTTACGGTTTTTTATTTTGATTGTAGGAAAATACATGTGATTAGAGAAGAAGAACAATTAGATGTTGATGAAATTGACATTTGATTTTTTTAAATTGGTATTTGTGTAAGTAATCCTCCTTTGTCACTAATAGTGATGATACTTTTGCTTTTATTATAGCACATGCTTTTGGATCTTGTTTTGATTTGTCGTTATCTTTTTGACAACCCAACTCCCAACGGTCAACAATTATTCATAGGGTAGTATTTATATTTTTTTTATATACGGAGAACAACTTTTTAGCTCGTTTGGTTGAAGTTGGGAAGTATAACTTCTCATAAGTTTGTATTGTCCATGAATTTTTATTTCCTAGGAAGTACATGTTTTTGTTTGGTTGAACATGGGATATTTTATTTTTCATGGGAAGTTTCACTTACTTAGGGAGGTCTAGGTAAGTTAAGTCCTCAATTTTGTATGAAATATTCATTACTAATTGATAAAAAATTAATTAAATAAATACATAATTAGCGTTTTTAGCATTAACTAAATTAAATGCACAAAAATATTGTTTATTTTTTTAGAGTGTAAAAGTAGAAGATATTTAATATAAAATAAGCAAAATAATAGAAAATTAGTAAATAGTTAGAAAAAAAATATTACAAAATGGGTCTCTATTTGTGGATCTCGGAAAAATGGAGCCATTGGTAATTTTTTATTTTTTTTGGCTTTGTATTTTTTAAGATATTGCATTTTTAGTATTTGTAATTGTATTATTTCTCTCTCGTTTCAGAATTTGACACGCGCGTCAGAAATCTGGCAAAGTTATTTTTTTTGCTTTTCTTCCAGCCAAAACGTTGCGTTTTGACAAGAAGAAATGCAAAAAAAAATTGATTTTCGTCAGATCAGGCGGTGGGTCTCACTCCCACGCCTGATCATAGTTTCACTCGTCCCATACCATTTTTTTTTTCAATCACCACATGATCTTTGTTTCAATCATCATTAAGAGCACCCTTTTAAGATCAAGTACTTTATCGTATTTTTTCAATCATCATTAAGGGTGCTCTAAAGTCCACTGCTTTGTTTGGATCCGGCAAATAGAAAAGCTTTACATCAACACCCCTGCATCACAAACAATGTTGTTAATTTTCCATAGAGTCTTCCAAACCTTCTTAACTGCATTAATAACTGATAAATTATCTCCTTCAACAATAAGATTGTCAATGCCTAAAGAAGAGACTCCTTTAAGGCCTTCTATAAGACCCTAAGCCTCATCTTGAAGAATAGAGGAGGAGCTGCCTAGGCTTTTAGCCCCAGCAAGAACAACACTACCATTAGCATCTCTAATAACAAAACCACAAGAGGCTTTACCATTTGATAATTTTGAACCATCAAGATTGAACTTAACGAAAGAAGAAGTGGGATGATCCCAAATAATATTCTGACCAGTTCTAACTTTAGATACTAGGGCTGACAATGAATTGAGACAGCTCGCGAGCTACTCAAACTCGACTCGGTCAAAGTTCGAACTCGACTCGACATGGTAACGAGCCGAGTCGAGCAATCGTGAGATACTAAAAGAAAAGTATATATATATATATATATATATATATATATATATATATATATATATATATATATATATATATATATATATATTTACTTTTTATTTTTTTTAACCTTTTTTTCTAAAAATATACTTGAACTTTTCTTCAAAAAAAAAAAACATGAAAAAAAAGTATATTAAATGACCAAAAGGCAAAGTGAAGGATTTCTCCTATAAGAAATAGAACTATATCAATGGATGAGATTTAAAGAAACCCAACAATCTAATCTTAACCGTCCATTGTAAAGAAAGAGTAAAGAGTAATGACACAAACTCAGCCCTAGCCCCTAAACAACGGTAGCACGCCTCCCTCTTCAATCTCCCCTCCCTCTCCAATCTCCATCGACCATCTTCATATCCATGACTCCACGCTTTAGCCCACCACGCTGAATTAGGGAGATTCAGTGACGCTAGCTTCAGCCCACCACGCTGAATTAGGGAATTCAAGCAACACTAGCTTCATCCCACCACGCTCCCGCACACCAAGACAACGGCGCTACTCCAGGCGACACTGAAAGCCCTCGCACACCACTACCTCTCCTCGGCGCAGCTCATTTTTTGTTGTTGTTGTTGTGGATATTGTGAATTGTGGAATTCAATCAGGGATGTTGTGAAATATGAGTTGTGGAATTTAAAATGTTAGAAGCTGATTACACTATTTTAATTTAGAATGTCATGAGAAATAAGATTGGTTGTAGCTAGTGTAATTTGTGATGGCATTCTTTGTTAAGTTCGGTTTGTTAAGTTCAGTTTGCAAGTTCAGTTTGTAAGTGTTCAGAAATCATGTGATGTGCAAATTGTATTAGTTGTTGTGGATTTGTAGTGATATGATGATAATGAATTTATATTAGTTGTTTGTTTGGGATTGATTTGGAAAAACTTTTCATGTTGATGTTCGATGTATGGTTAAGTACTTTTAGGGGGTTTCTTTTCAGTTTGATATTTCTTGTTCATAAAAAATCTTCAAAGAATGCAGTTAGATAGCTGGAACCGAGTTCGAGTTCGAGCTTTAACCGAGTTCGAGTTTCGAGCTTGAAACGAGTTCTAGTTCAAGCTCGAGTTTAGGTTCCAAGTTCGAGTTTGAGCTTGAAAATTTGAAGCTCGCGAGTTTTTGAGTCGAGTCGAGTTTGGGTATGAGTTTTCGAGTTCGAGTCGAGTTTAGTCAAACTCGAGCTCGACTCGCATTATTCAGCCCTATTAGAGACACTAGAAGAAGCATGAAGAGAGGAAGGACCAAAAGGATGAGAAAAGGCCTCCTGCTTAGCCTTAGCCTAATTGAACGCAAAATATGAAATCAAAGAATTAGCTTTTCTAAACGAAGTAGACTCATTATTAAAAATAAGCTTGTTTCTAAAGAACCAAACAAACCACCAAATAAAAGCAACGGATTGGATTTGATCCATGGAAGAAGCATTATAACATTATAGCTTTTCACCGTTTTATACTATATTTGTATTCATAAATTTGCGGGATGCAAATTCTGTAATTGTGGCTTTTATAGGCTTTCTTATAATTTGGATATGTTATTTTGGGGTCAATCTATTAGGAATAGGGCTACATAGTTATGGTTTATTTACATTAACACTTAATTAACTGGAAAACGTGACTTTATGAATACAAATATAGTATAAGGTAGAAGTAAGTTTTTTATAAACAAGCGAGAACCATTTAAATCATGATTTAAATGGTTCTCACAAACATATAGAATTGCTTGATTATTTCGATTATATCTTTCTCTTTCTTACGTTACATAAAGAAGGCAGATTTTTTCATTTCATTAAATGAAATGAAAAGTCTCATGAACAATTTGTCCCTTTCCCTCAAAAAAAAAATGAATGAAAAGAAATCTATCTATAAAAAAAATTGGATAAACTTGTGGAAAAAGAGGCCATTTAAGAGAACCATTCAGACATTGAATAATATCCAGCGTAAACGGGCACGAGAAGAAAAGATGAGAGGTCGATTCACACCGAAAATTGCAAAACACACATTGCTGAGGGATTAAAAGACGAACTTTAGTAGGGAGACCATTATTCCAGGCTTTCCACAATAATTTTTTTAAATTTTCGGAGGCACATCAAGATTCCAAATCCATTTGTATTCTACATCTTCATTATGACAATTATATTTCCCTTGAACTAAACAAGTTCCAGACTTAACAAAATACTCACCATTCGAGGAAAGATCCCCAAACAAGTTCATTTGCACAAATGGGGGGAACAACACAAGGCTCACCAAAGATTTTCACAAACACATTAGAAGAAGAATCACTTTCTTGTTCAGTATTTTTAGTACTAGGGTTTTCAAGTAAAGCTTTCTTGAAGTTTTTTTTTGCTTTTGCATCATCAATGATAATAACTTAACAGACAAAGACTCCCTCCCACTTCAGGGGAATAATAGTAAATGAAGAATGAAAGAAGAAAGCTGTAAGAAAATTGAATACCTGAACTTCCCTTTTATAGGAAGGGAAGTATGTTACCTCTGAGTAGGGATGACAATGGATCGGAGCTGGATCGGGTGGAGCTCCATCCGCCCCATCACCCGTGACCCAAAACTCCATCCACACCATCCATCACCAGCCAAAATTTTCACCCATATCCGCTCCACCCATCATCCACGGGTGGGGCGGGTGGGGGAACGGGTGATACTAGGAACAAAAACTATTTTCTAGACATAACAATTTTAAAGAAATTAATATATAAAAAATTAATTATAGTCATATATTATCAATAAAGTGACAAAATATTTATCTTATTACACACCAAAAAGTAATTATAAGTATTTTTTTATCCCAAAATAATTAACTATTTTTTAGTTACCTTAAATGACACGTGTCAGTAAAAGGATATATATATATATATATATATATATATATATATATATATATATATATATATATATGGATGGATATGTTAATTGATGGATGGATGGAGCGGGTGATGGGTCCACAAAATGTCATCCATATCCAACCCGACCCGCCACTCTATCCATACATCACCCGCTTCTCCACGAGTGATCACGCATTTATTCGGGGAGAGTGGGTGGATATTCCTCTCACCCATGGATAATTGACATCTCTAGCTACCTCTGAGCAAATGATGAGAGGGAAAACACTCTTATTTAAGCTGATCAATCCTTTCACATTAAGGGTTCGTTTGGTTCAACTTACTTTGTCTTATCTTATATTATTTTATCTGATCTTATCTTATCATTTCTTATCTTATCTTATCGTAACTTTAACTTAAACTTGTAGTGTATTGTGTTTGTTCAACATCTTATCTTATCTTATCCGATGTGATCTTTTCTCCCATCAAGGAAAACCCAAATACTACTCTATTGCACGCTGAAATGATTAGAATTCGCTGAAATTTGGTAGTAAAACTTCACACTCACCAGTCACCATTAATGCTCTGAACTAGCAAACCCTAACCCCTTCGCCTATTTCGTACTTAAAGTGAAATAAATAAAACCCTTTCATCCAAAAAAAAAAAAAAGACTGGCAATTAAATCGTTGCAATTTTGGTCTTGTACAGCTAATAGCCTCTGCAAATTTGGAGCCTAAAAGCACTTCTGGAGGAGACGATTTAGCGGGAGAAGCCACAATAGCTTTTGCACTTAACTAACAGTAGAGCTTCATAATTAACACCTACTAAGCAATTAACTACTACCACATAAAGAATACCAAGGAGAAAGGAATCCGAAAGGATGATTTGTCTTCGGCAGGGGCAGTACGCTGTGAATTGGAATTCACTTTCGTTTCGCGGGGACTAGGGTTTGTAAATTAGGGATTTTGGATTGTGTTTAATTTTGGGATCAGACTCTCTCTCGCTTTTTCCTGTCATCTCTATCAGCGTCCATCTATCTTCTTAGCATTTAGGAAATCTGAACTATTGATTAACTTGTGTAGGTCTCAACTTTAGGCAGGCCCGATTAGGGGTGATAATGAGCCTGACAAGCTCGCGAACAACTCGGGCTCGGCTCGGTCAAAACTTGGTCAAAGTTTGGCTCGTTGAAGCTCGGCTCGCGTTCGGGCTTGACTCGAGACTTAAACGAGTCGAGCCGAGCTAGGCAAAGCTCGGCTCGAAAAGCTCGTGAACAGCTCGATTATTATTTTATATCAAATTACCAAATGTTAAATATATAGGATATAATAATTATTAACTATGAAAAAAGGTGGTAGTTTTAGGCTCTAAAGCCAAAGTTTGTATGTTTTAATATTGGAGAAACAATACTTTCAAAAAAATATATTGGATAAACAGTTGAAAAAAGGAAGTAAAACAAAACCGTAAAAAAAAACCAAGAAATACAAAGACAATAATAGAAAATAGGATGAGAGAGATTTCTCAAACATGATGTAGGCATGCAGCTATATACTTTAATATCAAGCTCTTGATATTGTCGGTAAACAAATTTTAGCAAACAATGTAAGTCCTTGGTGAAAGGACAATAACAAAGCTGAAATGTCAGCTATCCTAGTATCCCACATCGGTGAGTTATCAAGAGCTTGTCTCAAATGCTTCTATAAAAGAAACCTTGGAGTTACACATTTCCAATAGCTTGCCCATTATTTTTTTGGGCTATGCAATTAATAATAATTCGGATACCGGGCCTTCAAACAATTAAATGTTTGGGCTTTATGAATTATACCTTGGAGCACTTGCTTTAGTTGAACTTGACTTCGAGCCCATAATCGAGCTGAGCTCGAGCTCTAGCGAGCTCACGAGCCGAGCTCGAGCTCGAGCATCAAAATCCTTCACGAGCTCAAGCCGAGCTCAGCTCTTTCAGGCTCGTTGAGCTCATGAGCCGAGCCCGTGAAAATTTAAACGAGCTCGAGCCGAACCCAGTGCTATTCAGGCTCGGCTCGTGCGATAAGCACCCCTAGGCCCGACCCTAGGGCAAGGCAGGCGGGGCCCCCCGCCCAAGACCCACGATTTTTAAAAATTCTGCGTCTTAGCTTTTGTAAAATTTAAAAAAATTTGAGAAAAACACGCACAAACAAAGAGGGAAGGAAGAATTACAAAACTGAAACTTCCTCTAATCTCTCCGCGCATCACGCTCTTTCAGTTTTCATCCTCCAAAAATGGCAGATTCAACAACAATTCTTCATATAATCTTTTTCCGATTATTTCTCCTTAAAATCTCTTGCAAATAAACTGAAAATATATAATTCTTTAGTTATAATCTTCAAAATCCAACGGGAAGAAGGAATTTTTTGAGAATAAATAGTTCATTTTTACCTCCCCATATTATCTCACAATTCAACAAAGAACCCATTGTTCTAAATTTTCAATTTCTCATAGTTGGCAATTGCACTTTGACGATTTGTGATTTGGACTTTGTAGTACTCACTATAGCGATTCAGATTTCAACAGTATACGAGGTTTGTAAATTGTAATTTCATTCTCTAATTCTTCTTCTTTTTGTATTTGTGTTAATCATTATGATAATAGCTAATTTTAATTTTGTATTTCTGAATTTTTACTCTTAATTAGTATTGAATTCAGCAATTTGACGGTTTGTCAATTTGATTTCTAAATTTGTATGTTAATTTGATTTATTTAAAGATTAGGGAACTTGGTAATTTATCTTGCAAATTGCAATACGGTATTGTTTTCTTTCGTGTTGTATGAATTGTTGGGCACCTGTGTTTTGTTTACATGTATATTGTAATGCAATTATGAAGAGCCTTTGGACTTTGGTAATCCGTAATTGGACCAATGATGATGAATAAATGGGGTTGGTACAGTAGACAATGATGATGAAAAAATGGAGTTGATACAGTAGATGATGATGATGAAAAAATAGAGTTGAATCCCTTGTTATCTTTCTTTCCTATCTAATATTCATATAATGTCTATGGAACTCTATCTTTTGACTAATTTAATGAAAAAATTTCATTAGTATTTTTATATTGTATATATCTTTTAATTTCTCATGCGTTAGGAGCCCAAATTTTTAATCTCGCCCAGGGCCTAGTAACGTTCAGGAACGGCCCTGACTTTAGGGGGTCTTAACTTTTAGCGGGCATTAATGACTTGAAACTGGCTTAATAGGTCATAACTTATAAAACTTAGGTCACACCAGAAGGGTTAATTGAGGGAGGGAAGTAGGAACTAACTGAGATTTAAAAAAAATAGTCAGTTTTAAGTCACCGAGGCCCGCTAAAAAATAAGACCCCCTAAAGTAGTGACCTACACAGGTTAATCAATAGTTCAAACCTTTTAAAAATTATCAACCAAAGTTCAGACCCCTATTGTCAATTTTTCCTAGCATTTATAATCTATAACTATATACTTCTTCTAGTTTTTGTTTTTTTTTTAACTCTACAACTTTTTATATTCTGACAATTTTCTAATATATATACTTCTTCTTCTTTTTGTTTTTTTTAACTCTACAACTTTTTATATTTTGACAATTTTATAATATTTGCAACGTTTTTTCTCTTTCTTTCTCCTAGTACATGGGGTTCTTTTTTATTTCTCTCCTCTACTTCGTCTTTTGTGCATAAAGAAATAATGCGAGTAAGAAGTACTGAATTTAGCAAAGGTTGTAGGGCATAATTATGATGGAGAGTCTGTATGGCCTAATAATATTCTTTTAGGGATTAAAAAGTTTTGGATAATTTTGTGGTTTTCAAAAAATTCATGGGATACTCTTCAAAAGATTTAAATGCACAAGCCATAAACACATTGAACTTAAAAGAAATTGACTAAAATAATTGATGATGATGAGTTATTAAAGGCATGTGGTGAACTTTAAAGAAATTAATGGGTATAACATAGGGTTGTGCAAAGATCAGGGTCGGATCGTAATTTGGACTAGTCAGACCTAAGATTTCGATCCGATTCCTCGGTCCATGGAAAACCACGATTACGGATTTCAGGTCCGGTCCAAACCTGGAAAAGCTAAAAAAAAGTTTGAAAGTTTAGAAAGGTAAAAACCAACTCTTTTTAGCCGTTAAGATTATTGTTGTTAAAATTATTAAATTTTAATGTATCTAATTATAAATATGTTTAAATTTAAACAAAAAAATATATATATATATTTAAAAAAAATACATATTCCGGTCCAAGTCCAAAACCGACCAGAAAAAGTTCAAATTTAGACTGGTCCGGTCTGATCCCGGTCCACATAATTTCCAGATTCCAGTCCACTGGTGCACACCCCTAGGTATAAGGTGATAGTAAGTCTTATCTTCGATGCACATCGCTTAACATCCCATCATTCATGAGTGCACGAAACACATTGAAGTAGATTGTCGTTGTGTTCAAGATGCTATTAGAGAAGACCTTGTTGATCCTAGTCACGTGTCCACAACGGAAGAACTAACATGCGAAGATTTTTTTTACCAATGCTTTGGGTAAAACTCAATTTTAATACTTACTTCGCAAGTTGCTCATTTATATCTGTATGCTCCAACTTGAGCGGAATATTGGATCTTGTTATGTATACTTTTGTATAGCTTGGGCCTCTATTCTCCTGTATAGTTTGGGCTTAATGCCTTCTTAAATATGTTTAGGATGTATATAAACTAAATACTTGACACTAATACAAGTATACAACTGACATAAGTATACAACTGACATAAGAGACTAAACATATTGACTTAAAAAAAAACACAATCAAGCATTAAAATGTAGTGCAAAAGCAAAGAGATTAACTTTGTTTTTTGAAAAATATCAGGGGTAGCACACTGCTACCCCTTGTTACTAAGTGGCTCCGCCACTGCCAATTTTTAATTGTTACCTAAAATGGTAGTCCCAAACAGGATCTTAATCGAACCTGCATCATATCAGACAAAAGCATCTTTTTTTCATTTATCAAAACCACCGCAAATCTTGAACCATTTGCTATAATGGGGTGCGGAGGGGATACCATCTCTTTTTTTTTCTGATCTTTTTGTTTACTTTTATTCCAAATTTTAATGAGTTCAGTTGAACCCGTTAAACCCACATTGGATCCCCCATTGCTATCACATGAAAGGTCAATAGAAAAGTATACATTTTTTTTAAGGTAAGATGAAGTTACATGCATGCAAATAAGGGTGGAAATTGGGGATCACTCCTTGCATAGGGGTGAGACTCTATCCCCAGGATCTCTGGGATCGGAGGTGATACCAACACCACTAGGCTATCACCTGCTGCTCATAGAAAAGTATACATGTATGAACGGTTGTATATCCTGTACATTTCCCGCTAAGAGTACATTGTCAACGTATATTTTCTAAGCAGTAACGAGGATCCAATGCTAGATTCGGATTATGGGCATTACTATTTACCTCCCATATTTACTAAAAATCGCCCGTATTTTTTCGTAAATACTCCTAAACTACCCCTACAAATACTTGAGAAATCACCCCCCATAACCCATCACTCTCACTCTCACTCACTTGAGTAAAACCCATCACTCTCCCTCTTCACTCCCCATCTCACTCTCACTCCCACCATAGCAACCACCACCACCGACACCACAGCACCACCACCACACCGGCGAGAACCGACACCACCACCGACACCACAACACCACCGACACCACAACCGCGTGAGAAAACACCACCACCGACACCACAACACCACCACCACACCGGCGACAACCTCACCGAGGCTGACCATCACACCAGAGATGACCACCGCGAAGCACACCACCGCGAGACCCAGATCCGCGTGACAAAAGTACACCACCACCACCACAACTCGCCGGAAAAAGCATGGGCCCAAGGAAGAAGGCAAAGGAAATTGGAGAATCATCAACTCAGGTTAGTTTTGTACTTTTTTGTGGTTAAAATCGACCCCTTAGCCTGAAATTTGTAGTGATAAACCCCCCCTCGCCGGAAAAGTGGTTGAATAAAATTTTTTTTTTTTTCGAAAAATCGCAGGGTAACGGATGGAAAAATCGTTACCACCATGGTGGTAACGGATCACTTTTCCGTTACCACCGCAGAGGTAACGTAGATCTACAACATTACCTCAGTGGTGGTAACGGAAAAGTGATCCGTTACCATGCAATTTTCGAAAAAAAAATTTCGTTTTTTTTCTTTTTAGTAATTTATGTTTTAATAATTTATGTTTAATTTCTGTTTTAATAATTTTTTTTTCTTTAAAATAATTTCTGTTTTAATAAAAAAAATATTTTGTGTTTATTTCGGTTTTTATAATTTATGTCAATAGTTATTTTAATTTATTATTTTAATTTTAATAGTTATTATGTTAATTTGTGTGATTATGTTGTAATTAGGATGTTATTATGTTAATACATGTTAGTAAAATGTTAGTATGATTTAATTTGTTTGATTTAATTATTTGTTTAATAGCATGTGATAATATATTATTTAATTTTAATAGTTATTATTTAATTAGTTAATTAATTTGTTTGAGCATGTTATTATATTAAAAAAATATTTTAATGATATTAGCATGTTATTATGTTAGTAGCATATTACTATTATTTATTGTAATGATATTAGCATGTTAATATTATTAGTTGTTTTTATTAGCATGTTAATATTAGTTGTTTAGGGTAGTTGTTTTTATTAGCAAGTTAATATTAGTTGTTTAGGGTAGTCGTTTTTATTAGCATGTTAATATTAGTTGTTTAGGGTAGTTGTTTTTATTAGCATGTTAATATTAGCATGTTTGAGCATGTTTACTAATGATATTAGCATGCTAATATGATTTGTTGTTTTAATTTTAGTTAATTAATTATTAGAAAGTGAATAGTTATAAATTAATTTAATTAGTTTGCGCATGTTAATATCTTTTAATAATATTATGTTAATGCATGTTAGTATTATTTATCCTTTTAATTTTAGTTAATTAATTATTAGAATGTCAATGGTTATAAATTAGTAGTAATTACAATATAATAACATAGGCATTAAATAAATAATAAGTAATTAACATAATTGATTATTAGGGTCCTGAGGGTCCTGAGGGATCGACGCCACGACACACTAGATCTCGTGGTGTTGATGCATCGAGTAGGAGGGCGAGGGCTGATGCTCAGGCTAGGCCGATGCCTATTGCTGAGGATGCGCCTGATAGTGCGGGATGGGATAGTGCGGGATGGGATACTGCGGACGAGGAGGAGTTAAATCATGCTTTGAGCGGTGGTGATGGAGCTGATGCGGGTGAAGCCTCCTCCCGTGTGCCTGTGAGGAATGGTAGAGGAGGGAGGTTTGTTTCGTGAGCGTCGAGTTCCGGAGGTAGTCGGATGACGAGCAGGATTAGAGCTGCTAGGGATACTTCGTGGTTAGTTACCGAGGCGATGCCTTGGGGCCCACTTGACGGTAGTGTGATTCCTAGTTGGCGGGGTCACATCGGCTCCCTTATATACCACGATCCGACAGCTAGTGATGTTTTGCTGTGTCATAACAGCTCCAGTGCCTTTGATGCGTTGATGACTTGGTCTTTCCCGCAGCGGTCGTTGCAGCGCATGGATAGATCTTGTCTTGCCTATCTACCACAGATTATGTTTGGGCACCTTGACTTTCCATTGCTTACAGCGTTTGTAGAGCGTTGGCAGCCCGACACAAACACGTTTCACATGCCTTTTGGAGAGATGACGATCATGTTACATGACGTTTGGCAGATTATACGTGTTCCTGTTGATTGTCGGACTGTGAGTGCTGCTTTGCCTAGTTCTGATCTGTATGTACGGTTTGAGGAGTTCCTGGGTTTGACTTGAGGAGTTATTACGGGAGGAGAGTAGGGTTTGGAAGAACGGTGGCGTTACCGTTCGACAGATTATCAATAGGTGCAAGGTTGAGGGCCATCCAGCTGATGTGCAACTTCGCGCATGGATGCTCCTTACACTTGGGTGTACCCTCTTCACTGATAAGAGTGGTTCTCGCCTCATGCCCCAGAACATTGTTAAGCTGGATGTGCTTGATTCAATTCATACTTACTCATGGGGCTCAGCTGCTTTGGCGTACCTATATCGTCAGCTAGGGGTGACGAGTAGAGCGGACAGCAAACAGATTGCCGGGTGTCTCACGCTCCTCTAGTGCTGGATATACGAGTACTTCCCATGTTTTCGACCTCAGCGAGATGGGCTAGCATTCAGTGATTATGAGCCCCGGGCACGAAAGTGGGATTACCACCTCGTCGGCAAGGAGTTCGTTCGACTGGAGTCGATTCGCAGACGCTTGGACACCCTTCAGGTTTCAGAGGTACGAAATTTATTGCATTAATAAAATATATATTATTATGTTGTCATATATTACTACTACATTAGACTAATCAAATTATTACATTTATCCTATTTCAGGTCATGTGGACGCCATATGGGGATGACCAGGCTGCCATGATTCCGAGGACGTTGTATGTCGGTTTCATACGTTATCGAGGTATCATTGAGCCGTACAACCCAGATCGTGTACTGCGACAGTTGGGTTATGTTCAGGTCATTCCTTCCCCTCCTCCTCAGCCTGATTTTGCATACAGATCGGGAAATCCGAAGAAGTATGAGGTTCAGTTCTCGGTATCAGTAGCAGAGTCTACATGGCAGCGTTTCACGCCATATTATGGGGGTCTCAATGTATCACAACTGAGACGGGTTGGTCGTCCAGGACAGTGTTTGAGAGAGTACATGGATTGGTATTGTACATATTCTCATCCTACCCTTATCGCTGCAGATAGGACAGATGTTCCGGTCCGACCCAACACTACAAACACCCACTACGTATGCAATTTTAATTATTCTATGTTTAGCATTTCGTTGTTAAATTATTGATACATAACATAACATAACTAACTGACTTTTTGCAGTGGATGGCCCGACATTTTGACGCCAAGAGAGCTTTGACGGAGGATCGGCGCAATGACCAGTGACCCAACACTGCTTCATCATATGAGATGATGGATGACCTCGCTCGGGATTGGGATGCTGCATTGCGGTTAGATCGGGCACGGGACCCTGATCAACATGCGCATGATCATCATATGTACTAGTTCATATCTATGTTTTAATTTGATGTTTTATGTACGGGTGTATTATATTGTTATGTTTTGTCCGGATATTATTTTGTTACGTACTATAACTGTGGTTTTATGATGCAATTTATTATTTGCATATGAATCATTGCAACTTATTATTTCAGTTTCAATCATTGCAACTTATTATTATCCAACAATAATATCATATCAACTTATACTAATCATTACAAAACATTGACTAATAGTTACCAACTAGAATACATAAAACATTATAATGAATTGCAACTTATTATTTAACTTTGAATCATTGCAACTTATTATTATCCAACATTATATATTAATATCATATCAACATATACTAATCATAACAAATGCGGTTATCAAATAGAATACATAAAACATTACAATGAATAGATCTCACTATATACTAAGTGGAGAGTAACTCCTCCCATAAAGCGCGTCTCACACCATACAACTGATCCCAACCATCAACACTATCTTCATGCATGTTATGCCATAAGTTATGAATTGGTGGTACGGGTGATCAGGGAAGTAACTCGAGTCTAACATAATGCTGAAAGGTACTAAGATGTGCCATCACAAGTTCGTTAGTTGGACCCATTGTGTATTCAAAAGCACGCCAAGGAAGGACAGTTATACACGGATATAGTTGTCCCCTTGGGCCCAGTCCTACCAAAATGACTGCGACATTGAACATCTGGGCAACAGGAAACAAGCCTTGCAAAGTATGCATCCAATGAGCCTCAGATGCTGGCCCCCCAGTCCAAGTAATGCGCCTTATTGCTGCGTCTATCCCATCATAGTAAATACGTGTGTAAACATCCCGATGAGCAGCAATCTCATTTACCATATTTTGGCGGACAAAACCCCAATGGTCTTTACTCCCTAAAAAACAATCCGCAACAGTTCGAAATCCACAGTTACCGTCCGCCTGGACATTCGTCCATCTAGTAATGAATGGCCCAACAATCGCAGGAACCCTCTTGTAAAATGGAAATCCACTAGAACCATCTTCTCCATCCGCGCTTTCCCGACCTATAACAATCAAATTATTCACCATTAAAATTATCAGTACGTAGCAAATTAAAGTTATAACTAATCAATACATATAATTAACAAATATATTACCTGTAGAAGTTGACATGCTCATAATTGAACCTACAGATCTGCTTCTCTTTGAAGACGAACTGGATGTGTGCTCAAAACCACTCTTCTTTTGTTTTGTACTCGGGTGATTCTTTCGTCGTGGTCTCCCTTTGGGGTTCTCGACAATCTCGGGCTCAAAAGCTGAATCACCAAGGTTTACGCAGATGTTCCTCTAGAACCCGGGTAGCGCTCCGCAATACGGCAGGATCACTACTTTGACCCTGCTCAACCAACTCTAAGAAGTACTGAGAATCCTGTGCTGCCTCAGATACAAACACAGGGTTGTTAACACCATCACCAATGATCAAAGTAGTCCAATAAGGATGTAAGTCTGTCAAGTACAGACTCTCTTTCGCCTCCAATCGTCTACTTATGGCGCATGCACAGGGGATGGCATGTGTGGTTCTCAACGAGCAACCGCAACGCTGATATACCTTATAGGCTAACTCCCGCATACGATTTTCCTCCTGCAGTAAGAGTTCTAAACAGTATTGCGAAACTCGACCATTTAACTGATACAAAGCCTAAGTCTTGTACAAGATCCTGTGTCGACACCGACTTTCTTCCAAATCATTCTCAACCTTCTTCACCTGATTTTCTATCTCACTGTGAGCAATAAAAAAGATGGTGTCCAATGCAGTTGTGCTACTAAAAACCCAAGACTTCAGTGCAGAGTGTGCACTTTCAACTCGGCTAGTGCACATGTTCCCAAGATGAAGTACATCGTCCGTCCATGCCCGCACAAACTTCTCTTTGTACACAAGCCAAGTTGTTTCCACGTATTGGATTATTTTAGGCCACTTTCTGTAAACATCTCTCATATTCTCAACCTCGGCCTCATAACTCCTCTCGTCGGTCGCGTTGACTATTCGATACCAAGTTCGGCTCACGAATCTCGGACCCGCATCTGTGTTTACCATGATGTTATTCACTCTAGCCTGCACATCTTTGTTGATATGCCATCTACATAGCAAATGTGCAGAGTTAGGTAACACTTAACGGATCGCTTTCATAAGGCCCAAATAACGGTCAGTATTGAGTGTAACAAGGACAACATTCACTCCAATAAGCAACCTAAACTTGTCCAACACCCAAGTATAACTATCAGTAGTTTCGTTGGCCATCAGAGCATACCCAACCATAAAATTTTTATTACAAGGCGTCATCCCAATGAGCTCTAGAAAAGGCATGTTATAATTGTAGGTTTTATATGTTGCATCCATACCAATAACAAGCGGATAAGTGCGGAGGATATTTGCCGAACGAGGGTGCACCATGAATGCCGCATTCATTGCATTTGTCTCCTCGTCTTGCCTAATCCAATGAAGGTAGCCGCTCTCTCGAGCAAGGTGAAGGAAGTGTTGCATCACGTCTCTACCATCCATTGCTTCCCTTCTATCCTTTCCTTCAGGTTGTAAAAGTGTCTCATGTTTGGATGATCATCAGGAAATTTTTCATTCACAGCTTTCATGATACTAGCAGGCCTAATGTGCGACTTTATCATATCGCGAGCGAAAACCTTAGCCGCCGGACTAAGGCCGGTGATGGGTTGGTGGCCCTCACGGTAATGAATGAACTCATGATTGTGCTGCCCCTAATCCCCCGTTCTGCTTTGATCACCCATCCAGTTCGATCAGGGTACTCCAAATACTCAACCTTAACTCCCGCTCTACATCCACATGCTTTTGTCTTTGTAGCTACACGTTCTGCTACACTAAGATCCCTACCTTCACCCCGATATGGTGCGCCCCGGTTACATTTCATATAAACATATGGTCGACCACTAGGATCGTGTTTATGATTTGACATAATAACCATCACAAACCCGATTTCATGTGCCCTTGTCTTAACCCAATCTTGTAGTTCCTTTTTCTCAGCCCATAGTGTTTCATTATAAAACATGTGATTATAATCTATATAATCACCCCCAAAATCCGGCAAATAAACCTATAATGTTTAACATTTTACCATTTAGACAACATATAATCAATAATATTAATCACTATTATTTACTTACTTATCGTAACTAATAATCATTATTTTTTATTTACCAATCACAACTATTATTAACTACATATTCAATTTCTCAACTTAATAACAACCATTCATAAATAAATTTTTGCAACGACTATTATAAAATTACTACTTATTATGAAAAAAATTACAATAATATGCATACATATTTGAATAAAATATCAACAAATATTAACTAAATATTCATTAACAAATTAACTGAAACGGATGTACTATTATTCGCTAATTAGAAAATCAATACTAATTATCACGGAAAATCAATATTCGGCATAAAATACAAGGTAACGGATGAAAAATCCGTTACCCCAATGGAGGCAACGGATGAAAAATAGAGGCAACGGAAAAGCACTCTGTTCAGGTGGCGCAAAAAAAAATTCTAAAACTTACCACATTTCGTTCCGGCGGCGTTGACGGTTCTTCATCGGACATATCCGGTGGTGCTCCGATGGTTTGTCGGTGGCGGAGGTGGTGTTCCGGTGTTGTTAGTACCCCGGTGGTTTTGCTCACTGTGCTAAGTTGGTTCGTCGGAGGTGGTGCGCCGGTGGAGGTTGTTCGGTGGTGGTGGTCCGGTGGTGGTGTACGGAAGGTGGTGGTGGTGTTAGTGGTTAATGGTAGAGAGAGGGATGAAGTTTGATGAGAGTTGAGAGAGTAAAGTGAGGTGAAAGGGGGAGGGGCATGGGATGTATTTAAAGAAAAAAATACGGACGATTTTAAGTAAATACGGACGGTAAATAGCTATTCGGATTATTATCTCTAAAAGTACTTAGTATCTTGAAGATTCGTATGCATTATGCGTTGGCCACCAA
Source organism: Beta lomatogona (assembly GCA_947646795.1). Classification (NCBI taxonomy): domain Eukaryota; kingdom Viridiplantae; phylum Streptophyta; class Magnoliopsida; order Caryophyllales; family Amaranthaceae; genus Beta; species Beta lomatogona. The sequence continues at coordinate 244,422 of CANSNZ010000554.1, forward strand.
CTAGTAAGAGGAGACAAAAAAATTTATTTATATCTTTTTTAGGTAGATGATTAGATTTTTCTTTTGTTACTTCTGCATTCGAAAAAGTACGTTTTTATAGAAGAGTAAAAATTGTTCATGTAGCTCTAACCGACTAAGGTTATGTTTAATTCACCTCATTTTTAATGATTTGATCTGATTTCAACTTATTTTTTCTTATCTGAACTTATCTTTTATAAAACATATTATTACTAATATTATTATTACTTTGTACTCCCTCTGTTTTTTTTTTTATCTTTCTCACTTGGAATCTTGGTACTATTCATACTTAGAGAGAATCTTCTCAATTTTTTTAAATTTATAAGAAAAAATATTGTCATGTAGGGTCTTGTTTGATTTGTCTCAATTAGTACATTATTAATATTCAATCGTTATGATTTTTACTAATATATAATGAAAGATATTTATGTTTAAAGAGATGCATGGAGAGACGCGCACAGAAAAGCGAGAATGATAAAAAAAACAGAGGGAGTATTTCATTACTAGTAGTAGTAGTCGTAGTAGTCGTAGTAGTAGTAGTCGTAGTATTAGTAGTAGTACTTGTACTAGTAGTAGTAGTTAAGTTATAGGATTATTTGCCAAGAAAGAGCTCAACTATTCCCCATTTACTTTTATAAGTCCCAATTATTGATTATTCTCTGTAGGTCCCAAGTTTTACATAATGTGATTTTTATAAGACCCAGCAGGTAACCAACCTGCTATAACAGGTTGAATGTCACCCCCTCCCGATTACCTCTCCTTTTCTCTCATCTTCATCTCACCCCTCCCCAGTTCCCACCCCACCCCAACCCCCTCCCCTGTTCCCACCCCGCCCCACCCCTCCCTCCCCGTTCGCACCCCCCCCGCACCCCCTCCCCTGTTCCCACCCCAGCCCCACCCCCTCCCGGTTTGCACCCCGCCCCACCCCCTCCCCGGTTCGCACCCCAGCCCCCACCCCTCCCCTGTTCCCACCCCAGCCCCCCCCCTCCCCGGTTCGCACACCCCCCCCCCCCTCCCGGTTCGCACCCAGCCCCACCCCTCCCCTGTTCCCCTTGCCCCACCCCCTCCCTAGTTCGCACCCCCCCCCCCCTCTCCCGTTCGCGATCCCCGTCGAATTTCGCCCCCTTCCCCCACTCCCCGCCCCTCGCCCAACCTCCTCGCATCCCCCGTCGAATTTCGCCCCCTCCTCCCCACCGGCGTCGATTTTTGATTTTTTCGGGATCAAATTTGGTGGGGCTTCGATTTTTTGGGCTCGAATTTGGTGGGGCTTCCATTTTCTCGGGCTCGAATTTGGTGGGGCTTCCATTTTCCGGGGCTCGAATTTGGTGGGGCGTCGTTTTCTAGGCTCGAAGTTTCGGGCAGCACGAGTTGTGGGAGAAGGGGATGGGGAGGGGGGTTACTGGGCTCGGGGGAAGGGGAGGGGGTTAGGCTGGGGAAGGGGAGGGGGTCGGCGGAGGAAGGGGGGGGGGTTAGGAAGGGGGAAGGGGGACAGACATGTAGGGGAGGGGAAGGGGAGGGGGAGGTGAGCGGATGAAGGGGGAAGGGGAAGGGGAGGGGGGTCAAAGGGGGGGGGGAGGGGCTGGTGGTGGTGAGGGGTGGTGCTGGTGTAGAGGAGAAGAAGTGAAAGGGAGAAAAGGTGGGTGGGTCCCACAATTTAAAAAACCAACCTTCTTAACCGGTTCTAAGTAAATGCGGACTTATAAAAATCACAAATTGTTAAACTTGGGACCTACAGTGAATAATCCATAGTTGGGACTTATAAAAGAAAATGGGAAATAGTTGAGCTCTTTCTTGGCAAATAATCCTAAGTTATATGATGTTATATAATTGCATTATGAAAAAAGTGGGATGAGAATTTGTTTTACTATGATATTGCAAACCAATGTAGAATATTTTAGTATTGGTGCAAAAAACTTAAGTTAGATGTTAGGTTAGACATTGGGACTTTAATATTGGTAAATGTCATTTATGTTTGGTTATGAACTTGAGGAAGGAATTTAATAATGTCAAAGACAATAGCATCAAAGGAACAATTTCATCCAATATAAAGCACAATGAAATGAACTAACCCCTTTATGTTTACGATTCATATTATATATACTTCCAAATTTCGGTAAGTACTATTCACCAATATAAAAATTCAATAAAACAAATAGATGAATTTTATCTTATATATTGCCTTTTATTTTAGGAAAATGAATCTAAATGAATTATTTTAATGATTGGTCAGGGTCATAATCATATAATGTAATAAATTTATTAAATTAATAAGTTTGGAAAAGTTAAGTTCAAAGTTAATGTCTTCTGTTTACATAAGAACTTGGGTCAAAGGTTCATAAGAACGGGTGGGTTTGGTTCTTGGGAGGAGATATAAGAACGCCTTTTAAATTTAAAAGGACGTAAAATATTAGAAGAACATACCATTTCAATTTAAAAGAACATACCTATTGAATTATAAAGAACATACCTTTCAAATTAACTGTTCTCCCCAGCTTATTTTCAGTTCAGTATAGTTCAGTTCCTAAATAATAATCATTACTATTAATTAATTATAATTTTATTCAGTTCAGTTGAGTTCAGTTGAGTTGAGTTCAGTTCATTTCAATTCAGTTCAGTTCAGTTCAGTTGTTTTATGGCGATGAGAACAAAAGAGCATATATTTTTTAAAAAATAGCTTGAAATAATAACGATAACATATATTTTACGGTTTTTTCACCAGGTACCCCTGAGGTTTCACGAAATGCACCAGGTACCCTCGTTGTTTCGAAAATGCACCAGATTCCCTTGTCATTTGCATAAAATGCACCAAATATCCTTAATGACTAACGGTGTTATGTTTCCGTTAGCTTTTAGGGTTAACTAACCCCTCTAACCCATCTAACCCTAATTAAACCCTAATCTTCCCTAACACTAACCCCCTAACTTCTAACCCTAACTTAACCTTAACCACCACCACCCATCCACCACCACCCCCCGCAGCAGCCCCTACCCCTGCAGCCCCGGCCGATTTCCCACCCTCACCACCCCAAGATCCCCCTCCCCCCAACCCCCCACAGCCCCTCCCTTCCCCCCCCCCCACCGCCGATCCTCCGCAGCTCCCCCCCACCCTGTCGATCCCGCCCCCCACCCCGCCCCCCCCCCCCCCACCCCACCCCTGTCGAATTCCCTGCCCCGCCCACCCCTCCGAATTCCCGCCCCCCACTCGCGGCCCGGCTCGCACCAAATCCAATTTCTTCGAGAAGATTATAATCGGTGGCGCTCACCGAATAACTTTGCATACCATTACCGGACCTCCCCATGCCCTAAAACCGCTCGAATATGCACCATGGAGGAGGGGGGATTCGACATGGGTGGGGGAGCTACGGGAGGGTCGACGAGGGTGGGGGGGAGCTGCGGGAGGGTCGATGGGGGGGGGGGGAGCTGCGAGGAAGAGGGGTGGCGGGGGGGTGGGGAGGAGGAAGGTTGGCGGGGGGGTGGGGAGGAGGGGGGTCATGGGGGTGGTGGGGGGAGGGTTAGGAGGTTAGGGTTTAGTATTAGGGTTTAGGGTAAGGGTTTAGGGGTTTAGGGGTTAGGGTTAGGGTTAGGGTTAATAATGGCAAAATGGTAAATAAAGCTAACAGAAACTTAACACCGTTAGTCATTAAGGGTCTTTGGTGCATTTTATGCAAAATGACAAGGGCATCTGGTGCATTTTCGAAACAACGAGGGTACCTAGTGCATTTCGTGAAACCTCAGGGGTACCTGGTGAAAAAACCGTACATTTTATAACAACAAAATAGCCTGAAATAATAATAACGATGACATTTATAATGATAACAATGACATTAATAATAATTACCAATATTAATACACTAGAGGAAAAAAACGAAAGGGCTGCGGTGTAATGGCTGCGTTTTTTAAAAAACGCAGCCCTTAATAGTGAAGGGCTGCGGTTAGCCCAAAAATCGCAGCCCTTCGTTTATGAAGGGCTGCGGTCAATGCAAAAACCGCAGCCCTTTTAGTGAAGGGCTGCGGTTAGCCCAAAACCGCAGCCCTATAAGTAATAAAGGGCTGCGTTTTGGGCTAACCGCATCCCTTTATGGGCTTTTTTTTTTTATTATTTTCAAAAGAAATGAGTGGGCTCAAATCCTCTCACAAATCTCACGTAAAAACAAATCTCACCCTCTTCTCTCTCACCCTCCTCCCTTCTCCCTCACCCTCCTCCCACTCACCCTTCTCCCTCCTTCCGGCAACAACACTGCGGTAGAGCGCCACCCAACGGCAGCATCGACAGTAGCAGCACGAAGAGGAGGAGAGAGAATAAGACACCACACCACAGCAACAACAACGACACACGACAGCAGGGTCGCGAATAGATGGAAGGGGAAACTCCGACGAGCTTGGGTTTCCGGCGAGAAGCCACGCGAGCAGGGGGAAGGGAGTTCGAACAGAGAGGAGAGAGAAAAGTAAGGGGTTTGGGGTTTTTGGGGTTTCACGGGATAGAGGGAAAAATTTAGGGGTTTTGGTTTGGTTCACTCAACATCCATTTTCGTCTTCGAACGAGACGACGACTCGAACGACGACGACCGTGCGCCGACCATTTTCGTCTTCCATTTTCAATTCGTCGCCGTCGGTCGAACTCCGATCATCTCTGACTTGAACAACGAGTCGTCAATTCGCCAAGCAACGACAACAACAAGTGAGAATTTTTCGTTTTTCAGATCTATAATTTCTTGATCTTTGTTTTGAATAATCTTCATAAAATTTCAGATCTTTTTGTATTTTCGTTCATAAAATTGTATTTTCTTTTCGTTCATTTTTTTGACTGTAGATTTCGTTCGTTTTTTGTACTGTAATTTCAGATCTACAATTATTTCTTTTTTTTGTATTTTCGTTCGTAAATTGTATTTTTGTTCTTATTTTTTAATTGTAAATTGTAATTTGATGTTCTTGTTGATTGTTAATATATAATTGTAATAGATTCGTTTTTTTTTTTATTTTCCCTGTTGTAAATTTCTTGATATATTTAGGAATAAATTTTTTTTTTTTTTTTTTTTTTTTATGTTTTTGGGGTCAAAAGGGCTGCAGTTTTGGTCAAAAACCGCAGCCCTTTGTACAAAGAAGGGCTGCGTTTTAGGCCTAAAACCGCAGCCCTTCCATATTGGAAGGGCTGCGTTTTTGGGCCTCAACCGCAGCCCTTCGTTGTGAAGGGCTGCGGTTTAAAAACGCTTAGTGAAGGGCTAGCTACGAAAAGGGCTGCTGGCAAAAACGCAGCCCTTTGGGCTGTTTTGACCGCAGCCCTTCCGTTTTTTTCCACTAGTGATAATTAATAAATACAACAACAACAACAATCCTTTTAAACAAATCGATTAGTAAATAATAGTATTATTAATAGTAATAGTGATCGTAGAAAGTAATACTAATTATATATAGTAATAATAATACTAATAACAATAACAATAATAATAGTAATTATAATAGTAGTAATCATAATAACAACATTAACAATAATTATAATAAGCATATTAGTAATAATAATAATCATAATACCAATGACAATGATAACAACAATAATAACAATAATAATGAAAATTAATAAGTTTTTAAATATAAGCATGATATGAACTAAATTTTTTCTAATCTAATATGAACTTATTTTTTCTAAACTGATACGATCTGAAATAAGTAAAAATAAGGTGAACTGAACATAGTCTAGATCCCTCTCACTTCTCACCTTAAGACACCTTATATAAACTAAGCTCCATATATGATGGGATATTATATACTGCATCCATTTCTTTTTAAATGCAACAAATGTACGTTTACGCATCCTGAGAGTTACTTTGACCACAAATATTTGTAATTACATATAAGTTAAAATTATAAAAATTATATATTATGAAAGTATGTCACGCGACTAATCTAACAAGATCCTACTTGACTATGTTTTTCATTATGTATAAATTACAAATCTTAGTTAAAGTGAATAGTGAAAAAGTGTATTTGTTGCATTTAAAAAGAAAAGGAAGAAGTATATATATAACCAAAGCCACACAATTAACTTTTATTAGCATAAGCCATAAACTCCCGACCTGGGGAGAATTACAACTTTTAGCACCCAAGACTCCTTGAAGGAGAAAATAATAGAAATTACTATTACAAATTGCAATACAAACCATGAAATTGAAACAACAAAAGTATCCAGTGCCTTGGAATTCAAACATAGTAGCAAAGTTAAAGTAGAAAGAAACAGAAAATTAACGTCGGATGATTGAACATTGCCACAAAATGTAGTGAGCTGACAGCTTCCCTGAGAGGAGATCGAGGACTAATTGAAGGATTTATGTCCTCGACTTAAATGCAATTACTAATTATATTATGGATCGTATTATAGAGATAATAAATTCGTTCTATTGGGTCGTCTATACGTCTTGCTAGAGAATGCTATAGAACTTTGGGTTAGGAAATAATAAACCCAAAGCCCAATATAATGGATCCTGTTAGGTCACACAAATACTTGGATCAACAAAAGAAACCTAGAGCCCGCAAGGGGCCCTAGGGTGGCCGGCCAAGAGGAAGGGAGAGGAGAATTGGTTCTCCTCCTAACCTAATTATATCTATATATATTTGGTTAGGCAATAAGGAAATATACCAGATATCTTTCATTATTCTTCTCTCTCATATTCTTTCCAAAAGTCACAAAAACTCCATTAAAGTAGAAGAAGAATTTCTTCCTTCCAACTAGCATTGGTGGAGTGTTGATCCGGGTTGGTGGACCAAGTAGAGGAATCACAATTGAGGTTCTTAATCCGGGTTATTCAAGCTTTGTGGAATTCACGCTTCAAAGGTAAATTCCCAACTATTATGTGATCCTTGAATGTATATGCATGAGATCCTGTTTTAAGTGCTTATGAATTTGATTCATGAAATTCCGCTTAGAGTACTTATATAATCCTACAGTGGTATCAGCTTTAGCCTCTTGCATATAATTTTGCGTCATAATAATTATGTGTTCTTGACTAATTTTAATTGATTAAGGGGAGGAATTGAATTATGGATGTTTTTTTAATTGGATTAATTAAATTTGATTTAATCTGCCTAATAAACGATTTTATTTTCTATAATTCGACCTAAATTTTTTTTTAATTGTTCGAATTACTTTTATTTGGCCGAATTTTATGAAAATTAAATCCTGATTTTCGAAATTAATATTAAATTTTAGATCTCAATTTTTTCGAAAAATTCGAGAGTTAGATTTATATTATTAATCTGTTTTTCATATTTAAATTGTTTATGTATGAAAATTAATTCATGTGAAAAGAGTTTTATGTGAATTAGAGGTTAATACATATGAATAATGCTAAAATTAAATTAAAATAGAGATTTTATGTTAATTTCAAATATTCACATCATATAATTAATCTGAATTTTCATATTTAAATTGGTTATGTATGATAAATTAATTCATGTAAAAGGAGTTTTATGTGAATTTAAGGTTAATTGATATGAATAGCCCTAAAATTAATTAAAATGGAGATTTAAATTAATTTGCAGAATTAGGCATAAAGGAGTTTATGTTTAATTTATTTTGATCACTAAATTAATTTACAAGAAGTTGTGATTTAATTTATTTCCCACAAAAAAAAAAAAAAAAAAAACAAAGGAGGGAAGAGGAGCAGCCACGGCTGGGTGGCGCTGCCACCTGCTGGTGGGGCCACGGTGGCTGCTCCAGGTGGTCCTTGCTGGGCTGCCGGGGCTGCGGTGGCAGCAGCGTGGCTTGCTAGCCACGTTTTGCTGCTGCCCAGCAGATTTAAAAAAAAAATTTTTTTTTTTGGAAATCATTAAATCAGATTCTCAGTATATTGAGCAGATTTTCAGTTAAATAATTCCATAATTTTATTCTTTAATCTAATTAAAATTAGTAGGAAAGTATAATAGGATAGAATATTTAGGTGGTTAGGAATTACTTAAATATTTTATCAACTTGCTATAATTAAGAATATTTGATATTTTGATTGATGGCAAGTATAATATGTGATATTATGATGTGGCTTTTATATATTTTGATATAATTGCTATGAATGACTAGTATGACCCAAATTAAGTTAGAAAATACGATATGCGTATCGTGATGTATTCTTGTAATTTTAAATACGATCTGCGTATCGTTAAGTATTTTTGTAATTTAATCTAGTTATTATTTAAATTATTTTGATACTTATGTAATCCAAAGACGAAGTCCATCAAGAGAAGGCCCATGGATAAGGTGGATGGAGATCCATGAAGAGTCCAAGAATGAGCCATTGATGATTCAATTTATTTTCGCATTTTATTATTCTTTAAAATGCTTATAAGTTTATTGTATGTTGGTTGATGATGCGCTAGAGTTCACTAATTCATAACAACATAATAAACTTAGGTCCCGTAAATATTAAGGTTGCTTTTCCAAACATAAAGTACTTATCAAACCCTTAATTAATAGTAATAGGTCATGCCTCCGTAGGGTGTTATCATTAATTTTGGGAATATAAGGTAAAATTGCGAATTTTACAACTTAGTTTGGTTGTCTTTACAAAATTACCAAAAGCGTTTTGAATTTTGAAGCAAGAGATAGTTAAGCATGCGATGTTTATCCATCTAAACAAGAGTTATAATTTGTTATAATTAGTAAAAAAATTTACTTACCTTGATAATGTAAAGTTAAAGATAAGGCCTCCGTCTGCTTAGTGTTGCATGTTGATAGGATCTTGTAAAACACTTATTCAAATGGGACATTAAAATTGAATAGGTGATCAACCTAGAAACCTTTGCATGTTTTTAGGTTACTTTATAAACATAAAATTGAACTTTGCTTTATTTTTCTGTCTGTAGATACTATGTCTAATAACAACAACAACAACAACTCCGATTTCAACATTCGTCCTTTTCTGGAAAAGGACAGACTGAATGGTGAAAATTTCCTTAATTGCGAAAGGACCTTAAGACTTGTTTTGAGGTCTGAGGGTCGAGAGGATGTCTTAGAAACCCCACTTCCTGTGATTACTGATGAGTCGACTGAGGCAGACAAGCGTCGTGCTAAGCAGGCCAATGATAGGTCTGTACCGATCACTTGCTTAATGATAGCAGCCATGGAGCCGGACCTCCAAAGGAGGTTCGAAACCAAGGATGCTTATACCATCATGCAAGAGCTGCGGGCTATGTTTCAAACACAAGCCCGAGTTGAGCGGTATGAGACTAATAGGGAGATACTTGAATGTCACATGAAGCCGGGTCAAGCTCTTGGCCCCCATGTTTTCGCAATGATGGGTCTTTTCGAAAACATGGAACGACTTGGATTCCCTTATAGGGTTGAGTTGGCTACTGACATTATTCTCCACTCATTACCTGACAGTTTCAATCAGTTCAGAATGACCTACAATATGAATGAGTCTGAAAAGATTTTGCAAGAGTTGCATGGATTGTTGGTCAACGCTGAAAGGAACATCCCTAAGGTTGAACCAAAGAAAGAGGTTTTGATGGTTCAAAAGGGAAAGGGTTTCAAGAAGAAATGGGCGGGAAAGAAGGACAAAGGCAAGCAAGTTGCCACTGTTGCTGAAAAACCTAAGCCAACCGCCAAGCCAAAGGTCGCTGCGGAAAGCAAGTGCTTCCATTGTCACAAGATAGGACACTGGAAGAGGAACTGCCCGGTATACTTGGAGGAAAAGAAGTCTGGGGCTTCCACTTCAAGTATATATGTTATAGAAATCAATTTGACTTCTACTTCTTTATAGGTATTTGATACCGGCTGTGGTTCTCACATATTAATGATGTGCAGGGACTAAAAAGAAGTAGGAAGCTGGCAAAAGGTGATACGCTCAAGTTATACGGTGTTTATATTATATTTTGGGTGCTTTTTGCTAAGGGTCTTGATCATAATTGTTAACGTTTGCGTTTTATTTAGCTCTTAGCGGAAGTTCGGAATTTTGTATATTAATCATAGTTAAAGTTGTAAGTTCCGAGCTCTTAGAAGCATTAGTGTTTGGAACGACTCAAGATCGTTATACTTGCCAAGCGTCGCCACATGTTCCAATCAAGCATCGCCTCAAGCCGTAGCCGAGCATAGCACCTAGCCCATCACAGCCGCACCAAGCTCTCGCATGCCCAGCAGCCTCGCCCAAGCAGCACCGCAAGCCCAGCGCTCGAAGCATCGTCGCCCAGCAGGTCGCACCTCGCGAGCCAGGTCGCACCTCGCGACCTGCTTGCTCGCGACTCGCGAGATCCTTCGCACCTCGCGACCTGCTTTGCCCAGCAAAGTTTACGGAAGACAGAGTACTCTTCGCACCTCGCGACCTGTACCGCACCTCGCGACCCCTAGGTCGGTGTAATTGTCGGCTGATTTTTATGCTTTAGTATAAATACCAAACTTGTTTTTGGACCTAAGGGGGCAGCAGCCACAAGGAGAGGGAGTCTCCAAAACTCCACTCCTCTCTTGTTGTCTTCTCTTTTTAGTTTTTATTTTCTAGTTTAGTTTTTGTAGATTTCAATTATGGGATTGGCTTATGCTATGCCGATTGTAGCTTGAACCGTTCTTGAACGAGATTAATATGGAGCTTCAAGCATTATTGTGAGATCTTTCCTCTCTATTTAGTTTCTTTGATTATGGTTTAATTTCTATGATTGCTTTCTATGGTTTTTGCATAATTATGCTAGGAACGTTACTAGTTTGATTGTGTAATTAATCTAATGCTACATTTAGGAATAGAATCGGATTGTTTTATTCTTTTATCAATTGGTAGCAAACTAGGGAGTAACTTAGATGCAGATCGTCTTGGTTATTTCTTGGGGAAATTGAATCAAATGTTGAATGTTTATCGCTTGTATGACGTTAGCAGGTCTATTGGTTCTCTGTGTTTATTGCTGCTATTGGATTAAACTTAGACGCTATCGGACTAGGTTGTCCTTTAGTTAGGGTTTTATAGTCACGCTGATCGTGCTATTCAACTAAGAATAAGGAGAATGCGAGATTAATTCTCAACAATAGACAATCATGGAAATAATTAGAGTCGAGGTTCAATGATCGATAATGAATTGAAGTGGATGTTAATCGGATTCAAGATCTTCCCATATTGATTTCTCATTTTGTTTATATGCTAGTTAGTTTTAGTTTGTTCGTAAATCTACTTGAAACCCCCCTTTTGTAATTAGGTTTCTCGGCCCTTAGCTTAATCTAGGTTTTGAATTACGCTGAATATAAAACTCGTCCCTGTTTCCCTGTGGATACGACCCTTACTTCCATTATACTTGCTTAGTGTAAAAGAGAGTAGGAGAAATTTTATCTTTGGCCGGGTGCGGTGCACAACGACACATCCGCGCCCGCCAAATTTTGGCGCCGTTGCCGGGGAAACGGTGTTACTTGTTTGTATTTAGCGTGATTTTTGGATGGTATTGCTTGTGCTCTTTGTTTTTGGTTGGCCACTCATATAAAGAATTCCCTTTTTGTTTTAGTTTCTAGTTTTCATCTTCCATTGAGCTCCATGTATTTCTCTTTTGTATTTTCGACAAGAAGCATGGAACTTGTTGCTTAAACTCTCTTGGGAATGGTTGATTGAAGCTTTTGACGGTTTATTGTAAGATTTACTCTTTCTCATACTCTATAACTTGGTTATTGTCTAGCTTTACACATTTATATTAATGGTCATGACTTGGATTAGCTAGGAGTACTACTAGTTGATGTTTGTTGTTGACTTAATGCTAGGTTTTGGATATAATCTGATGTTATATGCTCAACCATGTTGTAGTAAGCTAGGTATTAACGATGCATTGCAAGAGTTCTTCTCAATCAATTTTGCAGGTACTTGAAGTGGAGATTGACATGGAACCATCATTGTCACACATGGAGCACAACCCAATGATTAAGCTTAAGGTACTAAGTCGAGCTCACGACTTTAAACAACAGCGCTTCTCGGGAGGCAACCCGAGACCCCTTTATTTTCTTTCTTTTCCATTATTTTTCATCAAATTTCCACCACCACAACAAATTTTCTTTCAACCACTGCCCACCCACTAAAAAGATCCACAACCAATCTTAATCCACTTGGAACCAAAATCCACAAAAGAAAACCCGTTGGGAGGAGTTCAATAGTTAGGAGTTGGTAACACTAGAGGATTGAGATTGTTAATGTATCTTTTCGATCTCTTAAGCTAGGAGAAAATCTCAAAATTTGAATTTGTCATTTGTTTGAATGATTCGAGGGAGAGGGTTGTGAGTTGAGTTATGAGATTTGAGTTGGTGTTGTTAAGAAATTTGAGTTTGACGGATTGCTTTTCATGAGTTTTGAGCATTCGATCTTCGATTTACCCGATTTTCGATTTCCCCCCCCCATTTTCAGTTTACCTTTTCTTTTAATTGTCGACACATTGAGGACAATGTGTAGTTTAAGTAGGGGGGAGGGTATTCTCATTTTCATGTATCTATGTTGTATTTATTACTTTCAATTTGAAAAAAAATGAAAATGAATAAAAATTATAAAAAAAAAAAAATATAAAAAAAAAAATGAATGATGATGAAGTGAATCCCGCTGAGTTGAAAACCCGCAAGGGCGGGCGACTCGGGCAAAATTGGGGGCTCGGATAGGTCGAAAACCCGAAAGGGCGGCCTATGCAAAAAAGAGCTAGTTGAGCGGGTGAGTTTTGTGAGCCGGAAAAAGAAGAGAGATGAAAAAAAAAATGTGAGAAGCTAGGATGAAAACCCGAAAGGGCTCCTAGGCAAAATGAGAGATTAAGAGAGAATTATATACTTTGAAAACTCATTTGGCGGAGATGGTGTCATAAGGTGGAAAGCGTTTTTGGGTAAGGTTGGTGAATTCATCCTTGATTTTGTGAAGATTTGTTTTGGCTTTCACATTCTTTTGGTTAACTGTTTGTTTTTGGGAGTAAGCATGGAATTTATCCCTTTTTGTCTTTGTTCCATGGCTTGCTATTCTAAGTTAGTTGTAGTAGTAGAAGTTTTAGATCATCTTTTGGAGGTTTGGGAGAGCTGATAGTTTAATGTGTCGTGAGCTGACATTTTGATTTTTGTTGGTGTTGCTGGTTGTTGTTGTTATTACGTCTTTATATATTTCAGGTGAGCTTGAATCTAAGTGTGGGGGAATCATCGTCCCTTACGTTTAGGTTTTGAGCGGATGTTGTTAAGATGTGATGATGATGATATAGTTGATGGAGAGTGTAGGTTGGTGTCGATGGCTTGGGTGATGATTTATTTGGTGATTCTCATTTTTGAGTTTACTCGAGGTCGAGTAAAGTTCAAGTGTGGGGGTATTTGATACGCTCAAGTTATACGGTGTTTATATTATATTTTGGGTGCTTTTTGCTAAGGGTCTTGATCATAATTGTTAACGTTTGCGTTTTATTTAGCTCTTAGCGGAAGTTCGGAATTTTGTATATTAATCATAGTTAAAGTTGTAAGTTCCGAGCTCCTAGAAGCATTAGTGTTTGGAACGACTCAAGATCGTTATACTTGCCAAGCGTCGCCACATGTTCCAATCAAGCATCGCCTCAAGCCGTAGCCGAGCATATCACCTAGCCCATCACAGCCGCACCAAGCTCTCGCGAGCATCGCATGCCCAGCAGCACCGCAAGCCCAGCGCTCGAAGCATCGTCGCCCAGCAGGTCGCACCTCGCGAGCCAGGTCGAACCTCGCGACCTACTTGCTCGCGACTCGCGAGATCCTTCGCACCTCGCGACCTGCTTTGCCCAGCCAAGTTTGCGGAAGACAGAGTACTCTTCGCACCTCGCGACCTGTACCACACCTCGCGACCCCTAGGTCGGTGTAATTGTCGGCTGATTTTTATGCTTTAGTATAAATACCAAACTTGTTTTTGGACCTAAGGGGGCAGCATCCACAAGGAGAGGGAGTCTCCAAAACTCCACTCCTCTCTTGTTGTCTTCTCTTTTTAGTTTTTATTTTCTAGTTTAGTTTTTGTAGATTTCAATTATGGGATTGGCTTATGCTATGTCGATTGTAGCTTGAACCGATCTTGAACGAGATTAATATGGAGCTTCAAGCATTATTGTGAGATCTTTCCTCTCTATTTAGTTTCTTTGATTATGGTTTAATTTCTATGATTGCTTTCTATGGTTTTTGCATAATTATGCTAGGAACGTTACTAGTTTGATTGTGTAATTAATCTAATGCTAGATTTAAGAATAGAATCGATTTATTTTATTCTTTTATCAATTGGTAGCAAACTAGGGAGTAACTTAGATGCAGATCGTCTTGGTTATTTCTTGGGGAAATTGAATCAACTGTTGAATGTTTATCGCTTGTATGACGTTAGCAGGTCTATTTGTTCTCTGTGTTTATTGCTGCTATTGGATTGAACTTAGACGCTATCAGACTAGGTTGTCCTTTAGTTAGGGTTTTATAGTCACGCTGATCGTGCTATTCAACTAAGAATAAGGAGAATGCGAGATTAATTCTCAACAATAGATAATCATGGAAATAATTAGAGTCGAGGTTCAATGATCGATAATGAATTGAAGTGGATGTTAATCGGATTCAAGATCTTCCCATATTGATTTCTCATTTTGTTTATATGCTAGTTAGTTTTAGTTTGTTCGTAAATCTACTTGAAATCCCCCTTTTGTAATTAGGTTTCTCGGCCCTTAGCTTAATCTAGGTTTTGAATCACGCTGAATATAAAACTCGTCCCTGTTTCCCTGTGGATACGACCCTTACTTCCATTATACTTGCTTAGTGTAAAAGAGAGTAGGAGAAATTTTATCTTTGGCCGGGTGCGGTGCACAACGACACATCCGCGCCCGCCAAAAGGCGAGGTAGAGCTACGCGTTGGAAATGGAGCACGAGTTGCTGCACTCGCCATAGGAAGCTATAGTCTACACTTGCCATCTGGGTTTATTTTAGAACTAAATAATTGTTATTTCGTTCCTTCAATAACTAAGAACATAATTTCTGTTTCAGTTTTGGATTCTGAAGGGTTTTGTTTTGAAATAAAAAACAAGTGTTGTTCCATTTCTTACAATAATATGTTCTATGCCAATGCTAAATTGATAAATGGCTTATATGTGCTTGATAGGTCGTTACAAATCTATAACATAGATAGCAAGAAACAAAAATCAAATGATTCCAACCTAACCTACATTTGGCATTGTCGAATGGGTCATATAAACCAAAAGCGTATTCACAAGTTACAAAAGGATGGTATAATTCCATCATTTGATTTTGAATCATTTGATGTATGTGAATCATGCTTAATGGGGAAGATGACAAAATCACCATTTACTGGAAACGGTGAAAGGGCCAGCGATCTTTTAGGACTCATACATACAGATGTGTGTGGTCCTATGAGCACAAAGGCAAGGGGAGGGTTTAACTACTTCATTGCATTCACTGATGATTTGAGTAGATATGGATATATATACTTAATGAAACATAAGTCGGAATCTTTTGATAGATTCAAAGAGTTCCAAAATGAAGTACATAATCAACTTGGTAAGACAATAAAAGCATTACGATCTGATCGTGGTGAATATTTGAGCCAAGAATTTGATGATCATCTAAAGGATTGTGGAATTCTTTCACAATTAACTCCACCAGGAACACCACAGTTGAATGGTGTATCTGAAAGGAGGAACCGAACCTTGCTAGATATGGTTCGATCAATGATGAGATTTCTTTTTGGGGATACGCTCTCGAAACTGCTACACACACACACTAAATAGGAGCCCGTCAAAGGTTGTAGAAAAGACTCCATATGAGTTATGGAATGGAAAAACTCCAAACTTGTCTTTTCTTAAAATCTGGGGATGTGAGGTCTATGTAAAGCGGTTACTATCAGACAAGCTTGCACCCAAGTCAGATAAATGTCTCTTTGTGGGATACCCAAAAGAGACAAGGGGTTATTACTTCTATAACCGTCAAGAGAACAAAGTGTTTGTTGCTCGTGATGGTGTCTTTCTTGAAAAGGAATTTGTTTCTAGAAAGACAAGTGGGAGTAAAATAATTCTCGAAGAAATTCGAGATGAGCAACAAATAGACGTGGTTCACACCATGTCAGAGACGGCCCGACAAGACGAAAGTCTAGTTTAGGAGATGATGTAATCAACGCATGAACCTCCTACCGTCCCAATTGAATCAAGTGAAGATCTTCAAGGAGTTGAAGAGAACACTTCTCTTGATGCTCAGGCCCCGCGTAGATCTAGTAGAGAAAGGATTCCAAACAAGAGGTTGGTTGATTTCCTGTTAACTGAAAACTCTGAAATTATGATTTTGGAGAATTCAGAGCCTACTACCTACAAACAAGCTTTGACGAGCCCAGACTCTGAGAAATGGCTTGAAGCCATGAAATCCGAGTTAGACTCCATGTCTGAGAATAAAGTTTGGACCCTGGTCGACTTGCCTAGTAGGGTTAACCCTATTGGATGCAAGTGGGTGTTCAAGTTGAAAACAGCCAAAGATGGGAATGTCTATGTATATAAAGCAAGACTGGTTGCAAAAGGATTCAGACAAATTTATGGTATAGACTATGATGAGACCTTTTCTCCAGTAGCAATGCTTAAATCAATTCGGATACTTTTAGCGATTGCTGCATTTTATGATTATGAAATTTGGCAGATGGATGTCAAAACTGCATTCTTGAATGGGTTCTTGAATGAGGATGTGTACATGACACAACCTGAGGGTTTTGAGGATCCAGAAAATCCTAAAAGGGTTTGCAAGCTTCAAAGATCCCTTTATGGATTGAAGCAGGCATCTCGGAGCTGGAATCTTCGATTTGATGAAGCAATCAAGAAATTTGATTTCATCAAAAGCGAAGAAGAATCTTGTGTCTACAAGAAGTTTAGTGGGAGCAGCTTAGTCTTCTTGGTATTGTATGTAGATGACATACTACTCATGGGAAATGACATACCATTGCTTGAGTCAGTCAAGGAATGGTTAAAAAGTTGTTTCTCTATGAAGGACCTGGGAGAAGCAGAGTACATATTGGGAATCAAAATCCATAGAGATAGGTCTCGAAGGATGATTGGACTAAGTCAAGAAACTTATATTGATAAGGTTCTTACAAGGTTCAACATGGAAAACTCGAAGAGAGGTTTCGTTCCCATGTCACATGGCATATCGCTTAGCAAGAGTCAGTGCCCGACTGAACCTGATGAGTTAAAGCGAATGAGTAGCATTCCTTATGCTTCGGCTATAGGATCTATCATGTATGCCATGATAAGTACTCGACCAGATGTTGCATATGCCTTGAGCATGTGTAGCAGGTTCCAAGCAAATCCAGGAGAAGCACACTGGACTGCAGCTAAAAGCATCCTCAAGTACTTGAGAAGAACTAAAGGCATGTTCTTAGTTTATGGGGGACAAAGTGAGTTGGTTGTTGAAGGTTACACGGATGCAAGCTTCCAAACCGACAGAGATGATTACCGCTCTCAGTCAGGGTATGTCTTTCGTCTAAATGGAGGAGCAGTGAGCTGGAAGAGCTCAAAGCAAAGCACTGTAGCAGACTCTACGATAGAATCAGAATATTTAGCAGCGGTTGAAGCGGCTAAAGAAGCAGTTTGGATCAAGAAATTCTTGACAGAGCTGGATATCATACCTAGTGCTCTGGAAGGGATTAAGTTGTTCTGTGATAACAATGGTGCTATTGCGCAAGCAAAAGAACCGAGATCACATAACAAATCCAAACATGTAATGAGGAAGTATCACCTCATTAGGGAAATTGTTGACAGCAAGGATGTCAGGATCTGCAAAGTTCACACAGATGAGAATGTGGCTGATCCGCTCACTAAACCACTACCTCAACCCAAGCATGAGTGCCACGCTAGGGCTATAGGCTTGAAGCAAATGTTAGAGTGGCTTTAGATTGTACTAGGTTTAGAGAAACTTGTTACAATGTAAAGACATGGTTTTGCTATTTATGTTTATGAGAATAAATTTTATATTATTTAATTATTGGTTTAGTATTAAATAAAATGTCCAAAATATATCTTGAATTCTATGGTTTTGTCAAATATGTGATTTGATAAATGAAACACCATAAGTGAACAGAATTCATAGAATATTAAAGTTCCTAATCTAAGTCATTAAACTGGACATGAATGACTTGTTAAAGGGATTAGCATATAAGATTGATTGATAGCACCGTTTCATGGGCTATGGAAACATAGAGATGTTTAATCAATCATATGGATATGTATAGTTGATACATAGTCGAACTAGACCTGCTTAGAAGTTTTATAACTTCAAAATTATATTAGTAGATTCCTTAAACATGAGTGGAACATTACTTAGCTCAATGATTGGTATAACTTTGATACTATCAAACGTCATGCCGTAAAAGGGGACTATAAAGGCAACATTCAGGTTGTGCTAAAAAATGAGTGGGAGTATTGATTACCATAAGATTGAAAAGGTCCTCCTATAAAAGATAGGATAGGTGTCTTGGCCCCTTGAAGAGCGAAAATTGAAAAATGCATGGCCGTGCTCAAATGGATCATTCGATGATCATTTGTTTGTCAATTCGAACTCGGATTTCAAGGAATAATTTGAAAACTAGTATGGATGATATGTAAATATGATCATACTATCAAATTAAGACATTAAGAGACTTGAGGAAATTAAACATTGCACACTCGTCTCAGACAAGTGGGAGATTGAAGGATTTATGTCCTCGACTTAAATGCAATTACTAATTATATTATGGATCGTATTATAGAGATAATAAATTCGTTCTATTGGGTCGTCTATACGTCTTGCTAGAGAATGCTATAGAACTTTGGGTTAGGAAATAATAAACCCAAAGCCCAATATAATGGATCTTATTAGGTCACACAAATACTTGGATCAACAAAAGAAACCTAGAGCCCGCAAGGGGCCCTAGGGTGGCCGGCCAAGAGGAAGGGAGAGGAGAATTGATTCTCCTCCTAACCTAATTATATCTATATATATTTGGTTAGGCAATAAGGAAATATACCAGATATCTTTCATTATTCTTCTCTCTCATATTCTTTCCAAAAGTCACAAAAACTCCATTAAAGTAGAAGAAGAATTTCTTCCTTCCAACTAGCATTGGTGGAGTGCTGATCCGGGTTGGTGGACCAAGTAGAGGAATCACAATTGAGGTTCTTAATCCGGGTTATTCAAGCTTTGTGGAATTCACGCTTCAAAGGTAAATTCCCAACTATTATGTGATCCTTGAATGTATATGCATGAGATCTTGTTTTAAGTGCTTATGAATTTGATTCATGAAATTCCGCTTAGAGTACTTATATAATCCTACACTAATCATTCACACCAGCCTTCAACAACGTACCTCCGGCGGCAACTAAATCTTCCACAACACCTGCCACTATAAATTCCGCAGCTTTCCCCGGAATTTGTGCAGGTTGGGTTCTTTTCTGCAAGAAGTTTGGAACCATGATATCATTGTAATAAGAAAACTGAAGAATTAGTTTTATAGTTAGTAGATGGTACTAGGTGGGTTTAATACTAACTAGAATATGGGTAATTTTGTAGATATATTCTCATGTCAATCTTTATGATTACATTTTTTTAAGTTGGTAAGAATAATCACCCTGTCTAAGATTCAATATTCACCCTTTTTTTGGTCTAGCATTTGTGGGTCATGTATATGGGAGTAGTGTGAGTAGTTGGGAGTATTCGACTTTGTTATCTATACAAATACTACCTCTGTTTTTTTAGTTGCAACATTTGCTTTTTGGCACTATTCATCAACCAACTTTGTTATGTAATCTAGCACCATTATATAAGAAAAAACATAGTCAAGTGGGGTCTTGTTAGATTCGTCTCAATACGATGATTCCAAATATCAAATTTTTATAAAATTTACTTACACCCAATATGAGATATTAACGTTCAAATAAGTGTCTCGGTAAATGTGAAAAGGCAAATGTTGCAACTAAAAAAAAACAGAGGAAATATATTAAAAGACTTTCCTAAACAAGGAACAGTGCCACGTAGCGCTCTCCCTAAGTGCGTTTTACTCAATGTGATCCACATACAATAAAAAATATTTGAAATTGCATAGTATATGATTTCATCCCGTGACTTCAAGTTCATATACTGAAGTCTTAACCACTAGACTAATTGATATTTAATGTTATCATCTTAAAGTATAATATTAATAAATGAAAATTTTCCATACCCAGGGCATAGCCCGAGCCTAATAACTAGTTTAAGGTTAAAAGGTGAATTCCTAACCAACAACACTAAATAAGCTTGGTAATGTCTATGATAATATATTGTTCATTCATACATATGTACATGATTCTTTGTTCATATATTTTGCAATACTATTTCGATATATAACACTGCTAAGTGGAAGAGATTTTTTTTTTTGACAGAGAAGTGGAAGAGATTTAAGGAAGGAAAAAATATAAAAAAATTGAAGGCAACAAGCACTAGGATAATCGACCTAGCCTTCTAACTTGTCTTATATAATGGATTATGTAAAGTTGCAACGATCATCAGCATTTATTACGCCTAGGGGTGATAATAAGCCGGACAAGCTCGCGAGCAGCTCGGGCTCAGCTCGGTCAAAGCTCGGCTCGAGACTTAAACGAGCCGAGCCGAGCTAGGCAAAGCTCGGCTCGTAAAGCTCGTGAACAGCTCGATTATTATTTTATACTAAAAAAATATTTTATATTCAAAAAATATTGCATATTAAAAAATTATTTATATATATTAAAAATTATATTAAGTATTTCTTTTAAGGTACTAATTAAAGTATATATTAGAAGAAAGATAAAAAAAAGGTAAAAGCAATTAAATGAGCTCACAAGCCACAATCGAGCTCGAGCCACAATCGAGCTCACGAGCCGAGCCTAAACGAGCCTATTTGAGCTCACGATCCGAGCCTAAACGAGCTCACGAGCCGAGCCTAAACGAGCTCACGAGCCGAGCTCGAGCAGCAAATTCTAATCACGATCTCGAGCTGAGCTCGGTTCCCCCAAGCTCCGCGAGCTCACGAGCCGAGCCGAGCCCATGAAAAGTTAAACGAGCTCGAGCCAAGCCCAGTGCTATTCGGGCTCGGCTCGCTCGAGCCAAGCCCAGTGCTATTCGGGCTCGGCTCGCTCGATAAGCACCCTTAGTTACGCCCTAAAATTGGAAATTGTTAGAAATATTGTAAAACTAAAATAAAAATACAGAAATAAATCTAGATGAGATTAATTTTTGTTCTTAGAATAATATTAGCCCCATTAATTAATGTGCTGATGTGATTAACATGCTAATTTACTATCAGGATTCCCCAATATGAGCATGGATTTAAATCCAGTCATCCATCCACCATGAACATGATTATTACAAGAAAACGAAGTTTTTGAAGGAAGGACAAAGAAAATTGGATTAGCCACATGATAACGTTCTGCCATGTATATATAATCTATTAAAATATATTAAAAGTCGTAAGGAACGGTTCCACGTGACACTTTTCTCAACCTTTTAATACACATGTTTATATCATTTAAAAATATTAACAATATGTAGTTATTATGATTCGGACACATGACCTTTGAAATGAAATGTGAGGGTTTACCACTAATATCCACTACAATTTTAAGGCTTAATGTATCCTATAATTATATGTAATTATAAAGACATAGACAAGCTTTTTGTTCTCAAACACTTTTACTAAGTAATAAATTCTCTTACTCTAATTCCATTGAAATTGTTATTTTTATCTCCAATTCCTTGAAACAACTTATCATGTTGTATCGTCCATTTTCATATATCGCACTAGACAGAATATTATGAAAAGCTAATAAAATCAATTATGAAATTTATGAAGTATTTGATAATTATAACTGGCCCGAGACATAGTCCGGGCCAAAATACTAGTTAGTTTCTAAAGCAATTAATTAGAAATTGTACCATTTGATATTGTCCAAATAAAAAAATATTTAAAAAATTAATAATATAATTGGTAGCAAATTAATTGGTAATTAATATGTTTAGTTGTTTAATTTACTGGTGCCCATGCTAAGTGTTAGTCTTTGATTAGTAGTATATAAGCATATTAATAAGTCAAATACAAGCACATCTAAAATTTGAAGAGTATATTTTCCCTTTGTAAAAAAAAAAATTCTCCAAAATTTGAAGGACATTTTCCTCCACTCTGTCATTCCCGACATCTTCATTTTCCCCTTATTAGCTTAATATTTTTCATCATACCAAACAATGGAAAATTACTATTTATTCGCGTTTTCCACTCAAAAATATTTTTCATAAAAAAAACCGTTTCCACATAATATGTTTTCCACCAAATGAAACGAACCCTAGAAAAAGACTCACATTTATGGGCAAAATGGTCATACATTTGTTGTAACTTACCTGCTTTACATAAACCGGATTCACAAGTAAATCCCCCACAACAATCATACAAAATCCCATCACATTCGACGTTACCTTGACCGCAACCAAGAATTCCTGCATAAGCATGACCTACAACATCTATAAAAAAAACTTTATATGAAAAATTGGGAAAATTGTCGCACTAACCCAAATTTTGATTTGAAAGGTTTACGATAGTACTCTCTCCGTCTCATATCAATTGTCATGTTTAGGTCAGGAATTAAAATAAATAAAGAAAAATCATTTATTGTGTTCTTTTCCACCTTTTATATTACTGACTAATAAAAATTGAGTTTAGTGGAACATTTAATATTTTTATTGTTAATGATTGAAAATTTGACTAGGAAATTCAAAAAAAGGAAAAATTGACAACTACAATAAAACGGAGGGAATATTTAATAATAACATAAAGTCATAAATATATGATATCATAATAACAACACAAAGTAAGGAAGAGGTGGTAGCTCAGTGGAGTACCACCCCGAATTTCAGGGCATTGCCTAGGGTTCTCATCCCAACAATATGTTGGGGCATTTATTTCTGGGATGTTTAGCCTTGTACCCAACCTCTGAGCTGGTGTGCCCTGCAGGCTAGTAGCCTATCAGAGATTGGTCTTCATACCAATTATCTTTCCTAATAAAAATAAATAAATAATAATAATAACAACACAAAGTTTCTCTCTTTCTACACCCCACAGCACGTACGAGGTACGACTATCATCAATTAAGGGATGACATTTTTCGCCAATAACACAATAAAGTTTCCGACAATTTACTTTGATAAACACGGAATAGAGTAGCATTATGGTAATTGATATTTACCTGCATAATTGGAGATAACAAGGGTAATCAACAAATTTACCAAGATATTCTTCTTGTAGGTAATCATGTTGGTCTCAATTTGAACAATAATATTAAGAAAGATGATCAAAATCTATGGGTATGTTAGCTAAAACGGGCTTTTGAAGGGATTTGTGTACTTATCTCATTTGGTAGCCCCTATTTATAGTAGTTTCTTCAAGGCTATTGATACATTATACACGTATGTAGGGGTTAATACACTCCATTATCACTAGGGGAAAAAAAAGGAAGGGTTGCGCTCGAAGGGCTGCTGCTATTAAAAAGAAATCGCAGCCCTTCGTACTGTATGAAGGGCTGCAGATTAGTGAAGGGTTGCGATTGGCCCAAAAACCGCAGCCCTTCATAAACGAAGGGCTGCGGTTTTAAAAAAAACGCAGCCTTTCACTTTCATTTTTTTTTGATATGCATTTTGCGCGCATTCATACAGTGCCCCCATTTCAATTTCCCTCCCTTAGCCAAATTCACGAGCGAACTTTCGCACGACCAGCGTGAAACCCTATCTCCGCCACCACATTGACCCACCACCAGTGCGCCACCACCACGCACTTCACGCACCACCAGAGCGCACCGCCACGACGACGCACCAACTGTATTGACGCCACCAGTGCCCTGCCCTCCACTGCATTGACGCCACCACCACGCAGCTGCACCACCTTGCGCACCACCTTGCGCTCCTTCTTCTCTTCTCTCCTCCACTACTGCATTGTTTGTGGAGCATCCCTTCTCTCACTTTCTTTCGGTAAATCCCCTCTCACTCTCTCTCTTCTTTTACATTTCTCTAATTGTTTAATTTCATTGGAGTTTGAAATCAACTTCTATTTTTTGTTGAAAAATGTGCTTGTATTAGCTGAAACAGTGATTGTAGGGGGTTGGGGAGGGCTGGGGGAGGGTGGGTAAGGGTGGGGGTGCTGGGAAGGTGGTGGGGGGAGGGCTGGCAAGGGGGTGGGGAGGGTGTGGATACTTGGGCGGGAGGTGGACCTGGGAGGGGTGGGGGAGGGTTGGGGAGGCCGGACAGGGGGTGGGGGAGGGCCGGCAATGGGTGGGGGAGGGTGGGGATCTTGGGCGGGGGGTGGGGAGGGCTTAGGTACAATGTAACTATTGTGTAGATTGTTAGGCTTCCATCTGTTGTTGGTTGAATTACGGAAACGAAAATTAAAGGTCATTTTACGCCTACATGGCAATGAGGGAGTGCAGTGGGGGGCATTAGTGGCGGTGGTGGTGGGGCTGTTGTAAATGTGGAGAGTCAGGTCATATGGCAATCGAAAGCCCTTCTGGTGCTCTCCACATTTATAACAGTTTCAACTCCGCCGCTACCAGCTGATGGGCACTCCATTGCCAATTTGTACCAGTTGATGGGAATATCAAAGGGTTTGTGTAGTGTATGTATATTTCTTGATATGAGATTGTATGAAAACGCAATGTAATTTAGCAATGAAATCTACAAGTTGTTTGAATCGTCATGGTATGCCTAGATACCCGTTCAAGACTTACTCATTAGGAGTGAGTCTTGAATAGTCCCCGGTTTGGGATTGTTCTTGGACGTTTGATCTCACTTAGGTGGTGAATATGTGTCTTCTTTTCCATTCTGAGGAAATTCTTAGCTTATCGTTTCTCTACATTGTTCTTTGGGTACATATGTAGATAAGCTATTATCTACATTGTGTACTTGGAGAACTGTAGGGAAATGCTGCCGGATTTTCCTAAGAATTGAAAAGTTGGCATATATTCGCTAGTGAGATTAGACGTCCAGGGATGGGTTAGGTTGGAGTGATAAGGACCTTCGGCTGCATGCATACAATTGAACATGTCACTATCTTAGCTTGCTCTATACGTGTGTGATTTGAATATGTGAGTGTATGTACTTAAATAATGATTGATGCATTATAATGAATGGTTGTGTTTAATTATTAGAGGTCTTCTTGAATGAGATGGATCGTACTTGGATGTATGGTAGTCGTGAATCGATTGAGTTTGTGAAAGGGGTCTCGGAATTCTGTACAACTGCATTACAATATCAAACATCCTCTGGAGCAGTTGACTTTTATTGTCCTTGTTTCGATTGTAGAAATGTGGGCAAGGTTAGTAGTATACATGAGGTTAGGGAGCATGTCTTTCGCAGTGGGTTTAGGCCTCAATACCACGTATGGGTTTGGCATGGTGAGCAGGGGAAGTATATAGGAAGCTCTAGAGTAATGAACGATGTATGTGAAGAAAAGAAGGATTTAGAGAATTGGGATGATGAGTTCAGGGATGAGAATTGGGATCGGGTAGACGAGATGATACACGAGGTTGAAGATCAGTCGTGTAAACGATCTCGTATTTTTGAGTCTATGTCTGAGGCTGCTGAAAAGCCGTTGTATCCAGGTTGTACAAAGTACACCAAACTTTCCGCGGTGATAACACTGTTCAACATTAAGTCGAAAGCTGGTTGGACGGACTCTAGTTTCACATTGTTGTTGGAAGTTTTAGCTGATATGCTCCCTGATGGAAATGAATTGCCAAAGTCGTACTATTATGCGAAGAAACTGATGTATCCTTTCGGTTTAGAGTACGAGCAGATACATGCTTGTCCTAACGATTGTGTGCTTTATCGTAATGAGCATGAGCATTTACATGAGTGTCCACATTGTGGATTGTCGAGGTACAAGCGTGAAGGAGCTGGAGGTAGTGAAGGACCACCAGCTAAGTGTTGTGGTATCTACCCATAATACCTAGATTTAAGCGCATGTTCTCAATTAAATGGAGATGCGAAGAATTTGAGGTGGCATGCAGATCGTAGGAAGAAAGACGGTCTGCTCAAGCATCCGGCTGATTCGCCTGAGTGGAAAAGTATCAACAGGGTGCATAAGGCATTTGGTAATGAGGATAGGAATCTGAGGCTTGGATTATGTACGGATGGCATGAACCCTTTTGGCAATCTCAGTTCGTAGCATAGTACATGGCCAGTAGTTTTAGTGGTTTATAACTTGCCTCCTTGGTTGTGCATGAAACGCAAGCACATGATGCTGTCGCTTCTTATATCGGGGCCCAAACAACCTGGAAATGACGTTGATATATACCTCCAGTCGCTTGTTGAAGATTTACAGAAGATGTGGAACGAAGGAGTGTTAGTATTTGATGCGTATGCTAATGAGATGTTCACTCTGCGTGCCATGCTTTTTTATACTATGAACGATTATCCAGCTTATGGGAACTTATCTGGGTATAAGACTAGAGGAAAACACCCCTGCCCGATTTGTGTAGATGACATGAAATCTACACACCTTAAGGGCTGCAAACATGTGTATATGCGCACATGAAGGCTCCTCAGACGCGACCATCCCCATCGGTTTAAGAAGAAGGCATTCGATGGGACGGTTGAAGAAGAAGTTGCTCATAGACCATTAACTGGTACTGAAGTTTATAATCAGGTGAAGGGCATTGAAACAATCTTTGGTAAACCTGCTAGTGAGGTTGATCGACCTACAGGATTATGGAAAAAGGAGTCCATTTTTTGGAAACTCCCATATTGGAAAGATCTAAAGGTCAGACATTGTTTGGATGTCATGCACATAAAGAAGAATATTTGTGAAGCTATTCTTGCGACACGTATGAATATTCCGGGCAAGAAAAAATATGTTAAGGCGTCAAGACTTTACTTGGAAAAACAGGGGCTTCGACCAGAGTTGTGGGCTCAGAAAAGGGACGGAAGGAAGAAGAAAGTAGTGGAGGAAAGGGTTTATGATGAAACTCAGAAAAGTAAAAAGAAGGTGGAGGATTCGGAGAAGAATTATTTGCCACCAGCTTACTACACGATGTCACGTGCAGAGAAACGGATTTTTTGCGAGTCATTGTATGGCATTAAGGTCCCAACTGGCTACTCATCGGATATGAAGCGATTTGTTACCTTAAATGGTTAGTTGAAGTTATCGAGTATGAAATCTCACGATTGTTATGTCATGATGCAAGTATTCTTACTGATTGCAATTCGTGGAATACTTCCAAAGCATGTGAGGCACACCATTACAGAACTTTGTTCATTTTTCCATACAATATGCAGCAAAGTCCTAGAACCGTCAACCCTCGATTCCTTGCAGGCCAGAGTAGTTGAAACTCTATGCAAATTTGAGATGTTTTTCCCCCCGCAATCTTTTACATTATGGTCCATCTCATTGTCCATCTAGTTCGACAAATTAAGCTGTGTGGTCCAGTGTTTTTGAGGTGGTGCTATCCTTTTGAGAGATATATGAGCACTTTGAAGGATAAGGTTCGGAATCCTGCACAACCAGAAGGTAGTATAATTCAAGGGATTGTGGGTGAAGAGATCAGTAATTTTGTGGCTGAGTATTTTGCTAGTGTTGATCCCGTTGGACTTCCGACATCCCGACACGAGGGCAGACTTGAGGGCAAGGGTACAATTGGTTCAAAATTGATTACACCTTCCGTAGAAAAGCGTAAACAAGCTCACTTATTTGTATTGCACTAGTAGAAAAACGACGATTTGCGTCTCACCATCTGCGTCGCACAAGAAGGCAAACGTCGCAGAAGACTCATTTGCGTCGCATGCAACAGGGAATCGACGCAAAAGACAAGTCATGTGCGTCGCATGAAGCCCACGTGTGACGCAAATAGTCATCTGCGTCGGATCCCACCTCACATCCGACGCAGATGATTCTCCTCTCTCTCGCAAATTGGATGGATCCCTTAAGTCATGTGCTTCGGATGGGCCATGGCACGCGACGCAGATGAGTCATGTGCGTCGGATGGCCCATACACGCGACGCAGATGGCCCAAGCCTTTTAAACTTCTACGGGCCACGCACTCCCCAATTAAACCCTAACTTCCAATCACCGCTTCAGAATTCCCCAATCCGTCTCTCACCTACCTTCATCTCTCTCTCACCTACCTTCATCTCTCTTCATCTCTCTCTCACCTACCTTCTCACCTACCTTCATCTTCTGAATTTCGACGAGCACGAACACAATGAGGAGAGAGAAACGAACGACGGGCTCGACTTTGAATTCTCGAATCTCAACAACGAAAATTCTTCATCTTCTGAATTTCGACGAGTTCATCTTCAATTTCCCCGTCTCACTCTCAAACTCGAAAAATCGTGGTCTTGTTCGCCCGCTTGGAAATTCGTGGTCTAGTGAATTTGCTCCATCTTTCTCATTCTACCTGGTAAGTTCTCAATTTCTATCTCCTCTCAATTCGACATTCAATTTGTTATCCCCTGAATTCGACATTCAACTCTAATACTTTTTAAAAAAATTTCTTAGGGTTTTGCTGCTTCGTTGAAGGAGTGTTTGAATCGCGTTGCAGTCGCTAAAAGCGGAGGAAGTTGTTGAGGTTGGGGATGCTGAAATTTAGGCTTAGATTCCATTTGTGTGTTTCTATTTTTCTCGTATTAATTCTGGATTTAGTGTACAGATTAATAGAATTTTGTGTTTGTAGGTTTTTAGTGGATTCATTGTAATTTTCTGTAAAATTACCTAATTTTTAATTTGTTAATTTTTAAGTTGTAATTTTCTGTGAAATTGTATTAAGTTGAAATTGATTTGGGCGTTTCCATTTTTCTCACTGATTCATTGTTGATTTGGGGGTTCAGTAGGTTTTCGTGCAAATGTGGGTTTTTTTTCTTTTTTTTTTTTTTTTTTTTTTTTTTTTTTTTTTTTGGTGAACAAGATTTGCGTCGGATCTACACTATCATCCGACGCGGATGACTGCTATGTGCGTCGCACATTACCATGTGTCCGACGCAGATGACCTCTTGTGCTAGCGTTGGGTGGAGGAGTCATGTGCGTCGCACCTTGTGCCTAGTCTGACGCAAATAGCTTAGGATTTGCGTCGTGTCTAATCCGACGCAGATCACGTCTCTCTCATCTGCGACGAGGCCTGTGCCGTCGGACCCATGTCCGACGCAAATGGGCGCCTCGCATCCGACGCAAATCGTCCATTCTGTACTAGTGTTGCATCACGTAGCAGCTGTCCATCCTTATTTAAATGAACATATGGAGGAATTACGTGTTAGCAATCCTGGAAAAGGAGTTAGGGCATTGACGCAAATGCATAACAAGACTTTCATTGATTGGTTTCATAACAGAGTAGTGAATGATTTGGATGAAAGTGTTCCTGAAACAGTCAAGTGGTTAGCATTTGGTCCTCGTGAAGCTGTACGCTCTTATGAAGGTTATGATATTAATGGGTATACATTTTGGACTGAACGTCAAGATCTGAAGTCAACATCGCAACAAAATAGTGGTATTTCACTTGTGGCGTCATCTACACAATACGCAAGCTCGAAGGATAAGTCGCCTGTACATGCTGAAAGCAATTATTATGGGCGAATACAAGAAATATGGGAGCTGGACTACTGTACTTTAAATATTTGCCTCTTGTGTTGCAAGTGGGTTGACGATAATCGACGTTACGTAAGAAAAGATGATCCTTGCGGATTCACTCTTGTTGACCTTAGTCGTCTACGTGAAACTGAGGAGCCATTTGTAATTGCATCACAAGTTAAGCAAGTATTTTTGTAACTGATCCTGCTGATAATAAGTGGTCAATTGTTGTACCTGGTAAAAGGAGTATCCTCGGTATTGGTGATGTTGATAATGAGGAAGAATATGATGCATTTGAGGACCTCAACCCTTTTACCTATCCTGAAAATGTGAATATGTCGGAGAACTATATG
The DNA here is from genome assembly GCA_947646795.1 of Beta lomatogona. Taxonomy (NCBI): domain Eukaryota; kingdom Viridiplantae; phylum Streptophyta; class Magnoliopsida; order Caryophyllales; family Amaranthaceae; genus Beta; species Beta lomatogona. Next base: position 274,321 of record CANSNZ010000554.1, read on the forward strand.
CGTGTAGATCACACAGAAGGGATACATGTACTTGAGGATCCTAAGAAACGGCGGAAGGTCAATAAATCATGAGACATGAACTCAGGTCTGTGTAATTTCTCCAATTTGTAACTTTATGCTTCCAAATCGTACTTATCGAGTCATTTAACCCCAAATTATTTTTGAACATGATTATATGAGGTATAATGTAACTATTGTGTAGAGTTTTAGGCTTGCATTTGTTGTTGGTTGCATTTTGGGAACGAAAAGGTCATTTTAGGCCTAGTTTTGCCTTTTCGCTTCCAAATCGTACTTATCGAGTCATTTAACCCCAAATTATTTTTGAACATGATTATATGAGGTACAATGTAACTATTGTGTAGAGTTTTAGGCTTGCATTTGTTGTTGGTTGCATTTTGGGAACGAAAAGGTCATTTTAGGCCTAGTTTTGCCTTTTCGCTTCCAAATCGTACTTATCGAGTCATTTAACCCCAAATTCTTTTTGAACATGATTATATGAGGTATGATGTAAGTATTGTGTAGAGTTTTAGGCTTGCATTTGTTGTTGGTTGCATTTTGGGAACGAAAAGGTCATTTTAGGCCTAGTTTTGCCTTTTCGATTCCAAAACTTATCGAGTCATTTTTTTTAATTTTGTTGATCTAACTCCTAACTTTTGTTGCATTTTGGGGTCCTGTGTGCAAGGGGGACAGGGCTGGCAGCTGTGGGGAGGGGAAAGGAGGGTTCTGTGCAGGGGTTGGCATGCAGGGCTGTGCAGGGGGTGGGCATACTGTGGTGTGCGGGGGTGGGCAGGGGGCGTGCGGGGCGGGCAGGGGGGGGCTAGGGGGAGTGCAGGGGTGGGCATCAGTAGGGGGGGGGGGAGGGTTTACGTGCGGGGACAGCGGTGGGGGGGATGTGATAGCGATTTTTAAATAAGTTATAAAACCCTATTCTTGTAAGTGTACAAGATTTAGTAGTAAGTGATAAATAATAGGGTATCGTATCCACATGGAACAGTTGATTAAAATTAAGTCTAAAGTCTACTAATTTAATCCTAAATGTAGATATAATGAATTGTTTGTTAACTAATTAAACTAGTCTGAAATATAAAACAACTAAATAAACTAGGTAATAAACTATAGAGTCGGAGAACAGACGATAATATAAAATCTAGGACAGTCGAATCCACCACTAATAATATGAGTAATGGATTAATTGGAATGAGAATTAATAGGTTTTTCAAGTACCCTAAACTACCAGCCGGAATACTCACATAAATAGTATTGCGATTAATTAGGTGACATAACTTATCTAACCAAAGCATAAATTATTAAACTTTTTAACCACAAATCATCAAACACCATTGCATAACATCACACTTTGAACTACAAGAACAAAGTATGTAAATTTGATAACAAAAAAACCAATAATTAATTTTACAAGAATAATCATCAATTATATTGCAAACAATAATTAACCCAATAAATAATCTCAATAGCTATGCAATCATAAACCAAAATCAATTCTCAAACACAATAAAACTATCAATTCATAATATTAGGGTTTAAGTCCTAGAAAAAGAAATTAGCTACTCATAATTGAAGAGAACATAACCCAAATATGAGCAACCATGCCGGAAATTCTGATTGAAGGCTTCTCGTATGCTGCGAACAACTTCGTCTCGTCTCCTTCCTCTCGTACTGTTGCTCCTTTCCAAACTGATCTCCCTTTTCATTGCCGCTGCTACTCCTATTTATTTCTCCTGTTATGCGTCCCCCCTAATGCTGCGTGTGTCATGACTCCAGCCCAACCCCTTCAAAACCCTCAACTGGATAGCGTTCCAGTCCAAGAAAACATAAGGTTTTATTTTTGTTCCATATTTCCTCCCATCAAGGTCCACGTAATCTTCAGCAACCCAAGTTAAGCTAGAAGGATTTTTTTCTCTTTCTTTTTGTTTTCTTTCTTTTATTTTCTTTTCCCCTTGATTGCTGCATGATTTTCCTCACATAGTTGGGCTTATCCCATTTCTTCCTTGGTTGGACGTGATTCACATAAAAGGAAATCCAAGTTTCCTTTATTGTTCTTGCTTTGTGGTTTTGATTCAAATGGGTTTAACCCATTACAATTGCTATGGCCCAATTGCATTTCTTTCACTCCAACATTATAATGTACCTGCCAACATTCGATAAATTATTACTAGTATAAAAATATCACATAGGTCAAACTAATAATATAATCATATAAGCACAATTATTAGATAACCTATGAAAACTATTAAAACCCACAACTTATACTTTATAATACTAAGAAGGAGCTAGTAGGAAGGAATAAAAGGTTATAATATATAATAATCCACACTTATCAACTCCCCCACACTATAACTTTGCTAGTCCTCGAGCAAAGAAAATATTAGAGCAACATCCAATAACACTCAAGACCAACTTGGGTCGTATCACTCCACCATCTCTCAAAGAAAAAACCAAACTAATGAGAGTTTAACAATAGGCTAAAACAATTTTATTTTAAAAGAACTTAAAAGTTAGTCATAAAACATTTTTTTTTTAGGTTAGCAAGCTATGAACGCTATTGAGCTTTTATTCTCAAGCAACGTTTGTAATAAATTTATTTGATCTCATAAGTAATCTAGGTGCTCATGTGCAAGTGTACCGACGATCGAATACGAGGTACTTTAGTCGGACTTAATTGTTGTTTCAGTTGATTCCCACATACTTTTCCGTATAAGTGGCATTAGTACCTGTAAATGGACCGTCACTTTCATATGACATTGCACTTGCCACCCAATGATCTCAAAGGAGTACTCGATACTTTGTTGTTTGCATTGCTTTTGAGGCTTTCTCTATGCTTTTTTTTCTTTCGATTTCCTTTTTGGAAATACAAATTTTTCACTCTTTTTTTTTCTTCAATGGTTCACATTCTCACAATTTTGATATAATTTGGATTACTAATCCATTAATTTTTTCTGAACCATGATTCTCTCTGTTTTTTAACAAAGTCAAATAATTCTCCAGTAACCAAGAGCAGTGAAAGATCACCAAGAAAAGTATAGGTACTAATTAGGTTGATTAAAGTATAAAAGTCCTTCCTCCATACCTCGCATCTAAGCCAATGAAGAAAGTGTGCTAGATTACAAATAAGCATAAGCATTGTTAAGGTATATTTAATAAGTTGCAAGAGTAAAGTCTTCACATTCATAGCTTCAAAAACAATTTTTTTTTTAAAAGTAATAAAATGGAATTTGAGTAAAACTTTGTTAGATTAGAGCCCATTATCAATTATTCTCATGAACTAGTTGCTCCTCTAAGAGATGACAATGAATGTTGCACATCTACCCTTCATTAGACACATAATAACATATATAACTCAACATTTTTGTAAACATTTGGGCAGCATGTCCCTATAAACAGGACAAAAGGCAATACGTGCCACTTATTTAAACATGTAATTCACTCAAATAACACTTTCTGAGCATCCACAAAACACACTACACATCACCAAACCATCTGAATATACCAGCTGCATCCATTCTCCCCCCACACTTAGTTTTTGCAATGTCCTCAATGCAAGAATAATAAAAGAAAAGAAGAGGAAGGAACAACACAACCTGGTGGATGGGGCATGTATTGTTGAATTGTGCAAAGTTGCCCACGTGTGGTGTGCGATATTCCAAGTCCATGATGATGCGCGCACACTTGTAGTAGGCAGTAGCAAGATCCAGCAAAACACAACAAGTTCTAGACTAGCCAAGTGTGAGGAATTCAGAAACATAAATCTAATTACTAAAAAAAAAAAAAAAACTACATGAAAGGTAATAAAAGTGAAATAGAATCCTGTGTTGCCTCCCAGTTAGCGCTAAGTTTAAGTCTTCAACCAGACGTAGCCATATGCATCAATTAATGTAAATAGGGTCTACCAGGTTAATGGACTCAATCAGACCTTCCTCAACTTCATGAGACACGGCATGTTTCAATCTTTGTCCATTTACCATAAGAAGACGTCCATCTCGTGGGTTTGAAATCTGTATAGCACCTGAAGGAAAAACCTGCTCAACAACAAAAGGGCCATCCCACCTAGAACGTAATTTGCCAGGATAAATTTGAGCGTAGAATTATAAAGCCAAACTTGCTGATTAGGTTCAAAAGTTTTTCTAACAATATGTTTATCATGAAAAGCTTTAGTTTTAGCCTTGTATATCTTAGCATTCTCATAAGCATCATTACGTAATTCATCTAATTCACTCAATTGAAGACAACGGTTAGAACCAGCTTGTTTCATATCAAAATTAAAAGCTTTAGTAGCCCAAAAAGCCCTATGTTCTAACTCAACGGGAAGATGACATGCTTTTCCAAAAACTAGTCTATATGGTGACATTCCTATTGGGGTCTTAAATGCAGTACGATAAGCCCAAAGTGCATCATTTAACCGTAAAGACTAATCTTTTCTATCAGGTTTAACTGTTTTCTCCAAAATAGATTTTATTTCACGATTAGACAACTCTACTTGACCACTAGTTTGAGGGTGATAAGGAGTAGCTACTTTATGGGTGACATGATACTTTCTAAGCAAAGACTCAAAAGAACGATGAAGAAAATGGCTGCCCCTATCACTAATGAGTGTTCTAGGTACCCCAAATCGACAGAATATATGATCTTTAACAAATTCCATAACTACTTTATGATCATTAGTCCTAGTGGCTTTGGCTTCAACCCATTTGGATACATAATCAACAACAACTAATATGTATAAAAAGCCAAACGATGGTGGAAAAGGGCCCATAAAATCTATACCCCATACATCAAAAATCTCAACAATCAAAATAGGGGTGAGAGGCATCATGTTACGACGAGATATAGCACCTGTTTCCTGACATCTATCACAAGCTAGACAAAATTGATGTGCATCTTTAAATAACTTGGGCTAATAAAATCCACTTTAGAGTACTTTAGCAGCTGTTCTCTTACCTCCAAAGTGTCCACCACAAGAATAAGAATGACAAAATGATAGAATATCATGATATTCAGATTCAGGTACACATCTTCTAATTACTTGGTCTGAACAGTGCTTAAACAAATAAGGATCTTTCCAATAATAATGTTTAACATGTGAAAAGAACCTGTCTTTCTCTTGTTTTGACCATTGTGACGGTATCCGACCAGAAGTAAGATAATTAACAAAATGCACAAACCAAGGAAGACGTGTATGTGAAACTGCAAATAATTGTTCATCAGGAAACTTGTCATGCACAGCTACATCATTAGTATGTTCAAGAATAAGCCTAGATAGATAATCAACGACTGAATTTTTGGATCCCCTTTTATCTTTAATTTCAATATCAAATTCTTGTAACAGGAGAATCCACCTAGTTAGTCTAGGCTTTGACTCTTTCTTAGACAATAAGTATCTTAAAGCTGCATGATCAGAATATATTATGACTTTCGAGGATAGAAGATAGGAGCGAAACTTATCAAGTGCAAACACAATGGCTACTAACTCTTTTTCAGTGGTAGAGTAATTTTTCTGAGCATCCGTCAGAGTTCGGCTAGCATAATAAATTACATGAGTTGCTTTATTTACCTTTTGATCAAGTACTGCACCAACAGTGTAGTTAGATGCATCACACATAATTTCAAAAGGCACGGAAAAATTAGGGGGCTGCACTATAGGTGCTGGCACAAGCAACAATTTTATCTTTTCAAAAGACTCAACACATGATTGATCGAAAACAAAGGTGGTATCTTTAGCAAGAAGATTGGTGAGGGGCCTAACAAGCTTACTGAAGTCTTTAATGAATCTCTTACCTGCATGGCCTAGAAAGGATCTAACATGCTTAACAAAAGTAGGTATAGGAAGATTGGAGATGATATCCACTTTAGCTTTATCGACTTCAATACCTTTCTTTGAAATCCTATGACCCAAAACAATACCTTCCTTAACCATAAAATGGCTCTTTTCCCAACTCAGAATAAGATTTACCTCTTCACATCTTTTTAAAACAGCAGTTAAGTTTCCTAAACACTCATCAAATGAAGATCCAAAAATAGAGAAATCATCCATAAACACCTCTAAAAATTTGTCAACCATATCACAAAAGATCGACATCATACATCTTTGGAAAGTAGAAGGTGCATTACATAACCCAAAAGGCATCCTTCTAAATGCAAAAGTACCTGCAGTACATGTAAAAGTAGTTTTCTCTTGATCTTCAGGATAAATAGCCAATTGATTGTAACCAGAATAGCCATCAAGAAAACAATAATAACTTTGACCAGCTAACTTTTCTAAGATCTGATCAATAAAAGGTAATGGAAAGTGATCTTTCCTAGTCACGGAATTAAGCTTCCTATAGTCAACACAAACTCGCCAACCTGTGGTTTCCCTGGTAGGAACAAGCTCTCCTTCACTATTTTTCACAGCTATAATACCAGACTTTTTAGGGACAACTTGCACAGGACTAACCCACTGACTGTCAGAAATAGAGTATATGATACCAGCATCTAAAAGTTTCACGACCTCTTTCATGACTAATTCTTTCATGTGTGGGGTTAACCTTCGTTGCATCTCTCTAGTAGGTTTAGCATTTTCTTCTAAAAAGATCCTATGCATACAAATAGAAGGACTAATTCCTCTTAAATCTGCTACAGACCATCCTATAGCTCTCTTATGCTTTCCTAAAACCTTAATCAGTGCTGATTCCTGCTCATTAGATAATTCAGATGAAATTATAAGTGGTAAAGTCTCATTAGATCCTAGATATGCATACTTGAGGGTAGATGGAAGAGGTTTTAACTCAAGTTTAGGTGGAGAAACTATAGATGATGAGGCTGGAGACTCGGAGAGCGGTGGTAAAGGCTCATTTCTAGACACCCAAGAAGAAGTTTCTAAAATAGAAGTTTGATCAAGAATGGAGCTCAAGACTTGAGAAACATTTCCTAAGTTATATGTCTTAATGTTTTCATGTGCAATACTAGTTTCTAGAGATCTTTAGATATGAGTGCAGGTAAAGCCTCCTCAACTAACTCATCAATGAAATCAACAAAGAAACATTCAGATTCATTTTCAAATGTAGGTTGAGAAGAAGCTCTAAAAATATTAAGATTAATTCTCATTTTTAAAACAGAAACTACCATCTCTCCAGAGCGACAGTTTATAGTAGCATCAGCAGTGGCTAAGAAGACGCCCAAGAATTAAAGGAATATTCTTAGAAGGGTTACTAGACTCCATATCTAATACTACAAAGTCTATAGGAAAGGAACCTTTGTCAATTTTAACTAAAACGTCATCAATCTTACCTCTAGGAACTCTGACAAACCTATCAGCTAATTGCAAGGTACAATTAGAAGGTTGTAGCTCACCTAAGCCTAGTTGCTCATACACAGAATAAGGGGTCAGATTAACACTTGAACCTAAATCTAAAAGTGCCTTTTCAATTTTATGATCACCAATATAACAAGAAATAGTGGGGACAGCAAGATCTTTAAACTTAGATGTGCTGTTAAACTACAAAATAGAGCTTACTTGTTCACTTAGGACAACTTTTTTAGAACAATGTGCCTTCGATTTTCTTTTAAACGTGCACATATCTTTAAGGAATTTAGCATAGGCAGGAATTTGTTTTATTGCATCCAAGAGAGGAAGATTGATTTTAACTTGTTTGAAAGTCTCTAAAATATCTTCTTTTTGCTTGTTCTTACCATAAGGTGAAGGTGCATCCAAAGCTTGAGGATAAGGAACTCTAGGTTCATAAGGAATATAATGTGAAGATTTAGAAACAGTAGGGGAAGGGAGTTATCATTTCCTTTTTCAGTTTCATTTTCCTTAGTTTCCAACTCATCAGATTTATCATGCTTTTTCTTTTCCTTTACTAAGTTATCTACATCTCTGCTATTTTTAAGGGTCATAACAGCCTTAACCTGTTCATAGTTATGGTTCTTAGGATTTTCAACTGAATTACTAGGTAACTTGCCATCATCTCTTTTACTCATTGTATTAGCTAGTTGACCTATTTGCGTTTCAAGCTTAGCTATAGACTAAGTATGAGAATCAACTATATGCATCTTATTTTCCAAAGCTTTAATAGAAGAAGTAATAGTACCTAATGTAGAAGTTACATTCCCCAATGAAGACATGATTTTTTCATATTCAGAATTAGGAGCAGGTTGTGCAGCAGGTACAATAGGTGTGGCATACCTTTGAGCTTGAAAACCAGGAGGAATGTTACTCATACCAGGTTGATTAACTTGAGTAGCTCGCTGCCCTTGCTGTACCTCACCAGAATTTTGCATCCAGGAGAAGTTCGGATGATTTCTCCAACCCTGATTGTACGTATTTGAATATGGATTATTGTGCGGAGAATATCCTTGTGCTGCATTCACCTGTTCATGTGATACTTTAGAGTATATAGTAGGACAATTGTGAGACAATGACTAGGATTCACACATATTGAACATACATCATGAGAAGTAGTGGGGTTCATATTCATGTTATTAATAGCCATTAATTGATCCAACTTTTTAGTGAGAACCTCTACTTTGCTTGACAAATCAGGAGAATGAGAGATTTCATAAATACCGCCTTTACTTCCTAGTGATCTAGAAATTCCCATACGTGAAGAATTAGCATGTTGTAGAGAATTATCACTCAAATGCTTAAATAGTTCCCGTGCTTCATTAGGAGTTTTTATGAAAAAGGTACCACCACAAGAAGCATCAATCATTTGTTGATTACGCTCATCTAAACCAGAATAAAAACTTTGCACTTGTTGCCATTTAGGGACTTCATGTTGTGGACAACTACGTAAAAGATCCCTAAATCTCTCCCAACACTCATGGAATTGTTCACTAGGTAATTGAGAAAAAGTTGTAATTTCGCGTCTAATCTTAGTTAATTTACCAATTGGGAAATATTTCTTTAGAAATTAAGTAACTAGAAATTGCCAATTAGTAATGTTTTCTTTTGTAGTCCACCAATGTTTCGCTTTATCTTTTAGTGAGAAAGGAAAAAGTAAGAAATACATTTCTTCATTTGGCACATCAGGTTTATTAAAAGTTGAACATACCTCTAGAAATTCATCAATATGCTTATATGGATTTTCAGATTCAAGACCATAAAAAGAAGGAAGCAATTGAATAGTCTGAGGTTTAATTTCAAATCTCCTAGTTATAGTGGGCATTCGACTACCTACAGGAGAAGTGCAAGTACCAGGAGTAAAATACTCACTAAGTTGTCTAGGTTCTGGATCACCCATTGAATTAGATTCAGTCTCAGACTCAGAATCAGAGTTATTAACTTGACATAAAGCCCTTAGTTCTCTAAGTGTGCGTTCAATTTCAGGATTATAGCGATTTAAATCAAAAGATAATGACATATGACCTAACATTAACTAAAAACACAGAAACACGCACAAAACAGAAGCATAGAATGGAAAGAAAGCACCTGATCCTTGAGATATCAAATCGGCAACTTATCTCTAACCTTCAATACTTGTGACAAGCGAAAATATCAAAGAAACTAATAAAGAAAGAAAATAAGAAAAACAGAAAATTAATATTATAATAAGAAATAAACTAGAAGACATTAAATTAAATTAACCAAACACCGTTCCCCGGCAATGGCGCCAAAAACTTGATAGCGATTTTTAAACAAGTTATAAAACCCTATTCTTGTAAGTGTACAAGACTTAGTAGTAAGTGATAAATAATAGGGTATCGTATCCACATGGAACAGTTGATTAAAATTAAGTCTAAAGGCTACTAATTTAATCCTAAATGTAGATATAATGAATTGTTTGTGAACTAATTAAACTAGTCTGAAATATAAAACAACTAAATAAACTAGGTAATAAACTATAGAGTCGGAGAACAGAAAATAATATGAAATCTAGGACAGTCGAATCCACCACTAATAATATGAGCAATAGATTAATTGGAATGAGAATTAATAGGTTTATCAAGTACCCTATCGGGATACTCACATAAATAGTATTGCGATTAATTAGGTGACATAACTTATCTAACCAAAGCATAAATTATTCAACTTTTTAACCACAAATCATCAAACACCATTGCATAACATCACACTTTGAACTACAAGAACAAAGTATGTAAATTTGATAACAATAAAAACCAATAATTAATTCTACAAGAATAATCATCAATTATATTGCAAACAATAATTAACCCAATAAATAATCTCAATAGCTATGCAATCATAAACCAAAATCAATTCTCAAACACAATAAAACTATCAATTCATAATCTTAGGGTTTCATCTAAGTCCTAGAAAAGGAAATTAGCTACTCATAATTGAAGAGAACATCACCCAAATATGAGAAACCATGCCGGAAATTCTAATTGAAGGCTTCTCATATGCTGTGAACTACTTCGTCTCGTCTCCATCCTCTCGTACTGTTGCTCCTTTCCAAACTGATCTCCCTTTTCTTCGCCGCTGCTACTCCTATTTATTTCTCCTGTTATGCGTCCCCCCTAATGCTGCGTGTGTCATGACTCCAGCCCAACCCCTTCAAAACCCTCAACTGGATAGCGTTCCAGTCCAAGAAAACATAAGGTTTTATTTTTGTTCCTTATTTCCTCCCATCAAGGTCCACGTAATCTTCAGCAACCCAAGTTAAGTTAGAAGGATTTTTTTTCTCTTTATTTTTGTTTTCTTTCTTTTATTTTCTTTTCCCCTTGATTGCTGCATGATTTTCCTCACATAGTTGGGCTTATCCCATTTCTTCCTTGGTTGGACGTGATTCAACATTAAAGGAAATCCAAGTTTCCTTTATTGTTCTTGCTTTGTGGTTTTGATTCAAATGGGTTTAACCCATTACAATTGCTATGGCCCAATTGCATTTCTTTCACTCCAACATTGTAATGTACCTGCCAACATTCGATAAATTATTACTAGTATAAAAATATAACATAGGTCAAACTAATAATATAATCATATAAACACAATTATTAGATAACCTATGAAAACTATTAAAACCCACAACTTATACTTTATAATACTAAGAAGGAGCTAATAGGAAGGAATTAAAAGGTTATAATATATAATAGTCCACACTTATCGGGAGGGGAGGGGCAGCAGTAGGGGGGGGGGGCGGGGTGTTGGGAGGGGGGTTTGTGTGCAGGGGGGGGGGCGGCGGCAGGGGGGGGATGGGAGAGGTGTGGGGGGGGGGGGGGGGTGTGGGGGAGGGGAGGGGGGAGGGTGTGGGGGGGAGGGGAGTGGGGCTGCGCAGGGGGGGGGCATGTGCGGGGGGCTTGGGAGGGCTGGCAGCAGTGGGTGATCACCATTCTTGACTTTGGAGTACGATAATATGGGTCAATCTTGTGGAAAGTGGCGTCAAAAGTATGGCATGCAAGTTGGCATTTGCATGCATAAACTCTCCATTATGCATTCATGGAAAGAGGTGCCCGAGGGGTTGAAGCGGTGTCTATAGGAAGATACTATGGTAAGCTTCACGTACAATAACGTTTAGTTTTTTAATTATTTAGTTAAATATATGTGTAATATTACTGATAGCATATAAATTACAACATTTGCGAAAACTAATTTGTGAACTGCGTTTTTTGTAGAATCAATTCAATATCGAAGATGATGAAGCCAAGAAGAATGTATTTCTATCCGCGGTTGCCGAGAGATTCAGAGATTTCAAGGCTAAGTTAGTGTCTGGGTGGATCACTAAGCGGAGGAAAGTAGTAGGTACAAAGAAGACGAACATCTACGGCGGAGAAACACAAGCCGGTCCTGAGGCTTCACCGGAAACATCATCTGGACCATCCAAATTACCATTTCAGATATGGAAAACTATCAAACCTGAAGAGTGGGAATCATTTGTTGCCAAAAAAAAACCCCACAAGCTATTGTAAGAATATTTTATTAAGATTTAATACACTTAGATCCAGTATTATTGTATAGCACCGTACCTAACCTTTGTTTATAATTGTGTGTTTTAGGCAAGTCGTGAGAAAAGTAGCGCGAGTGCAAAAGCTAGGAAGTATTATCATCATTTGGGTGCTCATTCGTACAATGAGGCGAAAGAGAAGTGGATGTTCAGCCATTACCCCACAATAGGGTCGACAACGGCAATGGGGACTAGCTCAACGACGACAGTTGCACAGCCTCGGCAACCAGATAGAGTCCTCGATTGGTGGTGTTCGATGCATGGGGTTGATGCAAAGGGAAAAAGAGTCTTGCCTGATCCCGGAACACAACAGATAGCCAACGCCATTGTAAGTACAAATTATATGGTTATATAAGGTATATATAATATAACTTGTGCGCTCACGAGCATTTCTCTCTTATTCTTATGTAGATTGGCTTGAAGGAAAAAGAGGCAACTGGTGAGTTCACTCCTAAAGGACACATTGATGCATTGCACGAAACTTTAGGAAAGGACCACAGCGGACGTGTGAAGGGCGTAGGAGGTGTCCGCCTCGGTTTGAGAAAGGTATATGGTGATCAATACACTACATCGACAAAATCGATTGCAAGTAGTGTGAATTCGGCAGCGTCAATAGATGTGGAGGCTATGAAAGCTGCAATTCGGGAGGAGCTCAGAGAGGAGATGACACATAACTTCAACGCCATTTTGGAGCAAATGGGTTTACCGACTTTTGCTACGTTCAAGATGGGTAGTGATATTACACCTAGCCAGCCGACCAGTGATCCACCAACATCTATTGATCAGATGATACCTTTACCAGATCCACCTGTAGTACCCGAGTTGAAGGTAATCACTTAATCCCTTTGCTTTGTTACACAGCTATTGTCCTTAAATGCATGAAATTCTTAATATAATAATGTTGTTTCATAGACTAACTATAAATGGAGTTTTTTTTTAAAGGAGGACACCATGTGAACTATTAGCTCGAGGAGATGTTTATGATAGTTTCATTCTGGTAGCTTATGGCCATGCACAACCCCCTAATGACCGAGTACGATTGCTAACCAGTTAGTGGATGATAATCACTATGTGGTCACCTCAATGAAATTGTGTCTGGTTTCGAAGAATTACCTCTTCCGCTGCCGAAGCCAGAAGTTGGTCTACAGTTACTGAATGATGCCCTTGGCAGTTATGTTCTATGGCCACGTACCTTGGTGCGGTTTTCAGATGAGGTACAATGATTAACATATATATATATATATGCGTGTTTTCTTTTCTATTTCCTATGATAGTTAGTAATATCTTTACTTTTAACTAATTACTAGGTTTGGGGAAAGGCCGGCTCACATGACACGAAGGCAAAGAAGGCCTGTTCACCTGATAAGAAGGCAAGTTTACGTGATGAAGGTGAACGAAATGTGTTGAAGGGAAATGTTTCTATGACAAAGAATCCACTTATTATCGAGCCAGAGGTGGTGCGAGGCCTTAGTATTCCATGCTATTGGTTACATGAGTGCGCTAGCGATTTACCCGATCATAGTACAATTGAGGTTCCTTTGGGGGACCAACAATTCCACTACTTTGAGGAGTCATCAACATTCATTTCTAAGGTCGATATTAAAGAATTCTCATGTGGGGTAGAGTTGAATGTTCCCATGATACAAACTTTCATGAGGTAATACATAAGTATATAAATTAAATATACATATACATATGCCTTAAGTAGTTTTCAATTCAACTTCCATAATAAGTAAGTTTACTTTTAATCAATATGATTTCTCAGGTTATTATACAATGAATTGATTGCAACATCTAGTCATGAGTCAATGTTTGGTTGGTTATGTCCAAACATAATACGATATGACAATTGCTTACAAAACAAAGCCGAAGTGAAAGAGTATCTCCATATGAGTTTCAATGCATCATCTCATTTTGGATATCATCAGATCATTCTTGTTCCTTATATTGAAAAATATGATTGTTAAACTCGCTTTACTTTTATTATTCGATAATTAAATTGACCTACTAATTGTTCTACGATTAATAATAACTATATGTTCTTGCTGTAGGGCTCATTGGACACTGCTTGCGATATGTTTGTCACGTAACGAAGTCTACCACTTTGATTCTTTGCATCGACAACCACCACGGTCCTTACTAATCAAATCATTGTTAAATAGGTAGCCTAATCGAAACTCAATATATGCGCACTTATTAATATTACACATTATTCATCATCTTTATATATATATATAAACAATTAGTACATCTAATCTTATAATAATGTATTGATGTACTGTGATGAAGCATATTAGTACAACAGGACTTCGAGCACCAAAAGCTCCTGTTTGGATATCAGTCGAGGTAACATGACTAATTTATTTGTCCTTATATAGAAACACTTTTAGCCACATACTACACATCTAACATAAATGTCACTGGGTGCATCCTTTGGTGAACATTTATTGTCCGCAACAAGATGATGGACTTGCATGTGGCTATTACGTGCCGAGGTACATGTTCGATATCGTCAACCATTGCACTAACGTCGATGATCTTCAAAAGGTATGTAACTTATTAGTATATGTTAGTTTAGATTAGATCGATTGGTAATAGGTATTAATTGGTTTAGAAACCAAAGTAGCACATTCATATTTTTGGGAACGAAAATGTCATTTTTAGGCCTATTTTTGCCTTTTACGCTTCCAAATCGTATTTATCGAGTCATTTAACCCCAAATTCATTTTGAACATGATAATATGAGGCATAATGTAACTATTGTGTAGATTTTTAGGCTTGCAATTGTTGTAGGTTGAATTTTGGGAACGAAAAGGGCATTTTAGGCCTATTTTTGCCTTTTCGCGTCCAATTCGTACTTATCGCGTCATTTAACCCCAATTTCATTTTGAACATGATAATATGAGGTATAATGTAACTATTGTGTAGATTCTTAGGCTTGCATTTGTTGTTGGTTGTATATCGGGAACATAAATGTGATTTTAGGCCTATTTTTGCCTTTTCGCGTCCAATTCCTATTTCTCGAGTAATTTAACTCCATTTTCTTTTTTAATAGGATAATATGAATAACACACCAAGTTTGAGGGCCTTCACCACAGACGAATTATATGAAGTTCGGGATATAAGTTGGCGTCCCACCTTTGTGATGATTGCTTATGATACATTTTTGTGGAATTCGTGATATAATTAGCTACATCTACTAGTTTGTATCAATTCTATGTACACTTTATACATTATTAAATATACATATTTAAAGTTAATTATTACGTTCAAAAACTTGTCATATATTATTGCAATTTGATCGGTTTTTTTTTGTATCGAAGGGAGGTTTTGGGTGGGGGTGGGGTGGGGTGGGGGGGCCATGGGATATGGGGCTGCCATGGGCTATGGGGCTGGTTGGGTCTTTGGGGGGTGGCAAAGCAATGGGTGGAGGGGCTGGTAGAGGGTGGGTGGGGTGGGGGTGCGAGGGAGTGAAGGGGGTGGGTTGTGGTGGGGGGGCGGGCGGGGGGGTGCGGGGGTAGGATGGAGTGGGCGGGGCTTGGGAAGGGAGTGCGGGGGTAGGGGCGGGTAGGCGGGGGGGTGGGGCTGGGGGTGGGAGGGAGTGTAGGGGGGCGGGCGGGGGTCGGCGGGGGTGGGCAAGGCTTGGGGGAGTGCGGGGGTGGGGGGCAGGTGGGCTTGGGGAATGCAGGGGGGGGGGGGGAGTGCTTGGCAGGTGGGCAGTGGGGTGGGCTTGGGGGAAGGCGGGGTCGGCGGGGGTGGGGCGAGTATGGGGGGTGGGCGGGGGTGGGGTGGCTGGGGGAGTGCAGGAGTGGGTGGGGGTGGGTGTGGGCTAGGTGTAGGGGGGTGGGCGGGGGGTGGGGTGGGGGGGGGAGTGCGGGGCGTGGGGAGTGCAGTGGTGGGCATGCAGGGCAGATTTTTTTATTTTTTTTTTAAAAACATAGGACTACGAAGGGCTGCGATTGTAAGCCTAAACCGCAACCCTTCACTTAAAGAAGGGATGCGTTTTCGCCTTAAAACCGCAGCCCTTCATTTAAAGAAGGGCTGCGATTTAAGCTGAAAACGCAGGCCTTCAAGCTAAGAAGGGCTGCGTTTTTAGCCTGAACCGCAACCCTTCTTTTCTATTGAAGGGCTGCTATGGAAAGGGCTGCTGGCCAAAAACGCTGCCCTTAGGGCTGTTTTGACCGCAGCCCTTCCTTATTTTTTCACTAGTGTATAATAGTTTTTTTCCGAAGGGACGCTCCATTATACTTCTAATAGTTTATTCTTTTGTTTTTCGGAAGGTAATAATTTATTCAATCATTACGCATAGACAGCAATGCAGTATAATGTTTGATCCATCATCCATTAATTGTGTTTGCGGGGTTAGCAAATGTCAAAAAACAGAGACGAAAAATATAAGTATACTCTCGTTATATCAAATAGGAATAGGATAACCACTAGGTGATTTTCTTCTTTATTAAAATCTTTTTTGCATCCATTCTCATTCTCTACGAATGGACACAAACGTCGAAATATTTGGGATATCTAGGCAAGATCCGAGTTGCAGTGAGAAATTTAGTCAAAAGATCTTCGCTTGCAAAGATCACAATTTTTTTTTTGGTTCAAAACAAAATTTTATATATGAAGCGAACTAAAAATTCATTTACCACAAGATTAGAGTAAAAAAGGTAGGGGATGAATTCCTACAATTCGAAAAGATTTTTTTTGAATATTATATAATAAGACGTTGTAAAATTGCACAAAAAAAAGTCATTGTAACTTGTAAGCACGTATCACTTGAGAATTATATTATAAATAGGATGAGCATATATTAAAACCAAGAAAAGAAGTTGGATATGTAAATTTTGAATCCTATTAGGGATATTATATATTCCAAAAGATAGAATTATACTTGTATTAGGAGTTGTTATTATGTTAGGTTTCCTTTTCGTGTTGGATTCCTAAAATCTTGTACTATATATTCTTTGAGATGGCATAATGAAAGGTAGAGTTTTTTGCCCTAATTAATGTTATATATGGTATTAGAGCCTTAACCACAAAAAAAAAAAAAATCAATTTTTTTATAATACATCATGACAGGCGATGATGAAACGCCACCCCCCGCCACCTAACACACCCCCATCATCACCAAACACGCCACCTCACTCCACGCCTCCCATCAACATCAATTCTCCTTTTTACCTTGGTACAAGTGATCGTCCAGGCAACTTTATTACGCCTACACCTTGACAATTATGATGATTGGGCATCTGATATTCAGATGGCTTTCGAAGCATGTCGCAAATTTGCTTTCCTTGATGGCACCATCACTGAACCGGCACCTCCTTACACTATGAATGATTGGACAACCGTCAACGACATGCTTGTTTAATTTCTTAGATCACTAATACTATTAATGTCGAGGTAAAATCTACACTTTCTAAATTTCGTGAAGCAAAACGTCTTTGGGATCATCTTCATACTCGTTTTGCATTGGTAAATGGACCTCGTATTCAACAATTGAAATATGCCATAGCTAAGTGTGAACAACCTAAATGTATGTCTGTGTCTACTTATTATGGAAAGTTGAATACTTTGTGGGAAGAATTATATAAATTAAACATGAACCTTTAATCTCTAGTTCTTGTTGTTCTTCTTGTAATGCGGGTGCTCTTGATGAATAACATCGTGAAACTAAAAAATTACAATTTTTAATGGGATTGCATTTAGATTATGCGCATTTGCGCTCATCAATTTTGTCTACGGATCCTCTTCCTACTCTTGACCGCGCCTACCAACTTGGTGAGCAAGATGAAAGGGTTCGGTCCACGAGCCTTGTGGTCGATGACAAGCCACAAGTTGTGCTCGATTTTGCAGTCAATTCGGCTGGTCCTAGTTGTGGTCGAGGGGGCGCCCTCCTCCTACGTGGACTCATTACCACAAGCAAGGTCATGAAGCCTCGCGTTATCGGTCCTTGGTGCCATGCTCTCACTGCAAAAAGCATGGTCATGCTCCTGAAAATTGTTATGAGGTTATTGGTTATCCGAAAAATTGGCAGAATAAATCAAGTGATGGTACGGGTCGTGGTACTTCACGCACGCCTCATGGTTGAGGTGGTCGATGGTCGGCCAAGGCTAATGTCACGCAAACCTCACATGCGTCTCCTCCCTCTACATCCGATTTCTCTACTCTATTTTCTGCTGACCAGTGGAAAGCTTTAGCTGGTCTTCTTGGCACTACTAAAATTTCGGATGATCGTTTAAATGGTACGTTTTCTTCTATTGATTAGATCATTAATACAGGCGTAACTCATCATGTCACTAGTAAGAAATCATGGTTATTTGATGTTCTGGAGGTTCAAGATTATCATGTTGGTCTTCTTAACGGGACTACAGTGGTTGCTACTCACAAAGGCTCACTTCGATTATCTCCCCTCTATTACTCTCATCAGTGTTTTGTTGGTTCCTCAATTTAATTGTAATTTGCTTTTCATTTAACAGTTATCTACAGATATGCAAATGTATTGTGCAATTTAACTCTTCTATGTGTGCTATACATGACCCGATGAGGGAGCTGATTAGAGCGAGGCATAGGAGGGATGAACTTTACTACTTCTGCAGGGATGAGCAACCGGCGCAGGTTATTATCTCACTTTGAAATTTGAGCTTTGGCATAGGCGTATAGGACATCCTTCGAAGGAGTGGTGATGTTACTTCCTCCTTTTGTAGTCATAAGGGTAGTTTAGAAAAACATGTGAAATTTGTTCTCGTGCTCAACATCCTCGAGACATGTTTCCTTTAAGTGGTAATAGAGCTAGTAGGATTTTTGAGAAAATACATTGTGATTTATGGGGTGCTTATATACATGTTTCATCTTGTGGTGCAAGATATTTTCTTACTACAGTTGTTGATTATTCTCGTGTTGTGTGGCTTTATTTATTGGAAGATAAAATTGAAGTATTTCGAATGTTTATGGCCTTTGTTGCTATGGTTGATCGTCAATTCTCTCAAACCATCAAAATAGTTCAAAGTGATAATGGCACTGAATTTAATTGCCTTCTTGATTATTTTAGTGCCACTAGTATTATTTTCCAAACATCTTGTGTTGCCACACCCGTCAACAAAATGGGAGGGTTGAGAGAAAACATAACCACATTGTTAATGTACGGAGGGCTTTGTGTTTTCAAGCTCATTTACCTATTTATTTTTGGAGGGATAGTGTTCTTGCTACCGCTCATCTCATTAATCGCACTCCTTCGGTCCTCTTAGATAATAAATCTCCCTTTGAAATTCTTCATGGTTTCACTCTTGGTTATGAGGTTATTCGTACCTTTGGTTGCCTTTGTTTCGCTCATAACCATCAAACTAAGAGTGACAAGTTTGCTAGTAGGAGTCAAAATATATATTCTTTGAGATGGCATAATGAAAGGTAAAACTTTTTGCCCTAATTAATGTTTTACAAACCCGGTATCAATTTTCTTTATTCGAAATTTAGTATTTTCGATCCTAATCCAGATATTTATGGCTAAATTTGGATTTGATCTAGATCATAATATTTCGAAAACCATATAACTGCACCCAAATTAATTTTTATCTAAGACTATTGAAATATAGTTGCATAATTGAGTGCTTTATTAAATAAATAAAGTAGTATTGCTAGTGCAGGAAATTGGAACTTTAAAACTATAGGCAACGTTGGTTAGTTGCTTATTTATGCTACAACATCGTTAAGCTGGTTGAATAGAGTCCCTAGGGTTTTCTCTCTAAGGTTTGTGTGCGAGTCTTGGTCAGCGAGGGTTTGTGTCTCGATTTGAGAGGAATTTGTCTCGATCAGCGAGACTTCAGTCCCTCTCCTAGGGATTGCTGAGTGTTATAATGGCAGATGACATTATTCAGAGGTGTTCCAACCTCAAAATAACGAGTGAAGAGGATAAGATCATAGCCCTTGACAATATCCATTGCGAGGAGAATTTTTCGAATATCAATCTTGCAGTAGTAGGACGTGTGATGACCGTAAGACCTTTTAATTTTGAAGCTGTCAAGAAAACTATGAACCAAATCTGGGCTATTTCGAAGAGTGTCATCTTCAGACCTATAGAGAATGGCCTTTTTGTTGTGCAAATTGCATCAAATCGAGACAGGGAGAAGGTGTTGGATGGGCGTCCGTGGACGTTTGATCAACACTTGGTGATGATGAATGAAATCGAAGGGGGGCTGCAACACTCGGAGATCAATCTTACCCACTGCCCGTTCTGGTTAAGGTTGTATAACCTACCACTGGATAGTAGGTCACAACGCCATGTCCAGGCTATTAGTAATAGTATCGGTCAAGTGTGGAAGTTGATTCAGACTGCATTGATTGGGATAAATCGGCAAGGGTTAAAATATTGTTGAATGTGACTAAACTCTTGCGTAGAGTACAGAAGATCCGTAACTCAGGAGGGAAGGTAGTGATGATTGAAATCAAATACGAGCTCCTTCTGACCTTTTGTTACGCTTGTGGCCTTATAGGTCATATGGAAAGATATTGTGCTGTAGTTTCGAAGGAAGATTGAGAGGAAAAGAATCAGTGGGGGTCCTGGTTAAAAGCCTCTCCAAGAAAAGGAAGGATGAAGATGATCGAAGAAGCTAAAAGCTTCCTCTCTTGTTCGAGAATGCTGGAGTTTGATAGCCCGAAAGGCTCTCGGCAGGGGGTTGAGACTCCATGCCCGAAAGCCTAAAAGTTCAGTTTATGAATGGCTGCAAGGAGTGCATAGTACTGCTGATCTAGAAGGCTCACATCAAGTGGTTTCCTTCGCTGCCAATGTAGCGCCCTGCCTAGTTCGAGCACTACTGTCATTGTGGCTTCTCTTACTCCAGTAAGTATTGATCCCCCGCTTGTGTTTGTTGCTGGTAATGAACAAAATAAAGGGGCTTGGAAACTAAAAATTGTTCCTAAAAAGAGCAATGGTAAATTGGGGAAGGGTGTTGTTAAGTCACAGGTGGATTGTAATGATATTGACTATGGTGATAAATGTAAGTTTCCTGATAATATGATAACTGATGATTTAGATGGTCATGATCATGGAGTTGCTAAAAAGAGTCGTATGATGTTTGAGTCAAATGTTGGCAGTGAATGTGTAGCTGTCGAGGAGGAGGTTGGTATTACCCAACCCCGCCCATCATCATGAATCTATTATGTTGGAAATGCCGGGGCTTGGGAAACCTCCGGGCAGTTCGTATGCTCTGTCACCGGAGCTCTTGTAATAGCCTGTACTTGGTCTTTATTTTGGGGACGATGATAAGTGGCCGTGATGCGGAGGATACTAAACGTAAACTTGGGTTCGATTGTGCTTTTGGTGTCGACAGTGATGGTAATTCTGGGGGCTTGTGTGTGTATTGGAAAAGTGAAAAAATAACGTTTAATTTGATTTCCTACTCAAATCATCATAATTGTGGGGATGTAATTCAGGAGTTTGGCATCGACTGGAGGTTTGTTGGGATATACGGCTGGTCAGAGACGTCTCAAAAATTTAGAACGTGGGATTTGATGCGTTCTTTTATTTCTTTTGAGCGTCCTTTGATTTTCAGTGGGGATTTTAATGAAGTTTTGTGTAGTAGTGAGCTGGAGAGAGTGGCGGATTTTGAGAGGAGAGCAATGCTGGGCTTTAGAGAGGTGATGGATGAGATGTTGTTACGTGATTTTAATGAAGTTTTGTGTAGTAGTTCTGGGTACACTTGGGAAATGGGTAAAAAATCCCCGGACTCAGATCCGGGAACGATTGGATAGGTTTGATGCTAATTCTTCTTGGTGCTCTCGTTTTGATAAGGCTTTGGTGAAGCATATGGCGCGTTTTAATTCCGATTATACACCAATCCTACTGCACGAGGGTGGTGTTATTAGGAGGAGGAGGGGGCGCCATAAGCGCCCGAAATTTGAAACAGGGTGGCTCTTGGATCCGGAGTGTGAGGGAGTGATGAAGGAGGCTTGGGGTGCTGCTGGGGGGCCAGGATATATCGGTGCGTGTGACTGAAGTAGCGAGGAAGCTGGCAGGTTGGGGGCAAATAAAAAATGCGAATTTGGGGAAGCGGATTGGGGAGGTGGAGAAGAAGCTTGCTGCCCTTCAGCTTGGTGCTACTGTGTGTGTTGGTAGGCAGGAGACGGAGTTGCAGGCGGAGCTTGATGATTTGTTGGAGCGTAAAGAAGCTTACTGGCATTTGTGTTCTCGTGTAAGTGAGATCAAGGATGGGGATAAAAACACCCCTTATTTCTATCATAAGGCATTTCAAATACGCAAACGCAACTATATTCATGGGTTGTATGATAAGTAAGGGGTTTGGGGTGAAGATGAGGAGGAAATTGAGGATGTGATTTGCGACTACTATGAGTCACTTTTTGCTACTAGCCACCCTAGCCAGGACAACATTAACGAAGTTCTCGGTTCATTTCTAGTGCGTGTTACTTCTGATATGAATGATTCCCTTCTTCGCTCTTGTTCTAAGGAGGAAGTTATTGAGGCTCTGAGCCAAATGCACCTTTGCAAGGCCCCTGGCCCAGATGGATAACATGCCATTTTCTATCAGAACTTTTGGCATATAGTTGGTGATGATGTAGCTCATGCTGTCACAGGGATAATTCATGGCACCCGTCCCCCAGATTCCATTAACTTCACGAATATTGCTCTGATTCCGAAGGTGAAATCCCCTACTTTGGTTTCTGAATTTCGCCTTATAAGTCTCTGTAATGTTATCTACAAGCTTGTTTCTAAAGTTCTGGAAAATAGACTTAAGATAATATTACCTGATATTGTTTCGGAGAATTAGAGTGCCTTTAATTTGTTCCTGGGCGTCTGAGTACTGATAATGCACTTGTTGCTCTTGAGATTTTCCATTCGATGAAACAAAGATTTCCAGGACGAAGGGGCTCGATTGTAATGAAATTGGATTTGAGCAAGGCCTACGACAGGGTAGAATGGGATTTTCTGAAACGTCTCTTGCTGAAGATGGGTTTTGCAGAACAATGGGTGGGATTGATCATTGATTGTGTGTCATCTGTTCGGTCTTCTTTTGTGGTGAATGGTTTAGTTTGTGGGCAGGTTACTCCTTCTAGGGGAGTGAGACAGGGAGACCCGATCTCTCCCTATCTTTTTATTTTGGTTGTTGATGCTCTTTCTTCTCTGTTATCTCGGGCTACATTAACCAAGCAGATTCACTAGGTGAAAGCTAGTCGAAATGGCCCAAAGATTTCTCATCTTTCGTATGCTGATGACAGTTTGCTGTTTGCTAGAGCTACCCGACAGGAATGCAATGCTATAGTTGATATTCTCAACAAATACGAAGCTGCATCTGGTCAAAAAATTAATGTTAAAAAGTCGGAAGTTTCCTTTAGCAAAGGTGTGAGTGTTGTGCAGAAATAAGATTTGACGGAGTTTTTGGCTATGAGACATGTTGATAGGCATCTGAAGTATCTAGGGGTCCCAACCGTGGCAAGAAGGTCCAAAAAAGTAATGTTTAATGAGATGAAGGACCGGATTTGGAAAAAGCTCCAAGGGTGGAAAGAAAATCTTCTCTCGCGCGCCGGTAAAGAAGTGTTACTTAAAGCTGTCGTTCAATCAATTCCGACTTATCTGATGAGTGTCTACAAGATTCCGGTCTATGTTATCCAATCTATTCATTCGGCCATGGCTCGATTTTTTTGGGGTCAACGGGGCACGGAGCGTAAAATTCATTGGAAAAGTTGGAGTCTCTCTGTAATCCAAAGTGTGTTGGAGGTATGGGCTTCCGCGATCTGGGAATTTTTAACGAAGCTCTTTTGGCACGGCAAGCATGGAGACTAGTGCAATATCCTAATTCTTTATTTGGCAGAGTTCTCAAGGCTAAGTACTATCCACGTACTACTTTTATGGAATCTTCTCTGGGTCCTATGGGTAGCTATTAGTGGAGAAGTATTTGGGGTTCGACATCATTGTTGAAGGAAGGTTTGTTGTGGAGAGTGAGAGATGAGAAAAGCATTTGGATTTGGGAGGACCCATGGGTTTGTAATGAAGGCCTCAGTTTCCTTGGAGGTGCTAACATTGATGGCCTTGAAAGAGTGTGTGATTTAATTGATCCCTGACAGGCTAAAGTCGTATCACCTTATCAAAAATTACCTAAAGTCCACTAACAAGTAGTTAGGGAAGTCAGGATCGAATCTACAGGGAGAAAGTTATACTATTATATCTGAATTCTAATATTATACTAACTAAATCAGTTGAAAATGGGTGTGTGTGACTAATCTAAGCAAATAACAGAACTAATATGAAGGTAAGAATCAATTAATAAAGAACTAGGACTATGGATCACTATGCATACAATTCGGGAAATCAGAGACGAATAATAATCACCACAATAAGTCAATTTATCCAGGGCACATGTAATTTCTCTCGAACATTACCTCCCTCAAAGATCACCTAGCCGCTCTCGCATGGTCAAGGATCACTATGCCTAATGATTGATAGCCTATACTAAATCTCTCCTCTCGAAGTAGATTCAATATTGCGATAATAGAAATACAAATCAGGCCTAATTTATAAATCTAGCATGAACGATTCAATCACAGGAAACAATTGAAATATAAGGTAATTATACTAATCTATCAATCCTTCATTGCATACATAGATCCCCACAATCCTAGAAATAAAACTACTCACTCATGCTTGAGAAAACAATAACAAATTTCATATAAAAATCCATACTTTGAACTATTGCAAATAACTACGAAACTAATCTAATAAATAATAGAGAAAGCAAATAAATATGAAGAGAATAAAGAAGAAGATTACCAAATTAAAGAACTATATTGAACTTGAGAATAATCCAAAGTTTCGATCTTGAATCCACAATGAAAAGCAATAAACTAGGGTTCTTGAATAACTCTATAGAGAAAACTATCCAAAAAATAAAGGCTAAAACAAAGATCCCTAATAAATGTTCTAATTTTTCTATTTATACTTAGTGCCCGAAATCATTAAATGAGTGCGCGGAGTCTGCCGCCCGATCGGGCCAACTAAGCCCGATGAGATCGGGCTCAAACAGAGCAGCTGGGATCAAAACAGGACATCGCCCGATGACATCGGGCCGACCCGCCCGATGGAGTCGGGCCGCACACCAACGGTTCCAGGGACAGGCGCAGAACATGCCAAGGACGCCCGATGAGATCGGGCCTAACCGCCCAATCGGGCTTCAAACGCCAAGGTTTCAATGCTTCTTCGCTCAGAGATCCCGAAAAGTATCCTCAGGACTTTGGAACTCATCAAACATGTCTTCGAATCTCTCCAGTCCAGTGAAATAGTCAGATAGTGGTAGAGAATAGAGAGATAACTCCCTAAAACCTGCAATCAGACACAGAACAGAAAACCACAACTAGATGGAGAGAGTTAGCATAAAATGGCTCCTAGGAGCACCATTGATACACATTTTAGCTCAAATACAGGGGGAAAAACACTATATTAAACCATCACATCAAACTCCCCCAAGCTAAACCTTTGCTTGTCCTCAAGCAAAGCACAACAGGAATAAGAATAGGATTGCTTCACCCCTCAGATGGAAAAGTTTAAACTCAATTATTTCCAACTCAATATCATTCAAGCAAGCAAAATTCAAGTTCAGTTGCTCAGATCACCTGACTACCAATCACTTAAGTAAACCATCAAACGTAGCCGCCCTACATATCATGCAAATCTTGAAAAGGTGCTCACCGAGGTGTCACTCCTCTCAATTTTGTGGCAGGCAAAATATGTGCCCGATCGCTCACCAACCCAACCATAATAACCCTTCCCACTCACACTCTCATGTGTTTAAAAAGGTATAATATCGCTCATCCTAATCAGGTCGACTCAAATAACAAACTTAATCTTCAACTTTGGCATATTGACTCAGTATTATTCCAATATACAATCAAACATGTGCTCAAAAGGTCTTTATCAGGGTTGTAATGGGGCTCGGGCAAAGGTACGGAAATTATTTAGGAAATGTGGTGGAAAAGCCAAGAAAGGGGAGCAAAAAACACTAGTAGGACTAAGTGTGGTCAAAACAACTCCCATGGCAACAGCAACATAACCAAGATAATAACCAACTTTTGAAGTTTCACGAACCAACCAATAATTGTCATTTTCAACATAATTTCTAACACTTTTGATAGTTAACGAGTGAAGATCATAGAAATTTTTCAGATTTTTCACTATCAAAATTTTTCTTTCTTTCTTTCTTTCACTTTATTTTTCTTTTTCTTTCTTTTCTTTGTACAACCATATCATTATTTTCCAACCGCCCTACGGAATCAACCACACAATATGATATAAACTTAACAAATGCTCCCCCAAGCTAGGCTTGGGACAATAGTCAATGTAAAGGCTCAAGGTGTGTAATGTGGTTTAATATAGATCCAAAAATAAGTCATTAGGCTCAGCGGGGCTAGGGGGAAAAATTCATTAAACAACTCTGAGGCTTAAAATTAGACAAATGAACGCCTCTATCACAGCACATGCCTAAAGTTACCAGAACTCAACGAGTACAATGCCAAAACCAAGATAAGAATGCTACGAGGAACTAACACACAAGAATATATCGGATATAGAGATAAATCCGAGGGCTAGAATGAATCCTCACAATCTAACCAATTCAAGCATGCAGTTAAAATAGGCACTTTATCATCAAAATTCACTCAAGATCAAGGCAGTCAAAGATCACATCACAACGTCCCAATCACAAATGCCCAACTATCCAGTATAATGAGTTAAATCATTTTTTTCAAAGCAAAGTTCGGGGCACAGGGAAGCAATCAAACTATTCGAATTCAACTCGTATTTTTGTGTTTTTTTTTCAGCAATATTTCATTTTTTTTTTTGTGATTTTTCATTTTTTCAAAGCAAATAACCTACCTTAACTATCCTAAAATGCAGTAAAAACAAAAAGAAAAATAATACTAATACTTACAGAAGTCCTCCCCCAAGCTGAACGTGGCAATGGCCTCAGTGCAACAAGGGAAAGGAACGCATGGATATCAGCCATCCATAGAAATGTCCTCACCATCATCATCCGCATCTCCATCATCCTCACCTCCATCATCCTCACCTCCACCATCCTCACCTCCGCCACCCCTGCTACTGGACCCTGGCTGGCTGTAATTCGGGTTCCAAGAGTACCAGGATGGATGGGCATCGGTTTCTGCAATCGTATGCTGTCTGCAGTAGTCATCGTACAGGGGATACAGAGCTAGGTGTTGATCATTGGCCAATGTATCAACACGCTGGCTGAGGCTCTGGAGAAGGACGGAGTTGGCATCAACCTGCTGACCGATATTCTGAATAGCGGTAGAGTTGGCATTGATACCAGACTCCATCCGCTGGAGCATGCTCATCATTCCCTGAAAATCAAAAGAAGGAGCAGGAGCAGTAGAATATGGGGGAGGGGGAGCATCAGAAGTAGAGGCAATATCAGCAGGATGAGGGGGGCGACGGTGAAATGTGCGTTGGGGAATGTCGGGGATGGGGGTGGGAAAGTCGGAACCAGCTATGGGAAGGTGGTAATGGGGCAGCCCTGGTCGAATTTTGGCTAAGGGACTAGGCAACTCAATAGAGCGCCTCCCGTTGATGCGCCATTGATATTTATCCCCAGCCCTCGCTAACCAATGGAGGCGTTCGAAGAAAGCATAATCCAGGAGGGTGGGTCCTAGGGCTGGCTGGTAGCGAGACTCATCAAAACCAGGAATTTTCCTAGCAAAAAGAGTCACTAACCCCTCATTTACAATAGCCCGAGAGGTCAAAGTACCGTCCGCTCTCCTCTTGGGGTAAGTGGTGGCAATACGCTCCATCTGGAGCGCAACATGATGAGGGATGTTATATTGAAAATGGTCGGGCATCCCTTTAAGCATGTAGCTGCCAATTAGGTACAGTTCATCCCCCCTTATTAATTGTCCTTCCACCCTCCCAAATAGTGTCTGCGACATAAATCGAACCCACATTTTAAAGATGGGTTGGTGGATGAATTTACCCTTGCAGTGTTGCAGGGTGAAGTCATTACCATCACCTGTGATGGCAAAATACGTGCCACGATGATGGTAGTTAGGGGGGTGCCCAATCTCCCCACCACATTGTACTCGTAGTACCCGTGCAAATTCCGGCAAAGTGAGGTGGAAATCCTGATTGAGCAGTCTAAAGGATACATATGATACAGGTCCAGTTCGGGGTTTGGTAACCTTAAGACTGCTATAAAATTCATAGACCAGTACAGGATAGGTATTAACATGGACGGAAAAGAAAGATTCCATGCCGATTATTTTCATGAAATCTTTGAACTCAGAAGCAATACCCAATTTATTTAAAAATTCAATATCAAGGAAATGGGTAGGACTCACCTCGCGCCCTTTTAGGCGCTGAAACCGTTCACGTTGCTCCGTCGACGAAAAGATGACATCCGGGAAAGTCTCGTCCCGTGGTGGTGGTGGTGGTGGTGGTTGTGGTGGTCCGGTGCCGGATCCGCGACGCCTCCTTGAAGACATGATGCTTGAAAAAAATTGTAGAGATGTCACACTCACTTTAATGGGGGATTGAATGTGGAATGGGGTGGATGAGAGAGATGGAGTGAAAGAGAAAAAAAAAAAAATGAAGATGATGGAGTGGGTAATTGATAGGGGAGATGAGAGGATTGATTTTTGTGGAGAGCTAAGTAGCTTGGATTGGAGGTTGTTAATGGTGGATGGAGAATTTGGGGAAGAAGATGAGTGAGTTGGGGTTAGGGCTTGAAGAAGAGAGAGAAAGAGATTGGGAGTTGGCGGGCCGCGCTTGTCGTGAACGCCACCCGGCCAAAGATAAAATTTCTCCTACTCTCTTTTACACTAAACTAGTATAAGGGAAGTAAGGTTCGTATCCACAGGGAAACGGGGACGAGTTCTATATTTAGCGTGAGATGGTACCTAGATAACTCTAAAGGTCGAGAAACCTAATAATAATAACAAAGGGGGGGTTTCGAGTAGATTATAACTAAACTACAACTAACTAGCATATAAACAAGATGAGAAATCAATATAGGAAGATCTTGAATCCGATTAACATGCACTTCAATTCATTTTCGATCATTGAACCTCGACTCTATTCATTTCCATAATTATCTATTGTTGAGAATTAATCTCGCATTCTCCTTATTCTTAGTTGAATAGCACGATCAGCGTGACTATAAAACCCTAACTAAAGGATAACCTAGTCCGATAGCGTCTAAGTTCAATCCGATAGCAGCAATAAACACAGAGAATCAATAGACCTGCTAACGTCATACAAGCGATAAACATTTAACAGTTGATTCAATTTCCCCAAGAAATAACCAAGACGATCTGCATCTAAGTTACTCCCTAGTTTGCTACTAATTGATAAAAGAATAAAACAATCCGATTCTATTCTTAAATCTAGCATTAGATTAATTACACAATCAAACTAGTAACGTTCCTAGCATAATCATGCAAAAACCATTGAAAGCAAGCATAGAAATTAAACCATAATCAAAGGAAATAAATAGAGAAGAAAGATCTCACAATAATGCTTAAAGCTCCATATTAATCTCGTTCAAGAACGGTTCAAGCTACAATCGGCATAGCAATAGCCAATCCCATAATTGAAATCTACGAAGACTAAACTCGAAAACAAAAGCTAAAAAGAGAAGAGAAGAAGAGAAGAATGGAGTGTTGGATATTCTCTCTCCTCAAATGTGTGTCTTTTAGGTCCAAAAACAAACTTTAGTATTTATACTAAGGCTCAAAAGTCAGCCGACATTTAGACCGCCATAGGGGTCGCGAGGTGCGGTACTGGTCGCACCGTGCGATGAGCTACTGCCTTCGCAACGAGCTGAAGAATTGGGCCAAACCACGCAGGTCGCACCGTGCGAGAATCCTCGCGAGGTGCGAGATACAGGTCGCGAGGTGCGACCATGCTCGCGAGGTGCGAGCTGGCTTGCTGCTGGGCGCTGGGTTTGCGCGAGAGCTGGGCAGGCTGGGCTGGAGCTGGGCGAGCGATGGGCGCGCGCATGGCTTGGCGATGATGCTGTGATGGGCGATGCTGCTGGGCGTGCGATGGGCTGCTGGTGAGCGGGCGTGCGGTGCTTCGATGGGCGAGCTTGGATGGGTTGGCGATGATGCTTAGGCTTGCGGTGATCACGAGAGCTTGGCTCGGATTAAATGCACTTCACCTTGGAAGCTCGGAATACATGACGTTAACACAAATTATCTCGCAAAGCTCCGAACTTCCGCTAAGAGCTAAATAAGACACGAATGTTAACAATTACAATCAAACCCCTAGCAAAGTGCACCTAAAGTAACGTACATACACCGTCTAACATGAGCGTATCATATACCCCCACACTTGAACTTTACTCGACCTCGAGTAAACTCAAAATGAGGATCACCAAATAAATCATCACCCAAACTAACGACACCAACCTACACTCCCCATCAACTACATCATCATCATCACATCTTAACAACATCCGCTCAAAAACCTAAACGTAAGGGACGATGATTCCCCCACACTTAGATTCGAGCTCACCTGAAAAATAAAAAGACGCGACAACAATAATCACCAAACGACAACCAAAATGTGAGCTCAAATCCTGAAGGATCTCAAAGGAATTGAACTCACTCCAACGCCACAATCAAAATGACAACTCGCCTAAAACCTCAAAAGATAAACTACTACTACTATTACAACCAACCTATATAAGCAAGCTATGGAACAAAGACAAAAAGGGATAAATTCCATGCTTACTCCCAAAAACAAACAATCAAAAGAAAGTGAAAGCCAAAACAAATCTCCGGCAAATGAGTTTCCAAAGTGTATAATTCTCTCTTAATCTCTCATTTTGCCTAGGAGCCCTTTCGGGTTTTCATCCTAGCTTCTCACATTTTTTTCATCTCACCATCTTACCCGCTCAATATAAGCCACTCTTTTGCATAAGTTGCCCTTTCGGGTTTTCAACCTATCCGGGCCCCCATTTTTGCCTGAGTCGCCCACCCTTGTGGGTTTTCAACTCAGCGGGATTCTTTTCATCATATTTTTTTTTTTTTTTTTTTTTTTAAAATTAATAGTAATAAATACAACATAGATACATGAGGCCGAGAATTCCCTCCCCCTACTTAAACTACACATTGTCCACAATGTGTCGACAATTAAAAGAAAAAGTAAACCGAAAATGGGGGAAATGTGAAAATCGGGTAAATCAAGATCGAAATCTCAAAACTCATGAAAAGCAATCCGTCAAACTCAAATTTCTTAACAACACCAACTCAAATCTCTCGACTCAACTCACAACCCTCTCCCTCGAATCACTCAAACAAATGACAAGTTCAAAAGTTTTAAATTTTTGAAGATTTTCACCTAGCTCAAGAGATCGAAAAGATACATTAACAATCTCAATCCTCTAGTGTTACCAACTCCTAGCTATTGAAGTCCTCCCAACGGATTTTCTTTTGTGGATTTTGGCTCCAAGTGGATGAAGATTGGTTGTGGATCTTTTTAGTGGGTGGGTGGTGGGTGAAAGAAAATTTGTTGTGGTGGTGGAAATTTGATGAAAAATAAAGGAAAAGAAAGAAAATAAAGGGGTCTCGGGGTCTCGGGGTGTTGGGGTCTCGGGGTTTCGGGTTGCCTCCCGAGAAGCGCTGTTGTTTAAAGTCGTTAGCTCGACTTAGTACCTTGAGCTCAAAAATTGGGCTTGTGCTCCATATGTGACAATGGAGGCTCCATGTCAACCTCCAATTCGAGTACCTGCAAAACTAACGGAGGAGAACTCTTGCAATGCATCGTTAGTGGTACAGTTTCGAAACAAGGTGGTAAATCAGGAGGCTTTTTCCGCTCTTTCAACTCCGGCCCCATAACCTGCATGTTAGTAGGAGAGGCACAATCCTCAACCAAGGCATCATCAACATTTATCGACTCATCAACATGCTCAATATCAAGAACATCATGCAAAAAGAGTCAACAATGTTAATAGAGTAAAGAGGGTTATCATCCTTAATCAAAGGCTTAGAATCATCGATTTTAAACGCCTCTACCTTTCCCTCGAACTCCATGGTCAAAGAACCAGCGCAAACATCAATTTTAGTGCAAGATGTTTTCAAGAAAGGTCGCCCCAAAAGGATGGGGCGGCATGCTTATCGAGCTCCATCTCCAAAACATAAAAATCAGCGGGAAATTTCAATTTCCCAACCGTAACTAACACATCCTCTAATTTACCCCTAGGATAAACATTGGATCTATCGACTAATTGAATCACCACACCAGTTTCATGCAAATTGCCAAGTTTCAAAGACTTATATAATGAATATGGAATCACATTAATTGACGCACCTAAGTCTAACATGGCTTTAGGAAACATGGTGTCACCTATAGTACAGGGGATGGTAAACATGCCTGGGTCCTTGCACTTTTGAGGTAATTTCTTTTGAAAGATAGCAGAGAC
Organism: Beta lomatogona; assembly: GCA_947646795.1. NCBI lineage: Eukaryota > Viridiplantae > Streptophyta > Magnoliopsida > Caryophyllales > Amaranthaceae > Beta > Beta lomatogona. The sequence goes on from CANSNZ010000554.1 coordinate 306,656, forward strand.
ATGCTCGCTAGCCTTCACTTTTTGCACTCCCTTTTGTTTTTGCTTTCTTTTCGAAGTACACAATTCCTTAAGGAACTTAGCAAACCTAGGTACTTGATTTAAAGCATCAAAAAGGGGAATGTTTACCTCACATTTACGAAAGATTTCGTAGATGTCATTGGTGCGCTCTGTTTTGCGGGTTTCTCTTAATGCCTCGGGAAATGGTGGCTCTGGTTCATATGGTGGAGGAGGTGATTTTTTGACTTTCTCCTCTTGTTGAGGTGGCAATGATGTACAATCTGCTGTCGGTTCATGCTCGATCACCTCTTCCACTATCTCTTTGTCTCGAACCACCAACCTCTCTTTGCTTGCAATTTCCGCTCCACTTCTCAATGTGATAGCACTCACGTTCATCTTTGGGTTGAGTTCTATTTGGGATGGAAACCTCACCGAATCCCTAGCCTCTAACTTGGTTACAGCTCCCGCAATTTGGCTTACTTGGCTCTCCAAGTTCTTGATGCTCGAACGGGTCTCCTCCTGAAACTGAACCATATTTCCCTGCATGTTAGTGACATTTTTAGTTAAAGCATTAATCATATCCTCTGTAGACATGCCGGTACTCGGTCCCTGTGGTTGGCCTTGCGGCCGAAAATATGGAGCTCCTTGCTCCGGTGCTCTCGAATAAGGAGGTGGTGGGCGGTTATACTGCTGTGGTGGCTGCTGGTTCCCTGATGAGTTCCCGTACCTCAAATTAGGATGATCTCGCCATCCCGGATTGTAGGTACCAGAATATGGATCATATCTTTTCTGGAAACCTTGGCCCTGAAAATCGGCCGCCTTAACCTCTTCACTCGGTTCTTGTAGATGAGGGCAAAAATCAGTTGGATGATGTGAAGAGCAAATGCCACAAGCCTTCACTTGGTGAGTCTTCTCTTTCACTATGAAGTCTCGCATCACAGATGTGAGAGCTTGCACCTGATCTTCCAACTTAGAAGAACTAGAACCCTCGGAGACCATACGTCGAGTTCCGGACCTTCTACTAAACGCCTCGAACTTTCAAGAAGCTCATTTAACGGTTCCTTAGCGGCGAGTGCGGTTTTATTCACAATGGATCCACCACTTGCTGCATTGACCATCCTAGCATCCTCATCACATAAGCCATTATAGAAGTATAGCACCAAATCTTCCTCTGAATAACCGTGGTACGGACAACTAGCACATAACTTCTTAAACCTCTCCCAATACTCGTAAAAAGACTCATCACCTCGTTGCTCAATGTTACTTATCTCCTTCTTCAATGTAGATGATTTAGAAGTGGGAAAGTATTTCTCGAGAAAGCTCTTTTTCAATTGTGCCCAAGTGGTGATCTTGTCGGACGAAAGGTAGTACATCCAGTCCTTAGCTGCGTCTTTTAGCGAAAGGGGAAAGCTTTAAGCTTGATTCTATCTTCGGAAACTCCACTTGGTTTCATGCTGCTGCATACCACATGAAACTCGACAAATGTTTATTTGGATCTTCACCATTTAGCCCATGGAATGAGGGAAGCAAATGTATCAACCCCGACTTTAGCTCAAATGTGTCACCCACTTCCGGTTCCGGAAATGTGATACACAAGGGTTGTTGGTCAAGGTTAGGAGCAGTGAGCTCCTTTAAAGTGCGGTGCTCAACTCTAGGAGGCATCTCTTCTTCAAATTGAAGCGAAAAAAGGGAGCTCTCTAAAGTCCTCACGCAATTCTCTTCTCAACTCGAAAAGGGTTAGTTCTAGATCTCGATCGTCTTGCAAAGGTTCTTGGTTAGTAGCACGAGTATTAACCATAAACAAAAACCATTAGCAATACAATCCAAAAGCATACACTAAATATAAACAAGTAACACCGTGTCCCGAGCAACGGCGCCAAAATTTGGCGGGCCGCGCTTGTCGTGAACGCCACCCGGCCAAAGATAAAATTTCTCCTACTCTCTTTTACACTAAACTAGTATAAGGGAAGTAAGGTTCGTATCCACAGGGAAACGGGGACGAGTTCTATATTTAGCGTGAGATGGTACCTAGATAACTCTAACGGTCGAGAAACCTAATAATAATAACAAAGGGGGGGTTTCGAGTAGATTATAACTAAACTACAACTAACTAGCATATAAACAAGATGAGAAATCAATATAGGAAGATCTTGAATCCGATTAACATGCACTTCAATTCATTTTCGATCATTGAACCTCGACTCTATTCATTTCCATAATTATCTATTGTTGAGAATTAATCTCGCATTCTCCTTATTCTTAGTTGAATAGCACGATCAGCGTGACTATAAAACCCTAACTAAAGGATAACCTAGTCCGATAGCGTCTAAGTTCAATCCGATAGCAGCAATAAACACAGAGAATCAATAGACCTGCTAACGTCATACAAGCGATAAACATTTAACAGTTGATTCAATTTCCCCAAGAAATAACCAAGACGATCTGCATCTAAGTTACTCCCTAGTTTGCTACTAATTGATAAAAGAATAAAACAATCCGATTCTATTCTTAAATCTAGCATTAGATTAATTACACAATCAAACTAGTAACGTTCCTAGCATAATCATGCAAAAACCATTGAAAGCAAGCATAGAAATTAAACCATAATCAAAGGAAATAAATAGAGAAGAAAGATCTCACAATAATGCTTAAAGCTCCATATTAATCTCGTTCAAGAACGGTTCAAGCTACAATCGGCATAGCAATAGCCAATCCCATAATTGAAATCTACGAAGACTAAACTCGAAAACAAAAGCTAAAAAGAGAAGAGAAGAAGAGAAGAATGGAGTGTTGGATATTCTCTCTCCTCAAATGTGTGTCTTTTAGGTCCAAAAACAAACTTTAGTATTTATACTAAGGCTCAAAAGTCAGCCGACATTTAGACCGCCATAGGGGTCGCGAGGTGCGGTACAGGTCGCACCGTGCGATGAGCTACTGCCTTCGCAACGAGCTGAAGAATTGGGCCAAACCACGCAGGTCGCACCGTGCGAGAATCCTCGCGAGGTGCGAGATACAGGTCGCGAGGTGCGACCATGCTCGCGAGGTGCGGGCGGCTTCTTCTGGCGCCGGGCGGGTTTGCGCGAGAGCTGGGCAGGCTGGGCTGGAGCTGGGCGAGCGATGGGCGCGCGCATGGCTTGGCGATGATGCTGTGATGGGCGATGCTGCTGGGCGTGCGATGGGCTGCTGGTGAGCTGGGCGTGCGGTGCTTCGATGGGCGAGCTTGGATGGGTTGGCGATGATGCTTAGGCTTGCGGTGATCACGAGAGCTTGGCTCGGATTAAATGCACTTCACCTTGGAAGCTCGGAATACATGACGTTAACACAAATTATCTCGCAAAGCTCCGAACTTCCGCTAAGAGCTAAATAAGACACGAATGTTAACAATTACAATCAAACCCCTAGCAAAGTGCACCTAAAGTAACGTACATACACCGTCTAACATGAGCGTATCAGGAGTGAATGGGGAAAGTGAGTGAGAAATCCCAAGTTTAATGAGCATTCCGGCACGAAGCCCGATCGGGCGGAATTTTTTTTTCTTCGAATCAGATTTCCAGTTGCGGGCCCGATCGGGCGGCTGATTTTTTGTGCCAGGCATTGACGGTGCTGAGCCCGATCGGGCGGATTCTGCCCGTTTTCATCGGGCGACGATTTTCGCTGACGGTGGAATGCCCGATCGGGCGAAATGACCCGATTTGATCGGGCGGTATTTTTTTTCGCTTTTGCCAACTCCCTGTTGCGGGCCCGATCGGGGTGAAGTAGCCCGATTCCATCGGGCGGGCGGTTTTCTTTTTGATTGCTGTCATGTGGTCTTCGCGGGCCCGATCGGGCGGAGGAGCCCGATATCACCGGGCGATGCCGGAACGTGCACTTTTCGGAATTTTGCAATATTTTCCATGAAAAACGAGCTTCGCTATCATCGGAAACCAAAAATCCTGCACACATATAACCTCAATGTAATGATCAATACCCTCACACTCTCTCACCTAAACTACAAAACTAGAAAACTAAAAACAAAACTATACTAAGGAAAAAGAAGAAAAAGAAAGGGAAAATCGGGTTGCCTCCCGATTAGCGCTGGTTTATGAGGGTCCCGCACGACCATAATGCTGCATCCCTCAAACAGAAGGGGAAGGGGGTTGGAGATATAATTCCTCCACAGATCCAGCAAGAGCTCCTGTATGATAAAGCTTTAAGCGTTGGCCATTAACCTTGAATTTTTCACCTGTTGCATTCATCACCTCAATAGAACCAAACTTGTTAACATTAGTGACAGAAAATGGACCAGACCATCTAGACTTCAACTTACCAGGAAAAAGTTTTAATCTAGAGTTGTACAATAAGACCTTGTCACCAATTGAGAACTCTCTACTCAAAATTTTCTTATCGTGCCATCTCTTAGTGCGCTCTTTGTAGAGACGCGAACTATCATAAGCATTCAGCCGGAGTTCATCAAGTTCATTAATCTGCAAAAGGCGTTTTTCTCCTGCTAACTTAGCATCAAAATTCAGCTCCTTAACAGCCCAAAAAGCCTTGTACTCTAGCTCAACAGGTAGGTGACATGCTTTCCCATAAACTAACCTGTAAGGGGTGGTGCCAATAGGGGTCTTAAAAGCAGTTCTGTAAGCCCACAAAGTGTCATCTAATTTGTCACTCCAATCCTTCCTAGATTTAGCTACCACTTTCTCCAAGATAGTCTTTATCTCACGATTAGACACTTCTACCTGCCCACTTGTCTGAGGGTGATAAGCTAGGCCAGTCCTATGGTAGACACCATACTTCTTAAGCAGAGCCTCGAAAGTGCGTTTGTGAAAATGAGATCCACCATCACTTATGACAACCCTTGGTACCCCAAACCTTGGAAAGATAATCTTTTTAAACATTTTCATAACGACTTTAGAGTCGTTAGTTGGTGATGCAAGGGCTTCTACCCATTTAGACACATAATCAACAGCAACAAGTATGAAATTATTGCCGATGAAGAAGAGGAAAGGGGCCCATAAAATCAATACCCCATACATCAAATAATTCAACTTCCAAAATGGGGGTTTGAGGCATCTCATGTCTTCGGGAAATATTTCCCGTTCGTTGGCATGCATCACAGGACTTAATAAAGGTACTAGCATCATGAAGTAAAGTAGGCCAGTAAAAACCAGATTGAAGTACCTTAGCAACAGTTTTGGAGGGCCCAGCATGGCCTCCACATGGCAGGGAGTGGGAGTGCTTCAGAATGTCATGCACCTCCCATTCTGGAATACATCTCCTATAAATGGTGTCAGCGCAAAGCTTGTACAGTAGAGGGTCGTCCCAGAAATAATTTTTAGCCTCATGGAGGAATTTCTTCCTCTGCTGGTAACTCAGCTCTGGGGGAGTCTGGCCACTTACACAAAAGTTGGCGAAGTCGGCATACCACGGGGTGACGAAGTGATCGCCGGGGAGCTTATCATCGGGAAATGAGTCATCAATGGGTAGACCTTCTTCCATGTCTTCATACCGCAATCCGGACAGATGATCGGCCACTACATTTTCTCGCTCCTTTTTGTCTCTGATCTCTAAATCGAATTCTTGGAGCAGCAAAATCCACCGAATGAGTCTAGGTTTGGCCTCCTTTTTGGCTAGGAGATACTTCAATGTAGCATGGTCAGTATGAATAATGACCTTAGACCCCAACAAATAAGTTCTGAACTTGTCTAGTGCATAGACCACAGCTAGAAGCTCTTTCTCAGTTGTGGCATAGTTAACATGAGCTTCATCTAGGGTCTTACTAGCGTAGTATATCACATGGAGAATGTTGCCCTTCCTCTGACCAAGCGCAGCTCCCACAGCATAGTCGCTAGCATCACACATAATCTCGAAAGGAAGGTTCCAATCCGGAGATCGAATGATCGGAGTAGTAATCAAAGCTTGCTTGATCCTGTTGAAAGATATAAGACAGTTATCAGTAAACAGGAACGGGGCATCCTTGAGGAGCAACTGAGTAAGTGGTTTAGCAATTTTAGAGAAATCCTTGATGAAGCGGCGATAAAACCCCGCATGACCAAGGAAACCTCGCACCCCTTTTACATTCACAGGAGGGGGTAATTGCTCAATCACTTGAATTTTTGCTTTATCCACCTGGATGCCACGTTCAGAGATAATATGACCAAGTACCACTCCTTCAGTAACCATGAAGTGGCACTTCTCCTAGTTCAGGACAAGATTGACATCTTCACACCTTTTCAGAACTTTAGCCAGATTTAACAAACATGCATCAAAATCAATTCCATATACGCTAAAGTCATCCATAAACACTTCCATAATGGACTCAATGAACTCAGAAAAATGGCCATCATACATCGTTGGAAGGTGGCAGGGGCATTGCATAATCCAAATGGCATCCTTCGATAGGCAAAGGTACCATAAGGGCAGGTAAATGTGGTCTTCTCCTGGTCATCTGGGTGAATAGGGATTTGGAAGAAACCGGAATACCCATCTAGATAACAGAAATAAGAATGACAAGCTAGCCTTTCCAACATTTGGTCAATGAATGGGAGGGGAAAGTGATCCTTCTTGGTGGCAACATTAAATTTCCTATAGTCAATGCACATACGCCAACCAGTTACTACTCTTGTAGCAATTAATTCATTTTTTTCATTTTTAACAACAGTAGTACCTCCCTTTTTAGGAACCACTTGAACTGGACTCACCCACTTAGAATCAGTAATGGGGTAGATGATTCCAGCATCAAGCAATTTCATGACCTCTTTCTTAACCACTTCCTGCATATTGGGGTTCAAACGACGTTGGCCTTGTATATTAGGACGATGATCATCCTCTAAGTGAATTCTATGCATGCAGAAGTCAGGGCTTATGCCTTTCAAATCATCAATATTATATCCAATGGCTTGTTTATGTTTTTTCAAAACAGACAAAAGTTGAGACATTTGACCATCATTCAATGAAGCACTAACAATCACAGGATAGTTTTCAGATTCATCCAGAAAAGCATAGCGCAGAGAAGAGGGAAGGGGTTTCAGTTCAGGTTTCTTTACCTCTACCGGTTGAGTATCATATACTAACCGTTCCTGGTCATGAGTGGTAATACCGTCAAGCTCTCCACATGCTAGAACCGCTTCCCAGTCATCCGCGGCAGCACTCAAGGGATTACCATCACCTGTAGAAGATGCAAAACAAAGCAAAGCCTCCAGAGGATCCCGCAGAAGGGATTGAGGCATGTCATCGTTAACTAGCACATCAATGACATCAATTCTATAACAAGGCTTCCTCTAGCATGGGACTTTTCAAGGCATTGGTTAAACTAAAGGTCACCTTGTCATCCCCCACAGTCAAAGTTAATTTACCATTCTTGACATCTATGACAGCTCCAGCAGTATGAAGAAATGGTCTCCCTAAAATGATTGGGATCTGAGTATCCTCTTCCATGTCAAGCACAACAAAATCCACAGGAATAAAAAATTTACCTACTCTCACAGGGACGTCCTCTAAGATACCTAAGGGGTATTTGTGAACGGTCGACCATTTGAAGAGTAATATTGGTACATTTTAAATCTCCCATGTCAAGCTTTTTGCATACGAAGGGGCATGACACTAACACTAGCACCCAAATCACATAAAGCCTTATCGATAAAAATGGTGCCAATGTTACAAGGGATAGAGAAACTCCCCGGGTCTTTCAATTTAGGTGGGGATTGGTTTTGCAAAAGAGCACTACATTCTTCAGTGAAAGCTACAGTCTCAATTTCATTAAAGGCTCTTTTCCTAGTCAAAATTTCTTTCAAAAATTTAGCATATGCAGGAACTTGAGTAATAAGTTCAGTAAAAGGAACAGTTACCTGCAGATGTTTCACTATCTCCAAAAACTTACCGAGCTGATGATCAAGCTTAGTCTTCAATAGTCTATTGGGGAACGGTACCTTGATCACAGGAGTGGGAGGTGAAACTTTTTCAGCCCTCGTCCGCTTCTCTGCATGGCTGACATCCTTAGGAGCTGTAGAATTGTCAGTGACAGCTTCATCCTTGTCGGAGCTAACCGGATCATCTTTAGGCATCTCTGGACTATCATACTGCGCTCCACTCCTAAGAGTGATGGCATTGGCAGTATCTCTTGGTTGCATAGGCTGCGAAGGTAATGATCCAGGTGGCCTACTAGCAGAAGAACTAGCCAACTGAGCTAGTTGAGTCTCCAATATCTTGTTATGCGTACCCAAGTTTTCCAACTGAGCCTTTGTGTCGGCTTGAAAGGCATTAAAACCTTTCTGCATCTGAAACATCATATTCTTCAACTCTGTCATGGCTGGGTCAGTAGGAGGAGCAGGTGGTTGTGGAGCTTGATTTCTCTGAAAGCCAGGAGGAGCTTGTTGTTGAGGTTGATATTGTTGAACCTGATTCTGTGGGACATATGGTTGTTGAGGTTGAGGATTCAACACATTATTGCTCCGATATGAGAGGTTGGGGTGATTTCTGTACCCGGGGTTGTAAGTGTTAGAATATGGATTGAACTGGGCCCTAGGTTGTGACTGAAACGCATTAACCGCCTCACAGTTGCTCCCGACATTAGAAGATAAGAGCGCAGGGCACTCTTGACAGTTGTGCCCAGGTATCCCACAAGCATCACAAATGGGAGCAATATAATTAGAAGCACTAGCCATCGCATTAACACTCATATGGGAGGAGTCATTACCTAGCTTCAAGGAATCAATTTTCTGGTTGAGAGCAGCTAGTTGCCCGGACAATAAAGAAATGGCCTCGACATCATGTTTCCCTCCCTTCTTCATGGAGGAACGAATGGTGGATGCTTGATTAGAAGCGAGTTTCTCTAGAAGTTCATACCCCTCATCAATGGCTTTATCCATGAAAAACCCACCAGAGGCTCCATCAATTACCCTCCTTGTATCTGCATCAACTCTAGTGTAGAAAATCTGACACAAATACCACTGGTCTAAACCATGATGAGGACAAAGGCGTTGCAGATCCTTGAACCTCTCCCAAGCTTCATATAATGATTCTCCATGGTCTTGGGTGAAAGTTACTATGGCATGACTCATATCTGCAGTCTTTTGGTAAGGATACCACTTGATGAGGAAGATTTTGGATAGTTCTGCCCAGGTGGTGATGGTGGAAGGCAGCTTATTATACCAAAATAGAGCTTTGTCGCGCAGAGAGAACCCAAATAGGATGAGTTTCATATCATCGGCAGTAACACCGACTTGTTTCGAGTAGCACAACATTGTAAAAACCGCTGAGATGCTGATTTGGGTCTTCGGATGGTAACCCAAAGAAACCGATTATTCTGAACCATATTCAGAACATGAGACTTGATTTCAAAGTTTGTAGCAGCAATGGTAGGCATCGTGACCCCAGTGGGTACATTGTCAGGCGAAGGTTGTGCATAATCTCTGAAAGTTGGTTTAGTTTCGTCACCCATTATAGCAGTAATAGGTGAAGATGGCGGAGTAGTTGTCTTTTGGGAAGGTGTCCCTGCAGCCAACTTCGCTTGCTTAGCTTGCTTTCTGAGTCTACGAGCAGTCTTTTCAATCTCCGGATCAAATGGAATGAGATTTGAGGATTTTAATTTCCTGCTCATACACCAAAAACACTAAAACAAACGTGAGATGCTCCAAAGAACAGATGCTCTTCAGAGTAGAGGTTAGTGTAATACTATAATTCAGACAAAATAAAAATAAACTGTCTCCCCGGCAACGGCGCCAAAATTTGACAGGCTAAAGTCGTATCACCTTATCAAAAATTACCTAAAGTCCACTAACAAGTAGTTAGGGAAGTCAGGATCGAATCCACAGGGAGAAAGTTATACTATTATATCTGAATTCTTATATTATACTAACTAAATCAGTTGAAAATGGGGGTGTGTGACTAATCTGAGCAAATAACAGAACTAATATGAAGGTAAGAATCAATTAATAAAGAACTAGGACTATGGATAACTATGCATACAATTCGGGAAATCAGAGACGAATAATAATCACCACAATAAGTCAATTTATCCAGGGCACATGTAATTTCTCTCGAACATTACCTCCCTCAAAGATCACCTAGCCGCTCTCGCATGGTCAAGGATCACTATGCCTAATGATTGATAGCCTATACTAAATCTCTCCTCTCGAAGTAGATTCAATATTGCGATAATAGAAATACAAATCAGGCCTAATTTATAAATCTAGCATGAACGATTCAATCACAGGAAACAATTGAAATATAAGGTAATTATACTAATCTATCAATCCTTCATTGCATACATAGATCCCCACAATCCTAGAAATAAAACTACTCACTCATGCTTGAGAAAACAATAACAAATTTCATATAAAAATCCATACTTTGAACTATTGCAAATAACTAAGAAACTAATCTAATAAATAATAGAGAAAGCAAATAAATATGAAGAGAATAAAGAAGAAGATTACCAAATTAAAGAACTATATTGAACTTGAGAATAATCCAAAGTTTCGATCTTGAATCCACAATGAAAAGCAATAAACTAGGGTTCTTGAATAACTCTCTAGAGAAAACTATCCAAAAAATAAAGGCTAAAACAAAGATCCCTAATAAATGTTCTAATTTTTCTATTTATACTTAGTGCCCGAAATCATTAAATGAGTGCGCGGAGTCTGCCGCCCGATCGGGCCAACTAAGCCCGATGAGATCGGGCTCAAACGCAGCAGCTGGGATCAAAACAGGACATCGCCCGATGACATCGGGCCGACCCGCCCGATGGAGTCGGGCCGCACACCAACGGTTCCAGGGACAGGCGCAGAACATGCCAAGGACGCCCGATGAGATCGGGCCTAACCGCCCGATCGGGCTCCTCAACGTAATAACGATCGGGCACCGTTGCCCGATCGGGCCCGCAACGACTCTTATCTTCTGCATACCCTGACGATGACCGCCCGATCGGGCGTGTGGCGCCCGACCCGATCGGGCTCAGGTCCGATACTCATTCCTTGGCTTCAAACGCCAAGGTTTCAATGCTTCTTTGCTCAGAGATCCCGAAAAGTATCCTCAGGACTTTGGAACTCATCAAACATGTCTTCGAATCTCTCCAGTCCAGTGAAATAGTCAGATAGTGGTAGAGAATAGAGAGATAACTCCCTAAAACCTGCAATCAGACACAGAACAGAAAACCACAACTAGATGGAGAGAGTTAGCATAAAATGGCTCCTAGGAGCACCATTGATACACATTTTAGCTCAAATACAGGGGGAAAAACACTATATTAAACCATCACATCAATCCCATTGCACGTTGTTGGCGAACGGAGATGATTATTGCAGCCTTTCCGGAACAGGATGCTCGCACAATTCTCGCTATTCCTCTTCGTGAGAGGTTGCCATAAGATTGCTTGTCTTGGGCGTTCATGAAGAACGAAATTTATTCTGTTAAGACAGCCTACATGATTGGTAAGTTATGTAATTTCAACAATTTTCATAACTTTTGGGTTAAATTGTTGGGAATAAATGTCTCTCCAAAAGTAAGGCATTTTGTGTGGAGATTATGCTCCAGAACTTTGCCTCTAAAATCGCTCCTGAAATATCGCCACCTGGTTGACGATGATACGTGTCCCCTGTGCAAGAATGCGGTTGAGACCCCGTTTCATATGTTGTTTGATTGTGAGGTAGCCAAGGAATTTGTGGAGCTTGGTGGATTTGAAGTATTGAAGCCTGCTAAAGGAGTGCATTCTTTCTTGGAGCTCTTAGGGAGCTGGGCGAATTTCAGTGCTGAGAAAGTGGAGGGGTGGGCGTACCTTGCGTGGTCTTTGTGGTACAGGCGCAACCAAGTAGTATTTGAAGACACGCGGTCCCCAATCAGATTCTTGTGGAACGTGCGAGCAAGATGAGGAGTGATTATGCGAATTTTGCAAGCTGTGTGCATAGTGTGAAGAAGGGTGCTGGTGGGGCAGGTTCGAATCAGTGGAGTGCTCCGTCGAAAAATGTGGTGAAAATAAATGTTCACGCTGCTGTTGGAGAGGGCTGGGTGGGCTTGGGTGTGGTGGCTCGAGACTCCCATGGATGTGTGTTATGGGCAGCCACGAGGAGGGTGCGTGCGTGGTGGTCTGCGAAAGTGGCCGAGGGTAAAGCACTATGTTTCGCTGTCAAGCTAGCACACCCCCACAATCTCTCTAGAGTCATCTTTGAGACGGATTGCTTGTCACTGGCGCTGGCTAGGGAAGCTTTCTATTTATCTGATCTGGATGCTATTATGGAGGACATGTTATTTTTTAGTAGAAAGTTTGTAGCAGTAGCTTGGTCGCATGCACGTCGGGATGGCGCGCAACAACGTTGCTCATCACCTAGCTAGATTTGTGCTTTTCAGTACTGAACAACGTGTGGGAGTTTCGCGTTTCTCCTGAAGTTGGACCTTATGTACTCATGGACACTTTGTCCCTACCATAATATATTTGCTACTGCTTTCCCCAAAAAAAAGTTGCTTATTTATGCTAATATCCTCCTTTTAGTTTGCTAACTGCGTTTCTTACTTACGATATCGAAATGTTCATTGTTGTATGCTTAGTGCTTTCACCATCCTATTTTGACCTTTGACATTAACCTCAAATTTATTAACAGTGGTAATTTCATTAATTCAAGCAAATAGTAATATATTGTGGGTAATTTGATATTTTTCTATTTCTTTCTGATTGGTCTATATTACTCCATAAAACAAGCATGTCATGCTGTACTCCATGTAAGGTTGAAAATATAAGGTTGAATCAGAGTTGGCAAAGGACCGTGTTAGCATAGAGTTTTGTGCGTGTCATATATAAATGGGATGAAAACCCTTTGACAATTGACACTAACACAATTCATTTAATAATATGTCACATGCTGTTTAATTGCCCGTTTATTTAAAGGTGTCGAGATCTTTACACTAACCCAATGTTTTCGTGTCCGGTTCTTTGGCAATGTTTAACCAATTTTCTACATTAATATCCTAAATATAAAAGCAATTTGTGTTAAACGGTTGAAGCGTGCCATATTTGTTTTGGAAGCCTCAACACACCATCTTATTAACACAAACCAATAAATAAGATATTTGTGTTTTATTAACCCATTTAATTAAATGGGTAAAAAATCCTCAACATTAACCTTTTTTTTTGTATATGGTTCTTGTTGTGATGTCATATTGTATCACTTTTTGCCAAACCTAGGTGGAATGATCTTGGACTTTTATCTCTCCTGAAATCTATTTCTAGATTACGTTCTCAAAAACTTATTGTTAGGAAAAGACTATTATTACTATGTTTGTACTTAAATTAAGTTTGCGTGCAAAACATCATTAGACAAATCTACCAAGGGTATGCTCTCTTTACCTTATATTTCCTAATGTTTTTAAATCTTAAACTTATCTGAACTTATTAGAACTTATTAAGGCTAACTTCTTTTAATTTGTATTCTTTTATCTTTCTCATATCTACCAATAGTGTGTTCTCTTTACCTTATATTTCCTAAAGTTTTTATTTCTTGAACTTTAACTGACTTATAAGAACTTAATAAGGCTTACTTATTAAGGCATTCCTCGGATCCAACCCCCGAGGTCAGTTTATTATAAAAACTCATTTTTGGAATAAATTGTAAGAAACTACCATTTAAAGAAAAGATGTTGTAAGAAACTACCTTTGGCCGGATTCCAACCATTGACACTATTTTCCGGTGTTGACTTTGCCTTTCCCTTTGTTTTCCTCATAATCTTTATCGAAATTTGCCAAACTACCGCATCTTTACACCAACTTTCAAAGAGAAAAAAATATTTTGAGTGAGATTGGAGGGAAACATAAAGGAAAAAAACAAAAAGAGAAAGTCAACTCGGAAATAGTGGTCAATGGCCAAAGTTCGATCGGCAAGAAATAGCTTTCTACAACATTTTTTTTAAAAGGTATTTTCTCACAACTTTTTTTTAATAAGGTAATTTCTCACAAAAACATGTTTTTATAAGGTAGTTTCTGATAAATTTTCCTAACTAATGACAAATATCCAAAAAATTAGATGGCTAATAATCTTCAACCTGAAAAACCAAAATAACCAAGCCGACTTATAACCCAAGACGAATATTATCCAATAATGAAACCCAATATAATTAAGTTATTGGTATTTGACATATATACGTGAAATATTTTTAGGAGAATATTTGTAGTACACCTGGGTGTACCATGCTCATGGTACACCCAAGACTATTTTCTCCAAATGAGCAAGATGAGCAAATGAGCAAAATGAGCAAATGAGCAAACATTTCTACTCATTTAAGAAAATGAGCAAACACTTTTATTACAAAATGAGCAAAATGAACAAATGAGCAAAATGAGCAAAATACCCAAATGAGCAAACTTGGCGTCAAATGAGCACCTGAAGTTGTAATTTATTACAAAAATACTCCTGGGTGTACCATGCTCTTGGTACACCTACCATGAGCATGGTACACCCTGTACCATGAGTGAACTCATATTTTTAGTTCCATTAGAAATTAATGATGAAGTAATTTGTTTATTGTTATTTCTTGAGTACCGAGCACATGACTCCCTATTCCTTATAAAAATAATAGGGGCATTTTCAAAGTAACATTCCAACCCATTTTGGGCGCAATTGAATAATATCAATTGCCACAGATCATGCACATAAATGGTTGGTATGTATCTAGCAAGTTATCCAGCTGGTGTGTATGTCATTCTATTATAGTCGTGCGTATCACTAAATATATAAAACATGAATATTGCTAGTTCTCATCCAATACTATAATCTTGAATGACCCGATAAAGTACCTAATTTGATAATTTGCTGATGCAATGACCGCAATATATATTGTTTTGGAATATGTATTCGAGAGAGGATAACCTCATGTTGTGAGAGATGCAATTAACGAAGCAAAAATAATGAACAGCTGACACAGATAATTAACGTGGTTCACTAACAATGTGTTAACTACGTCCACAGGCAGAGGAGAACCGGATTTATTAGGTTTAGGAGAAAGTGCATATTACAGAATAAAAGTTGAGGCTATAATAACCACAACACATATTTATATGTTAGGGTTATTTAGTTAGATATCCTAACTAAACTAGGAAAGCAAAGCCACGAAATAAAACGTGAAGCCTCGACCATCCCTAGTGCAGCGCCAAATCCCACGGGAGCCGGAAGCTTGCTGCGGGTTGCCTCGACCATCCTTGCGGGAGCGGGAAACTCCTGCGGGTTGGTAGGAAGTTCGAGCTTGTTTGGCGATGTCCTGCAGGGGGTGGGAGCAAGCCTGCGGGCTGCTGTAGACCATATGTTCTTCGAGTCTCCAACACAAACACACAACTGTTGTAGACCATATGTTCTTCGAGTCTCCAACACACACACACACACACACACACACACACACCATAGCACATCACTCCTTCACCGCAATATTCAAGGCACAGTTCAACAAATTTCCACTTTGACTTGAATTATCTCCTGCAGAACAGATAAACAATTAACAAATACAAATGGTTCCAGATGCCATAAAAATAGCCAGATGTACCCACATTCTCCCTGCCTCAGAATTCCCTTAAGGGCCCAGATTAACAGCTTAGAACATTTAGCAAGTCCAAACAATGTTGGAACTTGCCATGAGGAACCGACTTTGTGAACATGTCCGCAGGATTATCAGCAGTACCTACATTCATCACCTTAATCCTCTTCTCACTTATCAGAAAATGATATCTCACATCAATGTGCTTAGTCCTCTCATGATGGACTTGATCTTTGGCTAGCATATTGCATTAGACTGTCAAAATATACAATAGCCTGATCGTATTATAGACCAAGATCACTAACTAACCTTTTTAACCATTTTACCTCTTTAGCAACTTCAGTCAACGCTATGTACTCTGCTTCAGTAGTAGGCAAAGTAATTGTAGCCTGCAAAGTTGCCTTCTAACTTACAACATAACCAGTAAGAGTAAATACATAACCAGCTATAGACCTCCTATTGTCAATATCTCCAGCATAATTAGAATCAGAATAACCTGAGTATTATTCCCATAAATGAGACCAACATCAAACATACCTTTAAGGTAACGAAAAATCCTCTTCACAGCTTGCCAGTGTTCCTTCCCAGGTTCCCCCATGAACTTTCTAACAACACTAACAACATGTGTAAGATCTGGTCTAGTGCATACCATAGCAAGCTTCCAACTGCACTGGCATATGGGACACGAGACATATAATCCTTCTTAGCATCTGAATGGGGTCCAAAAGCAGAAGATAGATATATATTTGCAGCACTAGGAGTATCTATAGGCTTAGTTGATGACATGCCAAACCTTGACAATATCTTCTGAATATAACCTTTCTGTGACAAGAAAAGCTTCCTCTGATCTCTTTCCCTATAAATCTCCATCCCGCGAATTTGTGTAGCACCCAAATCCTTCATCTCAAACTCAGCACTAAGAAGACCCTTCAGATCAACTTCTGAATATTAGACTTGGACTTTGCAGCTATGAGCATATCATCTACATACGAGACCAGGTAAATCATCCAGCCATCATCCAGCTTGTTACGATACACATAACAATCATACAGACTCCTGTTGTAGCCCAACTCAATCATATAGCTATCAAACCTTTTGTACAACTGCTTAGGAGACCGCTTTAGTCTATAGAAGGACTTCTTCAATCTGCAAACATAATCTTATTTTCCAAGAACTTGGAATCCATCTGGTTGAGTCATATAAATCTCCTCTTCTAACTCCCATGTAGTAAAGCTGTTTTCACATCTAGTTGCTCAAATTCAAGATTCTGATGTACAACTATTGCTAGTAACACCCTGATGGAAGTGTGTCTGACCACTGATGAGAAAATCTCACTATAATCAATCCCTTCCCTTTGTGTGAACCCTCTCGCAGCAACCTGAGCTTTATACTTGATCCCCTCAGAAGGTGAGATTCCTTCCTTCTTCTTGAAGACCCATTTGCAAGTGACAATCTTTCTCTCCTTAGAACGTTTGACTAGCTCCCAAGTCTGATTTCTATCCAGAGGTTCCATCTCATCTCCCATTGCAGTCAGCCATTGAGCAGACTCACTACTTGAAACAACTTCTTTATAGGTGGATGGCTCATGAGTATCCACCTCTTCAGCAACCTGCAGTGCATAAGCAACCATGTCCTCGATCAAAACCATACCTCCTTGGAGGTCCGACACCAACTCTTATAGCTCTATCAAGAGCCATGCTTCTTTGGTGTGCTTCTGACGAGGCTGATTGGTGACTAGAACATTCTGCCAAATCATTTTCAGTAGCAACATGTTGATTTTATCCACCTTGGTGTTGTGATTCACTCTCATCTTGAGTGACTTGCAGCTTCTAGAGCTGATCAACTCCAGCCCCACACGGTTTTTGGGCGGGTTTGGGCAGTTTTGTTGGCCCGGCCTAGATTTTTTTTTTGGGCGGTCTTTGGACAAGCCAAAAAAGACTTTTTAGCCTAAATTTTGGCCCGGCTCGTTTTGGCCCGAAAAAACCCAATCTGCCCGGCCCGAAATAACGGGCTTTGGGCACAATGTTTTGGCCTGAATTTGGGCCCGGACCGCCCAATGGGTAAATTTTTTTGGGCGCTGCCCGACCCATGATCACCTCTAGCAGCTTCACCTGTTTATCAACATCACTACTAGCTGACACCACAACGAACTTCACGGTGAGGTTAAGCATATAATTTTCATCAAATATTACAATTCTACTAAGTATAACTCGACTCTCAGAAGGTGACCAGATTCTATAGCCCTTAACTCCACTCCCAAAACCCACAAATACACCCTTCTTAGCTCTAGGTTCTAATTTACCCTGACTTACATGATAATAAACAGTAGAACAAAGAATAATCTGCATACTTACCAGACCACACCTCATAAGGTGTTTTACAATCAATACATGTGTGACGTCCACAGTTGATCAGATAGCAAACTGTACTTACAGCTTCTACCCAAAATCTTCTATCTAACCCAGCATTAGAGAGCATGCACCTCGCTCTCTCCAATAGTGTCTGATTCATGCGTTCTACTCTCCTGTTTTGTTGTGGAGTGTCCCTGACAGTATGATGGCGAGCAATTCCTTCATTCTTACATGACTCATTAAATTCATACCAACAAAATTCCCGGCCATTATCAGTTCGCAGCCTTTTGATCTTTTTCCCAGTTTGATTTTCAATCAAAGCCTTCCACTGCTTAAAATTCTTGAAAGCCTCACTTTTATGCTTCATCATAATTACCCAAGTCATTCTTTAATAATAATTGATCATAGACACAAAATACCTGTGACCTCCAATAGATTCAACTCGTGAAGGACCTAACAATCAGAATGAATAATGTTATTTCTATAGGAACACTACAAGAGGGGGGTGAATTGTATGTGGGGGAAATGAAAGTAGCTTTTTGCGAAATTATAAAACAATGAAAGGAACAAGAGATTTTTACGAGGAAAAACTTCTTGGGCCCAACAAGAAGAAACAACCTCGACCATTAGAGATTTTAAACTCAACTCTTTCACTGTAATAGGCCAAAACACCTTTGTTACAAACCTATTATCTCTCGAGCCACTCCTTGAGTTCCTCTAAAAAATCAAGTCCCAACAACAGTTCCCTCTAACTATGGTTCCTCTCGAAGTTCCTTCCTCTTTCTTTGCTTCACTCAAAGCCTCGCACTTTACAGGACTTCACTCAAACCCCTTCCCCAAATTCAAACTATAAGAGTTGTTTTTAACTCTTTTTTCAACTCGAAATACAGAATAGTAGAATAATAGAAAGTACAAATGAAAAATGAACTCATATGGTAATGAATCTTGGAACATTGAACTTTGAACTTTGGTGGCACTGACTCAATAAACGTGATACTCAAATTAATACCTTTGTAGATTAATTATCACTTTGTCAGACACACATAGAACTCAGATAAGTGCTTGTCTTAAATAGCAGTAAGTTTAATGAACGTGGTTTAGATCATGTGTTAGTGGATAAACCATTTTTCTATGATGTTTCTCAACTAGAGGAACACGTTCCATTAATTGTCCATGAACACCATGATCTTACTGAACGTGTGTTAGAGGATTAATACTGCTTCCTTAATTTTAGCAACTACTTGTGTAATAAATATAAATCTGATTTAATTAGAATATATTTTAATTAATAAAACTAAAATTAAATCCTTTTATCAAAATAATATCTTTTAAAATATTTTTCTCTAAAAACCGAAAAGGATATTATTTCCATTAAAGATAAATCTTTCCTTTAAAAATATTTTCCTTAATATCATATTTTAACAAACAAAAAACGATTTCCTATTTTCTAGGCATTAATCACTCAATTGACACAAATTAACCGTTGCCTCATTTAACATATGTCTAGTTCCTCATTTTAGATACCAGTTCCACTAACATAGTTCCATAGGAACAATTCCTTTATTGAAAGGAACAACTCCATAGTTCCAATTTATTACCTTATGATGATCTTTGTTTCTTACATAAGAAACCTAATAACACGTAACTAAGCTCTTCTTCTCTTGGAGTTCCAACTCAAGATCTTCATTCTTCTCTTGGAGTTCCAACTCAAGAACTTCACTTATTATCTTTATAAAGCACCATTATTTATTCTTGAACCTTGCACACATAAAACTTATAAACCTTGTTAGTTATACTTTAGTTTGTCATCATCAAAATCATATTGGATCAACAATTTTCCCCTTTTTGGTGATGACAAACAAGGCAACGTAATATAGAAACTAACATAATTAAATATAATATAATATAACAATGCAAGATCATGTTAAGTAGAGAATGAACCAGAATAAGAACAATAAACAAGCTACTTTGCCATTATCTTCCCCCTTTTGGCATCATCAAAAAGCGTATTGTTTTTCAAGAATTTATGATCAATCTTCCAAACTTATAGTGACACTACGTCACCATAAATATATAATTAATGGTCAAACATGAGTTTAAATTTTTTAATTTGCTCAAACATCAATCTAGTAATATTAGCCATCCTAATTCACATGTTAATCAATTAGTTAAAGAAGCTAAAGCATACTTAACATAAACCACCACTTTACCAAAGTGCAATCCATAGAATAGAAAACAAATCGATTGTCCAATAAAACTCAAAGAGAATATCAAAGGCTCATTTTTATGAAGGAATGGTTGGAATAGGCTAAGTGGAAAAAATATATGAATTGGTCACCTGTTCCTCCACCATTACCTTTCCTAAACTTGCAGTTTATTTTGTGATTTGCCTTTGAAAACACACGTCAGTTCCTTTCAAATAACATGCAGTTACTTACTTCTTTTTCGATATTTTGAATGGAAATATGTTGTTCGTTCCTTGCTTTAAGTTTCAAGAAACTAATTAATTCCTTTTGTTTACTTCAGATTTGATACTAAAGGAACATACATGGGACTACTAGAACCCATAGATTTTATGACAGCTTTGTAGAACTAGGAACTTGGATAACTTATGGAACGTTGAATCTCTTCTCTATCTCCATCTCGCACATCTCTCCTTTTATTCTCCTGTCTGCTCTCATATTTTTATTTCATCTTTGTCTTCCTAAATATCTGCTTTTTCATCTCCATATCAACTTATTCTCCCTCAAACTTTTCTTTTAATTTTCTTTCAATAACTTAAAGGAACTTAGTTTTATTAATATATTAACATCAAACATACAAAAAAAAATTAGTTCAATGAATCTATAAATCAAATCTTTACCCTTATTTCTAAAATCAAATTAAACCCAGAAAATTATAAACCTAGTTATTGGACGCGGTGGTACGGTGGTAGCTGGCCCAGGGTAGTGGCGCGCGACTGCGTGAGAGGGGGTGGGTGGCGCTCAGGTTAGTGGCGCATAGGTGGCTGGAGCTCAGGTGGTTGGCGCGCAACGTAGGGCGACTTTCGGCAGTGAAACGTTGCTGCGTGGAGAGGATCTCGCTGCTACACGTGGCGTGTCACTTCTGCGTGGTGCAGTGGGGGTGGCGCGCAGGAGGGTGGCGCACAGGAGGGTGGTTCGCAAGGTTAGGGCTCATGTGGGTCGCTGCTGCGTGGAGAGGAGAGGGAGTGAACGAAAATGTGTGGAGGGAGGTGAAATTAATGAGCGCGGTTTGTTTTGGAGATTAAAGAATATAAAAAGGGTTGCGGTTGAGTGGTAAACCGCAGCCCTTCCATTAAGGGATGCGGTCAGGCCTAAAACTGCAGCCCTTTATCTAACCAAGGGCTGCGATTTTGGGCCTGATCGCTGCCCTTAACGTAAGGGCTGCGGTTTGCAACACAAGCGCAACCCTTTTATAACAGCAAATGACAATTTTTCCGCTAGTGTTCCTTAGTTACCCTTCAAGTGTTGCATCATCATCAATATTTGAAGTTATAGTGGAGGAACACAAATTGAAGGATTTGGATATATGGTGAACTAATTAGAAAGAAAAAGGTATGTAAATGTGATATGAAAGGTTTGGAGGATTTTTTTTAAGAAAATAAATAAATGATGGAATAAGAGGTTTGATAATTTAGAGAATGATATTGCTCGTTTATATACATAGTTGGACATTCACATGTAATGTACTCGGCGCGGTGGAATGTATAACAAATGAGTTTTTTGAATGAAAGGAACTACACTTTTTACTTCCTCTTCCTTTAGACTAACAATTAGCAATATGGACTGTAAGGGTAATATTACAAAGAAATTAGTGAGTCATCTTTTAAATTTAACTCATGACTATGCACAAAGCATAGAAATAATTGTGGTGACACACATTTTTATGGAAGACATTTCACAGAAAATCTACTTATGCATGCTAGATGAATTTGCCAATTAGAAAAAAAAAAAAAGACATCATAACTTAACAAAATCATCTCTATAATTTTTATATGCCTTTTGAGTGAGAGCAATTTAAATACTCCCTCTGTTTTTTTATCATTCTCACTTTCCTGTGCGCTTGTCCCAATGCACCTATTTGAACTTAAATATCTTTCATTATATATTAGTAAAAATTATAACGATTGAATATTAATAATTTACTAATTGAGACGAATCAAACAAGACCACATGACTATATTTTTTCTTATAAATTGAAAACAATTTAGAAGATTCTCTCTAAGTATGAATAGTGCCAAGATTCTAAGTGAGAAAGATAAAAAAAACAGAGGGAGTACTTCACTAGATAAACGCAAGGAACAACAGGTGCCATATATTTTTCCCCCTCACTAAGGCATACATAACTTCTAGTTATTAGAATTAGGAACCCACTTTTTCTTGAGTTCTTTTGTTGAACACACATTAGACTTATTAATACCTAACTCAGTTTTAGACTTAAAAGTCAGATTTGGCCATTAGACATAACTGAGCAGTTCCTTTGTCCCAGAGTTCCTCTTCGGTTGTTCCCAAGAGGGACACTCATGAATATAGTGATCTAAGCTACCATATTTATAGCAACCAGATTCAAATTATAAATTAGAAGACTTTTTACCTTTGGTTTTGTTCGATTTCAGATTTTTGTGCATCCTCTTGAATTTTCGAACAAGCTTCATATTTTCTTCTACATCAAAGTCTTCCTCTTCTTCTTCCTCGTTATCAGCCTTAAGAGCAAGTGCCCGATTTGTGGAACTTTCACCATATTGAGTTCCTAACTGGAGTTCATGGGTCAACAATGAACCAGCTAGCTGCTTTAGATTGAACTTGGTCAAATCATTAGTTTCTTGGAGAGCAGTTACTTTGGCCATCCATTTCTCCTTTGGCAAGCTCCTTAAAATTTTGCAAACCTATTCCTTAGATGAAATATACTTTCTAAGAGACTCTAACTCGTTAACAATGTTAGAAAATCGATTAAGCATATCACGAACTGCCTCATATGGTTTCATTGCAAAGAGTTCATATTCCTTCATTAGTAAATCAATTTTAGACCTTTTATTAATCTCACTAGTTCCTTCGTGGGTGACTACAAGTAAATCCCATATTTGTTTAGCGGTTTTGCACCCCATGACACGGTTGTATTCATGAGGTCCAAGACCACAATATAATAGCTGGATAGCTTTAGCATTAATGGAAAAGTAGCTTATTTATTGTTCTTATATTCTGGTTCATTCTCTACTTAACATGATCTTGCATTGTTATATTATATTTTATTTTTGTTCATTTTTATATTACTTTGCCTTGTTTGTCATCACAAAAAAGGGGGAAATTGTTGAGCCAATATGATTTTGATGATGACAAATTAAAGTAATAACTAACAAGGTTTATAAGTTTTAAGTGTGCAAGGTTCATGAACTAATAATGGTGCTTTTTCTCTATTATAGATGTGAAGGGGGGAGGCATGGTATCCCCCTATTAAATGACTATAATACCCTTATTTTAATTACATCAATTTTGTTTAAATTTTTAAAATAATAACGGGTCATCAATCAATCAAAATATTTGCCATTTTTAAAAAATAGAACAAGAATAACTTAAAATTGTAGGTTTAAAAAAATGAAAGACTAAAAAGTTTTTTTAAGAAAACAATAACAAATTCATTTTAGAATATCAAAATCTGTCATCAAAAGGAAATATTGTCAAAATAAAAAATCAGCAATATACTTCCACAACATCATAGTCATGTAAAGAGATGATCATTTTCATGGGTTTATATAATTTCAATTTGTATAAGTCAATTACATAGAGGATTATAAGGTCAGATCAAGACTACATACTACATTTGAAGTTTTAGCTATACTATCAATGATAGATAAAAAAGAGTTAGAATTGAAAATAGATCACAAGTAAATCAAATTCAAAAGAAGACAAAGAAAAGCACGAAGATATGAAGGTAATCTTTGCAATTATGGAGAAAATAAATTTGAATCAAATTTGGGATTAAACAACGAAAAAATAGAAAAGAAAGAATTTTTTTATGTGATTTCCATGGATAAATAAAGATAGATATATTTGCAATCATGAACTAATTTGCTAATTAAATTAGATAAACTTGACAAAAGAAGTGATTATGCAATATCCTTACAGACATTTTTTTAGTATTATGTTTAAAATATTAATTAGAAGTGCATTCTTTTTTTAACTACTTTGGTTCCATTCTATTCAACTTATTTTTGCTCATCGGAATTAATCTGAACTAATTTGAACTTATTTTTGCTGAAAATAACTTCTAATAAGTTGAACAAAACAGAGCCTTTATTGAAAAAATTGTCAAATTAAACTACTATAATGAGTTGTCGCTGAATATATTGCGTGCATGTGGAACTAGCTACTCGACATTAAGAAATATCACAATTAAAAAATTGTCGTCGCACGCATCGCGTGCTTATTAAGCTAGTAAAGATAATAAGTGAAGTTCCTGAGTTGGAACTCCAAGAGAAGAATGAAGTTCTTGAGTTGGAACTCCAAGAGAAGAAGAGGTTAGTTACATAAGGGTGTAATTAGGTTTCTTATGTAAGAAAACAAAGATCAACATAAGGTAATGAATTGGAACTATGGAGTTGTTCCTTTCAATAAAGGAACTGTCCTATGGATCTATGTTAGTGGAACTAGTATAGGAAACATGTGTCTAAAATGAGGAACTAGACATATGCTAAATGCTGCAACAGTTAATTTGTGTCGATTGAATGATTAATGCCTAGAAAATAGGAAACCGTTTTTTGTTTGTTAAAAATCTGATTTTAAGGAAAATATTTTTAAAGGAAAGATTTTATATTTAATGGAAATAATATCCTTGTTGGTTTTTAGCGAAAAATATTGTAATTAATAAAACCAGAATTAATCATTTTAGCATTTAACTGACACATGTTTCCTAAACCAATTCCACTAACATAGTTCCATAAGAGCAGTTCCTTTATTGAAAGGAACAACTGCATAGTTCCAATTCATTACCTTATGATGATCTTTGTTTCTTACATAAGAAACATAATTACACCCTTATGTAACTAAGCTCTTCTTCTCTTGGAGTTCCAACTCAAGAACTTCATTCTTCCCTTGGAGTTCCACCTCAGGAACTTCATTAATTTTTATCTTTATAAAGCACCATTATTAATTCATGAACCTTGCACACATAAAACTTATAAACCTTGTTAGTTATTACTTTAGTTTGTCATCGTCAAAATCATATTGGCTCAACAAATAAAATCAATTGTGCCCTTTGTCCTATGAATATCCTTTGGAAACTTGTTGTGATGAAGCTTCCCAAACACACAATGCTCACATAACTCTAAATCATGCACCTTGTGCCCATAAAGGAAGATCCCTTTTTGACAGAATTTGCATCCCCCTTTCACCCATATGTCCAAGCCTCATATGCCAGAGCTTAGTCATATCCTCCTTGTCTGCCTCAGATGATGCAACAACAGTGAAACCTGTCACAGTAGAACCTTGTAAAAGATATAAGGTACCATTTTTAATACATTTGAAAACCACCTCCGAACCCTTGTAGACATTCATAACTCGACATTCACCATGGAAACTAAAACCCTTATTGTCGAGAAGACTTAAAGATATCAGATTCTTTGTCATCAGTGGAACATGCATAACTTCGTTCAAGGTGCAAAATGTACCATCATGAGTCCTCGACTGGATGGAGCCTATTTCAACTACTTTGCAGGCAGCACTGATGGCCATAGAAACATTGCCCCCATCTATCTGCTCATAAGTTGGAAACCATTTCTTGCATGGACTAATATGATACGATGCCCCAGAATCAAGAACCCACACATCCCTATAATGTGACTGGTTATTAGCACCTAGAGCCAGATCTTCCTCAGAGTTACCATCAATTTCTGCCAAAGCAGCAGAACCTTCATTCTTTTCCTGCTGCTTCTTTTTCTTAGGACATTCATTTTTCCAATGCCCTTTCTCCTTACAGTAATTACAGGCATCATTAGTTTTAGGACCCTTAGAATTCGAATTTTTATGGTTCGATATCTTTTTACCAGATTTTCCATGTCCCTTACCCCTAGTAACAACTAATCCCGATGCCTGATTTTCTGTACTAGAACTAGATGCCTTATGACATACCTCTCTAGTATGAAGAGTAGATATAACTTCTTCCATAGACATACTATCTTTCCTAATAATAATTGAATCCACAACATTCTCATACAATAAAGGCAAAGATACTAACGGAATTAAAACAACATCCTCGCCATCTACTTTAACATCAATATTACGAATATCAAGTAAGATAGTATTCAATTGTTCTAGATGGTCTCTAAGAGGCGTACCTTCCTGCATACGCAGGCTGAACACACGTTGCTTCAAGTGCAACTTGTTGGTTGATAGGCGTGTCGCGCACCTAACAAAAATAAATAACCTAACTAATCTCCTAAGTCCTAACTATGTAGTAGGGTAAGTCAGGGTCGATCTCACAGAGAGGAAGTTCTTCTATGATTAGCCCTTAAATAATGGTAAGACTAAAGGAGATTAATATCAAGAATAATGGTGGAATAAAATATACTAATCAATATCAAAATAAAAGACTCTAGAGTTAAGTATCCCCACCAGCATGAATTAATACAATAATACTTCCCACCCCAAACTAATTAATTAAATGTTCACAAGGAAAAGTACACCTTATAAAATACCATAAACCTCTCCCAAGTATCTATGACTTCTCTAATATGCACACAAGCCTACTCCCGTGGAATCATACAAATTAAAGACATTAAACACAACATTCTAACTTCCTAACAATCCATTCTACCTACTCATGTGGAGAACTTCATGTCCTTATTTGAAATACCCAAATCCGTCAAAACCCAACTCCCGTTGTGATCAATACAATGTAATCATAACAATACTAGTTATCCCTAATCTAGTATTGAAATATGCACAATCAATTAAGCAAGAACAATTCAACAATTAATTTGGGAGTTTAAAGAAATAATCATGAATTAATTCATACTAGGGTTCAACTTAACAATAGATAGAAGAACTACTCAAGCATAATTGAAAATAAATAAAGAAACTAGAGAACAATAGTTAAAATTCATAATAATAGACAAAGAGAAAAGAACAAGAAAATAAATACTTGAATTAATGGAAGAAAGACTAGTCTTGGAGAATAATGAAGATCTACAAGTTTCTTTCTCTAACTTCTCTCTAGAAACCCTAAAAAGTATATATAATGAAACTATCTAACGTCATTAAACAAACAAAAGAGTATTTCACTAGTGGAAAAAAACACAAGGACTGCGATGCAAGGGCTGCGGTTAATTATAAAACGCAGCCCTTAATAGTGAAGGGCTGCGGTTAGCCCAAAACCGCAGCCCTTTATTGATGAAAGGGCAGCGGTTTTTGGGCTAACTGCAGCCCTTAAACAACCCAAAAATGAAATAGCCCGCTAAATCGAGTTACTCCCTTCGTTGAACCCATTTCTCTCTCTCCTAATTCCCATTAACCCATCTCTCCTCCTCTCACCTCATATTCTCTCCCCTCTCACCGCATATTCTCTCCCCTCTGACCCTTCTTCGCCGGCGGTTTACGGTTCTCTGTCGAGGGTTCGCAAGAGTTTAGGGCTCGTCGGTGAGGGCTCGCAAGGGTTTAGGGTTCGCAAGGGTTTAGGGTTCGCCAGCGAGGGGTCGCAAAGGTTTAGGGTTCGCCGGCGAATCCACACTGGGCTTCGCTGCTGCCACCACCGGTCCTCCTGCAGCACTGTCGAATCGCGTCTCCCTCGTTGGAGCTCTGCTTTCCCAAATGTCGAATCGCTGCCCCTGCCTCTTTCGCTCTCTCCTCTGATTCGTTCTGCTGCTACACTCGAGTAACCTCACCGCACCTGCATCGGAGCCGCGCAGCCTTGTCGGAGCTTTCCTCCCTTGCCGGATGTCGTCACCAGGTTGGTTTCGAATTCTCTGCCTTTTTGCTGCTGTTGTTTTGTTGTTTGACTTATCGACGAAGACTTCTAGCTGTGAGATGTGTTGTCTAGGATGTGAATCATGAGGTTTATGATTTGTTCTCTTCAGGTTATGTTCAAAATCTGTTATGGGAGACTTTCTTATATACACTTTGTAATCAAAGCCTGATTTTTGCATGGTAGATACAAAATTCTTGACTTTGATTTTTCAATCTCAAGGCTATTAGCTATCTCAGATTCTTTTGGCCCTGATGTATTAGGATGGCTGATTACTGGATCATTTAGACTTGTAGCTCTTGTGTTTGCGCTTCTTATGTGGCAGAGAAGAACATCTCTAAATTGGGTTAAAGCTGATCCTAGAGCAAAGAAAAAAAGCATGGAAAAAGCTAAAAGTTCCATTTTCAAATCATACATGGGCTGAAGATTATGGTTCTGCTGAACAGCTATCTACATGTTGTGTTTGCCTGACTTCTTTTGTCATTTTTACAGAATTTAGGCACAAAGACAGTGTTTCACATAATTTTGGATTCATGTATTAGCAATGAGCTTCAGCATGAATTGGTGTAGCAGCATTTGATAGAAGATGTTATATATGTTAGGGTTTTTTTTTTATAGGAGTGTGTTTTTGTTTCATTTTGGATGGTTCCCCTGCGTTAATCTTTATTCTTTTCGCGTACACTCCCACTAGCAGATAGACACGCACAGAAAGAAAGAAAGAGAGCTTTTAATGGCAGAGAAGCCAGAGGCAGCGAAGGTGTTATACTGTGGAGAATGTGGTTTACCAACCGAATATTGTGAATTTGCTCCCTGAATTTGAAAAATGCAAACCCTGGTTAATCCAAAATGCTCCTGATATTTACCCTGAGCTTTTCTTGATTTTTCTTCTTGTTTCTGGAACTTTGTGGGTTTTATTATTATATCTTAATGTTAACTACTGAATTTTATTTTTTTGTTGATTTGTTGCTGTTGTTTTTTATAATGGTTCTCAGAGTCTAGTGCTAAAGAAGCTGATAAGGTGTCTGAAATACAAAGACATTCTGATTATTTTGCATTCTTCTTGATTCTTTCGCTTTTGAACATTCTGATTTTGGAGGTATATGATTATGTGAAATTCATGGCGATAATAAGTTGGTGTTTGAGTTTTCTTTAGCTTTGAATGTGAAATCTTTGCTAATTTTGGACATTGAAATTTCGGGTTGGATTATATTGGTGCAGGGTTGTGATGCGTCTCTGCTTCTAGATGATAGTAATGGGAATCAAAATCGTTCAATAGAGAGAAATGCCTTCCCAAATCAAACTCTCAAGGGGTTTGATATTATTGATCGGATCAAACAAGCATTAGAAACTGAGTGCCCTGGTGTCGTTTCGTGTGCCGACATTATTACTCTGGCCACAAGAGATGCTGTCATTCTGGTAATTACTCCTTTTTCGCCATTCCTGTCTGCTCATCTTTGTAGTGTGTAGATGAACCCAATTATTGTAATGTTATTACCGCATCTGAAAGTGCTATATAATGTGTTATATTTGGATTTCTGCTGTCGCTTATCGTTTAGGTGCTTATGATGGTATATGATAGATGATGAAGAGATGCATATTTTACGAGTATTCGTGATCTTTATCTACAATTTTTATGTCAACTTGGCCACTGGTTACTGGATTCATCTCATTGTTTTGTCTTTGAGGACATTTGATAGTCTTTAGAGTTGCTCTATTAATCTCCAAGTCAGTTGTATTGACAAGTTAATAACTACATGTTATCAATTTGTCGTTTATTAAGCAGCTAGAATGCTAGATGCACTTTAACACTGATAGCAGAGGCCATGGTTGGATATTTTAGGAATTAGGATTATCGTAATTTCTTTTTTTATCTTATATCTTATCCACATAGTTTAGGAATTAGGATTGTGTAACAGCCCGCTCTTCCGAGCTGCTAGCTAATCCCACTCAACATACATAAATCTCAATTAACACTTAATAAACCTGGATTTTTCATTTACTCGCAGCGGAAACATAACCTCTAAACGATCCTGGACCTGTGGGTCAGGGCCCACAACATGATAACACCAAAATGAAATATCAGCTTATAGAATACTTTACAGAATTTCCATAAAAGAATATTTTATTCTCAATAAAACATCTAACTATAACTTTAATCCACGATTTACAACGTAAGCATCTTCTCGTTCATTTCGCATATTCCAAAACCTCGATACTATACCTGCAAAATATCTAACAATGAACTCTGCCCCCACCAGGACAGGTTCCAAGAACAAAATCAGCGAAACTGAGTACACACTATCCAACCAGAAATTCACTTTAGTGGCTTAAACTTAGTTTCGTAGCTCATTGATCTTCTAGATGATAACTTAATTTAAAACATCCATAAGACATGAATTCAGATAAAAGTAAATCTTTATCACTCAGAATTTTCATAGTCGATAGGGCCTTTGAAAAATATACTAAAAACCCAGAACACAAAAGCTTAAATTTTCCACAAACAAAATATGAACTTGAAACATGTTCTCCAGCCATAGTTTTAACTGTCTTTGCTATCCATTCACGGAAAATATACCTTCTTAGTAATAAAACATATACTTCTTGAACATAATTTCCTCAAGTTGAAATTCAGATACAATGATTCAGAAAACATTATTAGGAGCATATCTCTTAGTATATAATTCATTTGCAAATTCGAAAACTCCATAGCATAAACCATTAAGTCTTCGTAAAAGACAGAAACTTTCACAAAGAAAATAACTAGTAGGAGTTCCACATGAACTTTCAGAGACCATATAATACTTTGTAATTTCTCCCTTCAATCAGCCTGTAATATATTCGGGGAAGAATATACGAATAGAGAGTGGACTATGTCACCATCTCTAAACTCATGGGGACGTCTCCCCTACCAATTTTGTACTGCTTGCAAGACTTATTTCTCAGAACATATGTCCCATCATTTCATAATACACACATGCCACGATTCTTCCCCATCATTAACAAAATCAAGTCTGATTCATAGTTTCGCAAATCCATATATTCTCATAACTCAAATTCATATTTTCAAAAGTTCATGATCATAGATAATCAAATTCTCAAACCATAAAGACACTTTTCCTTATACTTTCATAATTTCCATGTAACAACTTATGTAGCTAATCATTTATCTATTATTGTATAGCAGAATCATACTTCAAACTTTATTTAACCAAAAATCCTTTTGTTTACTCCAAATCTTTTGAATACAACTTAATTTAGAGCAAAATCGAGTTCATACAATAAATATCGCATTTGTACTTCCTAAGTTCACGAATAGAAACTCTTGATGTAAACAATTTATGGTTATAATATATAAAAGCGCACCGAACTCAATCCATGAAATCCTTATAATCATATGAAATACCAATTTCAAATTTAAAGGTGGAAGAACATGTGTGTACCTCTTCTATCCTCCAATCAACACTCGCTTTCATAATAATCTTCAAGTGTCCAATATCTCCAAATGATATTTGAATTCCGCAAACCACCAGACAAGAATAACAACAATTAAAGATATGTTCTTGTCAAATTTCAATTGAGAAAACTAACTATGCTTATTAGAAGAAATCTTACTTCCTAACAATCTGAATTCCACTTTTCCTTTTTATATTAAATAAGTCACTCTTCTTATCTCATTAGTTAAATACCAAGGTCCTCTCCAATAGAACAGTCATTCATCATCAACCATGATTTTTTTCCAAACTATCAATTCCTAATTAGTCACAATTTAGTTTCCATCTCATGAACTACTTTAATTCTTCAAGCAACAATACTATAATTATTAACAGACTAGTGTCGATTATCTCTCAGTAACCAGCCAATCAAACCAACCTTCCTAAACACAATCTCTTTTTCCCATTAAGTGATTATTCTCTTCCAAAATTGATTACTTCCACCCAAGTCTCTCTCTAAGTGGGTTTATCAATGGAAATAAGATCTTACCATCATAGATTCTTCAACCAGCTCAAATTTGTAAATTTCATAGTAACATTTCTAAATTACAAAACTAATTAAACATGTCTGGCTTAACAATTAAATTGGGTAAAAGAAATAAGAGATAGTTAAAGGTTCCAAAAATTATACCTTTAATAAGTTTTACCAAATCTGAATTTGGGTTCCCTTGAAAACAACTGAAAGTAGAGGAGAGAGGAAGGCAGCAGCACCGATGACGGTGGGACCACCACAGCAGCGGTGGTTATTCGAACCACTAGCAGCGACGGTCCATGCAACACCAACGATGCAGCTCGCCGGCGGAAGACTATAACAGAGGCGTTCAGCTGCCTTGACAGAGCAACAACACCAACAACCCAGAACAAAAGAACAACAGGGGACAGCGGTAGGAACGACGGCGGCACAAAGAGCACCGGCAGATCAGCGGTGCATCACCGCGAGCAAACGACAAGAAGAACAGGACCTGCAGCACGAGCGAAGGAGAGGGAGAAAATGGGGAAAGCAGCGTTGAGGGTCGAGGACGAAGCTCCGACGAGATCGTCGGCAGAGATGCTGGTGGATTGAAAACAACCGAAAAATGGAGGAGGGAAGGAAGAGGTACAGGGGTCACAAGAGAGAGAAAGTGAGTTGGGTTTCATTAAGCTGAAATTCTATTAATTAGGCAACATGTATAAAAAGCATTATAAAATGATGTCACAAGCAATAGGAAGACAAATGGCCATGACTAATTTTAATCATTCAATTTTTTTTTTATTATTTTTTTTATATAATTTATACTCAAACCAAAACCATACTTAAGTTGGTTAATAACCCAAACTTTATCAAAATATTTAAATGACCAAAATTATTTCCGAAAATAGAACTCACATTTCTTAAAATATTACCATACAAAAATCATCATATAACCAAATGTAAAATATAATTAATTTTTTTTTTTATTTAAGCTGCTTAAACACTGGGCTATTACATACTACCACCCTTAATATAAATTTCGTCCTCGAAATTTAAAACATAAAACTTTTGATAATCTGAAAACGAATAAGTTTACGCAAAACATTTTTAATAAAAAAAACGAATCATTTCACTTCTTAAGTCCAATACCTCGAAAGATTTACTTCCCAAATAAAAAATTTCTAATTTCGAATCTAAATTCTCCACTATCTCAATGAATATGATTTGATTTTTTTCTAATAACAACACACTCTCAAGCTAAAACCTTAATAGAACTTTTCACTTTTGCAAATTTTCAATCTTAATACTCAACCTTCAATATCCGAATCTCTATTCCTCGATTCTTAACAAAACAATAACCCAATTTAATTCCAATCAATCCCAAATATCTTTCACCCCTCGCTAGGTGGCTTACTCAGCATACGATCGTCAGGTTGTTCTGATAACTAACTAGGAAATATCAAATCCTCACTATACATATTCCATAACATGACTCAAGTCTTAACTCAAAATATCAATTTTTTTTTCTCTCCAAATGCGAATACTTAGTTTGAGTAACCATAATAATCAACTAATTCCAAATCATTATCGATATATTCTAAAATAAATCATTTCATCCATCATCCATAAATCATAGCTCTAACACTCCTGCTCTGGATTCTTAATACGTTTCACTTATCCTTTAATTGCTCTGCATAATACTTCATAACTCATCACGAATTACACATTAAATAAATGCTCAAGACTCTCACATCATGTAAAATATTTCCTCGTTCAGATAGAATCACAAATTGACAAACTAAAATTTTCCATACGTCTCGTAACTCAAACAAGACAATTAATGCCAAGTCATTCGCACACTTCTAATTTTCGTTATAACTCTAAATTTTCAGGTCTCTTATTTAACCTTGCCTTATTTACTAAATACTTGAAGATCAATAACTAACTTTTTCATTACAGAATTGACCATGTCCTATCCTTAAATTCAGACAGTTAATTCTCATCAACCACATCTAGCATGTTGGGTTCCAAATCCACGATACCATATCGCGTACTAGTTTTCGTTAAGTAACAACTTTGCTTGACTAAATTTTAATGTTCAAAGTTCCATTCGAATACAACAAAAATCAGTCCAAAATCAACTCGGCATGCATATTCAAAGCAATATCCCAATTCAATGAAAGCCATTTCACTTAATTTCCCATATGCTTACTCGTATGACTATCAAACCTTTAAACTCGAACTCTTAACATTTACCTCCGAATAACTCAATAACCTGCATAACTTCCTAATTCCGCAAATCGAAACTCGAATCTCCGAGCTTATCAACCAATATAATTCATATACGTTTAACTATTAAACAATCTCAAAACCTATCTCAACTCATATGTCGTGATATGAAGATCAAGACAACTCTAAAATAACCTTGCTCTGATACCAACTGTAACAGCCCGCTCTTCCGAGCTGCTAGCTAATCCCACTCAACATTCATAAATCTCAATTAACACTTAATAAACCTGGATTTTTCATTTACTCGCAGCGGAAACATAACCTCTAAACGATCTTGGACCTATGGGTCAGGGCCCACAACATGATAACCCCAAAATGAAATATCAGCTTACAGAATACTTTACAGAATTTCCATAAAAGAATATTTTATTCTCAATAAAACATCTAACTATAACTTTAATCCACGATTTACAACGTAAGCATCTTCTCATTCATTTCGCATATTCCAAAACCTCGATACTGTACCTGCAAAATATCTAACAATGAACTCTGCCCCCACCAGGACAGGTTCCAAGAACAAAATCAGCGAAACTAAGTACACACTGTCCAACCAGAAATTCACTTTAGTGGCTTAAACTTAGTTTCGTAGCTCATTGATCTTCTAGATGATAACTTAATTTAAAACATCCATAAGACATGAATTCAGATAAAAGTAAATCTTTATCACTCAGAATTATCATAGTCGATAGGGCCTTTGAAAAATATACTAAAAACCCAGAACACAAAAGCTTAAATTTTCCACAAACAAAATATGAACTTGAAACATGTTCTCCAGCCATAGTTTTAACTGTCTTTGCTATCCATTCACGGAAAATATACCTTCTTAGTAATAAAACATATACTTCTTGAACATAATTTCCTCAAGTTGAAATTTAGATACAATGATTCAGAAAAC
This sequence comes from Beta lomatogona, assembly GCA_947646795.1. NCBI lineage: Eukaryota > Viridiplantae > Streptophyta > Magnoliopsida > Caryophyllales > Amaranthaceae > Beta > Beta lomatogona. Next base: position 341,597 of record CANSNZ010000554.1, read on the forward strand.
ATTATTAGGAGCATATCTCTTAGTATATAATTCATTTGCAAATTCGAAAACTCCATAGCATAAACCATTAAGTCATCGTAAAAGACAGAAACTTTCACAAAGAAAATAACTAGTAGGAGTTCCACATGAACTTTCGGAGACCATATAATACTTTGTAATTTCTCCCTTCAATCAGCCTGTAACATATTCGGGGAAGAATATACGAATAGAGAGTGGACTATGTCACCATCTCTAAACTCATGGGGACGTCTCCCCTACCAATTTTGTACTGCTTGCAAGACTTATTTCTCAGAACATATGTCCCATCATTTCATAATACACACATGCCACGATGTGTTCATCACTGCTGCTGCAGTTTCTTCCCCATCATAAACAAAATCAAGTCTGATTTATAGTTTCGCAAATCCATATATTCTCATAACTCAAATTCATATTTTCAAAAGTTCATGATCATAGATAAACAAATTCTCAAACCATAAATACACTTTTCCTTATACTTTCATAATTTCCATGTAACAACTTATGTAGCTAATCATTTATCTATTATTGTATAGCAGAATCATACTTCAAACTTTATTTAACCAAAAATCCTTTTGTTTACTCCAAATCTTTTGAATACAACTTAGTTTAGAGCAAAATCGAGTTCATACAATAAATATCGCATTTGTACTTCCTAAGTTCACGAATAGAAACTCTTGATGTAAACAATTTATGGTTATAATATATAAAAGTGCACCGAACTCAATCCATGAAATCCTTATAATCATATGAAATACCAATTTCAAATTTAAAGGTGGAAGAACATGTGTGTACCTCTTCTATCCTCCAATCAACACTCGCTTCCATAATAATCTTCAAGAGTCCAATATCTCTAAATGATATTTGAATTCCGCAAACCACCAGACAAGAATAACAACAATTAAAGATATGTTCTTGTCAAATTTCAATTGAGAAAACTAACTATGCTTATTAGAAGAAATCTTACTTCCTAACAATCTGAATTCCACTTTTCCTTTTTATATTAAATAAGTCACTCTTCTTATCTCATTAGTAAATACCAAGGTCCTCTCCAATAGAACAGTCATTCATCATCAACCATGATTTTTTTCCAAACTATCAATTCCTAATTAGTCACAATTTAGTTTCCATCTCATGAACTACTTTAATTCTTCAAGCAACAATACTATAATTATTAACAGACTAGTGTCGATTATCTCTCAGTAACCAGCCAATCAAACCAACCTTCCTAAACACAATCTCTTTTACCCATTAAGTGATTATTCTCTTCCAAAATTGATTACTTCCACCCAAATCTCTCTCTAAGTGGGTTTATCAATGGAAATAAGATCTTACCATCAAAGATTCTTCAACCAGCTCAAATTTGTAAATTTCATAGTAACATTTCTAAATTACGAAACTAATTAAACATGTCTGGCTTAACAATTAAATTGGGTAAAAGAAATAAGAGATAGTTAAAGGTTCCAAAAATTATACCTTTAATAAGTTTTACCAAATCTGAATTTGGGTTCCCTTGAAAACAACCGAAAGTAGAGGAGCAGCACCGATGACGGTGGGACCACCACAGCAGCGGTGGTTATTCGAACCACTAGCAGCGACGGTCCATGCAACACCAACGATGCAGCTCGCCGGCGGAAGACTATAACAGAGGCGTTTAGCTGCCTTGACAGAGCAACAACACCAACAACCCAGAACAAAAGAACAACAGGGGACAGCAGTAGCAACGACGGCGGCACAAAGAGCACCGGCAGATCAGCGGTGCATCACCGCGAGCAAACGACAAGAAGAACAGGACCTGCAGCACGAGCGAAGGAGAGAGAGAAAATGGGGAAAGCAGCGTTGAGGGTCGAGGACGAAGCTCCGACGAGATCGCCGGCAGAGATATTGGTGGATTGAAAACAACCGAAAAAGGGAGGAGGGAAGGAAGAGGTACAGGGGTCACAAGAGAGAGAAAGTGAGTTGGGTTTCATTAAGCTGAAATTCTATTAATTAGGCAACATGTATAAAAAGGATGTTGATAATTTGACAACAAGGCTCATACATGGCATTATAAAATGATGTCACAAGCAATAGGAAGACAAATGGCCATGACTAATTTTAATCATTCATTTTTTTTTATTAATTTTTTTTTTTGTACAATTTATACTCAAACCAAAACCATACTTAAGTTGGTTAATAACCCAAACTTTATCAAAATATTTAAATGACCAAAATTATTTCCGAAAATAGAACTCACATTTCTTAAAATATTACCATACAAAAATCATCATATAACCAAAGGTAAAATATAATTAATTTTTTTTTTATTTAAGCTGCTTAAACACTGGGCTATTACAGATTGTCTTAATTTCATCTTTTCACGAAAAAATACAAAGAAGATATATAATTACAGGCGGCATTTAGTAAATACAGGGGGCATGTAGTTGCACCTAAACAAGGCTATTTCTTTGTGAACTCATTGCACTCCCCCCACCGGCACTCCCACCCCAGCCCTCCCCCCCGCACCCCCACCCCCCACCACTCCCTCCACTTGCTCCCCCTGCTGCACTCCCCCCCGCCCCCGCACCCCCTGCCCCCCCCCACCGCCCCCCTGCTGCACTCCCCCGCACCCCCACCCCGTGCCTCCCCCACTGCTCCCCATGCCGTACTCCCCCCGCACCCCCCATTGCTCCCCCTGCCGCACTCCCCCCCGCACCCCCACCCCCATCCTCCCCCCCACTGCTCCCCGCCGCACTCCCCTTGCCCCGCACATCTTGCCGCCCCTCCCCCCCGCACACCCCATATATGTACTATTGTGTGCTCCATTATCTTGAACAAATTTACCATTTGGACTTCTTAGTAAAAGCAAAGTGCAAAGATGTAGGCATCGGGATTTCTTAGCATAAAGTTAGTGGTGTGGAATTCTTAGTAAAAGCAACATAAGTTTGCTTTACTATTAATCTTCAATATCATTCCATTAATATGATTTGGTTATAATGGACATGAGTCTTTGCTAGTTGCACTATTACACATTATCCGCTATAATCAATGTCTCTCTCCCTTAATGATAGCTTTAACAATACCAATCAATTCAGAGTTCAAACTTGTTGAATGGTTTTTATCTTTACAACTTATGATGCTATTTCATGATTTATAAACAAACAATTATATTTTGGTTCTTAAATGTCTCTAACAACGTTGCAAAGTAAAAATTACAACTTAGTGCATAGGGGATACTATTTTTGACACAAAGTAAACCAAGGGGCAAAAAACTAATGGAACACAAGGGCAATAGTGGACTAGTGGTTTCATCCACAAAATTGTGTCTCCCCCCACCCCACTAGAAATATAGAAATATATCAATATATCTATATATATATATATATATATATATATATATATATATATATATATATATATAACATTAATTAGAAAGATTATAGGGCCCTAACTCATAACCCCAGAACCCCTTGCTACCCCCTCTGCTACACCCCTAGCCACCCCCCCGCTTCGCTTCCCCCCCTTGCCAGGCCCCCACCGCCCAAGAAGCACCCCCTGCCAGCACCCCCCGCTACACCCTAGCCCTCCGTAACCCCCTGCTACACCCCGACCCCCGCAACTCCCCCTGCCAGCCATTTGTTAAACCATTTGTTGTTGTGTTGTAAGCTGCCATGTACTCACAACATCAAATAATTGAAAGTTGTTCTTGTGGAATGGGTCTGTTCAGCTTCTGCTTTGTAGTACTTGCATGGATATGGTTTCACCTCCAAATTATAGCGATTTTGGTTTTATTTGCCAGGTTCTATCATCTCCAAAAAAGTTGCTTTTGAGGGATTCGGATGCTGATCTTGGTGGAGTTGTAATGTCTTCATGGCTGTTCTTTGGTTGGTTATTTTTTGATGGTTGTGATCCTGCTCATATATGGCAATTCGAACATTCGAGGGCAGCCTCGAACTAATGTAATTTAGTTATTATTTTCTCTATATTTGTGTAAAACACATAATTTGTAATGAAAAATGATACTTATATATATATATAACTGTTTGGGAACATTTAGGATAACAAAATGCAAAAATAAAAAAAAAAAAAAAATAATTTTTTTTTTTTGGGTCACAAGGGCTGCAGTTAGGGAAATAAAACGCAACCCTTGGGCATTTTTTGACCGCAGCCCTTGGGTTTTTTTCCTCTAGTGTTTATAGCTTCCTAAAATAATAAAACCGACAGAACGAAACGCGTCAAGAAGCAGATCAACACGGACGTGTCAATATGGACACGGACGTGTTGAACTGTAACCATGTAAACTATTATACGAATATAAGCTACTGCCGTGAAGAAATCAGAGTGACATGGGCGTGTCAAAAGTGACACGGACGTGTTGTCCTGTAATCGTCAGATTCTTCAGCTCAACTTCAAACAGCAGTAACTTTTGATCCACAGCTTTGGTTGGTGCATGTAATATATCGTTGGAAAGATCATGAAGTCTAATTTCCAACCCAGTTAGAATCACCTCATTATCATTTTTGTGTCAAAAGTTATGAGTAAAATGGTGCAGAAGTGTCATATTTCACATAAGTACACAAAGTCCTTTGTATCTTCTTCAATTCTAATCCATTTTGGGCACATGATATATTGTTTTGAAGGTCATACAAGTGCCTTAATTATCATGTCCTTAAAAAGGAGTCTAAAGTACCTGAGATTACATCAAAAGACCAAACAACCCGTGAAAGCACCTTAGCTTATAAAAAGGGACCTAAGTATGCATAAATGCAATGTAAATGCTCTAATACTACTTGAAAATGTACCCTAATATGCAACTAAATGATGTTATCATATGCACTTATCAAACTCCCCCAAGCTATACATTTGCTTGTCCTCAAGCAAACCAAACTAATTCACAAGGGAAGAGTAAAATGAACTTTTGTACAGGACGTATACGTTCAACCATTCAATCTCCAAGACATGAAATTTGAGCATATGAAAGATATTATAATTATAAGATTAGACTAAGATATACCACAAAACACACCTCATATAAATTTATGTAATCGCAACTTGAATCACCATGGCAAACCACAAACCTTCCCCTAAGGTAGACTCAATTGAACTCGATAATCCTCACTTTAGTCGAGCAAACTTTCTCTCATGTGTTTATAGGTTCTGAAATTTCCACTCAAACATATATCAAGTCGACTCGAATGAAGTATTTTTCTTTAAACTTGACTATCGTCTCATTCTCCACTTAAAACTGATGAAAACATGCATATAGATCATGAGGACTTACAAAGGGTTGTAGTGTAGTTAAGGTAAGGGTAGGAAAATATTTGGTAATGTGGTGCTAAAAGGCAACTAGTGGAGGAAATAACACTTTAACATCTATGGCCATTAGATGCAAACGCCACAAAAACTTCTACTAGAAGTTCAACAACACATTGCCAATAAATCAAGATAATACCCATCCTTATCAACTCCAACAAACATTATTTCACCTTTTATTCAATTTTTTTTTCAGTTATTTCTTTTTTTTTTCAATTTTTCAGAATTATTCTTCAGAACTTCTTCATTCTTTTCGTTTTGCAATTTCACACTATAATTTTAAGCATTTTTTTCTTTCAACATATTTTCTTCCAGTAATTATCTCAAAACCACAACATAAGCTCAAACACATGAACCTTAATGCTACTCCACTTAGCAAGGCTTTGGTAGAGAAACCATAAAAGGCTAGAGGCTTGTAATGTAGGTTGATCAAGAGAATGGGATATCAAAAGTTCAACATGGGTTAATTAAAGGGAATAATTTATATGTAAATAAAAATGTCTTAAGCCTCAAAACAATGAAAAAAAAATGCTTCAATCTTATCAACACAAGCCTCAAAGAGTGCCAACTCAAGTTCAAGAATCACACTTCATGAGGAACTATCACACAACAAAAAATAGAAGACTGATGTAGATGTGTTAGTCTATAAGGCTTGAAAAATCCTCACTAGGCTTATGCTTACCGAGTAAAAGCCAGTCTTTCTTGGGGAACGCCAACCAACTTTACCACAAATCATTCAAGTTACAAAACAATCGTACCATGAAGCGGTCAATGAAGTCTAACTCAATCTTGTAAAATATAACTATAACATCGAAGATATGCCCAAATTTTAGGAATTATCAATTTCATGAATCAAAACTTATATTTCCTGTAATCATGAAGAATTTCTTAAATTATATGCCATGCATGAATGCAAAAACTAAACTAATATGCTCCTAACACTAAGAAAGCAATAAATCCTAACTCACTTTTGTAGGAATCACGATTGCACTTAGCATGTGCAACAAGCCCTTTAAACCCCTAGGCTACCCTAGTGGACGAGTAAGGTCTCATGAAGGTTTTCAGAAGGCTTACCAACAAAGCCAAAGCATGCAAATATGCAGAAGAAATAAAATATATAACTAAATGAAAATCTGTGCAAAGTTATGACCCAAAAAGTAAATCCTCCCCCAAGCTAAATAACACATTGTCCTCAATGTGACAAAGAAATATAGGGAGGGGAAGGAAAAAGGAAACATCCACAATCACATAACAGGATCAACTTCCTCAATCACACAATCAAGTTAAACCAAATTAAATGGCAAAAAGAGATATGACTCTCAAAAACTTGTAGAGGGGGAAAGGAAAGAGTATTCCAAAAGTGTTGCGGGTGAAAACCCTTAGTTGAACCTCCTCACAGAGTAGAGATGACCACTGGTGCGGGATGGGCGGGCCAGTTCGAGGGCCCTAGCGGGCTGAGATGAGATTTCATGGCCCAAGACCGGACCGTGAAATTCACGGTTTGGGTGGACTGGTCCACGGGCTGAAAAATCTTGGCCCACACCAGTCTTTTACCGGTTTTCATGGTTCATGGAGTTGTACTGGCGGTTCGTGGGCCTAGTGGGCTGGACCGAGCTGGAGATCCGGCATGAGATTCTTTTTTTCAAAATTATTGAATCATTGAAATTATTCATTATTGTTACATAAAACCTTTAAAACAAATTAAAATATATATAATTATTAATATTAATGAATAATTTCATTATTTTTGAATTTGATTGAATTATAATATATGCAATTTGATTAAAATATACATAATTTGGCTCAACAATTACTTAGGATGGGCTGGTCCGATTCATGGGCCGGGCTGGGCGGTTTTAGTATCGGGCTTTCGTGGGTTGGGCTCAAAAAAATCGGCCCACGATCCACCCACCAATTTCACGATTCGAGGCTAGCTGGACCGAGCTTTTCGGGGGCTCAACCCACACGGCCCGCGAAGTGGGCTGGGCTGGATAGGCTGGATTGGCCCGCACTGTTGGCCATCTCTATCACATCGCATAAGATTAAGTACCTAGAAATTAACCTTAATGAATAATAGGAACCCAACTCCTGGATCACAATTTGCACAAATTTTATAAGAGTAATCAAATAAAAAATTTGAATTTCCTAAATCTAAAATTAAAAAGAAAAAAAATAAGGTTAGAAAACTTGGGTTGCCTCCTAGGAATATGTCATCACAACCCTTAATAGTTTGTCAAATGCAACTGTATGCATCTCACAAAAAAGCAAATAATTATCTAAAACTCTACAAAACCTGCAGAAAGGGAAATCAAAGAAAAAGTTATATCCACAAGAAAAGGAAAAATAAAAGTTATTATTCTTTTTACATGACCCAACAGGTTGGGAAGATACAAAATTTACATTAATTACATGATCACAGAAGTCATTTGAAGATAGAAAAATAAGGAATGATGGAGGATATAATATAGGGAAAGAAGGAATGAGGTCAACAATTTGAGAGAAAGGAACATAAGACTCAAACACAATAGGTGGAACCGATAAAGACTCATGAATCACATCACTCTCATCTATAAATTTCTCCAAGAAAGGTTTTTCAACCAAGGGTTCTTCCTCCTTTAAAATATCCATCATATTGATTTTTCCTATACTTTGAACATCAATCCCATAACACTCAATTTCTATCCAACCTACATCATCATCATCATAAATATACGGTTGGGGATGAGAATTTTGAGTATAATAATCAAATTCATTTTGGGGTGAGGGGGTGAAATCAATCACTAAAATCACATCACTAGATCATATCATGAGAAGTAGAGTGACAATTAGAACAATAAGGAGGTGGTGTAATGTAAGTTGGGGGTGAATGAATTAGTCTAGCTGATAAAGACATCTCCCACTCATAAGTATCCCTTGTCAACCACTCAATTAAATCCCAACAGTAATCAGGAGATTGGAATATAAATCCTCCATTAGACATAGGTTCTACCACCATCCTAGTTTCTTCATTTAACCCCTCATAAATTACTAGGCACATATCCCATAATTCAATTCCCTGATTAGTACCAATAAAATCACAAAGTCTATGATAGTATTTCCAAAACATTTCATTCTCATATTGAGGAAAAGAAAAAATTGCTCTAGAATTACAAGCATGAATTTGGGGTTCACGGAACATATATGGTAATTCATAAGAACTCATGCAAAAATTGAGAGAATTTTGATTTGATGCATCAAAACTATTAACATGAGAACCGCAAGAATTATGATTATGTTGCCTATAAGACAAATTATCCCCATTAAAATATTAATATGACTCCATGATATGAAAAAAGAAAAAGAAAAATATTTTCACAAAAGAAAGGAAAAAATATATATACAGTCTAGTCTCACCAAAATAAAAACTAAATAAAACAAACTATCTCCCCAGCAACGGCGCCAAAATTTGATAGGCATGTCATGCACCTAACTAAAATAAATAACTTAACTAACCTCCATAGTCCTAACTATGTAGTAGGGTAAGCCAGGGTCGATCCCATAGAGAGGAAGTTGTTCTATGATTAGCCTTTAAATAATGGTAAGACAAAAGGAGATTAATATCAAGAATAATGGTGGAATAAACTATACTAATCAATATCAAAATAAAAGACTCTAGAGTTAAGTATCCCTACTAGCATGAATTAATACAATAATACTTCCCACCCCAAACTAATTAATAAAATGTTCACAAGGACATGTATACCCTATAAAATACCATAAATCTCTCCTGAGTATCTACGACTTACTCTAATATGCACTCAAGCCTACTTCCGTGGAATCACGCAAATTAAAGACATTAAACGCGGCACTCTAACTTACTAACAATCCATTCTACCTACTCCCGTGGAGAACTTCATGTCCTTAATTGAAATACCCAAATCCGTCAAAACCCAACTCCCGTTGTGATCAATACAATGGAATCATAACAATACTAGTTATCTCTAATCTAATATTGAAATATGCACAATCAATTAAGCAAGAACAATTCAACAATTAATTTGGGAGTTTAAAGAAATAATCATGAATTAATTCATACTAGGGTTCAACTTAACAATAGATAGAAGAACTACTCAAGCATAATTGAAAATAAATATAGAAACTGGAGAACAATAGTTAAAATTCATAATAATAAACAAAGAGAAAAGAAAAAGAAAATAAATACTTGAATTAATGGAAGAAAGGCTAGTCTTGGAGAACAATGAAGATCTACAAGTTTCTTTTTCTAACTTATCTCTAGAAACCGTAAAAAGTGTATATAATAAAACTCTCTAACGTCATTAAACATACAAAAGAGTATTTATAGCTGCCTAAAATAATAAAACCGACAGAACAAAACGCGTCAGGAAGCAGATCAACACGAACTGTCAATATGGACACGGACGTTTTGACCTGTAACCATATAAACTATTATATGAATATAAGCTACCGCCTTGAAGAAATAAAAGTGACACGGACGTGTTGTCCTGTAATCGTCAGATTCTTCAGCTCAACTTCAAACAACAGTGACTTTTGATCCACAGCTTTTCTTGGTGCATGTAATATATCGTTGGAAAGATCTTCAAGTCCAGTTTCCAAGCCAATTATAATAACCTCATTATCATTTTTGTGTCGAAAGTTATGAGTAAAATGGTGCAGAAGTGTCATATTTCCCATAAGTACACAAAGTCATTTGTATCTTCTTCAATTCTAATCCGTTTTGGGCACATGATATATCGTTTTAAAGGTCATACAAGTGCCTTAATCATCATGTCCTTAAAAAGTGAGTCCAAAGTACCTGTGATTACATCAAAAGACCAAACAACCAGTAAAATCACCTTAGCTTAGAAAAAGGGACCTAAATATGCATAAATGCAATGTAAATGCTCTAATTCTACATGAAAATGCACCCTAATATGCAACTAAATGATGTTATAATATGTACATATCATTGGTTGGAGATTTTGTCATATACAAACTCTCCACCTTCAACCATCGACCAACATCAGTTTTTTCATCAGCAACTTCAGTGATGACATCATCAACCAAGCATAGCATGATTGTCAAATGAGCTTTCTCCTCCAGGCTACTCGATTCCTCGTGATCTTCGCCTGCCTTATTCCCTGTCTTTGAAAGAGGCTCCCACAACCCCTATTGCTTCAACAGGGTTCGCATCTTGATCTGTCAGAAACCGAAACTGTTTCTCCCAGTAAATTTGTCAATCTTCACGACGTTCATAGCAGACATCTTTATAAATGTAAAATTGCAAAATTTCGAGCCATAACAACCTTAGCTCTGATACCAGTTTGTTGTGACAAATGCAATTAATAAAACAAAAATAATGAACAAATTGACACAGCGAATTAACGTGGTTTACTAACAATGTGTTAGTTACATCCACAAGCAGAGGGGAAACAATTTTATGAGGTTTAGGAGAGAGTACAGATTACAGAATAAAAGTTGAGGCTACAATGACCACAACACGTATTTATATGTTAAGGTTATTTAGTTAAATATCCGAACTAAACCATGAAAGCAAAGCACGAAATAAAACGTGAAGCCTCGACCATCCCTAGTGCAACGCCAAATCTCACGGTCCTGGGAAGCTTGCTGCGGGTTGCCTCAACCATCCATGCGGGCTGGCAGGAAGTTTGAGCTTGCTGGGCGATATCCTGCAGGCGCGGGAGCAGGCCTGCGGGAAGCTGTAGACCATGTGTGCTTCGAGTCTCCAACACACACACACACACACACACACACACACACACACACACACACACACACACACACACACACACACACACAAAAACATAGCACATCCCCTTGTAATATTAAGGCACTCAACACTCAAATCTATACTACTTCTCTATTTCTTACATCATAACTAATGGATTGTTTGGGGTGAGAATTTTCTCTCAAACATAAGTCACCATATAAATAATAAGTGGGTTCTTTTTTAAATTTTTTTTTTTATGGTAACCAAATATTTTATGAAAACTCTGTCACCTATTAATAACACTATATAAGATTTAAGAATGGGGGGAAAAATTCCTACTTTAATAATATGCATATATTGTATTGTGGAAAATAATTAATAAATTTAGTATTTATTTCCGTGGTTACAAGTATTTTAGTTGTTGGGGGAGATAAATGCTATTTCAATTGACTTTTCTTTTGTATGTCCTTTTTAAATTACATGGTGTTGCTAATATATCTTTTTCATCCAAATTTTGATGTGTCAAAACCATTTAGTAGTGAAATTGGAATATGTTTATATTAGAGGTGAAATAGCTTGGTATAGTGATTATATTCTATAGTTAGATGGTTAAGGGATCAAATCCACATGCACAACTTTTTTTGGCGATATATAAAGAGATATGTCCATGTCAGCTATAGAATGAGATGACACATGTATAGCGAGATACAAATTATTCACACGTTTTAATAAATATATAGATATAGTATTATTTTGGAAATTATTGCATGTTCCATACATGTATAATATCTAGCCATTGAAATTTCGGAAATTCTTAGAAAGGTTCGCCTAACAGTTAGTTAACTACGAATAGCGTTCCAAAAAATTATTAGCATATAGATGATTAGATATTATGAATTTGGTTAAAAAATTATGGTTTGTGATATTATTACATTTGATTTTCGGATTTATACAGAGGGTATTTGGGTCATTAGGGTTTTATGGTTGTTGGTTTTGGCTTGATAATTGATAAATTGGATAATAGGTATGGTATTTGGGTAATAAATAAATATATTTTTGGGTACTACTTATTGTAGACATATAATCGTGTCTCCATTTTAGTACCCAATGATTTGAATATACCGTACGTCATCCTAACTGGTACGGACTAAAAAAAATTAAATGGTCTTACCCAAAACCTCCAAAAGATTGTTTTAAAGCCTTTTTAAAAATAAAAGTGTTAAAAATCATTTTAGAAACCCAATTAAATATTTTTGATAATTAATTAATGTTCACGTTATTTAATAAAATATTTTATTAAATAATTTCACAAAAAAAAAATCAGATTTTATCATAAATGAATATTCTCGAATGATATATTTCGTATTTTATTGACAAGATTTAGTAAAAGATAAGAAATTTTGGTTATGTACTTATAAGCAAGAAGTTATCTGAGAACATGACCTAAATTTTCGCGCTGGCTCTTCAAAGGCAGACGCGAAAACATTGACATGCTAGCGTCAGCTTACGCTAACACACAAGCCTGCATGCCATGTTGAACCTTGATAGCGGCTACCAGCTCATTTTCAAAAACCTAATTTCTCAACCATACTGATATATTCAAAGACGTTCCTAAACAAGTAACGGTATCACGTGACGCTTTCCATTAAGATTTCTTAGTCCATGTAATTCACATACAATTAAAAACTTAGAAAATGCATTGTATAAGATTTGATCCCATGACTTCAAGCTCAGATATTAATGTCTTAACCACTACACCAAGTAATATTTAGTGTTATCATTTTATAGTGAAATATTAATAAATGAAAATTGTCACTATATATTCGGGGCATAGCCCAGCCTAAAAACTAGTTTATCTATGAAAAGGCGTCGACATCTTCGGTTTGAAGCATGTTCTCACATAAGTCACATCATAATCTCATATTCTTTTATAATTTTCAAATATATCACGAAGTTCTGCTCAAGTATTTTCAAGGCCTAAAACAATGTCTAGTTTGGACATCCGTTATTTTCTATTACCTAGGCGACAAAGGTATAATTTCTGAGATGCCATATTTCCATTCTTCCATTTTGTTTATTTCGATATAGTTACTAACATGGTTCTGGTGATGTAGCTTTTCACAATCCTCCGATTTTAATTTGTATATATATTTTAACTCTTTTTTTCTTGCCTTATTATATTTTTTTTATATTGATTTATTGCTTTCAATCACCACCACACATGCTTATTGTTGTTAATCAAAGACCAGGTTTTTATTATTCTCAAGCTTATTATTGCTAATTATCTCACATGCTTATTATTGCTAACCAAAGATCAGGATTTTGAATTTGGGGGTACGGTTAACAACTATGTAAGAAATTAAGAATGTTGTCACGTATATTTGAAATGATTCAATATTAACAAAAATGACCTGCCAAAAATGTTTATCAATACTAATAACTAGAGCTCGGCATGGACCGGGCCGGCCCGGCCCCGCACGAGCCCACTCAAGGCCCGGTCCGGCCCGTTGTCCGCTACATGGGCCGTGGGCCTGCCACGGCCAAGAAATTTTATTTTCGGCCTAACCCGGCACGAGTCCGCCTATATGGCCCGTGGGCCGAATGCCCCTTTTCTTTGTTTTTTAGTCTAAATTGCCAAAAACCCAAAAAAAAACATAAAATACGGGTCAGGCCCGTGGACATAATCTGAAAATTTCAGGCACGGCCCGCCATTCATGGGCTCGGGCCAGCCCGACCCGCCGATGCCCAAAGCCCGCGGGCTAGGCCCGTGAACAGGCCCGGCCCATGCCCGAGTTTACTAATAACCATACATCCCAAAATTAATATGGAAAAAGGAAATCACATAAGGTTTAAAGAATCCAAACACCTCCAGTTGTGGATCTAGGATTTTGAGTGAGGGATAGCGTAATATTGCACGATTATCCAATATCAATTTTAAATTATGAAACTCGAAAAGTAATATAAATCCAAATACAACCTAATATTATTTTAATCGGTACAATAGTTGGCATCGAGCTCTCGTATATTAATACTGGTTTACAATTGAATACCTAATCTTTCTCAAGTTGTTGTTTTGAGATTAAGGAATATACATTGAGACACATTGAATAATTAACACCCGAGCTGATGGAGTTTAATCGAATCTGAATTGAAAAAAATTGTTTAACTGATAGTAATAAGTAAATAGTAAATAGTAAATAGTTTGAACTGAAATTGTATGGGTCAAACCAAAAGACAATTGTAGAGTGAACTCAACTGAACTGAAAATTTAATTAATTGCATCGGATTGAAACTAAAATCGAAAAATAAATAAAGCTGAATCAATTTAGTTGGGAGAAACGAACTGAAATCAACTAAACTGAAGTCAACCAAACTGTTTGGTTTTAACCATAATTGAATTGATTAATCGAATTGACACCTCTAATTGTAACCTCCCCTATTAATCATCCTTGAAGCTGATTTTAGGACATAATTTTTCTGTCATTGTTTATCATTTGTTTCGCCCATATTGAGAGACTATTGAGAGGAAAAAGTTATATTCTTCCACCATTTTCACCCTTATTTCTTTATCTTTTCCTTGTTCTTTTTTTGCATCATTAAGTTCGTGTTTTGGTTTGCTAGGAGGAAGTTCGCAGAGGAGGACATTATGCGACAAGGAGAAAGCTATAACATCGTTCTACGTGCCTCCGGTTGGCCCAGGTAAGTAACGGCATTGCTAGAAGCCTAGAACGTTAGGATTGTAAGATAGGATTTAGGGTCCATTTGATTTAACTTATTTTGTCTTATATGATCTTATCTTATCTTATTTTATCTTATCTTATCTTATCTTATCTTATAAGATAGTTTATTGTGTTGTCTAATATCTTATTTCATCTTATCTTATCTTATATTATTTGATCTGATCTTATCTTATATTATCTTATCTTATCTTATCTTATCTTATCTTATTTTTTCTGAAATAAGTTAAAATAAGTTGAACAAAACATAGCCTTAAATGGTGTTCTTAATAGTTGGGTCTTATGGGTTTTAGACTTTAAGTACCATGTTAGGTTGGGTACAATTTCATATAGCTTAAAGTATTTTCCTTGATTAGTCTTGAGATACGACGTGAGTCTTATATGGATTACGTATATGTGTGTTGTACTATTTTCCTTGATTATTATTTCCCATGATTAGAATAAATAAATTTTATCTTTCTTATAGTATGTAATATTTAGTTTAACTTGTTATTATTTTTGTAACCTTAGTGTTAATATGGGTTTATGATTATATTATGCTAAGTATAAGCTTGTATTTTGTGAATTTTCGATTTATTGTAGTTGGATTTTCGGTGTCGTCCTTGCCATCGTGGCACACAGGCATAAATATGTTAAGGGGCGAAGCCAGGAATCGAAAGTTAATGGGGCTAAGAATAAATATTTTGAAGGCCCTTTTCTAATCTTAAAAATTGGGCCCTTAGTATTATAAGAGAGGGTGCAATTTTAGTCGTAAGAATTTCTTTAAAATACTATGATTATATTCTTACAAGGCAAAGCAACAAAAACTCAAGATAATCCAATTTTTAGCTTCAAAAAATTTATGCAACAATTAGTTATAAGTCTCATCGACTCATCCTAATCTTTTTTCAATGAAACAAAAACATCTCGGGAACTTTAATAAGCATATTATACATGTATAAATTAAAATACTTAAATAACAAATTTTATCTACTGTATTACGATTCACTTTTCACACAAAACCAACAAACATATTAGCAAATAAAAATTTGAGGCGTGAAGAGAAGAACCACAGAAGAATGCAAAAGACAAACATAAGATATATAGATTTAAAAATAGGGAAATTAAGTGTGAAAATGGATAAAGAAAATTGAAATATAATTAGTGAATTAATAAGTGGATCATTGAAAGAGGAAGGTGAGAGTCTTGAATGAAAACTTTGGTGTAATAAGAAAATTAATGAAAAATTAGAGAATTGTGAATGACATAAATTTGGAAAATTTTCATTTTATTGAGTATTACAAGAGAGTAATTAGGGGGAGACAATTAGAGTAGAAGATCAAAAGTTTCTTTAAGAAATTAGAATGATGAAACTGATGAAAAAGAAAAAAGTTTTGGGTTTGCCTTAAAGATTGTGACTTTTGAGTTTTAACATGTTTTGGAACCCATGACCTCATGTTATAAATTATTTTTAGCAACCTACTTTACCACTCAAAAGATCATTAATGTGATATAAGAAGCAATTTAATATAATATTGTTGGGAACCTGCAGGGCCCAATTATATACTGCATGGGCCGTGAGGGTGGGCTGCAGGTGTCGGGCCCCTGCCAGCCCCCTTGTAGCTTCGCCCTTAAATATTGTGGCATGTTGGTTGTTGACGCTATTGTTGCTACTCCTGCAGCCACATTTTGGTGCACCCGGCACCGTAAACCGACACCTGAAGCTGGCGGTTAGTGGCCGAGCTGATGCGCGTGATTATGGTCGTGTGATGGTAGTTGTAGCCTTGTAGGACAAGGAGTGTTGTTATCCAAGCTAATGTTCTGATCTTTTATATGCTGTTGAGAATAACTTTCTGTAACCTGTGATGTATATTTTTTTTTGGTACGAATGAGCCACAAGGGCGGGGATGAGAATCGATCCGAGGATCACCTGGAACCAGGAGGGAAGCTTTAACCAACTGAGCTATCCCTCACTCCCTAACCTGTGATGTATATCAGTATATGTAAACTTCTCTTTGTTTGATTAGCTTTGAACTATTTAATATCTATTTTTTTTAGTGTGTCTTGGGTGTAATAGGTTACACCATAACATATTGTGCAACATGCATAATGACATATACTTCAGGAGGATAAACTATATAAATAACAAATAAGGGTGTATTTGTGATATTTGAATTAGGCTAGATATAGTTAGAATATTGAATGTGAAGCTATTGTTCTAAGATGTTTGATTCTTATACTTGCTATTTTGATTTTATCTAAGATGTTTGCATCCTTCTCCATGTTTTGCTTATGATATTTATTAGTTTTGCATGTTTAGACCTTTTTTAAAAAATCCTTTACACCTTAAATTAGGATTTATTTTCTCCATTTTTCATTTAGAAACGGAATGAAACCACTTGTATATGCCTTTGAATTATAAACTAGGAAAATAGAAGATATCAACATTAACTATATCCCATAATCTTCTAAGCTTATGATACACGTTCAAAACCATCTAGTCACTTAATTACTATATTAATTAATGTATTAGCTCTATAGTTATCCTTATCAGTTATCACCCCATCCTTCCGTCAACCTCCCCTGATTTCTATCTTCAACGTCATTCTCATCCTCTGATCTCCCTCCTTATCACTTACCTTTCCTCACTCATATTCATATATCTTGGAATCGTAAGTCCACTACTTACCATTATTATTATAGTAATAATGATAATAATTATTATTAATACTACTACTATGATAATAATAATAATAATAACAATAAAATATTTTTAGTCAAAACTTACAAATAACATATACAAGATAATAATATATAGAAAATAATAGAGTATTAAAATAAATAAAAAATTTAAATTTTCGTTTACTTTATTGTGAGGAATCATAGTTGACAATATAATTCGTGTTGATTTAGGTCGGGTCATTTTAGGTTGTGTCAAGTTCATGTCTATCTAATTTAGGTCGGATTCGGGTCATTTCAATTCTCGGGTCAATGTCAGTTTATCATTTCCGAGTCTGATTCGAGTATCAGGTCGAGTCGTTCAAGTCCGTTTAGTTTTGCCAGGTTACACACTGAAAAATGCCCAAATTAGTACATACACACGTACATATGAAGATGGCCATACGCACGACGAATATCAAGCATTAGATTATGTACATAAAGACCAATACCAATGAATATGTACCAACAAAGATGTACATATGTTCATTTGGCTTGTTGTCCATATACATGTGTTCATTTGACTTATTATCTAATGTACATTTGGCTTGTTATTCATGTAGATATGCGCATCATGCTCTATGTACTATCGTGTGCACCATCCAAGCTTTGCGAATATGCCTTACACTTAGCGTTTAATGTTAGTTTTCACTCTCAACTATCAACACTGAGAATAAGAGGAGGAGAAGAGAGGGGAAGGAGTTGGAAATTGTAGCTTGAAGCTGAAAAAAATGGCAGCCTCAGGTTTACCAATCACTGGATGCATCATCCCCTCCACCCGATGTCATTCCTTCTTGACGCAACAATCCGCTTCTATTCTGCAGTAAGTTAATCTTCACATGATTTCATTTCCATATTTCCCTCTATTATCTTCTTTCTATGCTCTTAATTGTCCAAAGTTTCGATTTTTCTTTCTGGGTAGCGCGGAAGTTACTGTTTGATATAAATTGATTCATGCCCTTGGTTAAATTTATCATGTATACAGGATGAGAGTTAAATTATTACAATTCACATTGAAATTTTTGCAAGTTGTCATTTTTTAAAAACTTTGTAGATTACTAGGGTGTTTCTTTCGTTTTATTTCTCTTTGTTGTACGGAAATTAAGTTGCAACTTGTACATTTTACAAAATTTATGTATTAGCATGATCTATTATTTGGTACTCCTACTAATTGGATAATTGAGCTGTGCTTCAAAAAAATTGATTAATTTAGAATAGAATTGTTGGAGATGATGGAGAAATTTAGGAGGGAGGTTTTATTCTAAATCTGAGTAGCTCGCTTGGGTTATAAAGTGGATTTATTGGGGTTATATATTGAATGTTGGATAACTAGTTCAAACTAATATGTCTGGTTGAGAGATATGTTTGTTCGCATAACATTATGGAGTTGATAATGAATTAATTATATAGTGAACAAACAAATAATTCTCCTGGTGGTTTTGCGAATGCTCTCATCAGTCGAAATTTATTTTAGAGCTGCGGTTTGTGAAAGTATGACTGTCTGTCAGTTACATTAGGTTAGAGCATATGTGTTAGGCTGCTTCAGCACATGTTTGATCACTTTGTTTAGAGCCAATAATACATTGGAAGAAGGTTCAAATGTCTATCCGACCTTTGTCCATTCAGATATTTATGTCATTCTTTCAAAGTTTCAACATAGGTTGTTACTGGGTTGAGAATGACCACATTCTCCTGCAATAGGCATATTGCACTCAGTTTCTTAATACAGCAACCACCCAGCATGGATCTCGCTGCTGACAGGGTCAATGGACGTTTGAATGTATGATGTCTACCAGTTAACTCTATCCAGATCAAACAAGTGCAGAGGTTCTTTCCTGAAGTTTTTTAGGCCATACCTTATTGAAAGTTTTACTTCTTTGAAATCATGTTAGGTAGAACTTAAAGGCTATGCTTAGATGCAAGAGAGGGAGGGGAGGAGGATATTGATAACAATAATCATAATACCGTACCAATGACAATGATACCAATGACAATAATAACAACAATAATAATAACAAATATAATGAAAATAATAAAAAGTTTTTAAATATAAGCAGCATGATATGAACTTATTTTTTCTGATCTGATCTGATCCGAACTTATTTTTTTCTGATTAGATCTGATCTGAACTTATTTTTTCTGATCTAATTTGATCTGAAATAAGTAAAAATAAAGTGAACTAAACATAGCCTAAATCCCTCTCACTTCTCACCTTAAGACGCCTTATATAAACTAAACTCCGTATATGATGGGATATATATTACTAGTAAATTATGCACGCGATGCGTGTCTGATTTCTTTTTTCAAACATAAATTATAGCCTTTTTGGGCATAAATAGCTAAACATGGGTAAAAATTTGAACATTAGACATTTTTTTTGGTTAAATTTAGTAGGTTAAGCCTCTATCACTCAATATTTCTTTGATTAATTTTTTTACTTATTCTTTCTTTTCGGTTTTTAAAATTAAACTTTATGAACGATAAAAGAATGTTAAGTGAATTTATTTAGGATTATTATGATTTATTAACGTAGTCTTTTGTGTTAGATAAATCATTTCACTTTGTTAATTGATTGGATTTTCCGTATTGATGTAATACTTGATTGTGTTTGTGAATTCATTGATAAGATATTTGATTGATGTAATTTTTCTTTTACTTTTTTCAGCGTAAATGTACTAAATCTTATAGCCAATATTTCTTTTTTTGGTGGCTCAATTATAACTTGATTGCCTTGAACATTTAAGTTAATTTTTTAAGGGAAATTCTACATGGTGGCCTCCTACTTTGGGTTTTTCTACTTCGTGGCAGGCCAAAAAAATTTTTATATCAAGTGACCTCCTACTTTGGCTAATTATACTTAGTGGCCTTAATCCACTTAAAACCTAGCTAACCCATCATTTAAAGTAAATTTACTAATCTATCCCCTAATAAATTATAATTTAAAGGGATAAAAATCCTTCTATTAACCTCCTAAAACTCCCGCCTTCCTTTCCTTCTCACCTTCTCTGTTCTTTTCTAGTTATGATCTTTATGACCGTATCTAAAGAGATGCAAAACTCTACAAGATCAGGGAAATCTGAGAAGCTGCATAAATGATGCAAGAATCTTTAAGATTGAAGAAAGATAAGGACAACATGTTCTACAAGTATACATAATATGCACTTCTCTACACCATATGATAGCAGTTCATTAGGGATGCCTACAGTACTTTGTTAATCCACAAAATTAAACTGCCCTTACGTTTATATTTATCTTAGGATAGAAAGTCATGGGACACACATCCACACAGTTGAATAATTCATAATCAAAATGAAGATGACCTTATAAGGAAATCCAAAATTAGACTATGCGGCAACTCTATTGTCGTTGTAGCCAAAAGAGAATCCACAACACAAGAAGAAAGCTACAGTAAACTAAACATAGCTAAGCAATATCATAGCAGAGGTTATCAGAGATGCAAAAAGTGAATTGTAATGGTTAGAGGCCACCAACAATCAACAAAGCATATGCTGCAAAATGTTCACTCAGAAACTTAGAAGTCTTGGATCACCAGAAGAAGATTCCCAAACAAATTTGTAGATTCTTAAAGAAATGTAGAACGATTGATATCCCTGAGTTCAATTGCAGACGCAAGGCAGAATTGCACCAATATTAATCTTGTATTACATAACTTCAAGTAGAACATTTTGAGGGAAGATGGATGGGGAGTTTTTTTAATTAGGGTAATTAACTAAGGAGGTAGGTTAGTAAATTCACTTTAAATGATGGGTTAGCTAGGTTTTAAGTGGATTAAGGCTACTAAGTATAATTAGCCAAAGTAGGTCACTTGGTATAAAATTGTTTTTCGCCTGCCACCAAGTAGAAAAACCTTCGTCAGTTTCTCCCCGACCAAATTATATCTAAAATAAAAGACATTCCTTTGCCTTCTAATGATATTGAGGATAAGACGGTATGGGGACCTACCCCGTCGGGGAATTTCTCAGTTAAATCAGCAAACTGGTTAGCACACAACGTCCCAAAAATAACTAGGGCTGTTCATTTCGCATTATCCAATCCGATCCGATCCGAATTTTGGATATCCGAAAATTTCGGATCGGGAAAAACGCGATTCGAAAAGTTTTTTTCGGATATCCGAAATTTCGGATCGGATCATCGGATTATCCGATCCGTTTTTTCTTTCCCTTTCTTGTACTAATTTTCGCATTATTTAATTCAACATTTTTTTAGGCTAAATTTCTTACTGTTGTGAAGAGCTATTGCTGCCTACTTAGTGCCTAGTAAGTAGTAATGGCCAATTCAATTGGCTTTATTGAGTCATAAACTCATAACTCATAAAAAATAATTAGTTGAACAATTCTATGGAGTTTGGACTATCTTTTATTTTTATATGTATCACTATACATGACATTAATTACCATAGAGATTGAACAAAAATGAGTGGATGATTAGGAACACCAAAGTACACAAAGGGTTTGTAATAGAGATTATGTAAGTTATCCGAAGAGATATTTTTACATAAAAGAAATACTAATCGAGGCTTTAAATCTTACTAGTTTCTGGTTTACTACTATAAAAGTTGAACATCCAAAATAAGTAATTAACTATTACCTCATAACTTCTAGCTAGTAGCTACTAGCTAGTAAGATTAAACATCCAAATTTCAAAAAACAAACATAACCATATCAACTTGTCGAAACAACAAAAGTGGACAAATTAAAGTCTTCCAAAAATTTCACCACAATTTAAACAAGCTCATAAATTCCGAACATCATGTAAATGTATCCAATGACTCATCAATTTCAATTGTTGGTTGCTCCAATGTCAAATATTTCATACCTACAAAAAAATAAAGAAGGTACAAAAAATAAAATTAGCATAAAAATAAAATAAAATGTAATGCTAATATAGGAAAATAATATAATTGTAATCAAACTAACCATCTTCCATGTTTTCCAATCCAAGCAAGCTTTCCTCTATCATAAGAGGCTCATGAGAAGTACAAAGCCAATCTTGAGAACAAACAAGTGCCTCCACCATTCTTGGAGTTAAAGAGGTACGAAATGAATCAAGCACACGTCCCCCGGTGCTAAATGCGGACTCCAAAGCAATGGTAGAAACCGGAATAGCAAGTACATCCCTGGCCATGAGTTGTAGGACGGGATATGTCTTAGCTCTATCTTTCCACCATAATAAAATATCAAAGTTAGGATCATTAGGCTCACACTCATCACTCAAATATTTTTCCAACTCATTCTTCCTCTCACTAGTTTCCATACACCCCTTCTCCTTTTGAAATATTTGAGTCATAAATTGCTCAAAATTCATAACTCTCTTCTTTTGTCTAACCGCATCATTATCCAAATTAGGTGTGGAGGAAGTGGATCTTGATTCTCTCTCTTTCCTTTTTGATGAAGGCATGGAAGAAACATAAGAATCAAACAAATCCCTCAAAGTAACTTTTATCTTTAAGGATAAAAGGTTACATTGTTCACCCCCATAAGAAGATTCTACAACTCAATCAACATAACTCAATTTGCGTCTTGGATCAAGGACTAATGCAATAAACTTCAAGATATTGATATTATTAACATTACCCCAATATTTGTCATGTTTCGTTTTCATTTGTTTTGCCACATTTCCTATGCCTTCATCCTCATCTTCACAATATTGTAAAAGCATTGTACCAACACCAAAAGCATCATGCACATAAGAATTTGCGGTCACGTAACGAGATCTGGGTAACCTCAAAGTGGCGTCATAAAATATTTGCAAAAAAGGAAAAAGCACATCAATTTTACTCCAATCATCCTCATCTAGCTTACCACCAAATTTTCTAAGCTCTCTAACACATGCATTATCTCGAGAGTGCAATTAGTGAAAGCTTTTTTTTAAATTTCAAGGCCGATTCAAGCATCAAATAAGTTGAATTCCATCTAGTATCAACATCTAAACACACAAGACTTTTAGTTTCCAAACCCTCTTCAATTGCACATGCTTTAAATTTTTGCAATCTAGCCGGAGAAGACCTCACATATCTCACACTACCACGAATCTTCACTACGGAACTATCAAGATCTTTCAATCCATCTCTCACTACCAAATTCAATATGTGAGCAACACACCTCATATGCAAATAATCACCATTTAGCAAACTAGTTTGATGATGATTCATTCTTCTTTTCAAATATTGAATAGCTAAATCATTTGAACTAGCATTATCCACAGTGACAGTCATTACCCTCTAAATTCCCCATTCATTCAAGCATTTTTCAACCGCCCTACCAATAAGTTCCCCACTATGCAATTGGGCAAAAATTGATAATTCTTTTATGAAACTTCCAATTTTCATCAATAAAATGAGCCGTGAGACACATATAACTCAAATTTTGCCCGGAAGTCCATGTATTAGTTGTGAGACAAATCCTAGAAGACAAGCCTTTAAAATATTCTTTTAAAGTTTTTCTTTCCTCAATGAACACCTTATAACAATCTCTTGTTATAGTAGCACGTGAAGGCACAATAAAACTAGGATTAATTGCCTTACAAAAAGATCGAAAACCCTCACGCTCTACAAACCTGAAAGGTAACTCATCAACAATTATCATTTTAGCAAGTTCTATCCTAGCAAATTCTGCATCATATTCCCACAACCTTGGCACATTCACAATCTTAGTTGAGCCATCTTCTTTAGTTATTGTTTGGGATTCAAATTCTATTAACCTTTGCTTTCTATCCAAATTGGCCGGAAACTTTTGACATCTTTGAACATGATTCTTTAAAGGTGTAGTTCTATTCGTGCCTTTACAACCAATTAGAGTTCCACAATGTTTACATTCGGCCTTTAAAGGATTACTAGTATCCAATAAATGAGCCCACCATTTAGATTTTTTCTTTCTACCAGGAAGTTGAGAAGAAGAACCACTTACATTAGGATGTAATGGTGGTTTTATTTGTTTGCTTGAGGCCATTGAGGAAGCACTCTTCTTCCTCTTAGTTGTTGGAGCTTTGTCTTCCTCTTCCACGCTCTCGACTTCATCATCATCATCCGATATGCACACATTTTCTATGTTTGCATCCATCTCAAACTCATTGCTACCATTGAAATTACTAAAAATATTCAAATAAGATATATATTCAACAAAGAAAACAAAACAAGAGGCAAGAAACAACAATTTGAAAAGCAATACTTCACGAAACCATACTAGAATTTGAAAGCAAACAAAACCATTTAGAAAATAACAAATAATTCATATCAAGATTAACAACACGAAAATACAAAAATCTCGAAAGAAATAACTCAAAAAATGCTAAAAAAACCGAAGCACCAAAGCAGTAAAGCAGTCGAAAATAGGCAGCAATAAAAAATAAAAAATGGCAAGAAAAGTTACTTATGTAGAGATAGATGAAGTATGCGTATGACTGCCGACGTGTGTTATATGCATAGCCAACATAGGTATG
The DNA here is from genome assembly GCA_947646795.1 of Beta lomatogona. Taxonomy (NCBI): domain Eukaryota; kingdom Viridiplantae; phylum Streptophyta; class Magnoliopsida; order Caryophyllales; family Amaranthaceae; genus Beta; species Beta lomatogona. Next base: position 366,527 of record CANSNZ010000554.1, read on the forward strand.
AAGTTACAGAGAAGTATAATATACAAACAAATAATTTATAACACCACCGAAACTCAAAAATCATTGATTATATTTATAAAATTGAAATAGAAAACAAAAAAGAGGCTAAAATAAACACAGAGACGAGAAGAATTCAAAGAGTTGAGACAAAAGAAAACTTACCTCATTTGGAGAGTTGGACACCGGATGCGAGAGACTGATGAACTAATGATGCGCCGCGGTGCCGGAGTGTCGAGAGTGGAGATGCGAGAATGCGTGGAGAGGCGAGAGTGCGTGGTGAGGAACAGAGGGTGACGGCTGTGAGAGTGGAGAGGTGAGAGTGTTTGGATGTTTGCCCTAGAATCCTTACAATTTAGGAAAATAGAAAGAAAAACGCAAAGTTCAATATAGCAGCACGGCAGCGCCATTCCAGTTTTTCTAAAAAAAAAAAAAAAAAATCATTAATTTTGAAATTTTCGGATATCTCGGATATCCGAAATTTTTTTTCCCGATCCGAATCTGATCTGATTTTTTCGGATATCCGATCCGAAATATCCAAAACCTTAAAAATCGGATCGGATATCCGAAATTTCAGATCGGATCATGATCGGATTTTTTTGAACAACCCTACCAATAACCCCCCTTTGCAGTTCTGATGGATCTAGAAACTTGACATTCCTCCCAAAATTATTATCTTCTTGTGGCAAATTTGTCATAATAGCCTTGGAGTGCGACATATCCGCCATAGATGTCATATCGTCCCTTTTGACCAATGTCCTAACTGCAACACTCAAAGTGAAACACTTGATCACCTATTTCTAACCTGCCCTAAAGCCATTGAACTATGGTCGGTCAACAGACAAAAGCATGGCTCCAACTCCCTCTTCCCACTACCCTTCCTCTCCTCCAGTTGTTACAAAGCCTCAGAAACAGTAAGAACTTAAGGAAATTTATTTTCCTCTTATGGAGTTTATGGAAAGAACGCAATGCCGTCATTTTCGCAAATGAAACTTGGTCCTTGCACCGTGTGCTTCATCGAGGAAAATTCAACCATTTAGAATGGATCACCAGATCCCACATTGATAAGTTACATTCCCAAGGATCTCCTTTAAAGCACTACCCCCTTCCTATCCCGGCCCCTCTTCATCCTCCATCCTCGTTTCATGGCTCCCTCCACCACCACTCCACCTCAAGCTTAACTTTGACGGTTCAGTAAAAAATGGAGCAGCATCGGCGGGTTTCATCATCAGGAACCATAAAGCAGAACCACTACAAGCCACAACTTTCAACCTTGGCTTAGCTCCGGTTTTTCTCGCAGAGGCTACAGCCCTTCACAAGGGCATCCTTTAGGAAATGAATCAAAAAATCACGAATCTCAAAATAGATGGTGATAATTTGCTCGTGGTCAACGTAGTAAAAAGTATTTGGCAACCGCCTTGGCGAATTCAAGCTATCATACGAGACATTCAACACCTACTGCAGTATTTTCTTTCTTGGGATATCTCACATGTCTATCGTGAAGCTAAAACGGCAGCAGATTGGATAGCTAATGTAGGCCATCTTGTAGATTCCTCTTTTTCTGTAGATCTTTGTAATGCTCCGGCTCTTTCTTTTATTCTTGTTACCGATGCATTAGGAGTTCCCCTTGAGCAAAGGGTCTCCTTATACTTTTTCTTCTTATCAATATAAAAAAAAAGTAGAAAAATCCAAAGTGGGAGGCCACCATGTAGAATTTTTCATTTTTTAATGATATATTTGAGTTTGACTTTAGTTTTCCCCTTTTTTTGGTAGTAGTTGATTTACTAATGGACATTTAAGTAAATTTATATGGGAACTTCATAGCACCCCTTTCCTTATATAATAGAAACATATATCGTACTACCTCCGTTCCGAATTAAACGCAACAATTGGAGTGGCACGGACTCCTCGTTGAAATTTCTTAAGGGGTGATTAGAAAAAGGAAGGGGCATGTGTTTAGTTTAATTAAGCACCACCAACCACCACCACCTAGTAAAGCCACCATTTACTGCCACCACCACCACCGAGACTACCACCACCTAATCCATCGAGACTACCACCACCATCGAGGCACTGCCACCACCACCGAGGCACTGCCACCACCACCGCCATCGAGGCAATGCCACCACCACCACCGAGTCACTTAATCTCTCCTCTACTTCTATTCACCCTAACCAGCACCCTTCCACTCAAGCCACCACCCCTCCACTTGAGCCGCCACCACCTTCCACCCGTGCCACCACCACTAGCCCAAATCCACCATGTGACGCATCTCAACCCTACCCCGTCCATTGCAACCCACAGCCAGCCCCCGAAATGAGAATAATATGAGAACCACCCCTTAATTCGAAGGTGATGGTGGGGACGAATTCTGGTAGGTGATCGAGAGAGAAAGTGGTTGTGGGTGGGAGTGAGGAGAGAGAAAGTGGTGGTGGGTGGGAGTGAGGAGAGAGAAACTTAAGGTGGGTAGGAGTGAGGAGAGAGAAAGTGGTAGTGGTGGGAGTAAGTAGAGAGAAACTTAAGGTGGGTGGGAGTGAGGAGAGAGAAACTTAAGGGGGTGATGATGAAGGTTTACATAATCATTAAGGTATAACTAAGTGTGGTTTAATTTTTTTAGTAAGGGTATTCTCGTAAATTCACACCTAAAAAACTTACCAAATATAGCAAGTTTGGAATTGTTGCATTTAATTTGAAACTTCCCAAAATAGAAACTATTGCGTTTAATTCGGAAGGGAGGTAGTATATAAAGTAGAGTCCAAAAGTCAGCTCACGAGGTCGCGACATTTGGCATCCTCATTGGACGCCATTTGTCACGCTTATTAACTGATACGTCAGTTTTAAAAAATAAATAGATTTACAAAGTAATAAAAATATATGTATATAGTCTAGGATAAGAAGAAATACAGTTGGGTTATCAATGAAAACTTAGGTATAGTAAATCGATTATAACTTTTAATATATAGTTCGGAAAATTTTAATTTGTGTACCATTGGATAGTGTTTAAAAACTACTTTAAAATAAGATCCATTTATACTATACTTAAAATTTTGTATTAAAGTAACGTATAAAAAGTAATATTGACTATGCCAAAGTATAATAACAAACTGCTATTAAAATTAGAAATTCAATTACAATTAGGGCTTTTTTTACAAAACCTATTCAGATTAGAATTAGAATATTCAAAGTTATTACATTATAACTTTTGATGTTGTATGTCGAATAAAAAGATGTTCAAATAGGGTATATGAAAATTTCAAAAGTCTACATCACCGGCATTTGCCCGGGTCCCAAATACTAGTACTGCCTCCGTCCCAGAAAGATCTGAACACTTGTTGGGACACGTAGTTTACGGTGATAAGTTGTGATGTAGTTATCAAATGTTATTTTATTTAAAAAGTATATGTGATAGGAGCTGGTGGGGGTATTTTTTAATAGAGGATAGAGAAAGTTGAGTAACTTTTTATTGATAAAAGGTAGAGTGTGAGCTAAAGATGTATAAAAGAAATACTCCATTCAGTCTTTATTAGTTTACCCCTTTCTTTTACACAGAGTTCTAGGAAAAATAATGTTGTGGGATAATGAAAGAAAGATAAACTATTATTTTATATTAAAGTTGAATGTATGTGTCATGGAAAGCTAGTGGTCCCATTCTAAAAATAGAAACAAAAGAATTGGGTAAACTAATAAGGGACATCCCAAAAAGGAATACGGGTAAACTAATAAAGACCGGATGGAGTAATATATTAGTGGTGGGACCATGCCAAGAATGGAATACGGGTAAACTAATAAAGACCGGATGGAGTAATATATTAGTGGTAGGACCATGCCAAGAATGGAAGTGTTCAAACTAATTTGGGACAAACATAAAAGGAAAGTGTTCAGACTATTTTGATACGGAGGTAGTATATACTTCGTCCGTTTTTTAATAAGGGACATGTATTCTTTTTATGGAAATGTCACAATAAGTAACACATAGCTCAAAATGGAAAATTTTTGTTGCTTTTATTACAAAATTGCCATTACTACTTTTCATAAACCAAACTCCTTAATCACCTAACTGCCTAACCCATATCAAATTTAATCACCCACCCACCCTATGTCTTCCGTAGCTACTCTTCTCCTCAACCCCTCTTTTTCTCTCACCTCAACCCCACCACCATTTTATGAACTAAACAACCACCCTTAACCATAATCTTCCTCCTCTCTCACCTCAACCCACCACCACTTTTTCCAGCTCACCGTCGTTCAACCACGCACACACCCTCTTTCTCCTCAACCAAGACCTCTTCATCTCTCTCTCTCTCTTAACCGTACCATCCTCGCCACCCGTTTGACCACCGTACTTTAGCGCTATCTCTTCTCTCTCTCTCTCTCTCTCTCTTGTCTCCCCCTAAGAACTCAAAAACTCAACTAACACCGATTTTCTCTCTCCTCATAAACCCAGAAACAAAAATGGTGGTTGAGCAAAATATAGAAATTTCTTCTTACGGAGGTGTTTGTGTTACGATATAATATTGTAAAGTTCTATTTATGTGTATATTTCCTATTTGTGCATTTAGGTCATAATAGGATGTATATATATATTGTGAAGATGAATGAGAAGGGTAGAGTTTTGAGCCGTATTTGTCATGGTATCATGAGCATAGGTTAAAAACCCTATTTTTTTCCGCCATATTTGAGAACAAATACATCAAGGGAATTGTCATTCCCACCCACAGAGACGTGAGATTATCATTGTCCATTCTTCCAGCATGGGCAAAGAGGGAGAAGATAAACCACCAAAGGTAGAACCTGTCGATCTTGACTACTACGTCAGTTCGAGTGATGGACCCGGAGCGGTGATTACTCCAGTCAAACTCCGTGGAACATCAAATTATGATGAGTGGGCTAAGGCCGTGAGACGTTCGATGATTTCAAAATTCAAATTTGGCTTTGTAGATGGTACGATTGAGGAGCCATCGACAGACTTAAAAAAGAAGAAGCTTTGGCTAGCTGTGAATTCCATGGTGGTCTCGTAGATTGCTAATACCGTTGAGGAGAGTTTGAGGTCCACCATTGAAGACTTTGATATAGCCCATGAGTTGTGGACTCACTTGAAGAAGCGATATTGCGTTGTGAGTGGTACTAGGGTTTGTCAACTCAAACAGGCTTTGAGTGACTGCAAGCAGGGAGTGTCTGAAACCGTCACGGAGTATGCTGCAAGGTTGTCGAAGGTCTGGAAGGAGGTAGTGCAATATTCTCGAGTGCCGCGGTGTACTTGTGGCAGATGTAAGTGTAATATTGCCAAGCAAGTAAGTGACATTCGTGAAGAAGATTACCTACATTATTTTTTGATTGGTCTTGCTGATCCTTATGAGGCCATGCGTGCTCAATTGTTGGCGCAAGTACCTTTACCTTCTGTTGATGAGGCTTACCAGACAGTCATAAACACCGAGCGTCTGCGTAACAAGGGAGGCAAAGAGAAGGAGAATGTGATGGCATTTAAGGTGGAGACCAAACACCGAGCTAAATACGGCGATAAGAGTGACAAATTATGTGCCCATTGTAATCGCGAGGGGCATGATGAGGCGAGTTGTTATCAACTCATTGGATTTCCGGAGTGGTGGGATAAGAAAAAGCGGGGTGGTAGAGGCCCTGGTAGAGGTGGTCGGAGCTCGGGGTCGCGTGGAGGCAGAGGAGGACGTGGGAATGGGGATGGTAGCAGTACCTCAGTGCGTGCGAATGCGGTGCAAAGTGGAGGTATGAGCAGCAACATACCCACACAAAATACAGCAGCTTTGCAAGGAGTATCCAGTGACCAAGTTCAACAAATTATTGAGCTTCTCAATAATAAATCTTCCCTTAAGTTGCAAGGTAAAACTGATGTGCAATGGATAGTTGATACAGGAGCTAATAATCACGTGACGAGTGAGCTCTCATTATTGAAAAATATCAAAACAATTGCAAATAATCCAGTTTTGTTACCGGATGGACAGACTGTGAATGCAAATCAACTGGGTTCACTCACATTGGAGGGTGGTTTATTTATTGATAATGTATTATATGTGCCACAATTAAATTGCAATTTAATTTCTGTGACTCAATTATGTGACGAATCCAATTGTTCTGTTCAGTTCACTAACAAAATGTGTGAGATTTAGGACCAATTGACGAGGACGGTGATTGGCGTGGGTGAGAGACAAGATGGACTATTTTTTTTTCGTGGTGTTCCGCGAGTACGGGTGATGGTAGTGGATTGTGTGGTTGATCTTTGGCATCAGCATATGGGGCATCCGTCGGAGAAAGTATTGAAATTACTCCCTCCTGTGAGTAATTCTACTAGGAAGAATATTGCAGTTTGTGATGTCTGTCCTCGTGCCAAGCAATGTAGAGAGAGTTTTCCCATTAGTAGTAGTAAGGCTAGTCGTATGTTTGCACTTGTTCATGTTGATTTATGGGGTCCTTATAAGACACCTTCTTCTTGTGGTTCTAAATATTTTTTGACGATTGATGATGATTTTTCTAGAGGTGTTTGGGTTTATTTGATTAGTAATAAAAAAAAAGTTGAGTCAATGTTTCTTAATTTTATTGCTATGATTAAACGCTAATTTAATCAAATTATCAAGGTGGTTCGGAGTGAAAATGGTACGGAGTTCAACTGCTTACAGGGTTATTTTTTTAAATATGGGATATTGTTTGAGTCGTCTTGTGTTGGGACTCCTCAACAAAATGGGAGAGTAGACAGAAAACATCAACACATTTTAAATGTTGGCCGTGCTTTGCGGATTCAAGGAAATTTACCTATAAAGTTTTGGGGATAGTGTATTTTGGCTGCGTGTTTTTTAATTAATAGGACACCTACACCTCTTCTTTCAAACAAAACACCCTATGAAATGTTATTTGGGAAACCACCATCGTACGACACTATTCGAGTATTTGGTTGTTTGTGTTATGCTTATAATCAACGTAGTAAGGGAGATAAATTTGAGTCGCGTAGTCGTAAGTGTGTTTTTCTTGGGTATCCATTTGGACAAAAAGGGTGGCAAATGTTTGATTTGGAGACTCGTGATTTTTTTGTATCTCGTGACGTCCAATTTCACGAACTTATTTTTCCGTATAAGGATGAGTCTACTGAGAGTGTTGAGTCTCCTATGTCATGTGTTGGGGATGGTCATGTTGACGTTTTTGAGAGTTGGCCGTTGGATGCGGTGCCCTTAATTGTATCTGACATTGGTGTAGGGGCCCTGATGGACGATGGCTTGGCTATGGAGAATGAGGGTGAACAAGATAGAGTTGGGGAATTGCAGCAGGTTGTTGGGGAGTGTGTAAGTGGAGGACCGAAATATGGGGTGTCGGGTGAGGTGAGAGAGGCACAATGTGTGGTGCAACAAGATGCAGCTTGTGAGGTGCTGAGTGAGGGGATGTGTACAGCGCCAAGTAAGGAGATGGCAGTGACGCAGCAGCAACACACAATCCACCGAGGCCATGCAGTGAGTCAACAAAGTGACTTAGCTAATGCCTCAAACTTGAGTAGTGAGGAACAACATGTGGGGCTTCAAAGAGAAAATAATGAGGAGGATTTAGGGCGAGGTAAACGTCAAAAATTTCAGAATACGAGATTGCGAGATTGTGTAATGCATACAATAAAAATATAGTATATCTGAAAGCTCATCCGCAAAATCATCTTCCTCAGGTACTCCTTATCCTATCACATATTTTGTTAATTGTGAACATTTTTCGTCAAAACACAGAAATTTTATTGTAGCTTTGCAGACAAAAAATGCTCCTAAAACATTCAAGCACGCTATGCAACATGAGGGTTGGCGAAAAGCAATGACAGCTGAAATTGAGGCTCTTGAGGAACAGGGAACCTGGACATTGGAGAGTTTACCTATTGGAAAGAAAGCAATTGGGAGCAAATGGGTGTATACGGAGAAGCGAGATGAAGATGGAAAATGCTTAGATTAAAGGCAAGGTTGGTCTGTCTCGAGAATCATCAGGAAGAAGGGTTAGATTACAATGACACATTCGCTTTGGTGGCGAAAATGACAATGGTACGTACTTTTCTTACAGTTGCCGCTATGAAAAATTGGGAGGTGCACCAGATGGATGTTTCCAATGCATTCTTGCATGGAGACTTAGAGGAAGAAATTTATATGAAGATCCCCCCAGGATTTCAGAAGAATAATGTTGACTAGGTTTGCAGAATGAGAAAGTCGTTGTATGGCTTGAAACAAGCACCTAGGTGTTGGTTTGAGAAGTTGTCTACGGCTCTGAAGGGATACAGATTTAAACAATCGTATTCTGATTATTCTCTTTTTACTCTTTCAAAGGGTGCGTTGCAATTGAGTGTGCTTATTTATGTGGATGATATGATTATCGCAGGGAATAATACATTTGCGATGGAGAGTTTTAAAGCATATTTGAGTGAATGCTTCAAGATGAAAAATCTGGGTGCTCTGAAGTACTTTCTAGGGTTAGAGGTGGCCCGTAGCAAGCATGGATTTTATGTTTGTCAGAGAAAAATACGCCTTGGATATTATTTCAGAGACTGGATTGTTAGGTGCAAAACCTGTTGACTTCCCAATGGAGCAAAATCACAAGCTGGCCTTAGCAGAGGGGAAGGAGTTGGAGGACAGCGGAAAATACAGACGGTTGATTGGGAGACTTATTTACTTAGCTGTTACTCGTCCAGATTTGGCGTATTCAGTGCACATTTTGTCGCAATTTATGCAAGCACCCAGAGAGGAGCATTGGGAAGCAGCATTGAGAGTAGTACGATCTCTGAAAAAGTGTCCAGGACAGGGCATTCTTCTACGTTCTGATAGTGCATTGCAACTAGAGGGATGGTGTGACTCAGATTGGGCAAGTTGTCCTTTGACCCGTCGTTCGTTGACTGGGTGGTTCGTATTACTTGGTTTTTCCCCGGTGTCCTAGAAAACTAAGAAATAACATACTGTCTCTCGCTCGTCTGCGGAAGCTGGATATCGATCGATGGCAGCATTAACTTGTGAGTTGAAGTGGTTGAAGCAACTACTACGAGATTTGGGCGTTGAACACAAACCGAGTATGAGTATGTTCTGTGATAGTCAATTAGCCCTCCACATTGCTCAGAATCCCGTATTTCATGAGGGAACAAAGCACATTGAGTCAGATTGTCATTTTATTAGAGATGCGATTAAAGCGGGTGTGATTTCACCTTTGTATGTGTCGACAAAGGTGCAATTAGCGGACATTTTCACTAAGGCTTTGGGTAAGACACAGTTTGAGTTTTTTTTAGACAAGATGGGCATTCGAGATCTCCATGCTCCATCTTGAGGGGGGATGTTACGATATAATATTGTAAAGTTCTATTTATGTTATATTTCCTATTTGTGCATTTAGGTCATAATAGGATGTATATATATATTGTGAAGATGAATGAGAAGGGTAGAGTTTTGAGCCGCATTTGTCAGTTTGGCGAAAATTGGTAAAATTGTATGGTATGCTTCGAATTATTGTAGATCTACATATTGTTTGGATCTTGTTTATTTTTGTTCTCTTTTAATTTCAAAATGAAGAATTTCGAGATAAAAGCCAAGAAAAGTGGCCAGGGCCGGTGTAGTGGTGGAAGATGGAAGAGAAGAAGATGAGATTTATGGGGTTTTAAAAGGAGAGAGATTTCTGGGTAATTTTGTGGTGGCCTGTGGGTGGTGTTTGTGGTAGCAATTTTTAGATCAAGTTGGAAGTGGAGGATGATGTATGCAACGGCAACCAACGGTGGAAGTAGTGTTTGGGTTGAGGTGGCGGTGGTGGTTGGCCGGGTTGCGGTTGTGGTGGTGCTTGGCTTGAGGTGGCTGAGGTGCTTGGGTCCGGTACGGTGGTAGTTTTGGTGAGGCAAATTAATTTAATGTAGTGATTAAGTTATTTAATTTACTTGTCATTATCTCTTAATTGTAGTTCCCAACTTTCTCCCTCTATATTTCTTAAGAAATATGGCCTTTCTCTCTGTGTCACTTATTAAAAAACGGAGGAAGTAGTAGTATATAATAACCAAAGCCACACAACTTTTATTAGCATAAACTCCTGATCTGGAGAGAATTACAACTTTTAGCACACAAGACTCCCTTGAAGGAGAAAATAATAGAAATTACTATTGCAATGCAAACCATGAAATTGAAACAACAAAAGTATCCAGTGCCTTGGAATTCGAACATATAGTAAATTTGAAGTAGAAAGAAACAGAAAATTAACGTCGGATTATTGAACATTGCCACAAAGTGCAGTGAGCTGATAGCTTCCCTGAAAGGAGATCGAGGACTAATCATTCACACCAACCTTCAATCACGTGCCTCAGGCGGCAACCAAGTGCTCCACAACACCTGCCACTGAAAACCCCGCAGCTTTCCCCGGAATTTTTGCAGGTTGGGTTCTCTTCTGCAAGAAGTTTGGAACCATGATATTAGTTTTATGGAGTTAGTAGATGGTACTAGGTGGGTTTAATATATACTAACTAAAATATGAATAATTTTGTAGATATATTCTCATGTCAATCTTGATGATTATATATTTTTTTTTTTTTGTTGGTAAGAATAATCACCCTATCTAAGATTCAATATTCACAGCTTCTTGGTCTAGCATTTGTGGGTCACGTATATGGGAGTAGGGTGAGCAAATCCCTGCCCCTAAGCACCACAGTTTGGAGTATTCGACTTTATTATCTTAAGGTTAAAAGGTCAATTCCCTACCAACAACAATAAATAAGCTTGGTAATGTCTATGATAATATATTGGGAAATTCTCATTGGTAACCTTGTAGTATTTGGAATTATATTTGGCAACCAATCTCATTGGAAATTCTCATTGGTAACCTTGTAGTTAGTAAATTATTACCAGACGTGACATTAATGAGGTAATTGGTTAACTTTTTCGTTAAATGTCATCCCCACCCATGCAAGCCCTTACTCCACCCCCCACCCCCACCCCCGCCCCCGCCCCCCCCTGCGGCCCTCACTCCACCCCCACCCTCGCAACCCCCCCACAACAACCCCCCCACACTCCCCTATGCGGTTCCCCCACCGCATTCCTGCAGGCCGCCAGCCCCCCACACCACTCTCACCATGGAAATGAAACGAGATCCACCCATGCGTTGGTTCCGGGTTGGTGGTGGGTACCGGATTATGCGAGACTTTGAAGCCTGTTAAGGGTACGATGGGCAGCGAGAGGAAATAGGGTATGCGAAGGGGGAAGGGTAGGAGAGGGGGGGAGGGGCAGCAACAACGAAGGAGGGAGGCGAAGGGTGGTGTGGGGGGCTGGCGGCTGCAGGAATGCGGTGGGGGAACCGGCAGAGGGGCTGTGTGGGGGGTTGTTGTGGGGGGTTGCGGGGGTGGGGGGGTGTGAGGGGGGGTGGGGGTGGGGGGTGGGGGTGGGGGTGGGGGTGGGGGTGGAGTGAGGGCGGCATGGGTGGGGATGACATTTAACGGAAAAGTTAACCAATTACCACATTAATGTCACGTCTGGTAATAATTTACTAACTACAAGGTTACCAATGAGAATTTCCAATGAGATTGGTTACCAAATATAATTTCCAATACTACAACGTTACCAATGAGAATTTCCCTAATATATTTTCAATAATATGTACATTAATTTTTGTTCATATATTTTGCAATACTGTTTCGATATATAACACTGCTAAGTGGAAGAGATTAAAGGAAGGAAAAAATAAAAATAAAAAGGAAGGCAGCAAGCATAAGACAAATGGACCTAGCCTTTTAACTTGTCTTATATAATGGATTTGTAAAGTTGTAACGATCATCACCATTTGTTACTCCCTAAATTGAAAATTGTTAGAAATATTGTAACGATACAGAAAATAAATCTAGACGAGATTAATTTTTGTTCTTAGGATAATATTAGCCCCACTAATTAATGTGTTGATGGGATTAACATGCTAATTTACTATCAGATCACCAATCTGAGAATGGGTTTACATCCAATCATACATCAGCCATGAACATGATTATTACAAGAGAGGTTTATGAAGGAAAGACAAAGAAAATTGGATTAGCCACATAACGTTCTGCCATTAGTTTCTAAAGCAATCAGATCACTGACAATTAATTAGAAATTGTACCATTTGATATTGTCCAAATAAAAAAAATAAAATACATACATAATATAATTGGCAGAAAATTAATTGGTAATTAATATGTTTAGTTCTTTAGTTAATTGGTGCACATGCTAAGTGTTAGTCTTTGATTAATACTATAAGCATACTATGATATTAATAACTCAAATACATGCACATCTAAAATTTGAAGAGTATATTATCCCTCTTTATAAACATTTTTCTCCATAATTTGAAGGATATTTTCCTCCACTCTCTCATTCCTGACATCTTCATTTTCTCCTTATTAGCTTAATATTTTCCATCAAACCCAACATAATGAAACGGAACATAGTGACATCTTCATTTTATAAAAAACTGTTTCCACATAATATGTTTTCCATCAAATGAAATGGACCCTTAGAAAAGGGCTCGGCTTTTATGGACAAATGCTAATACATCTGTTGTAACTTACCTGCTTTACATAAACCTGATTCACAAGTAAATCCCCCACAACAATCATAGAAAATCCCACCACATTCGACGTTACCTTGACCGCAACCAAGAATTCCCGCATAAGTTTGGCCTACAACATTTATAAAAGAGCGTTATATGAAAAATTGGGAAAATTGTCGCACTAACCCAAATTTTGATTTGAACCGTTTACGATAGTAATCTCTCCGTCTCATATCATTTGTCATGTTTAGGTCGGAATCAAAATAAGAAAAATCATTTATTGTGTTCTTTCCCACCTTTTATATTACTTCTGACCAATAAAAATTGAGTTCAATGGAACACTTAATATTTTTATTGTTAATGATTGAAAATTTGACAACTACATTAGGACATCCAAAAAAAATTTGACAACTACAATAAACGGAAGGGAGTACTTTAATGATAACATATATGTATATGATATCATAATAACAATACAAAGTTTCTCTCTTTCTATAACCCAGTACGAGGTATTACTATCAATTGAGGAATGAGATTTTTCGTCAATAACACAATAAAATTTCCGACAACTTTTATAAATACTGAATAGAGTAGCATTATGGTAATTGAAATTTACCTGCATAATTGGAGATAACAAGGATGATCAACATGTTTACTAAGATATTCTTCTTGTAGGTAATCATCTTGGCTTCAATTTGAAGAATAATATTAAGAAAGATATGGGCGTTTGAAGGGATTTGTGTACTTATCTCATTTGGTTGCCCCTATTTATAGTGGTTTCTTCAAGACTATTGATACATCATACACGTATATTGGGGTTTTAATACGCTTCATTGATTCCTTCTAACAGTTTTTTTTTTAAGGGACAATCCATTATACTTCTAATAGCTTATCCTTTTTTTTCCTTAAGGTAATAGTTTATTCAAGCATTATGCATATACAGCAATGCAGTATACTCTTCAATCCTTTAATAATTTTTGCGGGGTAAGAAAATGTCAAAAAACATAGAAGAAAAATATTAGTATACTCTTTATATCAAAAAGGGTAACCACTAGGTGATTTTTTTCTTTATTAAAATCTTTTTTTCCTCCATTCTCATTCTTTACTAGTCGACACAAATGTGGAAATATTTGGGCTATCTAGGCAAGATCCGAGTTGCATTGAGAAATTTAGTCAAAAGATCTTCGCCTGCAAAGATCACAATTTTTTTTTTTTTTGGTGCAAAACAAAATTTATATATGACGCGGACTAAAAATTCATTTACCACAAGATTTTTTTTAGTGCTAGAGAGCCACTAGGGCAGGTGATAAGAATCGATCCCAATATCTCCTGGAATCGGGAGAAAAGCTATAACCAACTGAACTTTACATCACTCTCATTTACCACAAGATTAGAGTAAATAAAAGTATGGGATGAATTTCTACTATTGGAAAAGAAACTTTTGAACTTATAACTACTCAAATATTCGAAATATATTATATTATTTTTTTATATTTCCACTGTTTAAATAAATTTTATCTACTATATTATATTTCAAAATTATAAATTACAATTACATTAATTAACTACAAAAATTCACAAGTATTTTCAACTATTCAGTATAATTACATCTAATATATTACCGATCTAAATTGAGGCTACAAATCCGTCATCAAAGTATTTCCTATCATGTGAACATCTAAAACAGAACATGTCAAAATATATTCAACTATTTACTTATATTTCCACCTATTTCAAAAGGTACATTTGAAATTCCAAATTTATAGATGATTTTACAAAAGAAAAAAATAACTAATAATTCAGATCTTGTGCTCAGGCGTCCAAAATAGATGCCTGATCCTATGGTTAAGCGTCTAAATTAGGCGTCTGACCACCGAAGCAGGCGTTTATTATGGGTGCCTGACCACTGGATTAGGCGTTTATTTCGGACGCCTGACCATGTGGTCTATCGTCCAATGTAGGCGCCTAGCTTGGTTTTCAGGCGAAAAAACTCATTGGATGCCATGACGCCGGACTTGGTTGTCAACGACTTCCTCTGATTGGTCAACACCTTGGTCAATGCGGTAGCCAAGGCCGAAGATCTTAGGGGAAAGGAGGGTATGAGGGAAACCATTTCTTTGGGGGGGCCCTACTGCGAACCCCTTGGTAAGAAGAAGGATTATACTGGACCAGCATCTCTCGCTGGTCAGCCAACCCAGTTACGCAGGTTAACGCTTGAGAGTAGGGGGTATATAAGGGAATCCCTACTCCCAATCACATGTAGGTAGTGGGGTTTGAACTTGTGACGTCAAAGTCACAAGGTGAGTTCCGCACCACCTCCACCAAGCAAGCTTAGTAATGGAGGAAACCATATGGGGAATATAATGAAATATAATGAACGGGAAACCCATATATTTTTGTACAAAAATACAAGGTTTTTAAGTAGGAAAAAAAAATAAGGCGTCATCTAGAAATCTCCTTTTTTTAGACGGAAGATCACCCATGAAGTCATCGTATCACTTGGAAATAAAACTACCACGAACCCTGGAAAAAATATGTGGACTTTCTAAATTTATGAGAAAAGAAGATCATTTTCAAAAAGTTTAGATTGGTTGAGAAGAGTATTTGTTGTACCACATACTTTCCCCGTTTTTTAGTTCTACCATTTGCTGTTTGTAGGTACAACGCATAACTTGAAGCATTACTATTGTTAAGTAGGTAAATGTAAAAATTATAAAAATTGATATCTTGAAAATATATATTCAGGCGAATCCAACAAGTTCTTACATGACAATTACTTTTACATATAAATAATAGGAGATGGTCAAAGTGGAATTGTAAATAGTGTCAAAAGTGGGTATAGAGATGCGGTAGTTTGGCAAAATTTCGATAAAGATTAAGAGGAAAACAAAGGGAAAAAAAAACGCCGGAAAATGGTGGTCAATGGTTGGAATCCAGCCAAAGGTAGGTTTTTTTAAAAAAAATTATAAAGTTGTTTTTCGCGAAAATGAATTTTTATCCAATAATGAAACCCAATATAATTAAGTGATTGGTATTTGACATATATACATATACGTGAGATATTTTTGTTTCCGTTAGAAATGAATGATGAAGTAATTTGTTTATTGTTATTCACTCGAGTACCGAGCACATGACTTCTTATTCCTTATAAAAATAATAGGAGCATTTTCAAAGTAAGATCCCAACTCATTTTGGGTGCAGTTGAATATATCAATTGTCACAGATCATGCATATAAATGGGTGTATATCTAGCAAAGCTTGTTCATCCAGCTGGTGTGTATGTCATTCTATTAGAGTCGTGCATAGCACTAAATATATAAAACATGAATATTGCTAATTGTCATCAAGAGTTTCATAGCACTAAATATATAAAACATGAATGTTACTAATTATCATCAAAAGTTTTTCCAGGAGGTGAGGCTAGAATTCATCAGGCGAACTTGGAATATTGAAGCTGATCAGATGGCAGCGAAGGAAAGAAATTAATCTCAAGAAGTTAATGTAGTTAGACATTTTCCCTCTCCCCCTAGCTATATTAAAACTTTCTAGCATTCGGATGTAAGGCTCAATGCCATTACTGATGTTTGAACTTTGTTGTTGTTGGTTTACTTAATGTTGCGTTCGTTTTCACCACAAAAAGAGAAGGTATGACCGCGAGAAAGTACCTAATTTGATAATTTGCTGATGCAATGACATTATAGATTGTTTTGGAATATGTATCGTGAGAGAGGGAAACCTCAAACCTATACTACTTCTCTATTTCTTAATCATAACTACTGGATTGTTTGGGGTTAGAATTTTATCTCAAACATAAGTCATAACTTAGGCTCTCTTCTGTTCAACCTTTTTTTTTTTTTTTTTTGAGAGGAAAAGCGAGCCATATATTAACGCATTGTCAAAGTATCAGACAGAACATAAGGAGCAATCTCAACAGGACAGTGATTCTCTTAGCTCTACACCAAAAGGGACTAATTTCGCGAGATGATGGACAACATGGTTCCCACCTCTCTTAACATGAGACCAAACTACTGACTCAAAAAAAAAACAAAATAATAAGATAAGATAAAATAAGATCAGATAAGATCTGATAAGATAAAGTAAGATAAGATCAGATCAGATAAGATAAGATGTTAGACATCACAATAAACTAGAATATAAGTTCGGATAAGATAAGATAAGAGAAGTTGAATCAAAAGGACCCTTAGTAGTTGAATACTCACTTACAGAGTAAAAGATTGATGGTTCGAGATTTTTTTTACAAACTTTTTAATTTCTTTAGTTTATGAGTAACAAGAAACTATTTTATGAAAACTCATGCCACCTATGATATAGCACCATATAAGCATTTGAGAATTGAGAGAAAGGGGTGATACACGGAGAACTACAATTATGACCCATGCAATTTAATAATATGCATAGATATTATTATTTTCACCGCGGTCATAGAAAGAATTAAATAACAATTTAAGTATATAATTCCACCATTGCAAGTATTTTAGTTGATGGGGAGAGAAATGCAATTTCAATTGACTTTTCTTTTGTATGTCCATTTTAAATTACACGGTGTTGCTTTTTTTTTTCTTTTTTGAAATTAAAAATTAATTCATTGATTCAAAGCCATACGACATCTACCTTTTTATCATCCAAAATTTGATGTGTCAAAACCATTTAGCAGTGAAATTGGAATTTGTCAATAGAAGAGGTGAAATAGCTTGGTATAGTGATTCTATTTTATACATGGATCTTTAAGGGATCAATCCTCATACACAATTTTTTTTGGCCATATAATATAGAAAGAGATTTGTCATGTCAAAACTTACGTGGCTTCATGTCAGCATATAGAATCAGATGACATATAGCGGGATACAAATCATTCCCCACATGTTTTAATAAATATATAGTTATAGTATTATTATGGAAATTATCGCATGTTCACACATGTATAATTAATATGTCATATTTATATATAGTTTTAAGGTTCATTTAGGTTGCATTTTAGAGCATTTAGATTTATATTTAGGTTCATATTGCATCATTTTCTTAAGTTATGTTATTCTACTCCTATTTGGTATGTTTTCGTGTTTTTGATGAATTTCAGGTACTAGGAACGTATTTGGAGTATAATTAGTTAAACTTGAGGATTAGGAGCATATGGAGTTCTTCATAGTTATAATATAATAGGTTTGTACTTTACAAGTTACAATATTTAACCTTTTGTTTCAAGAACTCTAATGATTAACTTATAAATCTTCAAGAACATTTATTAATGTTTGATTATCTTGTGACACCACAAGTAGTAGTAGTAATAGTAGTAGTAGTAGTAATAATAATAATAATAATAATAATAATAATAATAATAATAATAATAATAATAATAATAATAATAATAATAATAACAACAACTAAATAAAACACTTGAGTAAGTTATTATGTAATTGAATTGAACGAAAGGATTTAATCAAGTGTTTTATTTAGTTATTTGATTAACTCCTTCGTTCAGTTCAATTACATCATAACTTACTCAAGTGTTTTAATTAGTTATTTGATTAACTTCTTTCGTTCAATTCAATTACATAATAACTTACTCAAGTGTTTTATTAACTCAATACTTACAAATAATAGATACGAGATAATAATGCAGTCAATAATAGAATATTAGAATAAAAAAATTGTTTACTTTTTTTTTTTTGAAAGAGAAATTTCATAAAATGAAGGCCAAACAATACAAGAAGAGACGATATTAACGACGGCTCAAAACGGTCGCTGGAAAAACAAAAACGGTCGCTAAAACCATCAACGACGGTCAACGGTCGTTGATTGACAATCGTTGCATTGATGGTCGCTGATTTAGGAATCAACGACTCTCCGGCCGTCAGTAAAAATATCAACGACGTTTTCTTACTTATTAGCGACTGTTTTGAATACCAACAATGATAATATGTCACCTGCGGTTAAAAACAGTCGTTGAATCAACGACGGTTAAAAACAGTCGTTGAATCAACGACGGTTAAAAACAGTCGTTGAATCAACGAAGGTTTAAAACAGTCGTTAAATCTTACGACGGTTTAAAACAGTCATTGAATCAATGACGGTTTAAAACAGTTGTTGAATCAACGACGATTTGTAACCGTCCTTGATTCAACGGCGGTAGACAGCAGTCGCTAATATTCTTTAGCAGTCGTTTCCTTCCAAATCCGTGGCATCATTACTTTCTTTTATAGCTACTGTTTAGCAGTCGTTGTTTCAATAATTATCCGTCGTTGTTTTTTAAAATTACATTAATTTAAATAATAATGTTCCAAATTATAATTAAACCTGTACCTGCACGGCTGCACCTAAATATACTACACTAAACCTGTTCCTCCACCGCATTCAGTATTTTCAACTAAAAAATATGCAATTTTAATATGTATTACAAAATGCGTAGATACTTATATAATTACCTAAAATAGATTAAATTTATGTACACAAAATATATCCCGGTGTCGGGAAGTAAAGTAGAAGTCGGGTTGTACAAAAATATATATCGACAAATCAAGAAACTAATAAGCTAGATGCCGATAAATATAGACACTAAGTGTCTATAGTTAGACACACTACCTAGATTAGATATATGTACGCAAAATAGATCCCGGTGTCGGGAAATAAAGTAGAAGTCGGGTTCAAAAAAAAATATACCGACACATCTAGTAACAAAGCGAGATGCCGATAAGTATAGACACTAAATGCATATAGTTAGACTAACTATATAGAAACTATAAGTTAGTTACCTAGTTGCCAAAACCAAACAAACTACACTGTCAAGGGTGTTTCTGTAGCACTACTGCCACCACCAAACCCTGGGTCATCTTCTGCTATGCGTTGTAGAGGGGGCCTGGGTTGCAACCTGAGAACATGTGCCGAACCTAGACATGTTCCTCATCGTTTCCTCTAGGAGGGCCCGACTTGACTCTTCCACCCGTGCTACGACCCTTGCCTTCACCTCTTCCAATCGTGCAGCGACCTGCATGCGCCTCAAGCTGAGAAAAAATGGACGGCTCGTATGATTGTGAAGAGCCGCCATCTCCTCGCCTTGATGAAGAGTAGTAGTACAAATGATCTCCCCGACCCAACCCCTACACTTTTCCTCTGTTCCTCCCACCAACTGTCTCCCAATACAACAGATCAGGGTTCGACTGTGACCCCTGAGTGGCACAATCATCCAGCTTCTTGTTGTATGTCTCCTGCATTTGGTTAAATGTACTCATATTCAAGTAATATAACATGGCCTAAAATGGCCTATATTTGGTTCTGACATGGCTATATTTTTTATTTTCAATCAAAACTACTTATAAATACATTAAACTAAATATATATATATGATGTTTAAGGTGTTTATAACTCAAACTAACTTCAAACTAATATGCATTCATTTTCAAGTAAAATGGCCTAAAATGGCCTATATTTACCTATATATGGTTCTAACTTGCCTATATTTTAGATTTTCAATCAAAACTACTTATATATACACTTTAAACTAACTATATATATGATGTTTGAGGTGTTTATAACTTAAACTAACTTCAAACTACTCGTATTCATTCATTTTCAAATAAAATGGCCTATATTTGCCTATATATGGTTCTAACTTGCCTATTGTTATGACAGATGTGAGAAAAAAAAAATGAATGCAAAACAACGAAAATCAGACAACAGATTTACGTGGTTCACCAATTTGGCTACGTCCACGGGCAGAGAGAGAATATTTTATTATGTGAGGAAAAAAAACCAGATTACAGAGAGAATTAGACTAAATTCGTAGTCTAAAACGATTAGGTTAATAACCTATTTATAATCCCCATCAGAAAACGCGTCTCCCGCAAAAACTGCCGATCCACCCGACCGGGCGGTATTTTCCTTTTCCCAGTTTCCGTGCGGGCCTGACCGGGAAACAGTCGGGCGAGACACACAACTCCCTTTTTACGCATTTTATCAAACACCTTCAAGGCACTATTCTTACAAATCTCCACCTTGACTTGAATCCTCTCACAATAAGCCAGAAAATAAATGCATTGATCACAACGCCCAGAGTCTCCCTGCAACCG
The DNA here is from genome assembly GCA_947646795.1 of Beta lomatogona. Classification (NCBI taxonomy): domain Eukaryota; kingdom Viridiplantae; phylum Streptophyta; class Magnoliopsida; order Caryophyllales; family Amaranthaceae; genus Beta; species Beta lomatogona. Next base: position 387,130 of record CANSNZ010000554.1, read on the forward strand.
CATTTGCCCCAAAAGACAACCATACCAGATTTGTCCCTTAAGGACACCAGATTAGCCTCTAAAGGCCCCAGACTTGCCCTAAAGGTCAGTTAACAATCACGAACATTAAGCAAGTTCATCAATTTTGAAACTTACTCTGTGGAACAGGTTTAGTGAACATATCAGCAGGATTATCAGCAGTACCTACCTTCTTCACCTTAACCCTCTTCTCACTCCTCAGAAAATGATATCTCACATCAATGTGCTTAGTCCTCTCATGATGAACTTGATCCTTGGCTAAGCATATTGCACTCAAACTGTCACAATACACAATGGCCTGATCATGATGCAAACCAAGATCACTGACTAGCCCCTTTAACCATATTCCTTCTTTAGCAGCTGTTGTCAATGCCATGTACTCTGCTTCAGTAGTAGACAAAGTAACTGTAGCCTGCAAAGTTACCTTCCAACTAACAACAGAAGCACCAAGAGTAAATACATAACCAGTCATAGACCTTCTACTGTCTACATCTCCACCATAATTAGAGTCAGAATAACCAATAACTAAACACAGAGTATCATTCCCATAAATGAGACCAACATCAGACATACCTCGAAGGTAACGAAAAATCCTCTTGACTGCCTGCCAATGCTCCTTACCAGGATCACCCATGAACCTACTAACAACACTGACTGCATGTGCAAGATCTGACCTAGTATAGACCATAGCATACATCAGACTCCCTACTCCACTAGCATAGGGAACCCTATTCATGTACTCCTTCTCCTCAGCAGACTTGGGTGCAAAAGCCACATACAAAAGATTATTGGAGGCACTTGGAGTATCTATATGCTTAGCTGTTGACATGCCAAACCTTGACAAAATCTCCTGAATGTAGCCTTTCAGTGACAAGAAAAGCTTCCTCTGATCTCTTTCCCTATAAATCTCCATCCCCAAGATCTTTTTCGCAGCACCCAAATCCTTCATCTCAAACTCAGCACTGAGAAGATCCTTCAACCTCTATATATCAGACTTGGACTTTGCAGCTATGAGCATATCATCTATATACAAGATCAAATAAATCCATGATTCATCATCCAGCTTGTTGTGATACACATAACAATCATACAGACTCCTATTGTAGCCCAATTCAATCATATAACTGTCAAACCTTTTATACCACTGCCTAGGAGAGTGCTTTTGCCCATACAAGGACTTCTTCAATCTGCAAACATAGTCTTCTTTATCAGGAACTTGGAACCCATCTGGCTGAGTCATATAAATCTCTTCTTCCAACTCCCCATGTAGGAAAGCTGTTTTCACATCTAGTTGCTCAAATTCAAGATCCTAATGTGCAACTATTGCTAGTAGCACCCTGATGGAAGTGTGTCTAACCACTGGTAAGATAATCTCATTATAGTCAACCCCTTCCCTTTGAGTGAACCCTCTTGCAACAACCCGAGCTTTATACTTGACCCCCTTAGAAGGTGAGGTCGCTTCCTTCTTCTTGAAAACCCATTTGCAGGTGACAATTTTCCTCTCCTTAGGACGCTTGACCAGCTCCCAAGTCTGATTCTTATCCAGAGACTCCATTTCATCTCCCATAGCAGCGAGCCATTGAGCAGACTCATTACATCAGACAGCTTCTTTTTAGGTGGATGGTTCATGAGTATCTACCTCCACCTCCTTAGCAACCTTCAGTGCATAAGCAACCATGTCCTCAAAACCATACCTCCTAGGAGGTCCTACACCAACTCTTCTAGCTCTATCAAGTGCTATGCTTGTTCGATGTCCTTCAGATGGGACAGATTGATGCCTAGAAGACTCAGGTTCAGTAGCACCATGTTGATCTTCTGCACCTTGGTGCTGTGATTCACTCTCATCATGAGTGACTTCCAGCTCCACCTGTTTATCAACATTACTACCAATAGACACCACCATGGACTTCACAGTAGGTTTAAGCATAGAATTTTCATCAAATATAACACTTCTACTAAGTATAACTCGACTCTCAGAAGGTGACCAGATTTTATAGCACTTAACTCCACTCCCAAAACCCACAAATACACCCTTCTTAGCTCTAGGTTCTAATTTACCCTCACTTACATGATAATAAACAGTAGAACCAAAAACTCTTAACAAAGAATAATATGTAGGCTTACTAGACCACACCTCATAAGGTGTTTTACAATCAATACCAGTGTGAGGTCCACGGTTGATCAGGTAGCAAGCTGTACTTACAGCTTCTGCCCAAAATCTTCTAGGTAATCCATTATTAGAGAGCATGCACCTCGCTCTCTCCAACAGTGTCTGATTCATGCGTTCTGCTACCCCGTTCTATTGTGGAGTATTCCTGACAGTATGATGGCGTGCAATCCCTTCATTCTTGCAGAACTCATTAAACTCAGACCAACAGAATTCCAGACCATTATCAGTTCGCAGCCTTTTGATCTTCCTCCTAGCTTGATTTTCCACCAAAGCCTTCCACTGCTTGAAGTTCATGAAAGCCTCACTTTTATGCTTCATCATAATTACCTAACTCATCCTTGAATAATCATCGATCATCGACACAAAGTACATGTGACCTCCAATAGACTCAACTCGGGAAGGACCCAACAATCAGAGTGAATATATTCAAGTGTGCCCTTCGTAGTATGCATAACCTTTCGAAACTTGCTGCGATGAAGCTTCCCAAACACACAATGCTCACATAACTCTAAGTCCTGCACCTTGTGCCCATACAGAAGATCCCTTTTTGATAGAATTTGCATCCCCCTTTCACCCATATGTCCAAGTCTCCTATGCCATAAGTTGGTCATATCCTCCTTGGGAACCTTAGATGATGCAACAGCAGCAGAACCTGTCACAGTAGAACCTTCAAGAAAATACAAGGTACCCTTTTTAATACCTTTCAGAACTACCTCCGAACTTGTAGACATTCATAACTCCACCTTCACCTTGAAAACTGAAACCTCTACTGTCAAGAAGACTCAAAGATATCAGATTCTTTGTCATAAGTGGAACATGCCTAACTTCGTTCAAGGTACAAAATGTACCATCATGAGTCCTCAATCTGATGGAGCCTATTCCAACTACTTTGCAGGCAGCACTGTTAGCCATAGAAACACTGCCCCCATCTATCTGCTCATAAGTTGAAAACCACTCCCTGCAGGGACTAATATGATACGATGCCCCAGAATCAAGAACCCACACATCCCTATAATGTGACTGATTATTAACAACTAGGGCCATATCTTCCTCAGAATTACCATCAGTTTCTGCTAGAGCAGCAGAACCTTCATTCTTGTCCTGCTGCTTCTTTTTCTTAGGACATTCATTTTTCCAATGCCCCTTTTCTTTACAGTAATTACAGACATCATTAGGTTTAGGACCCTTAGAATTCGAATTTTATGGTTCGATTTCTTTTTACCAGATTTTCCCTGTCCCTTAACCCTAGTAATAACTAATCCAGATGTCTGATTTTCTGTACTAGAACCAGATGCCTGATGACAGACTTCTCTAGTATGAAGAGCAGATCTTACTTCTTCTAATGACATACTATCTTTCCCAACAACAAAGGAATCCACAAAATTCTCATACGATAAGGGGAAAGATACTAAAATAATTAAAGCAGCATCATCATCATCTACTTTAACATCAATATTACGAAGATCTAGCAAGATAGTGTTCAAGTTATCTAGATGGTCCCTCAGAGACATACCTTCCTGCATACGCATGCTGAACAGACGTTGCTTCAAAAGCAACTTGTTGGTTAGAGATTTTGTCATATACAAACTCTCCAACTTCAACCACAAACTGGCGGCGGTTTCCTGCTCCGCAACCTCAGTAATTATGTCGTCAGAAAGACACAACATAATCGTTGAATGTGCCTTCTCCTCCAGAACAACCATCTCAGCGGTTTCTGAATCCGATGACTTCTTTGTCAACGGTGCCCACAACCCTTGTTGCTTCAGTATAGCTCGCATCTTGATCTGGCACAGACTGAAACTGTTTCTCCTAGTGAATTTATCAATTTTCACATTCATCCCAGACATCTTTCTCACCTGAATCGAACAAAAAGCTCTTGTTACCAATTTGTTATGACAGATGAGAGAAAGAAACAAATAATGAATGCAAAACAATGAAAATCAGGCAACAGATTTATGTGGTTCACCAATTTGGCTATGTCCACGGGCAGAGAAAGAATATTTTATTATGTGAGAAAAAAAAACCAGATTACAGAGAGAATTAGACTAAATTCGTAGTCTAAAACGATTAGGTTAATAACCTATTTCTAATCCCCATCAGAAAACGCGTCTCCCACAAAAACTGTCGACCCGCCCGACCGGGTCGGGCAAAATCCGCCTGACCGGGCGGTATTTTCCTTTTCCCAGTTTCCTTGCGGGCCCGACCCGGCGACATCCGCCCGACCGGGTCGGGCGAGACGCAGAACTCCCTTTTTACGCATTTTATCAAACACCTTCAAGGCACAATTCAAGGCACTATTCTTACACCTATATTTTGTATTTTCAATCAAAACTACTTATAAATACATTACACTAACTATATATATGATGTTTGAGGTGTTTATCATTTAAATTAACTTTTAACTACTCATATTCATTCATTTTCAAGTAAAATGGCCTAAAATGGCTTATATTTGCCTATATATGGTTCTAACTTGCTTATATTTTATATTTTAAATCAAACTACTTACAAATACATTAAACTAACTATATATATGATGTTTGAGGTGTTTATAACTTAAACTAACTTCAAACTACTCATATGCATTCATTTTCAAGTAAAATAGCCTAAAATGGCCTATATTTGCCTATATATGGTTCTAACTTGCCTAAATTTTGTATTTTCAATCAAAACTACTTATAAATACATTAAACTATATATATATATATATATATATATATATATATATATATATATATATATATATGATGTTTGAGGTGTTTATAACTTAAAATAACTTCAAACTACTCACATTCATTCATTTTCAGATAAAATGGCCTAAAATGGCCTCAAAAGGCCAATATATGGTTCTAAGTTGCCTATATTTTGTATTTTCAATCAAAACTACTTAGAAATACATTAAACTAACTATATATATATGATGTTTGAGGTCTTTATAACTTAAACTAACCTTAAACTAACCTTAAACTACTCACATTCATTCATTTTCAAATGAAATGGCCAAAAATGGCCTTAAAAGGCCTATATATGGTTCTAACTTGCCTATATTTTGTATTTTCAATCAAAACTACTTATAAAGACATTAAAATAACTATATATATGATGTTTGAGGTCTTTATAACTTAAACTAACTTCAAACTACTCATATGCATTCATTTTCAAGTAAAATGGTCTAAAATGGCCTATATTTGCCTATATATGGTTCTAACTTACCTATGTTTTGTATTTTCAATCAGAACTACTTATAAATACATTAAACTAACTATATACATGATGTTTGAGATGTTTATCACTTAAACTAACTTCAAACTACTCATATGCATTCATTTTCAAGTAAAATGACCTATATTTGGCAATATATGGTTCTAACTTGCCTATATTTTGTATTTTCAATCAAAAATACTTATAAATACATTAAACTAACTATATATATGATGTTTGAGGTGTTTATAACTCAAACCAACTTTAAACTACTCATATTCATTCATTTTCACGTAAAATGGCCTATATTTGGTTCTGACTTGCCTATATTTTGTATTTTCAATCAAAAGTACTTATAAATACATTAAACTAACTATATATATGATGTTTGTGGTGTTTATAACTTAAAACTACTCATATTCATTCATTTTCAAGTAAAATGGCCTAAAATGGCCTCAAAAGGCCTATATTTGGTTCTAACTTCCTATATTTTGTATTTTTAATCAAAACTACTTATTAATACATTAAACTAACTATATATATATATGATGTTTGAGGTGTTTATGATTTAAACTCACTTTAAACTAATCATATTCATTTATTTTCAAGTAAAATGGCCTAAAATGGTCTATATTTGGTTCTAACTTGCCTATATTTTGTATTTTCAATCAAAACTACTTATAAATACATCAAACTAATTATATATATGATGTTTGAGGTGTTTATAACTTAAAATAACCTCAAACTACTCAAAGTAATTCATTTTTTCAAGTAAAAATGGCCGAAAATGGCCTCAAAAGGCCTATATTGGTTCTAACTTGCCTATATTTTGTATTTTCAATCAAAACTACTTATAAATACATTAAACTAACTATATATATGATGTTTGAGGTGTTTATAGCCTAAAATCACTTCAAACTACTCATATTCAATCATTTTCAAGTAAAATGGCTTAAAATGGCCTTAAAAGGCCTATATTTAGTTCTAACTTCCCTATATTTTGTATTCAATCAAAACTACTTATAAGTACATTAAACTAACTATAAATATGATGTTTGAGGTGTTTATAACTTAAACTAACTTCAAACTACTCATATGCGTTCATTTTCAAGTAAAATGGCCTAATATGTCCTATATTTTCTTATATATGGTTCTAACTTGCCTATATCTTGTATTTTCAATCAAGACTAACTTAAATATATGTTTAGAAGTATGTACCGAGATTTGCTTTGCTTTCTTGTTTGCTGGAATTTCTCCTTTTCCAGGAACAGTCTTAAAATGAGTTTTCAAGAACAACACGGGAGCGGTAGGGAGTACTCCTCCTCTACTATTTGCCTGTACACATTGTTCAACAAAGGCTTTAATAAATATTTATGCCGAAAATGTCATGTAATTTAAACTAAGTAGTAGATATGGAACATTTTTACCATCTTTCTAGCATGCTGTGCCGCCGAAATAGAACCTAGAATGTGTGACGGCTTAATTGGATTAGACGAGGAGCCACCTCTTCGGTTCTTCTTCGCCTTTTCATATTTTTCCATAAACGTGGGGTCTTGACTTCTCTTCTTCATGGCTTCGATGGTCTCCCCCAACCATTTGGCCTTTGTTTGGCTTTCTTAAGCACCCAGTATCGCAAGTCTCTCAGACGATATGCAGCTTTCATCTTGTAAGCCTTCCTCACTAGGCCATCTAATTCAGGAGCCCATCCGTAAAGACCCTTTAATCAAACATTAAACCAAGTTATATATTAATTAACTAATATAATCAATTTCGTTCTTCATAATTCGATTCATACATACTGTAAATGAGTTCCACCAATGCGTCCTTGTTGCATTGTCTACCTCACTGTAATTGAACCAAGGTTTTCGAAAATGGCCCTAGAAAATGTCAGTGATGGACTCACTAACCTTGTTGTCATCAAACCTGAATTGAAAACCAAACACACACGTGAATTGTGAATATCATTTCATACAACTATCATGAAGCATATATTAGCTTACAAACTTACCACAATCCAGTAGGGCCTAAAACCTTTTTTGATGTACGGTTCGACCCTTCACCTTCCTCCATATGACTGTTCGGAGTCTCCGGTACGTGGTTACCAAACTCACGTACCTGTGAATTATCTCCCTGTGTCTCTGAGTTAGGGTTATGGCTTTCTTTTACTTCTGGTGACTGGAAAAGCTCCCTGGGATTCAAATTCCCACGACTTTGGCTTCCACCTAAGCCATCTCGACCTCGCGCTCCTTAGGATTAGACATGATTACCTAAAATGAAAGAAATTAGAAACGCGCAAGATTAAACAAAAAATGAAAGAAATTAGAAACGCGGAAGATTATACAAAATTAAACTAAAATAAATTAGCTACGAAACCCCCACCTTTGCTCCCCCGGTCCCCCCCCACCCCTTCTCTCCCTCCCCCCTCGCCGCACCGCCCCCACCCCCTTGCCCCCGCACTCCCAACCCCTGCTCCCCCATACACTCCCCACCCTACCGTCCTTCTACACTCCCCACCCCCGCCGACCCCTACCCCCCTTGCACTCCCCACCTTGCCGACCCCCACCCCGCCGACCCCATGCACTCCCCACCCCCTACACCGCCATCCACCCCGCCGGCCCCCCCGCACTCCCAACCCCGCCCCCGCACTCCCTACCCCTGCGGACCCCTACCCCCGCACTCACCACCTTGCCGACCCCTACCCCCGCTAATCCCCCGCACCGCCCACCCCCTACACTACCCACCTTACACTCCCCCTTTACGCCCCCACTGCGGACCCCCCTTTACCGCGGACCCTCCCTTCACTACCCCCCATTGCTGAGGATATGAGCTATCTCCCTCCCCAAATTGTTCACTTCTATTCTTCCTCACCATTAAGCCAACTGCTTTAGTAAACTAGAAGGCATTAACAAACTAACAAGGGACATACAACTAACATCAATATACAATCACCCAACAGATGCACTTCAGCAAAAAAAAAAAATGAAGAAAGGAAAATCGAGAATTCTTCACATTACTCCATGTTGAGACAGAGAATTCGGACAAACAATACCATAATGAATAAATGGAAATGTCATAACAAGTAATCTTCAACCTATCATTACAAAAGTCACAGATTTTAATAGAAATTTTGTCTTTAATACAAGCTATGATATACTAAAACAAATCAAAGTGAATTCCCATCCTCACTTAGTTCATCATCACTATCATCATCCCAAAAACCATCATCGTAATCGTCATCATCCTCGCTTTCCCCAGACCTTCTTGATCATAACCTGAGGGCACTTCGAACAAAATATCTTCATCATCTGCTTGAACACACTCGACATCATTACCCCCTTCATAATCGGGAATGTCATTTGGATCACAAAGAGTTGGAGGTCCAGCACTTGTCTCCTGAAGGAAATCGAAGTCAACGGGAGAATCAATCACAGACCTTGCCTTTGTCCTAAACACAACCCACCATTGAGCACGATCTCTTTTCAAGCTTGGGTACTGTGCGAAGTATACTTGGCTAACCTGGTATGATAGCACAAAGGGATCAAACTTGGGGTATTTTTTGGTGTGGTTGACTTCAACTAGCTTGTATTGATTGATGTTCATTCCCCTGACAATGTCCATCCAATTGCACTTGAACAGAACAGTGCTATATTGCCTAAGGGCACCAGTGAACTTCAATTCTATAACAGCATCTAGAATCCCAAAGAAATGACTCCCTCCGTCATTAGACACACACACTCCATAATTCATGGTGGACTTGTGTTTGCTTGATCCTTTTGTTTGGAAATTGTATCCATTAACATAGTATCCATTCCAAGTGCGAACTAATGTCGAAGGACCCATTGCTAAAGCAAACAGTACATCATCATTTGGTTTGTCTTGAATAACCTATTGAAATTCATTCATATGTTAAATACAGCTTTGTATCAAGCGAGATTTAATAGTCACACAAACTCACTTTCGATCTAAACCAATCAAGGTATTATGCTTCATGTTGCACCCACACATCTTCTATACGTAGAGTAGGTCGAATTTGAAGAATGTGGTCCTCGATATTCCTTACCATCATAACAATTGTTAATGTCTAAATTAAAAATAACAATTAAATTTATAAATAGTATGATTAATAACAAGTGTTTTACTTCTCAAATTCTTGTAAGATGCCTGTATTTGCTAACACATATAGGTGTGCACGTTGTAGTTCCACTTTAGTTAAAAATCGTGTTCCACCTGCATGTGACGGCCTACCACAATTAACCCTAAATAGCTCTGGGACAGTTTCGTCGAGCATCCTATCAACTTCATCATTTACATTACAGCCTAAATCTCATGTCTTAGTATCCACTCCTTGCTGAAAGTAGTTGGAACAGAAGTTTGCAATCTCTTCACACAAGAACGCATTAAAAATGGAACCCTCCTAACGAGCCTTGTTACCAATTTTGCGTTTCAAGTTATTAAGGAACCTAATAAGGCGGTTATGAAAATAGTTACACAATTGCGAATAACAATAAAAAAGGATATAAGAAAATGAAGGATAAGGTACCTTTCAAAGGGATACATCCAACGGTATTGCACGGGACCACATAGCCTAGCTTCGCGTGGAAGGTGAACTGGTAAGTGTTCCATGGAATTGAAGAATGATGGTGGGAAAATCTTTTCGAGTTTACAAAGGATCTCGGCTATGTCCTTTTCTAATCTTTCCATGTCACTTACTGTGATGGTGGAGCAACACAAATCACAAAAAAAGAGGTTGATCTCAGTAACAGCTTTTCATACATGAACCGGAAGCAACTCCTTTAATGCAATCAACAATAATCTTTCCATGAAAACATGACAGTCATGGCTTTTCATACTGTGCAGTTTGCCGAACTACATGCCCACACATCTTGTTAAGTCGGAAGCATAACCATCGGGAAATTGGAAATCTCTGACTTAGTTACATAATACTTTCCTTTGGGACTTGTCCAGTGCGAAAGGTGCTTTTGGTGGAGTTTCTTTTCCGTTCACATCCTTGGTAACATGAAGTTGAGGCCTTTTGCACAATTTAACAATGTCTTTTCTAAATGCAACGATGTTTGATGTCTGTTTTTTCACATCCATAATTGTGTAAATGAGTTGGTCAAAGAAGTTTTTCTCAATGTGCATGATGTTAAGGTTGTGACGAAGATGCAAAGTTTTCCAATATGGGTGCTCCCAAAGACAGCTTTGTTTGAACCAGCCTTTTTTCAACTTTTCAAAGTGTTAAGTGCTTCTGGCCCATCTTTAGCCTTTGGCAAGTCTTTAACACATGATCACAACTCTTCCCCATATATGATGTGTGGTGGAGACCCTTTTTCAACCTTATTTATGCAAAAAGCTATTTTGTTGTTACGAAATGGATGATCTAGAGGTAGGAATTGACTGTGACAATCAAACCATGAAACTTTACCCACATGGTCGAGCCAGAAAGCTTTGGATTTGACCAAACAATAAGGACAAGCCATTTTCCCAATAGTAGACCAGCCAGATAGCACACCGTAGGCAGGAAAATCATTTATTGTCCAAAGAATGACGACACGCATATTGAAATTTTGTTTCCTAGAAATGTCATAAGTTGTTGCTCCAACATCCCATAATTGCTTCAATTCCTCGATTGAGGGTTGCATGCACACATCCAAGTTTCCCTTCGGATTTTTAGTACCACGAACGAGCAACGAAAGGAACATGAAGGGTTTTTTCATGCACATCGATGGCGGCTAGTTGTACGGGGTTAAGATGACTGGCCAACATGAATATTGACCCCCAAACTTTCCATGTGGACCAAACCCATCGGTACACAAACCGAGCCGAACATTCCTAGGCTCAGATGCAAATTCGCCAAAGGATCTATCCAAATGCTTCCAAGCTTCACTGTCGCCAGGGTGAGGCATTTTCTCTTCGACTCTTGGATTTTTGGCATGCCATGTCATTTCTTCAGCAACGTTCTTTATTGCATACAACCTCTGCAATCTCGGTGTGATTGGGAAATAAATCAGAACTTTCATTGGAACTAAAAACCTTTTAGAAGTCCTCTTGTATCTATCGCTATCGCACATACTACATCTTTCCAAGTGTGCATCAGTTCTCCAAAATAACATACAACCTTTGGGGCACGCATGTATCTTCTCGTGGGGAAGCTCTAATCCCTCCAAGATCTTCTTAGTATCGTAAAAACGTGTTACTCATGTTGTTGTTGTTAGGTATTGCTTCTTTCATTAATGAAGCAAACACATTAACACACCTATGTGGCAAATTGTACTCACACTTCAAAGATACTATTCTAGATGTCATTTCCAACACAGACATGGAGCTCCCTTCATACAACGGTTCCTCAGAAGCCTTCAATTGGTCAAGAAACACCTTTGCTTGAGGATTAGGCTCCTCCTCCATTCCACTAGGCTCTTCAACAGTGGATGGTTCCGGGTTATTCCCAAGAGCATCGAAAACCATTTCACGGTATGGATTAGATAGCTCTTGTGCGGATTGAGGTAACTCTTCACCATGAGAATACCAACCGTAGTAATCAGATATAAATCCCTTGCTATAAAAATGCACTCTAACCGTGTCTGCGTCATGCATACGTCTGTTCTTGCATTTCGGACACGGGCATCTAACTTCATCCTTACCTTGGTTTTCGGGAATTGCTTTGCAAAAGTCAATGAATTCATCAACCCCATCAAGAACTCGGGCCTGAAGTTACGCCCATTGTCATATTATCATACATCCACCAAGGCTCCTTCCGTTTCATGGTGACCAATTCTACAATTCTAAACCATTTCAATCACAATACTCATTAACAACCAACATACGTACAATTAAAACATTTGTGTGAAATGCATATATCTTTAAAATGATGTCCAAAGGTCATTATCACTCCAACCTAACCCATTCTTGGACGTCTAACCCCACTAGTGAATGTATGCCAACTATTCGCTTCTACGTAAAAGCCGGCAGCATTTCCCATGAGTTCTCCAAGTACACAATGTGAGCTTCATAAAAGCTTACATATGTACCTAGAGAACAAAATAGAGAAACAACATCACCGGATATTATATAGAATTGAAAAAAAGGCATACATTCACCACCTAAGTGTGGTCAAACGTCCAAGAACCGTCCCAATCAGGGACTATTCAAGATATACTCCTAATGAGTATACCTTGAACGGATATCTAGGCACATGATGATGCAAATATATTTATTGAGACACTTAAATTAAATTTATAACATTATCCAAACTATTTCCACGAAAACAAATATGTCAAAAACAATATAAACATTTCAAATAGTGTAAACTAAATAAAGGAATGTGCAATAAATTAATTATTGTGATAATTATATAGTTTTTAACTTTTATGACCTTCAATGAATGAACCATTATATAAACTATTGTGATAATTATATAGTAACTTAAACTTATGCAATTAAAGTAACTTAAACTTATACACTTAAACTTACAGTAACTTAAACTTATACAATTATATAGTTTTTAACATTCTGTAAACAAAAGTTTTTTTAATACATTACATTTCAAGATGAAAATCATACACAAAAATTAAAATATAGAATTTACATGAACAAAAACAATATAAAATACCCTATATTTAATACTAAAAATATATTTATAAAAAAATTTACTAAACATATAAATTGAAGACAAAATATGTCAAAATTGCCATTAACCTTACAATTAAGCCAAAGAGAAACACCAAAATGCCACGTAATCCTACATCATATAGAAAATCAATTATTAAACGGTAACCTTTAAGCATTTAGCAAAATTTAAACATAAAATTAAGCAATTAACCATATAAACTATATTTACTATTAAAATTAAAGATTTTAAAAATTAAAGAGTACCTAGAGGCGGTTGGGCTCCGGCACAGGCGGACGTCAGTCGGGGCGTGGTGTTTGGCCACCTACATTGACAAAGCCAAATGAGGTTTTGGTGAGTGCCAAAAATTCAAAAAAATTGAGTCTGAAACAGATATTAGGAAACAATCCATGTTTTCACCATTCATTCAATAAAAACCATTGAACAAAAGCATCACAACTTCAACATGTATCAAAAAAATTTCACACACCCAATTTACAAGAATCATAAAAGCAATCCAAAAACTATAGTGCACTAATGCAAATGTGGGCATACAATCAACTAACCCAAAAACAAAAAGTTAACAATTTTACCGAATTTTGCCACTACAAATCAAGCAATGAACCCACCCTTAAAGAAAACCAAAACAGAATTCACATAAGCATTTCTTCAAACAAATAAGAAGCACAAAAAAAGGACAATTCTTTTGCAACGGTTTTACAAAATGAGCATAGAATTATTTCACCAACAATCATATTTTAACCAAAAATTAATGTAACAAACGAAAAATAATAACTGACTTTGCAATTTTAAAGACAAAGATAAAAGTGAGAGGGAATTTTACCAAGTTCAAAGGTAGTGTAGAGGAGAGCTGAAGCCCGAATCAAAATTGGATAAGGGAGGAGAAAGATTTAGAGTGAGACTTGATTTTCCACGGCCTACGGTGGTTATGGCCACCTATATCCCAAAAACCCAATTATTAGGGTTTGGTTTGAAGAGTAAAAAAAATAAAACAAAAAAGAAAAGAAAATGAAGCAGTACTTACCGGCGGCAAAGATACAGTTCGGCATGTGGAGGTGATGTCGCCGTTCGTTGGTTGGAGGAAGGTGGAGGTCGGCCTTCAATGGCTTCCTCAATTCGCCTAAGTGACTTCTCCTCTCTTTTATTTTGTCGTTGAAATAAACCCGAAAGAGGAAACTTTATTTTAGCCCCTTTTTCATCAGCGACTGTTTAAGACAGTCACCTACGGTAAAAAAATTTCAAAGTTACATTAATAAAATCAACGACGGCCGACTGCTTTAAAAGCAGTCGGTGACAACGACTGCTTGAAGCCGTCGCTGTATGCAATTATAACGACCGTTTTTCACACCGTTGCTGTATAGCAGTAGTTGTTTTCGCATTTTCTTGTAGTAAAACAACATCTACTATAGGTTTTGTAGCCTAAAATATTAACGACTCTCTTAGAGATACATGGATCCATCAGGACCATACACGTGTCCCATTAGAGAAATAAAGAAAAATGGTTTAACCATTGGGTTTTACTCAGATGGAAGGAAAAGCTTACCTTTTGGCCCAAAGGTTAGTCAGAGCCCAAATCCCTAAAATGACTGCAGGTGATTGCTTGATGATCCCTCCCCAATCCTAGCCTGCCAAGTGTCATGATTTGATTGCCTAGCCAATCATGTGCCCCTATTCTAGGGCAACCTAAAAGGGCAGCATTCATATCACAAACACTATAAAGACTCCAGAAATCAGGAGAAAGGTAATTCAATGCAAATAGTGTAAACTTACTCTGTGGAAATACTCTCACTTTCTCTCTCTACCTCTATTTTTTTCCTTCAAACTCCTGATTCCTGGCTTAAGCTTCGGAGGGGGAACCACCACCCAAACCTCCAGGGTGGGTCCCTTTTTTATAGGTTTGGGAACAGAGCTCAGGTTCAGATTCACCAGATTCAGGCATCGTTGCACAAGTCTCCAATTGAAGAACATCTTGGGAAAATAATTTACTTGCCGGACAAGGAGACTAAACATTTGGCACCGTCTGTGGTAGAGCTGATCAACTCACGCCCGACCCAGCCAGATTTTTGGGCGGCTTTGGGCAGAATTTTTTAGCCCGTGATCAGGCTTGGCCCGGCGCGATTTTTTGTTTTTTTTTTTTTTTTTTTTTGGGGGCGGGCTTTGGGCAAGCCAAAAAAAGACTATTTAGTCTAATTTTTGGTCCGGCCCGATTTTAGCCCGAAAAGCCCGCTCATTTTGGCCCGAAATAGCGGGCTTTGGGCACAAAATTTTTGCCCCAATTTTGGCCCTGCCCGACCAATGGGCAAATTTTTTTAGGCGCGGCCCGGCCCATGATCACCTCTAGTATGTGGGGAGACGCAACGACGACTGACTATCAATCGTCCAACGTGGCTAGAAATCGAAGTTTTCAGATTAATGTTGAGGATACAGTAGATCACGAGAGGCCGCCTCGAGGAAGGGACAGACTTCCGTCCATCATCAATGTCCCTGGACAAAGCAAACAACCTGTTATCCAGGAGAATCTTGAACGTCAAGTGACTGCTGCCCATCTAGAGAACGTCTTGAATGATTTTCAGACTAAGATGGCGGCAGTCGTCCAAGAACTGATCAAGAACAATATGCTGTTTTTCCAAGTTAATCCGGAGCTCGCGGCTGACAATCCAGCTCCTCTTAGGGGGCGTTCCCAGGAGAATCATCCAAGTCGACCTGTTCGTTAGGAACCCTCTAGAAGAATAGTAGAGAAAAGCATCCAGAAGGTAGTGAGCAGCGAAGGAAGATGGACTGGAACCTGGTGGTTAGGACCCAGGAATATTCGTCCAAATGGGCACCAAATGGAAACGGATGCCAGGGAATAGCTAGAGGCAAAGAAAGCTGCTGCATTACAATGGTCGGCCACATGGTCAACACCGTACTTGAGAGATCTCCCTTTGAGGATACCATCTAGAACAGAAGGAAGAAGTCTGGGTCCTTCTCTTGTTCATCTAAGACAAGAGAAAACGGTGGTTCAGCCAATGGTTTATAGGCGTCCAGCCCCTGCAAACACTTCATCTAATCCCGTGTTTAAAGAGTATCGTAAGGAGTTCATACCCATTGAGGGACAGCTGGGAGCCCTCCGGATCAACTGGCGAACCCCATTCTTGGCTAGGATCATGGAGGCGCCTCCCTTCCCAAAGGTAAAACTCCCTACCATAGAGCCTTTTGATGGAACAACCGATCCAGACGATCACTTATCCGCTTACAAACATCAGATGTACATCCAAGGAGTAGATGATGCTACTTGGTGTAAGAACTTTCCGGCTACTCTGAAGGGAGTAGCTCATAAGTGGTTTAACAATCTTCCCCCCAATTTAGCCAACTATTTCACTGAACTCAGTTTCATATTTACTAGTCACTTTGTTGCCAATCGGCAAGAGCAAAAAACAAGCATGCACTTGGGCAAGGCCGTCCAAGGACTAAAAGAAGCCCTTAGAAGTTTTGTTAAGAGATTCAATCTAGAAGCTCTTCAGATTCAAGATCTCAATGCCGAAGTGGCCTTTGACGCCTTCATCAAGGGGTTGAGGCCATGTAGTTTTAAGTTTGATCTTGTGAAAAGAAGATCACCACTCTTGCCGAAGCCTTAAAAGAAGCCGAAGCGTTTATACACGCCACTGAAGTATGTGCTGAGGCAAAGCACCCTGAGTCCAAGAAGCCTGAAGAGGTAGCTCAACCAAAGAAGAGCAACCCTAAAAAGGTCGAGACTTGGGCCATAACCTCCACAACTACTTCGTCCAGGAGAAGCAAGAAGAAAGAATCTGAATCTTCAGTCAATCCCATTGAATTTAGCAAGGACCAGCACTCCATTCTTATGGAGATGAAGGACCAATATGAGCTAAAGGCTCCGGCTGAAATGAAGACCCGTACAGGAATAAAGACTAGAGTAAGTACTGCCATTTTCACAAAGACTGTGGTCATGAGACCAATGAATGTAAACATCTTAAGAGGGCATTGGAGGATCTAGCTCGAAAAGGAAAGATGAACTCATACTTACCCTAAAGGGGAAAGAAGTTTCAAAAGAGAAACGATCGTCAGAGCAAGAAAAAGGAATGTGAAAGCACTGACGAGGATGTTGTCCTTGTTATCTCGGGAGGATTTGCAGCTGAAGAACCCACCAACAAGGGGCATAAGAACTATCTCAGGGAGCTCGGCCAAATATTGTTTACTGATCAGACAAAGGCCTGGCCCTTCCCAGTGAGCAAGATCGGGGGAAGCTGAGAAATCCCCATGACAATCCTTTGGTTGTGGAAATAAAAATAGCTAACCTGAGAGTAAGAAGGATTCTAATTGACACTGGAAGTTGCACAGACATCATCAGTGCCGACTGCTTATCTAGACTAAGGTTTGATGAGAAGAACTTGATTCCCGTCCACCACTCAATCATTCGGTTTGGGGGAGGAATCATTCATCCTATGGAGACAGTCACGCTACCCGTCCGAGTGGGAGAGAAGTACACTTCACGAACTTTGTTCATCAAGTTCTTAGTTGTCTGAGACTTGACGGCTTATAATGTCATTCTTGGACGACCAACTCTGAATTATGTTAAGGCTGTGATAGGATCTCACTTAATGCTCATGAAGTTTGAATGTGATGATGGTCTGATTGGCTCCTTGTATGGAGACCAGCAGGCGGCTAGGGAATGTTACCTAGCTACTCTGAAACCATCATCATGGAAGGCAGACAAGCAAGACCAGACGAAAGTCGCTGGCGAAAGGAAAACGTCAGAAATTGTGAAGGACCAAGTAGCCTCCCTGAGAACGGCAATTGAAAGTCCTCAGATGCAGGTTTGCTCCCTCAAGGAAAACCTCCGAAATCCTTCCTAGCAAGAAAAAAAAGTACGAGCTCGTCAAGGAAGAGTCCCCCTCGTCTGGAGAAGTGATGGCCATTATTGGAGTGGCACTTGAACGACCAGAGCCAATAGAGGCCCCAGAAGATGTTTGTTTGGATGAGACTCGTCCAGAAAGAACCTAAAAGATTGGATCTTCACTCTCCTCTGACTTGAGGGGAATTTTGATTAGCTTGCTCAAAGAATTTCAAGATGTATTTGCCTACTGGGTAGAAGAAATGCTTGGAATTTATCCAGATATAGTCGTCCACCGGCTAAATGTTAACCCAACTTTAAAACCAGTTGTAGACACCAAATTTTGAACCCTTTTTTTCGGATAAATAAAGGTTTTGGAAAAAATAACAAAATCATCACGCATCGTGGAGTGCGCGCCCCAGAGCTCGAGTTTCATTCCGCCGACGATTTTCCATTTTTGTGTATTAATCATACAGTTTCGGCTTAGAAGTATAATTTTCGTGAGTCGTAGTCAAAAACTACAACCACCGTTTTAATAAAATGATTCATAGTATAATCATGCTCGTCTTTATTAATTTGACGAGTTTTCAATAATTGTCGTAAGTTAGTCTTTCGGAAAAATAAAAACGAGTCGCGATTAGGCGTCGGAATTTTAGTCGTATCCCAAAACCGGCATTAATCAGTTTACTTGATGGTCAAGTCATTGCTCATTGGATAAAGAATAAGAATATATTCTTTATTTACTAAACACATCATTTATCTATTAGTTAGAGAATAAGAATCATGAAAAGATGTGAGAATAAAAATCAAATCTCATGTGTAAGATGGGGGAAATCCAGATTTTATGCGAAAGATTCGATTGTGCGCCAAGCACACAATTATGCGCTAGACGCATGATTGTGCGCCTAGCGCACAAGTGTAGCCTGCGCCAGACGCAGGGCCTTGCGCCTAGCGCAAGGTGCTGTGCCTAGTGCAGCTTCCTGTGCTAGGCGCAGCATTCCGATCAGTTTTGTTTGCACGATTTTCAATGCAATTTTTTTTTGTATTAGGATGTTTTAGGAAGAATATTTTTTGAAAATCAGATCTTGCCACATTAATGAGCAAATCCAAAAAGAATAAGAATATTTGTGTTTCCAAAGAGATTTGATGATGTCATTAGGGTGAGGTCATTAGAGTGATGTTATTAGGGTGATTATAGAGGAATGAAGGAGGTGAACTAGGGTTTCAAAGAGGTAGAAAATCAGATTTTTTGGATGAAAAATCTGATTTTCTACCTCTTTGAAACCCTAGTTCACCTCCTTCATTCCTCTATAAACACCCTCCAAAATTCACTTCAAAACCAAGTTGAAAAGAGTTCAACTTAACTTCGTCACTAATTCTCTCATCTTCTCTTCTTTCCTCTAAAGAAATCACACTTAAAAAAAGGAAGAAAAAGTTAGTAAGATAATTAGTAAGTAAAGAAGTTCATCAAAAGAAGAAAAAAACACAAAAAAAAGGGTTTAAGTTAGTAATTAAGAAGATTTAGAAACTCACTTAGAAATTAAGAAATATCACAAAAAAAAAGTAAAAAAATTTGCAAAAAGGAAGTGCATTATTATTAAGCTAGCAAGGTAAAGTTGAAGTTCTTTTTATTTTGATTATCATTTTAATCATCTACTAACTCTTTTCTTGTTTTCTTCTTATCATTTTTTTAATCTTTGGAGTGATTTGGGTATGTGGAAGTCCTAATAGGTTCCCAACCTTAAATCACCCCACCTAGAATAGTCACCTCTAATGGGGTGACTCTTAGGAAACAATGTGATTATGTGATTTTACTTAATCAAGTTGTTATTCATTACCAAAAATGATTTCATAAAAAAATTCAAGAAAAATTGTGTAAACATATCTCCATATAAAAATGTGATGCTATAATTATAGTCAGTTTTACTTTCCTATTTTATTTTCTTTTTTCGTCTATATTAAATAATTAGTTCATAGGATTTAATATTTTTCCTATGAAATGCAAGATGTTTCCAGCAATTGGGCTTTGGAATTTCTAAAACCCAAATTTTGTGTAAATAATGAAAAATCATACAAATTTGTTGTGCAAAACTGATTGTGTCCAGTACCACCTAAGCTTGTTCTGTAATAAAGTTGAAACTAAAATCTCTTAGATAAAACTAAAAACATAAAGTTTGAATAAAACATCAGTAGCTTTTCAAAAATATAAAAATCATGTTCATAAGAACTTTATACAATTTTATATCATTTTTACAATAATGTTCATGTAAATCACTAAATTCCAGAAAACTGATTTTTTCTTCAGTTAAGAAAATAAATAAAAATGGTCTTAAAAGTGTCGAATTCAAGTGAAAATTTCCAGTCTTGTTCCTCAAAGTATCTAGAATATTCATACCAAATTTCACTTCAAATTAAGTTCAATAAATTAGATTTCAAAGAACAAATTGAATAAAGGTCATGTTTTGACCAGTTTTAGTATAAAATTCACCATAATTTAAGTGGTTAATAAAAACATGTGAAATTTATATAACATAAAGAACTCACTGATCTATCCATAGATGTATCATATGCTCAGTTTAACGCTTTGTACAAAAATTTATGATTTTTGTAAGTCAGTACAAGAACAAAAAGACAATCTAAAAAATGAAATAAAGTAATTAATTCAACTTTCATAAAAAAAAATGTTTTCTTTCCATACGAAAATGTGAATAAAAAATCATGAATTCATTAAGTTTCTCTTAAAATGACTCACTTTATCATGTAAATAAAAATCAAAAAAAATTGTCATAAAAATCAAAATCAAAGAGGTTGATTAATCTTTAATTTTCCCAAGTATATAAACAAACATGAATTCCAAAACCCATTCAAGAAGGTGAAAATCAAGGAGCATCATGGTGAAGATCAAGATTGAAGATTTGTATAGATCATAGTTTTTGTACATATTGTTGTAATAATAGTTTCTTTATAAATAGTTATTGTATCACTCAATTAATAAAAAAAACATGGAGATGTTTATGCATAATTTTCATAAATAATTCTACAACTCTTTTTAATAAAATGAGCAACCAATAATACAAATATTGAATGTTGGGCCAATATATCATAGTTAATATGAATCAAATGACCCAATCTCAATTAAGAGGAAAAATTACAAATCTAGCTAAGTTAAATTGTATGATGATCCATCTTACATTTTAAAAATGTGTTCTCCATATTCAAATGGATTAATCATATAATTTGACATAATTAGATTGGTAATTATGATCTCCGAATTGATTTTAGGCCGTTTCACATGTCTCACTTTAAATGGCCAAATTCCAATTAGCCAAACACAAATCTCCAAATTCAATCTCAAATTGATCATTTCTCTCCAAATGAGCTAATAATCTTCAATTAAGATTATTTCTCAAAAGCTAGCCTTCAATTAGGAAGCGAACCTTCTAAGACCTCTCGAAAATCATGAACGTGATCACTATTATGGTGGTTATTTCAATCCCCAGTTAATCGCTAATTAAAGCGGTTAACACAAACTTCTTTTAATAACTAATCAGAGTGATTATCTTAAACCCTAGTAATCGTTAATTAGGACGATTATTCCTCTCATTTTTAATCACTAATTGAGTGATTATTTTAAACCCTAATAATCGTTAATTAGGACGATTATTTTCCTCAATTAATCACTAATTAGGGTGATTATCTTAAAATTTTGTTAACCACCAATTTGGGTGATTAGCTTAACCTTTCATCATATTTAGTCACTAATTAGAGTGATTATCTTAAACCTTAATAATCATCAATTAGGGTGATTATTTCATAACCTTTATTGTTAATCACTAATCAAGGTGATTATCTTTCCATTTTAAACACTAATTAGGGTGATTACTTATTTCCTTCCTTATTAATCACTAATTAAGGTGTTTATCTTAAACCTTCATATTTAATCACTAATTAAGGTGATTATTTTGGTCTCATTTCAATCACTAATTGGAGTGATTACCTCATTTTAAATAGATTTGTTTAATTCTAAAAGTGAATTATTCATAATCTATTTCTCCCTCTTCTTTTCCCAGTGGAATTGGCCATTTAGGGTGAGACATAAGCTTGAATTACGACGGTTTTGATCCATGAGTGGATTCCAATCCTGCAATGATTGGTACGTTGTGCAACTTCAGTGCTCAAACCTACCATGTACAAATGATATATTGGTCCTAAATAAAAATGATTAATGTGTATATGTGCAAAGTATGTGATTTTCTTTCTTTTTAATAGCCATGATTACTTTAAAATGGAAAATAACGCATTTAGTAAGAGCCCGTTCTTTAGAACGGAAGAGAGACGAGTTTCAGACGTTCGCACCTCTTAACCTAAACCCCGAACCCTATCTCATGGTATGAAAGACCAATTTTCAAAAAAGTCTTATCCATATGAAGTCATCATCGTTTTAAATGATTTTTCTTGAAATTGATTTTAAAACGATTTATTAAATAAATCTGTCCCTATTCAGATATTAATAGGGTGGCGACTTCCAAGTTTTCTAAAACTCAAAGTCCAATGAGAGACTTTCGTGGGATTCAGACCGTTAATTAAGACAGTCAAAAATCGGATACCACAGGCTGGCGACTTCACTGGGGATATACTTCCACTTGAAGTATATGAGGTTTAAACATGAGCAATGCGTTATTTTCCATATGTATATATAATAAATAAAGTTAATCATGGCTATTCATGATTTAATTTTTGTATATAGCATGCTTATGTGAAAATTACTGGTAGTTTATCGATCCATACACGTGCACTCTTTTTAACCATTTTCTTATTAGGTCTGATACCTCTGTCTATTGGCAAGGGTCAGAATTTTAGAATGACAAATTAATGAATTAAGGGCGTAAAACCTGCATCCGCGAGCTATTGCGACCGGCTATGTCAGGAGCGTCCACCCTCGATGGACACAATGGAAGTGACTCGAGGCCACTTTAACATAATCTTTCCCTAAATGAATCACCTTTTAGTTGACTTCTAGGACACAAGGATCAATGCACAAATGTCCTTTATTTATTTCAATTATTGAATAATGTGAAAAAAGCTTTCAAAAAATTCCTCAGTCCGTTTTCAGTCGGTCAATATTTCGGCAATCATTAAGTATAGCTGAATTGCTGTTGGAATGGTTATTGAAATACTAAGAGTATTTTTTGTTTATTTATCATAAGAGTCATGTAAAAAAAATGTGTGTGCTCACCCATTTAAAAAAAAAAAACTCACATTTACATCATAATTATTTTCATTCGAATTAGTTTTTCCAAAAGAAAAAAAAAATTGATTTTTAAAAAGAAAAAATCTTGTTTTGAAAATATGATCCCAAAATAAAAAAAATGAAAAATGAAAAGAGTCATAATCACGAGTTCAAAACGTGTCATGTTTAGGAATTAAAATGTAATTAAAACGTGGTTCTAAAACACGAGAAGTATGGTCTAAAAAAACTTGACTAGAAAAATGTGTCTAATCAAAAGGGATAATCACATTTTTTTTTAAAAAAAAAAACAAAACGAAAAATTAATCTATTTCCTGCTAAAAACACATGTAAAGAAAAATTCATCAGTCATTGACTAACATTGTTGGTGTGTACATTTAAGGTACTTCAAATTAGTCTAATCCTAAGAGGTGGAACAGACGTATTCATACAGGAGAATACATGGCCTGGCGCCTAGCAAACTGAACTCGAAAAAGGTTGAGAAGAACCTGAGTACTTCACATTAGTCTAATCCTAAGAGATGGAACAGACGTATTCAAACAGGAGAATACATGACATGGCACCCGGCAAACTGAAATCTAAAAAGTTTGAGAAGTACCTGAATCATTTAATTGCTTTATGTTGTATCTTGTAGGTAGAGCTACGTGCGGCTTGATCCCCTAAAAAAACAAACAAATTTTTTTTTTAATGTTGTAATGCATCTATCTTAGCTTTCTCTACTATGTAATGTACTAAAAGGGGTACGTAGGCAACTCATTTTTTAAGTGCAGCTGCAAAAAAAAAAAAAAAAATTATGTGAAATTTTATATATCAGAACTACGTTGGGCCTGATTCTCCATTCAAAAAAAAAAAAAAAAAAAAAACACCGGAAAAATTTCTTCCCCAAATCCAAATCCACTTATGGAGATACGTAGGCAACCTTTGGGTGCGGCCCCTTTTGCATTTAATACTTTCTTTTGTGGTTTCAGCACTTAGATGCAATCAATAGATGCAGACCACTACATAGAAGAACGATATATGGGGCATTATAATTTGGCAAAATGAGAACACAGGCCTCGTTATACCTCTTTTCTCTTATTTCTATAGTAGCAGGAAATGGAAGGATATTACCAAATTGATTTTGAAAATGTTTATGTATTATCCCACAAAAAAAAAAAAAAAAATGAGTCCAAGAGTGGCAGTCTAAAATGTAAAAAAGAAGTTCAAGTCTAAAAAAATAATAACAAGTCAAAGAAACCTAATGAAAAATCCAAAACAAATGATAAAGTTAAGGTTTTACACCTTTTGATAAATGATAACTGAAATAGGGGTTAAAAGAAAAAAAGAGAGAATTTTCAAAAATATCATTTCTTTCATTCCTTGCAAAAACAAAATAAAAAAAAAAAAAAAACAAAGTCTGGACAAACTTCCATGTTAACTTTTTATCTCATTTCACAGGAACTCAGCATGGGCCTGCTCAGGATCTAGGCTGATTCGCCGAAGTTCTGACCATAGTGAACGTTCTCTGTCAGTAATACTGTCATCCTTGTCTACATCAACTGTATTCTCTGCTACACGTCTCAACAACATGTCTGAAATTCCAAACAACGAGCACCAACGGAACTCTACCCCTCCACCGGATCTAATGACTGAGCTCCGAGGACTTGTCCAGGTCATGCTTGACCGACAGGTTAATATTAAGCAAACTGTGTTAGGCATAATGTGCCAAAGCGCCCAGATGCCTCCTCCT
Organism: Beta lomatogona; assembly: GCA_947646795.1. Lineage (NCBI taxonomy): Eukaryota > Viridiplantae > Streptophyta > Magnoliopsida > Caryophyllales > Amaranthaceae > Beta > Beta lomatogona. The sequence continues at coordinate 411,954 of CANSNZ010000554.1, forward strand.
CCTACTCCGGAGTCGGAAGTAGCTTCGCCTTTTCATCTTGAACATCTGAAAAATGAGAGAGAAATTCCCACTAAACTCGAGGAAGAAGTAGTCAAGCTTAAAGAAGTCTTAAAAGGCATGACTAAGGCTGAACCATGGATGGATATTCATGGAGTAACTCTTTTCCCGAAGGCACGATTACCCCATGGTTTCAAAATGCCTAATCTGACAAGGTTTGATGGGACCGGTAGCCCCACCAATTTCTTGAAAATGTATGTAGGGGCCATGAGTCCCTTAGGAGTGGAAGAATCCTTGATGGCCCAACTGTTTCAACAATATTTAGATGGTGCTGCAGCACATTGGTTCCTCAACCTTGAAAATGCAAAGAAATCCACTTGGGCTGACATAGTCAGAGAGTTCTCAAACCAATACAAGTATAATGAAGAAATTGATGTTACTAGAAGGGATCTGGAGACCACTTCTCAAAACCTCAATGAAACATTTTCTTCATTCATCACTCGATGGAGAAACAAGGCTTCCAAAATGATGAGTAGGCCTAATGAAGAGGAACAGCTGCAAATGGTTATGAAAAACCTCATTCCTGTCTATCAGAAGCATATGGTATACCAGTATTTTCCGACTTTCAAAGCTTTAATTGCTACGGGAACTTTAGTTGAGAATGCTGTGAAAAGGGCAGACATCAAAAAAGATGAACCTATTGGCGGCACTACTTATAATGCAAAATTCGGAAATAACAAAAGAGCCCCAAACAATGATTCAGCAGCTCCTAAAACCACTAATGCGATCCATGCCATTAGCGCATCGTCTGCATTCCAATTGCGACCACAAAGGAACTTTACTTCTTTGAACGACTTATTCCCTAGCTCTCTCCAAGTTAAAAAAGGCCAATCTCATTCAACCCTTGAATCCACGCCCACCTCCTAAAAATCCTTACCCTGGTTATGACCCAAATCTAAACGGTGAATACCATCAAAGCCCGGGGCATAATACTGAAAACTGCACGGCTCTAAAGCATCAAATTCAAAACCTTGTGGATGATGGAAAACTTTCTGTGGGATCCATGTCCAATAAACCAAATGACTCTCAGCCTAACATAAAAAAAAAACCCCTTCCTAATCATAAACCCTCATTCGCCATTAATGCCATCTCTGCTGCTTCGGACGGATGCGATTCAGTTCAGTTAATCTGCAAGACAGTTCCTCAAACGTATGAAATGTCGATAGCCATGGGTTACAAGTGCCTGGTCTATGACTATTTCACTCAAGCAAAAGTCAAAATGATGCCTTGTAAAGACCCCAACTTCACTCTCAACAAAGATCAATTCTCTGACATGTGTGGAACTTTGGGCTATGATGGTGCCTTCTTCATTTTGGACTCTGATGCTGATGAAGATGCCTCTTCGGTCTTAACAATTATGGAGAAAAACACTGGAGGACATTTCACCACTCCAAATACATACCGGCGCCCCATCTGCCTCGATGATCTTAGTGATGAGGAGTATGTGGACGTCTCTCAGTTGACTAGAGCAGGCCGCCACTTTAAACCATCCCATTTGGAGAATGAAAATCCTTTGGAGATATTGAGAAGGAAGGAAAAGGGCAAAGAGCCAATGATAGAGGAAGGTAACAAGGAAGATGATGCTATCAAGCGCATGAAACAAGTAAATGTTAATGTTTCCATCTGGAAATTGTTAATGCATTCCCAGCCTCATAGGGCAGTTGTTCTAAAGCATCTTAATGAAGCCTCTATAAGCTCTTCTATAACACCTGACCAGATGGTGGGGCTCATTCATGGGGTAGATCGAACTCTCATGTTCACAGACAATGATCTCCCTGACAACATCAACCACAACAATTCATTACACATCACTATACGCTGTAATGGATGGGAGATACCTAGGGTGTTGATCGACAATGGCTCCGCAATCAATGTTTTACCCTCTGCGCGTGCTGACAAGGCTTGGGTATTCAAAAGAGGATCTGGTACCATCCAACCAGGTGGTCAGAGCATACGATAATGCTAAGAGAGAAGTATTGGGTTTTATCAACCTCCTCATTGAATGTGGTCCCATGGCAAGGGAGGTGGAATTCATGGTCATTGACATACAAGCCTATTTCAACTTCTTATTAGGAAGACCATGGCTACATGAAAATAGGGCAGTAGCCTCTACTCTACATCAGAATTTAAAGCTTTCACTGATCAGGGTGCTGTGACTATTTCTGGTGATCCGGAAATTATGACCATCTCTAACGTCGGAAAATCGGTGTTATATCTGAACGAAGTAGAGGGCACTAGGTTGGATGGTTACACTATCCACTGTATTCTAGCAGCACCTGAAAATTCCTGGATGATTGAGGTGTCGGCTGTCACACCAGATGAAAGTGATGAAGAAATAGAACCAGAGTATAGTGAGGATGACGAGGAAGAAGTGGGAGCTCCAAGCATTGACACTTATGATATCTCAATTGAAGCACCAGAGGAATCCTGTATCGGCAATCCTCAAGACAATGATGATCATGAGTCAAAAAAGAGATCTAGGACCGACGATTTGGATCTGGACTTTAATGTAGTATGCCCTGTTCGAGAGGTTCACACTGAGTCACTGATTCTCTTTCCAGGATATCAACATGAAGATCACTATTGTGAATTGCCCCAATTCAGAAAAGTTGATGGGAACGGTGATCCTTTTGTCCACTTAGTGGGATTTGTGAATGCCTTGCATCCATAGGGCATACCTGAGGAAGATTACCCCCATGCTGTTCGACAAGAGTTTAGAAGGACCAGCTTTGGACTGGTACTATTCTTCAAATTGTATAGATAGGGCTAGCTGGGAAAATGCTAGTCAAGCCTTTGTTAATTGGGCTCTTGAGCATAAACAAACTGATGTCAAGAAGTTCAAGCTAGTCACTTTGCGTCAAGGCGGCTTGGAAACTTTTTCGCACTTTTGCTCAAGATGCGCCTACATTCGCACCCAGCTTCGTGTCCCTGTTACTGATCGGGAATTCATGCTCATATTGCTGCGGAACATGAACGATTTCTATTATCGTCATATGGTTACTATCAAATACACCCCCCTCAGCCACATGGAACAACATGGTTTCTACATCGATACTCTGAAATTACAAGAAAAACGACCTCGGGAAGATCTTGAAACCCCCAACACAAATCCCAGGGTATATGCTAAGATGGATGAACCATTGAGTATGGTGTGTGATCGTCTTCAGAGGCAAGGTATACTTCAAGTTCCAGCACATGTGCACTATTTACCCCTTCCTGGAACAGGCATGAGCAAATTCTGCTATTATTGTCGTCAATTTGAACATGAAACTGATCGATGCCATGACCTTTACTACAAAGTGCAATCCCTGATTGATCGAGGCATCATTAGTCCAACCCACAAAGAAATACCTGCAAAGATGGTGTCATCACGTCCGCGACCGCAATCCCAAGTCGATATCTTTCGCAAACTGGTTGAGCAAGGTAAGATTCATCCGCTTCCCAGACGCCCATGGGCAAGTCTAGTAGGGTCAGATCTTCACATGTACTGCCAATATCATCAGTTGCATGGTCACGACACGAACCAATGTCATGCCCTCAGCTATCGCATCAAGCAAATCACCAACATAGCTCTTGTCTACAGCAAAGCTACTTGATCGTCTTTCAGAAAGAGAAAAAGTCTTCGGTAAAAGTCCTGTAGGGGGCTAGCCCATCAAAAAAAAAAAAACTTTTTTTAGCTTGTTAGTATAAGAGAACTACGTGTAGCTTGAATCACCATTATTACTTACACTTGCACTGCGAGATCACTCCACCTATGTAACACCTGGGGTGCGTAGGTAGCTAATATGAGTGCAGCTGCTTTATTAAATAAAAAACTTTAGTTCTTTCTAAAATAACGAACTACGCTGAGTCTGATTCCCCACAAAATGCACTTGGAGCAATGGGGATATGTAGGCAACCTTCGGCTTCGACTCAAATATATTAACCATTATATTTCAGGCAATGTGATCAGATTTCAAGATGCCAGTCATCACAGGAGCAATTTCAGAATGCTGAATTGACACATCAATGGTGATACAGGCCTTAATCTCTATATTTTCTGTCTTTCTTCAAATATTAAGCATGGAATGGAAGAATGAAAAAATCTATTTTCAACCCTAATGACAGTGAAATCATTTAAAAAGGTCAAAATAAAGTCAAAAAAAATAATAATAATAAAAAATGAATAATAAAAAGCAAAATTGCGAAGGTGGATCATTCCAGTCAAAATATGGCAAAGTTGTTTTCGAAAATTTTCTTTACTCTGCAATGCATTCTGCAATATGTTGCCTTCTTTTCTTTTCTTTTCTTTTAATTCTTTTTCTCTATGTTTAGGTCAAAAAAGAAGAAATTTGTCCCTTCTCTAAGGATGACCAATTACCGCCAGAAAACAAACCTCTCAGCCCTACCCACGAATGCGGTCAAAGAGCCTGTAGGGATTGCCATGCAACCCCTGTCCAAAGGATTTCAAATTATGGTGAAGATGGGTTATACTCAAGGAGCCAGATTAGGGCATGATGGTAGGGGAATGAAACAACCAATCCCCGTGGTAGATAAGCAGAACCGACATGGATTAGGATATGATCCGGGCAGTACTTCTCAAAACACCAAAAAACCTTCTTCTACCCTTAATGGTCAGTTCATCCTGCAAGGAGATACCATACCACGAATTTCCAGAACCTTGGCTTTGTAGGAAAGAACAGAAGATTTTACCGGAATTGGAGATATTCATAAATGAAGCTAGGAATTTGGATTTAATCAAAAGTTGGTTTGTCCAAGAACAAAACATAAAAAAAGAAAATGACTGGATGGATAATCTGGAACATGGAGTCCTTAAGAAGCTTTTCGCTTTTGAGTCCTCTTGGGAAGGGGATTTTGACCCAGTGTCTTTGATGATACCTTTTGGCGAAAGCATTGAACATAAGTGGAGTATTGAATGTCGGGCAAAAGACGGGCCTATAGAATTTAAAATGTTTTTAGGAAATCATCCTCCACATCCATCTCATGAAAATACCTTTTCACCTCCTTCAGATGGATATCATACCGATAGCTCATCTTCCAGCAGCCAATCTACCTTACATACCCAGTCAGAAGACTCTGATAGTGAGGAAATTGAATGTGAACCTTTATCTAAATAAATTTGAATGCAAGATGTTATTTCTGACAGTGAATTTAATAATGATGAATCACTTGATACAACTGAAACTTACATAAAACCCATGAAAGAATCCATTGTAATTAATATTGGTACAGAAAATGCTGTACAAGAAGTCAAAATAGGATCATCCCTCTCCCCAACTGAACAGTCTATGTTTATTGCATTATTAAAAGAGTATGTAGATGTGTTCACATGGTCTTATGCTGATATGCCTGGTGTTAATAGAGAACTTGCGGAACATCGTATTCCGTTACATCCTGAAAGCAAGCCTAAGCAGCAAAAACTCCGCCGAATAAAGCCAAAGGTTAGTCTGAAAGTGAAAGAAGAAATCCAGAAACAGCTTGACGCCAAATTCATCCAAGCTGTAAAACATCCAAGTTGGCTCGCCAATACAGTGGTTGTACCCAAAAAGGATGGGAGAGTTCGGGTATGCATTGATTTTCGAGATTTGAATGCTGCATCACCAAAAGATTGTTTTCCTCTACCCCACATCGATGTTCTTGTTGATAGTACGGCTGGACATGCAATGTTTTCCTTCATGGATGGGTTTTCAGGGTATAATCAAATACTCATGGCTCAAGAAGACATGGCAAATACATCTTTCATCACTCCATGGGGCACTTTTTGCTACCGAGTTATGCGTTTTGGTCTCAAGAATGCCGGTACCACATATCAAAGGGTGACAACCACTATCCTTCATGACCTCATCCACGACATTGTGGAGGTTTATGTAGATGACATGATTGTGAAAAGTAAAGGTCGTGAGGGGCATATATATTCATGCATTAAGGTCCTTCTTTGAAAGAATCAAGAAATACAATTTAAGGCTGAACCCTCAAAAATGTGTGTTTGGCGTCACTTCGGGGAAGTTGTTGGGATTCATTGTCAGTCAAGATGGCATCAAAGTGGACTATGAAAAGGTAAAAGCTATTCAAGGACTACCTCCTCCAAAAACAGAAAAAGAAGTAAGAGGATTTCTCGACAGGATTCAATATATCAGCAGGTTCATCGCACAACTCACTATGAGATGTGAACCTATATTTAAGCTGCTCAGAAAAAGGGGCATCCCATGAGTGGAATGAAGAATGTCAGCAAGCTTTTGATTCTATGAAAGAATACCTTTCAAATCCACCTGTTATAATGCCACCTAGACCAGGAGAACCTCTAATTTTGTATCTCACTATCACAGAAACGGCTATGGGAGCTCTCTTAGCCCAATATCAGGAGGGAACAAAGAAAGAGGTTTCCATATACTATCTCAGCAAGCTAAGAAATTACTGGAGTATGAGACAAGATATACCCCACTGGAAAAAGCGTGTGTTTCCTTGGTTTATGCCACGAAGAAGTTAAGGCATCACCTTCAAGCTCATACTACTTATCTGATCTCAAGACTTGATCTAATCACATATCTGTTTGAAAAACCCATTCTTAGTGAAAGATTGGCAAGATGGCATGCTATGCTTTCTGAGTTTGATATTCAATGTGTCAGCCAGAAATCTGATAAAGGACGAGCCATATCTGAAGCCCTAGCAGAAGGACCAGTGTCAGGAGATGAGTATGATGACGTATTCCCCGATGAGTACTTATGCTTTATTGACAATCCACAATGGTGCATGTACTTTGATGGAGCTTCTGATAGGAGAGGTAAAGGAGCAGGTGTTCTATTAGTAGATCCTGATGGAGTCCATATTCCATTTGCTGTCAAGCTGGATTTCCCAACAACAAACAATACAGCCGAGTATGAATCCTGCATATATGGAGAAAAGGCCGCTTTGGTAGCAGGGGCAAGACATCTCACTGTGTATGGAGATTCTAATCTCATCATATATCAAACAATAGGAATCTGGAGGGTTAGAGATGAGAGACTTCAGCTCTACACTGAGTATCTTCAAGAGTCGATCCCTTATTTTGATGATATCAGCTTCAAACATCTTCCTCGAGAACAAAATAGTTTCACTGATGCTTTAGCCAATTTCGATGTTAACTTAACATGGGAAAATGGTACAAAGATCCAGTCAGTTTAATTAAAGAAAGGAAGGGACCAACGGTGATGCTAGCACAAATTGTCTCCGCGCTGGTTCAACAAGATGATGATGATGATGTCTAGTACAAGGATATCAAGAATTTTCTGGAAACAATGCAATATCCAGAGGGGAGTGGCAAGAAGGACCGCATAGCCACCAGAAGGCTAGCTGCTCATTTTCTTATACTAAAAGGCAGAATGTATCACAAAGGGTTTGATGGTACTCTACAACTCTGCGTAAATGGCAGCGAAAAGCAAGTCATCATGGAAGAAGTTCATGGAGGGGAATGTGGACCCCATATGAATGGAAGAGTAATGGCTCGTAAAATTTTGTGAGCAGGTTTCTATTGAAGCACTCTAGAAGGTGATTGCATCAACTTTGTCCGCGCCTGCAAGCAGTGTCAAATATTTGCTAACCTCAATCATATGCCACCTATGTCATTACATAATATGGCTTCTCCTTGGCCGTTTTCAAGTTAGGGCATAGACATAATCGGACTAATTCATCCAAAGGCTTCAAATGGGCAGCATTATATTCTTGTAGCAATTGATTACTTTTCGAAGTGGGTTGAAGCTGCGTCATTTTCAAAGCTAGGGCAAAAGCGAGTCTCGAAATTTGTGATTCACAACATCATCTGTCGGTATGACATACCTTTTGAAATCATCTCTGATAATGGATCACAATTTGAGGGTCATCTGAAGACCACTCTTGCAAAATATGCAATCAAGCATCATCAGTCCTCACCATATCGTCCCCAAACAAATGGAGCAGTGGAGGCAGCCAATAAGACAATCAAAACCATTGTTGCCAAGATGACTGAAATGACTAGGGAATGGCATGACAAACTACCATATGCCCTTTAGGGATATAGGATATCAATTAGGACTCCGACAGGAACAACCCCGTATTCTTTGGTTTACGGAGTGGAGCCAATCCTACCAGTTGAGGTGGAGATACAATCTCTCAGGGTCATAGCAGAAAGTGAAATCTCGGAAGACCAGTGGCACAAAACTCGCTATGATGAGCTTGCATTCGCGGATGAGCACCGACTACAAGCATTGCATAACATACAACTATATCAACGGAGAATTGCTCGTGCATTTAACAAAAGGGTTCGAAATAGAGACATTCAAGAAGGTGATTTGGTTTTTAAAGAAGATAGAGCTCCGTTGCATGATCCTCGAGGGAAATTCAAGCCTAATTGGTCTTGACCGTTCCTGGTCAAGCATGTCACCACAGCTGGAGTAGTGAAGCTAATGGATTTTGATGGAAATGAGTTCACCCATTTCACTAATCTTGATTAGTTGAAGAAATACTACGCTTAGGCATCAAAGTAATTGTAATTGTCATGATCAAGTAACCAAGCAGTTTGTGGGTTTTGTATCCTATTCTGTTATTCTTAATAAACATGTCATGAGTTTTTAGATGTTCATATGATGTATGCGAAAAAAGAGAAGGAAAAAAAAAGAAAAAAAAAGAAAAGAAAAAAGAAAAAAAAACGAGAAAAAAAAAAGAAAAAAAAAACGAAAAAGGAAGAATGGAAAAAAGGGGAAAAAGGAAAAATGATGAAACATGTCTTTGATTGTTAAGGTTTATATGTTATGCTTTTATGTGTCATATGATTAGTTAATTATGATTTGCATGTCATATTTAATGTTAAAGTGTGCATGTGTTTAGAATTGTGTTCACATTAAATTTCTCACAAGCAGATAATTCTCACAAACATATCTTTTATTCATCCCAACTGGGGTACTTCATTTCATACATAAAAAGACATAAAACCTTCATTTCCTACAAACTCAAAATAAATAAAAATAAAGAAAAAGAAAAAAATAAAAATAAAAATAAAAAAATAAATTAAAGAAAATAAACATAATAATTCTCTCAAACCCTTCTCCTCTTTATGGTAGGCCCGGCTGAATCTTTGTCTTGACCAATATCCGCTAGAAGCCATTGAAGGTAATCTTCATCAATCAGTGGAAAAGAAGGTTCCGGCAACGCTGATATAATTTCAGCCCCCTGCCATATAGTAGGCAGTCTCTGATTACCACTCATATCAGCCTCATAAGTGGTACAAGACGGAAGAACCTGAAGGGCAGGAATGTGAACATATTTCCAACCAATTTGCCTTAGACATCTCCATGGGAGGTAGAAAGTGACTTGGCAAAGTTCGGGTAATTGTACACCTCTGTGATCGGAATTGCAATATACAATTTCACTAATGCCAAGCTGGCTTGTGACCCATTTTATGTCTTGATGTAGAAAAAAATCCTCCCACCCACCAATTTTGCTAAGTTGATAGAAGAAAGGAAGAAGACCTCTCTCCTGGACATGACTAGTTTTGTAAGTAAGACTCCTGTGAGGTTTCATGAGAGAAATTTTTTCTAATAACCATTAATGAAGGGATAATGGACATCCCTTCACAAAGCTTTGAGGGTTTCTTTTGAGTTCATCTAAGCCAAGGAACATTTCCCCCAAAATAAGTGGTCCAAGACGACCCCTGCTAACAATTTGAGGAATAAGTGAAAGACATCGAACATGGCATGTATTTAAAGACCATTTAGTGAGGGTACTTCCCAAAATCATAAGAATGCAAGCATTTTCTCTAGCAATCCTATAGTTGGAATTATTAGAAAATTGCCAAGTGCCAAATTGGAAAGTCAATAATAAGTTGACAAGAAATACCTCACCATATTGCAGGTAGTTTCCATGAAGACTTTCGGGAAGATGTAAGATTGTTTTTAAATCTCCCGAGATCCTGGTAGGAGATCTAGGTGTGATAACTGGACCATTGGATGGTAAGCCTATTAAACCTTCGACCTCTTCAACAAGGGGCACAATCTTCCGGTCTCCAAAACGGAAGACATGACGAGTTTCATCCCAAAATATGGAAGCAGCATAAATCATATCGTAGCAAATATAAAGTGAAAGCAAAAGCACACCATAGTGAAGCGGGAAGAGGAAAAGGATTGCCTTGGTTGCTCCAAGTTTCTTGTAATCCCCGAGAGTTGTTTTTTCTCCCGACTCTGCATTTCATTAACTTCCTCATAAGTAAGAACTATTTTTGTGAATGAAAATTTAGAGAAAAGATTGGAGTAGTGGAAGTGGTGCATTTAGAAATGAAGAACCATGCCCCTTTTATAGATGGAAAAGATGATCATCCATGATTTATGCCATGGATAATGAGTTTGAGTATTGTCCATAGGATAATAAGGAGCATCCTTCACCATGGCTAATGACCAATCATTTGTGGTATGGCAATGTTTTGCTAGAACCGAACATAAAAAAAAATGTGTCAATGATGAATCAAGAACGTTGATACAATCCCTTTTCCTAATGATCATTCAAAATAATGACCTTGATCAATCTATTTTATATAGTGATCATCTTTTTCTAATAAAGCAAATAAGCATTGTGCATAAAAAAAAAATGAAAGATTTCGGAAAAAACAGAAAAGTTTTGCCATATGAGGTTTGGTCCACCATAGAGGGTAATAACCTTTGGTCATCCCTTTAAGGTGACATGACTTAACAATGCATCACTCTAAGGTGACATGACCTGGCAATGTCCTCATTCGAGGTGACATGATAACACATGAAGTCATAAAAAGTAAGTAATGGTGACTTGACAACTTGATTGTCATCAAGACCATGAAAAAATTGTAAAAAAACTGGGATCGACCTGTTGATTGCCGGAATTTCTCATATTAACAAAAGACAAATTCAGAAGACTAAAAAAAAAGACGATGATGAAATTGCATTTTCAAAATTTAGAAAATTAATTGGGATTTTCTACCTAAGACGACATTAAAGTCGCATTTCAAATTTTAGAAAATTGATTGGGATTTTCTACTTAAGACGACGATAAAGTCGCATTTTCAAAGAAAATTAATTGGGATTTTCTACTTAAGACGATGATAAAGTCGCATTTTCAAAATTAAGAAAATTAATTGGGATTTTCTGCTTAAGACGACAATAAAGTCGCATTCTCAATTTAAGGAAATTAATGGGGATTCTCTATTTAAAGACGACGTCAAAGTCGCATCTCCTATTTTGGAAAATTAACTAGGATTTTCTACTTAAAGCGGCAACAGAAGTCGCAAATCATGATAGCATTGATGATAACTATTTTCCATGAATAATATGTTATCTCAAAAGAAATTATCTGTCAAAATTTTGTGTCTTTCAAGCACTGGCCATCATTTTCTCCGAAATTCGACCAATGTGGGGCATTCTGTAGACACCAAATTTTGAACCCTTTTTTTCGAATAAATAAAAGTTTTGGAAAAAAATAACAAAATCATCATGCATCGTGGAGTGCGCGCCCCGGAGCGCGAGTTTCATTCCGTCGCACGATTTTCCATTTTTGCGTATTAATCATACAGTTTCGGCTTAGAAGTATAATTTTCGTGAGTCGTAGTCAAAAACTACAACCACCGTTTTTATTAATCATGCTCGTCTTTATTAATTTGACGAGTTTTCAATAATTGTCGTAAGTTAGTCTTTCGGAAAAATAAAAACGGGTCGCGATTAGGCTTCGGGATTTTAGTCGTATCCCAAAACCGGCATTAATTAGTTTATTGATGGTCAAGTCATTGTTCATTGGATAAAGAATAAGAATATATTCTTTATTCACTAAACACATCATTTATCCATTAGTTAGAGAATAAGAATCATGAAAAGATGTGAGAATAAGAATCAAATCCCATGTGTAAGAGGGGGGAAATCCAGATTTTTTTCCGGAAGATTCGAGTGTGCGCAAAGCACACAATCATGCGCTAGACTCATGATTGTGCGCCTAGCGCACAAGTGTAGCCTGCGCCAGATGCAGGGACTTGCGCCTAGCGCAAGGTGCTGTGCCTAGCGCAGCTTCCTGGGCTAGGCGCAGTATTTTGATCAGTTTTGTTTGCACTGTTTTCAATGCAATTTTTTTTTATGTATTAGGATGTTTTAGGAAGAATATTTTCTGAAAATTTGATCTTGCCTCATTAATGAGCAAATCCAAAAAGAATAAGAATATTTTTGTTTCCAAAGAGATTTGATGTTGTCATTAGGGTGAGGTCATTAGAGTGATGTCATTAGGGTGATTAAGGATGAAGAAAATCAGATTTTTTGGATGAAAAATCTGATTTTCTACCTCTTTGAAACTCTAGTTCACCTCCTTCATTCTTCTATAAATACCCTCCAAAATTCAATTCAAAACCAATTTGAAAAGAGTTCAACTTAACTTCACTAATTCTCTCATCTTCTCTACTCCTTTCCTCTGAAGAAATCACACTTAAAAAAGAAAGAAAAAGTTAGTAAAATAATTAGTAAGTAAAGAAGTTCATCAAAAGAAGAAAAAAACAGAAAAAAGGGTTTACGTTAGTAATTAAGAAGATTTAGAAACTCACTTAGAAATTAAGAAAAATCACAAAAAAAGTAGAAAAACTTGCAAAAAGGAAGTGCATCATTGAGCTAGCAAGGTAAAGTTGAAGTTCTTGTTATTTGATTATCTTTTTAATCATCTACTAACTCTTTCCTTGTTTTCTTCTTATCATTTTTTTAATCTTTGGAGTGATATGGGTATGTGGAAGTCCTAATAGGTTCCCAACCTTAAATCACCCCACTTAGAATAGTCACCTCTAATGGGGTGACTCTTAGGAAATAATGTGATTATGTGATTTTCCTTAATCAAATTGTTATTCATCACCAAAAATGATTTCATAAAAAAATTTCAAGAAAAATTGTGTAAAAACATCTCCATATAAAAATGTGATGCTGTAATTATAGTCAGTTTTACTTTCCTGTCTTATTTCATTTTTTCGTCTACATTAACTAATTAGCTCGTGGGATTTAATATTTTTCCTATGAAATGCAAGATATTTCCAACAACTGGGCTTTGGAATTTCTTAAAAAACAAAATTTATGTAAATAATGAAAAATCATACAAATTTGTTGTGCAAAACAAATTTTGTCCTGTACCACCTAAGCTTGTTCTGTCAATAAAGTTGAAAATAAAATCATTTAGATAAAACTAAAAACATCAAATTTGAAGAAAACATCAGTAGCTTTTCAAAAATATACAAATCATGTTCATATGATTTATACAATTTTACATCATTTTTATAAAAATGTTCATGTAAATCACTAAATTCCAGAAAACTGATTTTCTCTTCAGTTAAGAAAATAAATATAAAAAAAGTCTTAAAAGTGTCCAATTCAAGTAAAAATTTTCAGTCTAGTTCCTAAAATTTCTCTAATGTTCATACCAAATTTCACTTCAAATAAGTTCAATAAGTTGGATTTCAAAGAACAAATTGAATAAATGTCCTGTTTTGACCAGTTTTAGTATAAAATTCACCATAATTGAAGTGGTCACTAAAAACTTGTGAAATTTTCATATAACATAAATAACTCACTGATCTATCCATAGATATATCATATGCTAAGTTTAACACTTTGTACAAAAAGTTATGATTTTTGTAAGTCAGTACAAGAACAAAAAGGCAATCTGAAAAATGAAATAAAGTAATTAATTCAACATTCATAAAAAAAAAATGTTTTCTTTTCATACGTAAATGTGAATAAAAAATCATGCATTCATTAAGTTTCTCTTAAAATGACTCACTTTATCATGTAAAAAAAAATCAATAAAAATTTTCATAAAAATCAAAATCAAAGAGGTTAATTAATCTTTAATTTTCCCAAGTATATATAAACAAACATGAATTCCAAAACCCATTCAAGAAGGTGAAAATCAAGGAGCATCATGGTGAAGATCAAGATTGAAGATTTGTATTGATCATATTTTTAGTACATATTGTTGTAATAATAGTTTCTTTGTAAATAGTTATTGCATCACTCAATTAATGAAAAAAACATGGAGATGTTTATGCATAATTTTCATAAATAATTCTACATTTCTTTTTAACAAAATGAGCAACCAATGTTACAAATATTGCATGTTGGGCCAATATATCATAGTATATGAATCAAATGACCCAATCTCAATTTAGAGGAAAAATTGCAAATCTAGCTAAGTGAAATTGTATGATGATCCATCTTACATTTTAAAAATGTGTTCTCCATATTCAAATGGATTAATCATATAATTTGACATAATTAGATTGGTAATTATGATCTCCGAATTGATTTTAGGCCGTTTCACGTGTCTCACTTTAAATGGCCAAATTCCAATTAGCCAAACACAAATCTCCAAATTCAATCTCAAATTGATCATTTCTCTCGAAATGACCTAATAATCTTCAATTAAGATTATTTCTCAAAAGCCTTCAATTAGGAAGCGAACCTTCTAATACCTCTCGAAAATCATAAACGTGATCACTATTAAGGTGGTTATTTTAATCCCCGGTTAATCGCTAATTAGAGCGGTTGACACAAACTTCTTTTAATCACTAATCAGGGTGATTATCTTAAACCCTAGTAATCGTTAATTAGGACGATTATTCCTCTCATTTTTAATCACTAATTAGAGTGATTATTTTGAACTCTAATAATCGTTAATTAGGACGATTATTTTCCTCATTTAATCACTAATTAGGGTGATTATCTTAAAATTTGGTTAACCACCAATTAGGGTTATTAGCTTAACCTTTCATCATATTTAATCACTAATTAGAGTGATTATATTAAACCTTAATAATCATCAATTAGGGTGATTATTTCCTAACCTTCATTGTTAATCACTAATCAAGGTGATTATCTTTCCATTTTAATCACTAATTAGGGTGATTACTTATTTCCTTCCTTATTAATTAAGCTGTTTATCTTAAACCTTCATATTTAATCGCTAATTAAGGTATTTATTTTGGTCTCATTTCAATCACTAAATGGAGTGATTACCTCATTTTAAATAGATTTGTTTAATTCTAAAAGTGAATTTTTCATAATCTATTTCCCCCTCTTCGTTCCCAGTGGAATTGGCCATTTAGGGTGAGACATAAGCTCGAAATACGACGGTTTTGATCCATGAGTGGATTCCAATCCCGCAATGATTGGTACGTAGTGCAACTTCAGTGCTCAAACCTACCATGTACAAATGATATATTGGTCCTAAATAAAAATGGTTAATGTGAATATGTGCAAAGTATGTGATTTTCTTTCTTTTTAATAGCCATGATTACTTTAGAATGGAAAATAACGCATTTAGAATGAGCTCGTTCTTTAGAACGAAAGAGGAGACGATATCCAGACCAATTTTCAAAAAAGCCTTATCCATATGAAGTCATCATCGTTTTAAATGATTTTTCTTGAAATTGATTTTAAAACGATTTATTAAATAAATCTGTCCCTATTCAGATATTAATAGGGCGGCGACTTCCAAGTTTTCTAAAACTCAAAGTCCAATAAGAGATTTTCATGGGATTCAGACAGTTAATTAAGACAGTCAAAATTCGGATACCACGCCAGTTCGTCAGAAGAAGAGACACTTGGGACCGGCCAGGAACCAGGCGGTCGACCAAGAAGTTCAGAAGTTATTGGAATCTCGGTTTATCAGAGAGACTTACTACCCAGACTGGATAGCTAATGTCGTCATGGTACCAAAGCCCAATGGCACATGGAGAATATGAGTCGACTACACTGTTCTCAATAAGGCATGTCCTGAGGACAACTTCCCTTTGCCTAAGTTAGATCGGTTGGTAGATTCCACGGATGGCCATGCTTTGTTAAGCTTTATGGACGCCTATTAAGGGTTTCACCAAATACCCATGTGGCCGGAGGACCAAGCAAGACGTCCTTTATCACGGAGAAGGGACTGTATGGCTAGGCTGAGGATGCCTTTTGGCCTCAGAAATGCTCCAGCCACTTTCCAAAGACTGATCAACACGGTCTTCGAGCCACAATTTGGGAGGAACATGGAAGCATATATAGATGACATGATTGTAAAAAGTCAGCAATAAGGAGACCATGTTGGTGATTTGATAGAAAACTTTGAAACTCTCTTGAAGTATAAGCTGAAATTGAGCCCCAAAAAATGTGTCTTAGGTGTTGTGGCGGGGAAGTTATTAGGCTTCTTAGTGGATCAGAGGGGCATAGAAGCTAATCCTGAAAAAATCCAATCTATTCTAGACATGAGGTCCCCGTCTAAGATAAAGGAAGTTCAGCGCCTGACGGGTTGCCTAGCTGCCCATGGACGTTTCTTATCTAAGTCGGGAGACAAGTGTCATCATTTTTTCGCTACTATCAAGAAGAAAGCCAAGTATGAATGGACAGCAGAAGCTGAACAAGCACTTCAGCATGTCAACGATCAACTTTGTCAGCTACCTAGGTTGGTCAGTCCAACCGAGGGGGAAAAACTGTTCGTATACTTAGCCATGTCCCCCCAGACCGTGAGTGCTGTTCTACTGGCCGAGAGAGATTCAGTGCAAATCCCAATATACTTTGTGAGTCATGTGCTCAAGGAGGCGAAATGTAGGTACACGCCAGTCGAGAAGTTTGGACTGGCACTTGTAATGGCCAGCAGAAAGTTGTTGGCTCACAGTATACTAGTCTACACTGACCAACCTCTGAAGCACTTCTTACAAAAGATGGAAGCCGCTGGATGGAAGCTAAAGTGGGTTGTTGAACTTAACATGTTTGACATATCTTTTGAACCAAGGAAAGCTATTAAGGGGCAAGCTTTGGCAGATTTTCTAGTTGAGCTCACTCGGCCAACTATAGAACAAATATCTGATCCAGCCGAAAGAAAGAAGCATTGGACGCTCATGGTTGATGGATCATCCATTGTCAATGGATGTGGGGTAGGAATCATTTGTCAATCTCCAGAGGAAGACAAGTTTGAATATGCACTAAGGTTCCAATTTCAAGCATCCAATAACGAAGCTAATTATGAAGCACTTTTGGCTAGGATCAAGATGTGCAAAGCGGCTGGAGCTTTAGAGATTGAGGCCAAATCGGACTCTCTCTTATTCGTCAGTCAAGTCAATGGAGATTTCAAATGCAAAGAAACATCAATGAGCAAATACAAGTGTCTGATCAAGGATGAGATTGAGCCCTTAAAACGATTTGTTCTCGACCAAGTGCCAAGGTCAGAAAATCATCAAGCAGATGCTCTCTCAAAATTGGCCAACTCAGCTGACTGTGATGCACCAAGAACAGTGTTTTGGGAGGTTAAACCAAAAAAGAGTATTGACCAGCCGAGGGGCAGTTTGGATGGATCCCATTATAGAATTCAAGAAAACAGGACGACTACCTTCAGATCATGTAGAGGCTAAGTACGTAAAAGCCCGAGACAAGTGGTTTGAATTGTGGGATAAGACCCTCTACAAGAAGTCATTCAATCGTCCTCTTCTCAAGTGTAACAGCCCGCTCCAAATAGCAGCTTAATTAAGACCTAATATTAATAATTACGAAGTTAAGCTGCTAATTAAAGAGACTGTTAGGGTGGATTTTCGAACCTTCTCTGCTAGGGAAAAATTAGGAAATCCCATAGTATCTAAGCTTATTATGAAAATAAGTTATAATAAATTAGTTATTACTATATGTTTTGAGTACTTAGAATTACAAATCGAAAATACATGTTTAACTTGCCAAGAAACATTATATAAAACAGAGTATCTCATGGCAGCGGACTAAACACATTGATCATGACTTCACATTCGCACACAGGAGCTAACTCGAACATTCTCTCTAATCCTGCAAAACAGATGATCCTCCCCCCACCAAGACAGGTTCATAGAACAAAACAGGTCAGCTTACGCTGGTACACAAGTCCCACTGATTCCAATATAATAAGCTGGCTGAAATTACGCAATCGTTTCTTATACTCAAATCATAAACTTATAATTTTCGAGAAACTTTTGTTTTTATTTGGAAATACGTTAATACTTGCTCAGAAATACGTTGGTTCTTTCTTGTAAGCTTCCATAGAAATACTTTTGCATATACTGGAGAAATTTCCAAGAATTATCTTAAGATATCACACATCATTCTCCATATATAACACAATAATAATCTTAAACTTATCTCAAAGCATAGCATAACTCCAGGGAAGAAACACGAATGGAGAGGGCCAGGCCACAACTCCAGACTTTTGAGGGACGTCTCCACACCTTTCTTATTTTCTGCTTGCAAGACTTCTAGGTCATGACCCTACATAACATAGCAATACCCGCTCCGAACACATAATGAGCAAACCCGCTCTACAAATGTTGTTCACTTCCCCTTATAAAACAAAACTTGTAATCATACAATAATATTCATACTCAACACTTGTACTTAAATACTTATGCTGAAATACTTATACTTAAACACTTATACTAAAATACTTATACTTTTATAACTATACTCAAATAACTTACTTAAATACTTATCCATAATCATTATTTCAACCATCATAACAAACTTGAACTAATCAAAATAAGTTTCGTAAAACAAGCTTGCTATGTCAAGTTCCACTACTTTTGGAGAAGTAACTTAATAACAAGGTTCCGGGAACGACTTCATAGTTATCCAAAATGGTTAATGAGGTGGTCGACATGATATGGCAGCCTGAATAGGTTTCACAAAGAGGTTCTTAAATATATGAGAAGGCGACACCACACAAGTACTCAGATGATCAATTTCATAGTTTCGGTGTTAATATCAAAATATGGGGTTTAGGTGTGAATTTATATCGAACCTTTTACGCTTGGCTAAGGTTTAGGTAGATAAAAAAAATAAGTGGATACATTCAGTAGGTACTCAACATCTAAAAGTAATTAATGAACCAAAGAAACATGGTTATTTAACCCGAAAAACAACTAGGCAAAAATAGAGTTTTAGGTGTTATTTTACTCCATGAATTGAGGAAAACATCTCGATTGTGTTTAATGAGGAAAATGAAGCAAATGTTTATTTGATAATCAAGACATAAATTTTCCAAGGAGATATCATGGAAGTTTAGCCACAACAAGATCTTTAATCAAAACGCAATCGAGATATAGCAAGGATTGATAAATTTTTGAGGAAACTTGTTACGCATACAACAACTTCCGGACAACACAACTTTTGATGTACAACTCCAAATGGAGTGATTTTTAGGTCTAAATTCAATAACTTTTCAAGATCTACCATTTCCAAGAGACACCAAGGCTAAAAACAGAGTAGAAAAGGAATAAATTTGGCAGGAAAAGTCACGATAGCATAGCTCAAAAGAGATGGATAATCACTTCTTACTCGATTATTCAAAGAGTCTTAGGGAACTTGACATGCAAGAGGATTTTAACACAATATCTTCCATAAGAAAACACATGCAAATTAGTTTTTATACACAATCAAACATAATCCAAGTATTCACAATTCTACAAACAAATTTCATGATCAAAGCTAGAAACAAAGTTTAGGTGGTGGAGCTTGTGTACCTTATTCCGGTGTTTAGGAATCAAATATCCTTCAACAACTTTTAGCTCTTCTCCAGCGACTCTATAATACCTTAAATAAAACACTTATAACTTAAAATTCAGCAATTAACCCAAAGTAATCAAGTCTCAATCCTATAAACCTCATAAGTGCTACAGTTTAGCGAAATCTTAACTTTTCTAATTTTCTTTGATGTTATGGATGTAATACCTAAAAAATAACAATTTCCCAGTATTAAGAACATCTTGAGGATCCTAGGACAAGGGTTGTATATAAAATAAAGCAAGAATTCAAAAGAGACAAGCTGCCAAAGTGCAGCCATAGAACTCGCCAGTTCTGGCGAGAAGGAGAGGAGAGAATGTGAGTGATTTTTAGTGTGTTTTGTTTGATGAAATCAGATGAAATGATTTTGGATCCTTGATCATTTATATATAGAGAATGGGTAATGGCAAGATCGTGATTTTGATTTAGTATTAGGGGCAAAATCGTCATTTCCCTTGCTTTAGAACAATCTAGAATTCTCAAGGTTTTTAACTTTAGATTATCTCCTCAATCACTTCCTAATCCTTAATTATTCTTAACTAAATTTCCCAAACTATATTTTATACCTTAATGAAAGTATTTTAGCTTAATCAACCCTTAATCTCAATCTTTAAGATAACTTAAAGACAACACCGATCATAACCACAAATTTCAAACTCCGGAACGATATTCAACGTTCCTAATGTAATTCACAAATGAATTATCTTCATTCACAACTCACATAGCTCAACACATAATAAGATATAATATTCATCTTACAAGCAAAAGTTCACATAAAAAGTTATTCGCAAAATTTTGATTCCAGCGAAACTCATAACAGATTATATAATGATTAGTACGTTAATAATGTTAATCATCCTTATATATCAAAATAATCTTAGCTTAAAAAGTGGGGCTATTACATCAAGTGTATCACCAGGGAAGATGGACTAGAAGTACTAAACGAACTCCATGAAGGAGCTTGTGCATCCCATGTTAAGGGAAGAGCATTTGGGGGAAAAGGCTTTAAGGACTGGGTATTACTAGCCTACCTTAAAGGAAGACGCTCTTGACTATGCAAAGAAGTGCGACAGTTGTCAAAAACATGGAAATTTGCATCAGAAGCCGTCCAATTACTTAACTCCTATCTTCTTCCCACTCCCTTTTGCCAAGTGGGGCATGGATATTCTGGAACCTTTCCCTGTGGCCGCTGGTCAGAAGAATTTTGTGATTGTAGTTGTGGACTACTTCACTAAGTGGATAGAAGGTGAAGCAACGATGTGAAGGGCTTTTTTTGGAAGAACATTATAACCCAGTTCGGCATGCCACAGTCCATCGTCTTTAACAATGGTCCACAATTTGAAACGCCTAAGCTGAATGACTGGTTGGAAGAAAGAGAAATCAAATCTCACTTTGCTGTAGTCGCCCACCCACAAGCCAATGGGCAAGTAGAGGCGTTCAAGAAAATTCTATCGAACGGCATCAAGAGAAAGTTGGACCATGCCAAGGGACTATAGGTTGAAGAACTACAATTGGTGTTATGGTCTATGAGAACCACGGCCAAAAACTCTACAAGAGAGATACCCTTCATGTTGGTCTATGATACTGAAGTCGTCTTGCCCATTGAGATTGAAGAACCCACCCTGAGAGTCATGTTATACACAGAAGAAGCCAATTGGGCTGCATTACACACTCCCTTGGAACAAGTACCAGAGGTCAGGGGCAATGCGCTGCTTAGAATGCAACTGTACAAGCTGCTAATGGCTCAAGACTTTAACAACAGAGTCGCTAGACGACCACTCAAGGTAGGGGATCTTGTTCTAAGAAAGATGGAAGCTGTTGGACGAGCTAAGGAGCTGGGTAAGCTGACGCCAAACTGGGAAGGACCTCATCTGATAGTCCAAGAAGTGCAAAGCGAAACTTTTCGTCTCCAAGACATGGACAGACGACCAATTCAATGCACTTGGAACTCAGAGACATTGACGAAGTACCACGCTTGACTTCGTTAATCAGCAAGAAATCTACAGTATTCTGTAATCACCAAACAAGTGCCACAACACAAAAAAAGAGAAAAATAATTGTATACATGTATCTTGACACTTAGTCAAGAAAAATTCATATAATACAATTTCTACTTTCTCCCTACATTGTTCCTTTATTTTTTACTAAGTTGTTCACTTTAGGGCATTTTTACCACCTGTCAATTTAGTGGTCTAAAAGTGATATTAACTTTGACAAAATGACAAAGAACAATAAAACGTCCAAAGAAAAAGATAAACAATGGACTTCAAAATAGGGAATAACCATTTATTTGACGCACATTGCTTCCTCAAAGAGACCGGCCAAAGTGTAATAAACCTGAGAGATATATCACACATATGGTTATGATAATCTCTAGTAAGAGAAACGTCATGGTCCCTAAAAGGAAGCCGACCAGAAATAAGCAAGCCTTAGTAATGGAATCTTACTTTCAAATGCAAGGTCAGCTAAGTAATAAAGGCCCTAGTAAGGGTTCACTACTTCAAGACGAGCGTTGCTTCCTCCAGGAAGTCGGCCATAACAAGGTTCGTCCATAAACAGCAATATACACTTTGCATACAAGTATCTAAGCTCGTCCTAACCAAAGGAGTTTGTCTTGTCTTGGCCACTGTTGGCCGCTCTCCTTCTTGGGTCAAAACTCATCCAGAATACAAGAATGAGCTATGCCCAAGAAGGGGGGGAAACAGCCAAACCCTTGGAGTTTTAGGACGAGTCCAGTTCAAAGGACGAGCCATAACTACACTTTGCTTCTTTAAGGGTAGTTAGAAGATCGTCTTAAGACAAGGATGAGACTCTCCCTTTCCTTGAGTAAGCTCGAAGACCGTCCAAAACATAGGACAAGTCTCAATTATGCTTGGCTTCTTTGAGGAAAGTCTGAAAATCGTCCAAAGATAAGGACGAGAGTCACCCATTCCTTAATTAAGCTTGAAGACCGTCTAAGATCAGTACGAGTCTCATCTATACTTAGCTTCTTTGAGGGAAGTTAGAAGATCATCCAAAGACAAGGACGAATCTCACCCTTTCCTTAACTAAGCTCGAGGGCCGTCCGAAAAGATCGTCCAAAGACATGAACAGGATGCATCTATTGCTTAATTAAGTTGCAAAGACGTCCCAGAAGAGCTGGACGAGTCTCAGTTATACTTGATAAAAAATTAAGAGTAATAAAAGGAAGGACGAGCATTGGCAAAAAATCATTTCATTATATACCCGTCAAAAGAGGCTTACAACTTAGTCTAAAACAAAAAGAAGAAAGAGACTACACTACAACAGCGAAGAAGCCAAGAAACTTAGAAGAATAAACCTAAAACTAGGTACTTCATTCGGCAGGCGTTTCTTGGTCGTCCTCAGGAGATTCTTCCTCGTCACCAACCTCTTCATCCGAGGAGTCCAGGAATTCAGGAGGCTCTTGAGCAGTCACCATTGCACGGTGGACGCTCTCCTGAAATTCCAGACGGATTACAAAGCTAGGAACTTCCTGAGGCTCCGCCAACATCTCAAAGGCCTTGACGGCCCAGTCCTTGGACGTCTCAATGACCTGATTAAGGCCTTCCTTGGCGTCTTCAAAAGCCTGGGCCGCCTCCTTTTTCAGCCGGGAATTTTGAGCCCTTAGAAGGATATTCTTCTTTCTAAGTTGTACAGCGGCCAGGAGAGCAGTATCTCTCTCGCCCTTCAAATCAGCTGAAACGGTGTCCAAGGCCAATTTCAATTGGTCCTGTTCCTTGTACAGCTTGCTGATAGTGACGAGATACTTCTTGTTGCTGGCCTCTAACTCGACTGACCCTTTCTCCCAGGCCTCCCTTGACTGGCGGTGTAGAGTCTCCGCCAGTTGAATGTCATGCATGGCCTTGTCGTCAGCCGTTGTAGCTAGATGGATGATATGCTTATTTTCCTTCCTAAGTTCTCTCGCCCACTCCTCAGTTAAAATGCTGCTAGCAAGAAGCTGAAATAACGAAGATCAAGCAAGTTAATAGACGAGTTATTAAATAAATAAAAATTGTTACAAGTACAAAGACAAAAACGACCACAAAATATACCTAGGCAGCAAGTTGTGACATGTAGCCCACATGCCCAGCTGATGCTCCCCTCAAGCGCTTTATGTAGGACTCAAGGTAGCACTTGAACAGCTCCTGCTTAAGCTGCTCTCGTTCAGCCTTTGTCATCTTGGCAAAGGCAGCAGAAGACTCCTCGTTAGAGTCCGCAGTAGGAGTGGCTGAAGCCGAAGCAGGTCCTTTGCCCTTATTTGAAAGAGGGGGGAGTCAGTTCTTTTGATAGGGATGACTACTGCTTGTCTGTTGGACGGACTCATTGAACGTCCATTGACCCGCAGGATCCTAACTATGTTAGGATAATATAACTCACCCGAAGATAGGGACGCCGCCCTAATAGACTGCGGCATCTCGGAGACCAGC
Source organism: Beta lomatogona (assembly GCA_947646795.1). Classification (NCBI taxonomy): domain Eukaryota; kingdom Viridiplantae; phylum Streptophyta; class Magnoliopsida; order Caryophyllales; family Amaranthaceae; genus Beta; species Beta lomatogona. The sequence continues at coordinate 435,982 of CANSNZ010000554.1, forward strand.
TTGACGACCGAGCCGCTGAAGGCCGACCTGTCTGTAACGGTCGTTTCTGGCTCGTGGATCACCAATGCCAGAGCGGAGTCTGGCTTAATCTCATATTGATCAGTTGTGTCCAACTAATCAACAGGAACAGAGTCCAGGTCTTTCTCCCCCACTGCGGGGAATCGGTGGACGGCTCCTCCTTCAAGACTTTGTCCTTTGGAGGAAGGATAGTTTTCCCTCCGATCCCTTTGTCGGTTGGGGTGGTCTTCTCCGTCTTCCTTTTTACAAAGCCCTTGGGCTTCTTGATCGGAGGCTGATCCCCGGCCGGTGCAATCCTCTTCTTAGACGAAGAAGACTTCCCAGGCGGAGCCTTGTTGGTTGGGGAATTTTTCTGCAAAAATAAACAAGTTAGGAGTCTAAAGAAGGAAAAGCTAAAATGTGTTTTGGACGGACCCTAATTGCTAAAAGAACTCGTCCAATTAAACTCAAGACGAGGGTTGGTCACTGAAGGAAGCCGTCCAAGCATGGACGGCTTCTTTCTTCAAACCAACTTCGTCCAAGGCTTTCATCACACTCCAGACGAGAATGGTGTGACGAAGGAAACCGTCCGAAAATGGGACGTCTTCCTTCGTCGAAGGATCCTCATCCAAGAATCAACGAACACCTTGGATGGGCCATCCAGGGCCTCGTCCAAGATCTTCCTCACACTCCAGACTAGGATGGTACGACGAAGGAAACAGTCCAAAAAGTGACGCCTTCCTTCCTCGAGTGACCCTCGTCCAAGATCAAGTAATCACCTTAGACGGACCAGCCAGGGCCTCATCCAAGGCCATTATCAAATTTAAGACGAGGAATGGTTGCTAAAGGAAGCCGTCCAAGTATGGATGCCTTCCTTTCTCGAGTAACCTTCGTCCGAAGTTGAAAAAGCTAAAGGAAGCCGGCCATATGTGGCCGCTTTCCTTCCATAAAGGACCTCCTCAAAAAAAAAGAATATATATATATATATATATATATATATATATATATATATATATATATATATATATATATATATATATATATATATATATATATATATATATCACTACCAGAGTTTCAGCCCTCTTCTCAGCGCTTGACTTGGCGAACTCCTACCATAAGTTTTTTGAAAACTTGGACATACTGATGTCGCATGTCCAAGATTTTTGAGGAGTGCTCTGGCCGACTCTGCAAAAAAAAAAAAAAGGAATGAAAGGCATTAATCAAATATACATTTTACTTGGAATTTTTGAAAATATACCTTTATCCTCAGCCAACCGCAAGCCGGCGGCGACCAAGAAGTTATCGTCATAAAACATCTCTTTGAAGGGAATCCAGTTAGCTGGCCCTTTAAAGGATGTGTTATCTAATCTGGAATACTTTTTTATTTGAAAGTATTCCATCACCGCCTCGTCAAATTTGTCCTCTAACTCCAAAAAGGACTTCCCTCGTCCAGTATTCGTAACGGCCCGGCTATAAAAACTATATCCCTCAATGACGTAATCGTTGGCCGCTCGAAGAAAGATGAAGTCGACTTTCCAGTCGTGCATCTTTGAAGGTTTGCCCCAAGCGGTAAGAAAGTCGGGGAGGTTGCAGATGCTCAGCTACGCTCCGTCCACTATCCCTGGAACTTTGGAAGCGTAGTATATTTGGGTAAAGGCCGGGAGAGAAAAAAGGCCATGCCACGCAACTCGTAGACGGCTATGAAGGTCAAAATGTTGTACCAGGCATATGGTGCCAGTTGGTTATGGCCGATGTTGTAATGTCTTATGTAGGCGTGCATTTTTCATTCCTTTATGCCTACAAGCAGTGTGAGCGCGTTTTTTTGACTACCTCATTGTTAAGGTTTTATTTGAAATTCATTTTGAAGTCGTCAACAAATTTTTAGAGGAAAACTTATAAACCTAATTGGATATTGAACTATAGGGACAACTTAGGGACTTATCTAATGTAGATTTCCCCGTTATGACTCCATAGATGGTCAGGAACCAAAAATTGAGTTCGGAGGTGAGGGTACAATAGTCAGGAACTATATTGCCCATTGCTGGCCTATACTAAATACCGATTCACAACATATTTTATGTAAAAGAATAATCATATAATGTTTTAAGCACCCTAAAAATAATTAATCTAGATTGGTTCTGGAAACACGTAAAAAGACTAATTATTTAGTGGCAAGTTATTATGCAGACATATTATAAGATTCCTAGCAGGTTGTCCAATTTATCTGAATTAATTAGAACAGTTCTTTAGGTCTTGTTTAGCATTAATAACATGTGGGTGATAAAAATTGCAATCATGCATGGAAAATAATATATTCAAGAAAAGAAATAAAAAAGAGGAAAATTAAATATCGCAGGGAGTTACTATAATATGTACAATACTTAAAATCGCAATAACACGTTAACAATCTACATCATGAATAGAATGTTAGTAACTTCAAGAAAATAATAAAAAGAAATAAATAAATAGAATAAATAAATAAAGTTTGTGAATTTAGTTGACCCTTAGAAATTATGCCACCGTCCGAGGTTGTTGATTTGTACGGATATTGGAAAATTGAATATTGAACATGTATGGGGGCTCTATAAGTTCCCTATCGGTCCAGTTAGATCGCCATTGACCGTCATGGTCACCTCAGTCAAAGGAACCCTATTTACTGAGTATGAGTCAAGCCTGATGCCGGTATATGATTGACACCGGTTATATCCATATACCTTACCGATGTCATTTGCTTGGGCCATTGCCAAATGGGCCTGGATTGATCCAGTACTTACCTAATGCGCCTATGGCCTAAAGATAAGTATCAGAAGAGGATAGAAATGTATCCAACCAATAGAAGTAGTGTCCTACCTTGCTAAGGTCACTGCCGGCTCCTATAAACAACCCCGTGATCTGAGTCATAAGATACATTCACATATACTAATATACTCTACTTGAGGTATACCGGCATTACCCTTTACTGACTTAGGCATCGGAGGGGCGTTCCTCGGATCAACCCCCGAGGTCAGTTTACGTGTTCTGTCTTGCAGGACATCAAACCGACTTATTATATTGAGGAGATACCGGTTCACTCCCAACCACTTATTCCATACCGGAACAATTGGTGCTAGAAGGAGGGGAGGACTATACCTTGGCCTTAAGCCACAATTGAGCCAGCCTACTCACCTGCCTCATGGATCCGAAGCAGAATTATGGGATGCTAGAAACTGATGAGAACAATAATGTTGTGGGGGATGTACCTCCCGGGTTCAAGACCTCACAGCCAGTGGTGGGATCCTCAAAGCCCACTGTTGAGAAGGATAAGGGGACCACTGAGGCCCCACCTACTAATGTTTTCGAAGCGCTGCAACACATGTTCAGCCCCGAACAACTCAGAAGTGCCGCCGAGGTCTTTCAGGCCATGACAAGCCAAACACCACCTGCGGGTCGCGCCAGCAAGCGTCCCTCAGTACGGCGGCATAGTCCTGTAGTGGGAGGCAGGGCGAGCCAAGCCGGCACAACCCGGAGCATGCAGAGCATTCGAAGACTCCCACAGAGCCTGTGGGGGATGGATACGAGGATGAGCAGCAGGAAACCGAGGTCCAGCACTCATCCCAGCCCCCTAGGAGAGACGCTGAGTTTGCTCGACGAAGAGCTCCGGTATCCCTCCGAAACTCTCCCTTCTCAACTGCCATACTCCAAGAGCCTATGGAGAAGATTAAGATGCCGACAAGCAAGTATGACGGTAAGACGAACCCGGAGGCCCACCACAAGAAAATAAGTTTTGGGCGACGGATTTGAAACTCAAGGGCAACAAAATTGAATTTCGTGGCCCATAATCTAAATCAAGGGCGACGAGTTGATTTTGTTGCCCTAATGTACATTATGGGGCGACTAAACTTTTTGTTATTGCCCAAATTCAAATTTGGCCAACGAAATAAGTTTGGGTTGCCCATTACGTTTATTAGGCGACAAAACTACCCATTTCGTTGCCCTAATTTAGTAAATGGGCCACTTAAATCTATGATTCGTTGCCCATACCAAATAAAAAAATAGCTGAAAAAAACCGCTCTAAATATTTCCCACGAAATCAAGTACGTTTCTCCTCCTCTCACACCTTCAAGACTTCAACTGCTCATCTCCTCCTCAACCCACACTCTCTTCGATTCGGCCCTCATCTTTCTCTTTTTCCAGGCGAATTGGTGACGCTTTCGACGACGAGATCTTGGACGTGTCTCAGGTGATGAGTTTAATTGTGATGGCATTTCTCAGGTGGTGATGTACCTTCGACTATTGACGTATCTCATGTGACGTTTCTCAGGTGGTGATGTGGGTGGCTGCCAGAGATCAGCGGTGGTAAGTTTCTCAGCATCTCGATGTCTCTCTGCCGTTTTTTTGGTGATAAGTTGAATTATGATTGAAAATTCGATTGATGGTCAATTCATACCATTTTGTGCTCTGCCCTAACTTTTTTAAATTACACAGATGTTGATATGGGTGGCTGCCGGAGATCAGCGGTGAGACTAGCGGCAAGTTCGGCGTCAAGGTTGGTATCTTTTGTTATTTGCCCTAAGTCACGAATCAATGTCAAGCAAAACAGTTGTTTACCCTTGAATTATTGGTATGAAATTGTCAATGTTTTCTTGAATTGCTTAGATTTTTTTTGTTTTTACCAGTGAATTAGAAGGTTTTGATTGGTATTTTTCAAGTTCAATGCGTTCCTTTCTCCTTCACTGATATCTCGTCCGTTTTCCTCGACATCTCTGTCATGGCTTTGTTGGTTTGGCTTTCTCTGTTTTATTTTTGATGCAATTTGTTTTTGTGTTTATTTTTTTGTTGTGTGCGTAATGCGTTTGATTTCATTACTATTACCTAAGCTACTGTAAGTTCCCAAATTGAATGAAAGAAATCCATACTGCTACCTACCAGTCATACAAGGGAGGGGGGTATATAGTAAACACACCACAAAACATGAAAAGATAAATCTGATGCTATGTTAGTTTCAGCCTGCCATAATGCAAGACAATAAACATTTAGGGTTATGATTCTTTAAGACTAAATTTGTTAAGTTACTTTCGAATATGTTAAAAGAGGTTCACCAGTGCTTGCTGCAAGCTCTTATTCCAAGTTAGCCTTGGGCTGATGTTAATTTATGGAAGGACCTGATACTGCATGGTTCACATTCAAGTAGCCTATATGAAGTGACTGGTTTCTTGCAGAATTGATGGAGTTGCAATGCAACTTAGTTAGGAAAGTACAATCTCTTTTCCTTGTAGCAACTTACTTCATTATCTTCCCAAGATTAGTGGAAGGAGTTTTGTTGGATATCTTCGGTAAGATGCTCGACAGATGCTTTTATGTTAGATTGGCTGGACACTATCCTGCTGAGTTCGATGTTTGTGCAAAATTATCAGTGTGTAGATCAATAGATCCGATCCAATATGATCCATTATTACTAACTATGGTCTGCATATATATCTCTTGGAAGGTCAGGTTCTAAACTGTTTGCTGGGGCATAACGAGGTACTTTTCAGACGTGCTCAATTGAAAGCACTTGTTAGCATCCACAGCAATGAGGTAACCATGCTCGCTTAATAATGTAACACTAGCAATTTCTCATGCTTTCTCCTAGGAATACACTTAGGATCTTATCAAATCCTTCTATTACTTTGGTCGAAGTGTAGGCTGGCAAAGGAGGCGAACTTACCCATGATGAAACTACGATTATAAGTGGTGCTCTAGATTTGACTGAAAATGTATGCCATCCCTACACCGATAGAAGATAAGAAGCCGCTATAAAGTCTTCATTTGATTGATCTTTTCATCTTGCTCAGTTTGACTCTGAATAAGGTTTTAATGCCTAATGATCTGTTTCTGCTGTATATTCTCTTGCTAGCAAATATTTTATCTATTCTTAACGTAGAATATTCTTCAGAATTTAAGGTGGTTAATAACTACACTACTTTGTAACACTAGTGCATTGTCCCCTCAATTTATTTATGTTGTGTGCTTCAAGGGAGTTACTTTGCATTTCAATTCTGCACAATATATTTAACTTAGCAATAACTTCACTTTTTCATTGAGCATTGATTTCCCAATTTTAGCAATTTCTTTGACTTTTGTCTTTTCCATGCTGGTGGGTAATAGACTGCTGAGGCGGCAATGACACCGATAGAGTCAACTTTTTCATTAGATGTTCATTCGAAGCTGGACTGGTAAGGTCTTGAACATTTTATCTCCTTGAACAAATTTTCTACAATAACTAGATTCGGCTTCTCTGAAACTCATCATACCTCCTCACAAGCTTCTCAGCTTTTATTTTGGAAACTGTTGAGAATTCGTTCTTGGTTCGTTCTTGGTTACTTCCAATTTTTAAGGTCTTCACTCATATACTACTTTGCAACATATTAATAGTAGTTTGACCTTAGATTTAGTCCATTTTAACTTGCAACAACAATAACTCCAAAACCATAATTTCAGCAGCATGAATCAACATTCAAAAATTTATCTTTCGTGTTCGTCCTCATTGATCCTCTGCATCCTTTCCCTTCTATTAAGTGATGTATTTGTTCCATTATGAATCCTGGATTGGCTTGAGAAATCCGAATCATTGATCACCAGTCTAGATGAGGACTGAGCATTCATACTTGATGTCTCTACCCCTGCTAGGTTCATAAGTATGTTGGTGGCAGCTTTACTTCTTACTTTTTTGGAGATAATGTTATTTTCTGAAATGCCACCTACTATATGTTTTCATAAATTAGTTATAACTCCAGTTGGTTGTCACTTGTCCGTAATTCCTAGGCGAATATTTATTGATTATGATGTTCTGTGAACGAGAGGTGTTCAGTTAGCTATATATGAATTATGTTTCCCCTTTAAGCTTATGATGGATGCAGCTAGAAGTTTGGACAGACCTATGAGGGTTATTGTGGTCTGTTGTAGAGGAAGAGGAGATGGATCAAATTATGAGATGGGATCAGGTGTGTTGATTGAGGGTGCAAAGTGCTTGGTTGTTGGTAATATGGTGTCTATAAACACACCCTAGTGGGTAGGGGTGTTCATAATCGGGTACCCGGCTTTTCGGGTACCCGCATTTGCGGGTACTTTAAACGGCGGCCCATGACCCGACCCGGATTAACCGAGTACCCGCATATCGGGTACCCGGTTAATCCGAGTCGGGTCGTAGGGTACCCGGCTCAATATATATATTAATGATGCATATTCGAATTTCACAAAAATACCAAAACAATATGACAGATTGACAGTGGCTACATGCCGAATCATTCACACTTAAGTATTTCCCAACAAAGTCATACTGCGAGTCTGATACACATTTGATTGCACAACAAAATAGGAATAGAAATAGAAATAAAAAAACAATATATAAGAGACAGAGAGAGGAGGAGAGATTGATATTACAGAGAGTGAGAGATTGGATGCAGAGACAAAAAAAAAGAAAGCCAAGTCACAGGAAAACAGAAGTAAAAACAATATAAATCGGGTAGCGGGTACCTGATAGCCATTCCCATGCGGCCCATTACCCGACCCGCCTTTTCCTCAATTTTCCCGGGTCGGGTACCCGGCCCGATAAAAATAAAAATAATGGCTTTTGACCCGGCTTTTTTAATGCGGGTCAGCGGGTTTTTGGGTCGGGTATTTCGGGTCGGGTTTTCTTGAACACCCCTACTAGTGGGTAAGTCATAAGTGATTGTGGCTTGTAATCTGCTATTATAACCTGGATAAAAATTGGATGCTTATGATTTATTTTAAATGAATGTTAAAATTAGGTGTTTTGAAGCTGTTTAAATTATGTAGCATATGTAATTAGATCTTAGGGCGTAGTATAATTCTTATATGTATGTATTTGTATGCGTGAGCATGTCATTATATAATGTACGTAATACTTGGTAGTTATATTGGTGCACATGTACATATTGCTTTTTTTTTGGGCGGAAGAGTAAAAAGATCATTACCCCCTCCCCCCCATTTTTTATAACATGGGTACCTAATTTTAACGTTTTCGCTTTTGTCAGGAACAATGGGTCGTGACTATCTTCCCAAATTAGCAGAGGAAAGCTATATGAAGTATGACAAGGCTTGGATTATGTGATTATGGGTAGTGCTAATTAGTTTTTTTAGATTTACTTTGAATTTTGTAAGATATTCAAGTTACATCGGATGTTGAATTTGAAGATTATTCTGTAGTCCACCGGTTGTCTACAATTTGTTATTCCATGAATACTTCTTTTATTATATCATACTTTTGTTTTTAATAAGTTCTTTTTCTATTCAAAATTGTTTTTAAGAAGTTTATATACTTATATATGAATATTTGGGCAACTAATTAGGTATTGCACATTGTTATGTGAATTTAGCGTGAGATTTGAAATTAGGTAAAGCAATTCGTAGCCCAAAGTACTTTGGGCAACGAAACTGTTGTTGCCCAATATAGCATTCTTGTAAGGTTACAACACACAATGGGCGACGACAAATAGTGCATGTCGCACAAAGTTCCATAATATGGGCAACGAAAATTAAGTTGTCGTCGCCAAAACTGTGTCAAGTATAGGCAACGATATAAAGAACTCGTAGCACAAAATAGCATTATGAGCAACGAAAGCATTTCGACGCCTAAGCTACTGTTTGTGCAACGAACACGATATTCGACGCCTAAAACGTAAAGGGCGTCGAACCTAAGACGACGAAATTGGCGCGAAAAATTTCTTTGCCCAAACCTTTGTGCAACGAACTTGTCCCATTGGGCGACGAATATTTTTGTTGCCCAAAACCTATTTCCTTGTAGTGAGGATCACATCTCAGCATATGAGGGACACATGCTGCTGTACACCGACACTAATTCTGTATGGTGCAAAGTGTTCCCCTCAACTTTAGTTGGCTTGGCACAGACTTGGTTCAATAGTATTCCTCCATAGCTGATTTCCGGCAGCTCATGTCCATGTTTGTAACGCACTTCGTTAGCAATAAGCGGAGGGAGAAGACGACCGACGAGCTGATGTCTATCAAGCAGGGCGAGAAGGAAAGCTTGCGAGACTACGTCGGCCACTTTAACTCTGAGGCCGTTACCATACCCAGCCTGCAGCAAGAGGTCGCAGTTCTGGCACTGATGACTGGTTTGAAGGAGGGCAATGCCCTTAGAAGCTACCTGGGTCGCAAAAAGCTGACCAACCTTACTGACATCCTCAGGAAAGCCAATGAGTTCATCAGAGGAGAGGAGTTCAATAAGGCGGCAACTTCAAATCGGTCAGAAGGAGACGGCAAGGAGAATGAGAAAGAGAAGGAGAAAGAAAAGCATAAGTACCGAAAGGACAAGAAGTCCGACATCTCGGGAAGACGAGGAGAGGAAAGCAACTCGGTCAAAAAGGGCCAAGAAGGACGGCCACACCGATATCACGACTACACTCCCCTGATGATGTCTAGGGCTGAGATCTACGAGCCGCACAAGAAAGACGATAAGTGGCAGAGCCCCCGAAAGATGTACTTCAAAGGGCGTGACAAGTCCAAGTGGTGCGATTTCCACAGAGACTATGGCCACATCACTGATGATTGCAAGGATCTGAAGGACGGGATAGAGGACCTGATACGGAGAGGCTACTTCAAGCAATATCAGGTCCGAGCTGACTGAGACAAGTCGCAAAGAGAAAGGTCGCTAAGATAAATGTCACCCAGAGGTGGCGACGACCGTAGAAAGCCCGCCAAAGATAGGATCACTGAGATACATGTCATCTCAGGCGGACCCGTCCATGGGGGAAGTATTCACGGTGCAAAAGCCAGCTTGAAGGAGGTGAGGTACCAAGTGAACTTCCACAATACGGGTAAGTGGCCGGCACCGCGAACTATGTCGTCCGTATCATTCACAGCAGAGGACGCCAAGGGGATCATCTACCCTCATGACGACCCTTTGGTTGTGTCGCTCCAAATTTCTACGGCGATGGTCCACCGCATTGTGTTGGATGGCGTTAGCTCGGCCAACATTCTCTTTATGCCCACGTTTGAAAAGACGGGCCTGTGAAGATCATGTCTAAAGCCGATCTCGTACCCGGTAATTGGTTTCATAGGGGCTTCGGTCGTTCCCGAAGGCACCATAAAACTACCGGTAAAACTGGGAGAAGGACCCCAGTCCAGAGACCTCTTGCTAGAATTTTTGGTAGTGAATGTACCGGCCGCATATAACGCCATCATAGGGCGGCCATTGATCCACGACGCCCAGGCTGTGGTATTCACCTACCATTTAACGATGATTTACACATCGAACCTCGGCAAGCCGGAAAGGTTGAAGGGCAATCAAGAGTCAGCTGGAGCATGCTACCTGACGGCTCTTAAAAATTCCAACCACAAGCGACCAGCCGAGTCCCCGCCGTCGGAGAGGAAGAGACGGCGGGCTAAGAATAAAGCAAATTAAGATTTGACAATGAAGAATTTCGAGGGAAGGCCGGCAGACATACCGAGACCTAGCCCGGAAGGAGAGATTGAGGAAGTCAGTCTCGAGCAGGATAGGCCTGAAAGAACAGTGAAGATTGGGTCTGATCTGGCCGATAAGTTCAAAGTCAATGTAATCAGTCTGCTGAGAAGCAATACGGATGTCTTCGCATTCTCAGCAGACGAGATGCCGGGAATCGATCCCGCATTCATGGTACACCGGCTGAATGTCAGCGAGGACGTGAGGCCGGTGAAGCAGAAGAAGCGCAACTTCTCAGCCGAGAAGGACGTGGCCATCAAGGAGGAGGTCGATAAGCTACTTGCGGCCAACTTCATTGAGCCTTGCGACTATCCGGAATGGCTGGCAAATGTGGTGATGGTGAAGAAAGCCAATGGGTCCTGGCGGATGTGTGTGGATTTTACCGACCTCAACAAGGCCTGCCCAAAAGACTGCTACCCATTGCCTAGGATCGACCAACTGGTTGACTCTACTAGCGGCCACGCGCTGCTAAGCTTCATGGATGTCTTCTCTGGGTACCATCAAATCAGCCTCCTGGAGGCGGACAGGAACAAGGCGGCATTCATAACTAATGCTGGGGTATATGATTACAAGGCCATGCCATTCGGCCTGAAGAATGCAGGAGCTACCTACCAAAAGCTAGTAGACAAGATACTCGCGCATCAGAAAGGCCGGAATGTTAAAGTCTATGCCGACGATAGTATCGTCGAAAGCTTGACGGAAGAAGCTCATATCACAGACCTCGAGGAAACCTTTGCGACTTTACGCAATTATCCGATGAAACTTAACCCCAAGAAGTGCGTCTTTGGGGTAAGATCCGGTAAGTTCCTCGGTTTTATGGTAAGTGAAAGGGGGATAGACGCTAACCCTGACAAGATCAGGGCGATAAGCGAGCTACCAGAACCCAAGAGCATCCGGGACATTCAGAAGCTGACCAGAAGATGGCGGCATTAACGAGATTTGTCTCAAAATCGGCTGAAAAGGCCATGCCATTCTTCAAAGTTCTGAGAGGGAACAAGAAGTTCGAGTGGGGGGAGGAACAGAGACAGGCCTTTGAGGCCGTTAAAGAACATTTCAAGCAACTACCGACTATCACCCGGCTCAAGATGGGGGATAAGCTGCAGTTATACGTCTCGGTGTCGGCTAAAATAGTAGCAGCTGTGCTGCTGGTGGAAAAGGATAAGCAGCAACATCCTATCTATTTTGTGCTCCATGTTTTGGCTGGGGTAGAGCAGAGGTACGAATTGCTGGAGAAGATGGCGTACGCTGTGCTGATAGCGGCAAGAAAACTTCGACCATACTTCGACTCCCACACCATCCAGGTGCTCACAAATCAGCCGTTAGAGAAAGCGCTCCACAAGCTAGATATTACCGGCAGGCTGCTAAAATAGGCAATAGAGCTATCCAAGCTTGATATCGAGTATCGTCCACGCACAGCTATCAAGGCCCAGGCTTTGGCCGACTTCATTGTTGAGACCACAAACGACGAAATCGATGGACCAGCCGGCACCTGGCAGATATCTGTAGACGGCTCCGCGGCCCAAACAGGGGCAGGCGCTGGGGTGGTCATGACGTCTCCACAAGGCGACACGTTCGAATATGCCGTCCGCTTTGGGTTTAAGGCATCCAACAAGGAGGCGGAGTACGAAGCTGCAATAGCGGGAATCAGTTTGTGCATAGCGTCCAGAGCAAAGAAAATATGGATGACAACGTATTCCCAACTCATATCAAGTCAGATCGAGGACACCTACGAAGCCAGGGAGCCGGTAATGCAAAAGTACCTACAAAGGGTAAAACAGATAACGGCCGCACTGCAGAGCTTCGAGGTGGTACTGGTTCCTCAAACAGAGAATATGGCAGCTGATGCTCTTTCAAAGCTAGCAAGTTCAAACACTACAGATCTCAAGCGCAGCGTCATGATAGAGATGATGTCGGAAAGAAGCATAGAGACCGCCAAGGTGGAGGTGAACGAAATCATCCAGAGGAAGGAATGGTACGACGATATATTGGCGTACAAGCTGACTGAAAGCTTACCCACCGATAAGATGGCGGCAAAAAAGCTTAAAAGAGAGGCTCTCTGGTTCTGTGTTTTATAGGGTCAACTGTACAAGAAAGGTCTTTAACTCTCAGTCCTAAGGTCTGTAACGGCCCACGAGGCCACAAAAATCATCGAAGAACTCCACGACGGAGTATGTGGGTCGTGGAAACCATATCGGTGGAAAGACACTAGCACTGAAGGCCCTAAAGGTTGGTTTCTATTGGCCGACAATGCTGACGGATGCACAGGCCTACGTGAAGAAATGCGACAAATGCCAGAGGTTTGCACCAGTCATACACCAGCCGGCACATTATCTGCAGCCGATGCTGAATCCAATCCCTTTTGCTCAGTGGGGGATGGATATCATAGGACTATTCACACCAGCATCTGGAGGAAGAAAGTTCCTAACAGTCGGAATTGATTACTTCACAAAGTGGATTGAGGCTAAGCCGACTGCAAAGATAACGGCCAATCAGGTTAGGAAGTTCATCTGGCAAAACCTCATCACAAGGTTTGGAATTCCTATGGGAATAGTCATGGACCATGGTGTCCAGTTTGACTGCGGGCCAATAAAAAACTTCTTCAACCCGTACGGCATCAAGTTTGCATACTCATCCGTGTGTCATCCCTAGAGTAACGGCCAAGTGGAAGCCGCCAATAAACAAATTCTCAACGCCCTCAAAAAGAAGCTGGATGACTTGAAGGGTGCCTGGGCCGACATGGTCCCAGCGGTACTATGGTCCAATAGGACCACCGAAAAGGAAGCAACAAGGGAGACCCCATTCAAGCTGGCATTCGGGAGGAGGCGGTGTTACCGGTAGAAGTCGGATTACCAAACTGGCGGATCCTGAACTACGACCCGAAACTTAATGACAAACTGCACCGGGAAGACCTTAATCTCTTGCGAGAAGTTAGGCTCGCGGCGGAGCTCAAGTCGGCAGCGTATAAAGATCGAATAAGCAAGGCCTACGACAAAAGAGTAAGAAGCCGGCCGATAGAAAAAGGAGACCTGGTGCTCAGGCGCACAGCGGCCACTGGAAAGGCTTATGCCGAGGGCAAGCTGACGGCCAACTGGGAGGGACCCTACCTTGTGAAAGAGGAAATAGTCCCAGGCGCTTACCGGCTGGAAGATATGTCGGGCAAGCCACTCAAGAACAGCTGGAATGCCAGCGTGCTCAAGAAGTATTTCGTTTAGTCTTATTTCTTATTATAGTTACATAACAAGAATAAACGGCATTGTTGCCAATTTCAGCATTACTTAGTACTATGGCATCGAAGCCAGAACTAGTGTTATCCATTTTCAATAAGACGAATTTCTGTTAACATATTACGTGTACGAATTATTAGAAGTTCCTTGACGGTCAATTACCTACGTGGATCTGCCGTTAAGGAAGACTGAAACAAACTATAATAAAGCCCCTTGATAGTCATGACCTACGTGGATCTGCTGTCAAGGAAGGAGAAGAAGGAAGCAAGTTCATTGGCGGTCAATGACCTACGTAGATCTGCCGTCAAGAGAAACTAACAATATGAAAGTTCCTAGCGGTCAATGACCTAAGAGGATCTGCCGTCAGGATAAACCAAACAAGCAGGAAGTTTGAGGTTGGTCAATGACCCCCGAGGATCTGCCAACCCAAGGTATATACTGCAGGTCAATGACCTTCGTGGATCTGCCGGCATGAGAGCATACCACCGACGAATCGGTCAACGACCCTAGTGGATCTGCCGGAATAAAATAGCAAAATCAAACTATTTACCGGTCTATTAACCCGTGTGGATCTACCGATACGATAAAAGAAAACGAACAAAACGTTGCATAAACAGCGAAATAAATAACAAAATGATTGCACAACCCATACGAGAGTTGATAAAATTGCTTCCATTAACATGAAAATCAAGTTTACATCCTAAACTAGCCTAGGAGCCAAAAAAAAAAAAATTCAAAATATAGGTCAGCCACATACGACCCGACCGGGAAATGTCATAAAGGGAAAGGGGAGACCTAAGCTAAGCCTGAGCAGCTTCAGAAGAGGGAGCCTTGCCGTCGTCGGCGACCGCTTCAGGTTTTGAGCCGTCAAGACTCTTGTCAAGAATGATGACATCATCAGCCGGATCATTCTTGGCTCCCATGTCGGCTTGTTCCCCAGCAGCCTCCGGCTCATCCTCCTCGAATTCAGCACGAGGGTCGGCGTTGGCTATGTCAGCTTCCGTCACCCCAAGATCCAGCACCTCGTTCTCCACCGGGGTCTTGAATTCCCGGCGGCCATGGGCCTCCTCAACCCTGCTCCAGTCTAGATCTGGAAAGGTATGCCGGGTACACTACATAGCGGCAGCCCAACCCCCATTATACCGGTTAGCCAGGTGGTGGACGAAATCAATAGACCGCCGATATTCGCCAATCGCATCAGCCTTCCGGGCCTTCGACTCCTGCAGCTGCTCCCTCAGCTTTTGCAGCTCAATATCCTTGCTCTTCAAGGTAACAGAGTTTGCCTTATTAAGGACATTGGCCGAGTTCAGGTCAGCCTTGGCCTTGTCAAGATCGGCCTTCACGTTCCTCAGCTGATCCCGCTCAACATTCGCGGCTGTCAGCTCAGTCTCCTTGGCGGCCAGTGCCTCCCTGGTAACTTTGTGACCATCCACCACACCGACATAAGCAGCTTGGTAGTATCGGCAGAGGTCACAAAGCTACTTCCCAGAATAGGCAGACTGAAATAAACACAAAAAATGAGTTGTGGAAACGAAAACACCAAAAAACACCGGGATAAAACTTGGTGAATAATTTAGAGACAACTTACCTCAGCCAGGTTATGCGCGTGCACAACGGCAACAACATGGACTTGTTCGACCGGCATGTCAAACTTCAGCTGGAGGCCTTTTAACAGCCGGTAGCCCAGATTACCGTCTTCCAGAGGACGGTTAAGCAGCAAAGACTCATCGTCCAGGACGTTGAGCTTTGGCTTGAATGGCTCGCCATCCCGGACAGGTGACCAGGTCCATCGCTTCCGGAGAATTTCTGGTATATCTACATCGGGGTGCTCGATGAACCCAGTCTTGCCCATCTCAACAAATTTCCGGAGCTCCGGAATCATGTTGGGCAGGGTTTGTTGCTTGTAAATCTTCAGCCGCAAAGAGGAGTTCCCGACCGTCGCCATTCACCTCTGGGGCTCCTTGTCTCCTCCCTAGATTACAGGGCCCGTAGGTTCCTTGGTGGCCTCCTTCGCTGGAGCCTTCCTTTTAAGCTCCCTATCACCCTGCCCTTCAGATTTCCTCTTTTGAGGAGCGGCAGGGGGTTGTCTAGCAGTTGGTGCCGGTGGTGCCTTGGAGGGCGAAGGCCCAAGCTCGCCGCCAGATCCGCGGCCGGCTCCATGGCCTCGGCCCCCAATGCTGGAGGGGATAGAAGTGAACCTCTTGGGGGGCTTAGGAGGCATATTTGATATCGGACGTAGTTCTGGTTGAGATGCAGAGCTTGCTGAATTAAATGCTCGCGGCTTGAAATCAGAGAAACACACACGTCAGCAATAAAACAAGGGCAATATGCAAAGGAACGACCAGTTTAACACTTAATTACCAGTAGGTTCAGATTGACAAAATCTAAAGTGGAAAGAGGCGCATTGCCTAAAATATAATTAGCATGAGGAAGCCAGGTGAGAGGCACCGGAACGGATTCCCCCCCCTCCCGGGGACCCGGCTTGGATGAGGCCTCGAAAAAGTTGAAAGCCTCTAACTCCCGGCGTGTCAAGCGCCTGTCAGGGATGTGCTCCATCCTTTGGCGAGGTTTTGTTCAATACCGGCGCAGAGGAAAATTTTCCGGCACTCTGACCCAGAAGAAGCGAGGCTGCCAGTTTTTCAGCGGAGTTAATTTCGGATACACCGTCAGTTTTCCGCGTTTGGTGTACATGGACATCCAACCGCCATGGCCCAGCTCTCTATCTGCTTTTGATCTTTTCTTCTTCCCTCTGCCCTTGCCCTTGGCAGACCCATCCTCCTTTATCCAGTGAAGCTTCCGGAAGAGGTTCAGGGTCTCGGGAAACCTCTTATACCGGACGGTCCAGGCATAGCAAATCAAGTTACGCCATGATAGCGGCGTAAGCTGTGACAAACAGATATTCCAAGCCTTAAAGATTTTGACGCTGAACGGGTCAAGAGGGAATCTAAGACCAAAGTCCAGCATATGGGCATACATCGCCACATGACCAAGCGGGCAATCAGTTATCCGGCAACCTTCGGACGGCATGATGAGCTCATAACTGTCCGGAAAAGCAAAGTATTCCGCTCCTTTATGGCAAAAGTCGTTATTTAATGTCGTCCTTCGCCAGCTTTTATCAATTTGAACAAAGGAAGGGCTCCTGGCCTCGCTTGGCGGCATGAATAGATCATCAATGTTTCATCATCATCCTCCGGTATGACTTCCGGAGGATCCTCGTCATCTTCGGCTTCTAGAGATGTCGACTCTTCGTCGGACATGATGTCACGGAGGACGCTATCCACGTCCTCCGAAGCAACCGAGGACGCTTCATCTGCCTCCCGGCCATCCTCCTCTTCCATCTCGTCATCAGATGAAGGAACATGGCTCACCAGGGGGGTCCTTAGAAGTACTAGCTAGGGAGGGAAATAGCAGTAGGGAACGCTCCGCTAAACCTAGCACAGTGCCGTACTGACCGGATACCGGCACACCTATGGCAGCCCCAAAGGCCCGGATAGCGGTCAAAGGAGAGGCATGAAGTACCGTTTCCCCATGTGCCCTCCCAGAAGTACTACAGTCATGACCCGATTTACTCCTACGCTCTTCAGTCAAATTCACTACCGGTGAGCTAGTAGACAAAGCAGGACTAGGAGATTTACTTTTGGAGTTAAAGTCACTATCGGTCATAGAGGGAAGGTCCACAGATAAGTTTTGGGAGTCAGAATTGGACGACATGATTAAAATGTAAATACGGATTAAAGAAAAAGGGAAATTCTTGGTAAATACCTGGATGAAGAAAGCTAACGAGGGAAAAATTACGAATCAATCACCAACCGGCAGTAAAGCTGATAAGAATGGCTTGAGATGTCACGACGAAGAGCAAAGAGACGCTAGGACTCAAAAGATTAGCGGAGTGTTAGCGCTTGAAGATCTGGGAGCAGTATAGAAATTAGCAAATGGGGGAAGACCAACCCTATTTATAGAGGCATTCCTGACTCAGGTCAAGGGACATTTCGTCTTAGCGACCAAATCGCGCCACGTGGATTTCAGCTCAGAAACAGCTGTTAGCAGTTACTAACACACCAGTCAAGTCATCACGAAGATCAAGGCGACGATTCATATTCCGTTAACTAACCCCACTTCCGAAAATTTCTAAACGGCTGGAGGCGACCATCCATAACGGCTCAATGTTGAATAAGCAAGATATGCCTGCACTAGACATACCGGCTTGGGGGCTAGTTGTATGGGGGATGTATAAGTTCCCTACCGGTCCAGTTAGACTGCCATTGACCGTCATGGTCACCTCAGTCAAAGGAACCCTATTTACTGAGTATGAGTCAAGCCTGATGCCGGTATATCATTCATACCGGTTAGATCCATATACCTTACTGGTGTCATTTGCTTGAGCCATTGCCAAATGGGCCTGGATTGATCCAGTACTTACCTAATGCGCATATGGGCCTAAAGAAAAGTATCAGAAGAGGATAGAAATGTATCCAACCAATAGGAGTAGTGTCCTACCTTGCTAAGGACACTGCCGGCTCCTATAAATACCCCCATGATCTGAGTCATAAGGTATGTTCACATATACTAATATACTCTACTTGAGGTATACCGACATTACCCTTTACTGACTTAGGCATCGGAGGGGCGTTCCTCGGATCAACCCCCGAGATTAGTGTAATAGCCTCACTTTTCTAAGACGATATCATTAAGATAAACAAGATACGTTAGCATACTAACTAGTACTTAATCAATTGCATAAGAAAATTTTGAATAACCCTATATGAAGTCTGTATGTGAATCTAAATATTATATGTTATTATGTGATTATGAATGCAAATTATAAGTTAAGATAAGTTATTAACGAATTACGTTAATAAGGTCGGGCATTATTATGGAATTTGAGACTTTGAGTGTATTGTGTTTGAGATACTCTGTGTTTATGATTTAAGGGATGAATGAGCCAAACTATGTTAATTAAGTTATAAGACATATTTTAAGGATTTAGTTTAAGTATAATGAAGGATTAGAGCTTAATTACAGAGGGTTAAGGATTAAGTAAAACCAGAAAATTCTGGAATGTTCTTAAGCTGTGAAAAGACGATTTTGCCCTCATTACTAAACCGAAATCACGAGCTTGCCATTACCCATTCTCTATATATATGGGACTAAGCCCCTAATTCATTTTTTTGGAGATTCATTTCACAAACAAACACAACAAAGCAACACATTTTTTCTCTCTTCATTCACGCCATTTCTGGCGAGTTGCAGGCAGCCATTGCCAGCTTGTTTTCTCTTGGCTCCTTGCTCTGAAACTTGCATGCAAACACTTCCCTAGGTTCATCAAGGTGTTCTCCATACTGGGCAAGTGTTAGTTTTGAAGTTCCATTCCTGTAACCCTAAGAAAAACCAAGCAAGGTAAGGTATGGCTGAATTTCAGCATGCATGAGGTATCTTAGTTTGAAACTTGAATTCTTTGGGTTAATTACTAACTTTAAGATGATGAATGTTTTGTCTAAGGACCTAAGAGGTTGCTGGAGTGGTGGTAAAAGTTACTAAGTAAGATTTGATTCCTAGACACCAAGTTAAGGTACACAAGCTCCACCACCTAAACTCTGTTTCTAGCTTTGATCATGAAAATTGTTTGTGGAATTGTGAATACTTGGATTATGTTTGACTGTGTATAAAAATTGATTTGCATGAGTTTTATTATGGAAGATATTGTGTTAAAAATGTTTTGCATGTCAAGTTCCCTAGGACTCTCTGAATAACCGAATAAGAATGTGATTATCCATTCACTTGAGCTATGCTGCCGTGACCTTCTCTTCCAAATATCTTTATTTCCACTCTGTTTTTAGCCTTGATGTATCTTGGAAATGGTAGATCTTGAAAAGTTATTGAATTTAGACCGAAAAATCACTCCATTCGGAGTTGTACATCAAAAGTTATGTTGTCCGGAAGTTGTTATGTGCATAACGAGTTCCGTCAGAAGTTTGTCAATCCTTGCTATATCTCGATTGCGTTTTGATTAAGGATCGTGTTGTGGTTAACCTTCCATGATATTCCCTTGGAACATTTATGTCTTGATTATCAAATGAACATTTGCTTCATTTACCTAATTAAACACGCAACCTCAATTCGTGGAGGAAAATAACACCTAAAAACTCGATTGTTCGCTTAATTACTTTCTGAACTTGTAAACCCTTGTGCCTTTGATCCTTTCAATATTTTTCTATGATGAATACCTACTGTCCTTATATATATTAAGTGTGAAACCTAAACTTTGGCTAAACCCAAGAAGTACAAGTGATCTTTGCATAAGAATCATTGTTCTTTAACGCCAAACCGAAAACCATGGGAATTGATATATGTGGTGTTTGTGTGAGCTAATATCTCCATATATTAAGAGCTCTTCTATAACCTTTTATATACTGTCATGTCTTGATAATACCACCTTTATCTACCTCAACCATTCTTCGAAACTTGATTGTTAAGGCACCTTTCCGAAAATCGTGGAACTTGACATAGCAAGCTTGTTTCCGGAACTTGTTTTCATGAGTTAAGTTCGCTTTAGAAGTTGTTGTAATTGATTGCGAATAAGATTTAAGTAAAGTATTTGAGTATGAGAATTTCAGTATAAGTATTGAGCATAAGTATTTCAGTATAAGTATAAATTTTGTTTTATAAGGGGAAGTAGCTGCGTAAGCAGTGATGAACAACACTCACAGAGTTGGTTTGCTCATTATGAGTTTGGAGCGGGTATTGCTCCGGAGCGGGTTTTGCTCCATTATGAAGGGTCATGACCTAGGAAGTCTTGCAAGCAGGAAAATAAGAAAGGAAGGGAGACGTCCCTCAAAAGTTTGGAGAGCCGGGTTTGCCTCCATTCGTGTTCCTTCCCTGGAGTTATGTTAAGTTTTGTGATAAGTTTAAGAGTATTGCTGTTCTAAGTATTGAGAATGATATGTGGTATTTTGAGATAATTCTTGAAGAATTTCTCCTGTGTATGCAATGCAATTTTTATGGAAGTTAAAAAGGAAGAATCAACGTATTTATGAGCAAGTATAAACGTATTTCTGAATAAGAACAAAAACCATCTCAGTGCATTAATGAATTTCTGAGCAAAAAGAAAATGAAGCTATGATTGCTATAAGTTTATGTTTGAGTATAAGAAACGACTGAATAGTTTCAGCCAACTTAATATTTTGAAATTGGTGGGACTTGTGTACCAGCGTAAGCTGACCTGTTTTGTTCTATGAACCTGTCCTGGTGGGGGCAGATTCATCTGTTTTGCAGGATTAGAGAGAATAACTGAGTTAGCTTATGTGTGCGAACGTGAGGTCGTGATCAATGTGTTTAGCCGCTGCTATGAGATAATCTGTTTTATATAATGTTCCTTGGCAGGTTAAACTTGTATTTTCAATTTGTAATATATGTATTCAAACATATTGTAATAACTTATTTATTACAACTTATTTTCATAATAAGCTTGGATACTATGAGAATTCCTAATTTTCCCTAGCAGGGAAGGTGTGGAAATCCGTCCTAACAGTCCCTTTAATTAGCAGCTTAACTTTGTAATTACAGTATTATGTCTTAATTGAGCTGCTATTTGGAGCAGGCTGTTACATAGTTTACGTGTTCTGTCTTGCAGGACATCAAACAGGCTTATTATACTGAGGAGATACCAGTTCACTCCCAACCACTTATTCCATACCGGAACAGAACAAGTCTTGAAAAATGTTTGGCCTTGCGTTATATATTGCGTCAAGTAAAGATAATACTATTGAATCTTGTTTTGTATTGTTCTATGTATTAGACGCAAGATTTTTTGTATCTATTATATTAGGTGCAAGATGATGATGAGATGATTGATGATGATTGGCGTATGATGATGAATTATGGTGAGAGGATATGTGTGTTGTAGCTATGTGGGATTTTGGATTTTGTTAGATAGGTGGTAGGGAGTTTTGTGAGATGAGTATCGAGTGATTTTGTGATGGGTGTCGAGTGATTTTGTGATACAGGCGAGAGTTATGTTAGATCAAGACGATCGAGTGATAATGTTAGGCGGTTAAGTGATTAGTTTTTGAGAGCTGACAAGCGTTTTTTCTAGGCTAAAATGTTGTGAATTATTTGTGAGATAAGTGTATTATATAGTGTAGGTAGGTAGTTCAGATGCAATAGGTTTTTAAAAGATAGTAGAATTCTAAAAGATTTTTATTAAAAAGATTTTAGAAAAGAGTTAGATAAAAGATATTAAAAAACACTTTGGGAAAAGATTATTTTTATAAAAGATATTTGTTATTAATAAAAGTATTCAATATAATTAATTAATCTGATTAATTAAATTGGGCTAGAAAAGGGGTTTTATAAAATTGGGCTTTCACAAAAAAAAAATTAAAAGGTTTTCAAAGATGGGCCTTTAAAAGATTATTTTAACACGTTTTAGGAAACGGACTTATTAAAACTAGTTATAAAAATGTTTTTCAGAAATGAGTTACTCCCTCCGTCCCAGAAAGATCTGAACACTTGTTGGGACACGTAGTTTAAGGTGATAAATAGTAGTGTGGTTATCAAATGTTATTTTATTTAAAAAGTAGATGTGATAGGAGTTGGTGGGGAATTTTTTATTAAAGAAGAGAGAGAGTTGGGTAACTTTTTATTGATAAAAGGTAGAGTGTGTGCCAAAGATGTGTAAAAGAAATAATATATTAATGGTGGGACCATGTCAAGAATGGAAGTGTTCAAACTAATTTGGGATAAACATAAAAGGAAAGTGATCACACTATTCTGGGACGAAGGTAGTAATAAAATGGGTTAGAAAATGAATTTGGGCTTAAAATATTTTATTTTAGACTCGTTCTTTATTCTTTCCTCGATCCAGACTAATTGGAGCAGAGTATTAGTCATCATAGGGTACTAAATGGGAAGACACGATTATGTGTCTACACCTTAGCACTTGCTCTATGAACTCGTGGAGAGGGAATCTCAACCCCGCGTCCAAGGCTAGCTTGTAGACGGCGAAATGATTCTTGGAGCGCTCAGAATTGTAGCCTCCTTATTGGGAAGGACGAAAGAGAAGCCTAGCATGGGCATAAAGGTGGACAAGTAGCTGGGGTCAGGGCCAATATATTCCAACCACTTACAGTTGACTAAGATAAAAGCGAAGTCAGACAAAGGGCCTAGGCATCTCCTAATTTCTGACAAGGTCGTTGAGGGTTCGTCTGATTCTCCAGCAGAGTTGGAATCACCCTCGTGACTGCCCCCACCGCTTTCTTCCGTGTCTGTCTCCATACCAGACGGACTGGGCTCGGGGTTTATTTCGAGATTTTCCCCAACACTATTACCATGGGATGTAGGCCCGGCCAAAGGCTGAGCACTTTGAGTCTCCCTCACCTCATTTGGAACTCATCTAGTAGATTCCTCCATTTCAGAGCTATAGGATGGGAGAATTATTCTTCGTCTTAGACGGGTCGTTTGCTTGACGCGCGCCAGATTACCCTGCACAGGCAAAGACTGGGCCGTCTGACTTTGCCGGCCAAAATCATAAAGAAATATATACTCGGCCAGAATAGGCCCAACTCTAGAATGTGCGGAAGAAAAAGTACTATCGGTTCTAGGGTCAAGGCAAACTCTGGATCGGCCAGGATTATTTAACGAAGAAGAAGAATCCATTTTATTGATCTTTTAAGAAAAAATAAAGAATAAAGGAGAGCGAAAAAAAAAGAAAAGAAAAGATACCTGACGAAACATTTGGACGATTCGGTGAAGAAAACGGAAACTGGACGGTCTCTCTCTTTCTAGAAAAAATGCAGAGCCTCTCTCTGAAGACAAAAGAAGCACATATATAGGGAGTGAAAAAACCTGCTGAGCCGGTTAAAAGTTGACCGGTAATGGCTAAAATGGTCAAATGTGACCAGTAAGGCCCAAAAAAAGGCGCGTTTTGCCTCTTTTTGAAATTGAGGTAACTTCCTCAGGTAAAAGGGCCTTAACCGTCGTAAGGGCCAAAAGTAAAAACCCTTTTAGGGGCAAATGTTATAGCCTAAAATATCAACGGCTCTCTTAGAGACACATGGATCCATCAGCACCATACACGTGTCCCATCAGAGGAAATAAAGAAAAATGGTTTAACCATTGGGTTTTACTCAGATGGAAGGAAAAGCTCACCTTTTGGCCCAAAGGATAGTCAGAGCCCGAATCCCTAAAATGGCTGCATGTGATTGGTTGATGATACCTCCCCGATCGTAGCCTGTCAAGTGTCATGATTTGATTGCCTACCCAATCAGGTGCCCCTATTCTACGGCAACCTTAAAGGGCAACAGTCATATCACAAACACTATAAATACCCCTAAAATCAGGAGAAAGGTAATTCAATGCAAACAGTGTAAACTTACTCTGTGGAAATACTCTCACTTTCTCTCTCTATCTCTACTTTTTTCCTTCAAACTCCTGATTCCTGACTTAAGCTTCGGAGGGGGAACCACAACCCAAACCTCCAGGGTGGGTCCCTTTTTTGCAGGGTTTGGGAACGGAGCTCAGGTTTGGATTCACCAGATTCAGGCATCGTTGCACATCTTGGGAAAATAGTTTACTTGCCGACAAGGACACTAAACAATAGGTATTAAAGAAAAGCAAGATACAATTAAAAAAGATCAAATCAAATTCTTATTCGGAGAAACTGCAACGAACCAGATCGAATGATACAACGCAGCCCCCTTGTATTTGCTGAATCAAACAGCTATTGATGAGGAAATCTATCATTTTGACATAGTTTGGGGAAAAATATTTTTGATTGAGCCATGTTAACTGCATCCGAGTTTTCCCAATACCTTCATGTTGATAGTCTTGAACTTCAACCAATTAGAAGAATTTCTCATACCTAAAGACAAACAAACTATAACATAAACTAAAATCCCGATAGCAGGTTTCAATAAACTCGAAAAGAGAGACAAATTTATTCAACAAAACAAGAAAATAAAATAAAAACTAAAAACAAAAGAGGAAAAAGGGGATTACCGTGGATGATTTCATCCATGGCAGCCCCTAACTGATGAAGAATGGGAAGGAGTGAAAAGGAGGGGTGGCTAGGGAGAAATTAGGTTTAAAGAGGTGTAGATATGAATTCTAGCTAACTCGAAACCTTAGTAGTTTTATATGCGTTAATAGCGAAAAAAAGTTTGTTTACTTTATAATGAGGAATCATAATTGACAATATAATTCGTATTGATTTAGGTTGGGTCAACTTCAGGTCGGGTTTGAGTCATTTCAAGTCTCGGGTCAATATGGAATTGTCATTTTCTAGTCTGATTCAAGTATCAGATCGAGTAAGTCGGTTCAGTTTTGTAAGGGTCACTCACCGAAAAATTACACTAAGCGTTGTTCGCTTAATGTAGTTTTCAGACTCTGGTCTCACCTAGTGTTTAGGTCGATTTTTGCCTAAGCGACAAGATTCGATATGGGACGACAACAACCAGATTTATGTGATGTATACTATGCAAATATGAGAAAAGACAAAGGGAATAGGACGACAAAAAGGAGTGTTGACGCCGATAACCCCAATGAAGATGGGTAAAAAATCGCGGGTGGATATGAGTCCACCAATCCACTATATGTAATCGTCACTCTGAGTGAATGACAATCAATACAACATAATTTGATTGATCTAAGTACAAGAATAGTTTATTCGGAGGAAAATGCTAAGGAACACGAAAGTGTAAATAGCTTTAAGGATATAATTGCAATGCTTAAGCTTGTGTATGTCAATTCAGGGTGATGAATGTTGTATGTAAGCTTGTATATCCTTCTCCGCTTTTTGAATGCCCTTTATACCACTGTAACTCAGCCGCAACGTGTGCTCAAAGATCCCGGAAGTAGTTCCGCATGATCTCTGTGCAATCCCAACTGAATTGCTATTCTTATGCTTTTCTCTTTTGACTTCAGTCTTTGACCGTGATTTAACAAACAATAGCAGCTATGCCTTCCCTATTCTTCGGGAAACAGTTTAATCCTTGACTCAGTCATAACATCAACGTCCGTCGTAAAAACGTCAGCGTCCTTGCACTACTGCGTCAACCTGAAAATTTAGCCATAACAATTTGCCCCCAATTGTTGCAATGAGGATTGCGTCAGAGTCATAAAACAATTGTAACATTAGCATTAATTAGATCAGCTCAGAGCATAAGATAATCAAGTAAAAAGTTAACGCTTGCTAAAAGATAACCAAGGGTCAAATGGCAAAAGATTAACAATTAATGATAATAAATTTCCACTGTTTAAAGAAAATATATCCGTTTGAGCAATAATGAAAACATTGGTATAAAAAGTCGTGCCAATTAAACCAAAATCGCGCGCAAAAATCTTTCTCTCTCCTCAAAGAAAATAAATTCCTAAGTTTTCGCCTGATCGTTCTAGAATTCTTCGATGAACTCCACCTGAACCACTTCGTCAATCAGGTAAACACTGCTACCCACAACTTCAGTTCGTTCAAAATTTCTTGTTTTTCTTCGAATCCATGGTTCCAAGTAGGCGTAGCATTAGAAATTACATTAAGAATCATGAGAAAAATAAGACAAAAGAAGAATTTGTAGAGAAAAACGAAATGGATGATGAACAATCAACCATGTCAGAGGATGACTTAATGAAATTTTTAGACTTAGGAAAGTTACCCAATGACACGATCTTGAGAAACGCCGAACCTCATGAACGCCGTGCTGATTGTCCTGCTGGTTGGGTGGTTCTTTACAAGTACCCTTTCCAAATAAGTCTTAAGTTACCTTTCCCGGCCATAGCTAGGGAACTTCTGCAAGCTTTTCAAATTAGCTCTGGTCAAATAATGCCCCAAGTCTAGAGAGTCCTTAGCGTTGTTGACAGGGACACGTCTACTTGGGATATACCTTTTACTCTCCAAGATCTACTGTACTGCTACGAAATTAGGGTTAAAGGAAATAATAGGGTAGCTTTGCATGTCAGGGCAAAGAGAAATGCATTGGTCGAAGGGGTACCGTCGAATGACAGAGGATGGAAGGGTCGCTATATCTTTGTGAAAAAATCGTCCCTTGGTGAATTAGGGAAATTCTTGATCGGAGGCTGGAACATGGAAGGTTCGTGAATTTTACTTATGATTTTTCTTAACGTCACGTCGTTAACACCGTCCTTACGTCATGTTTTTCGCAGGCCTGGACCCGAAATTGATAGTTCCTAGAGAAGAGTCGGATCAAAGGTGCGCTAAATTCCTGGGATGCAGTGTGGAGGATCGTTCGTTCAAGAAAATATCAATCGCTGACCAAGGCAGCTGCTCCTCAATGGCTTCCGGTAAACGTTCGTCTCTTTTAAATCGTCAAACAAGTCACTCTAGCCTGAGGTGGAGAAACTTCTTTTTCCTGGAGTTGAAGATCGTATGCGAGATCTTCCTATGCTAGGTCTAATGTCAAATGGCCTATAGATTATTACCAGGTATAAGTATGTCCTATGTCACTGTAATCGTTGCATGCTTGCGATAGTTATTTGACTGTGACCTTTGGCTTAATAGGCGTCACATCACTTTCTGATGGTCAAGAAAGAGATGTCGAGTCTCTACCGGAGTCACCAGATGATGAAGGCAAGACTAGAGAAGGATGAAGCAATAATGAAGGACAAGTACGTAGAAATAAGAAAAATTAAACTTGAGAAGAGAAAAATGGAGAAGAATTAGAAAACTTAAGGAAACAATTTTCAGACGTTGAGGAGGCGTCGAAGAACGAAAGTGAAGTGTTGCAAACAACCAAGTTGCATCGCAGAAGAGTGAGATGGACTTAATAGAGGCTGAGGTAACTACAACAGTTAGAGCCAAACTCATGCATCAATACACGATGAAGCGCACTGCGTTGTGGGATCCTCAAAAGGACATTGACTTGTACCTTAAATGGGTAGGGTCAATGAAGGACTTAGCAGATCCAAGCGACTTGAACTTGGCGACAACGGAGTCTCCCGCAAACGTTGTCCAACAAGAGGACGACATTTTTACTACCAGTGCAGCGCTGATGGCGACAATATGGAGAAGGATGTCGTACCTGAAGTTCAAGTGTCGGAGAAATCTGCTTATGACAATATGGCCGAGGCTGGCGTTTTACTGTTTAATGCTTTTGATTTTGCCTTTATGCTTTCAGAACAATTTAAATTTCCATAGTTAAGACAAAAAACAGTTTATCTTTTTGGGTCACTCATGGGAGTGGCCATCACTGATGTACTTTTGGACCACTCATGGGAGTGGTCATAACATTTGCTTTCTTTTGTTTATTCGCATGAACTATGTTTGCTATGACGTGCTGCCGTTTTTCTGGCATCTGAGTTCGGTGATTAGGCGATCTGAAACCCTTTCTCTGTCGTATAAGTTAGACTTCGTCTAAATGAAAAATTGAATACGGACAAAACATGTCTACTTACTTGTTGCGAATAGATCGAACGTTTACAACGTTACTGAGCTTCTGTCACTGACGCTAAAATCTTATGACGCTTGTAACAGCGCGGGATGTTATAGTGTCTTTATTGGCGTCGTTTGGACTGCTTTGTCGTCTTGCGAGCTTATTATTCAAACAATAATTGTTGGTTTCTTTGTATGAACGTCGCATTCTTATTAAAAACTAGGAAAAATCCTGAAAAATGAAACACACAATAATGTTTGTCGTTGGCATTTCAACGACTTTACGATAACATGTTCACCATTTATTGAGCAAAAAACAAAAGACAAAACATAAAAAGTGAAGTACCACTTAGCGCTTGGCTAGCAGAAATATCTTTTGAGGTGGACAGCGTTCCAGCTACGCGGGACCATGGTGTCGCCGCGTCGAACTAGTTGATAAGCGCTATTGCCGACGACCATGCTGATTTGATAGGGGCCTTCCCATTTTGGACCTAGTTTACCTGCGTTGGGTTCCTGTGTATTCTGCAAGACCTTCCTTAACACCCAGTCGCCTTCAACAAATGACTTGGCTTGCACGGTCTTATTGAAACTCCTTGCGACGATCACCTTCCTATTTTGGACCTAGTTTACCTGCGTTGGGTTCCTGTGTATTCTGCAAGACCTTCCTTAACACCCAGTCGCCTTCAACAAATGACTTGGCTTGCATGGTCTTATTAAAACTCCTTGCGACGATCAGTTGTTGTGCTGCCATGCGTACCAGTGATGCGTCTCGCAATTCTTCTATGGTATCCAAGTCGTTGACCAGTTCGTCATGGCTTTGTTGCTCTGCCGTCAGACCGTACCTGGCAGTTGGAATACTTACCTCAGCTGGTAAGACTGCCTTGCAGCCATAAACCAGTGATAAGGGTGTTTGTCCAGTCGCAGTGCGTGGTGTCGTACAATTTGCCCATAGGATAGCAGGCAACGCTTCTGCCCATTTTCCTTCCTTAGCGGTGAGACGCTTCTTTAATGCGTCTATGATAGTCTTGTTACTGAATTCAGCTTGTCCGTTGGCTTGAGGATATTTTGGCGTTGATGTCAGCAACGTGATGTTCCACTCGTCGCAGAAATACTTTGTTTTATCGCTGATAAATTACGACCCATTGTCGCATCTAATTTCTAGCGGGACACCAAACATGCAAATAATATTAGTATGTATAAAATTATCAGTACGTAGCAAATTAAAGTTATAAATAATCAATACATACAATTAACAAACATATTACCTATAGAAGTTGACATGCTCATAACTGAACCTACAGATCTGCTTCTCTTTGACGACGAACTGGATGTGTGCTCAAAACTACTCTTCTTTCGTTTTGTACTCGAGTGATTCTTTTGTCGTGGTCTCCCTTTGGGGTTCTAGACAATCTCGGGCCTAAAAGCTGAATCACCAGGATTACGCAGATGTTCCTCTACAACCCGGGTAGCGCTCCGGAATACGGCAGGATCACTACTTTGAACCTGCTCAACCAACTCTAAGAAGTACTGAGAATCATGTGCTGCCTCAGATACAAACACAGGGTTGTTAACACCATCACCAATGATCAAAGAAGTCCAATAAGGATGTAAGTCTGTCAGGTACAGACTCTCTTTCGCCTCCAATCGTCTGCGTATGGCGCATGCACAGGGGATGGCATGTGTGGTTCTCAATGAGCAACTGCAACGCTGATATACCTCATAGGCTAACTCCCGCATACGATTTTCCTCCTGCAGTAGAGTTCTAAACAGTAATGTGAGACTCAACCATTTAACTGATACAAAGCCTGAGTTTTGTACAAGATCCTGTGTCGACGCCGACTTTCCTCCAAATCATTCTCAACCTTCTTCACCTGATTTTCTATCTGACTGTGAGCAATAGAAAATATGGTGTCCAATGTAGTTATGCTACTAAAAACCCAAGACTTCAGTGCAGAGTGTGCACTTTCACCTCGGCTAGTGCACGTGTTCCCAAGATGAACTACATTGTCCGTCCATGCCCTCACAAACTTCTCTTTGTACACAAGCCAAGTTGTTTCCACGTATTGGATTATTGTAGGCCACTTTCTGTAAACATCTCTCATATTCTCAACCTAGGCCTCATAACTCCTCTCATCGGTCGCGTTGACTATTCGATACCAAGTTCGGCTCACGAATCTCGGACCCGCATCGGTGTTGCCCATGATGTTATTCACTCTAGCCTGCACATCTTTGTTGATATGCCATCTACATAGCAAATGTGCCGAGTTAGGAAACACTTCCCGGATCTCTTTCATAAGGCCCAAATCACGATCAGTATTGAGTGTAACATGGACAACATTCAATCCAATAAGCAACCTAAACTTGTCCAACACCCAATTATAACTATCAGCTATTTCGTTGGCCATCAGAGCATACCCAAACATAAAATTCTTGTGACAAGGCGTCATCCCAATGAGCTCTAGAAAAGGCATGTTATATTTGTTTCTTTTATATGTTGCATCCATACCAACAACAAGCGGATAAGTGCGGAGGATATTTGCCGAACGAGGGTGCTCCATGAATGCCGCAGCCATTGCATTTGTCTCCTCGTCTTGCCTAATCCAATGAAGGTAGCCGCTCTCTCGAGCAAGGTGAAGGAAGTGTTGCATCACGTCTCTACCATCCATTGCTTCCCTTCTATCTTTTTCCTTCAGGTTGTAAAAGTGTCTCATATTTGGATGATCATTGGGAAATTTTTCATTCACAGCTTTCATGATACTAGCAGGCCTAACGTGCGACTTTATCATATCGCGAGCGAAAACCTTAGCCGCCGGACTAAGGCAGCTGATGGGTCGGTGGCCCTCACGGTAATGAATGAACTCATGATTGTGCATGCCCCTAATCCCCCGTTCTGCTTTGATCACCCATCTAGTTCGATCAGGGTACTTCAAATACTCAACCTTAACTCCCGCTCTACATCCACATGCTTTTGTTTTTGTAGCTACACATTCTGCTACACTATGATCCCTACCTTCACCCCGATATGATGCGCCCCGGTTACATTTCATATAAACATATGATCGACCACTAGGATCGTGTTTATGATTTGACATAATAACCATCACAAACGCGATTTCATGTTCCCTTGTCTTAACCAATCTTGTAGTTCCTTTTTCTCAGCCCATAGTGTTTCATTATAGAACATGTGATTATAATCTATATAATCACCCCCAAAATCCGGCAAAAATAAACCTATAATGTTTAACATTTTACTATTTAGACAACATATAATCAATATTATTAATAACTATTATTTACTTACTTATCGTAACTAATAATCATTATTATTTATTTACCAATCACAACTATTATTAACTACATATTCAATTTCTCAACTTAATAACAAGCATTCATAAATAAATTTTTGCAACGACTATTATAAAATTACTACTTATTATGAAAATAATTACAATAATATGCATACATATTTGAATAAAATATCAACAAATATTAAATAAATATATATTAACAAAATTAACAGAAATGAATGTACTATTATTCGCTAATTACAAAATCAATACTAATTATCATGGAAAATCAATATTCGGCATAAAATAGAGAGTACCGGATGAAAAATCCATTACCTAATGGAGGCAACGGATGAAAAATCCGTTGCTTCTGTGGAGGCAACGGAAAAGCATTCCGTTAAAGCAACGGATTTTTCATCTGTTGCTTCCATTGGGGTAACGGATTTTTCATCAGTTATATAATTGTTGGAGATTATGGAGAAATTTAGGAGGGAGGTTCTATTCTAAATCTGAGTAGCTCGATTGGGTTATAAAGTCGATTTGCTGGAGTTATATATTGAAAGTTGGATTACTAGTTTGAACTAATATGTCTGTTTGGGAGAAATGTTTGTTCGGATAACATTATGTAGTTGATAATGAATTAATTATATAGTGAACAAACAAGTAATTCTCTTGGTGGTTTTGCAAATGTTCTCATCAGTCGAAGTTTATTTTGGAGTAGCGGTTTGTGTAAAGTATGACTGTCTGTCAGCTTATGTTTACATTAGGTTAGAGCATGTGTGTTACGCTGCTTCAGCACATGTTTGATCACTTTTGTTTAGAGCCAATTATACATTGGAAGAAGGTTCAAATTGAAGGATTTATGTCCTCGACTTAAATGCAATTACTAATTATATTATGGATCGTATTATGGAGATAATAAATTCATTCTATTGGGTCGTCTATACGTCTTGCTAGAGAATGCTATAGAACTTTGGGTTAGGAAATTATAAACCCGAAGCCCAATATAATGGATTCTATTAGGTCACACAATATACTTGGATCAACAAAAGAAACCTAGAGCCCGTAACGGCCCTAGGGGTGGCCGGCCAAGAGGAAGGGAGAGGAGAAGTGATTCTCCTTCTAAGCTAAAATATATTTATCTATTTGGTTAGGCAATAAGGAGGATATACTAGATATCTCTTATTATTCTTCTCTCTCATATTCTTTCCAAAAGTCACAAAAACTCCATTAAAGTAGAAGAAGAATTTCTTCCTTCCAACTAGCATTGGTGGAGTGTTGATCCGGGTTGGTGGACCAACTAGAGGAATCACAATTGAGGTTCTTTATCCGGGTTGTACAAGCTTTGTGGAATTCACGCTTCAAAGGTAAATTCTTAACTATTATGTGATCCGTGAATGTATATGCATGAGATCCTGTTTTAAGTGTTTATGAATATGATTCATGAAATTCCGCTTAGAGTACTTATATAATCCTACAGTGGTATCAGTTTTAGCCTCTTGCATATAATTTTTAGGTCATAATAATTAGATTTATTTTGATGTGTTCATGACTAATTTTAATTTGACTAAGGGGAGGAATTGAATTATGGATTGAATAATTTAATGAAATTGATTAAATGGAGATTTAATTACTTACTTTTTCAATTACAAGTGGCCGAAAATTTCACCCTTTAAACCCTAAATTTTCGAAATTTAAAATCTGATTTTAGATTTCTAAATTTCAAATATTAAATTCATATTATTAATCTGATTTTCATGTTTAAAATTGTCTATGTATGAAAATAAATTCATGTAAAAAGCGTTTTATATGAATTAGAGATTAATTTATGTGAATAACCCTAAAATTAATTAAAATGGAGATTTTGATTTAATTTTCTGAATTAGGCATAAAAGAGTTTATGTTTAATTTAATTAAGATCACTAAATTAATTTGACAAATGTTGTAATTTTAATTTCCTTCAAATAAATATTAATAAATTAAAATTTAAGGAGGAGGAAGAGGAGCAGCCACGGCTGGTGGTTGCTCCGTGTGGTCTACCGACAAGAAGCCGGGGAAGGCGACGCAGACTGCCGGCGAGCAGTCGAAGTCGGCGAGGGAAGGGTTGGCGGCAGCCACGCGTGCGACGTGGGGTTGACGGCAGCCACGCGTGCGACGTGGGGTTGACAGCAGCCACGCGTACGACGTGGGGTTGCCGTGGTTTGGTGTTTTGTGGGCTGGCGCTGGTTGCTCTGTGGCCGGCGTCGGCTCATGGATAATTTTGCCGGCGAATTGCCGGTGAGGCTGCCTGAGAAGGGTGGCCGGTTTTTCTGGGCTTGCGTGAAGACTGGCAGTTTGTGCTGCTGTTGGTCTTCACAGGATTTTAAATAAAAAAAAATAAAAAACTTCTGAAAAAGTGAATGTAATCTACCGAGTTTTTGGGGCAATATGCAGTTTTTTATTTTGGAAATTTTAAAAACAGATTTTGAGAAAGTTAAGTAAACTTCAATTATGTTAATTATGTTAATTTTGACTGGGTCATAAATTAAAATCCATAATTTGATTCTTTAATCTAATTAAAATTAGTAGGCTAGATTTTATAGGATAGAATCTTTATGTGGTTAGGAATTACTTAATTATCTTATCCTCTTGCTTTAATTAAGAATATTTGATATTTTGATTGATGGCAAGAATAATATGTGATATTATGATGTGGCTTTTATATTTTGATATAATTGCTATGTATGACTAGTATGGCCCAAATTAAGTTAGAAAATACGATCTGCGTATCGTGATGTATTCTTGTAATTTTAAATACGATCTGCGTATCGTTAAGTATTTTTGTAATTTATTTAATTTAGTTATTATTTAAATTATTTTGATACTTATGTAATCCAAAGACGAGTCCATCAAGAGAAGGCCCATGGCTAAGGTGGATGGAGATCCATGAGAGTCCAAGAATGAGCCATTGATGCTTAGTTCTTAAGATTAGGGGCCATACTAAATCATTTTATTTTCACATTTTATTATTCTTTAAAATGCTTATAAGTTTATTGTATGTTGGTTGTTGATGCTTCACTAATTCATAACAACATAATAAACTTAGGTCCTGTAAATATTAAGGTTGCTTTTCCAAACATAAAGTACTTATCAAACCCTTAATTAATAGTAATAGATCATGCCTCCGCAGGGTGTTACCATTAATTTTGGGATATAAGATAAAATTGCGAATTTTACAACTTAGTTTGGTTGTCCTTAACAAAATTATCAAAAGCGTTTTGAATTTTGAAGCAAGAGATAGTTAAACATGCGATGTTTATCCATCTAAACAAGAGTTATAATTTGTTATAATTAGTAAAAGAGTTTACTTACCTTGATAATGTAACGTTAAAGATAAGGCCTCCGTCTGCTTAGTGTTGCATTTGATAGGATCTTGTAAAACACTTATTCAAATGGGGCATTAAAATTGAATAGGTGATCAACCTAGAAACCTTTGCATGTTTTAGGTTACTTTATAAACATAAAATTGAACTTTGCTTTATTTTTCTGTCTGTAGATACCATGTCTAATAACAACAACAACAACTCCGGTATCAACATTCGTTCTTTTCTGGAAAAGGACAGACTGAATGGTGAAAATTTCCTTAATTGGGAAAGGACCTTAAGAGTTGTTCTGAGGTTTGAGGGTCAAGAGGACGTCTTAGATACCCCACTTCCTGTTGTAACTGATGAATCAACTGAGGCAGACAAACGTCGTGCCAAACAGGTTAGTGATAAGTCTATACCAATCACTTGCTTGATGATAGCAGCCATGGAGCCGAACCTCCAAAAGAGGTTCGAAACCAAGGATGCTTATACCATCATGCAAGAGCTGCGGGCTATGAGACTAATAGGGAGATACTTGAATGTCACATGAAGCCGGGTCAAGCTGTTGGCCCCCATGTTTTCGCAATGATGGGTCTTTTCGAAAACATGGAACGACTTGGATTCCCTTATAAGGTTGAGTTGGCTACTGACATTATTCTCCACTCATTACCTGACAGTTTCAATCAGTTCAGAATGACCTACAATATGAATGAGTCTGAAAAGACTTTGCAAGAGCTGCATGGATTGTTGGTCAATGCTGAAAGGAACATCCCTAAGGTTGAACCAAAGAAAGAGGTTTTGATGGTTCAAAAGGGAAAGAGTTTCAAGAAGAAATGGGCAGGAAAGAAGGACAAAGGCAAGCAAGTTGCCATTGTTGCTGAAAAACCTAAGCCAACCGCCAAGCCAAAAGTCGCTGCGGAAAGCAAGTGCTTCCACTGTCGCAAGATAGGACACTGGAAGAGGAACTGCTCGGTATACTTGGAGGAAAAGAAGTCTTGGGCTTCCACTTCAGGTATATATGTTATAGAAATCAATTTGACTTCTACTTCTTTATGGGTATTTGATACCGGTTGTGGTTCTCACATAGTTAATGATGTGCAGGGACTAAAAAGAAGTAGGAAGCTGGCAAAAGGCGAGGTGGAGCTACGCGTTGGAAATAGAGCACAAGTTGCTGCACTTGCCATAGGGAGCTATAGTCTACACTTGCCATCTGGGCTTATTTTAGAACTAAATAATTGCTATTTTGTTCCTTCAATAACTAAGAACATAATTTATGTTTCAGTTTTGAATTCTGAAGGGTTTTGTTTTGAAATAAAGAACAAGTGTTGTTCCATTTCTTACAATAATATGTTCTATGCCAATGCTAAATTGATAAATGGCTTATATGTGCTTGATAGGTCATTACAAATCTATAACATAGATAGCAAGAAACAAAAATCAAATGATTCCAACCTAACCTACATTTGGCATTGTCAAATGGGTCATATAAACCAAAAGCGTATTCACAAGTTACAAAAGGATGGTATAATTCCATCATTTGGTTTCAAATCATTTAATGTATGTGAATCATGCTTAATGGGGAAGATGACAAAATCACCATTTACTGGAAAAGGTGAAAGGGCCAACAATCTTTTAGGACTCATACATACAGATGTGTGTGGTCCTATGAGCACAAAGGCAAGGGGAGGGTTTAACTACTTCATTACCTTCATTGATGATTTGAGTAGATATGGATATATATACTTTATGAAACATAAGTCGGAATCTTTTGATAGATTCAAAGAGTTCCAAAGTGAAGTACAAAATCAACTTGGTAAGACAATAAAAGCACTACGATCCGATCGTGGTGGTGAGTATTTGAGCCAAGAATTTGATGATCAACTAAAGGGTTGTGGAATTCTTTCACAATTAACTCCACCAGGAACACCACAGTTGAATGGTGTATCTGAAAGGAGGAACCGAACCTTGCTAGATATGGTTCGATCAATGATGAGTCTTGTTGATCTTCCGATTTCTTTTTGGGGATACGCTCTCGAAACTGCTACACACACACTAAATAGGAGCCCGTCAAAGGCTATAGAAAAGACTCCATATGAGTTATGGAATGGAAAACCTCCAAACTTGTCTTTTCTTAAGATCTGGGGATGTGAGGTCTATGTAAAGCGGTTACTATCAGACAAGCTTGCACCCAAGTCAGATAAATGTCTCTTTGTGGGATACCCAAAAAAGACAAGGGGTTATTACTTCTATAACCGTCAAGAGAACAAAGTGTTTGTTGCTCGTGATGGTGTCTTTCTTGAAAAGGAATTTGTTTCTAGAAAGACAAGTGGGAGTAAAATAATTCTCGAAGAAATTCGAGATGAGCAACAATTGGACGTGGTTCACACCATGTCAGAGACGTCCCGACAAGACGAAAGTCTAGTTCAGGAGATGACATATTCAACACATGAACCTCCTACCGTCCCACTTGAATCAAGTGAAAATCTTCAAGAAGTTGAAGAGAACATTTCTCTTGATGCTCAAGCCCCGCGTAGGTCTAGTAGAGAAAGGATTCCAAACAAGAGGTTGGTTGATTTAACTGAAAACTCTGAAATTATGATTTTGGAGAATTCAGAGCCTACTACCTACAAACAAGCTTTGACGAGCCCAGACTCTGAGAAATGGCTTGAGGTCATGAAATCCGAGTTAGACTCCATGTTTGAGAATAAAGTTTGGACCCTGGTCGACTTGCCTGATGGAGTTAACTCTATTGGATGCAAGTGTGTATTCAAATTGAAAACAGACAAAGATGGGAATGTCTATGTCTATAGAGCAAGACTGGTTGCAAAAGGATTCAGACAAATTCATGGTATAGACTATGATGAGACCTTTTCTCCAGTGGCAATGCTTAAGTCAATTTGGATACTTTTAGCGATTGCCGCATTTTATGATTATGAAATTTGGCAGATGGATGTCAAAACAGCATTCTTGAATGGGTTCTTGAATGAGGATGTGTACATGACACAACCTGAGGCTTTTGAGGATCTAGAAAATCCTAAAAGGGTTTGCAAGCTTCAGAGATCCATTTATGGATTGAAGCAGGCATCTCGGAGCTGGAATCTTCGATTTAATGAGGCAATCAAGAAATTTGGTTTCATCAAAAGCGAAGAAGAATCTTGTGTCTACAAGAAGTTTAGTGGGAGCAGCTTAGTCTTCTTGATATTGTATGTAGATGACATACTACTCATGGGAAATGACATACCAATGCTTGAGTCAGTCAAGGAATGGTTAAAAAGTTGTTTCTCTATGAAGGACCTAGGAGAAGCTGAGTACATACTGGGAATCAAAATCCATAGAGATAGGTCTCGAAGGATGATTGGACTAAGTCAAGAAACTTATATTGATAAGGTTCTTGCAAGGTTCATCATGGAAAACTCGAAGGGAGGTTTCGTTCCCATGTCACATGGCATATCGCTTAGCAAGAGTCAGTGCCCAACTGAGCCTGATGAGTTAAAGCGAATGAGTAGCATTCCTTATGCTTCGGCTATAGGATCTATCATGTATGCCATGATAAGTACTCGACCAGATGTTGCATATGCCTTGAGCATGTGTAGCAGGTTCCAAGCAAATCCAGGAGAAGAACACTGGACTGCAGCTAAGAGCATCCTTAAGTACTTGAGGAGGACTAAAGGCATGTTCTTAGTCTATGGGGGACAAAGTGAGTTGGTTGTTGAAGGTTACACGGATGCAAGCTTCCAAACCGACAGAGATGATTACCGCTCTCAGTCAGGGTATGTCTTTCGTCTAAATGGAGGAGCAGTGAGCTGGAAGAGCTCAAAGCAAAGCATTGTAGCAGACTCTACGACAGAATCAGAATATTTAGCAGCGGTTGAAGCAGCTAAAGAAGCAGTTTGGATCAAGAAGTTCTTGACATAGCTGGATATCATACCTAGTGCTCTGGAAGGGATTGAGTTGTTCTGTAATAACAATGGTTCTATTGCGCAAGCAAAAGAACCGAGATCACATAACAAATCCAAACATGTAATGAGGAAGTATCACCTCATTAGGGAGATTGTTGACAGGAAGGATGTCAGGATCTGCAAAGTTCACACGGATGAGAATGTGGCTGATCCGCTCACTAAACCACTACCTCAACCCAAGCATGAGTGTCACGCTAGGGCTGTAGGCTTGAAGCAAATGTTAGATGGCTTTAGATTGTACTAGGTTTATAGAAACTTGTTACAATGTAAAGACATGGTTTTGCTATTTATGTTTATGAGAATAAATTTTTATCTTATTTAATTATTGGTTTGGTATTAAATAAAATGTCCAAAATATATCTTGAATTCTATGGTTTTGTCAAATGTGTGATTTGATAAATGAAACACCATAAGTGAACAGAATTCATAGAATATTAAAGTTACTAATCTAAGTCATTAAACTGGACATATAAATGACTTGTTAAAGGGATTAGCATATAAGATTGATGTGATAGCGCCGTTTCATGGGTTATGGAAACATAGAGATTTTAATCAATCATATGGATATGTATAGTTGATACATAGTCGAACTAGACCTACTTAGAAGTTTTATAACTTCGAAATTATATTAGTAGATTCCTTAGACATGAGTGGAACATTACTTAGCCCAATGATTGGTATAACTTTGATACTGTCAAACGTTATGCCGTAAAAGGGGACTATAAAGGCAGCATTCAGGTTGTGCTACAAGTTGAGTGGGAGTATTGGTTATCACAAGATTGAAAAGGTCCTCCTATATGAGATAGGATAGGTGTCTTGGCCCTTAAAAGAGCGAAAATTGAAAAATGCATGGCCGTGCTCAGATGGAACATTCGATGATCATTTGTTTGTCAATTCGAACTCAGATTTCAAGGATTAGTTTAAAAATTAGTATGGATGATATAGAAATATGATCATACTATCAAATTAAGACATTGAGAGACTTGAGGAATTCAAACATTGCACACTCGTCTCGGACAAGTGGGAGATTGAAGGATTTATGTCCTCGACTTAAATGCAATTACTAATTATATTATGGATCGTATTATGGAGATAATAAATTCATTCTATTGGGTCGTATATACGTCTTGCCAAAGAATGCTATAGAACTTTGGGTTAGGAATTATAAACCCGAAGCGCAATATAATGGATCCTATTAGGTCACACAATATACTTGGATCAACAAAAGAAACCTAGAGCCCGTAAGGGCCCTAGGGGTGGCCCAAGAGGAAGGGAGAGGAGAAGTGATTCTCCTTCTAACCTAAAATATATTTATCTATTTGGTTAGGCAATAAGGAGGATATACTAGATATCTCTTATTATTCTTCTCTCTCATATTCTTTCCAAAAGTCACAAAAACTCCATTAAAGTAGAAGAATAATCTCTTCCTTCCAACTAGCATTGGTGGAGTGTTGATCCGGGTTGGTGGACCAAGTAGAGGAATCACAATTGAGGTTCTTTATCCGGGTTACACAAGCTTTGTGGAATTCACGCTTCAATGGTAAATTCTTAACTGTTATGTGATCCTTGAATGTATATGCATGAGATGTTTTAAGTGCTTATGAATATGATTCATGATATTCCGCTTAGAGTACTTATATAATCCTACACAAATGTCTCTCCGACCTCTGTCCATTCAGATATTTATGCCATTCTTTCAACATACGTTGTTGCTGGGTTGAGAACCACCACATTCTCCTGAAATAGGTATATTTCACTCAGTTTCTTAATACAGCAACCACCCAGAGTGGATCTCGCTGTTAACAGGGTCAATGGACCTCTGAATGTATGATGTCTACCAGTTAACTCTATCTAGATCAAACAAGTGCATAGGTTCTTTCCTGAAGTTTTTTAGGCCATACCTTATTGAAAGTTTTACTTCTTTTAGCTTCCGCTGGAGACACCCATATCGTGGACTCCCATCACCAGGCTTTACATGCTCCCTCTGCTTTTTTTGTGGAAGCTAAGGCTTGTCTTTTGGCGCTGCAATGGGATCACTCCCTCTCATTAACCTCTATTTTGCTCAAGACGAACTCTGAACTTTTAATTCGACATTTGAGATCCCGACGACTCTTGGATATCTATACCCAACATACTATTGGTGATATACGTCACGTAGAGAGCCGGTTCGCATGGTGTCAGGTCTTGAAGGTCAACAGAGAAAGTGTGCGGCCCGCCCGTCAATTGCCAACGATGATGCAACGCAGCAGGTTAACTGGTTCTAGGTTTAATGGTTCTCGTTTTTAATCTGTACGTTGTTTAGTACGTTTCTTTGTCGTCAAAAAAAAAATCATGTTAGGTAGAACTTAAAGGCTATGCTTAGATGCAAGAGAAGGAGGGGAGGAGGATATTGATAATAATAATCATAATACCGTACCAATGACAATGATACCAATGACAATAATAACAACAATAATTATAACAAATATAATAAAAATAATAAAATGTATTTAAATATAAGCAGCATGATATGAACTTATTTTTTCTGATCTAATCTGATATGAATCTTTTGAATTAGGGTAATTAACTAGGGAGGTATGTTAGTAAATTTACTTTAAATGATGGGTTAGCTAGGTTTTAAGTGGATTAAGGCCACTAAGTATAAGTAGCCAAAGTAGGAGGTCACTTGGTATAAAATTGTTTTTGGCCTGCTACGAAGTAGAAAAACCCAAAGTAGGAGGCCTCCATGTAGAATTTCTCATTTTTTAATGATATATTTGAGTTTGACTTTGGTTTTCCACTTTTTTTGGTAGTAGTTGATTTACTAATGGGAATTTAAGTAAATTTATAGGGGGATTCCATAGCTCCTCTTTCATTATATAATAGAAATATATATCATATATAAAGTAGAGTCCAAAAGTCAGCTCACGAGGTCACGACATTTGACGTCCTCATTGGACGCTATTTGTCGCGCTTATTAACTGATATGTCATCTTTTAAAAATAAATAGAGTTACAAAGTAATAAAAATATATGTATAAAGTCTAGGATTAGAAGAAATACCGTTGGGTTCACAATGAAAAACTTAGGTATAGTAAATTGATTATAACTTTTGATATATAGTTCAGAAAATTTTAATTTTTGTAGTATTGAATGTTTAAAACTACTTTAGAATAAGATCCATTTATACTATATTTAAAATTTTGAATTAAAGTAACGTATAAACAGAAATATTGACTATGCTAAAGTATAAGTAACAAACTAGCTACTATTAAAATTAGAATTAGGGCTTTTTTTACAAAACCTATTCATGTTAGAATTAGAATATTCAAAGTTATTACATTATAAATTTTGATGTTATATGTCGGACAAAAAGACGTTCAAATAGGGTATGTGAAAATTTCAAAAGTCTACATCACGGGCATTTGCCAGTGTCCCAAATACTAGTATATACTTCCTCCGTTTTTTAATAAGTGACACGTATTCTTTTTATGTAAATGTCACAATAAGTGACATATAGCTCAAAATGAAAAAAAATTTGTTGCTTTTATTACAAAATTGACATTACTACTTTTCATAAACCAAACTCCTTAATCACCTAACTGCCCACCTAACCCAAATCAAATTTAATCACCCACCCACCCTATATCTTCCGTAGCTACTCTTCTCCTCAACCCCTCTT
Organism: Beta lomatogona; assembly: GCA_947646795.1. Lineage (NCBI taxonomy): Eukaryota > Viridiplantae > Streptophyta > Magnoliopsida > Caryophyllales > Amaranthaceae > Beta > Beta lomatogona. Next base: position 478,292 of record CANSNZ010000554.1, read on the forward strand.
TTTCTCTCACCTCAAGCCCACCACCATTTTATGAACTAAACCACCACCCTTCAACCACCATCTTCCTCCTCTCTCACTCCCTTATCTTCTCTCACCTCAACCCACACCTCTTCAGCTCTCTCTCTCTCTCTTAACCGTACCATCCTCGCCACCCGTTCGACCACAGTCCTTTAGCGCGCTCTCTCTCTCTCTCTCTCTCTCTCTCCCCCAAAACTCAAAAACTCAAAAACTCTCTCCTCATAAACCCAGAAACAAAAATGGTGGTTGAGCCAAATATAGTAATTTCTTCTGAGGGAGGTGGTTGGCGATACGAAAATTGGTAAAATTGTTTGGTATGCTTCGAAATTTTGTAGATCTACATATTGTTTGGATCTTGTTTATTTTTGTTCTCTTTTAATTTTAAATGAAAAATTTCGAGATCAAAGCCACGAAAAGTGGTCGGCGCCGCCGGTGTAGTGGTGGAAGATGGAAGAGAAGAAAATGATATTCATGGGGTTTTAAAAGGAGAGAGAGATTTCTGGGTAATTTTGTGGTGGCCTATGGGTGATGTTTGTGGTAGCAATTTTTAGATCAAGTTGGAAGTGGAGGATAATGTATGCAACGGCAACCGAAGGTGGAAATTAGTGGTTGGGTTGGAGGCGGCAGCGGTGGTGGTTGGGTTGGAGGCGGCAGCGGTGGTGGTTGGGTTGAGGTGGCGGTGGTAGTTGGCCGGGTTGCGGTTGCAGTGGTGCTTGGCTTGAGGTGGGTGAGGTGCTTAGGTCCGATACGATGGTAGTTTTGGTGAGGCAAATTAATTTAGTGTAGTGATTAAGTTATTAATTTACTTGCCTTTATCTCTTAATTGTGGTCCCCAACTTTCTCTCTCTAGATTTCTTAAGAAGTATGCCCTTTCTCTATGTGTCACTTATTAAAAAAAGGAGGAAGTAGTAGTACTCCCTCTGTTTCCTAAAGATCTTCCCTCTTTTACTTTTCACGCATGCTAATGCAAAACTTTGGACACTCATATCTCTAATTATGTATTTGTAAAAATTATAAAAAATATTTATTAATAAAATACATATTGAGACGAATCTAACAAGATCCCACATACTATATTTTTTCTTACGTACAAGTCACAAACAACGATCAAAGTGAAACTTGTGAATAGTGAAAAATGTTAAATAGAAAAGATCTTTAGGAAACGGAGGTAGTATATAATAACCAAAGCCACACAACTTTTATTAGCATAAACTCCTGATCTGGAGAGAATTACAACTTTAAGCACACAAGACTCCCTTGAAGGAGAAAATAATAGACATTACTATTGCAATACAAACCATGAAATTGAAACAACAAAAGTATCCAGTGCCTTGGAATTCGAACATATAGTAAATTTGAAGTAGAAAGAAACAGAAAATTAATGTCGGATTATTGAACATTGCCACAAAGTGCAGTGAGCTGACAGCTTCCCAGAAAGGAGATCGAGGACTAAGGCCCTGTTCTTTTGAACTTATTATGGCTGAACTAAACTGAACTTATTTTATTTTTGCTGAACTGAACTTATTTTTACTTTTTTTTTGCTGAACTGAACTTATTTTTACTTTTTTTTGCTGAACTGAACTTATTTTTACTTATTTTTGCTGAACTGAACTTATTTTTTGAACTTATTTTTCCTAAATAATAATAATAATAATAATAAATTATAAATAATAAATAATAAATAATAAATAATAAATAATAATAATAATAATAATAATAAATAATAAATAATAATAATAAATAATAAATAATAAATAATAAATAGTAATAATAAATAATAAATAATAAATAATAAATAATAATAATAATAATAAATAATAAATAATAAATAATAAATAATAAATAATAAATAATAAATAATAAATAATAAATAATAAATAATAATAATAAATAATAAATAATAAATAATAAATAATAAATAATAATAATAAATAATAAATAATAAATAAATAATAAATAATAAATAAATAATAATAATAATAATAATAATAATAATAATAATAATAATAATAATAATAATAATAATAAATAATAATAATAATAATAATAATAATAATAAATAATAAATAATAAATAATAATAATACTAATAATAAATAATAAATAATAATAATAATAATAAATTAAAAAAATAAAAATATATAAAAATTAAAAAAATAAAAAAATAAGAAAATTTAAAAATAATTACAAATTCATCCTTATTATAATATTAATAATAATAACAATATTAATAGTAATATTGAAAACAAAAATAATAATTACAACATTATAGTATACTAAACTTGTTTTTGCTGAACTGAACTTGTTTTTGCTGAACTGAACTTATTTTTGCTGAACTGAACTTATTTTTACTTATTTTTGCTGAACTGAACTTATTTTTACTTATTTTTACTTATTTTTGCTGAACTGGACTTATATTTACTTATTTTTGCTGAAAATAAGTCCAAAAGAACAGGGCCTAATCATTCACACCAATCTTCAATCACGTGCCTCCGGCGGCAACCAAGTGCTCCACAACACCTGCCACTGAAAAGCCCGCAGCTTTCCCCGGAATTTTTGCAGGTTGGGTTCTCTTCTGCAAGAAGTTTGGAACCATGATATTAGTTTTATGTAGTTTTTTTTTTTGACAACGGGGAAAATGTGCATTAATTAAAAAGGAAGTACAGCCTAACGCTAATACAACCCTAATAACACAAAGAAACTAAACTGAGCGATACTCGCTCTTACATAACTATTACAAAAGCATAAACAATTTAAGCAAGGATAAAACCGCTCGATCTAGAGTGCTGAGAGGATGGCTAACTGTAGAGAAACTCTTCGGCTGGTAGATGACGAGCGCCAGAACCCTGACGAACTGAGTGGGAGGAGAGGGCTGATTTCACAAACGGGGTAACAAAACAACCGCGAGAATAGGAACTCGCTACAGGACCAATCCCATGGACCTTCTGTCACATGAGATTCTACATCCAGATTTCCTGGAAAAGTCACATTCCTTTGTGATTCAATACCCTTTTGGTAGGGTATTTCAGGCTTCTCCAGTGATGAGAAGCTCAAATGAGTTGACGAGCTATAAACCCAATTAACAAATTGGGGAGCCGCCTTCAGATTTCTTTTTGTCAAGGCAATGACTGATGAAATCATTACCAAGCGAGATTGAAATCTAACCATTGTTAGATCTCGAAGAACCGGCCGATTATCAAAATCGGAGAAAACGAACTCCATCCATGAAATTTCTTGCCACAAAAACCCTAACCAATCACTTAAACCAACTCCAACATCAAGACCAAAATTACCTCCAACAAGGAACAAAAGTATCAAGCAGCTTATTCTAACAAACCAAAGACCCATACTAATACACCCACACACTAAACAACTTAACGCACTTCCAACAACACACTAGGGGAAGGGGAGAGACGGAATACCACCAGAGAAAGTGATGATAAATTCAACACTAACCGGGGAGGGGGAAGGGGAAGCCCAAACTTATACCTACGGTACACTAACCGGGGGAGGGGGGAGGGGAGGGAAGCCCAAACCGAAACCGACACTAACCAAGGGTGGGGAGGGGGTAGGGGAAGCCCAAAAACACGACATCGGGGGGAGGGGAGGGGGATGCCCAACAAAACGGAAACAGGGGAGGGGGATGTGGAATCCGACGCACCACCCGGGGAGTGGGGAATATATGCTGGAAATGCGACGACAAGGGTGACTCGACCACGAACGGGGAAGGGGGAACGGTAACCGACGACGCGACTGATGGGGCTGTTTTGCCGGCGAACACCGAGCCGGAAGATCCACCAATAAACTAGACAGACAAGGGAAGGGGGCTATGAAAACCCGAACGAAAAGCGAAGTGAAAAAGAAAAAAAAAACACTAGTGGAACTCGCCGGAGAACATGCCGGCGGCTTGCGCGGCGCTGGAACTCCGACGAGTTCCTAGGGTTTGTTTTGGGGAAGGGGGTTTTTGAGGAGAGAAGGCAAAGAGAATCTGTACAGAGAGAAAGAGATGTTCTTCCTTGAGGCCGGTAGTTTTATGTAGTTAGTAGATGGTACTAGGTGGGTTTAATATATACTAACTAAAATATGAATAATTAGATATATTCTCATGTCAATCTTGATGATTATATTTTTTTTAGTTGGAAAGAATAATCACCCTATCTAAGATTCAATATTCACAGCTTCTTGGTCTAGCATTTGTGGGTCACGTATATGGGAGTAGGGTGAGCAAATCCCTGCCCCCAAACACCGCAGTTTGGAGTATTCGACTTTGTTATCTTAAGGTTAAAAGGTCAATTCCCTACCAACAACACTAAATAAGCTTGGTAATGTCTATGATAATATATTTTCAATAATATGTACATGAATTTTTGTTCATATATTTTGCAATACTATTTCGATATATAACACTGCTAAGTGGAAGAGATTAAAGGAAGGAAAAAATAAAAAGGAAGACAGCAAGCATAAGAAAAATGGACCTAGCCTTTTAACTTGTCTTATATAATGGATTTGTAAAGTTGTAACGAACATCACCATTTGTTACTCCCTAAATTGGAAATTGTTAGAAATAGTGTAACGATACAGAAAATAAATTTAGACGAGATTAATTTTTGTTCTTAGGATAATATTAGCCCCACTAATTAATGTGTTGATGGGATTAACATGCTAATTTACTATCGGGTCCCCAATCTGAGAATGGGTTTACATCCAATCATACATCTGCCATGAACATGATTATTACAAGAGAAGTTTTTGAAGGAAAGACAAAGAAAATTGGATTAGCCACATAACGTTCTGCCATCAATAGATCACTGACAAATAATTAGAAATTGTACCATTTGATATTGTCCAAATAAAAAATATATAATACATAAATAATATAATTGGCTGAAAATTAGTTGGTAATTAATATGTTAAGTTCTTTAATTAACTGGTGCACATGCTAAGTGTTAGTCTTTGATTAGTGCTATATATAAGCATACTAATAACTCAAATACAAGCACACCTAAAATTTGAAGGTATATTATCCCTCTTTATAAACATTTTTCTCCAGAATTTGAAAGATATTTTCCTCCTCTCTCTCATTCCTGACATCTTCATTCTCCCCCTATTAGCTTAATATTTTCCATCAAGCCAAACAAAGGAAAGCTACAATTCGTTTGCGTTTCCGCTGAAAAATATTTTTTATAAAAAAGTGTTTCCACATAATATGTTTTCCATCAAATGAAACAGCTAGACCCTTAGAAAAGGGCTCGTCGTTTATGGACAGATGCTCATACATCTGTTTTTACTTACCTGCTTTACATAAATGATTCACAAGTAAATCCCCCACAGCAATCATAGAAAATCCCACCACATTCAACGTTACCTTGACCGCAACCAAGAATTCCCGCATAAGTTTGGCCTACAAAATTTATAAAAGAGCGTTATTTGAAAATTTAGGAAAATTGTCGCACTAACCCAAATTTTGATTTGAACCGTTTACGATAGTAATCTCTCCGTCTCATATCATTTGTCATGTTTAGGTGGGGATTAAAATAAAGAAAAATCATTTATTGTGTTCTTTCCCACCTTTTATATTACTTCTGACCAATAAAAATTGAGTTCAATGGAACATTTATCATTTTTATTGTTAATGATTGAAAATTTATTCACCAGATACCCCCACTTTTTTCAAAATTCACCAGATGCCTTGTTGTTGACGTACGTTAGTCCTCCGTTAGAGTTTATTTACAAGTTTGCCCTAATTAGCCCTAAGTAATGCCTAAGTCAACCTAATTACGCCTAAGTCAACCTAATTAACCCACCCCCAACCCCACCCCCACCACCCCCCTCCTAATAACCCCAGCCCCACCAGCCCCCACTCCACCACCCACCCAAACAACCCCCAGCCCCCACCCCCTTCACCTTCCCCCGCAGCGCCCCTCCCCCGCAGCCGCGCGCCTCCCTTACCCACCACCCCCCAACCCGAATCCCCCTCCTCCCCCCACCCTTCGAACTCACGGGTCCATTACCCCTTCAAACTCGTCACTCCTCCCACCCCCTTCGAACTCGATGCTCCACCTCCCCGCAAAATCGCGAATCCCGAGCCCCCCACCCCTTCGAAATCGGTCACAATGTTGCGGAAAAAAAATCCGGTGGTGCCGCTTCGCTGGTCCCGCATTTTCGTTAGGGTTTTTAAGGTCGTCGGAGGAGTTTGGTCGTCGGTGTTGGGGCGCAAGCAAGGGAGAGAGGGCTGCGGGAGGGTTGCGGGGAGGGGCTGCAGGGGAGGGCGCGGGGAGGGTGGTGGGTCAGCGGTGGGGGCTTCGGGGGAGGGTGGTGGGGGGAGGGTGGTGGTGGGTCAGGGGGGTGGGGGGTGGGGGGTGGGTTAGGGATAGTTAGGGTTTTTAGGGTTAGGTTTAATTAGGGTTTTTTATGGTCAATTAGAGTTAATGATGACTAACCGAGTTAACCGCTGTTAGTCATTAAGGGCACGTTGTGTCATTTTTTTTAAAAATCGAGGGTATCTGGTGAATTATTTTAAAAGTCGGGTGATCTGGTCAATTTTGAAAAAAGTGGGAGTATCTGGTGAATAAATTTTTTTATCAGGGGTTTTGGTGAAATAACCGTTGAAAATTTGACAACTACTTTAGGACATCCAAAAAAAATTTGACAACTACAATAAAAGGAAGGGAGTACTTAATGATAACATAAATATACGATATCATAATAACAACACAAAGTTTCTCTCTTTCTATACCCCACAGCACGTATAAGGTGCGACTATCAATTGAGGAATGAGATTTTTCGTCAATAACACAATAAAGTTTCCGACAATCTACTTTTATAAATACTGAATAGAGTAACATTATGGTAATTGAAATTTACCTGCATAATTGGAGATAACAATGATGATCAACATGTTTACTAAGATATTCTTCTTGTAGGTAATCATCTTGGCTTCAATTTGAAGAATAATATTAAGAAAGATGATCAAAATCTATGGGTATATTAGCTAAAATGGGCGTTTGAAGGGATTTATGTACTGATCTCATTTGGTTCCCCCTATTTTATAGTGGTTTCTTCAAGACTATTGATACATCATACACGTATATTGGGGTTTTAATACGCTTCATTGATTCATTCTAACGGTTTTTTTAAGGGACACTCCATTATACTTCTAATAGTTTATCCTTTTTTTTTTCTCCTTAAGGTAATAGTTCATTCAAGCATTATGCATAGACAGCAATGCAGTATAATTTTCAATCCATTAATTATTTTTGCGGGGTTAGAAAATGTCAAAAAACATAGACCAAAAATATAAGTATACTCTTTATCTCTATTACATAAGGGAAGGGGGGAGCAACGGTGTCCTCTTTTGAACTGACTATTTTGTCCCCCTTCCCTTTCTAAATTACAAAAGGAATCTCAATACCAAAATGGGGTCAAACAAAGCCACCGGAAATTAATTTTCAACAAGCACTCAGAAATCACTTATATGAGGAAACTTTACAAATCACTCATAGAATTGATAAAATCACGTTGTAAAAATCACGCAAATCACTCAAATGATCAGGAAACTTTACAAAAACTAAAAATTAACTTACAAACTAAAACTAATATATTAGGACGTCAATACATACAAAAACATTCACAAAATTCACTTATAAATCATTGTTCTCAATAACCATTCACAATTACATACTCACAAAAATTACCTATAAACACAAATCTGAGAAAAACATAAGATTTTGACAGTGATATCACACATTCGTTGATCGGCGATTTGCAAACTTTCAAACAGGTACATAATTCTTTTAATCTTTTAACTTATTTTACATTAGTCGACTGTTATGTAGTTGAAAAAATGGAGATAATAGCAATTACTCCCTCCGTCCCATAATATAGTGCCTACTTCATTTTTGGTGGGTCAAACTTTAAAATCTTTGACCGAATATTCTCATTTGTATATATAAAAAAACATAATCATGTGGGATCTTGTTAGATTCGTCTTATGTGTAGTTCCATATATCAACTTTTTTATTTTTTGTTAATACAATTAAGATATTAAAGGTCAAGTTAGCTTAAGATGTAAAAGACTATATTATGGAAAAGGGCTTTTATATAATTAGACTTAAATTTGATTCATTTTCATATAAAATCAGAAAACAAGATGTGTATGAAATTTGATTCATTTATGACACTGATGAAAAAGTTGCAAATTTAGTTCTTTTTAAAAAAAAATTCCAATATAAAATTTTTGCCCAAAACTTTTGCAAAATATCTATGTTTAGAAATAAATTTTGAAAAACAAAACAATATCAAACCTTTTTGCGAACAACTTTTGCAAAAATCCATTTTCAGAAAAAAAAATTTACATTAATTTGCGAAAACCATTTAATGTGAAATCAGATTGTGTATGAAAAATTTAAAATATCATTTCAAATATAATTGAAACTCAAAGTGTTAAAATTTAGAAAAGGAGAAAAATTAAAAATGACCATTTCATGCGAAATCAGATTGTGTATGAAAAACTTAAAATTTCATTTCAAATATAATTGAAATTCAAAGTGTTAAAATTTAGAAAAGGAGAAAAATTAAAATGACCATTTCATGCAAAATCAGATTGTGTATGAAAAATTTAAAATTTCATTTCAAATATAATTGAAACTCAAAGTGTGAACATTTATTAAGGAGAAAAATTAAAATGATGAAAATTTTTAAATATCAATTTGTGAAATCATAATTTAGAAGTTAGACAAGGAAAAAAAACTGAAATTGTATTATACTTTTCGGTTACAATTTTGGGATCATAGAGAAATTACTGAAATCCATGATTTAAGAAATTACCTTTCTTTGTTACAAAATTGACCCAATTAGATCTACTGATGCTTAAGACTTGAATTGAAATGCTTGATTTTTTGATGTTGTTCTTTGACGTTGACTTGAAAATCTACTGTTGCATGTATTTCTTTGATGTTGTTCGCAAATTAGATTTACTGCTTAAGACTTGAAACGTCTGATTTTGTTATTGTATATTGCATACTTGGATGAACTGGGTGCCTTCAAATATGAATTAGGTTCCTTCAAAATATAGGTTGTAGATTTGTAGTGAGAGGAGAGAGAGAATGAATAGTTAGAAAAGTACTGAAATTATACGATGAGAGGATAGAGAGAATGAATAGTTGGAGAAATGTTTTTTTGTTGGTCTGATGGGTCTTCACTCTTCAGCGATTTAAGTGGCAAATAAGTATATGGACCAACTGTTCTCGGTTAACAAGCAATAATTTTTTTTTTAAAAATCCTCCAAAATTAAATCAGACAGGCAGTGCACAAGTTTTATTGCTCAAAATAAAAATAACCCAAACCTACCCATCATGATTCATTTGGATGGAATTTCAATCTATCACCTTAACTACTAACACATCATGTGGATAAAAAAAGAAACTACTCTTATCTAAATCAAAGAATTACTATCACAATTTTCCACTAACAAACCACTTTTCACCAATTATGTAAAAAAAGTATATTGCAAGTTAAATTATAATATCATATTTATATGAAAAGAACACTACATAATTAATTAGTAAAGGAACATATTACTCCCTTAAGAAAAAGGATAATATGTGAAAACAAAATTTTTATGTACTATTTTTTTTTGTGGGAAACAATCTTTTATAATTTTTCTCACAACTTAAAACTTTAAAACATTTTGTATTTTTCTGCGAGAAATCAAAAACTATTATAAATTATAAAAATGAATAAAACCAAAAAAAAAAGAGCATGACGATATTTAATAAAGAACAACATACTGATTATAAAAGAACGCGCATATAAGACTTGAGAAACAAAAAACTATTCAAAATCGCAAAAATGAATAACATCATAAAAAGAACATGAAATAATTTTATTCACAAAATGGAGGTGAACTTAAATACTAACTTGCATTTTCAGTTTGTTTACTACTTAGTATTAGGCCTAAAAATATATTCGCACGCATCGCGTGCACAAGAGGCTAATATCAAAAAGGGTAACCACTAGGTGATTTTCTTCTTTATTAAAATCTTTTTTTCCTCCATTCTCATTCTCTATTAGTCGACACAAATGTGAAAATATTTGGGCTATCTAGGCAAAATCTGAGTTGCATTGAGAAATTTAGTCGTTCAAGATAACTTTTGATTTTTTTTCTCTCTCTGGAAACCCTAGAGTTTCTCCTCTCGTACTGAGCTAACCTCACTGAAACAGTGAGTCTCCCAAGGCGCCGCTTCTCAGCCGACATTAACATAATTTTTTTCTCAGTTCAATTAATACGTTTACCGCCTCATCTCATCATTGCAACAAGTGTCTATCATACAAGTAAGGTAACCCAAATATCCCCCACTTCCCCTGGATTCTTCCCCTTTATAAAATTCGGATTTTGTAAGAGTAGGTAGTATAGTTCCTTCTTACAGGTATCTACTCACAGAAAGCCAAACACCATCTTTTACATTAAAGGAACTTTCTTTTGCTAGCTTTATGGATAGTACTAATTCACCAAACTCACCCAACGAAACTTCCCCAAATAATCATAGAATTATGGACCAGAGGATGGGAATACTTGTTAACCCACCCCCGATCCGCAACCTCAGCCTTACATCAACTGGGCCCACGCACTCGTGGGTATGTTCTTTGATAACTCCCCCTCAAACACAAGTTTGGTGTTTAATATAGTTAACAATCATTGGGAAACACGCCAAATTGTCCTTATTCGTCGTACAGGTCTGTACTTTATCTTTGAATGCGAAAATATCGAGGACAAGGAAGCAATTCTAGAAATTAACACGACCATAATTGATGGAAAGTCAATCACCTTCCGTCCTTGTGCTGAAATGCAAATCCCTACAAGTATAAATTTCAACATGGCTCAAATATGGGTACATATTCATGATCTTCCATGGTTTTTTCTTGATCCTTCATGGACGGTAAGAATTTTGAATCACGTTGGGTATGTGGAGGAAGTCGATAGTCACGGCCCAGGGTTACCCCGCTTCAACCCTATCTACGGGCGCGTCTAGTGATAGACCTATCATAACCTCTAATTCCGGGATGTTTTATCCCCATCGATGAACATCGGGTAGCATGGGTTTTTTTTCGTTATGAAGGTATTTTCAAGTTCTGTAAAGAGTGTGGATGTGTAGGGCACCACACAGGAAGATGTAACCTTTCGCTTTATGATGCTCACCGTCGTATTCACCGATGCATGAGAAACTTTGAACATGATGGCATGACAGTTTTGAGGACAAGAGAACGGGTTCCGCTGTATACAAATATGGTTAGGGGACTTCAAGACCGCTTTATCCATAGAAATCCAAGGCTCAACCTCCACTATGGTCCGCTAAATTACCAGGTGCCACGAATGGACCCTTATCACTTCCCGCATTTATTAGTAAACGTTCCAGGAAATGCAAGTAGCTCACCTAAGGAATTCTATGAAGCTACCCCCGATTTCGATGATCTGCGTAGGCAAGATCAGCATATGGGTTACTCAGACCAAAATTCACAACACCACACCAACCTACCCCCCGATTTTTCGAATGCTACCAACCGTACTCCGGTGAGGTGGGAGGAAGAAGTTCAATCCTTTCCCCCACAAGGGAGGAGGTCAGGGGTGGAGGTGGAATCAAGATTGTCCGTAGCACCTTCTACAGATCACCATGTTACAGGAACTCAAGGTTTTGACTTGAATCTTCCCCCAAGTCCAATATTGCAATGCGCCCAGAATCACCCAGAGGCACATATCCAGAGTGACAACCCAAATTCAAGGGGACTTTTTAATACTTTGGGTATCTCAACCTAGGCCCAGAGAACTTTAAGTATAGCAGGTAGATTGTGCTCCATTCAAGGTGTGACTAGTAGGCCAAGCCCAGATTCAGCAGTTAATGAAACACGGACCACTAATGATGTTCGAATATCTCCAAACCCAGAAGAAGGCACGTTAGAGGCGCTGGTTCAACGTGGATGGATCATGCGAGCCCCACCTGGGCCTGATGAGGCAGGTCCAAGCAGTTGGATGCAGCGACCCACCTCCCCTCACGATTTAAGGAATGAAGACAGGGCCCAAACAACTCAACTAGTCCCTCAACAACATTCCAACTCAAGTGAGACTGAACCGGAAGAGCTTCGCAACATCGCCAATCTCATCAACGACAAGTTCCGTATTTCTCCCCCTTTTTTAGTAGACCCCTTTAATCCTATTTTGCAACTGCAAATGCATGATAATCAGGGACATGAAGTGGAGGAGGCCCATTTGGATAGCCTTTATTCACCAACCAGTCTGTTACAGTTAGATGAGTACCATTCTGAGACAAGCAACGAGAAGGATCAAGATATGGGGGGCCCATCTGACCACCCCAGGCAACTTGTTTTAGGCCTTCACTGTACTTCGACTATGTTTCATGGAAAAAAAAAAAGACGAGAAAGCCGACTTACCAAGAGTATATCGTATAACAGTTTTCTGGATTTCAAAGGGTCATTAATGCAACAACATGATAAAAAGAAGAAGAGAAAGTTGGAAACTTGGGAATCAAAAGGTGCATTTAATATCTGGCTTCCTGATGATTATCATCAATTTCGAGCAAAGGCATTGACAGATCTTTCAATGGTCGAGAATATGGGGGTTGAAGTTGATGAGGATATTAGTTCTCGTGGGCAGAAAAAAAGAGCAGCGAAAGTTTCTCAAGAAGCCTCAACTGATTCTTGGAGCCTTAAAAGGAGCAAAATTAATTCAGACGCGGGGGAAGAAGCAACAACTTCCAGGCAGGACAAGATGATCCAATGGTTTTTCAGTTTGACATGTTCATTTCACTTACTGACGAAGATGTTACTAGGGATGTGGTTGACCCAGATCAACCACCGTCGGACCCATGAATATTTTGTCATGGAATTGTCGGGTTTGAATGCCAGAGATAGCCCGACAATTCCATACCTGCTCTGGCTCGTTTCATAGTTTCATCCTATGTTTTGTTTTTGCAAGAAACCAAATCTAGTGTCGAGTATGTAAAAAATCTACTTAGTTAAACTAGTCCTAGTACTGTTTGTGGAATAGATGTTGAAGGTACAAGAGGAGGGTTAGTGGTTTTCTGCTGGGGTCCCTTCGTTGTAGATGTGGTCAACAAGTCCAGGCATTTTATTTTCTGTAAAATATCGTCCTGGAATGGTAATATAAGGTACATTTTGTTTTTGTATGGGGAATCGCAACAACAACAACGTTACTTACTCTGGAATGAGTTACAATCCTTGCTGGATCCTTATGAAAATTATCTAATTATCGGAGATATTAACCAACTAAATCAATATTCAGATAAGTTGGGTGGATCAAACCTAATTCGAGGTTGGGAAGATATTGTGATTTGGAAACATGCTTTGAATCTACAAGATATACCATTTTATGGTCCTGGATATACATGGTGGAACAATGGGGAAGAGCCTGATCTAGTCATGGAAAGACTAGATAGAGCTTATGCTTCTAAAAAATGGTTGGATGAATTCCCGCAAACTATGATTAGAAATTTCCCAATAGTTTACTCTGATCATGTCCCCATTTTGTTGCAAACAAATCCGACTCAAAGGAAGAAAACTCGTTCATATCAAATAGAAAATTGGTGTTTAGTTCAACAGGAGGTGCGAGGTATAATTATGGAAATATGGTCTATGCGCATTGCTGGTTCGCATATGTACTCTTTATCACGCAAACTCCAACTTATCAGGGAACGTTTAAAAAGCTGGAGCCTCGACAAAAAACTCTTATGGGGAGTTAATTGGAAATCGATTTTTGATAAACTTCAAGCTCAAAGTAGTAACATAGAAACTATTTCACAAGGGGCTGAGATATTAGGGCATTGTCGTCAGCTAGTTATAGAAGCTTCACTTGCCATCACTTATTGGAAACAAAGGCTCAAAGATCATAATACACGTTTCGGGGAGCTCCATTCCAAATTCATGTTCAATAAATTAAGGAAAAGAAAGCAATGGAATTATATCTTTATGTTGAAAAACTCAAATGGAATTTGGGTGGATGATGCACAAGAAATCGAGTTACTAATAACGAATCATTTCCAAGATATCTACGTTCCGAATTCAAATCTGGTACATGATAGTAGTCAACATGGGGAGGACATTGATTTAGTTATGAGAGAACTCCATCTTCCAACAATTTCGGTTGAAGAGTCCTTCTCTTTGCAAGTTCCTTTCACTCCACATGAAATAAAATATGCTATGTTTGATATTGATAAAGATAAATCCCCAGGCATGGATGGTTTTTCATCATAATTTTTTAGACTCTATTGGGAAACTGTGGGTCATTTGGTTGTCGAGGCAGTCAATAGGTTTTTTTCCATAGCCTACTTACTGAAATACTGGAATAAAACTTTACTGGTTCTAATTCCCAAAATCACACCCCCGGAAGAGGTCAGTCATCTCCGCCCTATAAGTCTCTGTAATGTCATTTATAAGTGTGCTTCCAAATGTATGATCAATCGTATGAAGCCCCTACTGCCGCAGCTTATAGATGACTATCAAAATGCTTTTGTTCCGTGAAGACAAATGGATGATAATATCCTTATTTCTCATGAGATGATGCATATCATTAATAAACAACGTTCCGGGTCACGCTATCTTGCGGCACTTAAACCTGACATGAACAAAGCTTATGACCGAGTCAGCTGGTTGTTTCTGCTAAAGATATTGACAGCATATGGTTTTCCTTCAAAATGGATCCACTTGATACAACAATGTATCTCAACGGTCTCTTATAGGATTCTTGTTAATGGTTCTGCAACTAAGGCTTTCTCTCCAAAGTACGGGTTACGCCAAGGGGACCCATTATCCCCTTATTTGTTTCTTTTCTGCATGGATATTCTGTCAAGAATGACAACACTAGCAAGAGATATTCAGGCTTTTTAGGGGGGTCCTACCATCTATCACCTATTCTTTGCAGATGATTCGTTATTTTTCTTTCAAGCTACTAAGGACGCATGCACTTTTATGAATGACATAATTGCTAGATTTTGCAACATCTCAGGTCAAATGGTAAATCTCCAGAAATCCTTCATCAAATTTAGTCCAAATATTCCAGTTTCCTCTCAACAAGATTTCAAAAATATCCTAAAAATGCATGCGAAGACATCTTTGGGTTTGTATCTCGGGGCACCTATTGATATCCAAGGCTCTAAATGCCAACATTTCACACCTCTGTTGGATAAAATCTCAACCAGAATCTCACAATGGAATCATCGGCACCTTTCTCAATCCACTAAGTTGATTATTATCAACTCTATTCTAATTGCCTCAATCATTCATCATATTGCAGTTTTTAGACTTCCTTCTACGATCGCCAATAAGATTGACGGAATGATAGCTAGATTTTTCTGGAAAGATAAAAACAACAAAGGCATACATTGGAAACGTCGTATGATTCTTCATCAGCCAAGAGGCCTAGGCGGCTTGGGTATTTGAAATATTGATACTTTTAATACGGCTCTTCTACAAAAAAATGCGTGGAGGATACACCATAACCCACAGCTGTTAATTTCCAAAACCTTCCGGCAAACCACTCAATCGTCAATGGCCCGTTCCAACTATCAAAGATTGTCTTGGGGATGGAAAGGTGTGGTGCAAGCAAGCAAAATTACTGAAAAAATTTAGCACGTGGAAGGTGGGTAACGGGGTTAATATTATCGTCTCCAGAGATAAATGGGTTAATGGCCAAATGCCCATTTTTCGAGATGAAATCCCCTTACGAGAGGTAGTCCAGCTTCGGGTATCTGATCTTATTATTCCCAATAATAGGGGCTGGGATATACTAAAAATTCATCGTCTTTTTATCCCGGAAAGTGTGCGCATGATAAAGGAAATTGAACTTCCTCCGCAGACTGGAGCGCTAGATCGTCAAATTTGGCCGTTAACCAGATCAGGTGAATACTCTACCAAATCGGGATATGCTCTTGTATCCAGTGGCGGAGCCACGTAGTAACAAGGGGTAGCACGTGCTACCCCTGTTTTTTTTAAAAAAAATTGAGTATCCTTTTATAAAAATAAAAAAGAAAGAAAAGAAAGACAGAGGTTGCGTGCCAACAGCGAAAAGGAGAAGACAGAGGACAGAGGTTGCTTTCTTTGCCCCTTTTCTCTCTCCTCAGACTTCAGTACTCCTTGCCTCTTCTCTCTCATGCTCTGCCACTGGTTCTCTTTATGTCAACACTTCGTTTCAGATTTCATTGCTTTAAGTGAATTATTAGAATTCTCATTATCAAATGTGATTATTTCAGTTGAAAATTTTGGAGTTTCTTTTTGGGGATATATAATGATGAATATTTTTCGTTCTTTACAGGAGTAAAATTCATGGAAGAAATGAAGAATCTCCACCGTGCGGGGCTGTTTTGAGCGACGACAACATTTCCATTGTAGTCCTTGTATAGTTGACAAGCGTGGTGCTGATATTTTTCATGACCCTTGGTCTAATAAGGTTTGTTTGTTTTTTGCTTTTATATCGTGTTGAAATTCGCAAATATGTAAGAATTTAAATGTTTTGTCAATTGATTTGTGAATTTATGATGTGTGGATTTATAGATTTGTAAATTTGACAATTTGTGATAAGTGAATTCTAAATTGACATTTTGTGGTGTTGGTTGTAAATTATGGTTTGCTGATTTCGTGTTCTTGTCTTGAATTATAACGGTACTAAGAAATGACTAGTTGAATTAATTAGTTAATTCTTGTTCAATTGATTAATTGGGTATTATGTTATCAGTATAAATGCAATTTAAAATCATAAAGAAAAATCTAAAGGGCTATATTTTTTTTCCAGAAGGGATCCCTAATGCAAATGAAGATAATTCTAATCCAATGTCTTCCTCCAACTCATCCAAGCCAAAAAAAAATTTCTCCGTCAAATAATAGTTTATCTGAATGGCAGGATCATTGCTTCGGGTTGCTTAGTTTTTCTCAAATGAATTTTTCAAGTGGTTTTGAACTCGATCTGAACTATTGCAATTTCTTTCATTAATATATTTAGAAGTTTTTTTTTGGATTTTATAGCCTAGAATATTAGCTTTTTTAATTATTTTGTACTATCGCTACATTACGCTACCCCTAATCTAGAATCCTGGATCCGCCCCTGCTTGTATCCCAACAACAAAATGACATATACAGCATGACAACTCCAGAAACAACGAATTTTTGTCGTCTCATTTGGAGTATGAACATCATGCCAAAATGGAAACTATTTGTATGGAAAATTTGGCAGAATAGCATTGCTACTACGTCAAATATGTTTAGACGAGGTTTGGGGTTCTCTAAACAATGCCCCATATGTCTAGGAGACAAAGAAGATCGTCAACATCTTTTTAGACAGTGTCCTCTGGCTTGTGAAGCTTGGGAGAAATACCAGCTTCCAACACATCTCTTAGCGGACTCCCCTCTTACGTTTGTGGATTGGTTTATGGAAGTACATCTCTACTACAAAAAAGAAGAGGGTCTACATGGAACTCAGCTACCATCTTTCATTAGCATGCTCTGGGCAATTTGGATCACTAGAAACAATCAAATCTTTAGGCATCATCGTGCTACTCCCGAGCTTCTCCACCACCATATGAAAGACAACATAAAGCAACATTTGATTTTGTGTAGGGAATGCAGTTGAATGTAGCCCTTGAACATGGGCCTTCAGCCCCCCTGGGGTTCTTTCTAGCAAATATTGGCAGAGAAACTGAGGGCCTCCTAGATGCTAAGATCTACTTGGATGGTTCATGGGACAAGCACACCCACATGGGAGGGGCAGCATGGGTGGCCACGGTGCTTCAAGCGCGGACTACATTTTATCAAGGGATGAGCTTCCACGCCCCCTCGGCTCTTACTACAGAAGCTAAAGCTTGTCTACTAGCTTAACTATGGGCAAAAGATACAACGCTCTGCCGCATCTTAATCTATACAGACTCGCACAATCTGGTTCAGCAATTACAATCCCCGTGGGTGACAGATATCTCCATTCAACACACAGTTGCGGACATTCGACTGATAGCTCGTAAGTTCCAATGGTGTCAGGTTATAAAGGTAAGCAGACAAGAAGTTACCCCGCCCCATGACTTGGCAACTTTTAGCCGTAGACATAGAATTACTATTACCAACTACTAGTTTGTACGCTTACTTGCTGTCAAAAAAAAAGAGAGAGAGAGAAATTTAGTCAAAAGATCTTCACCTGCAAAGATCACAAAATTTTATTTTTTTTGGTGCAAAATAAAATTAATATATGAAGCGGACTAAAAATTCATTTACCACAAGATTTTTTTTTGGTGCTAGAGAGCCACTATGACGGGTGATAAGAATCGATCCTAAGATCTCCTGGAATCGGGAGGAAAGCTCTAACCAACTGAACTATACATCACTCTCATTTACCACAAGATTAGAGTAAATAAAAGTATGGGATGAATTCCTACTATTGGAAAAGAAACTTTTGAACTTATAACTACTCAAATATTCAAAATATATTACATTATTTATTTATATTTCCACTGTCTAAATAAATTATATCTACTATATTATATTTCAAAATTATAAATTAAAATTACATTAATAAACTACAAAAATTCATAAGTATTTTCAACTATTCAGTATAATTACATCTAATATATTACCGATCTAAATTGAGGCTACAAATCCATCATCAAAGTATTTCCTATCATGTAAACATCTAAAACAGAACATGTCAAAAATATATTCAACTATTTACTTATATTTCCACCTATTTCAAAAAGTACATTTGATATTCCAAATTTATAGATGATTTTACAAAAGAAAAAAAAAACTAAAAATTCAGATCTTGTGCTCAGGCGTCCAAAATAGATGCCTGATCCTATGGTTAAGCGTCTAAATTAGGCGCCTGACCACCGGAGAAGGCGTTTTATTTTGGGTGCCTGACCACCGGAGAAGGCGTTTATTTTGGGTGCCTGACCACTGGATTAGGCGTTTATTTTGGACGCCTGACCATGTGGTCTATCGTCCAATGTAGGCGCATACCTTGGTTTTCTGGCGAAAAAACTCATTGGATGCCATGACGCCGGACTTGGTTGTCAACGACTTCCTCTGATTGGTCAACACCTTGGTCAATGTGGTAGCCAAGGCCGAAGATCTTAGGGGAAAGGAGGGAATGGGGGAAACCATTTTTTGGGGGGGGCCTAATGGGAACCCCTTGGTAAGAAGAACTCGCTGGTCAGCCAGCCCAGTTACGCAGGTTAACTCTTGAGAGTAAGGGGTATATAAAGTAATCCTTACTCCCAAGCACAAGTAGGTAGTGGGGTTCGAACTTGTGACGTCAAAGTCACAAGGTGAGTTCCTCACCACCTCCACCAAGCAAGCTTGGTAATGAAGGAAACCATATGGGGAATATAATGAATGGGAAACCCATATATTTTTGTATAAAAATACAAGGTTTTTAAGTAGGAAAAAAATAAGGCGTCATCTAGCAATCCCCCTTTTTTTAGGCGGAAGATCGCCCATGAAGTCATCGTATCACTTGGAAATAGAACTATCACGAACCCTGGAAAAAATATGTGGACTTTCTAAATTTATGAGAAAAGAAGATCATTTTCAAAAAGTTTAGGTGGGTTGAGAAGAGTATTTGTTGTAACACATACTTTCGCAGAGTTCTACCATTTGTTATTTGTAGGTACAACGCATACTTGAAGCATTAATATTGTTAAGTAGGTAAAGGTAAAAATTATAAAAATTGATATCTTGAAAATATATATTGAGGCGAATCCAACAAGTTCTTACATGACAATTATTTTTACATATAAACAATACGAGATGGTCAAAGTGGAATTGTAAATAGTGTCAAAAGTCGGTATAAAGATGCAGTAGTTTGGCAAATTTCGATAAAGATTAAAAGGAAAACAAAGGGAAAAGAAAAGTCAACGTCGGAAAATGGTGGTCAATGGTTGGAATCCACCCAAAGGTAGTATTTAAAGAAAATTACAAGGTTGTTTTTCGCAAAAATGAATTTTTATCCAATAAAGAAAGCCAATATAATTAAGTGATTGGAATTTGACATATAAACGTGAAATATTTTTGTTTCCGTTAGAAATGAATGATGAAGTAATTTGTTTATTGTTATTCACTCTTGAGTACCGAGCACATGACTTCCTATTCATAAACTGGTTCCTTTTAACATGGTAATTTTGGCCTGAAATTCATAAACTGGTTCCTTTTAACAATCGAAAGTATATTAATAGGTCCTTTTAGACAAAAAAAATTATTAGGTCCTTTCCTACAAAACATTTATTAGGTCCTTTCTGACAAAAAACCCATGTTTTTATGATAGCTTTTTTGAAAAAAAGGATACCTTAAGAAATTAGTGTGAGCCACGAATTTGTCAATGTCAGCAGATGACATTTATGGATAATTACTATGGATATACTCACACATACAATATTTCTAATATGCACACATGTATTTGTAACACCCCGACAATTCTCTAATTTAATAAAATATATTTTTCCCACAAAACAAGAGAATCACCAAGGTATTATCGTCCGTGTGATAACGTATCAGCTTACTCAAAATTTTGCAGTGAAAAATAAATAACGTACTTGAAATCATTAATTAAACTTAAAAGATAATTTAATGTCTAAGAACCATAGTTGATTTCTTCATAAAATCCAAGGTTAGAATTTTAAATTTGGGGGGTCGTTACTAGTAAGCTAACTTTTCTTCCACTAGGGGAAAAGAACCATGAAACGCGATGACCCTGTAAGTATAAATTGTTTCAAAATCCAAAAAAAAATTGCTTTAACACAAGAATGAACCATAGTATTCTCAAAGTAAGTCAACCATAAAGTCAACTCCAAAATCAAACCAAAGTCAAACCAAACGTAAAAGGTAAAATCAATGAAACATAATTAAACCAAAAGTATAACAAGTATTAAAAAAAGGCCAAAACACAGGTTCTCCAAACTGTCTCCCAAAATCTCAATGGATACATCATCTTCAAACCTGGAATGGTCGATGCTATATTGATCCTGAAAGACTGATCGCCAAATGAGATCATTACAGGATCAATAAGGCACAGCCATGATCGGCCCACAGAAAAGCACGTAATCGGTAAAGTTGAGTACGTACATAATAAATAAAAAACATAACTTAACATGATACTAATAAGCATTAAAACATGGATAAATATTAACATAATAAAATATTAGACTCACTAGACTGAACTTGACTCCACAAAACCGACAATTTATTTTATTAATAAATTTAAATATATAGTCAATGGATAGAGTTGTCCAACCAAACCTTGTCTTCAATTTAGAAGATGAAGTACGCCCGCGACTCCGTACTCCCACGACCAACGATATCGAGATACTAATTAAATAAAAATAGGACAAGGTGATCAATCCGACCCCAAGGAAAGTCATGGGCTACCACCATGTACTTCTACTCATACTAGTCCAATACTTCAGACGTGCACAAGTCTAAAGCTTATTGCTATTCACTTTTCACTTTAAGTATTAATATTTTATTGGATGTTGGGACTCACAACAATAAGACAACCAACACAAATAACATGAATACACAAGACTCCAATTTATCTTAAAATTAAATATTGTGATCATACAACTCAATTGACCCAGAATAAATCCCATTTATTTATTGACTAAGATCAATAACCAACCAACCTTTATTTGTTGACTTAAATCAACAACCAATTAACCTGGCAATAGGTAAATATCCAACTTTACTAAACAAGGCCCATTGTCCTTATAAAGTAAATAATATAATAAATTTAAGAGAACAACATGATACATTTCAAGATCCAATAAACAATACATTTATTAATCCCTCATATGATTAATAAATTAAACGTTCCCAACCCACATGCTTACATCGATCATCCATACAAACATGTAATACTTCATAATAGGCAACATGCTTCACACAACAGTACAAAACATGCAAATCCACTTAAATATAAGCCATATATGAACTATAAAAAGTTCCCTACACGTGATACTATATTATTCCTAACCTTAGGACATGATACTAGTCTAAAAACACATAGGCATGTACGTACCTTGTGTAAACAATACGGGAGGCCACTTCCACAACCTTAGAACTCACTCAAGGTGAAATCTCCTCCTACCAAATAATAAAATTTTCACTATAAGTACACCAATAAAAATTCCAGCAAAGTATAACTTCTTTAAAACTCTTTTAAACTTACTTTAAAATAGTTCTAAAGATTAAAGTACTCAATTTTCATAAACTATAATATAGTACTATAGTTTTCACTCTTAAAAACACTAAAAATCCATGCTTACATGTTTAAAAACCTAATTTAAACATATACTATTTGAAATTTATTTACTTCACCAAACTAATTATATAATCAAAAATTAATATTAAAATAGCTAAAAATACAAACTTTAAACTATAATTCAATAAAACAATACTTAATTCATTACAACAATTAACATCATATATAATAATAAGAAAAGAGATGAAGTAAACCAAAAGAAGAGAGGAACAAAGGGCGGCCGAAGAGGAGGTGTCGCCGGCTGGGCTGCAGCGTCGGGACTAGCGGCGGCCGGCTGGCTGCAGCCGAGAGAAAAGGGGGAGAGAGAGAAAGAGTAAGAAAATCGGGTGAGAGAAAAAAAAAAAGAAAGGAGAGGGCCGTGAGTAGGGATGGCAATGGATCCTGGATCCGTGGACCCGAATCCGTTTTCTCGGATCTGGATCCTAAAATTTCGGACCCGTTGGATCCGGGTCGGACCTGCGTCCAGTTTTCATATTGTGGATCCGGTTCCGGATCTGGCCCCAAGACCCAGACACAGATCCGCAGACCCGTTTTTTAAAAAACCAAGCTGGGCTTGAACGCGGTGCTTCTAAGCCTCTGATTCTCTCAAAACCCAACAATTCATTTCATTCTCACTCCTCCCCTTCAATTTTCCTAAACCCTGACCCCCTTTCACAATCCCTCTCTCCAGGGACGCAATACGCCATAAATTCCGGCCACCATTTCCACCGCACCAGTTCAGGCCACCAGTTTCTTCTTTTCTTCGCCATGTTTCCACCGCCAGTTCCGGCCACCAGGTTCTTCTCTTCACCGCACCAGATTCTTCTCTTCGCTGCACCAGGTTCTTCCCTTCGCCACGCCTTCCACCGCATCAGTTTTCTTCGCCGCGCCTTCCACCGCACGCGGGCCTTTGTCTTTTTCTTTCTCGTTTGTAATTTCCTAAAAGAGTGCTTGAATTGGATGGGAGGAGTTACTGTAGGTGGAGTAGACAACATTTTTTATTTTACCAATTGTGATTTTTACTTAATTTTTTTTCTAAATATCATACAAGTATCAATTAGTTTTTTATTGCTGAATTTGGAATATTGTTGCTGCATTTATTTTTTGAATTGGTAATGTTGTTGCTGAATTTTTGTTTGCTGTAGACCATTTTGTGGTTTAATTGTGGGCAGATCCGTAGGATCCGTCGAATTTGGATCGGGGTCCAACCTTTTCAGACCCGTTAGATCCGGGTCGGATCTGGATCCAGCGTATGAAAACGGGATCTGGATCCAGGTCCACCTGGACCCGGTCCAGATCCGATCCGTTGCCATCCCTAGTCGTGAGAGTAAGAGAAAATTAGGGTCTAGGGCTTTGTTTCCTAAGTTTAATGAAAGGCAAAATTTGTGAGGAAGTAGTGTATTTATAGGTTTCCATTAGAGTCTAATGGCTAATGGGCTTGTTTGTTTAGTTTAATGAAAGATGATGACATGAAAAGGCTACAAAAGGTTTAGGCTCCTCTAACCCAATATTAAATTTATTTGTACTACTTCCCAAACTTATTTAAATTTATTGTTGACTCTCAAAGTCCATCTTAAAAATAATTTAAATACTTTGACTATTTAAAACATTAAATAATCATTGACTTTAAAGTAGTCAATACTCAAGAATTTAATTATTTAAATACTAAAAATACTTATAAATATACTTTAAATATATTTATAAAATTCATAAAATTGTGGGGGATTACCGTATTTAAAGCAATTTTTTATATTTTTCAAAATTAGTTATGGATTATTTTCTAAATTACAATTTATAAATTTTGAAATTGATGTTTAGCAGGTTTTCAATGAACAGTATTGTTTTTTTTTTTTTGAAATCTCAGAGCAGGGAGAAAGAGGAAGAAGAAGAAGGGTAGGGGTATATGCACCCTCTCTTCTTTCCTTCCCATCCTTCCACAATTTCCGTTCTTAATTCAGGCACCACCACCAGATTTCTCCTCTTTTGTCATGGAAACTTCCAAATTTTCCGGTTTAACCAACCAAAATATGGTATTTTTTAAGAACAAAAAAAATTGGAAGGTAATGGTGGAACCGAAATATTTAGGCGGTTCCGATAAACAGTGAAGAAAGGAGTGTGGGGAGGGTCGACAGGGGCAGGGGGGAAGGGGGGAAGGGGGAGAGGGGAAGAGGCAGCAGGGGTGGGAAGCGACGAAGTGAGAGGAGATAGGGAAGGGGCAACTGGGACAGGGGAGAAGGGGGGGAGAGGCGGCGAGGACAGGGGAGAAGGAGGATGGACGTCGAGGGTGGGGAGAGGGTTGCCTGCCTACGGGGGTGGGTGGGGGTCTAGGTGGGCGTTTGTTGTGGGGGTGGGATCGAGGGGGGGGCTATAGGAGTGGGGGGTGAAGTAGTAGTGGCTAGATGGTGGTAGCTATGGAGGAAAATATTGTTGACGTAAATTGTAAATTGTTGAAGTAATATTTTTTCATGGATTATAAACTAAATTCTTATATTAAAGTTATATTTCAGAAAATTATAATTGATATTTTTGTATATCATATCAAACTTAATATAAAAACATTAATTTCAGAAGTTATGGAGTATAATTTAGTAATTTACCTATAACTAATTTTGAAAAGTCAAAACTGCTTTATTTGACGATATCTATATTATCTAGCTACTGCTGACGTGTACAAATGATTGGCTCACATTAAAGTATTGTGATAGCCTTTTTCTTAAGAAGACTACTGTAAAATTTTCACAAACATAAGTTATAACTTAGTGGTTGGATACTCACTTACAAAAAGATTGACGGTTCGAGATTTTTTACAAACATTTTAATTAATTTATGAGTAACAAGAAACTATTTCATGAAAACTCATGCCTATGACATAGCACCATATAAGCATTTGGGAATTGATAGAAGGGGGTGATACACGGAGAACTACAATTGTGTCCTATGCAATATAATAATATGCATAGATATCAATATTTTTATATCGGGTCATCGAAAGAATTAGATACTAATTTAAGTATACGTTTCCACCATTGCATGTATTTTAGTTGATGGGGAGAGAAATGCAAATTCAATTGACTTTTCTTTTGTGTGTCCATTTTAAATTACATGGTGTTGCTAATATACCTTTTTCATCCAAAATTTGATGTGCCAAAACCATTTAGCAGTGAAATTGGAATTTGTCTATAGAAGAGGGAAAATAGCTTGGTATAGTGATTATATTATATAAATGGATGTTCAAGGGATCGAATCCTCATAGACAATCTTTTTTGGCCATATAATATAGAAAGATATATATGATATTAAAATTTACGTGGCTCATTTCAGTGTATAGAATGAGATGACATAGCGGGATACAAATCACTCCCCACATGTTTTAATAAATATATAGATATAGTATTATTTTAGAAATTATCGCATGTTCCACACATGTATAATTGATACGTCATATTTATATATAGTTTTAAGGTTCGTTTAGGTTGCATTTTAGAGCCTTTAGATTCATATTTAGGTTCATATTAATTGCATCAATTTCTTAAGTTATGTTATTCTACTCTTATTTGGTATGTTTTCGTGTTTTAATGAATTTCAGGTATTGATAATGCATTTGGAGTATGATTAGCTAAACTTGAGGATTAGAAGCATTTGGAGTTATTCATAGCTATAGTAAATAGTTTGTACTTTACAAGTTACAATATTCAACCTTTTGTTTCAAGAACTCTAATGATTAACTTATAAATCTTCTAGAACATTTATTAATTTTTTATTATCTTGTGACACCACAACTAGTAGTAGTAGTAATAATAATAATAATAATAATAATAATAATAATAATAATAATAATAATAATAATAATAATAATAATAATAATAATAATAATAATAATAATAAAAGTATTTTAAGTCAATACTTACAAATAATAGATACGAGATAATAATGCAGTAAATAAATTTTGAAAGATAAATTTCATTAATTGAAGGCTAAATGACATCTACAATAATAGGTATTAAAGAAAAGCAAGATTCAATCAATAATATCAAATCAAATTCATTTTCGGAGAAATTACAATGAACCAGATCGAACAATACAACGCAGCCCCCTTGTATTTGCTGAATTAGACAGCTATTGATGAGGAAAATATATCATTCTGACATAGTTTGGAGAATAACATTTTTTATTGAGCCATGTTAAGTGCATCCGAGTTTTTCCAATACCTTCATGTTGATAGTCTTGAACTTCAACCAATGAGAACAATTTCCCATACCTAAAGACAAACAAACTATACTCACAACTCCCATAGGGGAGAAAGAGTTCTCCATAACAGAGACTAAAATCTTCATTGCATGGCTCAATAAACTCATAAAAAGATACTAATTTATTCAACAAAACAAGAAAATAAAATAAAAGCTGAAAACAAAAGAGGAAAAAGGGGCTTACCATGGATAATATCATCCATGGCAGCCCTTAACCGATGAAGAAGGGGAAGGAGAGAAAAGGTGGGCGGCTAGGGAGAAATTAGGTTTAAAGAGGTGTAGATATCTATTCTAGCTAACTCGAAACTTTAGTAGTTTTATATGCGTTAATGGAGAAAAAACGTTTGTTTACTTTATAGTGAGGAATCATAATTGACAATAATTCGTGTTGGTTTAGGTAGGGTCATTTTAGCTTGCGTCAAATTCAGGTCGGGTTCGAGTCATTTCAAGTCTCGGGTCAATATGGGTTTGTCATTTTCGAGTCTCAGGTCGAGTAAGTCGGTTCAGTTTTGTAAGGGTCACGCAGCGAAAAATGCCTTACACTAAGAAAGGATTTGGAAGGAAAAGAAAGGAAGTGGAAAGAAATTTATTATATTTCAATGTTTGGTTCATTAAAAAAAAAAGTGAAAGGAAATGGAAGGAACTGGAAGAGAGACTCTTTAATAAAATTTCACTTTCTTTTCCTCCCAAAAGTGGGGGAATTTGGATGAAAAAATTTCACTTTATCTTCCCTCTTTTCCTTTCTCTTCTCTCTTCCTTGCCTTTACTTAAAATGAACCAAACAGGCTGTAAGCGTTGTTTGCTTAATGTTAGTTTTCACTCTCTCGTCTCACCTGGCAACACTGAGAGAACAAGAGGAGGAGAGAAAGACAGGGGAAGGAGTTGAAAAAATTGTAGCTTGAAGCTGAAATAAATGGCAGCCTCAGGTTTATCAATCACTGGATGCATTATCCCCTCCACCCGATGTCAATCCTTCTTGACGCAACATTCCGCTTCTATTCTGCAGTGAGTTCACAATCTTCACATAATTTCATTTCCATATATCCCTCTATTATCTTGTTTCTATGCTCTCAATTGTCCAAAGTTTCGATTTTTCTTTCTGGGTAGTTATTGTTTTTTAATAAAATTGGGAAAGTTATTGTTTGATATAAAATTGATTCATGCCCTTGTTCAAATTGATTATACTGTAATTTTTGCAAGTTGTCATATTTTAATTTTTAAATACTTTGTACATTACTAGGGTGTCTCTTTCGTTTTATCCCTCTTTTTTGTACGGAAATTATGTTGCATCTTGTACATTTTACCAAATTTATGTATTAGCATGATCTTTTATTTGGTACTCCTACTAATTGGACAATTGAGCTGTGCTTCAAAAACATTGATTAATTTAGAATAGAATTGTTGGAGATGATGGAGAAATTTAGGAGGGAGGTTCTATTCTAAATCTGAGTAGCTCGCTTGGGTTATAAAGTGGATTTGCTGGGGTTATATATTGAATTTTGGATTACTAGTTCAAACTAATATGTCTGATTCGGAGATATGTTTGTTCGGATAACATTGTGTAGTTGATAATGAATTAATTATATAGTGAACAAAAAAGTAATTCTCCTTGTGGCTTTGCGAATGCTCTCATCAGTCGAAGTTTATTTTGGAGTAGCAGTTTGTGTAAAGTATGACTGTCTGTCAGCTTGTGTTTACATTAGGTTAGAGCATATGTGTTAGGCTGCTTCAGCACATGTTTGATCACGTTGTTTAGAGCCAATAATACATTGGAAGAAGGTTCAAATGTCTCTCCGACCTCCGTCCATTCAGATATTTATGGCACTCTTTCAACATAGGTTGTTACTGGGTTGCGAAAGATCACATTTTCCTGAAATAGGTATATTTCACTCAGTTTCTTAATAAAGCAACCACCCAGCATGGATCTCACTGTTGACAGGGTCAATGGACGTCTGAATGTATGATGGCTACCAGTTAACTCTATCCAGATTAAACAAGTGCAGAGGTTCTTTCCTGAAGATTTTTAGGCCATACCTTATTGCAAAGTTTTACTTCTTTGAAATCATGCTAGGTAGAACTTAAAGGCTATGCTTAGATGCAAGAGAGGGAGGGGAGGAGGATATTAAACAAGCTATGAATTAATTGGTCTTCACTGTTTGCAATAAATCAGGTCCAAGTTGAGTTGGAAAGCTGTTTTGAGTACACTAGATAGTAGACACAACAAGTTATGTTGATCAGGTAGTAGTTGACCCTAGAGCATCTTGTTATGAGCGTATTAATTGTTTTATACTGGAACCTTATTGAGTGCGTTGGTATCGGCTCAAATGAATTTCTATTGTGAAGCTGACTAGGCAGTGGAGTAGCTAGCTAATTTGGTGCATACTCAAGGACTGCTGATAAATTCTGACTTATTTTTCGGCAATTCTGTTCATTGTCCATCTGTAAGAGTAAGCAATTATTTAAATTTCTTATAGCGTTTGGAGCAAGCTTGTACTTTTCCTTAAATGTCTCAAATATTAGAGGACCCCTGAACTATCCCTTCTGAAACAGAAAGTCCAAAACAATATTGAGCTGGTTAGCTACAGTGCAAATTTAGCAAGTGATTTGTATCCAGAATCATAAATTTTATAAAGCTCTTCTCTGAATGTGGTATAAGCTTTCTCATCCCATCATTATGCTGGGCATATATATCTTGGGATGATAAAGAAGATAATGTACTGGAATGCTGTCTGTGCTGCTATACATGAATCTATCTTGCTGTCGTGCACTCGTGCTTCTTTAGCAGTCAACTTACTGTTATATTCCATTTTGAACAGTTTCACTTAACATGAAGTCATGAGCATAGGGGCTTGGCACCACTACTTGCATGATACGAAATGTTTATAGGTTTATAAACTCTTTAGAGTTATTGATACATTTGCTATATTCACCACGGAGAGTGTGTAGCCTAGCTTCCATTGCTGTAGGACATCAATTATAGCTGACAGACATACTTACCTGTTATTTTTGTTTGCATATCTGTTAGTTGTGATAGCAAAACGACAATACGAAAGTTAGGAGTCAATTGAATGGCTATTATTCCTTAAGGAAAAGCTTATACTATAGCTGGTCCAACTGTCACCCTTCTGCTTCAGTAGTAGACTAGTAGTTCTTTTACTAATTGTCTCAGTTTCACATTGTTGCTCCCAAATCTTTTAATATAAGGGAAATAAACTCTAAATAGTATATACAATATCTTATATTTGTAGTACATTTGCTTTTAATATCCTTTGTGCTTGTGAATCAAAGTTGTAGTTAATGTTATGCCTTTTTTTTTTTTTTTTTGAGGTGGTAGTCAATGTTATACCTTGTAAGCGAGATGTGAATAATAAGTCAACCTGAGATGACCTCTTCTTCATTTGTTCTTCAGATGGTTGTCTTAAAATTGTATATTTTATGGCTCTCTCTTTCAGATGGAATTTTATTGGACAGCAGCATTCAAAACGGTTTACGAATTCAAGGGGTGCGTTTCGTATGCTAGCCGATCCCAATGTATGCATTTAAGGATTTCACTAATGTAATAAGGGTTTAGTTGATTTGCATATGATCTAGATTTTTTAGGTATGTGATTTGTTATTGGATCAACTTGCACAGAGTTGGTTAGTGACAATTACAGATTGGCTAATGATATTTCTGTCAGATCAACTACTATAGTTTCACCCATTTTTGGAGGCTAGTACTCGTAGCTGGAGTCAAGTCAAT
Organism: Beta lomatogona; assembly: GCA_947646795.1. Classification (NCBI taxonomy): domain Eukaryota; kingdom Viridiplantae; phylum Streptophyta; class Magnoliopsida; order Caryophyllales; family Amaranthaceae; genus Beta; species Beta lomatogona. The sequence goes on from CANSNZ010000554.1 coordinate 508,594, forward strand.
TGTTAGGTTTTGTCGATCAATGTTCCTTGATTTAACTTAGACTAACCTAAAAAAAGGGCTCTTGCTAATTTTGTAAATAAGAACTTGAATTTTTCTATGTTACATCCACAATTACTTTCATGAAGAATTTCAAGTGAAGACTCTATTGGTATGGGGGATACTTTAGATCTAAAAAAGTGAAGAATTGTTATGATATTCTTTTCAATACCTTCATAATGACCCCTAATCAAATTTGAAAGGGAGGTTCTGATAGCTTGAGGGCATGCTTTTCTCGACTTTGCCTTCCTTTTTGTATGTGATAGTCCCCTGGTTTTCTTTTTAACACATGCCTTTATTACGCGTCGAAAGGAAGTAAAAAGAAGAAAAGAGACAGGTTCAAGTTGATTTTATTGTAGCTTTTCTCTTGTATTTCTTCAAGATTGAATTATGTTGGTGGCAAGATTATGAGTAGTTAACAACAAGATTGCTTTGCCATTTGCAAACATGAATATTAATTGGGAATTCTACATGGTAGCCTCCTACTTTAGATTTTTCTACTTGGTGGCATGCCAAAAAAAAAAAAAATTATACCAAGTGACCTCCTACTTTGGTTAATTATACTTAGTGGCCTTAATCCACTTAAAACCTAGCTAACCCGTCATTTTAAGTAAATTTACTAACCTACCCCTAGTTAGTTAACCTCAAAACCCCCATCCCTCCTCCCTAAAAAAACATCCCTTTTGAGTTATGATCATCATAACTCAACTTCCCCTGTCATATTTTTCAGGCTGTAGCATGGATGAACCTGGCAGCCGGGTTCTTGTTGGGTTCGACGAAGATCGAACAAGCGTTTTCATTGATGTATTTTTGTTTAGTAGACATACCTGCTAATGGATAAAAAAGAACAAGTGCAATTGAGAGTTAATGTTTAAGCTTGTCTAAAAAGTTTAATAAAAATGTGGTTCGATCTGTTCCAATGTTTGTAGAATTAAGTGAAAAAAGACCTTTTTGTATGGGATCAATTGATAACATGATTAAATCAGTGGGTCCTAAATGGTAAGGCTTTTTCATGGCTTCAATCTCATATTTCGGTTTTACAAAGCATTCTGGTTGGACTTTGATGGATATTTCTTGTTGTTGAAAGTTTGTCATTTTGGTTTATTTCTCACACGAGGCGTACAAAATGATTTTATAGCTCTCGATGATTAATAAAATAAGGCTTAAATTGCCGAATTTAGACTCAAATAGTCAAAACATATGCATAGAAAGTATGAGTTGAAGTATCATTCACGTTTGAATGTTGGCAACGTCGGCAGTAAATTTGTTCGAAGTCCGAACAACGGAGGCAACGCCAGCTTGCATGAAATTCTTGTAGAATATAAAACACTAGAGAAATTATTGAAGTCCCTAATTGCACGAAATATACCTGATGCGTTGTGAAAAAGAATGAAAAATATGACAGGGGAAGTTGAGTTATGATGATCATGAATCACCAGGGAAGGGATGGATTTTTTGTAGGGAAGAGGGAAGGGGGGTTTTTGAATTAGGGTATTAACTAGGGGATAGGTTAGTAAATTTACTTTAAATGATGGTTTAGCTAGGTTTAAGTGGGATAAGGTCATTAAGTATAATTAGCCAAAATAGGAGGTCACTTGGTATAAAAAAATTTTTTGGCTTGCCACCAAGTAGAAAAATCCAAAGTAGGAGGCCACCATGTAGAATTTCCCGTATTAATTATATATCTGCAACATGGTGGTCTTTTCACAGCTTTTCAAAGTTGATCTGTGTTTCTGAAGATTGCATGACACCATAATTTACAAATACATGTTCTATCTAAAGCTTCACTGTCTAGTTTATATCCCTCCTCCCCCAAAAAAAGTTCAGGTGCTGCAGGCTCGGATGGTAAGAGCATGAATGTTTTGTTTCATTTATTGCTAGGTTTATGAGGTTTTAATATCCTGTTGCATATCGATACACTCACCGCCTACTCCCTCCCTTTCTTTTTTTCTCTGCTGTTTAAGTAGATGAGGCACTACTATGCCTGTATGAGTTAAATTCTTTCTACTACAGGTTTCTTCAGGAAAAAGCAGTTTTAGGAAAGAAGTACTTATGGTAGATCCAGTGGAGGCCAAGAAATTAGCTGGACAACAAATGGTAGAAATTAAAAGAAAAGAGAAATTTGAGGTTTGTAATTCTCATTCTTTGGTACTTTATTTGCAGCACAAGTGGTGCTGCTTACCTTTATGACGGGCATGTTTAATCTAGGGAAATTTGGTCATGTGAGATCGTTTAAGGGATATAAAGTCCTAAACCATGTTGTTTTCATTTTCCTTCTTTTTTCTTTTAATCGATTTAATAGGAATTCTGTCACTACATGTTTTCATTTCCCTCTGGTAGGTTTGGAGCATTTCATGGCGGAAGCTTAAAATCTACTTAGAATTAATGGGCTTAGATTGAGTCATTGACCCCTTTCATAATTCATGCTCAGGGTTTAATAACCGTTCTAAGTATGGCTTTATCCGTGAATAAACTTATGCTGGTTCCATGTTGTTCACTCATTGATTCACTGCCTCACTAGCCAAAGACACTATATCATACTTCATATGCCATCATATGTTATGCCTGATGTATGATTAACCTTACTTCTCGTCTCAGCTTGAACTTCTAGCTCTAATGCAATGTATAATACTTGTACTCTCCATCACCAATGGTCCTTAATCTCTAGAGGAGGGAGCATCAATATCGTACCTTCATCTATAACTCCCACTTTTCATACCATTTTTTGTAGATTATCTGTATTGCAAATCCATTTTACTCCATCTTTCAGGAGCTTTTATGGCCTTTTGTTCACCTCCTGGCCTCAATATTTTTTGTGTGTCAGTTATCATGAGACTGTAGATGGTTCAACCCTTTTAAGGACTTTAAGTTTAGCATGCTCTAATTGTTATTGGCAATGGAGCAATACATATTCTTTTATGCTGTGATTAGGTCCTAAAATTTGCAATCTTAATTTCATCGTGTTAGTAATAAAAGAACAATGAATTTATTTCTTTCTCGTTAGTTACCTAACGCATCAAATTTGACAAAAAATGTCCTTAATTTTGACGTTCTAATGATTTATTAGTTACTAGGTGGATAACTATTAGCTATTTAGCTTCACTTAAACTGTAATAGGATGTTCTGACTGCAGAGAAGACGTCGAATTGAAGCAATCAATGGAGCTTGGGCCATGATTGGTCTCACAGCTGGTCTAATCATTGAATGTCAAACAGGAAAGGGTATTTTGGGTCAGGTATGAATTTTTCCCGAATCGTTTCGCTATAAGCCTATAACCATGTACGATATTCTATGGTTTTAATTTTCAAGGAAAATAAGCCTTGGAATTCAGATTTTTGAATGCTAGTATGTAACACACGAGGGCCTGTTGTGTGGCAGCTGGATGCATATTGGCATACTATACTGAGCTTCTTTGTGAGATGGTAGAAGTTATCCTACGCATCAGATTGCAGGCATTTGAGGTTATACGTATATTAATGGAGTTGTACATGTTAAAGTGATCAACATTCATCCGGAGTTGGCGAAATTTTTATCTTCTTACATTTCAATACTTGTATTTACATTCATGTAATCAGACTCCTTTGTCAATGCTGATTCTTCTCAGCAGAGTATTCAATGACAGATTACAAAAGGTTAAAAAAAACCCGATTTCCCCATTCTCTGTGTTTTGTGATTTGAGTAATTTCTGATTACATTGCACATTGTTATTGCATTGTGGTAGTTTGGTAGTTGGTACATTTCGAAGGAAGTAATGGGACATTGGTTGCATTTATCGCCCGACTACCCTACAGTTCGCAATGAAAGAAACATAAGTTTCATACAGTAGTTCAGAGAAATGCAGGTTGGTTAGTAAGGTCAATTGCCAAACAAGTTACATTAATATGTTTAGGTTTTATGAAACTTATTTAGTTTCTACTTGTTAGTATAATTGTTATTATTACCTGGTCTAATAGTAAGGGATTTTTTTGTGACTACGAGGTTATGGGATCAAAGCCGATGATAGGCTCTTTTGGGGGGGTCTTTATCCTTTTTCCACCCAGTTGACCTGCAAGAGGTGCGGGTCTGTAAGTAAAAAATATGATTCCACCAGTATGTTTGTTATTGTTATTGTTATTGTTATTGTTATTGTTATTGTTATTATTATAATTATTATAATTATAATTATTATAATTATAATTATTATTATTATTATAATTATTATAATTATAATTATAATTATAATTATAATTATAATTATTATTATTATTATTATTATTATTATTATTGATAATTTTGTTTTATTTATTGCATTGGAAACAGAAGCATTACAAAGTAATTCTCAAGCATCATTCCATCACTACATACATCAAGCCAACAGTGATCAATCTAAAGGATCTAGGCCAAGATACTAGAGTCATGCAATGAATTCATCCATCCGGGTGAGCCCTTGTTTTGCGAGTGATTCCACCACTATGTTTGTCTCCCGACTTTTATACGAAATGTCAATACCAAGCCCCCTTACCATAGCTCCCCTAATGGAGTTAATGATGAAATTTAAATTTCAAGGACTACAAGTTTCTCCATTGCACCATTTGGCCGCATTACTCGAGTCTGATTCCACCATGATCTGGGAGTGAGAGAGGCAACCAAGTGACGAAGAGATTTTAATTGCCCTATGAATGGCAAGGATCTCTGCGTGATTAATTTCCACAAATGGAATTGGGCTTGAGAAGAGGCAAATGAATCTTCCATCATGATCTCTAAGAACTTCTCCAATGGCCGACTTGGAGTCTTTAATTTTCAAGGAAGTATCAACATTCCATTTGAGAGATGAAGGTGGAGGAGGAGACCGTTGCAGCGGTGGCCTCAAGATATTAACAGTACTTAGTCTCGAAGAACCCCAGATTCCAGTTGAGACACTGCGGATACTTGATGACTTCATTAGGCCCATATGGGAATGCTTCACCCCCATCCCTAGATCCACCAAGATATACGCATAAGAACAAGATCTTGAAGCTGAATTATGGAGCATGAAATATTTTCAAAGCACCGCGCATTTCTTTCCTTCCAAAGTGTCCACATAATGATAAAAAAAAAACTTGCCACCCAAATCTTCTTGACAAAAAAAAATCCATTGGTCAAATGCATCCCGTGATCCCGGATTGACGAAGAGAAGGACCAATGGAGAACTAGTTATTGTTTTTATTAGAACTATTATTATTACATTGTTCATATGATTGTTGCTAACACTTACTTAAAATGATTCTAGTGGTCAGGACTTAAGTGACTTAATGACATGTTTGGTAGATTGTTGTTAATGAATGTAACTATAAAGATTTTGTAGGTAAATTTGTGAAGAAAGTTTCCTCATAATGTCAATAATAATTTTTGTCTACCCACATATGCGTTTTTTTCTTTATGAATTTCAATTCCCTTTTTAACCATTTTATCAGTGGTATTGATTGTCAATGAACATTTGTGAATAAAAACACGTACTTGGGGATGAAGTTCCATGTTAACACCAAACTTTCTTTACAACATTATATGAAACTTTATTACCATTGCCATCATTTGTTATAGAGTTTCTAACCTTAACTTTGTTAAATTCGATCTATCTAAAACCAACTCTTTTGGTATATGATTTAAACAACCAATCAACTCGAGCTGGTTTTAGATGGATCTAATTTTGAACAAAGCTAAATAGGTTAAAAAATCTCGATATACAACCCATAGGTGGACTAGTCCGTGTCAATTTTCCTAATTAAGATGGGGTTAAGTTTGACCTTGAGTCGACCTAATCATATATATGACACCTTTTGATGAAAGATACTCTCTCTCGGCCTTTATTAATTTACTGTTTTTTCTTTTGCACAAAGTTTTAGGAGAAATGATGTTGTGGGACATAGAAAGAAATAGAAACTATTATTTATTGTAAAGTTGAATGTATGTGTGATGTAAAGTTAGTGGTCCCATTCCAAAAATAGAAACAAAAGAAATTGGTAAACTAATAAGGGACATCCCAAAAAGGAATACGGGTAAACTAATAAAGACCGGAGGGAGTATCTAGCAATGTGTTACTCCCTCAATCTTTTTTTTTTTTTTTGGGTACATGAGAAAAGTTAGGACACCCTTCTCTCAAGGGAGACTCCTAATGAATCAAGAAGAACAAATTTATGTAACAAGGGTTTTGTTGAAACATCCACGTCAGCGGAGGCAGCAGAACTGTTGTGACCTTTTTTTGATAGAAGATCCGCTACCCGGTTGGCTTCCCGAAAAATATGCTTAATGGTGTAGAATCTAAATTGTCGTAACAGTTGCCGAACGTCGTCAATGAGACAATGAGAGTTCGTATAGTCCAAGGGCAAGTGTAATGCTCTTGTAGAACTCGTATAACCACTTGGTTGTCTCCTTCAATATATATATCTTGAATATGCTGATGAATGGCAAGAATAAGTCCATTTCTTAACCCCCAGGCTTCAGCAACGAGAGCTGAGGTTTGGCCAAATCGATAAGTTTGTGCAGCCACAAGAATACCATCAGAGTTGCGAATGGCCACGCCGGCAGCGACAGAGGTGCCAATAACTGAGCCATCAAAGTTTAGCTTGAAGCAGCCGGATGGAGGAGGCTGCCTGTAACGCCCCGAAAATACATAACCTTAATCGTCAGCGGAATCATAGCTTAAGCTTGTGGGTTAGGGCCCACTAATAATATAATAGTAAAATGATAATTCATCTATACATTTGCTCATCATAAAACAATACTTGTTCGTCTATCATACAAAATGTTCTAAACCTCATAGAACCATACATAGTCTCCTCAACACATCTCTTTCTAATAGCCATCAGCATGCTTGTTCTTCAATACCTAAAACATGAAACAAAACGTCATGAGCCGAGGCTCAGTAACATACTACCCTAACATCGTAAAAGCATTTCAACTTATTTTAGTTGCAAACAGGGAGAAGAGAAATAGTAAAACCATTTCGTAAACATAGCCATTAAGTCATAATCATAAAATATTATCATCGCTCTTTGTCATGTTCATCATCATATATCTTTTACTTTGGTAACTTGGCGAGTACAACGGAAGGGACGTCTCCCTAGATCATAACATCATCGTAAACGGAAGGCAGCCACCCGAGGACGAAAGTCCTCACAAACGGAAGGTGGCGTTAGTGCCCAAAGTATAGTAATGCGGTGCCACCCGAGGACATTAGCCCTTATAAACGGAAGGTGGGGAACCGGCCAGAAGGTACGTGCACGACCCGGGATAACGAATACTGCCAAGAACCGTCTTTCACTTGAATTTATCATGTTTAGTTTCTTTTACGTATCATAATTACATTACACATCGTAATCGTAATCTTTAAACGTAATCTTAACCGTAACGTACCATAATTACATTACATCATCGTAATCATAATCATGGAACGTAATTATAATCATTAAACGTCATCATAACCATATTTTCATATCATTAAAATCGTCATACTTCATAGCATTAAATAAACATCATTTACATAGCAAACATTTCATATCCCGCACACCATAAATAACATAGCATAAACATCGTATAAAGTATCATAAAACATAGTTTGGAAAGGGAGTGCGAGTGCTAGCAGTAGACGTTACCTGAAATCCTGCTTACCAACTTTGATAGCCGGGGGAGGCTTGTAATATCCTTTATCTTCTTTAATCTATTCAAGAATAATTTTATTAATGAACGTTTCGTTATTTAGCTTTTAAGCCTAAATATTAGCTAGCGCTTATTAACGTTATAACGTTCCTTATAACGTCGTAAAGGCCTCATTAAAGGTCGTTATTATCTTAGTCGTTAATAACTTCTTAAGGTGACTCTTAAACAACTAATTAGGTGGAATAACTCCTTTAGTTATACTTTTAGAATTATCGAAACATTATACTTACAATTACACGTATTATAAGAGTTCATAGTTAATTATCCATTAATCGTCTATCATTAAACTAATTAAATTTATAGCTATAATAGAACTATTAATATTATTATAACATTATTTAATCTCATAAAACTCGTAAGTCAAGCTATCTTGTTATATTAAGTATTAGTGGAGGTAATAATAAATTAAACTCATATTATAAATAACAAGCTTATTGGATTTTTAATTAGTTTTAAACAACTCAATTAGTTTAGTAATCATGAAATATAACTCAATAATAGTTTTTAGGAGTCAAGTTAAGTGGTTTAATTAAACTAACCAAACCAGTCCATAGAATAAGTTCAAGCATCTTTTTAGCCTAACATATACTAGTAGAATAATTGCTTATTGCTGCGGTGATATTGCTGCGGTTTTACCCATACGCAGCAATATATCACTTAAAAAGAAAAGGTAAAATATAAAATAAAGATATTCTTTGCGGTTTCGGCAAAAACCGCAAACAATATGGTTTCAACGGGAAATTTTTTGAAAAAAGTTGACTTTTTGACCGAGATATATTCTTTGCGGTTTTTACAAAAAACCACAGCAATATATTAAAATAATATTAAAAAAATAATGTTTTAATATATTGCTTGCGGTTTTTACAAAAACTGCAAGCAATAGGGTCATTAGGGTTTTTTTTTTAAATAGGGGGAGCCTTATTGAGCGCCATTTTCAGCCCTCATAAAGTCATAACCCTTGATTTTTTTTCTCTCTCACGCCTCCCTTTCACTCACGCATCTCTCTCACTCTTCGCCGGTCCTCACTCGTCATCGGTCCTCAGTCGTCGACTCAACCTCAGTCGTCGCTTCTTTCCCTTCTGTTTCGTTCGTCGCCAGTCCGGACTTCGTCGACCGCAAGTCGCCACTCTGCCGTTCGTCGACCGCAAGTCGCCAGTCCGGAGTTCGTCGACCGCAAGACTTCATTTTCACAGGTTTCTTCAACTCTCCACTTTTTTCGTCTTTTATTTCATTTTTTGTTACTTAGATCTGTTTAATTTTCACAAGTTTCATTTTTTTTTTTTGGTTTATATTTCGATTTTCGATTATCAAAAATGATTATTGCCTACTTGCTTGAGTCTGGGCAGGATCAAATTCGAGTATGTTTATTGATTCGAGTATGTTTATTGATTATCTCATGTTTAGTTTAATCAATTTTTAAAAGTGATTATTTTTCGATTTTCAGCTAGAATTCGAGTATGTTTATCGATTCGAGACATTTTGAGGATAATTGATTTCTGTTTAAGAGTTTTAGTATGTTCATTTTGAGATAATTGATATAATTTGTAAATTGGATAGTTCATCACCTTTGTTAATATTGGGGTTTGATGAGATAATTGGATATTTATTGATTGATATTCATGGTTGTAATGATTTATAGGTGTAAATTGATTGATATTCATGTATATTTATTGATTGATATTCTTGGTTATGCGTCTACCTTGTCGGAGCAGGAACAAGAACTCGCGCCATTCTCGGTCGCCGGTCGCCAGATCTAGTCTTCGTTTTTTTTTTCTTCATTTTTTTGTAAAGATTCTAGGGATTCTGATTTTTAGATTTTTTTTATATTTTTCTTTTGAATCTCTTTTCTTATATGTGTTGGATTTTTTGTATCTTTTATGTTTTTGAATTTTGTATAAGCATTATATGTCATTATTTTGAATCAGTAGTGTTTTATTTTGTTCCTACATTATTTTCTTTAACATCTAATGAAAAAGTGAAAAAAAAAAATTTTAACTGTACCTGTACCTATTGCTGCGGTTTTGGCTAGAAACCGCAGCAATAGGTGTAACATATTGCTGTGGTTTTGGCTAGAAACCGCAGCAATAGGTGTAACATATTGCTGCGGTTTTGGCTAAGGACCGCAGCAATAGGTGTAACATATTGCTGCGGTTTGTCCCATAAACCGCAGCAATATGTTGTAATATTGTTGCGGTTACAAACCGCAGCAATAGTTTAATTACCTATTGCTGCGCCCTTAATTGCTGCGCGGCCAAAACCGCCGCAATAGGCCACTTAATGACCGCAACAATAAGCATTTATTCTACTAGTATAATAAAATTCAGATTAGTTTAATCATAACTTTCTTAGTTTAAGTCTTATTACAAGATTAGCCCAACAAATTAACCAAGTTTGTTAAACTAAGTGAATCAGTTTTCTTTAGGCCCAAACTTAAACTAATCATCAAAGGGTGTAATTGGGCTTGTGTTAGTAATACTTGAAAATCTGAAAATTAAAAGAACACAAGAGGTAATTTATACCTCTGCTACTTGAGCAGGGGAGACTTCATGCGGCTCAGGCGGGAGGGAGGACGGAGCTCCGGTGACTGGGCGACGAGGCAGACAGCACTTCCGGTGGTTCAGCGCGGCGCTGTCGACGTTCGTCAGTCTTGAGTCCGGCGCTGGGCAGCAGACACGAGGAAGCAAGAGAGAAAAGAAAGAATGAAAATCAGAGGTGACTAGGTGAGAGTGGAGCACCGGCGGTGGGTTGATGCCGGAGGTCAAGCGTGTGGTGGTGTTGGTGGCGCGCGAGCCGACGGCAGCCGGTGGTGGTGGTGGTGTTTGAAACCCGAAACAGAGGAGAGAGAGAAATGGGTTTTCTTTTTGGGTTTCTTTGAGTCGTGTTTTCCGGCGAGTTGTTGACTGAAAAATTCTGATTAGTTCTTAGGCGGTGGTGAGGTGAGATGAAACGGTGAAAATTGTTGGTGATGATGTGATATTTGGGTGAGTAACCATGGCTATTTATAGCCATTGAGGAGTTCCTATACAACTTGAAAACCATGTCTTGAAGATAACTATGGAGCTTGTAGAGAATTTGTGTTTCAATTGTTCTCTTGTTGTGGCAGCCATTTAATGGTTGTTGGGAAGAAAATTTTGAAATAACTTGGTTTGCCATGTGAGAGAAAGAAGGAAAGTTGAAGAAGGAAGGAGAAAGGATAATGGAGGGAAAGAAAACAAATTCAATTTTTCTTTGCATACTACTTTCTTCTTTTCCTTTTCTTCTTTTCTTCTATTATTAGTATTATTACTATTGTTAAACTAAAATAATTTCACTTTGGATAATTCATATTAAAAGAGAAGTTATGCAAATTGTGATTTTTAATTACTTACTAGTTAAGCTAATTATAATTCATAACTACTTAATAAAAATTACATTCTTCTTTTTTATTTATTTTAGAAAAATCATACCTTAATAGCTTATAATAGTTTAATTAGAACTTCATTGATAACATAATTAGTAAAACAACAACTAGTTAGCTAATTAAGCATGTTTAAATTTTCTGGATATTACATCCTCACCTCCTTAGAAAAAGTTTCGTCCTCGAAACTTAAATAACATAGTCAAGTGCCGAGTAAGGCCTTTCATAAAATTTTAACGTCACATTCACATATAAGTGCATAACACATATACATAGTAGTAAGTAGTACGCACACATAACTTTGCATAATTATAAGTCTTTCAAGCAAAATGCAAGTATCCAGATCATTATTAGTTAAAACCAACGACAGTCGTACGCACATCGAGTTCGTCAATCCACGTCCAACCATACTTTTTAAATAGCAGGAGAGAGATTAAAGAAGGCGTCATTAGCTTCAGTCTGTTGCATTACGTATGTTCTTCCCGCTTATGTGCACCCACGTCATTAGTTTATTTCTCTCTAATTCTCATCATTCACATAATCTCGAAACAATATTACATTCCATTATATATTTCGAATCCTCATAACTTCAAATATCCAAAAACATAATATCATACTTGGTCCATCAGTTTACTAGAAAGCCTAAACCCAAATTCATTAAGTTAACATGCCTTTAATATATCAATCTATTCCTCTCTCATAACCATTTGAAGAGTTTAATCGTGCTTTGCATATAGCTTATTCATTCTCCTTCTATAATATGATTGTTATTGGACATTTATGAGCATCACATTTTGAAAACTGTTTCTAAAATGACAGTATCATCTGATAAGGTATTCACAAAACTGCTAAATTAATTCATTATTTCATTATTTATCCATCCTCAATTTCAGTCGTCACATAAAACCAATATCATCATCATAGCCCCAAAGTTAAAAACATTTACCTTCCCAATCAATCATAAAATATTCCTAACCAAGTTTCTTACATAATTAACATCAAGTGTTCAAGCTCTTAATTGCTCAGGATTCTATCAACCTACATAGTGGTTTATTCTTCATCACGACTTCGATTTCCTCAACATTTCCTCAAGATTCTATAAACATTTCTCCCCCTTTTTTTATGGGAGTTCTATCACTTGAATTCATCTATTATACACCAATAAGACATTTATATAATAAATTCTCAAATAGAAAGGTTTCTTGCCTGAAGTCTTTCAAAGAAGGTCAAGCACTTGCTTCTCCAATTTCAGTTTTCTATTGACGACCATATGCTTACTTCCTAATCACACTCCATGTAGCTATTACATCTCCAAGTAGCACACTCCTATTCCTTCAAGATATATATTTGTCTAACTTCTTCAATCAATGCTTCACATTACCTAAAAGCCATAACACCAATCATAACATCCAATATACATTATGACGTACTTCAGCTTTTCAAATACTCAAATCCTAAACTGAAGTAATATCAAGTACTCTCTAACTCCTCAAGTAGAAATCCTAATTCCTTATAAATTTTCGAATCTCGAAATCGGCATATAAAATTCAATTCCAAAATAAGTATCACGTCATTAAATAATTAGATAATCTCCACCATACCATTAACTTTAGATATTCAGAATGCCTTAACCCCCTTTTCTTTATACCACTCAAAAATATATTCTTAATCATCATGAAATCTCTAAACATTATTTACATTAGTTCATTAACACTTTTTGTGTCTTACCTCGATCATAAAATATAACTACTCATGCCTCAAAAGATCATTCACAAATCATTCGTCCCTATTACTCAAATAACCATCAGTTTATCCTCGAGCCATTCAACATTGAACTTTTCACATAATTCATACAAAGTAAGAATCTCATAATTTTCCCTTCATCATCTTATTTCTTAGATTTTACTAACCCAAAATTTAAGATTACCAATCACTAAATATTATCCTCAAAGGATCATAAGGTTGAATTCTTATTTCTTAACTTCTAATAACCCAAATAATCCTCAACTATCTCAACGTCTAAATACCCAAAGGATCATACCTAGGCGATGCAAAGTCTTACTCCACACTTCCGGCTACGTTTCGGCTCTGATACCATTCTGTAACGCCCCGAAAATACATAACCTTAATCGTCATCGGAATCATAGCTTAAGCCTGTGGGTTAGGGCACACTAATAATATAATAGTAAAATGATAATTCATCTATACATTTGCTCATCATAAAACAATATTTGTTCGTCTATCGTACAAAATGTTCTAAACCTCATAGAACCATACATAGTCTCCTCAACACATCTCTTTCTAATAGCCATACTGTAACTGTTCTTCAATACCTAAAACATAAAACAAAACGTCATGAGCCGAGGCTCAGTAGCATACTACCCTAACATCGTAAAAGCATTTCAGCTTATTGTAGTTGCAAACAGGGAGAAGAGAAATAGTAAAACCATTTCGTAAACATAGCCATTAAGTCATAATCATAAAATATTATCATCACTCTTTGTCATGTTCATCATCATATATCTTTTACTTTGGTAACTTGGTGAGTACAACGGAAGACGTCTCCCCAGATCATAACATCATCGTAAACGGAAGGCAGCCACCCGAGGACGAAAGCCCTCACAAACGGAAGGTGGCGTTAGTGCGCAAAGTATAGTAATGTGGTGCCACCCGAGGACATTAGCCCTTATAAACGGAAGGTGGGGAACCGGCCAGAAGGTACGTGCACGACCCAGGATAACAGAATACTGCCAAGAACCGTCTTTCACTTGAATTTATCATGTTTAGTTTCTTTTACGTATCATAATTACATTACACATCGTAATCGTAATCATAAAACGTAATCTTAATCGTAACGTACCATAATTACATTACATCATCGTAATCATAATCATGGAACGTAATTATAATCAGTAAACGTCATCATAACCATATTTTCATATCATTAAAATCGTCATACTTCATAGCATTAAATAAACATCATTTACATAGCAAACATTTCATATCCCGCACACCATAAATAACATAGCATAAACATCGTATAAAGTATCATAAAACATAGTTTGGAAAGGGAGTGCGAGTGCTAGCAGTAGACGTTACCTGAAATCCTGCTTACCAACTTTGATAACTGGGGGAGGCTTGTAATATCCTTTATCTTCTTTAATCTATTCAAGAATAATTTTATTAATGAACGTTTCGTTATTTAGCTTTTAAGCCTAAATATTAGCTAGCGCTTATTAACGTTATAACGTTCCTTATAACGTCGTAAAGGCCTCATTAAAGGTCGTTATTATCTTAGTCGTTAATAACTTCTTAAGGTGACTCTTAAACAACTAATTAGGTGGAATAACTCCTTTAGTTATACTTTTAGAATTATCGAAACATTATACTTACAATTACACATATTATAAGAGTTCATAGTTAATTATCCATTAATCGTCTATCATTAAACTAATTAAATTTATAGCTATAATAGAACTATTAATATTGTTATAACATTATTTAATCTCATAAAACTCGTAAGTCAAGCTATCTTGTTATATTAAGTATTAGTGGAGGTAATAATAAATTAAACTCATATTATAAATAACAAGCTTATTGGATTTTTAATTAGTTTTAAACAACTCAATTAGTTTAGTAATCATGAAATATAACTCAATAATAGTTTTTAGGAGTCAAGTTAAGTGGTTTAATTAAACTAACCAAACCAATACATAGAATAAGTTCAAGCATCTTTTTAGCCTAACATAATAAAATTCAGATTAGTTTAATCATAACTTTCTTAGTTTAAGTCTTATTACAAGATTAGCCCAACAAATTAACCAAGTTTGTTAAACTAAGTGAATCAGTTTTCTTTAGGCCCAAACTTAAACTAATCATCAAAGGGTATAATTGGGCTTGTATTAGTAATACTTGAAAATCTGAAAATTAAAAGAACACAAGAGGTAATTTATACCTCTGCTACTTGAGCAGGGGCGACTTCACGCGGCTCAGGCGAGAGGGAGGACGGAGCTCCGGAGGCGGGCGACGAGGCGACAAAGCACTTCCCGGTGGTTCGGCGCGGCCATCGACGTTACGTCGATCTTTAGTCCGATTGGGCAGCGAGACACGAGGAAGCAAGAGAGAAAAGAAAGAATGAAAATCAGAGGTGACTAGGTGAGAGTGGAGCACCGGCGGTGGGTTGATGCCGGAGGTCAAGCGTGTGGTGGTGCTGGTGGCGCGCGAGCCGGCAGCAGCCGGTGGTGGTGGTGGTGTTTGAAACCCGAAACAGAGGAGAGAGAGAAATGGGTTTTCTTTTTGGGTTTCTTTGAGTCGTGTTTTCCGACGAGTTGTTGACTGAAAAATTCTGATTAGTTCTTAGGTGGTGGTAAGGTGAGATGAAAGGATGAAAGTTGTTGGTGATGATGTGATATTTGGGTGAGTAACCATGGCTATTTATAGCCATTGAGGAGTTCCTATACAACTTGCACTAGTAGAATAATTGTTTATTGTTGCGGTCATTAAGTGGTCTATTGCGGCGGTTTTTTTGCTCAGCAAACAATAAAGGGCGCAAAGCAATAGGTAATTAATATATTCTTTGCGGTTTTAAACCGCAAGCAATATTCGAACATATTGCTTGCGGTTTCTAGCCAAAACCGCAGCAATATATTTATTTTTTATTAAAAACGTACAACATATTCTTTGTGGTTTTGGCTAGAAACCGCAGCAATAGCTTGGCCTATTGCTGCGGTTATTGCCCAAAACCGCAGCAATAGGTCCTGGTACAGGTAAAAAAAAATTTTTTTTTTTGAATTTCGCAATTAAATTTGAAAGATTAAAACCATGCAACTAACCCATCCACTATCTACCAAATTCGCAGACAAATTAAAGATTAAATAACATGAATTTCATTAATATATAAATCTAAAAAAACTAATTACATAAATAATACAAAAGATCAAAAAGTAAAATGAAAAAGCAAAAATAACAAAACAACTATTACAACTTAATGACTAATTACAAAAATTATAATAAAAACAAAAAATAAGAAACTGATCTAAAAAAACGAAAAAAATCAAAAAAAATCCTAAAATAAAAAAAATCTAAAAACAGATCTAAAAAAAGGAAAAAAATCAAAAAAAAATCCTATGCTGCACACTTGAATCGATGCGAATACAAGCGTTCGAACTATGCTGCAAAAATGATCATCGCAGTCATTAGTTCCACCACGCCTGCCCCACCCCAGAACATCGCAGTCATCACTTCCACCACGCCTCGGTCCCCGTCATCTGGTGGTAAATCCACACACCCCAAGCCAACGATTTCTCTTTGTTGCCAATCGAACTGACTTTTAGTCTCTCCTAATATTAAAACTTTAGTTTGTTACAATAAAAGAAAACAAAGGCAAAAACAAACTCAGCCAACCTTGTAAAGACTTAATTCACTAAATTCTGGTTTCCAGTAACGTTAGAACTATGTTGCACAAATGATCAATGGTTTCCAGTAATGTAAGAGGGATTTCCTTCCAACTCCAAAGATGACAAGTTGACAACTCCACTAGAGTCAGAGCTTGTCAAGGAGTCTGCAAATACCAAGGTAAAGAGTTCAATTATATCGAACCAGATCTGAAAATGTGATTAAGGAAAAAATGAATTGAAAGAGAGGAGAGAAAAAGAGAAAATACCAGATCTGATATCGAAATCAGTGCCGCCGGTGGCGAGTAAACCAGAAATGTTCGCCGGTGGAGCAACGACGCAGTGATGAAGATGAAGAACCGATTCAAAGTGGTCGCGACGGAGACTCGCCAACACCATCGAGCGACGAAGGACGCGAGCCACTAGCGACGAAGGACGTCGAGCCACGAGCAAAGGCGAGCCACGAGCGACGAACAGCAGCGACGAAGTCCGGTGAAGTCCGGCGAAGTCCCATTAGACTTCAGCGAATGAGAGAAGAGAGAGAGGAGAGAGAAGAGAGAGAGGAGAGAGAGGAGAGAGAGAATAGTAAAACGGCTGATGAGTTGTTAAAAGAAAAGAGGAACAAAACCCTAATTGGGCCGCACAATTTTTTTTTTTACTTAAAACAGCCTATTGCTGCGGTTTTTAGTAGGAACCGCAGCAATAGGTTTAAATTTTAATATAAAAAAAAGTAATATTTTAATATCTGGCGCAGACATATTGCTGCGGTTTCTGGTAAAAACCGCAGCAATATATTAAAATATTATTATTTTAATATATTGCTGCGGTTTTTGCCACAAACGCAGCAATATGTCTGGTCAAAATGTCAACTTATTTTCAAAAATTTTCCGTTGAAACCATATTGCTGCGGTTTTTGGCCGAAACCGCAACAATATTTTTATTTTATATTTTACTTTTTCTTTCTACGTGATATATTGCTGCGTATAGGTAAAACCGCAGCAATACTACCGCAGCAATAAGCAATTATTCTACTAGTGCTTGAAAACCATGTCTTGAAGATAACTATGGAGCTTGTAGAGAATTTGTGTTTCAATTGTTCTCTTGTTGTGGCAGCCATTTAATGGTTGTTGGGAAGAAAATTTTGAGATAACTTGGTTTGCCATGTGAGAGAAAGAAGAAAAGTTGAAGAAGGAAGGAGAAAGGATAATGGAGGGAAAGAAAACAAATTCAATTTTTCTTTGCATACTACTTTCTTCTTTTCCTTTTCTTCTTTTCTTCTATTATTATTATTATTACTATTATTAAACTAAAATAATTTCACTTTGGATAATTCATATTAAAAGAGAAGTTATGCATATTGTGATTTTTAATTACTTACTTGTTAAGCTAATTATAATTCATAACTACTTAATAAAAATTACATTCTTCTTTTTTATTTTTTTTAGAAAAATCATACCTTAATAGCTTATAATAGTTTAATTAGAACTTCATTGATAACATAATTAGTAAAACAACAACTAGTTAGCTAATTAAGCATGTTTAAATTTTCAGGATATTACACTGCCAGCTGACTGCAATAGAAGTAGGGAGCCTGCAACAAGGAATTGAAGAGATAGTAAAGGAAAGATATGTCATAGTGCGAGCATTCCATTCCAAATACAGATGCTAAGCTCTATAGTAAATACGATTTAAAGTAAGCATATTGTTGTCGAAGATAATTGAATTGCGTTCCTTCTAAATACTCCATAGATTGTAACAGAACAATTGTAAGGCCTGAGTGTAGAGACGTAGCCATGTTAGGCATTGAGCTAGATCTTGAGGCACTATATGACGGATTTTAGGCCGCATATAATTTGAATTCCAATATTGACAAATTACAGGGCATGTGAAAAATAAATGACTGAGAGTCTCATTATCAGATTTACAAAAGGGGCAGAGAATGTCATTAGTTATTTGACGGTGGGCTAATTTTAATTTCAGTGGAAGTCCATCTTGTAGACATTGCCATAGAAAAATTTGGACTTTAGGGGCTACATTAATTTTCCATATCCAATTAAAAGGCCAAGGAATACTGTTAGAAGGAGTAATTCCATGAGCTAGCCAGGTAGCCGTTTTAACAGAAAATTCTCCAGAGCTAGTAAGCCCCCAACAAGGAATGTCTGGGGTGGGAAAGTTAGGGATAGGAATCCCCAAGATTAGTTGGGCGATATGGGATGGGACTAACTCATTAAGGAGAGCAACATTCCATTGCCTTGGTGGAAGAATGACATTACTAACAGTGAGATCCAAATTAGCGATAGACATGATTTAAAGATTTAACATTTCAATAAGGCTTTCATTAGCACACCAGTTGTCAATCCAGAAATAGATATTTGTTCCAGATCCAATTTTCCAACGTATTCCTTTCCTAAGCAGCTCTCGAGATCGAAGAATGGACTTCCAAATATGAGAGTCATATGGTTTAGCTTCGTACTCAAAGAACGAAGTATTTCGAAGGTACTGCATAAATTTATTACTCTAACTAGTAAGGATCAAAACATTGATATATAATATAAAAATTAGTTGTTTTCCCGGGCGATGCCTTGGCTCATTGCGTATAATTCGTTTATTTTTTTTTTTATTAAATTAATTGAAATACATGCCTCCATATCAGCGTATGCATTTAGATGACACGTAACTACCTCCAATGCTTCATAACTTTCAATTAGTATTCAGTACCGGGTGCATAATTAATTGCATAATGAGTCATTTATAAACAAAAAATAGTTGCTTATCTTAAATGAGTCACTTGAATATAAGTAAAAGTGACCCATTTAGGAAAAAAGGTTAATTGAGTCTAAAGGGTAGCTTTTTATCTTAATAGATCACTCATATATAAATTTATAAGTGTCTATTTAAGACAAATAGTTACCCGTGTCTCACAAACTCATATCATACAATGGACCGGTCCTTTAAATTAGTTGATTCGACACGACAAATTTTGTAATATTATTTTTCGGGTCATAAAGACACGTTACATTTCTGTTCCTATTTATACATTGATTGAAATTAACTACAATATATTTTTCTCAAATTTATCCTTCAGATAGTTAATATTTGTGTTTTCTACTCCTATCTTGTAAAAGGCTAACATAAATTAAGGTTTGGTGGGCTCATTGTTAATTTGATGTTTTATTATCACTATTATGATAAACGAAAACTTGATAGGTAATACAACTTGTAATATGGGGATATATTAGTATATTACACATTTACTAATTTACTTGATAAGTCAATTAATGTAGGAGTCGAATTGGTGTGTCAACTTAAGAAGGATAATTACTTCTACTTACAATAAAAAATCAATATGAGCTCGTAGATGAGTTGGTTAGTGCATTTGTATCTCAAAGGAGAGCTTGTGGGTTCGAGTCTTAACACCCACATTATTATTGTTAATTTGTGTCAATTGCTTAGGAGGGGGGAGAATATGTGGCAACAAATTGTTTGCCTTGAGTTTTAGATTTATCTATAATTTATTATATTTATCTATTTTTGGCTTAGCAATTACTCCCTCCGTCCCAAAATATAGTTCCCATTTCCATTTTGGGTGTCCCAAAATATAGTTCCCATTTTCATATTTAGTTCCACATTTTTCCGTAATTTGTCTAGAAAAACCGTGTCCCATCATTTATTTGCTTCTTGAATTTGTCTTTGCTTTGTTTATTCAACCCAAGTGTTACAATTAATGCTCTTTCACCAATTATTCTCTATTCTCTCTCTTAAAATCATCTTTTCCCATACAACATTTATTTAAATAAACAAAAAATATTTACTATCCCTCTTAGATTCTACTTGCATAAATTACCGTGAAAAAAAGGGAAATGAGAACTATATTTTGGGACAAAGGGAGTAACATCTTTTTTTTTCCACAAACAAAGTATTTCGTCTTCCCAATTTCCCACCATCTTTCTCTTTTACTATTCACTGACTCCACATTTCTATACTATAATTATTAAAAGAAAATACATGACAACAGCGTAGGAGGGGGAGAATATGTGGCAACATGACAATTATTTGCCTTGAATTTTATATTTATCTATAATTTATTATATTTATCTATTTTTGGCTTAGCAATTAGCACCCTTATTTTTCACAAACGAAGTACTTCATCTTCCCAATTTCCCACCATCTTTCTCTTTTACTATTCACTTACTCCACATTTCCATACTATAATTATCGAAAGAAAACGCATGACAACGAGTTAGTCTTGCATGGACCTGGTCTTATTGTGGACCAAAACCACTTATTTAACATAGTGACCCTTTTTTTCAATATAGTAACATTTTCAAATTTTAAGTTACACTATACGATTCTTATCTACCATAGTGCCTTTTTTTTATATAGTAACTCTTCTCACATTAGTTTATCATGATGAAATTTTCACTTTGTGACATGGTAACCTTTTTTTTATATAGTCAAACTTCATAATTTATATCTATTCATCTTTTATATTTTTTTTTATATAGTGATTCTTTTTTTTCGTATATAACATGAATTAGTACTAGGTCCACACTAATATAGTGTTGACCAAGTCTATATACATTTTTTATTGATAAAGCTTCATGCTTCCGAGAAACATGATTGCTTCTTACAAAAAAAAAAAAAAAAAAAAAAAAAAAAGAGAAAAGAAATAAGAGCGAGATAAATAATCGCTCCGTAGAACGGTAAACTACTATTCAATTAAAAATCTAATTGGATAGCCGCAATATTCTACCAAGAATTAGGTACATTTACTTTGGATGTTTTGTCATAGAAATTTCTGCACCAATTCCTGCCGGAAATTTCTCATTTATCTTTTTAATTATTCATTGAATCAATTTGTACTTGGGTTTTTTCCCCACCACATTTTGGTATTAAATTTGGTAGATGCAATTGACTAATAAGCATTAAAACGGGGATGGAGAGAAATTTGTTCTTGATAATTGGCTCCTATGATCATATCCCACACTTCCATGGCATCTTGTTGAAACAACTGTGTACTAACCTTAGCGTGCAAACAACAAGGTCTCGCACGTTACGACAGTGTTATAATGTTTAATGTTGTTGATTACTCCCCCGTTTCAAAATATAGTTTTACCGTTATTTTACACCTGCCTCTAACACGTATGCCTAACCATTAATATATTTAGTTACGTACTTAATAAGTATTATAAAAAGTTGATATTATAAAACTACACATTGAGATGAATCTAACAAGATCTCACGTGAGGATGTCATAAGTTTTAAAGGTTTCTTTTTTCGATGATACAACATAGAAACAAAACAATATACATGATAAAGGGATATAAGTCAATAATGAAGGCTCATCCTAGTAGTAATTAAATTAGAGCGCACATACTTAATCGATCAGATTATGTATCCATGTGTTTGACTTTATAAAGTCTTTTCATATTGCTTAATAAAATGTCTAAGCTAACTAACAAAGTAAAATTAGATTTTTACCAGATAAGGACTATGTATAATGTATCCATGTCCTCCATTTCTTGGATGCTTCAATTTCCTTGTCCTACTACACTTATTTTATTTAGTGCCCATTTTTTTTATTCAAGATAGATCAACATAATCTAGAATTTTAACGACCATTAGTAAACTAAACCTATGTTATGAGAGTAAACCAAACTTTGTTGATTTTGAATGGAGTCGTTCGGATATTCAAAGAGACAAGGACTATGGAAAATAGCATCCCATTGAGACACGCGCTACTACTTCAATTCGACATAGTTGTGAAGCCACTAAAAATATAATTTATAATAAAAAATATTCGGTAAGGATAAGGATGACTAAAAGAGAATTGGGTTTAGTAGTTGAACGAGATGGAACGATTCTTGTTCTTTTGTGAAACTGATTTCAACTTGACTCCATTTACTCACATGTGATAACTAAAGTATCCTAATAACTAACGAGCCCTAAAGTATCTATCCTCAAAACTTAAAATTGGTCATACTTATATTAAACATGTCAATTTTCAAAACCGACAACAAAAAAATGGAAACTACTTTTTTCGGTTTTCATATTTTTGTTTTCGGTTCCAAAAAACTGAAAACTGGAAACAAAACGATAACGAACGATCCCCAAAGTATCTATTCTCTTATTTGTAATAAGATGAGGGTCGTAGGATATATATATAATCTCGCCATCCTTAATAGTAGTTTTTTCTTTTCTCCAATACACATTTGTCAATGTACATTTTATATCATTAATATCTTTAATAATATATTAGTAAAAATTATAAAGGTTTGATTTTCCAAATATACACAATGAAATAAGTCAAATAAGACTCCACCTGACTATGTTTTATCTTATATTTCATCCGTTCTGAAATAAATAAAACGCTTCTATTAAAAAGCTCTCACAAAAAAGAGGAAAACATTTTATTGATTTCAGAACGGATAAAGTATATTGGATTTTTTTTTTTGAAGATTTTCTTTACCTGTGAATAGTCTCCAAATTAAAAATGGAAAATCTATTAACGGACAGAGGATATCAGAGGGTATCTAAATATACACTACAATGATAACATAAAATGTAATAAAGCTACGGTCTTTTTATACAAATATACCTCAATTAACTAAGGTGTTAGTACTCCCTTTATCCCATAATAGTGCGGAATATTTTTCTTTTCATTCATCCCAATTTAATTTAAATTACATTTCTCATTTTTTCAAGGGCTCGCTATATTTTACGTGAACGACATATATAAATGTTCGAATTTGAGTATAACAGAATATTTTTGTCATGTCACTTAAAGTAAAACCCATCAACTTTTTATAAGTCACATTTAAAGTATGCTCTCTTTACGTGAAATATGGTTTTGATTCAAATCTTTTCAACATATGGTCTGATCTAAATTTTTGTGGTTTGATATGGTCTAATATAGTCTCGTAATATGTTTGAACTTTTACCATATCTAATTTTATGCAATTTATAAGGAAAAAAAAACATTGTCATATGAGATCTTGTTAGATTATTCTTATTGTGTAATTTTTAGTAATCTAATTTTTAGTAATCTAATTTTTGGTAATAAAAGTGGTCTAGTCTAGTCTGAATTTTTCTAGTATAATTTCTAATTAAGAACAATTAGCAATAAGTTCATACAATAAGGTGAAGAACTGAAGATATCATAGCCATAGATATCTAAAATTAAAGATTTTTATAGCATCTCGATAAATTTGATATGACGAGAAAAATGGGCTTCGAGCAACCCAATAAGGAGGAGGAGAGTTCGGCCCACATAGTTCCCAAAGGAGGTTCCATACAAAAATCAATTGGTAATGTGGGACAACTCACATGTGCACAACATATATGGGGTTCAACACTCCCCTCACATGTGAGTGTCCTTAGAATTATAAAGCATACTTGTAAGGTACATAATAATAATCCTCGTTGGGAATGATCGTCCAATAGAGGTTCTTATCTAGTTAGCTGACAAATGCCCAATATGAAAGGCCCAACAACATGGGCTCGATACCATGATAAATTTGATATGATCGAAAATTGGTTTGGGCCACCCAATAAGGAGGAGGAGAGTTTGGTCCACATACTAAGTCAAAGGAGGTTCCATACTAAAATTGGCAATAGTAGGGGACTAGGGGTAGCCCCTTTAGCTTATATTGTGAGTGCTTTCTCTCTCCTCTTTCTCCAACATGGGACAACTCACATGTGCACAACATAAATGGAGTTCAACGGTTTCTCATTGTTTAATATCTTTCTCTTCCATATCATGAAAATTCTTGAGCGTATAGTTTTCTTCATTCAAGAATCAAGACAAACAGTAGTATTTCACTATCTTCTACCACAATTAATTTTTTATAACAATAAGATATGATAACCAAACACCAACTTCCCGTAAAAAAAAAAAAAAAAAAAAAACCAAACACCAACTTATCTCATAGTGTACATTTCATCACTCCTCGAATGATGTTATTAATGTTTATTTGTTATTTAATGTTTCATTTTCTAGTTTCACGTATCTTGGCGCTTCTGTTTTTTGGACTAAACCTGGCTGAATCGAATCTGCTAGAAACTTAAATACAGAGGCTAATCGAACCGAAAATAAGTCCAAAAGAACAGGGCCTTAGTATGTATGACCATTAATGTCATTATTTAATCGATAGAAAAAATAATTAAAAAATTAAATAATGAAAACAAGTCTATTAAGGTCTTATATAATACTAATATGTTAATTATCTCTATTAAAGTTATAATAAAATTTGTAATATTTGACCTTAAAAATTAGACTATTTCATTTATTTGTGAATATTACATAACATATACAAGTGGATAAGATATTTGGATTTAGACTGCATGCATGGCACTGGCAGTCTCTTTTGCATCTTTGTGTTTCGTTATTGAAGTTGAAAGTGCATTAAATCCTACAAGATCTTTTGGAGAATCAAGGTGGGGATACAGCACATAGTATATGTAATAGCATATACTATACTGAAATGAGGTTGAGGTGGTGGAGTAGTGTCATCGCTTCTCATCTCATATCCCTGGGGTTTAGGAATCAAACCTCATGGGGCTCATTTGAGGATTTCCCCTTATTCCCCCTCAAGTGAGTCCCCTTCATCTTACCCTAAAATATATATATATATGTAAACTATACTGAAATGTTCAAATTATCTGTTGGAAAACCCCTAGCCTCCCCCCTCTCTCTTTCTCTCTCAAACCCTAGCCTCCCTTACCCCTTCTTCATCACTTAAGGGCTGCCATGGATGATTTCATCCATGGTAAGCCCCTTTTCCCCTTTTATTTTCAGTTTTTAATTCATTTTCTTGTTTTGTTTAATAAATTAGTCTCTCTTTATGAGATCTTTTCAAACCCTGTTATGGGGTTTTTAGTTTCTGTTTTGGATTTCTCCTTCTCCCCTATGGGAGTTGTGAGTATGGTTTATTTGTTTTTAGGTTTGAGAATTTGTTCTCATTGGTTGAAGTTCGAGACTCAACATGAAGGTATTAGACTCTCGGATGCGGTCAACATGACTCGGTCAAGAATGTTCTTCCCAAACTACATCAGAATGATAGACTTCCTCATCAATAGCTGCTTGATTCAGCAAATACAAGGGGGTTGCGCTGTATTGCTCGATCTAGTTCATTGTAGTTCCTTCGAAGACGAATTTGATTAAGCCTTGTTTAATTGTATCTTGTTTTTATATAATACCTATTGTAGATGCCGTTTGGCCTTCAATTAATGAATTTTCTCTTTAAAAAAAATGTTCAAATTATCTCATAAGATAAAAATCTTGGGTCTTTCTTGATATCGTCTTTCACTAACTCATTCTTTTCGACTGAACTGGGGTGAACTGAACTTCAAAAAGTAACTGAACTGAACTGCGAGAAACTGACTTGAACTGAACTGAAAATAAGTCCAAAAGAACAGGGCCTAAGTTGTTTTTTACCTCTCTAGTCTCTATAAACAATTGCTTGCCAAGACAAATCGAACATATCCAGTTGCGTGCTCAAATTATAGTGGTCCATTTTAAAATGTAAGGATGTTAATGATCAGTCTTTTTCCAACGACGATTGGTGCGTGTTTGAAGATTTGAAGTTACCAGCATCTTAATTTTGGCCCCACGGATAATTCAGAACTAGTAACTTGTAAGGCAGCTAAGTAAGTAGCAAACTCGTTCATTGTATTATTATCCCACTCCCAAGTTAACCAGTATCATTTTTAGGAAGTCATCATAATGAAATATCAAATATGAGTGGAAATGTTATGGTTTATAAAGATTTTGAACAACGTATATAATTTTAAAATCATTTTGAATCATAATAAGATTTATCGTAGTTATATATTTTATGATGACTTCCTTAGAATATCAGATGATAAGATGTACACTCGTTCGAAAGCTTAGTAAAGTACCCAACTTAATGGTTTGGACAGGATTGTCTTAAACATTTTGGGCCCCTATACCAACTATATATATATATATTTCTTCCCCCTCATATTAAGAAATTCACAATATAATAACTCTTGAAAAATAAAAGATAAATAAAGTCTATGCAATGAGTAAAAATAATAGTGAAGCAAATTTCTAGAAATGACATGACGAGTGTTATTCCCATAAGAATGAAAAAGACCAAGCTTCAAAGATAAATGATTGTAAGAGGTATCGAGTATTTGATTTCTCACTTTATAAGTCATTATCCAACCCCCCAAGTCATGACTCGTGCTTGTAACAAAATGTCAACTCCAAACAATAAATTTTTTTTGTCTTATTAAATTACTCGAGGCATTGGTTGGACCCAACTACTAATCTACAACCTAATTCAGTATAATTTTTGTAAATGAAATCATTTTGTTACTTTGAAGTCGTACGACATCTTCAATAGGAATCAATATTAACAAATACATATCAAATTGAATTAAATATAATTTCACTATAGCAAAACCACGATCATTTCGATCTATACAAATTCTCTCCACATTGTTATTTGATACAACATTTTATGAGGAGGTCTATTGATTCAGTTGTAGTTAGAATATGAGTATAATAATTTGATTTAATTCATCAATAGATTTTAGATGGAGAACAAACATGTTGTGACACTGCATGAATTCTCATTAACAAATCAATTCGTAACAGGTAAATAACTCTCCAAACTCTCACAAGGAGAGAGATAAAACGCAATAACTGGGTCGATATATATAAGTATATAACACAATATATTGTAGTTTTTTTAACACAAAATGGATAATTTATTAAGGAAATGGTGGAATTAATTGTTCCATTGAGAAAAAGCAGTTATTAAAGAAGAAAGAAGGAAAGATCGAGATGAAGAAGTAAGAGTTTGGCCCCGTTCTTTTGGACTGAGAGAAACTGAACTGAACCAATCCAACAACAACTACAACAACAACAGCAGCAGCAACAACAACAACAACAACAACATCATCATCATCATCATCATCATCATCATCATCATCATCATCATCATCATCATCATAATAATAATAATAATAATAATAATAATAATAATAATAATAATAATAATAATAATAATAATAATAATAATAATAATAATAATAATAATAATAATAATAATAATAATAGCGTCTTTATAATAATATTTTAATAATAACAAAATAAATTATAGTGTTGGAATTGAACTGAACTGACTAAATTAAACTAAAGTGCACTGAATGAAATTAAACTGAACTGAAATTAAGGTCAAAAGAACAGAGCCTTACAAAAGATCACAAATTAAAGCAAATTTATAGAAGATGGAACAAGGAAAGCTTTGCAATGCTTAGAATGAAGAGATAGAATAATGTGAGTAGTGTGGATCTGAACTTATCTTATTTAATTTTGAACTTTTCAAAACTATTCTGAACTTTTCTTATTTTTCTAAACTTCCTGAAGTTTTCATATTTTCTCAAAACTTTTAAATTTACCTTTTACTTTTTGTTAATTTTTACTTATTTAATCTAAACTTTTTTTCATTTTTTTTGAAATATTTTGAACTTTTCTTATTTTTTTAAGAACTTTTTGCAACATAAGCAAAAAAATAAGTTAAAAAGAACAGATCTCGCAAATAAAAAGTTAAAGAGAACATAACCTGGGAGAAGTTTTTCCTAGAGAAATGATCTACATGGTGGCCTTGTATTCTGCAAATACTATATGGTGGAAATTTAATTTGATTTTGCAGTATAACCGTATGTTAATTTATAATCCTTTATCCGTTTTCTTTTAGTTGTAACCAAAGTACTTTGCACGTTTGCCATAAACACACAACTTTTAACTTTAGTATTTCTAATTATACATAAGAAAAAATAATAAAAAGTTGATAACAAGACTTCATATAACTATATTTTATCCTTAGCTTACGTATAAATAACACAAAAGCGTCAAAATAAAATTAATGAATAGTGTCAAATTAAAGTCAATATGGTACAACTAAAAGAAAATGGAGGAAGTAAGTATTATCTACATATCGTTGTAGGGAAATAATATCAGTAGAAGGATGGGAAGTGGAGATCCTACATTGTTATTGAGAAGGTAATAGAGCTGCAGATTGGTTGGCGAATCAAAGTGTCAACCAGAACAACAAAATAAAGTTGATTCAAGTCCCCCCATTAAATTTAGGGTGTTTGGATCCTCTAGAGTTCTAAAATAACGCTACAAGGTAGAGTTTGAGCAATATCAACCATTGAATAAAAAATCAATGACTCATATATTATCTTTCCAAAATCCCCCCTATTTTTTCTCATCAAAATCCACCCTCTAATTTTTCCCTCCCACCAATATGAGCCCTTGATTTTAAAATATATGGTACAGATACAACTATATCTTGTAGAGTTTTAAACTCTAGATGATCCAGACTCAAATTTAGGTAGAATTTTATTTGAGGACGTTGTAGGTGTAGCTTCCTCCCAGTTTATCTGTTTTTGTTTTTGTTTTTGTTTTTGTTTTTGTTTTTTGTTTCTAGTTTCCTCAGGTTCTACCTCTCATTTTGCATTTAAAAAAATCTACATATCGTTGTCCCCTGTTAGTAACCTTGTCGTCAAGTTGTTGTTACTAGCTGTCTAGCACTGGATAGGCGATGGTACCACGTCCACGACTACAAGACTACCCTTCATCACGTATTGACGTCCATGGACCATGCCAATTGTGCGGCTTCCACGACTTCCTTGGCATACGCATCAGGGAACCCTCACAAACTTATAACATTTATCCTTGCTTCTCGTGGTTAGACTTTCCACATTGGTTGCACACTGGGTGCAAGGGGTGGACGAGGGCAGAGGGGGCTGTGGTGATTGGGTGGTTAGGGTTAGGGTTAGGGTTTAGGGTGGGGTAAGGTGTTAGGGGTTAGGATTAGGATTAGGGTTTAGGATGGGGGTGAGGTGTTAAGGTTAGGATTAGGGTTAGGGTTTTGGGGTTAGGATTAGGGTTAGAGGGTTTAATTAGAGTTAAAGGAGTTAATTAGGGTTAATGACTAACGAAAACTTGACGATGTTAGTCATTAAGGGCATTTCATGCATTTTATTGAAATAGTAAGGTTACCTAGTGCATTTTTAAACTATAGGGGTACCCCATAAATTTTGAAATACCCCAGAGGTACCTGGTGAAAAAATCGTAATAATAATTATAATTATGGGATCGTGTTAGATTTGTTTTGATATGTATTATTTTATATATTTTAGTATATATACTATTTTAAAGTAATTCATAATTAAAAATATATTAAGTATTGTGTAAGTCTGTCTTAATACAATGATATTAATGTAACATCACCTTACCTTTTACCTAAACAAGGAAACTTAAAAGTTATAAGCTAAGGGTAATTTTTAAAGTTAAAGCAGCCACTTTTATATAATGGGTCACTTCTTACTTTAAAAGGCTTAGACAATTTTATATTAGAGCTTGTATTAAATATATTAAAGGTCGACGTTGTTTATTCAAAACCATGTAGATCCAAAGAGTGAATAAAACTTAAGAAAATAGAGAGAGAAGAGTATTAAAAATAAAGATCTCTTTCAAAATTTATATTTATAATATCAATTTTTATATTTTTTTCGGTTACATAATTAAAAATATCAGTGGTCAAAAGTATCTGAAAACAGTCAAAGTCAAAATATTCAATCTATTTTGAGACGAGGGACATACTTAAAGAACTAGCTAAGTATTACGAATTAGTTAAAATAGAGGGAGCTCTTAATGAGTTGTTTTGTTAGGCCATTGAACTTTTATCCTATCTTTCTTAACTTTTTAAAGTATCTGTTAGATAATGTAAACTCCCTTTTTTATTGTATTCCATTGATCAATATATATTTATAGGGTCACAACGATTGTCCTAATCATATTAGAAAACTAACAAGATTTGTAAAGATAACATTTTACAAAAATATATCCTAAATTTAGGAATTGAAGAGGATATTCTTTGTATATTCTCTATCACATCTCCGCAGTCGGCGCGCAAGAAAGTCGGATGCTCAGATTGAAGCTGAATCATGCATCGTACTGTGAAGGATATTATGATAACCCAAGATCAAATGGAGAATCAGCAGGAGTGACCTAATGATACGAACGAAGCAACAATCACAATCTACACAAAGGATAAGAGAGTGTTGCTGGCCAAAGGAGAAGGAGGCGCGCGGGTTGCGGATTAAGTTGCGGAGCCTAAGATAAGGCTGTCGCCGAGGAGGCATTGCTACTGTTGGAGAAACAAAAGTAGAAACTACCACCAAAATATATTCTTAACAGACTCTAAATCACCAAATGTGCCACTTGAGACAGTAGTATAAGGAACAAAAAAACACGAGATCTGAATTTTGGAAAAAAAAAAAACAAATCAAACCAAACATAACCAGGAAGAATTGTCTTGCACCACCATCGATTGACAAGCCTTACGCTGACGGAGCTACAAACAACATAGAAGATGGCATAAAGGACGTTGGAAATAAAACATTAGAGAACAAACTATAGAAAAACTTGTTGCTGCCCGCACGAGAAACACCTTGTGTTGGCTTCAACTACTAGGATGGGTTGAATGACGACTATCCAATAGTGAAGGTGGGTGAGGCTTTTCTAGACAACGTTGGTATACAATAATAATAGTGTGTTGGCGGAAAAAAAAGAACAATAAGTTTTAAATTTTCTTCTGGTGAAAATAAGCCATTGGCTATTTAGGGAATGTAAGAGAGATTCATTAACACCGCACAAGGGGTGGTTGTATGTCGTTGGTGACAACAAAAGGTAATATATAATTCAAAAAAGATAATTTGATTCATCAAAGTATTACTTGCCAAATTAATGAGGAGGAGGAAGTAGAAGAAAACCAAGTAATTGGCAGCAAGTCCTTTTGTGGCATGAAAGACAGAGACTTGGATCAAGGCAAATTAACCAAGATGTCATCACTGCCAGAATTCAGCTAATCCAAAATCCAACGAGCAGAGCCAAGTTGATGTGTATTGTTGGAGAAAGTACACACACAAAAAAATTGCAGAAGCGGAAAAACATGTCAACCCACCGGTAGGAGAGAAATTTCTCTAAATGATCCCAAGATCTAACCCACTCTGGATACCATGTTAGATAATACTCCCTTCTTTTATTTTTAATCTACATACTTTCCTTTTTGGCATTTTTTTTTAATCTACACACTGTTGTTTTTTTCTATTTTTTGTAACATGTCACATCTACTTTTTCCTCTTTTTCCACCCATATCATCAACTTTTTAATATTTTAACCCACTTTTTAGTTTCACTCTCTCTCACTTTTTAATTTCTTTCTCCACCTTCTCAGTTTCTCTCTCATACTTTTGCACTTTCTCCTTGGTTCTCCCCCCAAAGTGAAGTGAGTAAATTAAAAAGAAACGGAGGGAGTATATATATGGCAACCAGGGTGGGATACGAAAAAAAAGAAAAAAAAAGGATGTAACTACCTATTTCATTAAAAAAAAGTTAAAAAGATTAAAAAAGGCACACAAAAAATAGTGAAAATTTACTTCCTCTCAATTAAATTTTTGAAAAAATTTAAAAATCCCTTATTGGGGATAAACTTATTATAAATTTAAAAATCTCTGATTTATTAGATGTAATTAGCAATTAATTTAATTTTGTACATATTTTCGCACGCATCGCGTGCATATAAGCTAGTCTTAGATAATGTAAACTCCCTTGTCTATTGTATTTCATTGATTAATATTTACAGGGTTACAACGATAGTCCTAATCATATTAGAAAACTAACAAGATTTGTAAATATATCATTTTGTAAAAATATATCCTAAATCTAGGAAGAGAATTTCTTGTGTTTATTCTCTATCAGTGCTATTGAACTATTAAGCTTATGATGATTTTATTATATATAGCTATTAAGTACATACGAAATTTTTACCTAATTGTTGTAACTATATTGTTTAGGCAAAATTGGCCTCAACACCCTGTACTATAGCTTTGGTGCACCAAACACCCCCAAGTAAGACTTATAAACAGAACACCTTCAACTATAGCACTGGGTGCAGTCCGTACCTTTAATGACGCCGGAGACCGGAAAATCCACCGGAAAAGGGCGATTCTATTTTTTTATTATTTTTTTTTACATTCCCCCCCCCTTTTCTTATTTTTCTCTTTTTTAACCCTTTTTTTTTCCTAAACTAAAAAAAGGCACGTGCCTTTCTTATTCCTCATTTCCCACCCTTTTCTTCATCCTTCCCCAACTGAAGAGAGAGAGTCATCTTCAAAAAAGGTCATTGGAAAGAAAGGGAGCTCAGTTGCAGAGAGGGAAATTCGCACAAAATTGTCCAGTGAACTCCACTGATTTGGTAAGTAATTCAAGCAAGTTCTTCGATTTTCAGTGTCTGCTGTAATTGTAGGGTTTTTTGTTGATTTGTGCAATTGAAATGTGGATTACGAAATCAGGGTAGATTTTGTTTGATTCTTGCTCAAAGATCATGGATTTAGGGTTTACAATGGCATGGGGGTGTAGTGAACTCAAATTGGGAATATGTTGGAGGGGAAATACATTACTGGGATAATGTAGACCCTGATTATAAGAGTTTTTTTGAATTTCTTGACATGTTGAAGGATGAAAGTGTTAAGTATAACAAAAATTGCATTTTATATTACTGCTTGCCTGGATTAGGTTTAGAACATGGTTTGGTTAGGGTTTACACTGATAAGGAGGTGACTTATTTTTCAAAAGGTGGGTTTAGATAATGGGATGGTAGAAGTGTATATGATCCATGGTGTAGATGAGGCTGAAGTAATTGAAGGATTAGATGACATAACCATTAATAACCCACCCACTGTTGAGCAACAAAACAGACCCATTGTTGAAGTAAACCGACCTATTGTTGAGCCACCAACTGTTGAAAACCCACCCATTATTAAAACCCACCAACTGTGCCATTAAACCCACCCACTGTTGGACTAAACCAAAACAACACTAAACCAAAAACTCCTAGGAAGAAGCTTCAAGTACAGAGGTGCATTGATTTGACACAAGTTAGGAGGAGCCCTAGAACACCACCTGAACTCATCTCATCTGTCTCACCTACTGCACAGCCTCTTGGTTCACCACCTACTGCACAACCTGTTGCTTCACCACCATCAAGACAAAAAAAGGGAAAAAAAACTATTAGTAACAGAGCACAAACAAAGATTGACTTGATCAGTAAGAGAATTGACCAACTAGTCACAGAACAGCCTACTGAATTAAACCCCTCTGATGAACAAGAACATTCTTCTGATTACATACATGTGGAGGAGTGGTTTGGTGATGTTGATGAGGATGGTAATTGTTTTGATGATGATGATTATAGTGGTAATGAAGATGAACCTCATGATTTGAGCCTTGATGGGCTTGATTGGATTGTAAGTGAAAGTGAGTTACAGTCTGATGGAGGTGAGAATGAGGGTGGAAATACTAATGAGGGTGAGACTGAGGGTGGGAATACTGATGGGGGTTACAATGAGGGTGAGACTGAGGGTGGGAATGCTGATGGGGGTCACAATGAGGGTGAGACTGAGGGTGGGAATACTGATGGGGGTCACAATGAGGGTGAAACTGAGGGATTATCTGATGATGATTATGAGATTGATGATTCTGAGGATTTAAGTTATGAATTAGATGTAACTGGGGTCAGTTCTAGTGATGATGAGTTTGTATAGGCAACAAGGAAGAGGAAGGAGAGTAAGAGTAAAGGTAAGAAGGAAGCTGGTGATGTTGCTGGTAGCTCAAGGGTGACACAGAACCTCAGTTTCCCTTTGTCAGGTGGGTGGGAAAGTGAATATGAGGATGATATTGAAGGTGATGAAGATAGGGTGCCTGACTCAGATGTGGAGAGTGATGTTGATGAGGAATTTAGGAAGAAAACAGTTGTGAAGGTTGTGGACATGAACAATGATTTTTAGAAGTTTGTGTGGCAGGTGGGATTAAAGTTTACTTCTCCTGAAGTGTTTAAGGAAATGGTGAACATATATGCTGTGATTGCTGGCTACAGTATCAGATGGAGGAAAAGTGAGGCCAAGAGGCTAGAGGCTAGGTGTAAACCAGGCTGTGAGTGGAAGTTATATGGGTCCTGGGATGGTCCTAGGAAATCATGGATTGTGAAGTCTTGTAATCCTAGGCATACATGTGATAGAGCAGATTATGAAAATATTCAAGCCAAGGCAAATTGGTTTACAAGAGAGTATTTACAGAAGTTCAAAGACAACCCTAATTGGCTAAGGAAGGAGTTGGAGAAGGATGTAATGAAAAGGTTTAGGGTGAAATTATCTAAGTGGAACTGTTATAGGGTCAAGGCCATTGCTCACAGATTACTTCATGGTAATTTGTTTGACCATTACTCATTGATTGCCTCATACATTGGGGAGCTAAAAAAAAGTGATGAGGAAGTGACATATGAGTTGTTACGTTAACTGTTCCTAAGGATGGAGATGAGGATGACCTACTCTTCCAGAGATTGTACATAAGCTTCCCTGCACTCAGAGAGGGTTACATGAGGGGTTGTAGAAAGGTGATTTGCCTAGATGGGTGCTTCCTTAAAACCTTTCTAGGTGGACAGTTATTAGCAGCAATTGGGAGGGATGAGAACAACCAAATGTTCCCAATCTCCTGGGTTGTTCTTGAAGCAGAAAATAATGAGTCTTGGAATTGGTTTTTGGAATGCTTACAAGAAGATTTACCTGACTTTGGAGGAGAGGAGTGCACTATTATTTCAGATCAACACAAGGTAATATAAGTGATTCAATTTCTTGTTTCATAACACAATTGATAAATAACTAACTTGTTTCTTCTGATTGTAGTCCATTATTGGTGCAGTGAAGACATTGTTCCCAAATGTTGAGCACAAACACTGTGCTAGACATATCTACCCACCATGGCATAAGAAACATAGAGGTGATGAATTGAAGTCCTTATTCTGGAAAGCAGTCTATGCTTACACAAGGGCATATTACAACAAAGCAATCCAAGAGATGGGTGCTTTGTCAATACCTGCTGTGGAGAATTTTGAGAAACAGGACCCTAAGTCCTTTTGCAGATTTGGATTTAGGACAGCTTCGAGGTGCAATTTGGTGGTGAAAAACCTTGCTGAGACCTTCAATGGGTGGATTCTAGAGGCAAGGTCCAAACCTATAATGCATATGCTGGAGGATATAAGGAGGGCAGTGATGGAGAGGTTCTTCCAGAAAAAAACTATCATGGAGAGGTCAAAGGACAACGTTTGTCCAAGAATTAGGCAGAGGTTGGAAAAAAACAAAGAGTATGCAAAAGATTGTCATGTTCTAGCTTCAAAAACTCATGATTTATAAGTCCTACATGGAATGGAGGTGTTGGTTGTGAGTTTGGAAGAAAAAACATGTACCTGTAGGAGATGGGATCTACATGGGATCCCTTGTTGTGCCATTGCTGCTTGCAATTAGCTCAGAGTACCATGTGAAGGCTATGTTGATGAGAGGCTGACAAAACCAAAGTACTTAGAGACATACAGTGGTTCTATCAAGCCAATCTGAGGTGAAAGGCACTGGGAGCATGTGAATTTCCCTTTGCATCCTCCTGAAATAAAGGTTGGTGCTGGGAGACCAAGAAAGGCAAGGAGGAAAGCACCCCATGAGAGATAAGAGAAGAAAGGTACACTAAGCAGGCATGGACTAGTGATGACTTGCAGTTTATGCAAGTCCAAGCAACACAACAAAAGAAAGTGCCCTCTGAAATCTCAGGGCAACCTTAGTACATCTGGTGTAAGTTAGATCTGGTGTGTAATTGGATTTTTTTCTTTCTGTTTCCAGATCTGATTAAGTGCTTTTGTGTGCAGGCTAATAAAAGGAGGAGGACTGAGAGTGGTACCTCAGCAAGCACCCAAAGGACTAGAGCCTCAACAAGCACACAAGGAACCAGAGCCTCAGCAAGAAGCAGACCTGAGAGGACCTCATTAGCAAGAACAAGATCTGAGAGGGCAACTTCATTGGCTCCAACTGCAGAAGATCCTAAAAGGGGTAGGGGCATACCAAGGAAAGGCACCAACACCATTTTGACTGGTTCACAGGATTAAGCATCAGCACTTGGCACTCAAGCATCAACAGCAAATTAAGGCTTCTGTTCTAGGAGATTTTTTTTTTTTTTGGGATTAATGTGAAACCATGTGAATGTTTTTGGTTTTTGGGGGTGTCTTGAACAAACCATGTGAATGTTTTTGGTTTTTGGGAAGGAGTCAAATGAAAGTGCGGTGCTGAGAACATGTTTTTGGCATCTTTTGTAATGAAACCATGGGGTTAGTTTTTCCAAGTAGTCAAAGGCATCTTTTGGACAACTGTTATTTATGGTTCAAATGCTTTGCAGGGTTGTTGCAACCAATTTTGAACATGTTTTTGACATCTTTTGTAATGAAACCATGGGGTTAGTTTTTTCAAGTAGTCAAAGGTATCTTTTGGACAACTGTTATTTATGGTTCAAATGCTTTGCAGGGTTGTTGCAACCAATTTTGTTCTTTTTTGATCCTATAACTTATAAAATGGTACACAAACATAAGTGCTATTAAATCAAAGCCATTCATTCCATAACTTGGACTTATACAAAGCCAAAACAAGTACATAAAGACCACCTACAAACTTAGACTTTTACAAACCCATGCTTCCACTGAGATTTTACCTACAACTTGCCCAAATACAAAACAAAGAAAATCCAAGAAACTACAATTGCAACAACATAAGTGTGCTCTCTTCCACTCATAAGCTTCACTTGTTGATGTATGCTCCTATTTTCAGCTTCCAGTGCCTTCATTGCCATTTGAAGCTCCATGTTTTCCCTACAAACATCAGTGTCATCTTCAATTTCACTACCAGTCAACCTCTTCTTGTTCTTCATATCCTTCAATTCAGCATCCAAGCGATTATTATCAGCTGCCAAACCATTAATGACTTCAATTGCACGTGGCCAATAATCCTCTTTGTCAATCCATTCAAAGAATTTACAATCATCAACCTGTAGAGATTTTTTTTTTCCAATTAAATCAAAATTCCAACAAATCAAAAAAATTTGTTGCTTCAAAAACAAAAAATACGCTTACATTCCACTTTGAGCAGCCATAGAAGCTTTTTCCTTGATTGTGGTTGAACTTCCAAGTAGTTTGGACTAATGCAGGTAACCGATGTCTACAATAAACCCTACCACAGCCTATACTGTTGTTCGAATTCTTCTTGAAACTTGAAGATGAAGATGAACTCATTTTCGTTATGCGAATTTCACTCTTTAGAAATTGGGGTTCATATGGGAAGAAATAGGGAATTTGGGAAAGAAACAGAAATTTGGGTAAGAAACAGGAATTTGGGGATGAATGTCCTCCAATTCAGTTGGGCAAATGAGAAATAAGAAAGGCACATGCCTTTTTTTAGTTTAGGAAAAAAAAGAGTTAAAAAAGAGGAAAATAAGAAAAGGGGGGGAAATGTAAAAAAATAATAAAAAAATAGAATCGCCCTTTTCCGGTGGATTTTCCGGTCTCCGGCGTCATTAAAGGTACGGACTGCACCCAGTGCTATAGTTGAAGGTGTTCTGGCTATAAGTCTTACTTGGAGGTGTTTGGTGCACCAAAGGTATAGTACAGGGTGTTGAGGCCAATTTTACCTATTGTTTATCATTTAGCCAGTCGAATTGCTTGTGTTCGAGTGTTTGACATGACATATGTTCCCAATGTTTTCCATAAATATTGCGTTTTGGAGTCGAATAATATTTGGAGTTTCATTGCCTATGAAAATAACATCTTATATATGTATAGACACTTTTTTTCTATTAGGAAAGATAATTGGTCAAAGATCAACCCCTGCTAGGCTATTAGCCTGCAGGGCACACCAGCTTAGAGGCTGGGTATAAGGCTAAACATCCCAGAAGACAACAGACCGAAAGGCCCATTGCTACCAAAATGAATACCCCCAACATATTGTTGAGATGAAGATTCGAAACCTGGCAATGCCCTGAAATTCGGGGTGGTGCTCTTAACTCTACTGAGCTACTACCTCTCCCTCATATATAGACACTTTGTCCATGCCTTAATATAATGCTCTTGTTATATATTAATATTCTACCTTAAAAAAAGTATTCTTTTCTGGTGAATATATCAGTTTAAGGTCTTCGATTAGATAGGATTAGACTGGCCGAAAGAGAAAAAGATAGGATGAGATAGAATTAATCATATTGTTAGAAAAATTCTGGCATGCATGCAATTAAGTCATTGTAAGTCTTTCGCGTGTGGTGTCTGGTGTGGGATGCAAGAACACGGGTCTTTTTTGTCTCGATTTGTGTTACCGGAAATTTAAGCACTGCTCCCTTTGTCAAAACAAAACTTTAATTTTTTGAATTCATACTTATCAAATTTTGGGTGGATAGTAACCAACATAATTACAACCATGAAAAATCATACCATTATGTCAAAGTCACAGATTTTAAGATAAGGCGAATAATTAATTTTCAAAGGAGGCAGCTATGTGTTGAGCTAGGTGGAACATATGCATGCATATCTCCTATCTTTGTGCTGTAATTGCTGTCTCTTTCTTTAATGTCAACTTTAGCTTTTGGTTCTATTATGGCCGTCTTTTAAGATTGGACGATCCACAATTTTAGCTTATTAAGGTTGTGACTTGTGAGGTAATCTCCAATCTAGCTAATCTCCCAATTTTCAAGATTGTGAATAGTTCACGGCTCCATACGTAATATATTGAAGTACATTGCTTTTTTCTTTCCTAACAGCTATTTTTACTTGATTGAAACGGCTATAATATTCCTTGTAATTTCCTTAAACAACATAATAATTAAATAGCAAAATAATCACAATTCCAATTTTTGTAGGTGACAAAAGGAAACGATCACTAGTTATACAGTATCACTTTAAAAATATGTAAGCAAGCTTGTAATATATATATGATAATCAAATGTATATATACTCTAAAGAATCGGTGAGAGTATTTTGAAGGTGCATAACATATGAATATGTTCAATAAGTTTTAAATAAGAAAATTATTTCTTTTCTAAAGTCCTCCAAAGTCCAAAATCATAAAGGGTTACTCAAGATTAGTCACGAATCCCTTATGTCCAAGCAAAAGAAGAAATTTTGGGGCACCAAATTTAAATATAGTGAGGCCCTTGAGATGTGCCACATATAAGAAGTGCCATCTGTAAATAATACTTACTAGGTTTGAAGCCCGTGCGTTGCACGGGTTGCTGTTTATTTTATTTTATTCCAATCTTTTTGTTAATATTATTGTTGATTTTGTGTTGCTGTGAAATAAGATTTTTCAACACCATTGTATTTACATACTTCCTCCGTTCTTTTTCTATTACAACAATTACCGCTTTAGGTAGTTTCATCTTTTGGAACCATTTCACTTTTGGTAATAAAAAAGTAACTACAGTTGATAATATTACCTTAACTTTATGTTAATAAAACCATCATTAATTACCCAAGTTGCTTTATAAAGTTGTGTTTAATTTATTAAGGATTTATTTATCCCCCTACTCTAGTTAACTAAAGAGGTACATCTATGCTAAACGAACCATTTTTTATTTCCTTAAAAACCATGCCCAAACCAATTGTTGAAGTAGAAAAAAAACGGAGAAAGTATTTGTTATTATACTATAATTTCTAGATTTGTTATTGTGATATATAAATTTTATAATTTTTAATATTCAATTGAATACTATAGTTAAGCTATTAGTAAATGGTATCTCAATAACAGGTATGACTGCTAATACAGAGTAACATGAATAATACCCGAATGATACTTTAAGAAAGTAGAGGGTAATAACTTAAGAGATGCAGGATAGAAAGAATAGAGAAAAACATGAGTGCTAGCCACAATTTCAACTTTTAATATAGCACATAAACACTAACGCATATAGAATGGAAGATGGGAAAACCAAAAAGAAGATTATAATGATAGTATCATGAAGAAAATTAATTAAATATAAAACTAATCTCTATTAATAATCGAAAATACAATTTAAGAGAAAAAAATATATCTTCATTAATCATGACCATATCAAGTCTTATCAAATTTCCCCCTTTTTTATGATCCGTGACCTCAAATAGTCTAGAAATGCGAACCTTGATTTCCAAATAATTTTAGTAGAATTAAGTTAATGGAGAAAAGAATAAGATATGAGATATAGATATAGATATAGATATATGGAAAATAAATAAATAATTATGTATACAATAAATATTATAAGAATAAAATAATTAGTCAATTGCATAATACCTCTGCAATCTCGATGACAAACTTTCATTTGATCTTCATGTAATGCCATCATGGAATACTATCGTTTCAAAACTATAGATATGAATTTTTTTTTCTTCATATGACTTGATTTTTAAAAGTATGATTTTAAAAGACATAATTACTATTGTCACATATTATATGCTATTTTTATAGTTATTTTTATAATTATTTAAAATAAAGAATAAATAATACGTTATTATTCATCTAAATAAATATATTTTCATAAGTTGTAAAACTATATTGTATATGGATCTTATTTCGAAGCATATTTCGAGCACTCTTCGACGGTAAAAAAAATTGTACTATTGCGAATTATGTAGCAAAAGTTATATTTAATTTACATAGTATAATAATTTAGGTTGTTTATTTAAAATTAGACTGTAATATTCACTCATCCAGAACACCTTATATGTACTTATATCTATGTTGAACACCATTTTCTTTCAAAAAAAATAATTGTTGAACACTATTTTCTTAAAAAAAATTAAAAGTTAATAAGAATGACATGGCATGCTTAGGTGGAGCTCTTTATAATATTCTAAGGTTGTTTTATTTAATTCAAACTCTAATTTTTACATAATCCAAAACTCTAATATATATGTAACTTTATCGCTATAGATTTTAGTTTTTTTTGTAACAACAAAGTTTCCTTAATAAATTTTGTTGCGATACTATATTGTTTTGGTTTAGTTGAGTAAGGTTGAGGTTTTAAAAGATAATATGTTTAATCCTGTAAATTGGACCTATGATCAAATGTTATAATCACATGTAATACACTATACTTAATACTTATAGCTGTTATTATATTATCTAAAAAAAGACTAAATAATGTCTTACAATTCATCTAATTTAATATATTTTCATGAGTTATAAAACTATATAGTAAATAGATCCTATTTTGAAGCATATTTCAAGCACTCTCCACTGATAAAAAAATTATAATATTTTGAATTAGGTAGCAAAAGTTCAAACGCAACTCTAATTTCCCCCTATCCAAAATTCTTTTATGTATTTAAATATATGTAGAATTCTATTTTTTTTCAAATATTTAAAATAAAAACTAATGACATGGCAATCCTAAGTGACACTCTCTATTTCATAAATTATAGAACTATATTGTAAATGGATCTTATTTCGAAGCATATTTCGAGCACTATCTAATGGTACAAAAATTGTTATATTCTGGATTAGGTAGCAAAAGTTATACACAATTTACATAATATAATAATTTAGATTGTTCATTCAAAACGAAACTCTAAATTCTGCTTATCCAAGACTCCTTATATGTATTTAAATCTATGTAGAACTCTATATTTAGAGAAAAAAATTGATGACATGACAATCCTACATGGCGCTCTATATTTCATAAGTTGTAGAACTATATTGTAAATGGATCTTATTTCGAAGCATATTATGAATAATGGTACAAACATTGTAATATTCCGAATTTTGTAGCAAAAGTTATACACAATTTTCATAATATAATAGTTTAAGTTGTTGATTCAAATACAAACTCTAATTTTCGCTGATCCAAATCTCCTTTTATGTATTTAGATCATGTAG
Organism: Beta lomatogona; assembly: GCA_947646795.1. Lineage (NCBI taxonomy): Eukaryota > Viridiplantae > Streptophyta > Magnoliopsida > Caryophyllales > Amaranthaceae > Beta > Beta lomatogona. The sequence goes on from CANSNZ010000554.1 coordinate 550,902, forward strand.
AACTCTAGTTTTTTTAAAATAAAAATATAAATTGATGACATGACAATCCTACGTGGCGCGCTCTATGGCCTCGAAATCTTGAAGAGCTCCCTAAGCTCTCGAAAAGTTCCTCCTTTATATATATATATATATTGATTAGGAAAAGAAATGAAGAACCCAAAAAATAAATATAGCCATCCAAAAAGCCCTCTTAATAACCCACTATTGCGAGTTTATTCCTCATACACCCAGGTGTATTATGAGCATGATACACCCAAGACTAATTTTACTCTTTTGCGCATGAGTAGAAAAATAGCCTTGGGTGTACAATGCTCACGGTACACCCGGATGTATGATAAATTTTCTACACTATTGCTTGCTAACTGTTTGATACAATGCAACCCCAATGTTAAAAACTTACAATACAGTGGCTAATTGCCACTAGTTATAGATAAACAACAACCAAGGGAAGATTTAACACCAAGCTAGAAATCCATCTCTTCTTTGCAAACCTTGCTTTGCCAATGCATCTGCAACAAAATTGGACTCCCTTCCTTTGTGAATAATGCCGAACTCATTTTCCATCAATGATGCATTACTTATATAGTTCAAAATGAAGTTTAAGTTCCAAGGGCAACCATTTTTTGCATCATCAAACCGCATTGGCCGAGTCCGATTCAGTGATAAAGTTGGAGGATGTGATATGGTCCCTGTTGACGGAGATTGTAATAGCACGATGGATGGCTAAAATTTCAGCTTGGTTCATTTCCATGAATGGAATGGGGCTGGAGAATAGATAAACAAATTTTTCGTTGGTGTCCCGGAGAACCCCACCTATAGATGATTGAAGATGAAGAGGGTTAACTGATACATCCACGTTCCATTTAAGGAAGTTAAGTGGAGGAGGAACCCAATTGCCCAAGGCAGACGTTGGAGATAAAGATGGCGCTGGAATTTGACCTGACTCATTAAGCATCCTTTTTGCAATTCATTGACGTACTAAAATGGAATGTTATGAATATGCTTGATGACTATTGTTATGGCTAAAATTTCAGGTTAACAAGCGGATCAGCGCTCGACGCACTCGATGAGCAGAATGTAGATGAAGTGGCGCTAGATCCAGCTTATCCTGATCGCGTCGTTCGTATCGGAGCGACCTTGTCACCAGAACTCCGCAACCAGGTAATTGATTTCCTACAAGCTGACCAGGATTGTTTTGCTTGGTCACATGAAGATATGACAGGTTTAAGCCCAGACGTTATTACCCATAAGCTGAAAGTCGATCCAGAGCACAAGCCAGTCAAGTAGAAACGATGCAAATTCGCCCCTGAACGCAATCAAATTATAAACGACGAAGTGCAGAAATTGATTGACGCGGGTAAGGTACGCGAAGTTAAATATCCCGACTGGTTGGCTAACCTTGTTGTTGTCAGCAAAAAGAATGGCAAGTGGAGAGTCTGCATCGACTTCACAGACCTTAATAAGGCCTGTCCCAAAGATCCCTTCCCACTTCCCCATATCGATGCAATGGTTGACCCGACGGCAGGGCACGAACTCTTGACGTTCATGGACGCGTACTCTGGATACAATCAAATCCTCATGCACCCCGACGATCAGGAAAAGACAGCATTCATCACTGATAAAGGTATTTATTGCTATAAGGTTATGCCTTTCGGACTAAAAAATGGAGGTGCAACGTACCAACGCCTAGTCAACCATATGTTCAAAGATCAACTAGGCGACACCATGGAAGTTTACATCGACGACATTTTGGTAAAATCCAAGCAAGCAAGCGAGCACAACCAACATCTCTTAGAAGCATTCGACGTCCTACGCAAGTACGGAATGAAACTTAACCCCACTAAGTGTACGTTTAGAGTCGCTGCAGGTAAGTTCTTAGGCCACGTCGTGACACAACGAGGAATCGAAGCAAGTCCCGACCAGATAAAAGCATTGATTAACATTTAATCCCCCAGAAACGTCAAAGAGGTACAAAAATTGACTGGATGTGTCGCTGCTCTTAATCGTTTCATATCCAGGTCATCCGAAAAATGCCATCTGTTCTATGACGTGCTACGCAAAAACAAAGGATTCGACAGGACGCCAAAACACAAAGACGCTCTACAAGCACTAAAGCAGTATCTAGCTTCTCCTCCGCTACTGTCCAAGCCTAGTGATGGAGAAACGCTCCAGTTGTACCTTGCCGTCAGCAACATCTCAGTCAACACCGTTTTGATGCGAGAAGCGGAAAGCCAGCAGCTCCCCATCTACTACGTCAGTAAGTCTCTGTTAGACGCAGAGACAGGTATTCTTCTCTAGAAAAATTTGTGCTAGCCTTAGTCACTGCCGTTAAAAAACTACGACATTACTTCGAAACTCATACTGTCGTTGTCATGACTAACTATCCTATAAAAAGTGTTTTGCGTAGACCCGAATTGACAGGTCGCATGGGTAAATGGGCCATTGCGATCAGCGGTGACGACATCAAGTACCTGCCAAGAACGGCAATTAAGTCGCAAGCTCTGGCTGACTTTGTGGCCGACTTTAGTCCAGAGCTGGAGAAGATCGCAGAAGACGAAGTTGCTCGAATCAATCATGTCAATCACGACGCGTGGATTTTATTTGTTGATGGATCTTCTAATTTTCGTGGTGTAGGTCTTGGCGTTGTCCTAAAGTCGCCACAAGGGGATAAGATAGTGCAAGCCATATGTTGCGAATTCAAAGCGACCAATAATGAGGCTAAATATGAGCCATTAATCGCAGGAATGACTCTAGCAAGCGACTTGGGGGCAAAAGCGTTAAAGATCTACAGCGATTCATTGCTAATAGTAAGTCAGATACAAGGCTAATTCGCCGCTAAGGATTCCAAAATGGCGCTCTACTTGGAAGTCGCACAAGGTAAAAGTAATATGTTTACCCCTTTTGACATTATGCAGATACCAAGAGACCAGAACACGCAAGCAGACGCGTTGGCCAACCTGGGATCGTCCCTGAGAGACGTATCATTCACTTCCATCCCTATCATCCATATCACAACACCAGCGATAAACAAATGCAAAGACGTTGCAGATGTTGTTACAGCGATCAGAAGCGGCGATAAAGCAAACAACGGTGACGTCTCATCAGAAGATGACGTCGAGCCGGTAAACGACAACGTCGATGCAACCAATGATGACACCCTCGCAAACGATGTGGTAAATATTAGTTCGACGAAACCTTTTACGATTATTTAAGTAACGATATACTCCCAGAAGACAAAGCGGAAGCACGACGAATTCGCTTCAAACCGTCCAGGTATGTCATCATTCAAGGAGTGCTATTTAAAAGATCCGTCGCTGGGCTGTATCTGCGTTGCCTGGAAAAGGACCAATGGGAGCAAGTGTTGCAAGATCTGCACGAGGGGACGTGTGGAAACCATTCTGGAGGACGCAGCCTATCCAATAGAGCATTAAGAATGGGCTATTATTGGCCAACAATGAAGCAAGACGCAGTCAGGTACGTCATCAAATGTGATAGCTGTCAGTGACACGCAGGTATGACGCACAAACCTTGTGAAATTCTGCATCCAACTTTAACTCCTTGGCCTTTTATGAAATGGGGAATGGACATAGTTGGTAAACTACCTCCAACCCCAGGACATAAGGTCTTTATGTTAGCACTAACAGATTATTTTTCTAAGTGGATAGAAGCATATTCCTTCCAACAGGTCCGCGACACGGAGGTAATCTCTTTTATACATACTAACATTATTTGCAGGTTTGGTGTCCCGTCAGAAATTAGATGCGACAATGGGTCGCAATTTATCAGCGACAAAACAAAGCACTTCTGCGATGAATGGAACATCACGTTGCTGACATCAACGCCCAGATATCCTCAGGCCAATGGACAAGCTGAGTCCAGCAACAAGACTGTCAAAGATACATTGAAGAAGCGTCTCACCGCTAAAAAAGGCAAATGGGCAGAAGCATTACCAGCTATCTTGTGGGTAAATCGTACGACGCCACGCATTGCGACTAGGCAAACACCCTTTTCACTGGTTTATGGCTGCGAGGCAGTCTTACCAGCTGAGGTAAGTATTCCAACCGCCATGTACGGTCTAACGACGGAGCAGCAGAGCCATGACGAACTGGTCAACGACCTAGATACCATAGAAGAATTGCGCGACGCAGCGTTGAAACGCATGGCAGCTCAACAGCAGATCGTCGCAAGGAGTTTCAACAAGACCTTACAAGCCAAGTCATTTGTTGAAGGCGACTGGGTGTTAAGGAAGATGTTCCAGAACACACAGGAGCCCAGTGCAGGTAAGCTAGGTCCAAATTGGGAAGGTCCCTACCAAATCAATAAGGTCGTTGGCAATGGCGCTTATCAACTAGTCCGACGCGACGGTACCATGGTCCCACGTAGTTGGAACGTTGTCCGCCTCAAAATATATTTCTTCTAGCTAAGCGCTAAGTGGCACTTCACTTTTTGTTTTTTGTTTTTCGGCTTTTGTTTTTTATTCAATAAGTGGTGAACATGTCATCATAGAGTCGTTGAAACACCAACGACAAAACATTACTGTGCGTTTCATTTTTCAGGATTTTTCCTAGTTTTCAATAAGATTGCGACGTTCATACGAAGCGACCAACAATTATTGTTTGAATAATAAGCCACAGAACGACAAAGTGTTCCAAACGATGCCAATAAGGATACTATAAGCATCCTGTGTTCTCACAAGCGTCATAAGACTTTAACGTCAGCTCAGCAGTGTTGTAAACGTTCGATCTGTTCACAGCAAGTAAGTAAACATGTTTTTTGCATATGCAATTTTTCATTCAACGAAGTCTAACCAATTTGACAGAGAAAGGCTTTCAAAGCGCCTGATCATCGAACTCAGACGCTAGAAAAACGGCAGCACATCATAGCAAACATAGTTCATACGAATAAACAAAAGAAAGCAAATGTTATGACCACTCCCATGAGTGGTCCAAAAGTACATCAGTAGTCACCCTCATGAGTGACCCAAAACGACAAATTGTTTTCTAAGACAGCAAAAAGTTTAAAATATTTAAAGAGTTTAGATAACACTCAAATCGCGCAGGCTAAACGACAGGAGCATCGTCGAACTTCTCTTTAGTTGGCTTTGACGATGATGGAACCTCTGTCATAACTCCCTTCTCTGAGTCAACGTCTGGAGGCACATCAGACGCTATGAACGCGGCACATGAGGAGTTAACCCCACCTTCTGGATGCTCAGTATTTGACGATGATTCAGCCGTCGCCTTAAGGAAGTCCTCAGGGTCCATTAGGTCCTTCATACCTCCTAAGCATTCGAGGTACAAGTTGATTTCCTTCTGAGGTTCCCATGACGCAGTCCTTTTCATCATGAATTGGTACATCAGCTTCGCCCTCACCCTCGTGGTCACCTCAACCTCCAGCAGATCAAGTTTGTTCTTTTGAGCTGCGACCTGTACCTGGAGGGCTCCAATTTCCAGACGCGATGACTCCTCCAGTACTTCCTGCCTGTTTCTTCAATCCTTCCAGTTCTTCGCCATTTTTATTTAGCGTCTCCTCCATCCGGATCATCTCCAGTTGAGCTTTCTTTAACTCCACTTCCTTACCCTTCAAAGCCAACTCGCTTTTGTCAGCCCTAGATTTCATCGCCTGATGTCCTTTGAACAATGACGACATTTCCTTCTTTGCCATGAGGAAATGATGCGATGCATGTGAACCAATAATCAAAAGGTAAGCGATCAAGTTTACTGTACTTAACAATATTTAATCACGAATTAACGTACCTGGAAGACGAGCTGTAGGCCATCTGACATAAGCCTAGGCAGAGTAAGTTTCCGCAAGCGATCTTCAGTGCAAGGAAAGAGAAGCCTTTCCACCTCCAGCCAGATTGACCTGTTTAATGACATGAAGTCATTAGGCACCGTCACAGTATATGATGGGCCTCCTCTGTTAGGAAGGGCAATGAAGTCAGTTTTGCGCAATTTCTGAGCGACGTCAAAGTCATCATCTTCAACATGAACGACGTCCGCAAGCTCTTTCTTCTCAGATGCAGTGGGAGACGACGCAGCAGAGTGACCTAGGTCTCTTTTCCTTTTGCAGAGCGTTTCAGCAAGGGCTCGGTTGTCCATAGACCCTCTGGGTCGTGATTGAGAAGATTCTATCGCAAAAGAATCATTTGAATTGTGGTAGTAATAATATTACAAACGACGAAGAAAAACGCTTACCTGAAGCCATAGAAGAGCATCTGTCTTGGCTAGCGACTGTTATCCTCCTGAAGTATCTTTCTTCCTCTTTCACCCTTAAAAACTTCTCGCACAACCGTTCAGACTCTTCGCGATGTGTCAATAGCTTTGGGTCTAGATCTGCAGAAGAAGCGACGTAAGAATAACGTTAACGTCATGACATGAGATTAATTTGTAAAAAAAATTACGAACCTCCTATTCTCCAGCTTCCGATTAAATGTTTCCCTACATCTCCCAAAGATGATTTCTTGACAAAGACATAACGGTTCTTCCAACCTCTGTCGTTCGATTGAACTCCTCCAACCAACGCGTCCCGTCTCGCCCTAGTATGTAGGGCTAACCTGTTTTTGACTTTAACCCTAATTTCGTAGCAGAGCAATAGATCGTGAAGAGTAAAAGGTTCTTCACAAGACGCTGTCACCCTGTTAACTACACTTAGAACCCTCCAGACCTAGGGCATGATTTGCCCAGGGATAATTTGGTAAACTTGCATTAATTCCCAGGCTATGGGTGGAAAAGGTAGCCTAAGACCTATTTTGAAGGGGTATTCATAAAGTACCACCCAACCATACGGACACATCTCTGGTTGCTCATGAGGCTCAGCGTTCCTCAGTACTGTATCAACGGGTAAGTTTCCTAAGTCTAGGAATTTCATTAGGTCATCTTGCGACATGGTAGATTGTTCTTCATCAATTTCATCCTTTTCTTCTACAACTCTTTCTTTTGCTTTTGTTTTTTCTTGGTTCTTAACAAAGTTCCTAATACTACGCCTACTGGGAGGCTGGGAGCCATAGATTCAGGTGTCGGTTTTGAAATTAACTAAAAATTGGAGCTAAGAGCAATGGAGATTACCTGGTGAAGAGGCGCAGTTCCGTCGGATTTCCCCGGAGAATTTTTAGAGAGAGAATAAAACGTTTGAGAAAAGGAGAGATAGCGTGCGAATTCGAATCAATTGGCACGGCTTTTTATAGTGTCAATAGTAACTGATAGCGTGCAACGGATATGTATTAAATGCAAATTTTTGAGTTATCTTTTGCTCAAGATTTTTATCTTTCTTCAGTAATTTTTTGGTTTATCTTTGGTACAGTCGTCAATTTCTGGTAATTTTATTTTTTATCTATTGACAAATGTCCTAACAAAACGCCAGTTGGTTATGACCAGTGTCCTTATTGGCAGAAGATGTTTAGACTTACAATTGTTTCATGACTCTTGGTATTTCCCCATTTCAACAATTGGGGGCAAACTGTTATGGCTAAAAATTTCAGGTTAACTTTGACGCAATGAGATGAAGACACTGACACATCCAAGTCTGTCGTTGATGATGTGACTGAGTCAAGGATCAAACTGTTTCCCGAAGAATAGGGAAGGCATGGCTGCTATTGTTTACTAAGTTGCAGTTAAAGACTGAAGTCAGAAGAGAGAAGCAGAAGGATAACAATTCAGTTGGGATTGCGCGGAGATTGTGCGGAGCTATTTCCGAGATCTTTGGGAGCACGTTGCAGTTAGGTTGCATGCGGTTATATAAAGAGCATTCAAATAGCGAATAGGGATATACAAGCTTACATCTAGCAATCACTACTCTGAGACTACTTACATATTTTGTTCCTTCATACTTCCATTCGAATATAACACTTCTGTGCTTAGATCAATTAAATTAGGTTGTATTGATTGTCATTCACTTTGAGTGACGATTGCATATAGTGGATTGGTGGACTCACATCCACCCGCGGTTTTTTACCCACCTTCATTGGGGTTTTTCCGCGTCAACACTCCTTTGTTTTTCTCATATTTGCATAGCATACATCGCATAAATCTGGTTGTTGTCGTCCCATATCGAATCTTGTCGCTTAAGCAAAAATCAACATAAACAACTATAGTGTTGGAGAAGGGTAGGGATTACGGCCCTATTCTTTTGGACTTATTTCCAGTTCAGTTTAGTTTCTCGCAGTTCAGTTCAGTTCAGTTACTCTCTGCATTTCAGTTTTTCGCAGTTCAGTTCAATTCAGTTTAGTTCCGTTCAGTCCAAAAGAACGAGGTCCGTAAAGTTGGCTAGGTGATATTTTTTTTTTTTTGAAGGGTAGCTAGGTGATAGTTTAAGTTGGTGGGATTTGGTACATTTATTAAAGATTTTACCGTATCAAAATGTCAATAATTAAGAAGTAAGTATCATTTAAAATTTAAAAGTTGCTAATGAGATTATTTTATTTTATTTTTAGTTAATTACCGATAGTATTATATTGAAAAGTCAATTATATAATGGTTTAGTATAGATTTTTTTCTATACTTCATCCGTTTTAAATTAGTTGTGACACTTTTAAATCACGGACTTCTAGGCAATATTTGGAGGGGAGATAGATAGAGAAAGAAAACAAAAGGGTCCCATGTGATGGGAGAGAGATAGAGAGAAGTTATTACCCAAAATGAAAGTGTAACATCTAATTTGAAACTTCCTGAAATAGAAAGTGTCACAACTAAGGGTCTGTTTTGTTCAACTTATTTTAATTTATATAAGATTTTATAAGATCATATAAGATCAGATAAGATCAGATAAGATAAGATCAAATCAAATCAGATAAGATAAGATCAGATAAAATAAAATGTTAGACACACTCAATAAACTATCTTATAATCAATAAACTATTTTATAAGATAAGATAAGATAAGATCAGATAAGATTATATCAGATAAGATTTTATAAATTCTTATAAGATAAGATAAGACAAGACAAATTAAGTTGAACAAAACATACCCTAATTTGAAAAGTATAAAAAAAGCAGCGGATCTGCTATGGTTCTGGAATTATCTGGAGGTATTTTCGAAATAAAAGTCAAGAATGACGGCAATGTTACAGTTCATATTTACCCCTAAATTCGTACAACAACTGTGCAAGTGCAGTGCAACAGCTAAACGCATGAAGACTGAAGTAACAAAATGACACAGACTTCGCCGTTTTACAAAAATTACTACATCATTCTGCCTTATTTTCCTCAAAAATAAAAATATATCATTCTGCCTTATGGTTTAGATTTCTAGTAAACTTTATATGGAAATCTGAAAATTACATTGGTAGGTGTCAAATTTAGGAAAAATGAAAGCTGAGACTCGGGAATTATTAAGCCATCACATCTACCTCTTTTGAAGTTTAACATCTAAAACTAAAACTTAATATAGATAAAAAGTAGTACTTTTTCTATTTCTTTTAACTTACAACCGTTTAATTTTTACGTTTGTCAATTCATAATTTGAATTATTAATATTTTTATTTACCGATAATTAAAATATACATTGAGACGAATTTAACAAGATCCCACATGATGATGAATATGTTTTTCCTTAACTATAAATCACAAAGATAAACTAAGTATAGTTTGTGAATAGTGCAAAAGGCAAAGAGTTGCAACTTTCAAGTAGGAAGAAATGGAGGAAGTATAAGGTAATACTCTCTCTATTTTTTTTTTTTTTTAACAATTCACACTTTGAATTTTGGAATTATTTGCAAAATTTGATTTGATCATTGTTTGTGATTATTTATGCTTAAATAAAAAATAGTTATGTTGGATATTTTTTAAGTTCATCTTGACATGTTTTCTAAAAAAAAAATTCTTATAATTGTTTACTTGTTCATAATTTAAAATATTAATAGTCAAAGTTTTCCATTAACAAGTGTATAAGTCAAATCGTGAAAATTATATATGTAAATAGAGGTAATAACTTCCTAAATCTCAATGAAGTTTTAGTTTTAGTCCACTCATAATATAGTTATACAACATATAAGATTATAAATTCATAAATGAACAATACTATATTACTTCTTATTTATTATGTTTGTTCCGTACATAGAAGTGTATAACACTGAAAAAAACATGAGTAGGATAGACTTTATAAGAAATGTGAACCACAATAGTATTATGAGTATAACATTATAAAATTAATTAAATAATCATATTGCATAAAGTCATAGATTATATTCTTATTATTATAACGTTTAGAATATTAACGATGTAAATTTAGTTACTCATATACGTTTAATGTTATCAAACAAAATTTAGCTATTTTACCTATGTCACATTTTTTTTTTCAAAAAGAATATATATAAAAATACATATGTAGAGTTTTGGATGAAGAAAAATAACTTTTGATTTTGAATTAACAAGCTATTAATATCATAGTTTTATGTAGATTGACGATAACTTTTTCTGCATAATTCAAATTAATAATATTACTTTGTATAATTAGAGAATTCTCAAAATACTTTAAAATAATAATAATTTACCATTTTTTAACATCCTCATTTTCTTGTGCGCATTTTTCAATGCGCTTCTTTAACCTTAAATATCTTTCTTACATACTCCGTATTAGTAAAAACTACAACGATTGAATATTAATATAGTATTTATTGAGACGAGTCAGATAACACCGTACATGACTATATTTTTTCTTATATATTGAGAAGAATTGAAAAGATTATCTATTATTATGAATAGTGTAAGATTCCAAGTGAGAAAGATAAAAAAACACAGAGGAAATATATACACAATACTCCTTTCATCTTTAATCATTGTCTTGTATATTATTTTGGCTAGTTTTTAAATAATGATACAATTATTTTTAATGAAAAATATATCCAACCAACAACCTACAGTTTCCTGCTATATACTCTTAAATCTTAATATATTTGCAAACATTGTTAAAATATACGGTGTAATTTTATGTTAAAATTAGATAAACCCAAACTTACATTATGCTAACAAGCCAATTCCATCTTACTCTAAGCCAACAGTACTATCCCTATACATTTTCTTTTCCTTCCTTTGTTTCCCTTTGAATCTCATTTTGAAATTGTAACTCGACAGTCTTACCGAATGGATTAAACTATTCACTAAATCAATGGATTAAATAATGTGATTACTGAATGGATTAAACAGGTCATTAAAGAAATTAAATTGGTCACTAAATGTATTAAACTAGTCACTAAATGTATTAACCTAGTCACTATATCTACAGAGGTGGTTCTTTCTCTTCTTAATATTGGGCCTGAGTTATTGCCTAATTTTAAATTAAAAGTAACCAGTCTCTTATACGACCAATTCATATATATATGTGCTCAAACCAAAAGACACAATCAATTAAGAGTGGAGATATTACTAATTTCGAATTAATTAAACTACTACACCAAGATGAATTTAAGTAAAAAAAAAACCTAATCTCCCATATTCTCTCGCGTCCCCCTCATCTCCTTTTTTTTCCTCTGCATCTGTGAGGGGCTGCCGTGGACATCCATGGTAAGCCCCCTTTCCCTCTTGTTTGCAGTTTTTAAATTATTCTCTCTTTACGAGAGTTTTCCCGAGCCCTATTATGGGGATTTTTTGTCTCTGTTGTGGAGGTCTCATTTTCTCCTATGGGAGTTTTGAGTCTTGTTTGTTTGTTTGTAGGTATGATATATTGTTCTCATTGGTTGAAGTTCATGTCTATTAACATGAATGTATTGAAAGCTCGAATACAGTCAACATTGTTAGATCCATAATGTTCTTCTCCAAATAATGTCAAAATGATATACGACTCCATTAATAGCTGCAAGATTCAACAAACACAATAAAGGGGTTGCGCTACGTTGGTCGATCTGGTTCATTGTAGTTTCATCGAAAACGAGTTTGATTTAATCTTGTTTGATTATATTTTGTTCTTTTTTTAATACCTATTATAGACGTTGTTTAACCTTTAAGGAATGATTTTTTTTTTTTTTAAAAAAAAACTATTACACCAATTTCTGTCTGTACTTGTATAGTTGTATTTGACACGGCTAAAGGCAGCTTCCCTAATCCCCTATCTATCCACCTGGTCACATACCTCAACAGTCAACACATCCATATTATATATCCAAGTCACAATTTCACTCCTTTTTCCTCCCCCATACAAAGCCAAAAGACATGGGCCTCATTCATCTCTTTTATAAAAATATAAACTTTCCTTAAAATAGTTTTATCCTTAAGAAATTGGGAACTATGGAAAATGATTTTTGACTAAAAAAAAAACAACTACTAGAAAGAAAAAGAGCACGTAATCGTTAATCTCTTTAGTTACCAAAGTCGGTCTCTTTGTTCTTATCTCGACCTTCTCAAAAATACTAAATACTAAAGTACCTATTTCATCATCATCCACATAATCTCCAATATTTCTTTCCATTTTATTATATATTTTCTTCCTTTTCTTTCTTACAAAGAAAAATCCTCTCAAATTTCTTTCCCTCTTATCCTATTCTTCTTTCCTTTATTAGCTCCCCAAATTTTCACACACATTTTTTTTACTATATAGTTTTCAGTATAATATACCCACATGAAGCTTATTGCTCTCATCCTAATCTACAACACCCACCGATAACACCCACCAAAAAAATTCATCTTAATCTTAAAGATTTCATCTTTTTCTTCTTTTCTTTTCTGGGTTTTCTTTGATTTCTACCATTGTTGAAGAAATTCAACAAATTTAGAAGAAATGCTTTCTGGGCCGTGTTTTAATCTGCTAAATCTTGATGATTTACCAGAGTTAGATGAAAGAATTGGTAGAATCCCATCAGTAATAAATAAACCTGGGATCATCCCAGAATTTGATGGGTCTGATCTTAGTTCACCTCGTGTTACAGGACAAAGAATCATCATGGTTGCAAATCAACTTCCTTTAAAAACTTTCAAAGATGAGAAAAAATGGAGGTTTGAATTTGATGAAGATGCACTTCCATTGCAGCTAAGAGATGGGTTAAATCCCAAAATTGATGTTCTTTATATTGGGTGTTTGAAAGTAGAGATTGATGTATCAGAACAAGAAGAAATTTCCCAGTTTTTGTTGGAGAAATTCAAGTGTGTGCCAGTATTTTTACCACCAGAGATTCAGAACAAATTTTATCATGGATTCTGTAAGCACTATTTATGGCCTTTATTTCATTATAAATTGCCTTTGACTTCTAATCATGGTGCTGCATATGATCCTTCTTATTGGCGTGCTTATGTTAGTGCTAATATGGTGTTTGCTCATAAGATAATTTGGGTACATAGGCTAAGAGGTGCAGAGGATTTTGTGTGGATACATGATTACCATCTTATGGTGGTTCCTACCCTATTGAGAAGGAGGGTTTTCAGGGTTAAACTGGGGTTTTTCTTGCATAGCCCGTTTCCGTCGTCGGAGATTTTCAGGGTTATACCTGTTAGGGAAGAGATTTTGAGGGGTTTATTGAATTCTGATCTTGTTGGGTTCCAAACATTTGATTATGCAAGGCATTTTTTGTCATGTTGTAGTAGGATGTTGGGGTTGGATTATAAGTCTAAGAGAGGGTATTTAGGGGTGGATTACTATGGTAGAACTGTTAGTATTAAGATTTTGCCAGTTGGGATTCATATGGGTCAGCTTCAATCTTTGATGTTACTGGATGAAGTTGCCAAGAGGGTTAAGGAGTTGAAGAAGCAATTTGAAGGAAAGTTTGTGATGGTGGGTGTTGATGATATGGACGTTCTTAAAGGGATTAGTTTTAAGTTTATGGCATTTGGACATCTTTTGAGAATGCAGCCTAAGTTTAGGGGTAAATTGGTTCTTGTTCAGATTGCGAATCCTGCAAGAAGCCGAGGAATGGATGTGCAGGAGGTTCAAAATGAAACCCATCACATTGCCAAAGAGATTAATGACAAGTATGGCAAACCTGGGTATGAACCGATTGTTTTTATCCATGACTCAGTTTCGACCATGGAGAAGGTGGCTTACTATGCGATATCCGACTGTTGCTTGTTGAATGCTGTGAGGGATGGGATGAATCTTGTGCCTTACAAATACACAGTTTCTCGCCAAGGTAGTCCAGTAGTAGATGCTGCTTTAGGAATTGATTCTTCTATGCCTAAGAAGAGTGTCATCATTGTCTCGGAGTTTGTTGGTTGCTCGCCTTCTCTTAGTGGGGCTATAAGGGTGAATCCGTGGAATGTCGAACAAGTAGCCGAGGCAATGCATGGGGCAATTCTAATGGATGACAAGGAGAAGCACTTGAGGCATGAACAACATTACAAGTATATTAGCTCTCATGATATTGCATATTGGGCTAAGAGTTTTAACCAAGATCTTATGAGAGCTTGTGGTGATCCCTTTTCCAAGAGGTGTTGGGGTGTTGGCTTTGGTTTGAATTTCAGGCTTGTAGCTTTGCCTCCCGACTTCAGGAAACTCTCAGTTGATCACATTAAATCCGCGTATACAAATTCCAACAGTAGGCTGATTTTGCTGGACTATGATGGGACAATGACACCACAGTCATCTGTCGACATGGCACCAACTCCTGAAGTTGTGTCTCTCTTGAATGGTTTATGCAGTGATCCGAAAAATATTGTCTTTATTGTGAGTGGAAGAAGCAGAGATACTCTCAGCAAGTGGTTCGCCTCCTGTGAAAAGCTTGGGCTTTCAGCTGAGCATGGTTATTTTACTCGGTAACTACATATACTTCTATTCTCTCCTAGTTTTTGATAGTGCTGTTTTGTATGTGATTAAGTTAATGTTGGAACATTTTCCATGTTTCTTTGTGTAGGTGGAGTAAGCAGTCACCATGGGAGTCAAGTGTATTAGGAATAGATTTTGAATGGAAGAAAATTGTAAGACCAATTATGGAGCTTTATGCAGAAGCAACTGATGGATCTTCCATAGAGTATAAGGAAAGCGCTTTGGTCTGGCATTATCAAGATTCTGACTATGACTTTGGGGCATGTCAGTCGAAAGAATTGCTTGATCATTTGGAAAATGTGCTCGCCAATGAACCTGTCGTTGTTAAACGTGGCAAGCATATAGTTGAAGTAAAACCACAGGTAACAATAAATTGTTTTTTCTTGGAAATTTCTCTTCATTTGGCTGTGACACCATGGGAAGCTTTGGCATTGCTGGTTTTATCTTGAGGGTGACTGAATATCTGTAATTGGGAAAAAACTTTCTCTTATCAGGGGTGTGAACAAGACGAGATGAGCCCGGTGTTCGGCTTGGCCTGTACACTTAGGCCTTGTTCTTTTTGACTTATTTTCAGTTCAGTTTAGTTACTCTTTGCATTCAGTTCAGTTCAGTTCAGATTCTCTCAGTCCAAAAGAACGGGGCCTTACACTCAAATTTGCGCCCAATCTCAACTTTTTCGACCTTAGATTTTCTAGTGCAACTTGTCTTGATTTGAGTTTGGAAATCGTGTCAAAAATTTTCATAATTAAAGTTTTGCTACGTCTTTTGAGCTTGACCTGGTATTCTGAACTTCTTTACAATGGATTTCCATCATATTATGCAATATAAAATAGCTAAAAATATTTCGAGCCTGCTGGCAGCGTAACAGCCATATTAGACTGAGTTCCGCATTCAAAATGAGAGGAGTATAAGGGTGTTGATGAAATAGTAGTTGTCCTTCAAATAGCCATATTCCCGTTTTCTCAAGTCAAGCTAAGCTATGCTCGCCTCATGAGAATTTCAATTGGAGCTGCTAGGCTCCTTTACTCCCCTAGCCATTATCATTCAAATATATGATTAAATGATAAATTGGTACCTTCAGGCTTCAGCTTTACTCTAAATTCTGCCCTATTTGTAGTTTGGTGCAATTGATAATTTTGAACTCTGTTTAGTTACTCTTCACTTTAGCTGGCTTCAAGATTTAGTTATTCATTCATTCTTGATTATAATAGATGGATTCTGATTTGAATTACATTTTCTGTTTGGTTATTTCTTAATTTGATTTATGCTTCTGGATTCCAATTAAAGGGCGTGAGTAAAGGTATCGTGGTGGAAAATCTCATAGCAACCATGAAGGACATGGGTAAGCCAGCGGACTTTGTGCTGTGCATCGGAGATGATCGTTCTGATGAAGACATGTTTGAGGGTATAAACCGTGCAACCTGCAACCCATCATTGCCACCAATCCAGGACGTGTTTGCTTGCACCGTTGGCCAGAAACCAAGTATGGCAAAATATTATCTCGACGATAGCTCTGAAGTCATCACTTTGATTGAGGGCCTTGCTGGAGTACCCGTGCAGCAACACCCAAAGCTTTCTGATCCTGAAGCTGATACTGAAAGTGAGGGTACCAAGTTTTTCTAGTTTAGAATTTACAAACAGGTTAAGATAAAAAAAAAGTGTAGGAAAAGAAACTTTGTACAGCAAAGTATATCCGTTTTTTATACATCCTTAGCAGATACAAGTGCATAGTTTCTTCACTTATTGCAGCATAGCGGATACTATCTGCTTCATAGGTGTAAGACAATTTAATCAGGTTATTCATTCTTTTAATTAATCTATGTTTCATTTAATGCTTTTCTGTGCTTGTCAACCGAATTTGGTATTAGAGTTTAGCTTTTTTAGTCCCTGATTTTTGTAGTATTTTAAAGGGAATTGCTGTGATATATTTCTTTTTAGATAAGAAATCAGCCAGGTGTAAATTGAAGTATTGTCATGGTAACCCTGTAGTTGGTAGTATTATGGGCAAATGTACTCCCAATCAATGTTGGAGGAAAGTAGAGAATTGCAGGAGGAGAAGGGGAAGGAAAGGAAGTAGGGAAGAGTGCACTTGCCTTTTCTTTCAATATATCTTTATTATATAAGCTAAGGGGGAGTAATGGTATTCCCCTTGAGATATACTCAATTGCTTCTCCATAACATAAATATTAGATTCCAAATTTCCACACATAAACTTGCCCAAAAAAAAAAAAATCAATCAAATATCTATTAAACCCAATCAACTCATATAAAAACTCTATCACATAAACCTGCCATAAAAAAGATTCATAATCAAGAATTAACAAACATTAATACCACAGATAATGACAAAAAAAAAAATACACGACATTCATTACATAGATAACTCAAATCCAAACGCAAAATAATTTTTCCATAACAGAAACACAATTACAAACACAAACTCCAAACAAACAAAAAATCAGTTCTCTTCATATATTGAAGCTTCACGACATTCTCAAATACGACATTCTCAAATTTGCGGATACTTTACAGTTAATCAGGTATGCAGTTCATTATTGAACATAAAAGTATGTGTAATGTTCTACCTTCAGTAAATCCTAAGAATTAATATATAGGTATATTCATTTACAAAAAATCAATATTAAAAATCATTCACAACCTTTGTTAGTTTTTTACATTAACGAATTAATATATCTAAATTCATCTAACTATTAACTATTCACATTTTGAGAGTAATCAGAACTATAATACAGATGAAGTATATAATAACAAGTTTTGAAATTAACGCACGCATCACGTGCATATACGACTAGTTTCCAATATTGAAAGGATTTGGTTTATTTAGAGGGGAAAAGGGTTGAATCCTTCCATTTTTCTTCCCTTGACTTCTCCAATATGTTGTAGGTGGACCTGGTCCACAATAAAGTTACTGTGCACCAAAAGGTCACGTGTGCCAAAAATTATATGCATAACACATAGTGACCTTTTATTTAAATATATTCACCTTTTTTTTGACGTAGTGACCTTTTTTATAACATAATATCCGTTTAGACATAGTCACCTTTGTAGCTTTGTTAACATATAAATTATGTCTTGTTATAGATATTTTTCACAAAATAAAGTCACCTTTATATATTTACTCTTAATTAATCTTTATTTTTATCATATTGATATTTGTTTAAAACATGGTGATCATTTTTTTTAGAAATAGTGAACCAGACACATGCGTGAACTACTTAAATATATGTTATAAAAAAGGTCGCTATGTTGAATTATGGGTCACTATGTGTTCCATGATCATTTTTTGACAGGGCCGTCTCAGGACATATGGAGGCCCCGTGCTATCCATCAAAATGGAACCTTTTAAAAAGAATTATAAAGAAGAAATTATAATTCTTTTAATTATTATTATTTGTCATAAATCGTTCCTTACATTTTGATAAAATAAACCAAAACTAAAAAAAATCTAGTAGGATCTTTTAATTAAACAAAGCCATCCTTCTAGCATTTGAAGCGAAATCGTCCAGCAAATCTTCAGAATCAACTTTCTCCAATATATCTCTCTATCGCTATCAAGGCTAGTCCGTTAAGTCTTTCTTGTGACATTGTAGAACGCATATAGAACTTCAACAATTTCAACTTTGAAAAACTTCTTTCTGCAGATGCAACAGTAACAGGAATAGTCAACATAGTTCTATATGCAATAACTAAGGGAATGCAATAACTAAGGGCCCGTTCGGTATTACTGTGGTTTTCTGTTTTTTGGTTTTTTGATTTTCAAAGTCATATGATATATGTCCTATAATGAATAAAAAATTAGTCAAATTTATTGGGAACATGATGATTTTGAAACTGACAACTAAAAGGTGAAAACAACTTTTCTGGTTTCCTGTTTTTGGTTTTTAGTTTTTAAAAAAAAAATGAAAACAAAAAACGATAACGAACATGCGCTAAATTAGGGGAAAAATCAAGATGTTTCAAAAGCTTTAACATATCTAAAGGGCCCAAATCTTCGTTGGGCAAGCATTCTTTAATCGTTTGCAACTCAATAAACAATTCGAACCTATCAATATCATATTGTCCATCTTTTTCCATTGCTTTTTCCAGACCTCTACAATAAGACCTTAGACTCTCATCATCAAAAGAATATAGCTTTTTAGAACTAAACAAGAAGCCAAAAATATTTTCATATTCTTGATATTGTTCAAATCTCTTATTAAGAGAAATGATAGCTTAAACAATATACAAGAAATAATTAACTCTGAATTATACTTCTGGAGTTTTGGAAGCAACAGATGAACTATTAGTTGAATTCTCATAAAAAAAACATTTTTTTTAATGACACGCTTTTCACGAAAAGTATGATCAATGTGTATTTCAATTGCAATGTCCAAGGCATCATGAAAACCGCTTTCTCTATATTGCTCAAAAAACGAAATCAACCCTTTTATTTTTTCAATAGCAACATCTATAATCATATCCTTTGATTGTAAATGCTTACTAACCAAATTAACAACATATAATGTAATACCCCTCATGATTGCTTTAAAGGGATTTAGCAGACTACTCATTCCAACAAGATGCATCTTTCTTTTAGGGAGCTCATTTCCTTAGTTACTCCACAGTTAAGCATACTTGGCTAGGAGTAGTCCTGGGACGGGTGACCTCCTAGGAATAGAGATGGCAATGGGTCATGGACCCGCCCCAAACCCTCTAGGACCCGACCCATTTATAAGGGTCTGGGTCCAGAAAATTTAGACCCAATGGGTCCGGGTCGGGTCTGGGTCTCGAAGAGCATGAGTCGGGTCTAGGCCCGGGTCCACATATGCCTGACCCGACCCGACCCGCAGACCCATTTACATATTTTAAAAAAAATTATACCTAAACTCTAAGGTTTTATGAGTTGTGATTTTGTGAACTCGTTAGTGTTGTAACTCCATCTAAGACTTGTAACTTTGTAAGTTGTAACATTATAAGATTTTATGAGTTAATTTTTAAAATTTTGTTTAGATAATGCTTTACCCATTGATGCATGATCTATATATATTAGTGCGAAATTTTTTAATTACATATATTCAAAAATGTGATGAAAACTAAAAACTAACAATGACCCATTAAGGACCCAGTTAGGACCCATGGACCCGCTAGACCCAACGGGTCTGGGTATGAAAAATCTAGACCCATCGGGTCTGGGGTCGGGTCTGGGTCTGTAAAAAATAAACGGGTCTGGGTGGACCCGACCCATTGCCATCCCTACCTGGGAAGTTTCTCAGGGTGCGCATGAGTGAGGACAAAATACGCCGGAAGACTTGTGTTGGTTATTGAGGACAATTGTTGTCCCTGGATGCGCATTGGTGACGATAATACTCGACTCCGGATAGGTTGGGTGTTACATATAATATGTCAAACCAGATAATAATTGCCATCAAAAATTCAAAATCACTCAACTCATTTGTCGCTAGAGATTTAGCTTCACTTCTTATTTTAGAATCATTATCATTTTCTGCTACTTGAAGTAAAGCTTCTCGTATTTCCAACATTTGAAACCTTATAACTCTAACACTATCGATGCGACTCTCCCGACGGGTGGATGACTACGACTTAAGAGTCAATCCTTTTACATTGTCTTTCAAAATTTGCCATCTTTTTGTAGAGCATGCAAATATTGTGTAGATACGTTGTATGATCCTAAAAAAATCTCTGGCTTTAGCACAAGTATTAGCCATATCACACAATGCTAAGTTAAGACTATGACAACCACAAGGAGTATAAAGGGCTCTGAGATTTATATCTAAAAGTTTTTTTTGTACTCCTCGTTGTTTTCCCTTCATATTAGATCTATTGTCATAGCCTTGTCCCCGGACATTATGTATATCAAGAATAAGATCTTTCAACTCATTTTGTAAAACATCATAAAGTCCTTGACCACTTGTATCATTCACACTCAAAAATCCTAAAAAAGACTCATCGATTATAGTAGAACTCGAAGCAAAGTCGACATATCTTCATATAAAGGACATTTGTTCTTGGTGACTAATATCAGGAGTGCAATCAAGGATTACGGAGAAATACTTTGCTTGTTTTATTTTCTTAATGATTTCAGATTTAATTGCAGAACCAAGCAAATGTATTATCTAATTTTGAATGTTATGACCAAGATAGTGAATATGTATTTCATCATTGCTAATGCGCCTAACATGTTCATGAACAACTAGATCAAACTCTGCCAACATTTCAATCAAGCCCAAGAAATTACTATTACTCTTTTGGTATATTTTCTCATTTGAACCACGAAAGGCTAAGTTACGTTTTGCAAGAAATTTTACAATTGAAATTATTCTTACTAAAACCTTATACCCCCTCAAAAAAAAAAACCTATGTTACAAATCAGAGCTTGCTTTTATGATATTGGAAGTAGTAATTGAACTCAGGTCTTCTTTAGTTAATCTCTTAATAAATACTCATATTCATCAAAATGAAATTTAATAAGTCAAAAAATATTTCTTATCTAACGCTTTAGAGGTGTCCGTTAGTATTTGCTTTAATATGATTTATTATATTATATATCGGTTTTCATGAAGAAAAATCGGTTTCATACAGTTTGAAGTTAGTTTGGCAAATAGAAGTATAAAATAAATAAGCTATTAATACTCAAATCTATTAAATTTTGTAAAAGTAACCTGTCCAATTCAAATAATGGATTACCCCCTGTTTGGGCCCATTTCTTGGACCAGCCCACCTATGGCGAAGTTACCAAAATACCCCTACCTCTAGGGAAGGCAATCCTCCACCAGCTGAAGCTGACTAAAATACCCTCATTTATTGGAGGTCCCATCCTCTATAAATAGCGGATGTCTCAACAGTCAAAGGTAAGCAATTCTAAGCTACCAAACCCAGAGCATCTCTCTCAACATGGATCACTTTCTCTCTCTACCTCAATCATTTACTGACTTGAGCGTCGGAGGGGCGATCCCGGGACCACCCCCGGGGTAGGCTAACCTTGTTTTGCAGGTTTCCGGCGTACGGACGACGGAGCTCAGGCGTACCTCCTTGGGGCCCACATCACATCTCCCAACCAATTATAATCCTTAATTTCTTAGCAGAAACAGTTTGGCGCCGTCTGTGGGGATAGTACAAGAAGTTACTTCGCCACCACTCAGCAAGATTCACCTTGTTGCTACTCAGCAAAACTCACCTCATTGTTTCTCAACAATGGCCCCAACCAAGGAGACACGCTCCCAAGCCAACCGTTCCGGGAGAGCTCAAGTATCCCATATGCACCTACGGTGCTATCCCTCTATCCCAATGATGATGATTCCACCCCAATGGAGAATCCATTGCGAAGTAGGTCATCCCGCGGCCTCGGGTCAGATATAAGCAGCTGACCCTCCACCCATAACTGCAAGAGACATCATCTTGATTCCAGCTCAAATTCCACAAACTCTCCAGCAAAGTCGGATGGATATATTTACCACTCTCGTCACGAAGAGATCATTCGTCCCTCCCTAAATGCTAAGCCTAACCGGCTGGGACCTAAACAGAGGGAAGAACCACATCAGCTTTCAAGGGGAAAATCAGCCAAGGAGAAGCAAGCTACTCACGTCTCATTAAGGCTCCTCAGAGACATGTCATCAATCGGAACAATTTATCCCGAAGAGCACGACTCATGAATACCCAACCGAGAAGAGGGGTATGGTGACTCGAAACTGCAAAACCCCTCCAGAATAAACAGTGGCACTCTTAAGTTTACGGTCCGGCTCAGCCACACATACTGACCGACGGTACCTGCTCATTCAAGGTACCCACTCATCCTTGACGCCAACTCCGCCAAGGAAATGTACTCGGCCATAGGTGCCTACTCATTAAAGACACCTACTCATCAACGGTACCTACTCACTCAAGGTACCCACTTGGCTAAGGCATATACTCAGCCAGATGTGCTTACTCATGAGAGGCACCCACTTATAAACGGTACCTGCTCATTCAAGGTACCCACTCATCCTTGGTGCCCACTCGGCCAAGGAAATGTACTCGGCCATAGGTGCCTACTCATTAAAGGCACCTACTCATCAACGGTACCTACTCACTGAAGGTACCCACTTGGCCAAGGCATATACTCAGCCAGATGTGCTTACTCATGAGAGGCACCCACTTATAAATGGTACCTGCTCATTCAAGGTACCCACTCATCCTTGGCACCCACTCGGCCAAGGAAATATGCTCGGCCATAGTTGCCTACTCATCAGGGGAACATACTCACCAACGGTACCGGCTCATTCAAGGTATCCACTCATCCTTGGTGCCCACTTGGCCAAGGAATATACTCGGTCATAGGTGCCTACTCATCAAAGGCAACGGTGCCTGCTCATTCAAGGTATCCACTCATCCTTGGATGCCCACTTGGTCAGTACTCGACCGTAGGTGCCTACTCATCAGAGGCACCTACTCATCCACGGTACCTCCATCAACATGGCGTGTGCGAGCTACCTCCATCCAAGCACGACTCCCCTTGGTCTAAAGAGCGAACTTGGACAAAGTAAAGGGACTGCACATCAGGGCACCTAACTCGAAGCGATGCATAATCCCGAGTCCCCACCCCCCCTCGGGACTGGCAGGGTACCCCAAAACATGGGTCTCTCTCGATTTCCGCTGGACGACCGCCTCGGGAAGGAATGATGGTACCCTATCCGTTCATCCAGCGTGGGGCTAATTACTTGGAACCCCTCAGCTGGACAAATAAAAACGCTCAAAGGAGGAAGGATGGGGCTAATAAGACTCAGAAATCCAGAATTTCTCCATCAGCACCTCCTCAGTCATAAGAGGAGCCTCCTACTAACTTAGCCAAAAAAGGCTAAGTATCGTTAATAGGTACCCTACTTGATATTCGAATAGTGTCATGAAACCTCCTCGGGAAACATGGAGCTCCTAAACTCCTCCGCATCGAGGAACATATTCATTGGCACCTCCTCAGTCATAAGAGGAGCGTCCTACTAACTTAGCCAAAAAACGGCTAAGTATCGTTAATTGGCACGTACTCGATATTCGAATAGTGTCATGAAACCTCCTCGGGAAACATGGAGCCCCTGAACTCCCCCGAGTCGAGAAACATATTCATTGGCACCTCCTTAGCATTTTGTGTAGCGTCACTCAAATAGTAAGCCAAAATAAGGCTAAGGACCTCCCTCAACCACTTGAGGCTCATAAGCCTCCAACATCTCGAGGAGCGTCACATAACCTCACTCAGCAATTTAAGGAGCGTCGCTCAAACACCTAGTCAAGTATGGCTAAGTACTCATGGCACCCGCTCGGACAGCATGAGGCTCATCAGTCGTCATCCGAGCGGCGTCCTACTCCCTCGGTCAGCATGGAGTCCACGTACTCCTCTACCGAACCACTCTACACTTAGTCAAATATGGCTAAGTACTCATGGCACCCACTCGGACAACATGGGGCTCATTAGTCCTCATCCGAGCGGCGTCCTGCTTACTCGGTCAACAGGAGCTCCCCTCCTTGTCGAGTCGCTTCTATACTTGGTCAAGTATGGCCTAGTATCAGCTAGCACCTATTCGGACAGCATGGGACTCATTACTCATCCAAGTAGGCTCATAACTTACTCGGTCAACAGGAGCTCCCCTTCGCTGGAGTCGCTTCTATACTTGGTCAAGTATGGCCTAGTATACGCTAGCACCTATTCGGACAAGCATGGGCTCATTAGCCCCTCATCCGAGTAGGCTCATAACTTACTCGGCCTAATATGTCTAGTCGAGCCTTTCCTCCTTGCCCGAGTCGTTTCTATTAATACTTTTTTTTTTAATACTTTAGTTAATTTCTTAATATTTATAGATTAAACATAATTTTTAAAATAGGAAAAAACGTAAGAAAGGTAAAGTGAAGGCTAGTATTCGTAACAAAAATGTTAGAGGACGACAAATTATTAAGAAATTGTTAGTAAGGTAGAATAAAGACATTTTGGGCTCGAATCGATCTCAAAAAACTATATATTCCAAAAGATAAATCAACACTAAATTAGTTAGATAAAATTATATTTCAAAGAAAGTAGATATTCTCCTAAACGGTCGGCATGGAGTCCACGTATTTTCTCCTCATTTAGAATTTTTCAAAGTTGTGCCGAGCCCGAACTTTAGCATTGGTTGGGGCCTTTACACTTAGTCAAGTATGACTAAGTGCTCATGGCACCCACTCGGACAGCATGGGCTCATCAGTCCTCATTCGAGCGGCGTCCCACTCCCTCGGTCAGCAGGAGACCCCCCTCTCCTTTGACGAGTCGTTCTTATACTTAGCCAAATTCAAGCTAAGTCTTTCATTGACACCCACTCGGACAGCATGGGGCTCATTTACCCCTCATCCGAGTGGCGCCCGACCCGCTCAGCACAAGGAGCCGCTCGGCACAAGGAAGCCCTAAAGGACAAGGAGCTAGTCGGCTCAAGGACCTACTCGGCTTGGGTACCTTCTCGGCCACTTGGCCATGGGACCCCGGTTGGCCATCCTCGCGTACCCGGTCAGCCGGCATCAATGCACCGACTCGGCCAGGGCACCGGCTCGATCCGGTCGTCCATCCTCGAGCAGCAACTCGGTCAACCTCGAAAGCCCGCGGTCAGCCCGCCTCGAGTACCCAGTCGGCCTTTCGACCAAGGCATCTGGTTGGCCCTCTCGACCAAGGTACCTGGTCGGACTCGGCCAGCAAAGCTCGAGAGAGCTGCTCGACCGCTCGTCCAATGTTCTCGCTCGGAGCATCTACCCCCTCGGCCATCTTGTACAACTCACTTGCCTCGGCTCGCTAAAAGAGCCCCTCGGCGCATCTATCCCCTCGCCGCATCCAACCTCGCTCGGCACCTCGACCAATGCCCAGCTCGAGACTCGGTCTGCTTGGGAAGGACCAAGAGCTGACCTCGACGCAGCAGACCTCGCTCGGTGCAGCAGGCCTCGCTCGGCACGTCGACCAATGCCCAACTCGAGACTCGGTCGGCTTGGGAAGGACCATGAGCTGACCTCGACGCAGCAGACCTCGCTCGGCGCAGCAGGCCTCTCTCGGCACGTTGGCCAGTGCCCAGCTCGAGACTCGGTCGGCCCGGGAAGGATCAGGAGATGCGCTCGTCAGGCCTTGTTCGGCATATTGGCATGCGCTCAGTCCGAGACTCGGTCGGCTCGGGAAGGGTCAGGAGATGCGCTCGTCAGTCCTCTCGCTCGACGCAGCAGGCCTATGCTCCGCTAGAGACGTGCTTGGTTAATCCTAGCAACAGAAGATTTTCTCCAGCACAATCCGGCATGAAAATTCGTGGGTCCCGCTCAACATCGGCAAAAATGCAATCACCTTATTCCGCCAATCAACCGCACTAAAAATGGCGATTTTCACTCCGATTACTTAGCGTGGGGCTAATTGTTTGGGCCCATTTCTTGGACCAGCCCACCTATGGCGAAGTTACCAAAATACCCCTACCTTTAGGGAAGGCAATCCTCCACCAGCTGGAGCTGACTAAAATACCCTCATTTATTGGAGGTCCCATCCTCTATAAATAGCGGATGTCTCAACAGTCAAAGGTAAGCAATTCTAAGCTACAAAACCCAGAGCATCTCTCTCTACATGGATCACTTTCTCTCTCTACCTCAATCATTTACTAACTTGAGCGTCGGAGGGGCGATCCGGGACCACCCCCGGGGTAGGCTAACCTTGTTTTGTAGGTTTCCGACGTACGGACAACGGAGCTCAGGCGTACCTCCTTGGGGCCCACATCACATCTCCCATCCAATTATAATCCTTAATTTCTTAGCAGAAACACCCCCCAATCGGACAAAAGGAAATAAAATTTTTTGTTCACCAAAATGTATCGAGTTACATGTTCCACAAATTATTGCATTCAAGCGATCACCACACATTAGTTTTATACACCAAAATGCATCTTTATCTCCAGTTACCATTTTCCATTTTAAAGAGTTTTGATGCTTCTATAGCAGGTTTCTTTTAAGTTTCTTTTGGGCACAACGGCCCAAACGGAATTCACCGGGTAAAACATGATTTTATAATTACCCTCAAAGGTTTAGGTGGTTTGGGAATTAGATCAATGGAGAAATCTTATCCCAAAGTTTCTTTAGTGGGGCTTGATTCCACAATCTTGAGGTTGTGACTTGTGAGACACAAACCTTACTAGATCGAGGCTCTTAATTGTACTCTGTTTAAGTGCTTATGAAACAAGTTTAGCGGATGCATCATAATACTGTAATACCTAACTCCTCTCAAGAGTCTATAATGTTGTAACATTATTTTTTGTCTTCTTTCAAGATACCTTCCGCTCACCCTTTCTCCAAGCCAGACCCAAAGATTGGGGGGCATTAAGGGTTCTTTGACAGTCGAAAAGACACTTCATGGTAGCGATTTTCATTTCCAGATATAGCATCTGACATTTCGGATATCCGATTTTTGGGATTGGAAAAATCGCAATGCGGTATTCGGATTGAAAAAACATGATATCAAAATTTCAGCTATTCGAATCCGGTCAAAGATGGAAAGTATTATTCATATACCTTTATTTATTGGAACAAAGGTCAAAGATAATACGATCAGTAGTACTTGGTCTAGTGGTTTGGTTAATATCTCACAACTTTGAGGTTGTGGGATCATACCCTACTAGAGGCACTTTGAGAGTGGAGATTTCTCCTTACTATTCCCCCTAGGGTTGTAAGTGGATTGGACTGGATTGGACTTTGCCAAATCCAAATCCAAATCCAGTCCAAAGTTCTTTGGACTCGAGAAATTGAGTCCAAGTCCGATCCAAATATTTTTTGAGTCCAGTCCGATAATTTTTTCTTGAGTCCGAATCCAGTCCAGTCCAGTCCGATTATTATATTATTTTTTTTCCACCGAATTAGATTCAATGATTCACAACGTTTTCTCATAATTGAATTTGAAAATTAAGCTCATTATATTTATTCCATAAAATATGTCACATACAACTTTTATATTATATATATAAATATTAAATATATATACATTATATATATAAATATTAAATATATGTTATATATAAAAATATTTTTGGACTGGACTGGACTTATTGGACTCCACAGGGGTGAGTCCAAATCCAGTCCGAAAATATTTGGACTCGAAAATTTGAGTCCGAGTCCAGTCCAAAAAAAATTTAGTCCAGTCCAGTCCGACAAGTTTGGACTGGATTGGACTCTAGACTTTTCGCAGTCCGCTTATACCCCTAATTCCCCCTACTCTCAATGGGCCTTACCTGCAAAGTTAGACCGGGTTCACCTGAGAGAGGTTGCGGCCCAATACCCCTTACCTTAAAGAAAAAAAGGTTAAAGATAATACGAACTATCACTTATATATACAGAATAATATGAACTGAAAGATTTGCTTTTAAGCAACAAAAAAAATATACCTACTTTTTCTACTCTCTCCGTTTTCTATTATTTGCAACGATTGGACATTTTCCCTCTCTACTTTATGTCAAATCGTTGCAAATAATAAAAAAACGGAGGTAGTATATAATATAAGGGCTATTAGATACAACATATTGAATTCCCTGAAATAATATTTTATGGATAAAATCTCCAAGATTAAGAACAAAAACTACAATATTTATAATAACCATATACAGTTTAAGAATATGTGTATATAATATTTTTATATAATAAGAATATGATTTTATTTTGGGTCAAAACTAACTATTAAATTACCACTTTTTGGAACACAATTACTTTATAAAACCTATTAAATCACCGCTTTAAAAGCAACTCCCTATAAAATTTTTCTTTTAATATTAACTACCTTAAAATCCAAAAATATATACTTCAGTTTTTCGGTAAGTTCTGTAAAGGAGACCCACTTTAAAGTTCTCTCTCTGTATTTTTTTTATCTTTCTCACTTGTAATCTTAACACTATTCACAATTAGAGATAATCTTTTAATTTTTTCTCAATATATAAGAAATAATATAGTCATGTGGGGTCTTGTTTGATTCGTCTCAATGATGAGTTTATTAATATTCAATTATTATAATTTTTACTAATATGTAATGAAAGATATTTAAGGTAGAATAAGTGCGTTTGGCAAACGTGCAAAGTCAAAGTAGGAAAGATAAAAAAAATACAGAGGGATTTTTCCTCTAGCTGTGATCTCAATAAACCATATATATTTTCCATTTTTTAACATATCAATAGTAATTTATACTTCCTCTATCCTAATTCCTAACTAAATGTTATGTTGAGTAAATTGACATTATTCATCAACTAACTTTGACTCTATTTTTTCACTATCATACAAAGAAAAACATAGTCGAGTGTGATCTTGTTAGATTTTATCTCAATGTATACATTCAAAATATTAACTTTTTATCATTTTTATTTGTGCAATTAAAGATATTAATGATCAAAGAAACACATCGGGTTACGTGAAAAAGTGAATATTGTTGAGAGAATAGTGGAATGACAAATTCCACTGTTAAGCATAGTGAATGTCCTGACATGCATTTAATGCATGTTGGGAAAAGTTTTCTTCCGCCGCTGCAATTGTTGAATTTGTAATTGTACATAGTAGAAATTTTTGTTTATAAATACTGTCGACGTAAGAAGTCAGTTTGCACAATTCGAATACAATACACTCTTCTGATATAGCTTCTCTCTCTATATATTTCTCACAACACGTTATCAGCACGAGTTTGCTACCGAAAAAAATTAAAGGTATCTTTAAAATCTTTACATCCATTCTGTTGCAAGTTCTAATTTTTTTTTTCTCCAAGCCCAACCCTTTACTATACGAACATGGATCAATAAAGTAACGGGATTAACATTGTTTTACACAATGTCTCTGTCTCGGGTGTTTATATTTGGATAGAACGAAACAATGTGCCATTCACTACCAACCTAGCGAGGGGAAATGTAAGACAGCCCCGACCCAGTAACCTTAACGACGGTACAAATATCCATACCAGAGAAAACCCACAAACCCCCTATTCCCAACACCAATAATAACCCTCCTATACAACCAACTGAAAATCAACCTCCACCAAGTAATAAAAGAAATAGGGATGAACAAGAAGGAACTAGTAGTAAACGTCACCATACCACTAACCCAAGAAATAAGTTATTTGATAATAAAGCCACATTCATGGAGGGCAAGGACATTTATTTTATGTTATTTATTTTTGCTCTTGAACTGCCTATATGGACGGGTTAATTATTTTTTTGAACTTGTCGCCTATATGGACGGCCTACTGAGGTAATAAAATTATTTTCTCTTATATGTGCAATAATGTTATATTTATGCAGGTTACAAGTATTCAGAACACTATTATATATTATTGTCTCTAATCTTCTTTTTTTTTTTTGCATTTGTAGTTACATATATTATATTTACCATTTTACCAACATGCTCTAATATATATTTGCCAATCTTAAAATTCTATTGCATTGTATACTTTTAACTGTAGATGAACTGCACAGTTAGGAATAACCCTCTATAAAAGCGGATTACCCACCCCATTTTCACCACACATCCCTTATCTTCTTCCAATCTTTTTCTCTAAACTCACAAAAAAAAATTCTTCTTCCTCAACCTTCCGGCCACCATGCTCCAAGTCGACGACAACTGTCCTCCACCTTCATCTTCTTCCTTTGAGGAGGATTTTAGGATAATAAGGCTATACTTATTCCTTATAGCCGGTTTCTTTTTCCTTCTTATGGCATTAATGATATATCTCCTAATACACAAATATGAGACAAAAATTAAAAAAATTTCATCTCCCCGGAAGAATGATGAAAAAAACGCACATAGATATCATTTTCTTTTGTATCTTTAAGTGCATTTTAGGAAGTTTTTTTTTTCTCTCTCACTCGTTTTTTTTTCTATTTTTGGCATTTTTTTTGCTTCATTAATATTGTACTCTATTTTCGTATTTTTTTGTTTGTACTGTTTATGTATAATTATAATGATATAAATCAGGGGGAGATAATATATATGATTCATCATCATTTACTAATTTCAAATATTTACATGTTTGTAGTAAAAAATGGGAGATCTAGTGAAAAGACAATTTAACATACTAGACCTATCTGGGCAAAAGTTTTTAGAATGGACGGTGGACGCCCAATTGAATTTAAAGGCCCAAGGACTGGAACATACAATTAAGGGTGTGACAACCTAACAAGGTGATGCAACTACATTAGCCGCATCAGTTAAAAAAGCGATTGAACAAGAAAAGGCAAAAGCTTTAGTCGTTCTCAGGCATCATTTACATGAAAGTTTAAAAACTGAATATCTCCTTGTGGAGGATCCCAAAGAACTATGGGATAGCATGAATGAAAGATATATGCATCACAAAAATGTGCTCCTCCCAAAGGCACATTTTGACTGGCTCAATTTGAGGTTCCAGGATTTTAAAACAGTCAGTGATTACAATTCAACATTGTTTAAAATTGTATCAATGTTGAGATATTGTGATCATCCCATCATAGAAGAGCAGATGATAGATAAAATGCTCTCCACTTTCCACGCTTTTAATATAATATTGGCAGAACAATACAGGTTCAGAGCTTTCAAAAAATACTCTGAGCTAATATCATTACTACTTGTGGCTGAAAAAAAATAATGATCTTCTGCTGAAAAATCATAATCTTAGACCTACGGGGTCTTCAGCCACACATGAAATAAATGCAATAGGAAGCTCTGATCCACCAGAAGCAAATGTTATACATAGAGGTGGACGCGGTAATTACAACGAACGTGGGAGAGGACGTGGTAATTACCGTGGCCGAGGGCGTGGATGTGACAATTTTAAAAATTCTGATAAAAATTAGGGACAATCATCTGGATTTCAGAGCTAGACATCCTACAAAGGAAATGACACTTGCCACAGATGTGGCATGACTGGGCACTAAGGTCGCACATGTCGTACTGCCAAACATTTGGTAGACCTATATCAAGCTTCAATGAAGAACAAAGGGAAAAATGCTAAAGCAAACTTTAGTAATGAAACTAATACATCCATGCCCAGCCTTGATGTTTCAAATTTTTTTATGGATAATGCTGAAACAACTTTGCAATGCATTAATATGCTTAGTTTATTTTAATTGCTTCAATATTCATGTATTCCCTCCTTGATTATTAATAAAATATGCATTTTCTTATATTGATCATCATATTTATTATTTATGAAGATATGGATTTACCAGAAGTTGGATCCAAAGAACAATGTCTCATCGACAGTGGGACAACACACACCATATTGAAAAATAAAGAGTATTTTTCAAAACTTACAATATTCCAGGCAAATGTTAGCACAATATCTGGGACAGCCAAATTAATTAAAGGCTCTGGAAAAGCCTGTATTATATTTCCAAATGGGACAAAATTGATAATCAATGACGCATTATATTCGAGTAAATCTCGAAGAAACCTCATAAGTTTCAAAGTATGTCAGAATGGTTACCATTTGGAAAGAATGACAATGAACCAAGAGGAATTTATATGCCTCACGGCAGAAAAATGCGAAAAGAAATACATCTATGAAAAATTGCCAGCAATTTCCTCGGGTTATATCGCATAGATATACGTCCGATTGAAATTAATATGATATCTAACCAGAAGTTAGATAACAGAGAATCATTTACTCTGTGGCATGACCGATTTGGCCATCCTGGCACAGGAATGATGCATAGAATCATTGAAAATTCAATTGGACACTCTATAAAGAATGTCAAAATTCCTCGGTCATATGAATTATCATGCTCTGCATGCTCACTTGGCAAATTGATAATCAGACCATCTATAAATAAGATTGCCACTGAATCTCCAATGTTTTTAGAAAGAATACAAGGAGATATTTGTGGGCCTATTCACCCCGCATGCGGACCATTCCGCTATTTCATGGTATTAATTGATGCCTCTACTCGATGGTCACATGTGAGCCTTTTTCAAGTAGAAATGTTGCATTTGCAAAACTTCTGGCTCAAATAATTCGA
This sequence comes from Beta lomatogona, assembly GCA_947646795.1. NCBI lineage: Eukaryota > Viridiplantae > Streptophyta > Magnoliopsida > Caryophyllales > Amaranthaceae > Beta > Beta lomatogona. Next base: position 583,567 of record CANSNZ010000554.1, read on the forward strand.
TTAAGAACTCAATTCCCAGATCATACAATCAAGAGAATAAGATTAAACAATGCTAGGGAATTTACATCCCAAACTTTTAATGACTATTGCATGTCTATTGGGATTGTTGTAGAGCACCCTGTGCCTCATGTACATACACAAAATGGTCTTGCTGAATCATTAATCAAGAGATTACTATTAATTGCAAGACCATTAATAATGAGATCAAAATTGCCCACTTCTACTTAGGGTCATGCTATATTACATGCAGCAGCATTGATAAGATCAAGGCCGACAACCTATTATAAATTCTCACCGTTACAATTAGTATCAGGTCGAGAACCGAATGTTTCACATTTGAAATTCTTTGGGTGCGCTGTACATGTACATATTGCTCCTCTCCAACGTACCAAAATGGGTCCACAAAGAAGGATGGGAATATAGGTTGGATTTGAATCTCCATCAATTATCAAATATTTAGAGCCAACAACTGGCGATTTATTTACGGCTCGATTTGCCGACTGTCATTTTAATGAGTCAGTATTCCCATCCTTAGGGGGAGAGAAAGTGGACCCACAAAATATAAAAACAGAAATTACATGGAATGCATCGCAAATGTCGTTTCTGGACCCGAGAACAAATTCATGTGAACAAGAAGTCGATAAAATTGTTCATTTGTAAAGTATTGCAAACCAATTGCAGATGCATTCACAAATATTAAGAAAGTGACAAAGTCACATGTACCTGCTGAGAATTCCCCGGCACATATTGAAATTTCTAGTGACAATAAGGCCATTGAAAATGAGTCAATAGCACGTCAAAATTTGGTAGACCATCGGGTTCTAAAGACTCAAAACCTAGAAAAGTGAAAAAGCAAGGAGAAACAACGAACGAAATTAATATAAATACTCCAAAGGAGCATGATGAGATTCATGATGAAAACAAAAATGAAGATAAGCATGTTCCAGAACAAAAGAAACATGAAAGCATATACCACAATGAAACTTCAATTAATTATGTTTCTACAAAGAAACAATGGAATCGAAAAGATGTTGTCTTGAATGAAATCTTTGCTTACTCCATAGCGGTTGAAATGACATACGATGAAAATGATATATAACCAAATACAGTAGATGAATGTCGCCGCAGAAAAGATTGGCCAAAATGAAAAGGAGCAATTCAAGCAGAATTGAAATCACTTGAAAAACGTGAGGTATTCGGACAAATAACCCAAATACCAAAATGTGTAAAACCAGTTGGGTACAAATGGGTGTTTGTGAGAAAACGAAATGAGAAAAATGAAGTTACTAGATATAAGGCAAGGCTAGTAGCCCAAGGCTTCTCGCAAATGCCCAGGATTGATTATGATGAGACATATTCTCCAGTAGTTGATGCAACTACACTAAGATTTCTGGTAAGCTTATCAGTTTCGAAAGGATTGCAAATGAGGTTAATGGATGTAGTGACTGCATACTTATATGGGTCACTTGACACAGATATTTATATGAAAGCCCCTGATGGACTAAAGCTACCAGAAAATCACATGTCAAAAGAGATGTTTTCAATAAAATTGAAAAGGTCACTCTATGGGTTAAACAATCTGGAAGAATGTGGTATAATCGTCTTAGTGAATACCTATTGAAAGAAGGATTCAAAAATAATCAAATCAGTCCTTATGTTTTCATAAAGCGATCCAAATCAGGATTCGCCATCATTGTTGTCTATGTTGATGATTTGAATATTATTGGAACTCCTAGAGAACTCGAAGTGACTGCAAAGTACTTGATGAAATAATTTGAGATGAAAGATCTCAGGAGGACAAAATTTTGCCTTGGCATGCAAATAGAACATTTGAGAAATGGGATTTTTGTCCATCAATCAAACTATACAGAAAAAAATCTGAGACGTTTGTTCATGGACAAAGCCCACCCAATAAGTTCTCCAATGACAATGCGTTCTCTAAATGTGAAAGATGATCCATTCAGACCACGAGAAGAAAATGAAGAAATTCTTGGTCCTGAAGTACCATATTTAAGTGCGATTGGTGCCTTAATGTACTTGGCTAACAATACTCGACCTGACATAGCTTTTTAAGTAAACTTGTTAGCTAGATACAGCAATGCACCAACGAAGAGACATTGGAATGGTGTCAGACACTTGTTACGCTATCTTCGAGGAACACAAGATCTTGGATTATTCTACCAGTTGGAACCAAATGCGTCACTCATTGGATATGCAGATGCTGGGTACCTATCAGATCCACAAATGGCTAAGTCTCAATCCGGGTATCTATTCACTTATGGAGGTACTGCAATATCTTGGAAATCCACAAAGCAGACTTTGACGGCCTCATCATCAAATCATGCTGAACTAATTGCTCTTTATAAAGCTGAAAGGGAATGTGTATGGCTAAGGTCAATGATCAAGAATATCCAAGAAGAATGTGGAATGAAAACAATAACAACAAATCCAACTATCATCTACGAAGACAGTAATGTATGTATCACCCAAGTAAGCGAAGGGTACATCAAAGGAGACAAAACTAAACGTTTATTACCAAAGATCTTCTTCACTCATGACCTCCAAAAGGAAGGGACGATAAACATCCAACAAATCCAATCATATGAGAATCTTGCAGATTTATTCACCAAATCCCTTCCGACGAAGAAATTTGAAGAATTAGTCCGAAAAATTGGAATGCGTCATTTTCGTGATATATGCTAGATTCAGGGGGAGTATTATATGCGCTGCACTCTTTTTCCCTTCGATCAGGTTTTTATCCCACCTGATTTTTCCTGACAAGGTTTTTAATGAGACAGTTAAGTTTAAGCATATAAGGATACATAATAGTTGTACTATTTTCCCTAATTATGGATTTTTCCCACAAGGTTTTTCCTAACAAGATTCTTAATGAGACAACGTCTATCATGAGTTATCAGTGGACATTCAAGGGGGAGTGTTGAGAGAACAGTGGAATGACAAATTCCACTGTTAAGCATAGTGAATGTCCTGACATGCATTTAATGCATGTTGGGAAAAGTTTTTTTCCGCCGCTGCAATTGTTGAATTTATAATTGTACACAGTATAAATTTTTGCTTAATACCGTCGATGTAAGAAGTTAGTTTGCACAATTCGAATACAATACACTCTTCTGATATAGCTTCTCTCTATATATATTTCTCACAACATATAAAAAATCTCTTGAAACGGAAAAATTATTGTTTTAGCAAATTTTACTAATTTATTCAATTTATTTATCGTAGTTAACAAAGGTGTGCTATCTTTTCTGCCAAGTAAAGCGGTTGCTTGATTTTGTGCAAGGGTAAAATCAGCAAAAAGGAGTGTTTGTTATACCCAATAATATTTGAAAATTCTACAATGAAAAAAGACCATGGAAATGGTGGGGCCACAAGCAATGTGAGCCACCCACCTCATTTTCTTTTCCTTTTTCTTTTTAGCTTTGAAATGTTTTAAGAAAATACCAAAATCATTTATTGTAATTTCTGAAAATGTTTTAAATAATTTCGAAAATAAAAAAAATGAAAAAATTCTAAAAAATCCGAAAAATAATTTCGGGCAAAAAAAAAATTTTGGGATTTTTTTTTTTACCCAGATTTTCTCTCTCCTCTCTTCTACCCCCTCTTCCCTCAAATCTTCCATGGATCTTCAATTCTTGTCGAATTTTGAGTAGATTTCTTTCCCCTAATCCTTCTCTTTCCATCAAATGGTAAGAATTCATGAAGAAATCATGAATTTGTGATGAAAAGTTGTAAAATCGAAATTGTAATTTTCGATTTTGGGGGAAAATTTTCGTGAAATTTGTTTCACTTTCCTCTCTTTCATCTTTGTAAATTCATGAAATGATGAACTAACAAACATAAAATTGATGATCCTATGTAGACCATGAACACCCGAAATCCATGGAAAGTAAAGTATGAGTTTTAAAATGAACAAATTTAAAAATCGAGATTCTAGGTCATTATGTATTTAACAAAAACATAATTTGATTGTTGTAATGTGTTGGAAAACCGCCGATTTGGGACCGATTTGTGCATTTTGGAGTATTGATGACCATTTTCACAGTAGAAGAAGAATTTTAGATGAGAGAGAGAAAATCGAAAGGTTGAAGATGAGGGTTGAAGAAGATGACTGAACAGATACTTTAAGTAATTACTAAAATGGGTTTCGGTAATTACCAAAACTTTGCAGAAACTAAGAGAAATCTCAAAAACTCCAATTCTAAAGTGTATTGAAAATAAACAATTAAAATCAACAATCCTAAGTACAAATTAATGAATATACTATAAATGAGTTAATCCAAATAAGTCAAATAGAGTTATAAAGTCACAATATGTGAGAGATAAGAATGTCTTAGTAGGTTGGGTCATGGCCAAAACTTGTTTGATAATTACCTTAAAGCATATAATCTAGGGTTAATTTGGGATTTTTAGTACAAGGAGGGACAATGGGGGCCTAAAACTCGAGTCAATGGGGTTTGGTGAGGTATTGGGCCTAATGGACTCAGTGACATGATTGTCCAATCCCTATAGGATTGCTTTGATGAGTAATGATAAATGATTGTCATTGGGAGAACATCATCCACTTAGTACTTTGGTAATCTTCATAACATGTTTGGTAATTACCTTAAAGCATATGATTGGGGTTAATTTGGGCTTCTTTGTACAAGGAGCTACATTGGGGGCCAAAAACTCAAGTCATTGGGGTTTGGTGAGGTATTGGGCATATTGGACCCAGTGGCATGATTGTCCAATCCCCATAGGATTGCTTTGATGAGTAATGAGAATGGATTGTGATAGGATAGGTTTAGTAATATCCAAAACATGTTTGGTAGTTACCTAAAAGCATATGATCTAGGGTTAATTTGGGTTTTTTTTTGTAAAAGGAGGGATAATGGGGGCCCAAAACTCAAGCCAATGGGGTATGGTGAGGTATTGGTCCTAATAGAGTCAGTGGCATGATTGTCCAATTCCCATAGGATTGCTTTGATGAGTAAAGATAAATGATTGTGGTTGGATAGGTTTAGTAATACCCAAAACATGTTTGGTACGTACCTAAAAACATATGATCTAGGGTTAATTTGGGCTTTTTAGTAAAAGGAGGGACAATGAGGGCCCAAAACTCAAGTCAATGGGGTTTGGTGAGGTATTGGTCCTAATAGACTCAGTGGCATGATTGTCCAATTCCCATAGTATTGCTTTGATGAGTAATGATAAATGATTGTGATTGGACAGGTTTACTAATACCCAAAACATGTTTGGTAATTACCTAAAAGTATATGATCTAGGGTTAATTTGGGCTTTCTGGTACAAGAAGGGATAATGGGGGACCAAAACAAAAGCCAATGGGGTTTGGTGAGGTATTGGTCCTAATGGACTCAGTGGCATGATTGTCCAATCCCTATAGGAATTCTTTGATGAGTAATGATAAATGATTGTGATTGGATAGGCTTAGTAATACCCAAAACATGTTTGGTAGTGAGGTATTGGGCCTAATGGCCCCAGTGACATGATTGTCCAAACCCCATAGGATTGTTGTGATGAGTAATGGGAATAGATTGTGATAGGATAGTTTTGGTAATAACCAAAATATGTTTGGTACTTACCTAAAAGCATATGGTCTAGGGTTAATTTGGGCTTTTTAGTACAATGGGGGACAATGGGGGCCCAAAACTCAAGTTAAAGGGGTTTGGTGAGGTATTGGTCCTAATGGACTCAGTGATATGATTGTACAATCCCTATAGGATTGCTTTGATGAGTAATGATAAATGATTGTCATTGGGAGAACATCATCCACTTAGTACTTTGGTAATCTTCATAACATGTTTGGTAATTACCTTAATGCATATGATTGGGGTTAATTTGGGCTTCTTTGTACAAGGAGGTACATTGGGGGCCAAAAACTCAAGTCATTGGGGTTTGGTGAGGTATTGGGCATATTGGACCCAGTGGCATGATTGTCCAATCCCCATAGGATTGCTTTGATGAGTAATGAGAATGGATTGTGATAGGATAGGTTTAGTAATATCCAAAACATGTTTGGTAGTTACCTAAAAGCATATGATCTAGGGTTAATTTGGGCTTATTTGTAAAAAGAGGGATAATGGGGGCTCAAAACTCAAGCCAATGGGGTTTGGTGAGGTATTGGTCCTAATAGACTCAGTGGCATGATTGTCCAATTCCCATAGGATTGCTTTGATGAGTAAAGATAAATGATTGTGATAGGATAGTTTTGGTAATAACCAAAATATGTTTGGTACTTACCTATAAGCATATGATCTAGGGTTAATTTGGGCTTTTTAGTACAATAAGGGACAATGAGGGCCCAAAACTTAAGTCAAAGGGGTTTGGTGAGGTATTGGTCCTAATGGACTCAGTGACATGATTGTCCAATCCCTATAGGATTGCTTTGATGAGTAATGATAAATGATTGTCATTGGGAGAACATCATCCACTTAGTACTTTGGTAATCTTCATAACATGTTTGGTAATTACCTTAAGGCATATGATTGGGGTTAATTTGGACTTTTTTGTACAAGGAGGTACATTGGGGGCCAAAAACTCAAGTCATTGGGGTTTGGTGAGGTATTGGGCCTATTGGACCCAGTGGCATGATTGTCAAATCCCCATAGGATTGCTTTGATAAGTAATGAGAATGGATTGTGATAGGATAGGTTTAGTAATATCCAAAACATGTTTGGTAGTTACCTAAAAGCATATGATCTAGGGTTAATTTGGGCTTTTCTATAAAAAGAGGGATAATGGGGGCTCAAAACTCAAGCCAATGGGGTTTGGTGAGGTATTGGTCCTAATAGACTCAGTGGCATGATTGTCCAATTCCCATAGGATTGCTTTGATGAGTAAAGATAAATGATTGTGATTGGATAGGTTTAGTAATACCCAAAACATGTTTGGTACGTACCTAAAAGCATATGATCTAGGGTTAATTTGGGCTTTTTAGTACAATGAGGGACAATGAGGGCCCAAAACTTAAGTCAAAGGGGTTTGGTGAGGTATTGGTCCTAATAGACTCAGTGGCATGATTGTCCAATCCCCATAGGATTGCTTTGATGAGTAATGATAAATGATTGTCATTAGGAGAACATCATCCACTTAGTACTTTGGTAATCTTCATAACATGTTTGGTACTTACCTTAAAGCATATGATTGGGGTTAATTTGGGCTTCTTTGTACAAGGAGGTACATTGGGGGCCCAAAACACAAGTCATTGGGGTTTGGTGAGGTATTGGGTCTATTGGACCCAGTGGCACGATTGTCCAATCCCCATAGGATTGCTTTGATGAGTAATGAGAATGGATTGTGATTGGATACGTTTAGTAATACCCAAAATATTTTTGGTAATAACCAAACACCTTATGATATGGCGGAAAAACGAAATTTTGAAATTTGAAAAAGGATTGTTTGGTAAAAATTTGAAGTTCAAAATTTTGGCTTCCCTCCATATTATTATTTGCATTCTATCAATCATGTCACATTATTTTCTCTCTATAATTGTTCTAGCTACTAGCTTCTACTTAATTCTCCAACTTTTGAGAGAATCTGCACGACTATAGAATTCGAGTTGAGAAGAATTACAAAATTGACTAAGGTGAATATTTAGCATCTAAATTTTTTTTTTAATTTGTTTTTTTTTTTTAAATTTATATGTTATTGCGTGAAGGTTGTTGATTTCTTTGTGGTTATTTCGTGTATAAGTATGTCAAGGGAAATCTCCTTGTCTATGAACTGTGAAGAAATATATTGCGACTGCGGTTTTCCAATTGCAAAGTTGAAGTCTTGGACTCATGAGAATCCTGGAATGAGATTTATGGCATGCAAATATTGGGACCGTGACACCAATTCAAGGGGGTGTGAATTTTTTAGATGGATTGATAAAGAAATTATAGATTGGCAAAGGGATGTGGCAAACCAACTTCTATTTGAGAAAAAACAACTGACAACTGAAGTTAATTTGATGAAGAATGAGAATAAGAAGGCTTGTTGATGAATTAGAAAAGATGAAGCACAGGATGAGAAAGAAGAAGTTTCATCCAAGGGAAGGGTTATGTGGTATTATGTCTCTCTGTTTGGCTATTTCTGTAATAGTGAGTATTTTGATAGTGAAGATTTCTGGCTAGAAGTTGTTAAATTTGAAATACTATGTAAATGCAAATTGAATGGAGCTTATGAAAACCAAAAGTGAAGATTTTTGTAATATTATTTGCACAATTTGGTTATTATCAAAAATTTTTAAGTGATTACTGAAAACCAAAAATAAGTATTAGGCCAAACAAAATAAGAAGGATTCATGGTTGGGTAATTTTTATGAGTGTTTATATATAAAAATTAGGTTGTATGAGGTTCTTGGCCTTTAGACCCAGTGTTATATATTTCCCTAATCCCTATGTTATTGCGTTGTTGAGTTTTCGTAATTGTTTGAACTATAGTTTGCTAATTACCTGTATTAGTTTTGGTAATATCTAAAACTATCCGTTTTGTGGGTAAAATACGAAAATTGAATTGTTTTAAATAATTTGTAAAACCAAGATACTAAGGGCATTATTGTACTTTTGTCGACCACTATTGCATTCAAAGAACCGCCAACTTCTCCCTCCCTTAATTTCTCTCTCCTAAATGTACCCTCATTCTCTCTCCTAAACCTTCCATAATTCTCAACTTCCTCCACATTCTCTCTCATCAACCACACTATCTTCTCCATAACAAAAAAACAGTGGTTCTCTGAAAAACGCACGGCATATTCTTCGCATCATATCCGGCAACACTTTCGGCATTATTTGTTCAAGGTGAGTTTGAATGTAGCGTTTATTTTTTAGGGCAATTTCGAACTTTTGAATAGTGGCACCATACAACTCCATTCATGATTTAAATTTTGAAATATATGATTTAAGTATTTGAATAGTGAAAATTAATGTTTTCTCTGTTGGCAATTTCGATTTTTGTTGGAATTGTGATATTTAATTATTTGTGTTAGCACTTGATTATGTTGTTTGAATTGATAAAAGTACTTGTTTTGATATATTGGGGGGAAGAGGAAGGATTGTGTTTGAATCTTATGAATTATGCGTTTCTATTCTTTCTAACACATAAATTTTGGTGCTTACCAAAATTCTGAAAAGCATGATTTAAGTATCTCAATATTGAAATTTAGGGTTTTGATTTGTGGTAATTTCGACTTCTTTTGGGAATAATGGCATATAATTATTTGTTGTTGTCCTATGATTTAAGTATTTGAATAGTGAAAGTTAGGGTTTTGTTGTAAGATTAGTTTGAAATTGACAATAGAAGAAATTTGTAAGAATCTAATCATCATGTTAGTTTTAGAAAATTAATATGGAAGTTTGGACCATGGTGTCATTGATGAATTACAAAGATATTATTGTGATGTTTTACAGTTTGTTGTGTGCTTCTCTGAACGCTAGTGATGCCTCACCTGTGTTTGGTATTTACCTAATGTATAGTTAGTGATTATCAAATCGTTTCTGAAATTGTCGTAATGTTATGAATTGTAAGTTTTCATGTAATCTGTGCTAATATTGTTTGGTTCATGTGTTTGGTGATTACCTGAATATGTTTGGTGATTGCCAAAATATTTAAGAAATTGTGGTGATGTTATGAATTGTGAGTTTTCATGTAATTTATTCTATAGTATTGTTTGGTTTATGAATAGTTAATTATATCTATAATAAGTGTATGTTTTTAGTTGTCCTAACCTTTTCAATTCCCTTAACTGTGTTTGGTAATCTATGCTAGTATTGCCTTTCTTGTGTTTGGTGATTACCTGAATATGTTTGGTGATTACCAAAATATTTAAGAAATTGTGGTGATGTTATGAATTGTGAGTTTTCATGTAATCTATTCTATAGTATTGTTTGTTTTATAAATAGTTAATTATATCTGTAATAAGGGTATGTTTTTAGTTGTCCTAGCCTTTTCAATTCCCTTAAGTGTGTTTGGTAATCTATGTTTGTGTTGTCCTCACTTTTTGTTTGGTAATTACCTTAACATATTTGGTGATTACTGAAACTTTATAGAATTTGTGGTGATGTTTTGAATTGTAAGTTTTCATTTAATTTATGCTAGTATTGTTTGGTTAATGAATATTAAATGATGTTTATAATAAGGTTAGGTTTATACTTGACCTATATTTGGCAATTGCCTTAAATGTGTTTGGTTATTCATGGTAGTGTTGCGTCAACTGTGTTTGGTAATTATCTGGTTTATGTTTGGTGATAACCAAAACTTTTCAGAAATTGTGGTGATGATGTTAGTTTTCATGTAATTTATGCTAATATTATTTGGTTTATGAATAGTTAATTATATCTATAATAAGGATAGGTTTATACTTGTCTAAGCTTTTTCAATTCCCGTAACTATGTTTGGTAATCTATGCTAGTATGTTTGGTGATTTCCAAAACGTTAGAAAAATTATGGTGATGTTATGAATTGTGAGTTTTCATGTAATCTATTCTATAGCATTGTTTGGTTTAAATAGTTAATTATATCTATAATAAGGCTAGGTTTTTACTTGTCCTAGCCTTTTCAATTTCCTTAACTGTGTTTGGTAATCTATGCTAGTATTGCCTTTCATGTGTTTGGTGATTACCTGAATATGTTTGGTGATTATCAAAATGTTTTAGAAATTGTGGTGACCATATGAATTGTGAGTTTTCATGTAATCTATTCTATAGTATTGTTTGTTTTATGAATAGTTAATTATATCTATAATAAGGTATGTTTTTAGTTGTCCTAGTCTTTTCAATTCCCTTAAGTGTGTTTGGTAATCTATGCTTGTGTTGCCTCACTTGTGTTTGGTAATTACCTTAACATGTTTGGTGATAACTGAAACTTTATAGAATTTTTGGTGATGTTTTGAAATGGAAGTTTTCATGTAATCTATGCTAGTATTGTTTGGTTAATGAATATTAAATTATGTTTATAATAAGGCTAGGTTTATACTTGACCTATCTTAGGTATTGGGCCTTAAATGTGTTTGGTTATTCATGCTAGTGTTGCCTCAATAGTGTTTGGTAATTACCTGGTTTATGTTTGGTGATTACCAAAACGTTTCTCAAAATTGTGGTGATGATGTAAGTTTTCATGTAATTTATGCTAATATTGTTTGGTTTATGAATAGTTAATGATATATATAATAAGGATAGTTTATACTTGTCTTAGCTTTTTCAATTCCCTTAACTGTGTTTGGTAATCTATGCTATTATTGCCTCACCTGTGTTTGGTAATTATCTGATGCATGTTTGGTGATTACCAAATGAATGCAGAAATTGTGCTTTTATGTTATATTATTTTTAGTTATTACCAAAACCAGTCTGATTATTATCAAAACCATGTGTGGTTATTACCAAAACCCTATCTACTTATTACCTAACTTGTCAGTATGTGTAATATGTTTATAATTTATTTTTGGGCAGTGAGATGGCAAGGGTAAAGCGGACAGCTATGAAGCCGACAAAGAATAAGGACAAGAATACTGAAGATGATTCGGATTATATGGAATCCGAGGAAGGCGAAGAATCCCCACGTCGTTCATATAGAAAAAGGCAAGCTCCAAAAAACCAAGAGGCATCTACTTCTAAGAGTTCAAAGAAAAGGCAGCGTATCTTTAAGGGTGGTGATCCTATCATTCCCGAAACTAATGTTGATGAAAACAAAAGGTTTCGCACCCCAGAGCATGCTCAACGTTACAACGAAAATTTTGGTACACGTCAGGTGTACTCAGGTAGGACAGTGGACTTCATGTCTTTGAAGATTGACAATGCAAACTTCCTTTTTGAGTGGTTTTCATACCAATAGTGGCATAGACTACTCCAGACTAAGCTCCCTTGTTATCCTGAACTTGTGAAGATATTCTACACACATCTTGAAGTGGATGACAGTTGTGATGGCAGGATCACATCTTGGGTGAAAGGTGTCGAAATCGAGTTCAATGATACACAACTTGGAGCTATTCTTGGTTTGCCTGTGGATGGATTGTGGGATTACCCCGGTAACAAATGTAGTGAAGTCGATGAATTTGATGTTGAGAAGTGCATCAAACTATTGTTGATGGATGACGAAGCCGACAGGACCCTTAAGCCTCAAGTTGATGAGCTTCCTCTTGAGACTCGTTTCCTCCACCTTGTCATTCGGCAGACCTTCAATGCTCGTATAGGGGGGAAATCAACAATAACGTGGGCTGACATGTTCATTATGTTTTGTGTCATTTCAAAGACAAAAATGAACATGCCCCGTTTCATGATCGAGGTGATGTCCCATATAAGCAGGTCAGATGCTCGTAAGTCTTGTTTGCCCTATGGCATGTGGTTGACAAAGGTGTTTCAAAAATTTGGAGTGGATTTGAAAGGTGAGGTTGTGAAGGAATTGGAGCATGGTGCATTTGACCATAAGACCATTACTAATGCTCTAGGCTTCACGTTTGATAAAGCGGTCGGTAAATGGGTGAAGGGGAGAAAGAGAGGTAAAGCTGTAGCTGACAAAGGGGATAGAAAAAGGGGCGATGGGCCAAGTGGAAGGAGCGATGGGCCAAGTGGAGAAACTTTTGCTAGAGTTATTCCATCCATTGGGAGAAATGTTGCCGAGACATTGAGTAACTCACAATATGCCTTGGTGGAGACCAAAATTGTTCAAGAAATGCTCAAACGTGCATATCCGGAACTTTTTCCCGATGATTACATGCATGGCCTAAGGAAGAGGATGCATTTGGAGGTCATGAAAGCGACCACTACAATTGGGCCTCCACAGGGAGAAGAGGAAACCGCAGATAGCGGGGATGAAAATTATGGTAATAATTATTGAATTTGTTATTTATATGGTACTTATTAGGTTATTAGGCGATTATATAATATATATATAATGTGGAATAAGGTAATCTGATATTGTTTGGTAATGATCTAAACATGTTTAGGAATTACCTAAAACCTAAAAAGCTGATGATTGTTCACCTGCCTAATTATAGTAATCACCAAAATCATTTTAGTCATTACCTAAGTCTTAAAAACTTAGGATTATGTTATCTGAAATAGTTTAGTAATGTCCTGAGCATGTTTAGGTATTACCTGAATGTTAAAAAGTGTAGGGTAGGTACTATGTCTTTTTCTGTCACCATTACATAATATATAAATGTGGAATAAGGTAATCTGATATTGTTTGGTAAGGACCTAAACATGTTTAGGTATTACCTAAAACTTAAAAAGCTGATGATTGTTCATCTGCCTAATTTAGTAATCACTTTTGGTCATTACCTAAGACTTAAAAATTTAGGATTATGTTATCTGATATAGTTTGGTAATGTCTTGAACATGTTTAGGTATTACCTAAATGTTATCTGATATAGTTTTGAGTGGATATTATGCCTGTTTTAGGTAATGATTTTCAGTCGTTATGAGTTTTTATTAAACTCAATGTATTTGATTGAATTGGTTACTGAATGTACACAGGTTCTGATCGTGCTGACGGTGATGGTAATGGTGATGGAGAAGAAGAGGAAGATGACGGAGAAGCAAGTGATACCTATGCCTCTGACCCCGAAAATTAAATTGATGTGTAATGTTTGGTGCTTGAATTATATATTTATAATATGGTTTTGTGGACATACTATTAAGTTTGTAATGTTATATATGTAGGCAATTGTTACTATAACTTTTATTATATATCTAGGTAGTTGTTACTATAACTTTTGTTGACATACTTACTATTAAGTTTGTAATGTTGTCTTTCCATTAGGATATATGGGTTGTGTTTGGTTTTTAAGCACGATGTTTCCTTTGCTTATTGGTATTAAAACTTATAATTACAAATTAATTAATATGATATAAATGTGTGATTTCAATTTTGCATATTTGGTTATTACCTAAACTCGTTTGTTAATCACCAAATATGAACAAAATGAAAAATGTATTTGTCTTTGTTAAGTTATTACCTAAACTTCTTTCGTAATTACCAAACACAAAAAAAGTGGTTCTCTAAAGCCTTGGTGGTGATTATCATTTTTGTTAACATTTTGTATAACATAGATATTTCTTTTTGTGATTTGAAGTTTGATTGTTTTGATAGTGTTTCTCTAAGGCCCTCTTGGTGATTATTTTATTTCACCTGAAATTGCGATTATTGTGTAAATTTTTATTTATCTAGTGATTTGGTAAGTCATAAAATAATCAACTTTTAAAAAATTATAGCAATTTTAGGGGCAAGTTGACAATTTAAATGTAAAAGTCAATTTTATTTATTTATTATTATTATTTTACCCACCAAAAACATATAGCACATAAGCAATTTTTTTTAGGACATAACCCAAATAATGTTTGACCTGTCAAGAATATGAATAATAGGCTTATCAGTTTGATGATGTTTGACCTCTTCAGATCAACTTAGGCACTTGTGTTGTTAAGGGATGTAGGTAATTACTAAACACATTTTGGTGATTACCAAATAGTTATAGACCAACTTATGTGTTCTGATTAGGTTTGGAATTTGGATAATTACTAAAACATTTTTGGTGATTACCAAACAATGTCAGACCCACTCCTACATTTCTAAAGAGGTTTTGGTAATTACTGATAAAATGTTGGGGATTACCAAACAATGACAGACAGTAGGCCTAAATGTATATTGAGATGGGTTTGCATAGCTTTCAAAAAGATACAAAAAAAATCATGATCTCAAAAAGAGATACAAAAAAATCATGATTCCCAAAATGGCTGCGGGCACCAACCAATAACTAGCAATTATAACTACCAAAATATTTGGGGCCCCCAATCAAAAACTAGGGGATCCTTCTGAAAGTGAGAAACTTCATAGCACGAAATGCACTCTGTTGCTTCTCCATATATAAATGTTCTAGGCATATGATTCTTTAGGATGTCGCTAAGTTTGGGGGAGTCGCTTGTGTCAGGTTTTTTGTGCGGAGTAACGGGAGGTGTCTTGTTCAGGTCGAATGACTTGGTTGAGCTCTCGTCCGCATTCTTCTTACACGTGGAGGGCTCATTGAACAAACATTTTTGCTTCTTCCTTTTTGGCTTACCCTTTACCTGCACTACCTTAGGATCATTTAAACCTACCGAAACCCTTGGAGATAAGATTTGGTCATTCAACTCTGGTGGAGCAGACAACTGAAGCTTGAAGAAAGCTTCCTTCAACTTTTGTGATGACTTGTACGTTCTCGAATACGCCGTACAAAGTTTTTTTGCTTCCAATGTGAGGTACGCAAACCGTCCAAGTACCGAGGCTTCGTCATTGCTCTTCAAGTTATCCATGGCCTTGCTTGGATTAGAGGTTGTCTTTGCATGTCTTGTCCATCGACGAAGAATATTTCCCACCGGAATCTGATCAAAATAAGCACACTTCATGACAGCAAACATGTAGCGACATGGGAAACCAACGGATTCAAACTTCATACAACAACATTACATTGTCTCAATTCTTTTATAATGAGCAACAACGTACTGTGCATCTTTGTGCTCGGTGTTTGATAGCCAATAACATGTAACTGGACCATCGGGATGGAATTGTTCAACTTGAGTATCAATCACGATGTGCATTCTTTCATACTCAAGTTCCTTACACATCAAGTCATAAGCACCCCGCGTATATATAGTTGATGCATGTTCTTTGACATTCTTCAAGACTCCTTTGACCACCGGTGTTGTGTGTTCCGTGATGTAGTCATCTTCTGTCTCAGTGAATCTTATTCTTTTTAGTACTATGTCGTACAATGCAACAAATCTGTACAACTTTATTTTGGTTCCAAAAACAGTCTTCAAAGTGCGGTTCATTGACTCGCATCTCTGTGTGCTTCTCATACCTATTCATTGGACAAATAAGTGAGAACATTGTAGAGGAATAATTTAGGTAATTAGTGGAACAAGCATTAATAGTTACTTAACACATTAGGTACTAACCAAAGTACATCAAGGTAATTACTAAACGCTCGCAGTGACCTTAATGTGTAGTCAGAAGTGGTTATTGACTGTTTAGTAATCACCTATACCAGGTATGGTAATAACCTAAACATTAAAAAGCTATGCATGGAGGAAAATAATTTGGATTTGTTCTTAAGTGGGTATTGACTGTTTAGTAATCACCTAGACTAGGTATGGTAATTACCCTAAACATTAAAAAGCTATGCATGGAGGAAAAGAATTTGTATTTGTTCTTACCGGCAAAAAACTGGCCAAGCATAAATGCTTCTCCCCATTTTTCCTTGTCATTGTACAGATCCGTGGCCCATTTTTTTTCTTGCAATTTGTACTTTACAACAAGTTCACGCCACGCCTCTTCAAATTCTTCTCTTGTTCGGCATTTGTCAATGCATTTCATGAAGCCGCTGCCAAACCGTTTTCCTCCATTTTTTTTTATATTCCTCATCAAATGCCACAAACATAATCTATGATGGGCTTTTGGTAGGACAATCTTGATTGCAGCGGCCATAGCCTTGTCTCCATCAGTTATGACCGTGTGTGGTACATTTCCTTCCCCAGATTGGACCAACTGCTCCAAAACCCATGTATAGGTCTCTGTTGTTTCCTCCGAAACCAAAGCAACGGCGAATGGGACTGTTTTCCCGTGGTGATTGATACCGACGATCACCACTAATGGCTTATTGTAAGCGTTGCACTTGTAAGTCGTGTCAAATGCAATGACATTACCAAATGCTTTGTAATTGTGGCGGGACTTCCCATCACACCAAAACATCTTCTCCAAGTCTTTGTCTTTGTCCCGTGTGTATTGTAAGAAAAAGTCATTGTCATGCTGTTCTGCACATAGCAAGTATGCCATTACCGCCTCTGCATCACCATCGCCGATTTCTTCCTTTTCAAACTGGTTAATAGTGTTGTACATGTCCTTTGTTAGGAAAGAAACTTTTTCTGGACCTCCTGCTTCTTGAACAAAATTACGTATAGTTGCACAAGGAGAAACTCCCGAATTGATCATGGATTTAATACGACTCTTGTCAGCCTCGGAAATATGACGATGGTGCCTGTGAAAAGATAAGTAAATGACACATTTTTAATGGTCAAGGTGAACCACACAATGGCACATTTTATGATATAAATCATGTTTACTAATCACAAATGTCCACCTACTGACCATATTTGGTAGTATTCAAAAATAAGTTAAGTAATCACTGAAACAAATACATTGAGTGTTAGGTAATCAGCAGATAGTGTTTTCGTAATAACCAAAGATAAAAAACCATTTACTCCAAATATTTTCATTTTATGGACTGGTTAGGTAATAACCAACTACATGATAGGTAATAGCCTAACAGCATGATCTTAGAAGAAGTAAATGTAATGAACCCATATTGAAAATACCTTATGAATGGTTGTTGGTGTGGGGGAACAAGATCATGATTGTGGACATCATTGAATTCCTTGACAAAGTATTTTTTCTGAACCTTATCCCATTTGAACTTAACAATCGCCTGACAACCGCATCTTGTAAGTGCTCTTTCTGAAATCTTCCTGTTTGGATTATCCAAGTATTGGTTATCTCGAAAACCTTGCTTACTGCACCATATGGTTTTTGAGGTGAAGTGATCACCCCTTGCACCCTTAGTTGGGGCCTTGTGTCGGATTCCAAATCCTTTTACCTTGGCATACAACATATAAAACTTAACACAATTTTCAAGAGTGTCAAAGTATAATTGCTTCATATCTTCCTCATCGAAATCTTCCAGATCTTTGTCAAATTTCTCCCAAATCTCCATATCAATGAAAGTATCTGACTCGTCAATATCTTCATCCATCAGGGACTTAGGTGTATCCCGAGCTTTGCCTTGTTCGTGAATTTTGTGAGTATTCTCCAAGTCATCCAACTCACCAATATGTTCAGTATCGTGCCCCTTTGCAGAAGTTGGTGTATGAATAGCTTCATATTCCATATCAAGTTTTTGATTAACCTCCAAGTCATCCAAGACATGTATATGTTCATTCTGCTCCGTTGACACCATGAGTCTACGTATTGTTGATACGCACTCCAATAACCTCTGAATGCAAAATATTGAATATAATTACAAATCTGCATCATTAACATTTGCTACAGCCAATGCAATTATTAAAATTAAGTGGAATGCCAATGCAATCATGTGTTTGGTTATTACCTAATTATGTTTGGTGATTACCAAAACCATTCCAGAAATTGTAGTGATGTTATGAATTGGAAGTTTTCATGTAATCTATGCATGCTAGTGTTATTTGGATTATGAATAGTTAATGATATCTATAATAAGGCTAGGTTTATATTAGTGCTAGCCTTTTCAATTCCCTTAATTGTGTTTGGTAATCTATTCAAGTGTTGCCTCACTTGTGTTTGGTGATTACCTGATACATGTTTGGGGATTACCAAAATATTCTAGAAGTTGTGGTGATGTTATGAATTGTAAGTTTTCATGTGATAATGCTAGTATTGATTGGTTTTTGAATAGTTATTGATGACAATGATAATGGTAGGTTTAAATTTGTCCTATATTTTTGAATTCCCTTAACTTTGTTAAGAAATTCTGTATATGTTTGGTAATTACCTAAATATATGCAGGTAATTACTAAACATGTTCTGTAGAAGGACATATTTATACCACTATTTATGGAAAAAATACCATTTAAAGAGAAAGGTTTTTTTGTTTGAAAAAATACCATTGAAAGAGAAAGCTATATTTAAACTTAGAATGTTTACTATCGTTCTTTTGTTGCAAAAAATATAATAAATATAATGGTTTTTAAATTTCAAAATTTGTAGGGTTTACTTTTTATAAAAACTTTTTATTTATGTGGAACTATAATATTATAAAAGTGAAATGTTAAGCATTGATTGGTTTATCAAAGTCAAATACTACATTTATTGTTGTTACAACCATAAAAAAAAACAACAATAAATGCTTTAGATGATGATTATAAATGTTAGAATAATTATATTTTGAGGATTTTGTCATTTCATGTAATGGAAGTAAGGACTCATTTTGTAATATTAATACATAATTCATAGTTTAAGAACAAAAATATAAATTTAGGATATAAAAAATCTAACCTTTATCTTTTTAGTTGAAGGTTTCCTCCAATGGAGATTGAACTTGAGTTGTTAGAATTGACTTGAGTTGATGGGTTGTGTAACAAAAGTTTAAAGTAAGTAACAAAATAGAGGTCAAGGTATAAAAAATTATATATTATTGCTTTAACCTTTTTTTTTTTAAAAAAAAAATATTGGACATAATAAAATTTGGGGAAACCGCCCCTTTTACTCTTCTTCCCCCCCTTTTCTCTTCCCACTCTTCTTAAGTCACTGTCATTTTCTCTCTCCTCCCTAACCGCCATTTTTCTCTCTCCATCTTCCCCTGTTTTTTTCATTTCTCTCTCTCCTCCCTACGATCCACTGTAATTTTCCATCGCCGGCGTGAAAAAGCTTGCACAACTCGCCTGAAAACGCTTACCGAGGTTAGTTTTGGACCCACATTTTCATCATGTTTTGGTTAATGTTTTATGTTCCAATCTTAGAAATGAGAGTAAGTATAGTGTTCTTCTTTTTTTTGCTTACTTGTCTATGTTTCAATGTAGTTACTTTGTGAGTTAATTATATGGTGGTGTTGGTTTGTTATGATAAGTAATTAATTTGAATTTTGCCCTAAAAAACCTTTGAGTGTTGTACAATGTTGTTTTATGGGTTTGGTGATGAAAACCATTTGAATAAAATCCACTTGTGCATGTAATTTTGAATATGTAATGGTTACAAAGAGAGTTTTGGTAAATACCTTAATTTTTGGAAATGATGTATATTATTGGAGTTGTTTTATTTGTGAACTTATTTGATTTATCTTCAAAGTTTAATGAAAAATTATATCTTGTGTCACAACATATGGTGATTACCTTAAACTGATTGGTAATACTAGGAAAATGTTTGGTCCTTACCAAACTGGTGTTGGTAATTAACAAAACCGTTATGTAATTGTGATTTTTGTAAATTGTTGAGAATCTTTTAATGTTGTTAGGCACGATGTCAAAGCGAAAGCAATCCGAATCGGATGACCCAGTTATCATACCTGTTGCTAAACGGCAAACAACTATGTCGAGTTCATCCATAAGCAAGGTATGGATGAAACTAAAATTTTTTAAGAACTTTTGTTGCCTTTTTTACAAACTCTATTATTTGAGTAATTATTAATACTTTCTAATATCCACACAGAATACGTGGTCAATTTTAGGAGATCTTGAGCAGTTTGTTGAGGTCATTAAAAAGTTTCCGAGAGAAAAGAAGAACGTTTTGGTCGAACTTGGTTTTGATTTCTTGTTTTCCATAAATTGCAAGGTCATAAGGAAAACAATGTGTAAGTGGGTGATTGACCACTTAGATCCTAAAACACACATCTTAGATATTCATGGGAAGCAAACTGTAATAACCCCGACACATGTGGAGTGGTTGTTGGGGTTTAAAAGCATTGGCTTTGATATTGAGAATAAAATTCTTGACGATGATTATGAGGAAAGGTTTATGGCGTTGGCTAATATGGATGTAGATAGTATGGCCGTGAATCTACGCAAACTTGATCATGACGATAAGTTGTTCAAGGCATTGTTCACCCTCTTCATGATGACTACAGTTCTTTTGCCCACTCCTGATCGCAAACCGAAGGAGGGATGGCTTCATGTTGTGGTTAACGCGGAGATGATTCCGCAATGGAATTACGCCAAGTTTATCTTCGACACTTCAGTCAGTGAAGTGGCTAAATTTCAAGCCAACCCATCTGGTGCAAATGTTGGTGGTTGTTTCCTGTTTTGGATGGTAAGTATTCATTACTTTTTTGCCTCTTCTGAACACGTATAATTTGGCCTGGCATTGTTTGGTTATCACCAAAATAGTATTAGTAATTACCTAAACATGTTCAGAACACATACAGCTTTATCTGATATTGTTTGGTTATTACCAAAATTGTTTTAGTAATTACATAACACTCTTAAGAGCACAAGTATATAAGTTGGTATGACATTGTTTGGTAATCACCACAATAGTTTTAGTAATTACCTAACAATCTTCATAACACAAGTATGATAAAATGTTCAATTGTGTGGTTTACCTTGACCAATAATTTTGTTTTTTAATTGTTATATGTGCAACAGTTGATTTTCGCTGAGTACTCTTGGGCTTCTGGCCTCGATGAAATTTGGAGGTTCAAGACTCCAAGAGTGGTTGACTGGAATGACGCGAACACAAAGTGCTTGAATGACGCCGTCGTTCAGTTGCAAGATTCTTACAGAACCCCTAAAGTTAGTTCGTAAATGATCATTAAGTCATTGAGTTGCAAGTTGTTTTTTGACAATGTATTGAAGTAAATGTTTATGGTTTTGTTTATCTCAGTTGATGCAGAAGATTGAAAATGAGAATGAGTTGATCAAAGGAAATTTGCCGAGCGATTTCGCGGCAAATAGCTTGAAGATGCAATTTGTCATATTGAATAAAATTGAACAACTATCGCAGAATTTTAACCAAATGTTCAAATGGATGCTTGAAGGTCCGTGCTCTTAGTAGTATAATTCTTGCCTAATATGTTATGATTGCATTAATTTCGGTTCTTTGGTTGTTAAATGAGATGCAAATTTCTTATGTGGATTGTAGTTATAATAGTATAGGTTGATATTTCAAAAGTTGTGTTGCCTAAAATTTATAGAAATGAGGAATAAGGTAATTTGATATTGTTTGGTAATGACATAAACATGTTTAGGCACTACTTAAAACTTAAAAAGGTGATAGGTCATATGCCAAAGTTTAGCAATTACCCAAATACAGTTAGTCATTACTTAAGATTGAAAATTTTAGGATTATGTGATCTGAAATAGTTTAGTAATGTCCTCAACAAGTTTAGGTATTACCTAAATATTAAAAAGTATCTGATTAGGTAATGAGTTTATGTTTGGTACTTACCAAACGTAGTCCGGTGATTACCTTTGACTACATGTACTTATTTAAGTGATTACCTGAGTTTCTTTTGGTTACTACCCAATATGGTCAGTAGGTGGACATATATTCTAATTTTTTTTATTGTATCTGATGGTGCGTTTTTATAAATGAGAGAAGTTTTAGCTTTGATCTTTGTTATTTGATTGTTTCTAATCTTATCATTTGATTCTTTATCAAGAACAAAGCAATAAACAGGTTGCCCAAAACTCAGATGGTGATGATGATGGAGGTAATGATGAAGAATTCGGTGATGTCGGCCCTATGTCTAAGAGTGAGAAAGCCGGCACGGATTTCTCTGGTGAGAGCGATGACGAGGAGTTGCAGAAGCCGACTCAACGCAAAAAGAAGTTGACATTTGCCAATCTACCTCAGGAAAGTAAGACGCCCAAAAAGGGTAAGACACCAACAAAGAGTGATTGGAAGGTGACACCTAAATCCAAAAAAAACACCTCAACTGCCTAAAGAAACTGAGAAGGGCAAGAAAACAAAAAAAGGAGAGGAGGATGTAATTTGTGTTGAGGAGATTGGTGATGTTGATGTTGCGTCCTTAGTTAAAAGCAACCCTATTCTCTCAATTAAGGGTGTTGAAGAGAAAGAAGGAAGTGAGAAACAAAGCAATGTGAAGGGGAAAGAAAAAAAAGAGGCACCAAAAAAGAAACAACAGGTTTATAAGAAGAAAGAGGAAGAAAAGAAGGTAGAGCAGAAGACAGGAAAACAGAAAAAGGTGGAACAAAAGAAGGTGGAGGAAGAGAAGAAGCATGAGGCAAGATCAAAGAAAAAGGAGGAAGAGAATAAGGAAGAGAAGGAGGAAAAGAAGGTTGAGGAGGAGGAAGATGAAGAAACGAAGGCTGAGGCAGAGGGAGATGGAAAGAAGGACAAGAAAAATGAACCACACGATGATGATGACAATGGGTCAGGAAAAGGCAATGGTGTAGGTGGGACTTCATCTGAGAATAAGCCCGAGGAAAGCTCTGAGCCTCCTATGGGGAAAGAGGCTGGGCCTAATCCTTCAGAAGACACTACCAAAGCACCAACTGATGAGGACAAAGATAAAGACCCTACTGTGAAGGGAAAGAAAAAAACAATTCTCAAGGTACATTTTTCACATCGTTACTGTTTGGTAATAACCTAAAAGTGTTAAGGTAGTAAGTAAAAATTAGTGATTCTATTTTGGTTATAACCTAAAGATGTTTAGGTGATGACTTAACATGACAGGACCTGAGTTTTCACTTTCATACAATTTGGTTATAAATGTCTTGGTACTTCCCAGACATGACTCATTCATCTTTCTTACTGTTTGGTGATTACGTAAAGTGGTTTAAGTAATATTCAAACAGGAATGATTCAACTTTTATCATTACCCAAACTTATTTAGGTAATAACTGAACATAGACATAAATACAGTTTTCACTATTTTCCTGTTTGGTGATTACCAAACAGGTTTAGGTAATAACCAAACACAACCGTTTCTTGTTTACAAGTAATAAAAAATTCTTCATCAATGATTGCATTTAGGATGAGGTGAAGTGGAATTTTAAGATCAGGATTTCCACAATCCGTCACATATTGCACGGATTAGAAAAGACTCAGAAGGCTATTGTGGAGTATGTGTTTGATGACACAAAGGACATGGAGTACGTTTTTGTGATAATTCTTTTATGACATTATTTCTTTGCTTCTCATTGCTGTTTAATGTAAGGTGATTTTGTTTGTTTGGCAAGCAGTGAGTTATTAGTTGATTCTGAGTGGATCCAGGCCACACGTTCCGACCTCCGGACTCTATATCCTACGGCGCTTGTCACGGAAACGGTATGAGCATCTAGGTGACTCCATTAATTACACATAAACATAATAGTTAACTGATATTTAGCACACATGCAGGCAATCAATGTAGCTGGGGTTAGAGTGAGTGTGAAAAACCCATCTTCATTCTACATCCCGACAACATTCCGAGTACGTTATTTATATAGAAAATGTTTTCATCTTTTATTTTCCTTATCATTTTAAATTATTTAGTTTGTTTATTTTATTTACCTTAAACTTTTTTATTATTTACTATCTGTTATTTTCGTTAAGTACATGGATCCGGCACAATTTGATAAGAAAGAACGGGCTGATGGGAAGCAAGGACTATTGCCGTATAATCCACTTGTTAAGACGACTTACCTTCCTACAGCACTTGGTCGATGCCGTCAGGTATACACTATGCACTCCTTATGCAAAAGATCTGTTTGCTAACTTCTCTTTTAATGGGGTCCCAATATTTATGATGTAGTTTCTTGTTCCTCTGTGGTTGCCGGACCCAAATCATTGGTTCCTAATTATTATCTCATTGTCGCAATGTTGTACATACTTCTTTGATTCGGATCCGGAGGCAAATTCTAAAAAGCGGTTTAAGTATGCCGGGGAGCAGGTGTAACTCCGAAACAAAACTTATTAGTACTTTATACGAAGGGTTAATATTTTCAGTCGTTTAAATTTTTTTTATTTGACCAACGTAGGTGAAGAAGTTGTCTGGATTTCTGTCGACTGGGAAGAAGGATGCATACAGCAGGAAGATCGAGGATATGCCTAATTGGCCACTGAAATCTATGCGTATTCCAGTTCAGGAAAATGGGTAATATTCCAATCACATATAATTGGCCACTAAAATCTTAGTGTGCTAGTGTGAACATAGTGATCTTGGGTTTAATAAATCATGTTAATTAATTGTGAAATTATTGTGAGATATGATTGTGGGATGTATGTCATTAAGCTGCTGGAGACAAAGGAATTTGGAGGTTGGAACAACCCTCAACATTTTAAGGTAGTAGTTTGGGGTTATTTGGTAATTACCATAACATGTTTAATTACTACCAAAAACATCCATAACTCTTTACTTGGTTATCTTGCACTCTTAGGTAATGACCTATAGTTTTTCAGTCATTACCTAGCACCAAATTGTTTTTCATAAAAGATGTTTCATTAGCTTGGTTCTTGTTGTCTTAATGTAGGATATGGACAGGTACCGCATCGACACCTTAATCGATGCCATTTGCTGGGAGCATAATACTCTCAGAGATGAGGTTGTGGCCAACGCATTATTTCCCTAAAAAACTATTTTCGTGGTTGTGGTTTGGATAATATTTATGAACTTCAGTTTCTGGTTTGGATAATTATTATTAACAAGACATATGTTTGGATATTATTTAAACTTTTCGATGTAATTTGTTTATGACTATGATGTTTGATGTTATATCCTAACACTGATGGGATGTTAGTTTAGTATATAATATGGATGTTTTAGTGTGCATAATGCATGTGGTGGATAATGTATTCATGATTTGAAGCAAACATTTCATAACCTAAAAAAATAACCTTCAAATCCTTCGGAAACTTTAAGTAATTACTATAAGGGGTTCCTGTAATGACCAAATTTAAACAGAAACTATGAGAAGTCTCATAACCGTCAATTCCAAAGTATATTAAAAATAAACAATTTAAAATCAACAATCCTAAGTATAAATTAATCAATTTGATATAAATGTGTTAATCCAAATAACCCAAATAGAGTTATAAAGTCATAACATGTAAGAGATTAGAATGTCTTAGTGAGTTTGGTAATGCCCAAAATAGTTTTGGTAATTACCTAAAGCATATGATATGGGGTTCATTTGGGGCCCATAAATGAATTCAATGGGGTTTGGTGAAATATTGGGCCTAATGGACCCAGTGGCATAATTGTCCAATCTCCATAGGATTGCTTTGATAGGGTAATGATAAATGATTGTCATTTTGAAAACATCATCCACTTAGTAGTTTGGTAATCTTCATAACATGTTTGGTAATATCTTAAAGCATGTGATTGGGGTTAATTTGGGCTTTTTTGTAAAGGGGGGAGGAAGGGGGCCCCAAAAACTTAATTAAATTGGTGTTTGTTAAGGTATTGCTCCTAAAGCCGCAGGGATGTTTCAAAAACCATAAGGTTTTTGGAGGGAAGTGGGAATGGATTGTAATTTGGAGAACACCCTCCACTTAATATGTTTAGTAATGCCCAACACATTTTTGGTAATTTCCAAACATCATATAATAATAAAAGGATAAGGTAATCAATAATTAAACATAAAAGGACAAAGCGTAGCATACAATGTTTCGCTTATGACAATAGTCAAAGTTGGTAGTTACCTAAATCTTTTACATTAAAACAACTTAATTTGGCCTATTTACACAAAATTGACAGTGTAGCATCAAAAGTTTAGGTAATGACCATATCAGGTGAGGTAATTACCTAAACTTTTACATATGAACTATTTAATTCGATCTACTAAAGGACATTGGCATATGTATACATACAAAAGTAAACCAACTCCAATTACAAAAGTACAACAAAGGCCTATTTACACAAAAAATTGACACCGTGTAACATCAAAAGTTTAGGTAATAACCATACACTAGTGAGGTGATTACCTAAACTTTTACATATGAACTGTTTTTTTTACGGCCATTGCCAACGTACTTCGAGCGACAATATCGATCTATATCAATTTTGTTATGTTTGCTTCTCAGAATTATGGTTATAGCGCGTAAACGTTCGACACGCATTGCTTTTGTCTGCACAGAAAGTTACACAAGTTACTATAATAAGATCATGCAACAAAGTCAAATATATACATTTACAATGCGTACAGTGTAAAAAATGGTTGGAATGACGTTCACATCACTGCAGTGGATGTACTTAATCACGTACATTCCACAATCATGGCTACAAAAAGAACAAGTCCATAAGTCTATCTTATATACAATGTGAAAGATAAGAGAGTTCAAAATTTTGTATTACGCACGCATTCGGTTGTCGTGTACATGGTGGATATTCGTAAGTGAAATGTTTCATGTCCACGAACAAGGGCGCCAAACGGTGACCTTCAAGCCTTTCCGAAGTTGCAGTCATCTAATGCAAAACAAAATAGGGAAAAACAACTGTTACCACACATTGCTAGGGCTCTGTCTTGCTTTGGTAATTACCGGAACTGTAATAAGTACAAATTTGAGTACCATGTCCATGACTGTCACAAGCCGATGGTTCGATTTGGAAAGAGAATCCATAATGTACACCTTTTTCTTACGTAAGTCAACGATCGTCAAGAACCAATGCTCATGCTTCACATCAAGCAAAGGAATATACACCTATAAACAAGTCACAAGCAACGTTTAGTAAAACTCAAATGAAACCACGTAAAGAAACACACATAGTAATGTTTAGTACAAACCTCTTCAATACTACTTAAGTCAGTTGGGAGATAAAAATTTAACCAAGCAGCAAAGGTGTCCAAAAGGGTCTTGTTACAACCATTAAACCCAGTCCGTTCATCTTGTTGTAACAGAACAGCCTACAAAATATAAATTTTGTCGGTGCTAATAATTCTATAATAACCTTAAAATTTTGTCGACGACCTCACCATGAATATACTTGGAAGAATTAATTTTTGGCTTTTTTCCTCAATCCGGGTCAGTTATAAGTCATATATATACACAACAAGGAACTGTTGAAAACCAACACTAATAAGTATCAGACTAATTGCCAAAACCTTTTGACATGTTAAACTGGTGTTATGACAGTGTTAGATAATGACCAAAAGAATTTCGGGTCATTACCTTAAAACTGAAGTCATTACCCAAACTCATGTCAAACAAAACTACCATGTGACCCAAATAATTTGGGTAATATTCAAACCATCATTTGTAATTACCAAACAATATCAGGACACCATTTTCTGTTCTGAATAGGTTTAGGTATTCACCAAAACATATTTGGGTGATCATCAAACACTGTCAGACCACAAGATCCCCAAACTTGTGTAAAAGGAAAAAAAAAATAGGATGACCATATGTACCTGAGTGCTTAGCCAATGATCTGGGTATACGCAAAAACATTCATAGGCAAAAAGCAAACTCCAAGACTGTTGTGGCCGGTAAATAGTTTCATTTGACGGCCCTTTCAATATGTTCTTACAAATATTTCTTTCAATCGGGTCCAAAGAGGGTAAGTACTCTTCGAAAAATTGAAGCGGCCTACCACTTTTTTGTGGCGTAAATGACGGATCGATAAAATCTTCACTCGTCTTGGACATGCCATTGTTAAGGGCCTTATTAAATAATTTAAGTTGTTGCCCAACCGCTTTCTCTTTAGCATTTTCCTACAATTCGAGGCATGGTTTGTTGGATTGTATTAGTTTGCATACTAATTAAATAAATAGGCAGATATGAGAAAAATTAATTTTATACCGATGATTCTTCGGTGTCACTCCCACCTACTTCTGATATCTTAACCTTTTCCGGTCCTGATATTTTTGCCTACCATAATGGAGACAAATAACAAATAAAATAACATCAACTTAAGTTAGTAAACATACATCGATGGCATCCATTACCTTCAACGCGTCGATGTTAGTAATATTCCGAATTCAAATAAAAGACAAATACCAAACACAACTCGGCCATAAAAACATGACCTTAATTAAGAGTATCCAACTCATTTGTTTACTTGTTACAACTCCGGCTTCAAATACTTTGGGTCATATAACCCTTCACGCATTCACAATACATGAAAATAATGGCTTCAAAATTTTGGTCATTACCAAATCAATCTAAATTTGTTTACTTGTTACAACTATGGCCTGAAAACTTTGGGGGTCATATAACCCATCACACATTCAGCAAATCCAATAACAAATACTAGCATATAAACATATGGTAATGACCAAATACAAATTTGGTCATTACCAAAAAATTATGTGTATGGATAAAATAAGAACCAATTAAAAAAATACTATTCATACGCTGCTCATTAACTTTTCTTCGTCCACCTCGAGGGGTGGTTTTTTCCTGAACTTTTTTTCGCCTGAGTGGTCTTTTTCGCATTCGGGGGTGTTTTTGTCACATTTACTTTTTTGGTGTTCTTCTTCGGAGTAACCTCCTTTGAAGGCGTATCCAAATCACTTGCTACACCATCTTCTTCTTTTTCAATCTTGGCTTTTTTGGTGGTCTTTTTTGGCGTCAACTTCTCTATTGGCATGTCCCAAAGAGTTTCCAAACCAAAGATAGGTTCGGGACGAACAAAGCGAATTTCCTTCATGCTAAACGATGATCTAACTTGCACACTAGGCACAAAAGTCTCGTCATCATTGTCAATATCCAACTTACGCTTTGCACATTTAAGCGTATCACTAAGTATGGGAGATAGAAACGGAGAACACATCTTATCTCTGTGTGTTTTCGGTTGAGTGGGGACAGTTCGGACATCGTTCAAGATTTCGTCTTTTTCCATTCCCCCATCATTACCTTGTGATACATTGTTGGTATCAACATCATTCACATCCTTCTCACGTGCCTTTTCTTTATCTTCTGGAGGTACGGTTGAGATTACCTTCTCTAATGCAACCTCCATGTGCACCACCTTTGAGAATATAGCATCCATCTTTGAGAGGATTCTTTTTAGAGATTCTTCTACCATTCTAATCCGCTGTTAACAAAAATATTTCAATCAATGAGCCTTTCATATCATCATTTGAATTCAATTCAATCATTTGAAAGGAAAATAAAAAAAATAATGCAACATTTTACACCAATGCAACCTTGTCATATAAACCACATGAAACCTCATGGATTAGGTTATCAATGAAGCATATCTTAAGCATACAAATCCATCATCATATATGTTATAGTCACATAATTTGAGGCCAATGGCCAAGTCAATTACTAATTTAGGTGATGCCCTAAAATGTTTGGAAATAACCTAATATGATTAGGTGCTTACGTAAAATATTTGGAAATAACCTAATCTGATTAGGTGATTACCTAACATATTTGGAAATAACCTAACCTGATTCCCTAAAACATGTTTGAGAATTACCTACAAGCATATGATCTAGGGTTAATTTGGGCTTTTTAGTACAAGGACGGACAATGGGGGCCAAAAACTTAAGTCAATGGCGTTTGATGAGGTATTGGGCTTAATGGACTAAGTGGCATGGTTGTCCAATCCTCATAGGATTGCTTTGATTAGTAATGGGAATGGATTGTGATTGGCAGAACATCCTCCACTTAGTAGGTTTGGTCATGGCCAAAACATGTTTGATAATTACCTAAAAGCATATGATATGGGGTTATATGCTATAGTCACATGATTTGAGGCCATTGCCCAAGACAATGATTTTTTTTTGGTAATGCCCTAAAATGGTTTAGGTAATGACCTAAAATGGTTTAGGTAATGACCTAAAAGGTTTGGTAATATCATAATCTAATTAGGTGATTACCTAACATATATAGTGGTTGTATTAGGTAATGACCAAAATATACTTTAGTAATTACCTAAACCCTGCATTAAGTTGCACAAAAAACAAGTGACATTCCACTATAATGGAGAGGATTCTTTGTAGAGATTGTTCGACCATTCCAATATGTTGTTCACATAAACATTCGATCGATGAACCTTTCATATCAAAAAAATTCAATTTAATCATTTTAAAGCAAAAGAAAAGGGAAAAATGCTATGTTTTACCCCGATGCAATCTTATCATATAAACCACTTAAAACCTCATGGATTAAATTATCATTAACCCACATCTTAACCATATAATTCCCCCATCATATATGTTATAGTCACATGATTTGAAGCCATTGCCCAAGAAAATTATTATTTTAGGTAATGCCCTAAAATAGTTTAGATAATGACCTAAAAGTTTTGGCAATATCCTTATCTAATTTGGTGATTACCTAACATATATATTGGTTGTATTAGGTCATGACCAAAATATCTTTAGTAATTACCTAAATCTTGCATTAACTTGCACAAACTATAAGTGACATTCCACCACAATGGAGAGGATTCTATTTAGAGATTGTTCGACCATTTCAATCCGCTGTTCACATAAACATTCTATTGATGAACCTTTCATATCACAAAAGTCATTCAATTCAGTCATTTGAAAGCAAAAGAAAAAGAAAATGGAAAAAACACAACATTCTACCCCGATGCACTCTTATCATATAAACCATTTAAAACCTCATGGATTAAGTTATCATTAACCCACATCTTAACCATACAATTCCCTCATCATATATGTTATAGTCACATGATTTGAGGCCATTGCCCTAGAAAATTATTATTTTAGGAAATGCCCTAAAATGGTTTAGATAATGACCTAAAAGTTATGGTAATATCCTAATCTAATTAGGTAATTACCTAAATCTTGCATTAACTTGCACAAAATACAAGTGACATTCCACTACAATGGAGAGGATTCTTTTTAGAGATTGTTCGACCATTTCAATCCGCTGTTCACATAAACATTCTATCGATGAACCTTTCATATCACAAAAGTAAATTAATCCAATCATTTGTAAGCAAAAGAAAGGGGAAAAAATACAACGTTTTACCCCGACGCACTCTTATCTTATAAACCACATAAAATCTCATGGATTAGGTTATCAGTAACCCACATCTTAACCAGACAATTCCCTCATCATATATGTTATATTCACATAATTTGAGGTCATTGTTCAAGACAATTATTATTTTAGGTAATGACCTAAGAAATTTGGTAATATCCTAATCTAATTAGGTGATTACCTAACACATATAGTGGTTATGTTAGGTCATGGCCAAAATATCTTTAATAATTACCTATACCCTGCAATAACTTGCACAAAAAACAAGTGACATTCCACTACAATGGAGAGGATTCTTTTGAGAGATTGTTCGACCATTTCAATCCGCTATTCACATAAACATTCTATCGATGAACCTTTCATATCACAAAAGTCATTCAATTCAATCATTTGAAAGCAAAAGAAAAAGGAAAAAAATGCAATGTTTAACCCCGATGCAATCTTATCTTATAAACCACATAAACTATCATGGATTAGGTTATTAGTAACCCACGTCTTAATGTTATAGTCACATGATTTGAGGTCATTGCTCAAGACAATTATTAATTTAGGTAATGCCCTAAAATGGTTTAGGTAATGACCTAAGAATTTTGGTAATATCCTAATTTAATTAGGTGATTACCTAACATATATAGTGGTTATGTTAGGTCATGACCAAAATATCTTTAGTAATTACCTATACCCTGCACTAACTTGCACAAAACTGCAATGGAGGTCCCTAAAATGCTACAAATTTGTTTCATCTAATTGCTAAACTAAAGTATGATCTATGCAACAAATGTAACCTAATAAAAGTGTGAAGTGCATTGATTTATTGCCATTATCTTACAAACCTTAAATTTATTTTTGGTTATGTCCAAAATATGTTTAGTAATTACCAAAACATCTTTAAGTTTGGTCATATCCAAAATATCCTTAGTAATCAGCAAACAACTCCAATATCTTAGACTAAAAACCACCTCAACCTCCCATGGAGGTCGCGAAAAACCATAATTTTTTTTGCATCATAGCTAAACTAAAGTATGAACTACTCAAATGTAACAACAAATTGTCGCATAAAAGTGTGAAGTGCGTTGATTTAGAGAAATTTAGTCACCAATACCGTCATTTTTTTTCCTTAAAACCCTAGATATTTTTGGGGAAATTTTTCCAAATTTGCAAGATTAATCTTAATCAAACACACAAATGAAGATAGAAAATCATTAATTTGTTACTATATACGAAATATTCAAGTAAACTTACATCCATTTCATCGACGGGTGAAGAGTTTAGATCGAAATCCATGGAGGTGAAGGTTTTTGGGGTGAAGAGTTCAACAATGGAGGTGAAGGTTTTTGGGGCGAAAAGGAGGTGAAGAATGGGTCGAAATGGAGGAACAACATGGAAGATAGGGTCGAAATTGAGGGAGAAGGTGGAAGAATGAGTCGAATTTGGGAGAATTTCGGTTGACAATGGTGGATTTGGTGAAGAACAAGGAGGAGAGGGAAAATGGGTAAAAAAAATTTGGCTCCAAATTTTTTTTCCATAAGTAAATTACTGTTTGGAACCCAAAAAAACAAATTCGGATTTTTTGAATTTTTTTTTTTATTATTTTCATGATTTTCAGAAATTAATTTCACGATTTTTGGTAAATAACAAAATGAAAATAAATAAGTTTTGACAATTAAAAAAAAAAGGAAAAGAAATGGCAAAAGGGACCCACTAACAAAAATGGGTGGCTCATATTGATTTGTTTCAATGGTCTTTTTAAAAAAAAGACCATTTTAGAATCATCCAATAATATTTGCTCCTACAATGAACTTTGGACTTTGGAGTATCATTTCACACTTTCTTAAAAATTCCTAATCAACAATTGAAATGTGACCAAAAGAAGAAAGTGACCTACATCAGTTGAATAAAAAGACTCATTATTGTCTGCATTTTCTGGGAATAATTTCATTACTTTTACCTCTTTCTCTCTTCCAGTCAACATCCATTTGACTTATCTCTTTTGAATAATTATTCATACATAACCCTTCCCTGGTTGTGATTTGTGAATTCCTTCCTCTTTTACTGTTTCATAGCAGAAAAAAAAAAACAAGTTTTTCTCTTTCTCTTTTCTGGGTTTTCCATTTTCTGTCAACATTCTCCTATTTCTTTGTTGAAGAAAGACAAAATGTTGATTTTCACATTAATGGAGTTCTTGTACAGATTCAAGATCTGAACTTTGGTATGATGTGTTGTATTTCCATCAAAATTCTGCTTGTTTTGGTGTAATTTCTTCATAAGATTTAGTGGGTTCTTAGTGTTTTTTTGATGCAAGTGCTCTTTGTTTGAGTGAACTTTTTGTTACTAATCTGGCTTACTATGAACTGGGTATGTTAGGGTTTTAGCCCATCTGACATGGAGTTGAAGAAGGAAAAGATAGTGAGGTTAGTTCACTCTGATTCTTTTTTGTATGTTGAGAATCTTTTTATTTTGCTGTTTGATATGATGTAATTGTGAGTTCAATTGGTGAATTGAGTGTTTATTATGTGTATTATGATGCAATTATAGGTTCTATTCTGGTGGGAAAAAGGACCCAAGTATTGTACTGCCAAAAGCAGACCCTACAAAATTAGAGAAGTCATCTTCTACTTATAAGCTTTCGTCAATCTATTATAATGGTGGTGGTAGTATAGGGGCTAGTGGTAGATTAGGTGAACCATATAAGTACGGTAAGCCGAAGGTTTTACCGGAGGAGGAGGGGGAGTCATGGAGGAAGAAGATACTAGACCCAGGGAGTGAAATTGTGCTGAAATGGAACAAGGTTTTCATTGTTTCATGCTTGTTGGCTCTATTCATCGACCCGCTCTACTTCTATCTGCCTGGGATTGCTGGGGATCGGAAGACTTCTTGTGTAAAAACCGACTTGCATTTGCAAATTGTTGTCACCCTCTGGCGGACCGTTGCGGATCTCTTTTACCTTTTGCACTTGATTATCAAATTCAGAACAGCTTATGTAGCTCCCAGTTCTCGGGTCTTTGGAAGGGGTGAGCTTGTGAGGGACCCTGGCATGATTGCAAGGAGGTATATAAAATCTGATTTCTTCATCGATCTCATTGCCACATTGCCTCTGCCCCAGGTATGGTAGGTTATTAATCACTTTACTTTTAATTCTGATGAATTTTCTGATTATTAAAGTAAGCTTGAAAGTTGCAGTATGATTTTTGTAATGGAGGGGATAATGATAATGTAGAAATGCTGCCGATGCCTGTGACATCAATGCTCATGTTCCATTATCTTTGCAAGTGTTTGTTGGGGATTGATAAAAGTTTATCTTAACTATTTACTGGTTGATTATTTTGCAATACTTGGAAAGCATGCACTTTAGTACAATCTTTTGAAGGGTTTTGGCTTTTCTTCCCCTCCCAAGCCCCCAAATGGATGCTTCTTAGATTCATTGTACAGACATTTATATCTGTGACTTGAGTGGTTTTAAGTTTTTGTCTGATTCTAGGTGTTTAATCTTCAAAGTTGTAGATTTTGCAACAAAAAGACTTGGTAAAGAAGTCCCAGTAGCTTATATGCAATGCTGATGTAGTTCCTTAATTTGCAGTTGTTATGAAGCCTTATACTGTGTAGTGTATATCATCTAGCTGGGTCCACAAGTTTCTCCTCTTCTTGATTAAAATCTTGACTCTATGGAACCTTGCACATCAATCTTTAAAAATTAGAAACTTAACTCTGTTTATGCTTTAGTATTTATTTCTTTCTTCTTTGTTTAGGGCGCATTCATGATTTTTGAAATTTGGCATGTGTAACTTTGAGAACGTCTTGATTCATCTAGTGCTGTCACATGTCCCTTATTTCTATATCATACATGCCTGCGTGTATTTTCTGTCCATTAACTAAAGGCAAACACTTCAATTACATTATCTTCAATTCTTTATATCCTCTCTTTTTTGACAAGTTTAAGGCCTAAAATTATATCACCGATAATGTAGAAGACTTACATATCATATCGATAACTCTTTTTTAGGAGAATAATAACGTCAAACAAGTACATTTATTCTTTTTTTTTCCCAGCCCGTGTTGCATGGCTTTGAGAGTTAGTTAATGATGGTTGTTAAGTCAGAAATGATTGTCCTAAAAAAAAAGTATGAAGCTTACAATCTGTATTTGTGATTTATAACGGACTCCTCCATGTTTATAATTGAAAGATTTTTCTTTATCTGAATAGAGAAATTAAAGCTTACTATGTTTTAAGATTTTATGAAGGGGAAGTTTATTTTCCCTGGAAAACCTCTTACATGTTCTTTACAATACTTTCTTTCTCCAAATATGTTTGCAGATTGTAGTCTGGTTCATCATACCTGCATCAAGAAGTCCGAGAACAGATCACAATAATAATGCTCTTGCGCTCATTGTTTTGCTTCAGTATATTCCTCGATTATATCTGATTTTTCCCTTGAGTTCTGAAATCATAAAGGCCACTGGAGTTGTCACAAAGACTGCATGGGCGGGTGCAGCATACAATCTGCTACTGTATATCTTGGCTAGCCATGTATGTATTTCTAATTGTGTTTTTTATATTGCTGCAACACACTTCCCCCACCTGGGACTTGTTTAAACTTTAAACTCACAGAACTTCACATTTAATGAACTGGAGTTACGAATTTGCAATTCCTAGCTGTTTTCATATGATCTCGTAAAACCATCTGGATAAATAAGAATCAAGTACAAAAAGCTAGGATTTTCTTGTTTCTTATTTTTATTTTATTTCAGAATTTGTTATTAGTTACATATCAGATACTTTACTTTAAAAAAGTCTGATTTGCTATTGTCTAGAGTACAATCATATGCCTCTGTTTCAAGGGAAAATTATATGTATAACATACTCTACCTCAGGTGCCATTTAGTTTGAGATCTCTATATTGAGGGGACAACAATCAGAAAAGCAAAAGAAATAGAATGAAGGCTATCCTTTATGGGAAGCTTTGTTTTGCATAGTTTCTCGCTTATGTGAGTACTGAATGCTCAGAATTGCTAGATCCTCAAAGATTAAAGAATGACAAATTGACAACTCAACCAAAAGCCCAAGTACCATCACATGTGCTTAGTATCCTATTTAGCTGGAGCATTTGTTATTTTTGTGCCTAGCTTTCCTTTTGTAGACACTGACACCCTCTTTATGTCTCTCTATTACCATTCCTTGCCAAAACATTACATGAGTTCCTCAAGCCAAATACGTAAAGTAATTGAAGATGGACGAATTAGTAGCTAGCTTTCCTTGAGTAACCAGGGTAATAAAGAAAGAAAAGGACATAGAAAAGCTGGTTTACAACGCTTAGTTTGGTAATGACACATAGGGATTACAACAACCTGTGGAATAAGAAGACGCTTGGAAGGTGCTGTTTCAAAATTTTGAAACACATCAAAAGCAAATTGAATGCCTCAAAAACGTTGGAGATGGTGGCAAAATGTTATGTTCTCTTAAAAATGCTTAGAAGATAGGTGCAAAACTGATTTGAAAATCTGTGTGGTGAATGCATGAAATTTTGACTGGCATATCCAGATAATATAGCCTCCAATAGAAAGAAATATAAAGCAAAACCTGGACCTAATGGCTGATGGAGATTGGAAAAGCCTGGCTGGCAGCCTCCCCTTCCCTTTTCGAATGCACCACATCACTGCTAAGAGTTCAACTGGCCGGACACCTGGACCTCCACAATTCACAGTTATCAGGTGATGATTTGAGTAGCTTGGTACTCAACAGCGTCAAATCTAACCTTTGCAGCAACATCCATAGCTGTTATCTCTCGCAACCTTGACATTCTTGCTGATTTTACTTTTTTCAGTCCTTTCACAATTTATAGTTGGTGGTTTCTGAAAAAGAAAAAAAGAAGAGGGGATGACTTGTCAAATAAAGAAAGAAAGGGTCTTGGAGCCTTGGAGGGGTTTATTGAACCCTTGCCAGTTTGCTTTAGTCTTTATGTGTGGAGTTTTCAATTTTATTAATGTAGAATGAAGAGAGAGTACTCATGTTTTCTTTTCTTTATTTGTTTTTCCCCCTTTAAAATATTTTGTTTTTCGTTTTTGTAAAAAATGAAAAACTGAGAAAATTTGTTTCCTGTGCTGTGCTACGGTTCTGCAGGTTTTGGGAGCAGCATGGTATTTACTATCAATTGAGAGGTATACACATTGTTGGAAGACCTTCTGCAAACAAGAAGGCCCTCAAAAATGTGATCTTCATTTTTTAGATTGTGATATCTTCAACAGAGCAGATCGTGTGGCTTGGGCTAACTTAACAACTGTATTCAGCAACTGCGATCCAAAACAAAGTGATAGCTTTCCGTATGGAATTTTTGCAGATGCAGCGAAAAAGAATGTTGTCTCTTCCAATTTTATCCGGAAGTACTTCTATTGTTTATGGTGGGGGTTGCAACAATTAAGGTACATGCATAAAATGTATTTGATAGAAATTTTTCTTTTTGATATTGTAGCGTATTAGTTAGGGTGTCCTTGTGATAAATAACGAAGGAGTTGTAGTGATGTCTTTTTTCTCCTGTCAATTTTTAATATAAAGTGTCAACCAAAGAGAGAAGTAGAGAACCAGTAATGGTGGTTTGGGCATGTGAGACATCGCCTGGAGGACGTAATGGTTAGGGTAGTGAAAGTTTGGGATACAGGATGTTCTAGAAGAAGTCAAGGCCGAAAATGATTTGGATGGAAGGCATTAGAAGCAAGAAATTAGGTTTGTAGGAGTATGTAGCAGTTAGCACATGATTAAAGATAATGGAGGCAAAGGTTCCATATAAACGGTCTCCGGAGATAAATTATTGACTCATGCAGCCGTGCCATTTTAATGAGATTAAGGCCTTGACATCTTTTTGTTGTTGTATACAACAAAAAATATGTAAAATAGAAAAAAAGTTTCTAGGATAGATACCATCTCTTTGGAGTTTGGAACTATCTACCTATTTTTTTATATTTTCTTTTTCTTAACGAAAAAAAGGGAAAAAGAGCAACCAGCCAAACCACCTTAATTAGCCGACTAATGGATTCCATTAAGTTTTTGTCATTTTTGCCAAAATCCTATCCCTCCACCTTCATCATTTCCATGCCCATCGTGCCACACTCTCCTTCTGTCCTCTTAACACAACTACTGATTACTTCTGCAGTCTACACGGTTCAGCCCCACCTCAGTCTCCTCCATTAACACCAAATCCTCCAGTTAAATCCAAACTACCTTCAATTCTACCACCATCATTATCGTCATTTACATAATTACGATCAAGATCACCACCTAAAACTTCTCCTTTATCTTTCTCTTTCTATCTAAGTAGTCTCTTCTTTGTTGCTTCATTACTGCCACTACCACATCACTACATTACCCCCAACACCATCACTGGTTGCGTCCTCTCTGCTCCACACCCTCATCCAATGACCCCAAAAGCCACATTCTCCTCGAGTCCTCGACACCTATCGAGCTCAACATTACTGCTAACCACTTTCGCCAATGATAGGGCAACAGTGGAGCAAGGGAGAGAGGAAGTGAGAGGAGACAAAAGAGTAGGAGAGTATATCAAATGTGAGGGTGGTGGAGATGACTATAGATGTAGTCAGGCAATAATGACATTGAGGTGAGGTGCGGCTCTTGGGCAATTCAATGGAAATTTTATAGGGAACCTCTTTATGGGTACCAAAAGATATACTACCTTTGTATTTATTTAGTTGAACCATTTGCTTTTTCACATTTGTCGAGACACTTCTTGAAACGTTAATATCTCTTATTGGGTGTAAGCAAAAAATTATAAAAATTTGATGTTTGGAATGTTCGCATTGAGACGAATCTAACAAGACCTCACATGACTATGTTTTTTCTTATATAATGGTGCGAGATAACTTAATAAAATTGGTTGATGAATAGTGCCAAAAAGCAAATGGTGCAACTAAAAAAATACGGAGGTAGTACTTCATACTACTATAAGGTAGTTGTTTTTCTTGGTTGATCAGTGGACTAAAGGCAATCTGGATTTCATTTTTTAAGGTGCTAATGCTTGTTTATCTTTCTTTTCAGCTCTTATGGGCAGAATCTAGATACAAGCACTTTCATTGGGGAGACTTCATTTGCCATACTCATTGCAATCTTGGGTCTTGTCTTATTCGCACATTTGATTGGGAATATGCAGGTATTTTGACAATCCTCTTAACAAAGTTGCTCCGTGGATTTCTAATTATTGCTTGTGGTGACAAATTATAATTCGAAAAGTCTTCTCCACTAGAGTTGGGTCTGTGTCGGGTCATTTATTCTGCTTTGAGTTTGTGCTCTTCTTGATTGAAACATCTGCTTGCAATTACAAAGGAAACCTAGTCAGGGTTCACCTGATAGATATCACTTTTTGCTAATAATTTCTTGTGCAAAACTACCTTATGATTTTTTTCATTGTTTGGTACCACTACTGCGTAGCGAGCATCCAGAAAAGCTGTTATGTGCGTCCTACCAGGTCCTTCCCTTCAAATTTCCGCCCCTTCTTTTCCTCCTTTCCTTCAAGATCAAGGGGTTAAATTGTTTGACCTAGGGTTTGAGACTGTATTGTTTTTTTATCCCTTTATTTCAAATTAGCTTTGTCTTTATCTTTTATAGCCCCTTACACAATTACGAAATACACATCAGTTGTTGGCTTCGTTTTGTGGTTGATCTATGTAGCTTAATAATCCTTTCAATAAGAGATATAGTTATTCCATAAGAAGGGAAATTATTTTACCCCTTCTGCAAATGATATTGAAGAAAGGGGGCAAAAGGGGAATACATTGGAGGAGAAAGGCGCTGCTGGGACCCGTAAGCGAATGTTTTGGGAGGAAATATTAAGCGATGATGGTATTAAACCAATATTTTATTTATTAGGTAGCTTTATAGAATTTTTTTTAACAAGATAATGTTTTGCAAAACATGATACTCCCTTTGTTCTTTAATCAACTGTTGCAATTCCTCTTGGCACACTTGAGTGGTTTCATAACAGCATGTTTAACAAAATAAATCAAGTTTTAGCTGGCTTTGTGGGAACTTATTAGCTACCCGCTACCATCCTCGTCCTTATGCAGTCTTCGGAACTTGCCATGCAACCACTGCAACCGCCAGCCTTATAATCTCTATTCTGCATCTCCGCAAACCACCAGCCACCACAATCACCCTAATTTCCCTCCTTTCTGGCGAGCCACTACTATCCCTGGTCCTTATGCATTCTTCAGAATGTGCTTTCTTTATGGTCTCTGTCTCTTCTACCTAGTGTATGGTTATGGTGTGCCTGTGAGTGCACTTGCAGAAACTCTTTTACCCCCTGGTTTCAGAGTAGGTAATCTATGGTACTCCTTCATGCCATATGAAATTTTGAACAAAGAGTTCTTTCAGATTATAGAATTATAGCGTCTGCAGTATTCTACTGCTTCCATTTATTTTGGATATAATCCTCATCTCACACTAGGTTACTGCAACCCATGTAGGCATGTAGATTGATCTGACATAAAACTTTTCATTCTTCAGTAGCTTCCATTGCTTTTTAAATCTGCTTCTGTTTAATGAGAAGAGTAACTTTTGAGGTCATTGACTGTTGGAAATATAATGACTAATTGGACAAATGATGATCCTTATTGATGCATGTTGGGGTCCTTGAAGGACTATTTGCGATCCGGAGTTGGAGTCTTCCATTATGTCTCACTATAGAGTTGATGTTTTTAGGGTTGTCTTGTACAATGACCACACTTCATAAGTTCCTTTTTGACATGATTATCCTCCTGGCTAATTGTGAGACTATCCAATCCTTATACACTTACTAAAAGCAACCTAAATGAGCTTTTTGTGAGCAACGCCACTATTTTGAAGGAGAACAAATCCCATTATAGGCGTTGCCGCGTCGGAGCCTTGAACTTCACAATGTGAATAGATCTTTATACTGGTTAGCAGGCTTGAACTTGGAAAGGACTGAGTACTCCTCGTGGTGGCAACCTCCATCTCATTTGTCATTTCTCAGGCTGCTATGGTTTTGAAGGAAAGAAAAGAAACACAATGTCTTCAGTAACTATGTTTTACTAATGCTTGACAAGATGCCATTCAAGTTCTTTTAGTGGACAGCTTAAGTTTATATAAAAAAATTGGACAATTTTTTTTTTTGAACTTCATTTATCAGGCAGGTCTATCCCTTTATATGGCAATATCTGTCAAATGTTTATGTCATTCTAAAAGCTCCATGTGCATAACCTTATGTAAGAATTTGGGTGGAATTTGAGTCCTGTCACAAATTTATCTCATTCACCTCTGAAAAGCTGGGAGGTTTTGTGCTGAAAATTCTCTTATGCACCTGCTCAGATGCCTGTCTTTGTCCTGGGTTCTAGCATAATAGTTTGCAATTATCATTCTGAATTCTTCCTTCTTCCTTCTAATTTTCTGATGTAGACTTATCTTCAATCTATCACTGTGAGGCTTGAAGAGTGGAGACTCAAGCGAAGAGATACTGAAGAGTGGATGAGGCATAGGCAACTCCCTGAAGATCAGAAACAGCGTGTCAGACGCTTTGTACAGTACAAATGGCTTGCAACTCGGGGAGTAGATGAAGAAACAATTCTGACTAGCTTACCTGCTGACCTTCGTAGAGACATTCAGCGACACCTGTGCTTGGACCTTGTCCGAAGGGTATGCTTCGTGCTCTCAATGCTTGTTGGTATAGAGCTGAAAATTAGAGCTCCTTTTCATTGTCCTTTCCCTTTCTAATTTATAAATTATTTATCTATTTACCAGCTAGGAAGATTGCACCATCTAAACAAGGTTTCTGTGAGAACTAACTCTTATAATACCACCAATAAAAAACAGTACAAGATAACAACGGCGTAATAGACTGGTATGGATGTAACCGTCAAATCAGTATAAACTGGTAGAGATAATCTGGTACTCATGACAATGCTTTATATAAAAGAAGTAAAAGAGGTAGTTTCTTATAAAAGTACTGTTGATACTAATCAGAAAAAAGAATTGTTAAAGGAAAAGTGATCGAAATTCAACTATTTTCAAATGAACTATGGAAGTGGAATGATGAAGGATACCTTTGCTTGGGGAATGCTGAAATGCTATCCTTGGAGTTTAATTGTCATGAACTCATGATAGTGTAGCAATTGCCCCATTCTTATGGCAAATCTGTTCAATACTATAAAATATAAGGTACAGCTGTAGAAGTGTTTTAAATTGGCCTGTTCCACTCTGCTTTCATGGGACATCACTATTTTGTATGATGCAGATTGTGCTGGTTGGCAACACCTTGGTTGTTCATCTGCGTATTGTTTAGAATAGAAGGTCACCATTTCGTACAAAGTGTAATTTCCAATGTTATTTGGAACTACAGAGTGAGTTTTGACAAATCAGATCTTTCCTTTCTTGAGAGAGTGCGTGGAACTTATAATTTGTACAGCTCCTTTGTCATCTACCTTTTTTTATTGACATAGTTTCGGCTTTTTTCTTGTACAGTTTCCATTAATGATCCCATAAGTGATTATGACTATATCTGGCTTACTTTGGTTTTGTGCAACCCTTTCAAATTATCCCCAGTTTCAGGGTATGTTTAGAAATCTAATGTTACCCTTGTAGTGAAAAAACTTTAGTGCAGAATTAGATACTCAGATTTTTTTTCATGGCAACCTTCTTTGGATCCTTTTGGTCCTATACCATATATTAATCAGCTACTACTCTATGCTATACAGGTTCCGTTCTTCTCACAAATGGATGATCAGCTACTTGATGCTATCTGTGAACGTCTTGTATCCTCATTATGCACGGAGGGCACATATATTGTTCGGGAGGGTGATCCTGTGACTGAGATGCTTTTCATTATTAGAGGGAGATTGGAGAGTTCAACCACAAACGGGGGCCGGACTGGTTTTTTTAACTCGATCACTTTGAAACCTGGTGACTTTTGTGGTGAAGAGTTACTCGGTTGGGCCCTTCATCCGAAATCCTCCCTCAATTTACCTTCATCAACCCGAACTGTGAGATCGCTTGTTGAAGTGGAATCCTTTGCCCTTAGAGCAGAAGATCTCAAGTTTGTAGCCAATCAATTTAGACGGCTCCACAGCAAGAAACTTCAGCACACATTCCGGTTCTACTCTCATCATTGGAGGACATGGGCTGCCTGCTTTATACAGGCTGCTTGGCGACGATACAAAAGGAGAAAGATAACGAAATGTCTCTCCTCCTTGGAATCATTCACATCTGAGAGAGATGATGACGAAACTAGGGAGGAGGAAGAACCGCTTTGTACAACTCCTCGGGCTAAATCAACCCTGGCAGTGACATTATTGGCTTCGAAGTTTGCAGCAAACACTAGGAGAGGGGCTCAGAAGATTAAGTTGCAGAAGCCTGAAGAGCCTGATTTTTCTGCTGACCCTGATGATGATTGAGCACATACCAAATATCTTACATGTATAGTGATGGTTATTAGCTTAAGTTTCATAATGCTAGAGGGCAAAAGAAAACCGATGAACGTCCAAGCCGATGTTCTTCTGTGCGCAAAATGCTGGAATTTTCTCTTGGCCATCCATCATCTGCTTGCTCTTGCACTGTTTTGCTTCTAACTTATCTGCTGATGCACATGAGAGTTGTTTCCATGAAATGTTGAGGGAAACAAAGTAATGTCGACATGCAGTTCGTGCATTTTTCTCCCTGGCTTATACTGTGGGTTGCAAAACAGAACTCAATGCAATGAAATTGGAGGATTTGAATCCAGATTATTCACTGCCTGTATTTGTCACTGAAATATGACAATCATATATAGATGTACACTAAGACCACGAGGGCATACTAACAGATTACAGATCACTGTTTTTTTTTTTTTTTTTTTGCTTTTGTATTTTCTATTAGTCTCTTATATTAGTTTAATTTTTGGACGAAACCATGGTCCGCATATATAGTCAAGTCAAGTCGTGTATCCGAGAACAATTT
The DNA here is from genome assembly GCA_947646795.1 of Beta lomatogona. Lineage (NCBI taxonomy): Eukaryota > Viridiplantae > Streptophyta > Magnoliopsida > Caryophyllales > Amaranthaceae > Beta > Beta lomatogona. The sequence continues at coordinate 627,917 of CANSNZ010000554.1, forward strand.
CCTTGGATAATGCTTTTTAAAAAAAAGTATTCCTACTTTGGATATGCTAAGTTTATGAGAGGAAGGTTACTCTAGATAAAACCCTAGCCTCCTCCTCTCCCTTCTCTTCTCTTCCTCCAAAAAAACCCTAATCCTTTTCTTCTAGTTTGGGGCTGTCATCATCCTTTCGATGGTGGTAAGTAGGGCTGTTCATATCGGATATCCGATCCGATCCGAAATTTCGGATATCCAAAAATTTCGGATCGGGGAAAAAGTGATCCGAATCCGATCCGAAAAAACCGGATATCCGAAACTTCGGATATCCGAAATTTCGGATTGGATATTCGGATTATCCGATCCAAATTTGAGGGGTAAAAAAAACCATCCAAATCTTATTTGAAAAAAATCATATACAGTAGATTTTTTTTCTCAAGAAACACAGAAGTCCTGTTAAATCAATTGGCCTCCATAGTTAGGTGCTGGAAAAGTAGCTTCGCAGTGAATTCTTACCTGTGAAACAAATCCTTCAATTCCCAGCTTTAATTACATTCAAATATATTTCTCAATCTTCCCTATAACATGGCTTCGTCTTTAGCCTACCATAGATTTATTTTATAAGCTTTAGGATGAAACACTTGAAAAGTATGAAAACCATACTGAAATCCTTAAAAAAATAAAATAAAACTATAATGAAGACTGAAGAGGAAGAGATTCATAAGATTTGACAGTAATGCCTCATTGACTCTGCAACTTGAGGAAAAAAGAAGTTGCTTTGAGCCTTTGACAATGGCCCGTGGGCTGGTGGTGCTCGACGATACTGGGGAAGAAGAGAGGCCAGAACTGCGAAGAGGCTTGGTGAAGTGGGGAGTAGTCTCCGGCACCGTGAAGAGGGTTGCGTGAGATTGGGACAGTGGGCGGCGGGGGATGGGGAAATGGGGTTGGTCTGGGAACATTAGGTCAGAATTTTTGTTTGTAATTTATAGCACCAGTTTTCTTATTAAAAAGAAAAAAATTTAGTATTTTTAAAAAAATCGGATATTTCGGATATCCGAAAATGAATATTTTCCGATCCGTATCCGATCCGAATTTTTTCGGATATCCGATCCGACAAATCCGAAACCTTAAAATACGAATCGGATATCCGAATTTTCGGATCGGATCGGCCGGATCGGATTTCTTTGAACAGCCCTAGTGGTAAGCCCCCAATTCTTCTTTTTTCTTCTAGTTTTTATTGTTTTTTGACAAACAAAATAGATTGAAGGGAAAAAGGCTCATTTTATTATTAAACCAAAGGGGTTATTTATAGTACATCATATAAATCCTAACTTAGGTAGAACTAGGAAAACATATCCTAAATATAATACTAATAAATATTATCTCTAAACACTTGTAGATATATATCTAGGTAAACACTTCTAGATAGATAGATTTAGGAAATACTCCTAAATCTATCCTAACACCCTCCCGCAATCGCAACGGCAGTAACAGGAACGTTAAGTCAAATCTAATTAAATAGATATATTGTTCGGAACGCCATTCTTGTCGAACCCACCAAATTTTTTCTTCTTCTTGATGAGAACGCCATTTTTTTTTTAACTCACCAAATATTTCAATAAATCGGGAACGCCATTGTTCTCGAACCCGTAATTTTCTTTGTCTTGATGATGAAAACGTCAATCTTTTTGAATCCATCAATCGCTAGAAGTGTTTCAATCGCTAGTCAAACAGGGACGTCATTCTTTTCGAACCTGTAAATTTGTCTTTTTCTTCTTGATGATTCTTTTCGAACTCACCAAGTATTTCAACAAAACGGAAACGACATTCTTTTCGAACCCGTCATGTGTATGTTTTCCTCTCACCTCACAAACTCTTGTAAAGGTTATTTCTTTTTGTTGGCTCAATTGTTTTCACACTCGCCAAATATCTCAATAACACGAGAACGCCATTCTTTTCGGACCTGTAGTGTTTATATTTTTCTAGAGCAAAAGCACTCTAATCAATACTCGAGTTCTACGAGATATTTGATATAATCTTATTCCTTCAAAGTAGGCATAAGTGCAGCAGCAAGTATGGTAGGTCAGTCGTCTTGTTCGCATAAATCTGCCCTGCGGTGTTGCCATTGGTCTTAGTCATCGATCTCCCACATCCAGGGGGGAAGTCACCAATAGTATAAATCTGCCGCTTCTTGAACAAAGCTTTCTTTAATTCTCCTCCAGTGGTACTTTTTTCATCCTTAACATCACCGACATCATCATCATGACCTTCATCATCAAGTCTCTCTTTTGAATGTTGGTCGTTCCTGTCATTCATCACCATACTGCTTCTGGTTTTTGGGTTTCTTTTTTTCTTGGTTTTCGAAAAAAAATCTGAGAACTTTTTTTTTTTTTTTTTGGTTCGATTCGTCATAGCATCCGTAAAAAAATTATAGTTTTTGTATGGAGGTTAACAAATCCGACCGGTGGGTTTAAAACTCGAACCCACCGGCAGGAGAGAATAATATTTTAGAGTTTTGATCCAAGATCTCAATTGGCTCTTGATACCATGACAAACAAAATAGATTGAAGGGAAAAGGGCTCATTTTATTATTAAACCAAAGGGGTTATTTATAGTACATCATATAAATCCTAACTTAGGTAGAACTAGGAAAACATATCTTAAATATAATACTAATAAATATTATCTCTAAACACTTGTAGATATATATCTAGGTAAACACTTCTAGATAGATAGATTTAGGAATACTCCTAAATCTATCCTAACATTTTTGTTATTAATAATTTTCCATTCTCTCTCTTTTTGAGAGTTTTCTACCCAATTTTTGGGTTCTTTCTCTCCTCTTATGGGAGTTTGGAATTTAGTTCTAGTCTCTTCCCACGTGGAAGTTTAAAAATTGGTATGAGAGATTGTTCCTATTGGTTGAAGTTCAAGACCATCAACATCGAAGTATTGGAAATTCAGATGCGGTCAACATGGTTAAATCAAGAATTTTCTTCCCTAAACTATGTCAGAATGATAGACTTCCACATCAATAGCTGCGTGATTCAGCAAATACAAGGGGGTTGCGCTGTATTGCTCGATCTGGTTCATTGTAGTTTTTTCGAAGACGAATTTGATTTGATCTTGTCGGATTATATCTTGTTTTTCTTTAATACTTATTGTAGATGTCGTTTGGCCTTCATTTAATGAAATTTTTCTTTCTTTCAAAAAAAAAAAAAAGTTTATGAGAGGAAGTATTTAAGATTTTATTATATTAATGTGTGTTTAATAATGAATTAGACTACAATATATATAGGAGTACAAAAGACTCCTACTAGGAAAATACTAGCATTTTTTGCACGCTATGCGTGCATGTCATATTAACGTCTTTTTTTTTCTGTTAGTTATTCATCAGTGTTATAATTTTTAATAGTTTAAGTTGACAGTTTTTTCAATAAATGCTCTGTTTTGTTCAATTTCTTAAAAGTTATTTTCAGCAAAAATAAGTTTAGATCAGTTCTTAATATGACCTTATTATCCTCTATGTAATTGACTTACATAAATTGAAATTATATAAACCCATTAAAATGGCAATTTCCTTACATGACTATAATGTTTTGGAAGTATATTGCTGATTTATTATTTTGGTAATTTTTCCTTTTGTTGGAAGATTTTGATATTCTTAAATGAATTTGTTATCTTTGTTTTTTTTTGTAAACTTTTTTAGTCTTTCCTTTTTTTTTAAGTTATTTTAATTGTAGTTTTTTTAAATGGCAAATATTGGGATTGATTGATTACCCATTATTATTTTAAACAAAAATAATGTAATTTAAAAAGTAAGGATAATATAGTCATTTAATATGGGGACACCATGCCTCCCCCCTTCACTTATATAATAGAGATCTAGAAGATATATTATTCCTAATACTAATCATATACTTATTGGAAATATTCCTAAGATAATATTTCCCTAAGATAATAATATATCATAGATATTATCATATCTTCATTATCCATAATAGCTTAATACCCTCCCGCAATCGCTACGGCAGTATCATGAACGTTACGATTGGAGAAACAAAAGATACTAAAATAAAATTAAACAGAGATATATTGATGGGAACGTCATTTTTTTCGAACCCACCAATTTTTTCTTCTTGATGAGAACGCTATTCTTTTCGAACTCACCAAATATTTTGACAAAACGAGAACCTCATCTTCTTCGAACCCGTAATGTTTATGTTTTTCTTGAGCAGATCACGCTCACAACAAATATTGATTTTCTTGAGCAAAGTCGAGCTCTCTTCAAATACTGATTTTTCAGAGCAAAACCGCGCACACAACACATCAAATTCCCGTCTCATAGCACAAGGAGAACCAATATACCTTGTCTTACAGTACAAGGAGAACCAATAAGCCCTATCTCACGACATAGGGAGAGCGGAAACTTTTGATGGAGGGATTTTATGGTTAAGAACCAAGTAATTTAGGTTCAATTTTTTTTTTCGATAGATCCAACCGTTGTCGAATCAAATAATCTTAATTCCAAGATGCAGCATGGGAAACGAACAAACCAAAAACACTAGCAGCAACAGTAACACATGACAGGGCTATTAAACTAATATACCAATATGCAGCGGCAAATGTCACTAAATCAAGCTTGAAGTCAATGCTAGGACACCACCACAAAGGATAAAGTGCAGCAAACACATACAAGCAGCAAACGATAGAGATAGGGAGGAAAAAAAAAGTCTTTTAGGAATAAACAGGTAAATCCGGCCGGTGGATTTTAATGAATACCCACCGGCCGTAAAAAATTTATGCCGAAGCGTTTGGATCAATCCAAAATTTTGGATGACTCTGATACCATGTTAAGTTTATGAGAGGAAGTATTAAGAGTTTATTATATTGATGTGTGTTCAATAATGAAGTAGAGTACAATATATATAGGAGTACAAAGAGACTCACGCTAGGAAACTATATCTAAAAAATATATTATTCCTAATACTAATCATATATTTATTGGAAATATTCCTAAGATAATATTTCCCTAAGTTAATAATATATTATAAGATATTATCATATCTTATTATCCGTAATATTCCTAATAGGATCATTGTGGTGAAGCTTATTTTCTTTGGTACCATTTATGTGGGTCGATAACGTGAGTTCTATATTTTTTTCTTCCTTTTTGGGTTCAAGTTTGATTGGGAAGATCGTTAAAAGCTAGTGATTTTACGGGAAAAAAATGCAAATTAAAGTAGCGATTTTACTTTAACTATAACTAGTTTGTAAGCCTGTATTATGCATGAGTTAGAGCTGAGGCCGGGCCGCGCCCAAAAATTTTTGCCCATTGGCCGGGCCGCGCCCAAATCCGGGCCAAAAAAATTGTGCCCAAAGCCCGTTATTTCGGGCGGGCCGAGCGGCTTTTTCGGGCCAAAAACGGGCCGGCGCAAAAATTAGACTAAAAAGTCTTTTTTGGCTTGTCCAAAGCCCGCCAAAAAAAAAAAACCGGGTTGGGCCCGTCCCGCCCGCGGGCCAAAAAAAACTGCCCAAAGCCGCCCAAAAATTGGACTGGGCCGGGCTGGAATTGATCAGCTCTAGCATGAGTTGAAGTTGGATAGTTATATATTGTTTGATAATATAATTTTATGGGAGTAATCATTCTAATTTATGCCATAAAAATTATAAATGTCGTAAGAATAAGAACAATATAGTCAATGTAACATAGTTACTATAAGACAATTCTCTAATTTGCACAAGCAACCAACACATACAAATAATTTATTATTATTTATGTTTAGAAAAATTATGAGAAATCCCGAAAAATTATGAAAAGTTATTAAAAAAAAATAAGAAAAATAGAAAAGTTCAGAATTTTTTTAAAAAGTTAAAAAATTGTCAAAATATTCTAAAATGAAATAAGATACATTCATCCCCTCAAAAAAAAGAAGAAGATACATTCAGATTAATATAAGTTAAAAAGAGAGACTTGTATTCAAGTGGTTAGTTATCTGACAAATTAAACCTCTATATATTTTTTCAGAAAGGTGAATCAAAAGTTAGGTAGTACTTAGTATTTTTTTTTTTTTTTTGTGTAAGGAGAATTTCCTTGCAAGGATGGGGTAATTAAGGATCCTTCTTACAAGGGATGAGAATTGAACCTCTGTCACATAGGTGGAATATATATTAACCCTATTACATGGAATTTTTGCTCAAAATAATGCTAAAAAGAAGAAAATCTAAATTTGCTTAACTTTGAAAAACAATTCCATGGGCACCATCCACATAGGACGGTACCGTATTTTTTTAAAATGTTGCAATAACAAATCGCTAAGTGAAGTAGCAGTGCAAAAACCGCTAAGTGACATCAATATCTATGAGCTGCTAAATTACTTAGCGGTTTTGTACTAACAATTGAAAAAAATAAGAGGACAATACCCATGAATTATTTTCCAAAGTAGAGCAAATTGAGATTTTTTCTTTTTTGAGCAAAAATTCTATTATATTTTTACTACCTCCGTTCCTAAGTAATTGTTAGACTTTGATTTTTGACACTATTCACAAATTTTAATTTGATTTGTCATTTGTGATTTATGGGTAAGAGAAAATATAGTCATGTGGGTTCTTATTTGATTTGTTTATATATGTACTTTTAGAATATCAATTTTTTATATTTTTTTACAAATACAAAATTAGAGATATAAAGGCTCCGGTATACGTAAAGAGTGTAAGTGTCAATATTATTTAGGAATGGAGATAGTATATGAGTATATATAATTTTTTCCATGACTAATGTCAAAGGGGGTATTAATTCCTCCTATGCGCTGAACTTGAAATTAATTTCATGGATATCGTCCACGTAAAAACAGCACGCTAGAATTTTGGTTTTTTAGTAAAATCGCTACTCCAAGTAGCGGTTAATACCAATAATGTTTCACCGAAGTCGACCACTACTTCAAATAGCGGTTATATTGTGTCCCTAAGACAAGTTATAAGGCATGCATATAAACCGCTACTCAGAGTAGCGGTTCATTACAGAACGGAACCAACGCAAGAGAAAAGAGAAAAAACGCGCCATGTAAGGTTCTATGCGTCCAGCGCTCCAAGCGTGCACGACGCGTAGTAAGCATGCACTAGGCTTCAACTGGCTGCGTGGGGCGCAAGTTTGGACGCAGGCTTGCTGCGCGCCGCGCAGACCTAGTCACGTGACTCAGAGCCTTACATGGCGAGCTCTTCCTTTGTTTCACTCAGTGGCAATTTACGGTATAAACCGCTACACCGAGTAGCGGTTTTGCCTCGTAAACTGTAACCTTCAGTAACGAACCACTACTCTGAGTAGCGGTTTGCTTTGCCGAAAATAAATATATTTTTTTACTCGTGTGGTGTCCTATGTGGACGGTATTCATGGAATTAATTTCAAATTCAATGTATAGGAAGAATTAATACTCTCTTTGACATTATTCATGGAAAAAATTCTGAGTATATAGGATTATTTTGTTGCAAAGACATATCCGTTGAGAAAGAATAACAAACAAGGGTCTTCAGTCTCCACTCTTCTGTCACAAAGTTAGCTGAGCCTGAGGTAGAGCAAAAGGAGGAGAAACAAAACAGGGGAGTAAGACTGGAAGAGCGGGGATAATGTTGTTAACTTTTACAGAAGCAGCAATTCCATCAACTTCTTCTTTCATCTCATTTTCTCTCTCCTCCCCTCCCAAATTTCATCGCAAACCCAGAATTTTTAGCCTACGCACCAAACCCACTTCATGGATATCTGCTTCTCTCTCCTCAACCACCACATCCAGGTTGCTTTTTGTCTTCAATTTTTGTGATCTTAATTTTCTTTAATGAAGCATTTTGGTAACTGGGTTCTTTTATTTTTGCTAAAAAACTCAACTTTTTGTTAGTTTTATTTAGTTGGAAGATTTGGGATAGTGGGTTCCTTTCTATTTTTGGAAGAATTGAAGGTGTAATTAGTTTTATGTGACATTTGAAGAAGTGGGTGCCTCTTATTTCAAGTGTTAATTGCAACTTTTGAACTCAGCTTCTTCAGATTAGAACTTTTTGTTAGTTTTATTTAGTTGGAAGTATATGCATTAATTGTTGTATCCTTAGACCTTACTCAGTATTTATGTGATTTTCTGCTTACAATTAGTAGAATTGTAAGGAGAAATTGACATAGATAGTCCCAACTTCAACCAATTTTCCTATGATAATTGATAATCTTAGCTTGTTGGGTACTTCCCCAATAAATAATCCAAACTATTGATTTTCATATATATGATAGACCCAAAATGAATTAGTGAAGGCACAAGAAATATTAGAATTTTTATTATTTTGAGAAGATTGGGATCATTCATATCAAATTTTTACAAATTTTAATTGTATTGTTGCTTCTTCTGTCTCCACAGCTGTGAAAGCTCAGTGTTTGATCCATTGGGTATGGAGAAAGATAAGTCATGGGATGTAGCTGGTGCCTGGGATGGTGCTCTGAGGTTTGTTTCACAGACTTTTGAGAGTACTTCAGGTACAAGAAAAGATAGACCGTCATCTGGTCGTGGAGTTGCTGGTGTGTTTTTAAGGCATATTATTATTCTGACAATTTGTCTAATTAAATCTTACCAATGGTTGTTGTCTGAGTCCTTTTAATATTGTTAGTGTTCAATTCACAGCTGCAATTGAGGATAGTTCCATTGATTTTGGGGACTTCTTTAAAGGACCATTACCTGGGAAATTTCTGAAATTGTTGGGGTTATTGGCATTGTCTCGACTTGGGATATATGTGCCTCTTGGTGGCGTGAATCGAGAGGCTTTTGTGGGTAACTTGGATCAGAACAGTTTCATAAGTACTTTGGACTCGTTTTCTGGGGGTGGCATTGGACGGCTTGGGATATGCTCCCTTGGAATTGTCCCCTTTATTAATGCACAAATTGTGTTTCAACTCCTTGCCCAAGTCTACCCCAAGTTGCAAGATCTCCAGAAAAAAGAAGGTGAAGCGGGGAGGAAGAAAATTCAACAGTATACCCGTTATGCGTCAGTGGGGTTCGCTTTAGTGCAGGTGAGGAAGTTTCTTATCAATGTGAAGAGCTGGTTAAGCTATGTTTTTTAGCTCTTTCTTTGTTTTTGGCTAGCAAGTCTCCTACCACCTAGATATTGTCAATCTATTAATCTTCCCATAGTTTACTAAGTTAACTATGATCAAGATGTACTATAAATGTTTAATTTTCACTGTCCAACGCAAATTTTGAGGTGAAAAAGTCTCATGTTGCGGAACACATTTCATTCAAATCTATTTAGGTAATCATACAGAAACTTTATCCACTTAATATTTCTGGTTTGGTAGCTTAAAAAGCTAATGCAGCGAAAGAATTTGAAAACATCTAGCACTCATCCTTCCTTACCATAATGATATAAACAACGTACCTTGTTACATATATTGTCATGGTAAGGGAGAATGAATGCTATTATCATCAAATCCTTTGGCTGCATTATTTTCTTGAACTACCTAATAACAAAAGTTAACTGCCCATTTGTTAGCCAGAAATAAATGGTGGTAATAGTAATTTTAAAGTCTTGTGCCAATGCCCACGGTAGTAGAACTTCATCCCCGGACATGTATTTTTCTCAGCAAATTCCTATTACCACTCAATACCACCTTTAAAGTGGTAATGGATGGTAATTAAAAATATATGAAGAAATAGAAGTATTGAAGATGGACAAGCATTATCATGGACATTGGGGTGAAACTTTCTTCACAAATTAACCTGTGAATTCATTACTCGTACCACCATATATGCTGGTTGATGTTTCAGTAACTTGTGCACAGTAAGGTTCAACTTTTTTTGTGGTAGTGCAATGAATTGAAAATGCTCATCTTATGGCAGGCAATTGGTCAAGTGCTTTTTCTTCGTCCTTATGTCAATGACTTCAGTACCGAATGGGTTCTTTCATCCGTTATCCTGTTAACACTTGGTTCAGCATTGACAACATACCTTGGTGAACGTATCTCTGACCTAAAACTTGGAAATGGTACATCTCTATTGATCTTCACCAACATCATCTCATATTTGCCAGCATCTTTTGGAAGGACCTTTGCTCAGGCATATCAAGATGGGAATTACACTGGCCTTGGCATCATAGTAGTATCATTCGTGTCATTGGTGTTCGGTATTGTATATGTTCAGGTAAGTAAGAAGATTTACGTTACAGGATGTACCTATAACAGGGGAAGCTAGAAGCTCATGATAATTTTGAAAATTTTATCAGGAAGCAGAGAGGAAAATTCCAATGAACTATGCATCAAGATACTCTAGTAGGAGTGGAGGACTTCAGAAATCTGCTTATCTGCCCTTCAAGGTTTGTCTTTTATAAAAGGCATTAATTGACATTTAAGCTTCAATAGATATTGCTAGTTCTATAAGATGTCGATAACAATGGGTGGGGGATCAAGGCTTTTTTATTTTTCTTCTGACATCTTTCTATGCCTCACAGTAACCAGATGTCCCGACCTATGAGATTTTTTTTTTTTTTTTTTGCGGACCTTTACCTTGTGTTTAACCCATAAAGTTTAAATTATACTTATATTTGAGTTGAGTGTGATCTGTTAATTTCTATAAATGAATGGTACCCTATGTAGCACCTTTCACATTTATGGCTCTCTTTAATATTTCTGCAAACACTTAGTTTGGAGGATGCTTGGTGTTAGAGGTGATATTGATTGACCTTTTAATTTTATGTAATATAAGAAGTGAAAAATAGTATAGTAAGACATCTAATTTATTCTATTGTACTATAATGTTGACAAATCGTTAAGCAACGTGTCATCGTCCGAGTGTTTTGACACCGGATTGTGCGGCGTGCTCTTGCCTATTTGGTGGCAAGGGGGCAAGCCTTAGCTGGAAAGGGTCTCTGAAGCTCGTGAAAACACGAGCAACGTTGTCTCTCGAAGGGACGCGCTTGCCTATTGGCGATAAGAGAACGAGGGTTGGTCGGGGCTTGTGTCGGCGGAGCAATCACAAGCGCCGGTTCCGGGAAAACGATTCGGGACTTTCATGGGGAGGGGGAGCTTTAACGTAAATTGCAATATCAAACAGAATTATGAAAACGATAACTTAGTCAAAACTTGGTAAAAAGTCTAATGCTTGTATGTGAGGAGCAATCATAAGCGGCGGTTCTGGGAAAACGAGTTGGGACTTTCATGGGGAGTGTGCGATTTAACGTAAATTAAATATCAAATGGGGGTATGGAAAACAACAACTTAGTTAAAACTTGGTAAAAAGTCTGATTTCATTCAATCGATGATATCCCTAAAGAGGGTTAATTGTGAGATACTTATTCTACCCAGTGAACACACTATTTGCAATAACATAAAAATGAAATAATAACCTAAACATAAGAGCTAAAAACAAGAAGTAAAGTACTAAAAAGCATAAACTAAGCAAAATACAAGTAAAGATCTGTTGGATTCTAACACGACTCCTGGTGTAGACATGAATAGGTACTAGATATGTATCAGGATATCAGACAAAAGGGTCAACATGCCTTTGTTGCTAGAAGTAGTTAAGCTGGTATTGTAAGATGCTACCATGTTTAGAAAGAAGTGATGCTGTTTTTATAGCTTATAAAAACTTTGTACTAAGTTATAGTTTTTTATTTAAGTGTGCTTTTCATTATCTTTTGAGTTTCGGTTCTGCTCAATTCAGTTAAGAAAAGAAAGTTTAGTGGTATTTAGTTTGTAAAAGTTCAGTTCAGTACTCATAAGACTTAAAATTCAATTGGATTTTGGTTCAATTCAGGAAGTAAAGCTCAGTTCATGGTGTCTGCATAGTTCAGTCTCGATGTATATAATTCTAGTTCTAATACCTTTCTCTTTCAGCAACTAAGCTAAATTTGCATGGTGCAACAAACCAGAAGCTATCCTCTTCACTTATAGACTAGTATAGAGTGACCCAATGTGGATTTGAGCATCTTTATATAAAATTTGCGATCCGTCTCGTCATCAGTCATCAATTTATTTTCTTGTTTTATTTAATATTTGAGTTTTTCAATTTTTTTTTCATATACAGGTGAACAGTGCTGGAGTAATGCCTATTATATTCTCGACGTCATCATTGGCCCTTCCTGCTACACTTGCACGCTTCACTGGTTTAAATATCCTTAAGAAAGCTGCTGTTGCTTTGACCCCTGGAGGTAATACCTGGTCAACTCTGGGATATTGACTGATTATGTTGCTCAAACGTGGCGTTTTAAGTTTCGGGTATTGGTAGTTCGGTGCGTATATGAGTGGCTGAGATTCAAAATTTCGGACATGGGGACCTGCTATAATTGAACATGGGTGCGACAACATGGCATATATGAAACTTATTCCTGGTTCTAGATATACACACATATATATTTACTGATTCTGGTTAAATTATAAATCTCAATTCCACTATTGATTTATTAATTAGAATGAACTGTAATGGAAAGCGAGTTAAGAAATGAATTGCATTCTGGGAAACTAGCGGATAGATGGTTTTATTTGTAAAATTGATGATATGAACTTAGCAACTCGACCTTACAACCTCAGACTTCTGAGTGGCGGCTATTTACTCCTCAAAGAAAAGGAAAATGGCATAATGATCTGAATAATCTACCTCAGAGGTTCCCTTATACTACCAAATAGCTTCTCTTCCTCCCTTTACTTCTATCTCTATAACTAACTCTGCCTGAGATCCTTGAGTTCCAACAACTTCCTGCATAAGGCAAAGCTAATAGAATTAAAGTACTTTCCCCATGATACCTTGACCCCCCCTTTCCTTTCCGCCTAGCATAAGATTTTTTAGCACGAATCACATGACTCTCTCTTTATTCTCCCTCTACTGTTATTTTGTTATTCTCTACTAATATGTGGATCATGATAATTTGAGGTGTCGGGATCTAAGTGTCCAAGGATTTCATACTCTTGTTGGAGTGTCAGGCATATGACACAGGTACTTAACATAGATAGAAGAGTTGAAGTCACAAAGCTCTTTCACAAGCTCATGTGTAATTCCATGGACAGGTTCATAAAAATATACTTCCTCCGTTCTTTTTCTATTGCAACAATTAAGATTTCACGCTTGCCAATGCACAACTTCAACCATTAATATCCTTAATCTTTTTTCAGTAAAAATTATACAAATTAGATATTTTGAAAGTATTTATCGGGATATATCTAACAAGACCTCACATGACTATATTTTTCCTTTTGTAAAAATCACAATAGATAGTTATTTTGTTATTCTCTACTAATATGTGGATCATGATAATTTGAGGTGTCGGGATCTAAGTGTCCAAGGATTTCATACTCTTGTTGGAGTGTCAGTCATATGACACAGGTACTTAACATAGATAGAAGAGTTGAAGTCACAAAGCTCTTTCACAAGCTCATGTGTAATTCCATGGACAGTTTATAAAAATACTACTTCCTCCGTTCTTTTTCTATTGCAACAATTAAGGTTTCACGCTTGCCAATGCACAACTTCAACCATTAATATCCTTAATCTTTTTTCAGTAAAATATTATACAAATTAGATATTTTGAAAGTATTTATCGCGACGAATCTAACAAGACCTTACATGACTATATTTTTCCTTTTGTAAAAATCACAATAGATAGTTAAAGGGTGGTGAGTGAATAGTGTAAAAATCTCATTGTTGCATTAGAAAAAGAACGGAGGAAGTATATATGTAATTAGAAAATTTTATTGAAAAACTGAAGCTGTATGATTGATGATGTGTTAAACTGATTACGCGTAGGATATGAGGAGAAGAAACCTGAAATACTCCAAATTATCGACTATACTCGAATATAGCCTTGATGCCAGTTTGCCATAACAGCTGAGAGTTTCTGGTGTATGTTCTTTAGGAGAGATAAATTCAATGAACTTTCACCTTCCATGACTCGCCAAAGCATGACTTTCTTTCCTAGTTGTTTCGTTGCAAGTCATGCCTCACGTGTGATAGAGCCCCATTTGAGGATCCTAAGAAGAAGTTTCTTAGTAATGCTGCCATAGATCCAAGACAAACAATTGTGTGTAATTAATCCCACTTATCTTCTGGGGTGGTTTGAATTAGGAGCGGTGCCATGGATATGATCCATGACACAGTGAGCATGAGCGGTGTCTAAGAAGAGTTCTGCCCAAATAAAACGAACCATCCGAGAATCAAGGATTAGAGGAATGACATTCCAGATGTTGCTCACAGATTGTGCGGGATGAAGAGAACAGGATGGGGGAGGAGGCAGCAGTGGTGGGGTGTCTAGCATAGTTCGAAAATGCGGTTTCGGTCACGGTCGCAGTAATGGTCACGGTGATGCGGGAACGGGGATGATGCGGTTGTCGTACCGCCAGATATCGGCTTAAACCATGAGATATCCCTAAAACCCACCTAAAACACCGTTTTTCTTACACCTTTACGATACGGGTAATATCGGTTCGGTAGATGTGAAAACCTTAACAACACGGACGATACGGTATGATGCGGCCTTGTTTTGACACCATTGTCTAGGTCCTTGCTGCAGCCACTGGAGAAGAGCTCACAGAAAATTTAGATAAGGGAGCAAAAAAGAGGAAAAGCACAGTGAGATTAGAGAAGATAATAAAGAAAAACAGGCTAGAACTAGACGCGATGGCTCTGATCACCATGCTAGAATTTGATTGATGCCCTGAAGAGGGTTGCATTGTACATTGAAACAGAAACCTAAATATACAAGATGTAGGAGCCATAACATAAATTAATCATTTATGAAATTATATTTACTATCACTCAGATGATGGTACCAAAGGTGCTGCTTAATGACCCTGATGATTTATGCTTTTTACAAAGAGACAGAATCCTAAACATACAAAATGTAATGTTACTCTGATTATGGTACTAGAGGAGTAGAGGTGTGCTGCTCAATGACCGAGATGATCTATGCTACTCTGGCTTTTTAGTTTACCTCAAATACCTTTCTAAAATACTCGACACTCCGGCATGGGTATGGACACTAGGACACTGAATTTTGGGCCAAAATCATGGAAATTTTTAATAAATTAGCACATCTGTCGGACACTTAGACATGCGCTGATCTGTCGGACACTTGATCACATACACATGTCCGACGTCAATACTAACTTACTAAGATGGTTGAACATATGCATTAGAGTTGAAATGTGAGATTAGCTACTCATCTGCTTCTTCCGGTCCATTCTTCACTGATTTTTATTTTTTGTTGAGGAATTATTTGTGTGAGTTTTTGCATTTAGAACCATTTACTCCTGGGGAAGATTTACATACATAATCTGTGCAGAAGCTTAAGGTTCTTGAATAATGAAAGTAAATCACTGGTTCTGAAAAGCTTTCAGCATGCAGTTTTGAAGTATTATCTCAAGATTGCAGTTGTAAGAAGTGAGCTTGTTGATGTTAAGAGGAACTGCTTGTTATTCTCGTAGGGTGTTTAAAAGATAATTTTTACAGCCAGCCCGACATATGAGGCTTGTGCTGTTGGGCATGATGAGGACTAAATTCAACAACACATACAAGTAAATAGACGCAAAAAGAAAGATAGAGAAACGTATAAAGGACTTGTTTGGCTTCCTGCCCCCAAGCCTGGTGTCAGCTTGGCATTGAAATGTGAGGGATGTAAGTATGTAACAAGAGGCTAAGCTATCAGGACGCATAAAAGAGGGTAGCTGTACCTTCATAATATTTATTTATTGTGAGGGGACTATAAGTAAGTAGAGTGGACCCAACATATGAAGCTACTGGATTACTTGTGAATTATCTTCCTGTCTCTTAAAGCTGCATCATTTAGGTTTTTGCTGTATTGTCACAGGATGCTTTAGTATAATCTATGGTGTTCTAAGTCTCTGGGGTGGCCGCTATAAGGATCACAGAATAACATTCGCAGGCAATGCGGATGGTCTGCGGGCCTAATATCGCGGTCACGGTGAGCTAAAAAACCTTTACAATGAGGTAGCGATGCGGAGATGCGGCCAAGACTTGACAGTTGACACCAATTGATAGCCCTTTCTCTGAGTTGCATCTTTATGCTCATATAGTTGATTTGATCGTTAGCCATGGCCTTTTATTGATGCTCTTTAGCCTTTACGGGACTGCTCCTTTAGTAGAGAAGTGCAGCTGTGCAATGGGTTGTGTTGTTTGATGTGACTGGAGTAATAGAATGAGTTCGAAATAGGGAAGCTTGATGGCGAAGGGGATGCACCTTATTCACTGGGAGATGCATTCCAACAATCTTCCTTGAACTTGAAATGTTGATTTAGTTTGACATGGAGTACAATTGTACGTCTGTAGGTTAGCTATGAAGTGTTTTTTTTTTTTTTTTTTGTTTTTGGGGGGGGATACAAGAAGCTAAGTGGTGTCTTTTGTTATATCAGCTTGTTTATTTATTTGAAACATCTTAATCTGAACAGAGAATTCTTTTGCAGGTTCTTTCTATATTCCAACAAACATCATACTGATAGCCTTTTTCAATTACTATTACACTTTCTTGCAACTGGATCCTGATGATGTAAGCGAGCAACTGAAGCGTCAAGGTGCATCTATTCCACTAGTCCGGCCTGGTAGGAGTACGGCTGCATTCATTAAAACGGTAAACCTGAACTTTTTGACTTACTATGGCAAACCTAGACTGTATTTACACAGCAACATCATAATTTCTGTTTCTATATTGATGAATGAGATAAAAATTGCTTATTAACTACGAAGTCTTCCTTTGTGATTAATAATTAAGCCAACTGTTTATAGTCTCTTTGTTTTTGACTTATGAATAATTATTGGCCTTGGCAATGCCTAAGGTCGTTGCATGTAATTTGAGATCAAATTTATATTTAAATTGAGTGAATTCTGAGCAGCTGTACATATTGGCATATTGCTTATGCATGTCAAAAGTTATAAACAGATGTAGGTTGAGCCGGTGAGAGGGCAGTAATGAAAATTCTTAGACCCAACTTTTTTTCTGTATAATAAAATAAAATGCCAAAATGCCGGAAACTTGCATACTAAATTACTCTTTTTGCTTCTGCACTGTGCTGCATACTGATGTTAATCTTAACTTGTTGGTGGAAAAATAGGTTCTTAGTCGAATATCAGTCCTTGGTTCATTTTTCTTGGCAGTACTAGCTGCTGGTCCAGCTGTAGTTGAACAAGTCACTCATCTCACTGCATTCCGGGGGTTTGCTGGCACGTCTGTCCTCATCCTTGTTGGTTGTGCAACAGACACCGCCAGAAAGGTTCAAGCCGAGTTAATTTCCCAGAAGTATAAAAACATTGAGTTTTATGATCTTGACAAGTAGAATCCTTGAAGAACAAGGTCTGAGGATATGAATTGGAAAGATTTCGTTGGTGTAGATATGCTTGCTGTGTCTCTCCTCAGTTAGATCACGCAACCCTTAACCTTGTACTATTCAAGTTTTTTGGTCCATATATATCTGAAATTTTCCAATTGAGTTGAGTTGCAATCTACGAGAGTATGAGCACGGACACCATTAAAGCTAAAAAATTATACAGAACGACTCCTTAAGTATTATATAAGGCTTGCTAACACTTCTTTGTATGATAAAATGCTATTGTTGTGATACACTTCTAAGAATTCTGTTAAGGTAAGAGTACATTGGTGATGTAAATTGACATGTAATTTTTTTATATATTATAAAATACATGTAGATTGAAATTATGAAGTGATATTTATGTTGAATATACCTATTTGTAATTATGATTATTATTTCAATTAAACCAGCTTTCGGTGATCTCATTTTTTTTATTTTTTTTGCATATAAATTTTAATATATTGTTGTTATTATAATTGTGATTATGGATTTGATTGAGTCGACCCATTTGAGGATTGATTAGGTTCAAAAGCTCAACTCCAACTCTAAATGTCCCTCAAAACCTTAGATCTCTCATTCTCATTTTACAACTCTCTTCTTCCTAAACAATTGTAGTCTTCTACTGGAATTGTTCAGATCACAAAGGTATAGGATCTAAACTCCAACCACATAAATACATAGGTATCCTTATAACTGAAAACCATGTGACTATTTTTTTTTTTTAAAGTAATGAGTCTACCGCCTACAAACAAGCGATGACGAGCTTGGACTCTACAAAGGACTCTACAAAATCGCTTAAAGCCATGGGAATTGGGATCCCATATGGACTCCATGTATGAAAATCAGGTTTGAAACTTGGTTGATTTGCCTAGTGGAGTAAAATCTATTGGAATGTGTCTTCAAGATGAAGACTGACAAAGATGGAAAAAATTATGTCTATCAAGATAGACTGGTAGCTAAGTTACAAACCAATCCACAGGGTGGACTATAATGAACATTTTTTTTCTAGTTTCATGCTTAAGTATGCTCGAATACCCCTAGCAATTTTAAATTTGTACCTTATTTTGATTATGAGATCTGGTAAATATATGTCAAGATCACCTTCCTAAACAAGATTTTGGAAGAGGATGTGTACATAGTACTACCTAAAGTTTTTGTGGATCATCAAAAAGTTGGAAATGACATTGGTTGTTGCCTAACGACCAACGCAAATGACTTTTTTTCGTCAGTTGTTTTGCGTCAGCGGTACTTGTTGTACGTGTGCAAACACTAGGTTTTTGTTCATCATTTTGATCTAAGCTATCTAAACTGTAAAGATTTGGTTTATACTGTGGATATGTACAAAGCAACGACATACACACTGGAGTTCTTCATTCCACGATGGAATCTCCAAAAGAGAGTACACGCATCAAAGGAATAATTTATGTGTTTAGAGTCATGCTATGTATGTATGTACATGAAATTTTGATTAAGATTTTAATTATGATGTGCTAATTTTCTAAGACCTAACATAACCCTATAACATAAAGAAGACCACCCTCGAATGCGATTTCAACACTCCAATGTAACCCAAAGTCACAAACCCTATAAGATCCGAGGTAATTGTGAGGTTTGCGCTAATTTAGATGTCTAAACAACCAACACCAAGAGCTGATTTTACCAAACATATTTATAAACAAATCGATAATCAAACAATCAACATAAACTATCAATACATCGAACTAGTCAAACCAACCAAATAAAACATTATTCAAACTAACCAAGTAAAACAACCACCATCCACTCAAATAATCCATAAAAAATGGGAGACAATAGAGAGTGGGAGAGTGGGCAATGTGGGAAAATAACACTAGTAGATAAGCAGTGGTGCATGACAAAATGGCCGCCACCATTGTATCCATTGCTTCATCGGTTGCATCGTCCTACTACTCTACCTTAGTTGCATCGTCTTACTCTACCTTAGTTATTTCAAAGTTGCGACCTTTTCAAATCCTTAGAATTTCTACTCCATCTAAACCTCTCTATTTTAACACAAAACGACGTATGGCGCATTCTCTCACTCGTGCTACTCTAGGACTCACTCAACCTGCTAATGTCGAACCTCTTAAGGTTTGTGTTTCTCGATTAACTCTTCTTTTGTTTATAGTAAAAATTTCACTCATCACTGGATTTAGTGGAGTATAATTTGCTAAACTTTGATGTTTAATATCTGTTTCTTTTTTGTTATTTAATTCCGCTTTGATTATGCATATGTTGATTGGCGCTGAAGTTGTTGATTAGGGTTTTTGAGTTTGAATTTGAATTGTCAATATTTGGCTCATCACTGATTTAATGGAATCTAATTTGCAAAAACTTTGATGTTTAATATCTGTTTGTTTTTGTGCTTTGATTCCGCTTTTATTATGCATATGTTGATTGGCGCTGAAATTTTTAGTAAGGGTTTTTGAGTTTGAGATTGAATTGTCAGTATTTATCTCATCACTGATTTAATGGAATCTAATTTGCAAAACTTTGATGTTCATATGTGTTTCTTTTTGTTCTTTATTTCTGCTTTCATTATGCATGTATTGACTGGCGCTGAAATGGTTAGTTAGGGTTTTTGAGTTTGAATTTGAATTGTCTAAATTTGGCTCATCACTGATTTAATAGGAATCTGATTTGCAAAAATTTGATGTTTGATATCTGTTTCTTTTTGTTCTTTTGTTCTGCTTTCATTGTGCATATGTTGATTGGCGCTAAAATTGTTAGTTAGGGTTTTTGATTTGAAATTGAATTGTCAAAATTTGAGTCATCACTGATTTAATGGAATCTAATTTGCTAAACTTTGATGTTTAATATCTGTTTCATTTTGTTTTTTCATTCTGCTTTCATTATGCTTATGTTGATTGGCGCTTAAATTGTTAGTTAGGGTTTTTGATTTTGAAACTGAATTGTCAAAATTTGACTCTTCACTGATTTAATGGAATCTAATTTGCAGAAAATTGATGTTTAATATCTGTATCTTTTTGTTCTTTAATTCCGCTTTCATTGTGCGTATGTTGATTAGCGCTGAAATTGTTAGTTAGGGTTTTTGAGTTTGAAATTGAATTGTCAATAATTGACTCATCACTGATTTAGTGGAGTTTAATTTGCAGATGTTTACTATCTGTTTGTTTTTGTTCTTTAATTCTGTTTTCATTGTGCATATGTTGATTGGTGCTGAAATTGTTAGTTAGGGTTTGGGATTTTGAAATTGAATTGTCAAAATTTGAGTGAAGGTATCTTTTGCGGTGAAAGATATTGATGTGGTGGAATGGAAAGGAGACCTGCTTGCAGTGGGGGTTACAGAGAAAGACATGAGCAAGGATGAAAATATGAAATTTGAGAATTCTATCTTGAAAAAGTTGGACAACCAACTCGGTGGTTTATTAGCGGAAGCGTCGGTTGAGGAGGATTTTACTGGCAAGTCTGGACAATCAACCATTCTTAGGCTTCCTGGTTTAGGATCTAAGAGGGTAGGATTGATTGGGCTTGGTTCTAAGCAGCCTTCTCTTTTAGCATACCGTGGTCTAGGTGAAGCTGTTGCCACGGCTGCAAAGACCGCTCAAGCTAGCGATATTGCAGTGTTCCTTGCTTCTTCTGACGGGCTTTCAGCAGAGCTGAAGCTAAACACTGCTTCAGCCATTGCATCTGGTGATAGCCTGAACTTCATTCTTGTTTGATGTGATTTGTGTCCTGTAGTGTTTAGTCACTGATAATATTTTTGTGGTGAACATCTTGTGTTTTTGTATAGGTACTATCCTTGGAATGCATGAAGATAACAGGTTTAAATCTGAGTCAAAGAAACCGTCCCTCAAATCTTTGGATATTATTGGTCTTGGAACTGGGGCAGATTTAGAGAAAAAACTCAAATCTGTTGAAAATACTTGTTCTGGAATTATTTTTGGAAGAGAGCTGGTTAATGCACCTGCTAATGTTCTTACCCCTGGTTAGTACTCTTGATTATTTTTTTGCTTACGAATTCCCAGGGGTATAGAATTCATGTTTTATATGTATTTTTATATTAGCGTAAGATTGTTTGTAAAAGGGGTTTAGGGAAGAAGTAACTACAAAGCTTTCCTCTTCCATGACTAAACTCGTGTTAAATTTTTTTCTTCAGGAGTACTTGCTGAAGAGGCTTCCAAGATCGCTTCAATGTACAATGATGTTCTATCAGCGAAGATTCTCAATTTAGAGCAATGTGAGGAACTGAAGATGGGATCCTACCTTGCAGTTGCTGCGGCTTCTGCAAATCCACCCCATTTTATCCATTTATGCTACAAACCTCTTAGTGGACCAGTTACTGCCAAATTAGCACTTGTTGGGAAAGGATTGACATTTGACAGGTGAGTTTGTCTTAGTAGGATACTTATGTTAATTATATATCGCTTGACCCTTTGGAAGCATAGCTGTGTGTGATTGTGGAACCAATTTTAGTTGTCTATGGGAATACCATGGGAGGGGTAATGTGGCGCTACTTACTGAAACAGATGATCTGTATCATGTATGTGATCGCGTATTCGACTTTAGATGTCATTGTCTCTCTGATCATGCCTGCAGAGCCCGGAGGTGGTGGTACTACCTCGTACTTCCTCTGTTTTTTTTCCTTGCAATATTGGAGTGTGCCACATGAATTTAGGATAGGAGACGGATAGAGTGAGGTGAAAAAGGGAACCCCTTGAGCTAGGAGAGAGAAAGAGAGAATATATTACCAAAAATGTTAATGTTGCAAGTGATATGCAATTTTTTTAAAATGAGAAAGGTTGCAAGTAAAAAAAAATGGAGGACATATATAAAAGTGTTTTCATTACCCAGGATTTTAGTCTTGTATGTGTTACATTTCTCTGACTATGTATGATTGCGTTTGACTTTTCTTCTTTGGGGTGATTAATCTTGCTCTTCTTATGTTTCCTTCTTGTGTTTTTGGTAAGGTTCTTTTGCCATACAAGCGATAAGAATGTGGTCAAGAAGTATTTAGTCTTTCAGAGTGTGTTTGTAACTTTGTATGCTAAATCTGGCATGTTACTAAGTGTTTCTCTTTGATTTTTTTAGCGGGGGCTACAATATTAAAACTGGACCAGGTTGTTCGATTGAGCTAATGAAGTTTGATATGGGTGGTTCAGCAGCAGTTTTAGGTGCAGCAAAAGCCATTGGTCAAATCAAACCTGCTGGAGTTGAGGCAAGTCACAATATATATTTGTTCTTGTTTTCTTGCTTTAATTAAAAAGGAAAGAGAGAAGGAAATATGCTATACATATATGTGAAAGAGGCATTACATATTTCTGTCTTATCTTTAGCTAGAAGACTAGAACTAACTTGACTTTAAGACAGTTGCACACTTATACTCCCATCGGCATTTTCCTTATGGCGGATAAGATGGAGGATAAGAGGGATGTAATACTTATCTGAATCATCGAGGTTCATGGGAATGTGCAGGTTCATTTCATTGTTGCCGCCTGTGAAAACATGATTAGTGGGACTGGTATGCGGCCTGGAGATGTAGTCACTGCTTCCAATGGAAAGACTATAGAGGTACTCTATTTATTGTGACAAGATATTTTGTATATCATATGGTTTATTTGATTCGTGACGAAGAATACTTCTGGTATATCTGATCTTTAGTGAAGGTTATATGCTTGAAAAGCTCGAAGCTCAGTAATGCTGGGGCTTTGGGCTGGTTTGTTTTTAAGCCAAATATTTCATATCATCATCATCCTGTCTGGACCTTACAACTTGTGGTCACTGGGAATGTCAAGTGGCACATTCTTTCCCTGACACAGGAGCAAGGCTTTTTTTTTTTTTTTTTTATATTTTTGATAAAATTCTCACATAGATACATCCTCCATGGCTCCATCCATATTTACTAGTCCACCTAATTGTTATTTTTTGTTCCATATCGTGTCACTTAAAATGCAATGTGTTGTTCATTATTATTTTAATCATCTATGTAAATTGCTCGTCCTTTTTTCAACGATGATGATCTTTTAAGGTGATAGACAGAACTAGGTATATCTGTTTAATCTTAGACCACTCAGACATTCTGGTTCGATGGCTCTAAAAACTTGTATTAATTGCATGTTGATAGGATGTAGAAGAGTAGGTTATCTTTGACACTTTGCGATTCATTAATTTTTTTTTATATGTTCTTTCCATCTTAATGTGTACAGTGTAGGTAGGTTGCATTTTCCTTAATGTCAAGTGAAAAATGTTGGATAATAAGGGCTGTCATGGCAACCAGCTTGAACGGTCCAAAACATGTGCTTTGATGATACAAGCTTAAAAGAGTTGATGTGATTATCTGATGCACTTTTTGGGAAAATTAATAAAATTGCCATGCTATACAGTTATAGTGTTTGTTCTAGTATCTAATCTTCTGCTTGCCTATCATAATTTTTAATTCAGGTCAACAATACGGATGCGGAAGGCAGGCTTACTCTTGCGGATGCTTTGGTGTATGCTTGCAATCAGGGTGTTGACAAGGTATTTGGTGTATCTATCATTACGAAACAGTGAAACAATGGATTATATACATTCATCCGTGCACACACTTGTACATATGAGAATGGAGAAGCAGCTCCTATATGTCTCACTCCCGTTACCAGTGTTCAATCCTCATTAACCCCACCCTCAGATTCCAGACTAATTTCTCATATGGAGTACATATGTTGGTTTACATGTGTGTTTGTGTAATTTGTATTGACATTTCTTTATTTATCTTAGTTGCTTGATACGGCTTGTTTCAAGAAATTTCAAACAAAAGGAAAAAAAAGAGTGGTCAGAATGGTTGTAGTAGCATAAGTCATTGCAGTTTTTATTCAATTATTAATAGACTTGAGTGAGGGGGGTGAGGGAGAAAAACCAACTCAATTGAATAAAATCAATTAGACGTACGTACACAATAAAACACATGCACGCATGCGTGTATGACTTTCTTTTATATTTATGATAAGTAATAAATAATTAGATTAGAAAGACACCAAGGGGTGTCACCCTGTGATGCTCAGACTCGGCAAATCAACCCACCATACCGGTGTTGAGGCGACCCGGCCCGGGTGTGGACACTGAAGATCGGACGCTGGAGAGAGGAAGTGGACTCGACAGTTTCTACTTTCTAACCCTTGATCTAAAATTGGAGTTGAGAGACACCATAATATCAATTAAGACTATAGGGCTTTTCCTTTTGCTTGCCAGGTCCACCACCTTCTCCTACGACGGCTGCTTGATGTTTCGATATAGGGTTGCTGAGCTTCCTACTTTCCTTCTATTTTCTTTCTCCAATAAAACTGTGGTTAAAAGAAAAAAAGAAAAGGGACGTACCGTCATGTCAAGGAGTGGGAGAGTTAAAGAAGGGAGATTGACTTGTAATCATTATCTATTTATTTTTCATTTCTCTCCTAGGAGCTAGAGTCCCTGCTAACAAAGAAACCATTTATTACTCTCAATCTTTTGACGTTTTAATAAAAAAAATAATAATTAAACTTCCTATCTAAACAAATGACCAATAATTCTTATCTAAAGATGAAGTATTTTTTTCTCTGAAAATTTTCCAACCGTGTCCCTATGTCCAAACTCCAAATATAAAATTTGTATCCTTCGAAAACGAGTCCTCAAGTCCTTGATTTTGAGAAATGGAGGATCTGACACTCAGATTACTATCCTTGTCCGACACTCGTATCCGAGTCCGAGCATCATAGATGTCACCTATGTACTGAAGAAGGGCTTATGACAAAAAAGGCCCAAGCCCTCAAGCTATCATAGAGCATTCCATCTACAAAATCAATAGTCAAATGAGATTCCATCTATACAAAAGCCTCATAAAATAGAACTTGAAATCTTCACGATCAGAAGCTAAACGCTCCCAAATCAGTTGGTTTCTTTCTTTCCAAGTGTGTATATGATACAAATATATGCACCAGTATTTGACAAGGTTTACAACACACTAAGGAGATGGGGGTTGTAGAGTGTAGGCGCAAAGCATAGATGTGAGGTGTGTCTCTCATTTAAGTCATGTTGCAGACATGAAATTAAAGCAGCCATTGCACATTGGTGTGCCTCACACATAAAAGACATCTATATGTATATACACACGATATCAGATGAAAGAACACAATTTTTTCCCGCCAAATTCTGGGTCTCCTAAATTTTAAATTCTAGGTGCAATGGGTGTAGTACTACCCGTTTAAGCGTGAAATCGTGAATGCATGAATTAATTTGATGTCATACCAAAATGCTTATTACTAGGTTATAAATGATGTAATTCTGTGACTATGATCTCCATTTCTGGAGCTCTTAAAATAGTAAAGTACTACTTTTTTTGTCCCATCAAATTGGACTAAGATGCTTATTACTAGGTTATTTCTTCTTTGACAGATAATTGATCTTGCAACATTAACTGGAGCTTGTGTCGTTGCTCTCGGACCTTCCATAGCAGGTAAACTGCATATTCATGATCTGTCTCTGCCAGCAGTTAACTGTGTCAAATGCTGTTAATGTTGATGTCTAATTGTTTGTCATTGTCTTGCTACTTCTCTTCCAAAAAGTTGCAGTATGTGAGTTTATGTTAATTGCCTTTACAATCATTGCCACAAATGCTATGCGTTAATAATATATTGTTTAGCCTGATAATGTGAGGATATAGTTCACTTTTTATCCTCTTTTCCTGTTTTTTGGTTTGATCAGGTGTCTTTACACCCGATGATGCACTTGCCAAAGAGTTGCTTGCTGCTTCAGAAGCTACTGGAGAAAAATTTTGGAGGATGCCATTAGAAGATAACTATTGGGAGTCCATGAAATCAGGAGTGGCTGATATGGTCAACACAGGGGGTCGCCAAGGTGGTGCAATCACTGCAGCTCTGTTTTTGAAACAGGTAAAATCAATGCTTCATCTTGTGGTTAAAAAATGTCACCCATGGTAATATTCTGTCATGTATAGATGTGCTTCACTCCATTCCATTAATTTTGTATTCCTTTTGTTTTACTCGGTTTATGAGTTTGTTCTATTATTGCCTCCATTCATCTGTGTTGCAAATCTTGCTTCTAGTATGAATTTTATGAATATTAGCACAACTACTACACACCCTCCCTTTGCAATAGATGAAAAATTAAAATCTTTTTCGGTTTCCCCAAAATACATTGCATAGGCATTTTTGGATATGGGTCCACCATCTCCAATCACCTATATGTGTCTCTAATATAAAATTACCTACCATCTCTAATTGCATCTACTTTTTTCTGTTTTCAATATAAGTTACCCACCATCTCCATTCACATATTTATCCCCCGCCCCCTCCTTCCAATGTAAAACTACCTACTATCTCCAATCACATCAACTTTGGTCTCTTTCCTCAATATTACCTGCCACTTATGTTTCCATACTACTACCAACAAAACAAGGGACCAACCATTATATTTCTCCTAAGATACTTCCTCCGTTCTATATTAATTGCAACATATACCAATGGATACACTTTTTAAGGGAACCATGTGAAGATGGGAGAGATAGAGAGAGATAAAAAGAGGAACTCGTGTGATAAGAGATATATAGAGAATATATTTCCAAATACGGTAGTGTTGCAATTGATGTGAAACTTCCAAATAAGGGAATTCTTGCCATTTATATGGAATGGAAAAAGTAATAAGTAGCACATCTGCCATTGAAACAAATCTCTAAAGTCTTAACCCCAAATTTCCTCTCCCTTTTTGTCTTCTATCTTTAGTGAACTTCTAAATCCCTACTCCGTCTGTCCCTGATTAGTTTGAACTTTTTTTGTTTCATTGGTCTGAGAATAGTTCTATTTTGGGAATGGTCCCACAAATCTTTTAATAATTCCCTCCTACCCCTATGTCCTACCTTACCATTCGTTGAAATAAAAAAGAACTTTTTCCATAGATATTGCAAAAGCAACTTTTATTTCTCGCTTTGCGTCAAAGTTCAACTTACTTCCTTACGTACCGTCCACGTGGGACTGGACACAAGAAATATTATTTTTTTAATTGTCGCCAAAGTAAACCGCTAAGGCGCTAATACAAGTAGTGCTGAACTTACTTAAAACTGCTACTCTTATTAGCGGTTAACAAGGGTAAACCGCTACTGTGATTAGCGGTCAACCACATATAACCGCTAATAACAGTAGCGGGTTTACTGCTGCTATATTTTGTTGCCTATTTTTCATTTTTTCGGCATAGCAATCGCTACTCTGAGTAGCGGTTTACAACAGTAGCTACATCATTTGTTTTGTGTTGTGCGAAAATTATGAGCTGACTACTGCTGGGGGATGTTAATAAACCGCTACTCTGAGTAGCGGTTTACAACAGCAGCCATATCAGTTGTTTTTCTAATAAAGCGCTGCTCTCAGTAGCGGTTATTATGAACCACTACTGGGAGTAATGGTTTATTTTCGACTTAACCACTAATCTGAATATAGGTTTTACTTAAAGAAAATTTAAAAAAAATTCTTGCGTCCAGTCCTACGTGGATGGTATGCAAGGAATTAAGTTGAACTTTGACGCAAACGAGATATAAGAGTTGCTTGTGCAATATCTATGGAAAAAATTCAATAAAAAAATACCCAAGTTTATCCTATTACCTCTATCTCTTTAACTAAAATAACCATTGATGACCACTTAACAACTCGTTTGCTAAAACTATGTGTCATGTTAAGTGTTTGAACTACTTTGGGATGTAGGGGAGTATAAACTAATGAGTACCGATTGACCCATCAAATCATATTTGGGAGGATATTGCAATAGCTTGGATTAAGTTAAACAATGAAAAAATACATCTGATCCTTGGCTTTAGTGGTATAATGCTCTGCCAAACACTTGTTGTGGGGGGGAGTGGGTAGGAGGGGGAAGTGATAGTCAAAACTAGGTTGTGCTTTACCTGGAATAGGTGGTTTGGCTCGGGCTCTACCGCTCTACTCATACTTGTTCAAAAGAAAAAATAACGAGCGGAGTTGAAAACGAAAAAAAGAACTTGCAAATTCTCAGTATTGTGAATCACTGAGTTTGTCAACTTGGGAGGAACGACATATACAATGTTTAAATGGGGAAACTAACAAAGTTAATTGTAGGTTATTAGAGTAGAACTCACTATAGATACGAGGGCACCAAAGCGAAAATTAATGTAAATTGTATGACACTAAAATGAAATACTAAACAAGAGATATTAAAACGAAAATGTTTAAACTCGAGGGCACCAAAATAGAATTAGTAAAACCACACAGTTCTAAAGTGATTTTTTTTCTTTTATTGACTACACCTTGCAATTTCTGACTCTGCAAGTTCGATTTGCAGTTTGTGGATGAAAAGGTTCAGTGGATGCATATAGATATGGCCGGTCCAGTTTGGAACGAAAAGAAACGTTCAGCAACAGGATTTGGTGTATCAACGTTGGTGGAGTGGGTTCTTAAAAACTCATCATAATTATTGGCTACTTGTCATAATTGATTTTACAGTGTGACTAGGATGATAATTCGGAAACAATATACAGTTTCAGTGACATAAAGATTACTTTCAGTTGAGTAGTTTTTCAAATTTTTATAAGTTATACACTGAGATATGAAGTTGGCTCTAAATGCGGCATCTTTGACTTGTTTTCATTTTGATTGTTCTTTGCTCTATTTTTCCGTTGGGATAGCAACTTTTGTTTTTAGACGTTCACGGCAAATGATTCAAACTTTTGCTTGATATGATGTTTCACTTTGAACGGATTCTATAATTATCATTGAATTTCTGATCAATTACAAATTTGTTTGACAACCTAAAATGTAGTTGCTCTGTTTCTAATGTGTTGAGATCATCTAGAGTTTCAAAATAACTCTATACGATATAGTTTGTTAAATTGTCAGTCATTGATTAAGCAATCAAAGGCTTGTATATTTTCTCCCAAAGATCTCCTATTTTCCCCCTGAATATCCTGCCCTTATCTTTCCCCTTCCCACTAATCATGAGTCCTTGATTTTATAATATATGTGGTTAGGATTCAACTATACCTTGTAGAGTTTACATAAACTCTAGAGGAACCAAACCCGTTTTTGATTGAGTGTTACTAGTACATTTTATTCTATGTTGGTCGGTGTTTAGAAAGGTTGATCACATATTCTCTCCCTAGGACAATATTATTATGTTGGAGTTTTTTTTTAGGTATATGACTCCATGTGTATCTTCAAATTATCTACTTGAGTATAGGCATGTTCCCTTGAACAAATGTACAAAAGAGGGGAGGTCTATATATAGGGCGTCATGGTGCCTAGCTAGAACCTTTTATGATCTAGATTGTTCGATACGAGAGTCTAGATAGCTTTATGAAAATCCGTTCCTAGCCCAAGATTGTACAAGGACTGCTTCAAAATTCTCTAGAATTTTTAGGCAAGTAACTTCTATACTTCGTAGAGGTTTCATTTGCCCATAAAGTTCCTTCTTCAAGAGGGCTGCCCACCAAGTTTCAAGTCCAACATAGCCCCTTTAGACCCTTTAGATCATGAGACGACCCATTATTATATATACTTCATTTGTCTTTTAATAGATTTATCATTTCTAATTTGGTACTGTTCTTTAGTAAAAAAAAATATTTCAATTTTTTCCAATATATAAGAAAAACACAGTTATGTGGGGTCTTGTTTGATTCGTCTCATTGTATACATTACGAAAATAAAACTTTTATAACTTTTATTGATATGTAACTAAAGATATTAATGATACAAAATGTGTATTGACAACCTTGAAAAAGAGAAATGAGAAGTTTATCGGGGGACGGAGGGAGTAAATAGTAATTTGTGAGTTGAATAAGAAGAAATTATTACGTTGCGTATAAGACATAACCCATATGCCACATGATGGTTGTAACTTGTAAGTCTCCTAAAAAAAGACGCGTGTAGAAATCAGGATTGAAGAGATTTGAAGAGAAATAAATGATTCAAAGATAAAATCAATCTTGTAAAAATATTACTATGGTTCGAAACAAAAAAAAAAGAGTATCTACTTGGACACTTCAGTGGAAGTGTGTTGAATGAATAACATATAGTAAATGTCTTTTTTATGGGCGCTTTATTCTCTCGCCACTTATGAAATGTTAAGGTGATACAATAGGCATTGTGATGCGAATAGCGTTACTTGTAGAAATAGAAGGAACATGTATCACACATGCGGAATCTGAGAAAATACCATAGGAATACTTAACCATATTAGGTATTCAACAATCTGTACATGAAATATTAATGAATTTCAAAAAATTTAGTATTGAAAAGTAATCTATATGAAACTTGTGAGGCGTCTATTTTCGCCAGGGGTCCTAGATGTGTAATTGCTCAAGATATCATTTGCCACCTTATGCAGAAATCGTTGACAATACAATACATATAACAAGCTTGACATAACCAATTAACTTGTGTATTCGATTACAACTCGAGAGAAATTGAGGATATCGTATAAAAGCACCAAATAACTTTCAAGATAATGGAAGTTATCCTATAGATGTTTTATTCATGTATGTTTGAAACATGAATCATAGTATTCATTAAGGAAATGGGAATGACAAACAAAAGATATTCAAAATATGGACAAATGACAATTTAACTTTGAAAGAAGTACTTTATAAAGCCTCTCGGAATTTAATTGATTGATTTATTCCTTTTGTACATGTACAAGAAGAAAACTTACATTTAGAGGACAATAAACACAAAGTTTCTTTACCCCTTTTACCTTTTACAAGAAATTGGTTGAGATAAGGACAAAAAATTTATGTGAATAATGCAAAAGCCAAATAGTCACATTTTTTAACAAAGGGAGATAACAACATCTTTTTGGAGATAGTGGAGGTGTTGGTTGAGACTTGAGAGAGGATAGAAAGAGAGGTTTGAGTCCAAAAAAGCTAATTTTGAAAAAACTATTAGTAGAAACTTTTTGGAAGAGGTGTTTGTGAATTTAGTTGTGCAATGCCCAATATATCCTAGAGTTGGTCAAATTTACTACCTTATACCAAAAAAACCTCCACCAATAAATTCTTCTAATATCCTTATTAATCATTTCACCTACTAATAAAAGTACCAATCAACAAACAGATATCTACCAAACACTTTCACACAAACCGCTAATACAAATAACTAGTCAAACTAGCTAATACAACCAGCTAACCGTTAATAGTTAATGCAAACCGCTAGGGGTGTAAGCGGACTGCAAAAAGTCCAGAGTCAAATCCAGTCCAGTCCAAACTTGTCGGTCGGACTGGACTAAAATTTATTTTGGACTGGATTCGGACTCAAATTTTCGAGTCCAAATATTTTCGGACTGGATTTGGACTCACCCCTTTGGAGTCCAATAAGTCCAGTCCAAAAATATTTTTATGTAAAATATATATTTAATAATTATATATATAATATAATATAAAAGATGTATGTGACTTATTTTATGGAATAAATATAATGAGCTTAATTTTCAAATTCAATTATGAGAAAAACGTTGTGAATCATTGAATCTAATTCGGTGGAAAAAAATAATATAATAATCGAACTGGACTAGACTGGATTTGGACTCAAGAAAAAATTATCGGACTGGACTGGACTCAAAAAATATTTGGATCGGACTGGGACTCAATATCTCGAATCCAAAAAACTTTGGATTGGATTTGGATTTGGCAAAGTCCAATCCACTTACACCCCTACAAACCGCTAACTAGTGCTATTAGT
Source organism: Beta lomatogona (assembly GCA_947646795.1). NCBI lineage: Eukaryota > Viridiplantae > Streptophyta > Magnoliopsida > Caryophyllales > Amaranthaceae > Beta > Beta lomatogona. Next base: position 659,924 of record CANSNZ010000554.1, read on the forward strand.
TTAGTTGAAAACCGATGGTTAAACTGCAAATTGATGACCAAGTGAACTGAATAAATTGAACTGAATTGACCTATAACTGAAAAGTTAAAAACCGACAAGTCAATCAAATTAAAGTAAACTGCAATTAACTGAACTGAAACTGAACTGAAACTCAACCGAAAACAAACTAAACTGAAATTAACTGCACGGAAAACCGATTTAAACTGAACTGAGCTGAACTAAAAATGAACTGAATTTAACTGAAAAAACTGTTTCAAATTGTTTTTAACTGAACTGAATCAAACTGTTTTTAACTGGACTGTATAAAGCTGGATAAAATTGTTTTAAACTGAACCGAACCAAATTGAATTAAACTGTACAGAATAAAACTGTCTCAAACTGAACTGTTTTAAAATGTAACAACTAATTTCGTAATTTTTTTAATTTACCTAAATTATTGGCGTACAATGACATGACACCTTAATAAATAATAACTACGCAAAGATAAAACACATGATTTCAATTTTCAACTATTGTTTGTATTGCCTATTGGCTAGAGCCTAGAGGTGTCAAAAACTAGGATCCTTCGCTATTTAACTACCATATTGAGAAATAGACTATTAATAATTCAGATACTTTGTTATAAAAAAATGAATTTAAATTCTCGTGCTATTTTTACAAGTATTCTACACTTGCTATCTAAAAAGTAAAAACACAACTGTACTGAAACTCCAACACTCCTTCACACTATAATCGTCCAAATTCAATATATTTGATCCGATAAGTAAGGAGTTTGGATGGTTTTGAAGTTACATTTAACTTGTTACAACTTGTTTAGTCTACATTACAACTGAAATGAGTGAAGTAAAGAAGCACAAAATTTACATCTAAAATGTTTCCCAACAAAAAAAAGTCATACAACTAATAAGTCTTTCTTTTACTCCATTTTCGCTTTCTTTTACCACCCTAATCTCTAGCGGCCTCAATCTCATGCCCTTGTAGCACATCAACTATTGATATTTATTTGGTTGAAATCAAAGATACAAATTCGCCCATATAATGAACAATAGAAAGTATAAGGGCCTGTTCTCTTCGGCATAAAACTACTGAACTGAACTGAACTGAACTGAATTGAATTGAATTGAACTGAATTAAATTATAACTAATTAATAGTAATGATTATCATTTAGGGAACCGATGATATCGAATCGAAAACCGAATCGAATCAACCGAATGAATCACGAACCGCGGCGAAATAAGTTGGAGAGAACATGCCCTAAGTGTATAACCACAACATTAGACCTCAAAAAAAAATTGAACAACAGGTTGTAACACCTAATATGCGGGAAAGAAGAAGCAAAGTTAAGGGGGAAATTTTTTCAAAGCCACATATAACAGCAAAAAAGTGTAAGTAAAAAAGGCAAAAATTTTGACTGAAATTAGATCCCTACTTCTCGTACTAAAACTAATTAAAGAGAAAGTAATATAAATTTCCGCAATAAAAAAAATAGAAATAGTTGACTATGAACAAAAAAGTAAATCTATGAAATTTGCTTATGTAATTTTTTTGATGAAAATAGATGATTACGTAACTATGGCTATGGAGTTAATCCATCAACATTTTGATTTTCTCCAGATAAAGCAACGATAGAAATGAAAAAATAAAAAATAATATATTAAAGATAAATTTGAACAAAGACATATACAGAAGAAAGATAAAAGAAAAAATTCAGAAAAAAAATAGTGGATCCTACTACACATAGATTCGTATGTACTACATACCAAGCAACAACAAAGAAAAATTCTATCAAAAACGCATAAATATAATGCTCCACTAACAAACAAAAATCTAGTTGCTCAAACTTACAAAACCATTGGATGTCAAAAACGTTACAAAAACAACAATTGAATTGTACAAAATACTAAATTTGCTACTTTTACAAAATTAACATCTTAACTTCATAAGCTCGATCAGGGATAATATACTTCCTCAGTTCTGTTTTAGATGAAACGTTTGCCTTTTCACGCAACCCAACGCGCTTCTTGAATCGTTAATATCTTTAGTTGTGCACAGATAAAAAATATAAAAAAGTTATATTTTGATAGTATGCATCGAGATGAATCTAACAAGATCCCACTTGACTATGTTTTTCTTTATATAATGGCGATAAATTTGAGTCAAAATTGATTAATGAATAGTGTTATTTCATCCAATGTTTAATTTAAAACCGAACGGAGGAAGTAGTATTCTTCAACATATTCAATTATTTGATACATTTATACATTATACCTTTCAATAATCAGAAAAGAACAGAAGTCAATAATCAGTCTTCACTTATGAGATGGGTTTTTTTACTCAGAGAGACAGAGGAGGCTGACTGGCTGAGGGAGAGAGAATGAGAGATTAGGGTAAAAAAAGGGGGGGGGTTATAGGTCACCTTGGGTTATGGTTTTTAATTTGTTTAGGGTCGTTGGATGAAACTGTCAAGGGCTGAGATTTGCTCTCACCTTGACTTTTTTTTTTATTTATTCAGAATAAAGTTAGAGATGATGAGATTGGAGAGTAAATGAAGGCAAGGGTTGAGATTTGCTCTTTCGCTAATGAAGGGCTGAGATCTGCTCATTTAGCCCAATGAGTATTGAGTTAGACCAAGCACATGGATGGCTTACATTGCTATTTTGATCAATGGTTGTCATCCATTTGAACAATTTGAACAAATTAGGATTATAGCAAGAACCGAAACCGAACAAGTTGATTTGAGTTATTCACTAATTACTACTCCCTCCGTCCCAGAAAGATCTGAACACTTGTTGGGACACATAGTTTAAGGTGATAAGTTATGATGTGGTTATCAAATGTTATTTTATTTAAAAAGTAGATGTGATAGGAGTTGGTGGGGTATTTTTTATTAGAGGAGAGAGAAAGTTGGGTAACTTTTTATTGATAAAAGGTAGAGTGTGGGCCAAAGATGTGGAAAAGAAATAATATATTAATAGTGGGATCATGCCAAGAATGGAAGTGTTCAAACTAATTTGGGACAAACATAAAAGGAAAGTGTTCAGACTATTCTGGGACGGAGGTAGTATTAATTTACCATACTACAATTTCATAAGTTCAAAGTTCAAATAATTCATACTTTTTCATGCTTTCCTATTTATAATTTTATAAGTTCATACTTCATCGCTTCATGAGTTAATGTCTTCATATAGCTTAATGACGATTAACTTAAATGGAGTAATGTTTTCTTGAACAAGCTTATCGACTTACATTGATACATTAATCTCATACAATAAAAACGTCTTTCCATTCAATTAGATGTTTGAGTTTCAAAATGACTTTAACTTAAAGACGATTAACTTCAAATCATTAAGTAAATTTTTTAGTTTCGAAATGCATTACACGTAAAGATGATTAACTTAAATAAACTGAAACATCTGATTGACAGCTATACAGACAACAACACCATCCGATTGACTAAATGTTAAGTTACCATATGGTTGTTGACAAGTTACTATCTAGTAACTAGTAAGTACTTGTTAACTTATTTACTTGCATTGTGGAGTTACGATTGTTACTTGTTAATTAACAGTTAACTTATTGATTTTACTTTTTAATAAGTTATGGTTAGCTTTTATAGGGGAGAATGATTTGGGGGTATGTTGTTATGTTTATTATTATTATTATTGTGCAACATATGAAACCTCGTTATAATCACTTATGCATCATATGAACAGTCGTTGTAAACATATGAATGTATGATTGTTATTTGTTGTAATATTATTAACATATCAAGAGTTGTTATACTAGTTTATATAGTCACAACATAATACATATATACCGCATTATGTTTGTTATTGTTATTGCTATTATTAGCATTGTTGCTACTATTACTATTAGTATTTGTATATATTGTTATTGTTATTGTTAGTATTATTCCTGTTCTTATTTGTATTACTATTCTCATTGTCATCAAAGCTATTTATAAACTTATATATCAATCACAATGCTTATAATAATAAATCATTTATATAAACCTTGGAATTGATCTTCTACTCGTTATTATACACTATTCTATACATTAATATATACTCGAAATGCAATACATCGATCTACTCAGTATACAGATCTAGTTTAGCCTAATGATTACCCACTTACACTGATTTTTGTCACATTATACTCGTATTAGCTTGTGTTTATCAACTTTAGTCATCATTATCATCACTAATTATGATCATGCACCATTATAAATCATCATCACCTTGATCACCGTCAATCATCAAGTCATCATTAAAAGTTACAAGTGAATATACGCATTGGAAAACTATAGAAAACATAACGTTACATAGTAACATTACAAAGTTATCATACATTATTACATTTAGTATCACTAACGTAATTATAATCAACTTACAAATGAACAATGACTAGACATTCTATAATGAAGAATTTGAAATTGAAATTTTGAATATCACCAAAATGTACTATCGAACCTTTGATAAAACAATTTCACAGTAAACTTAGCAACTTTCAAATGAGCTTTTGTAGACAAATATAGACACGTCTCTTGAATCTTGATGGTATCGCTGGTTCCGACAAGTTCAACCGATATGACAAAAGTCCATCCGAGTTCATTTTTTTTGTAACGGGTAAGCTTTTGACCCGAAACATGAAGGGATAAAAAGATGCATATGGCATAACCAATATCAAACTCCACCCGAGTTGATGAAGTTTTTTTTAAGAAACTGAAATTAACTGAATCCGAACTGAAAATAACTGTTTAATTGATAATAATAGGTAAAAAGTCAATTGTTTAAACCAAAACTGTACGGGTCAAACCAAAAGACAACTGTAAACTGAATAGAACTGAATTGAAAATTGAATTAACTGTGTGGATTGAAAATGAAACCGATAAAGTTTAAAATGGAACTGAATTAATTGAACTGAAGTCAACTAAACTGTTTGGTTTAAACCAAAACTGAACTGGTTAACTGAATTGACACGCTAACCTCTAGTTGCCAAACTGGAACATTTAAATATATAGTTTGGTGTCGCGCATTCCAGTCGCACACGTAACATGCTCTGCGGCTCTGCCTCTTCGAGTAGTGACGGTTTGACATGCAGCTCTCGGGAACAGAGAAGAAACACAGATTTGATCAAAACATAAAAAAAAAAAAACACCCATCTCCATTTTCAAGCTCCTATTTCTTAAATTCATACTACTACTACTTTTACTTTTGTCGCCGAACGTAATAATAAAAATACTATACTGCTATCATTTTTATAACGATCATGATGATCTGAATTTCAACTTAGGTTAATTTTTCGTTATTACATTTGCATGTATTTTGTGTTGTGTTGTTTGAAACAATTGTAGAAAGTGTGTAATTAAGTAAATAAAATGGCACTGCTTCGCAAATTGTTCTTTCGCAAACCACCTGATGGACTTTTGGAGATATCTGAGAGAATCTATGGTATTTTTATTCTCAATTCTCGCTTTTTGTTTTTCTCTCTAATTCATTTTACATATTTGTGTTTATTGTTTGTTTAATTTGGTGGATGATTGTTCATTATTGCAATATGTTCTATTGTGTATGATTGTGTTATTTGTGTACCTGCTATTTTACAAAAGAAATCCCATTTTTATTTAGTCCATCATAATTTATAATCCAAAGCCAAATGTACAGCTGCTTTGAATGATTTATATTGTTGAAATGCGTACCTTGTTATTAATTGTATCATTGTCAGTATATTCATTTAGAGATTTAGTGATGAATTTAACAAGTACTTGTTTTTTGGTGCTGTCACTGGAAAGTTGCTGATGTTTTGTATAAACTACTCCATCAGCAACTTTAAAACTAGTGGGTTGGGTCTGGAGAAATTGCGTTAGTATAGCTGATGTTAGTTTGGGCATGTGCGATATAGACGACTAGATACACCGGTAAGAAAAGTGGAGGGTTGGATTAGGGGAATTTTAGAAGTTGTAGTTGGGGCCTTGGGGGCCAAACATGATTGGGTTGGAGGGAAGTGAAAAGGATATGAACGGGATTATGGGAATGTTAGAAGTAGTAGTTTGTCAAGCTGGAGATTTTTTTATACTGCATGTCTAGATTATGTCAAGGTCATTAGATAGGAACCTGAAAATGAAGAGAACCAAAGCATGTTGCTATTGCGTAAAGTGTAAACATAGAACCAACTTGCGCATGCTCACTAGTTCTATAGGTGTATCGGTGATCTCCGTAGATCTCAAATAAATTTTAGTTACCCTTCTTTTAATCAACTTTCCACCATCCATCCCTTTGAGCTGTGACTGAGTTGTATGTATATTCACTGTGTCCATTGTTCAACTTATGAATCATCATGCATTTATCAAAAGTTCATAAAATGACGAGATATCTCTTTTGCTTATCCCTATCCCGATGAGCTAAAGCCATAGCTCATATGTTATTTTGAGCATCAGATGTGAATTGATGTCTGACCACATGCTCCGTGTCTACATCAATACTCCATGTCTCAAAATACTTAACCCATTTGCTTTTGACACATAGATTAAGAAGGGAGTATAAGGTGGGCCATTTGGGAGGTAATGAGATTAAAAAAGTGGATGTGACCGAAGTTAGTGAGCAATATTATATTTAGGAGAAGAAAAGTAGAGGTGAGTCAGAAACGTGGTCCCAACCCAAGAAGGAAATGGGTAAAGTATTTTAAGACATCCCAAAATGGAAAAAAAATGAGACGGAGGGAGTTTGATGTAAGCGTATTGCTATTTATCAAAGTAGATCTCGTATCATGATACATTTCCTAAAGAGAATTACACCTTATTGGCTATTTTTTTTAGTTCCAAGATTTATGAATTTTGAACCTAGGGGATGATTTTTGGGGATTTAAGCTTGATTTTGGTTTATCCAATTCCTGAATAAAGAGAACAAAAAGAAAAGAAGGAAAAGAGGGACAATTGAGTTGGTTATTTTGCATTTAATATGTGTGAATCACTAATCTAATTTTGGGACCTGTTCCCATTATCTGAATAGGCCAACAGTTCCCATAGTAAATTGATTTATCTCCTAATGCCTTTTTCTTTTTGTATAGTTTTTGACTGTTGTTTTACTACTGATTGCTGGGAAGAGAAGAACTATAAAGGTTACTTAGCAGGCATAGTCAGTCAGCTACAAGAACAATTTCAAGATGTTGCATTGTTGGTCTCCAATTTTAGGAAGGCAGAGGTGGAGACCCAGATTTCGAAGATTATGTCGGAGTATGATATGACCATAATGGATTATCCATGGCATTATGAGGGTTGTCCTATCCTTTCTATGGAGTTGATCCACCACTTTCTGCGCTCGACTGAAAGTTGGCTTGCACTGGGGGAGCATAATGTTCTACTGTTGCATTGTGAAAGGGGTGGTTGGCCTGTCCTGGCTTTTATGCTTGCTGCACTTTTGATTTATAGGAAACAATACACAGGGGAGCAGAGGACCTTGGATATGGTTTACAAGCAAGCTCCTCGTGAGCTTTTGCCAATGTTGTCACCTTTAAATCCCATCCCATCGCAACTTCGTTACCTTCAATATGTATCAAGGAGAAATGTTGCTTCAGAGTGGCCTCCTTTGAATAGGGCGTTGAGTTTGTATTGTATAATCTTCAGACTCATTCCTGTTTTTAATAAAGAGGGGGGTTGTCGTCCTATTTTTCGGATTTACGGACAAGATCCACTTAATGACGAGGATCGAACTCCAAAATTATTGTTCTTCAGTCAAGAAAAGAGTAATGCTGCCCGTTTATATAAGCAGGTGATTTTCTGACACAATTCCGTATGTGCTGGCATTATTGGCCTTCCAGTTGAGTTTTAATTTTGTGTTGTCTTTAATAATACTCCCTCCGTCCCATAATATGGTGCTCACTTCTCATTTTTCACGGTAATTAAGGAAAATGGAAAGAGTAGTAGGATTTTTCAAAAAATATATTTAAGAAAGTGCTTTTTTGGTACTTCCGTCTTGGAACCAGCTTTTTATTTTTTTTTTCCTTTTAAGAAAATCAAAAAGCAATGAATGTTGCTTATGGACATATATTTTGAAAGAAAGGTAAGGGTATTTTGAAAAGTTTATGTAGAAATTAAGGATAATTTAGTAGCAAATTGATAAAAAAGAAAATAGGCACAACATTTTGGGACAACCAAAAAGGAATGCAAACACTATATTATGGGACGGAGGGAGTAGTATTTAGCTACATAGTGTTTCTTTTTTTCTTTTATGGTCAGTTAGAGAATTGTCATTTTTGTTTTTGTGGATCGCACTCATTTCACCAGTACATTGTCACCATCTTCTATGCGGTGTCTCTACTCTATCTCGTGCCTCTTTCATTCTGCTCTCTTTTATTCTGTAAAAGTTGGAATGCTTCTTGAGACTATATAAAGCCTAGTATATGCTTATTTAACTGCTGCATTGACTCCCCTTGTTCCCTGTGTAGTCACAGAGCTTCTGACATAAAAGCTAATCTGAACACTAGAATTTTGTCTCTAATTTTTTTTGTCCTTGCCTTATGTTGTGTCCAAGTAAAATTTCAATAGTCCTGACTCCTGGTTTCCATTGTTTTTTTCGTCGTTATGATGCACTTAATCTCATGGTCGCATCTTGCACAATTGTTTAGTTTGACTCTAATTTTTATGATAAGAAAGCAGTGCACTTGATATTGGCTTTGTCCTTTTGGTTTCTTAGCTTAGTTAGCATTCTCTTGTTGGATCAATATCACTCATTTTTGGGATTATTTTCCATCCCTTATCCACGGCTCACTTGCCTTTTTTTTGTGTGTTGAGTTGTCCTTGTTTTGGGATATGTATGTCTGTGATTGATATCTTATCTATCTTACAATAAAAGTGGCATGGGTGTGGTTCATATCCCAGCGTACTTGCAACAGAAATGGCATGTGGTTATCATTGTGATTCGTTATTAATTGGTGCAGGCAGAATCAGAGCTTGTCAAGATTGATATCAATTGCAATATCCAAGGTGATGTTGTGCTTGAGTGTACAAGCCTGCACGAGGATATGAAGCATGAAGACATGATGTTCCGTATCATGTTCAACACAGCTTTTATAAGGTCCAATATTTTAATTCTTAATCGAGATGAAATTGATACACTGTGGGACACTAAGGATCACTTTCCGAAGGATTTTAGAGCAGAGGTTTGTCTTTTAGCAACAACTATCTGTTTAGTTGGTTGCTTGGTATCAGCTGATTCATTTTTCATTTGCCTAATGAGAAGACTTGTCCTTTTATCTTTTATTAGATTCTGTTTTCAGATATGGATGCTGCTGCTTCTGAGGTTGCTGCAAATTTGTCATGCTTTGAGGAAAAGGAGGGTGTTCCAGTGGAAGCATTTGCTAAAGCTCAGGAGTTCTTTAGTCATGTCGACTGGCTATATTCGAGAGGTGATACTGCTCAAAGTGTAATACATAAAGTTTCGGCACCATCCAGTTCTTGCAAAAACTGTGACTTTGCTACTGTTCCAGTACTTCCACTTCCCGATGCTGAGAGTTCTGCCCCACTGTGTAGATCAAGCCCTCAGAAGTCAAAGGAGAAACAGAACTCTAAGATGATACGTAATTCAGAGGACCAGGATAATCAGGACTTACTTTGTCAGAAAGTATCGGTGGATCACAATATGGACTTGTCCAGCAAACTTCAGGTTCTGCTGGACCAATATCAGCCAGGGGCGATTGCTAAAAAAAAGCTAGTAGCTTCTCTCAACCCAGGTATGAGAAGGCTTTCGGTCACTCCATGTGCTCCACAGACAAAAGATACTAGGCGTCCTGATAATGTAGAAGATGGTCTAATGGCATCTGGAGTTTCTGTCCATGCAGAGGCGACCGCTTCTCAGCAAGCTTCTTTATCTGTTGTACAAGAAAAACCTTCAGCCTCTTTTCCTATGCAATCACCTCAACAACCTCATGTAGAGGGGTTCGAAGTGGAGCTGTCTTGTAAAGATGTGTGTACAGGCCTTGAAGATACATCAAAATCATCAGCAACTCCTGAGTCATCTCTGATTGCTTGTGAAGGGGAAGCCTCAATATCAAGAGGTGGTCCTCTGCCACCTCCAAAACTTGTTGAACGGCCATCTATTGATCCTATGCACGAGGATTCAAGTGTGACGGACAGATGTCGATCAACAATATCATCAACTTCCTCAGAGACTCCTTCAAGAAAGGATCCATGTTTTAAAACATCAACTTCATCACCTCCACGATCGCGTTCCACTCCTTCAAAACTAGAACCAACTCTTCAGTCTCCTTCTAGGCCATCACCATCACCTCCTCCTCCTCCTCCTCCTCTGCTGCTGCTGCTGCTGCTGCAGTACCACCACCTCCCCCACTTCCTCCTTTGAAAGAGAAATATAGAAAAGCTGAACCTCCTCCAGTCCCACTTCCGCCCCAGAAGTCGAGCTCTTCAAGCTCATTTCCAGCACCATCGCCACCACCGCCTCCTGGTCCTGGATTACAGTCACAGAAAGCACAGGTTTCTGCATCTGTTCCCTGTGCACCTCCTCCCCCTGTTAGTTCTGATAAAGGAGCTCCAAAGATGGGTATTACTCCAGCTCCTGCACCACCTCTAAGTTCTCTTAATGTAAAGGGACGAAGTCCTTCACGTTCTTTAGAACCAAAAAGCTCTCAAACTAGAAAACTAAAGCCATTGCATTGGCTGAAGCTGAACAGAGCAGTGCAAGGAAGTATTTGGGCAGAAACTCAGAAGTCTGGAGAAACTTCAATGTATGTAGTGCTTGGAAAGGAATATTGTTTATGTTCAACTGTAGTGTCTTACATATCTTGTATATCACAGTGGTAACAGTTTTTTTTTTTTTACTCATTTTAGTGCTCCAGAGATTGACATGTCAGAACTGGAGAATCTTTTCTCCGCTTCAGCACCAAATTTAGATCGAGGAACCATTGGTGGCAAATTTGGGCGTTCTCTTGGAGCTCCCAAATCTGATATAGTGCAACTGGTACAATATTAAGTTTTTCATATCTTTCTTTGACACGGTACTTATGCTTGATCAATTTTAGTATTTGAATGGACGTGTTTACTAACAAAGAGTTGAGGTGGCAAGCGGGCATCCATCATCGTGCTGTAGAACTTGACGAGTCTCATGAGAGGTTTGTCAAAGAGTATGCTGTTTGAGCTGTATGATCATGTCTATGCATAAGAGATTACATAATTCTGGGGAGGGTGAAAGAGGTTGAAGCTGGTGGGGCAGGAGGAGGAGGAGGAGGAAAATGGGTTAGGGTTAATATGACTTATCAGGGGCTTCCATTAATTACATCAACCAAACACAAACAAAATAATTTACTTGCCAATCAAACAGAATGGGTAATGAAAGGTTTTATTTTATTTTCTTTTTTATAAATTCTTTTTTTGTTTCTTTAAGTTGAACCAAACACATGAGTTAAAAGTTCAAGGGGATAAGATTAGGTTAATCATGATGAATAGCTAACTTTTTTTGAGTTCAACTATATATCCCCAATGGCTATATACAATATCTAAAAGGTGGTGGATAAAGATTGAAATTTAATACTTCATGCATTTTGAAATAAATGAAACGCTTCTCTCAAAAAGCTTTCACATAAAATAGAGAAGCGTTTCATTTATTTCAGAACGGAGGAAGTATTTGTTTGCAGTATTGACAGTATACATGTTGGTGCTCACAATTGGTTGTCCTCTTTTTAGTGCTTGTGTGGGCGGCAGATAAAGATTGAAACTTAGTATTAGTTTGCGGTACAAATATGGGTGCTCACAATTTGTTGTCCATCTTTGTTTTAGCGGGTTGTGTTGCATTTTCCCTTTACATTTGTTCGACTTTTCTGATGTGTACGATTATGTTACCTGGAGGTTGTGTTGTTTGTCGATTTTGCATGATATTCCACATGTAGATTTAAAATTTTGGATCTGCAACTTGTCAATTTCAAGGAATTATGTAAGCACTTAAGGTTGGAAGGTTTTTGGATAAGGCCATTCTACAATATAGAGATTGTCTATTATAAGCTTTTATGTGCATTTAATTATGCAACTTGGCTTGCACCCAAAAAAACCATGCAACTTGGCTTATTTATTTGTCACCTCTTAGGAGTTGATCTTTATTAGGGAAAGGAGATTACAGAACTCATGTTTGCATATTGCTCAGGAGTTATGGGCCATGTAAGCATTTTACACGTAGTTTCCTGCATCAGAGTTGGGCCAAATTTGGAACACTTAGGAAGTTCTATCTTGTCCTGTCTAAGCTTCCTACAAGACAGAAGGCAAGTTGTCCATCTTTCTGAATCTGAGAGTCAATACATGACAAGCTTTTTAATTGCCATCCTCCAATAACTACTAAATCAAACAAGTGGACTTTATGGCATAGTCTCTGATTGGATAGTCACTGCTTCAATGAGAATGATTATTGCCTTATTGGTTATGGTGATTGTCAATAAATTTCATTATATTTGCCAAAATAAGATAACCTTAAAGGTCCATCCTCTTTAGCCTTTGGCTCTGAAGTCTGAACTCTAGCAAATCACTCATTTACGTTGATTTGCCTTTTGATCCGAGGTTTTATCGTCAAATCTTCTGAAATTGACTATCTGTGTTGTGTTTTTTACTGCAGTATGGCTGCGTTTGATGCATGTCAATTATGGCTGATATATTATTGTACAGCGTTCTTTGAAATTTCATTGTTGTATTAGTATATTTTAGTAGTTTGATGCAACATTATTGCTGTACTTTCTGTCTCATGCAGTTTTTCCTGCTTTTTTGGTTCACCAATTTTAGATGTTATTAGATCATTTCACCTAAATTTTGTTTTTGATTGTCAAATGTCCGTAATGTATGTTCACCTGAAAACTTTTGCAACTTTCAACACCTTAGTCAGGCTGCTGTGTTACTTTCTTTCTGTCCTTTTGGGAATTTTCACGATCTTCATATCTTAACAAATTCCAGTATTCTTGTTTGTATGGAAGCAGGCGCTAGGTTTACTTCATTGATTTTCTTTCCTTGATTTTTATTCCTTGTACTTATACATGTTTGTTTCTTGCAGGTTGATCATCGGAGAGCTTCCAATTGTGAGATTATGCTCTCAAAAGTTAAAGTTCCATTACAAGAACTGATGGTACGCTGAGCTATTTTAATTGCACTATGGTGTGTTGAATTCATTGTTGTCATGTATGTCATGGGATTAGGAGGTCACTTGTACGGTCTTGCTTTATCAACTAGTTTTAGTGTGTGAGAAGCAGGGATTCCTTTTATGTTTATTTCCTTTTTAAGCGTAAACAGAAGGAAAAGTTGGATAAGTAAAATGTTTTTTCTTTTGTTAGATGTAGGGGATCGGGGGAGGCAAATTGGTTTAAAGAGTTGAAAGCCCTTAGGAACTTTCTTTTTTTGTTTTCAGGAGTGAAGTGTTGTAGTTGTGCATGGAGTATAACAAACTTATTTTTCTACTTAATAAGGATTAGCTATATGATAATTTTTTCTTAATAATCTAGAAAAGGAACAAGCAAATGTGGGAAAATCCATGTATGCAAACAGTTTATCCATGTCCTAGCACATGTATAGGAGTCAGTTTGATTTTTTTTGTTCAAACTTTTTGGTATATTTCTCTTCTTTTTCTGTCTCTACTATGTTTATTAAGTTGGGAAAATGTTGAACTTGATTATTGTGATGGTTCCATGTCTCATGCCAAAGGAATTATTCTTCCAATAATATCTGTGTCATCTGAATATGGTAAAGAAATTTACATTATCCTAGTATTAGAGGGAGAATATTTTTCTGGACCAACTTTCTGGTTTGATTAAGGTGATTATGAGAACAGAACAAGAGAGAAGGAAGAGGACAAGAACTTCGCAGGGAGCAGTGATGACATTAAGTGTGAACGAGTTGGGGAGAGGCGGCTAGTGGCCAGGAAGGAGCAAGGACTGTTTGGCCAGAATTTGCATTTAAAGTGTCTTTTCTATTCGAAAATGTCTTCTAAAGTTTATTAAGGTGCTATCTCATTATAGTGTTATATTAAGGGGTACTTCTTGACAAACTCTTATGATCCAAATTATTGCACTCTTGTGACTAATCCAATTTTGGGAATTGCGCCCGATGATATCTGATTACCAACTATAGGGTTATTCGGCTCAATTCTACTTGGACCAGCGCTTACGGTGAATCATTATATTGTAAAACATAAAACATATTAATTTAAAACTTTAAAGACAGAAAAAGGTAATATAAGAGAAAACTTGTTTCCTTTTCTAAAAAAAAATTGTGATAGAATATATTATAGGCATTTTGGTGGAATATTCCTCTGTTGATGGCCTGTAGACTTTTGCACCCATAGCTCGATAGTTTGTACATTAGGTGCATGTTTGGATTGTATCCTATTACCAACATTTGGATCATTTCTTTCACATTTCCCCAAATTATAAAAACTGAACTCTGAATATATTCTCTTATATTGGATATAGGCAATATCCACGTAATAAACCCTCGGTCTTACTCCATATGGAAATAAGGATGGTTTAAGGATATGTGCCTACAATAACGGCTTGTTTGGTAGGCGTTAATCAATTGTGGTAATGGTTAGGATTTTATAGGTGATATTGAGTGGTAATAAAAATTTATGAAGAAAATCAATTGTTTGGAATTGAAGCTCTATTACCATGGGCATTGTAATGGGACTTCCTTTACTAATTACATATTCATTTCCTGTTATCACCATCTAACCCGTATACCAACTGCCTGTAAGGAGTTAATTGCTGTGTGGGTGTTAAAATTGACAATAAAGCAGTCCAGTAAATCAAACTGACAACTTACAGTGCATGGGTGTTTTAGTGACAGATAATATGGAATAAGAAAAGTTAGCCTTCTGCTTCACAGCTACAGAATTTAGCACGTGGAGATTATATTTATACAACAAAAATTTAACAAGTCTTAACATGTGCTTCGACATCCCTTTCTTAGGAAGATTGATCATGTAAATTTCAAATAACAGAAATTTTAAGACTAGCAGTAGTTTTAATCAGCATAAATTAAACTAAATCCACAAAACTTTTGCTAGCAAAAGTTGAAGTATTGAACAGAAAGACAAAAATGGTCCTGCTGGAAAGAAAATATCAGTGAGGAATTGCTGGAAGTAACTTAAAAATCTGGTGGGTGTTTCTGATATTATATGGTATCATCTCTCTTTGTAGGAGATTCTTTTAAGCTGTGATGTACTTTAGATTCCTATTCTTCTCATGCTATTGTGCATCTGGCTAAGAGAAGGCTGTACTTTTAAGAATCTTGTTTCAAGCCTCAGCTGCTGTGATCTCATCTTTGTATCAATATATATACATTATATGATTCCGGTGATAGAGTACATTTCATTTCTAAAATATTTTGGGATGGCTAGCTATTGTTTTTCTGCGAAAACTGGATCCTGATTACATCCACAAATGTTGTCTGGTTTATCATTTAACCTTTAGGATTCTGTATATAAAAAGCACTTTAAGCACTTTGATTCCAGATATGTAAATATTGGATGCACAAATGGTATCTGTTAATGTGACTTCATTTTCTATCAGTCATATTGGTCATCTGAGTCGACTTTCAGCTCCTAGCAACCTTCTGTTTGCCATGTCGGCTTCATAGTAACTGTATTGGTAGATGTGTAACAGTCCTTTATAATTCTGGAAAAATTGGTTTGCAAGCTGAAAAAATAGTTACGTTTTGGCTGGTTCTGTAACCATGATTGATTCTGTGGCTTATAAATTATGCTACGAATATTGATTCAACTTGTGACTTGAGTTCTTTTCCATGTAACTGCTATCTGCTATGAAACAATATATCAACTTGAAATCTTATAATTATTGGTTGGTGTTTTGATCCCCATGACTATAAAGATTGTTCATGTTGCACATATTTTGTACATTCTTTTAACCAGGAACAATCTTTAATGCATTTCTTGTTTGGTTCCTTCTGCCTGATAATGTTGTTGAATTTACTTGCGTTCTGTTTCATCTTGAGGCATAGGTTCTAATATAGGGTTGTGTATTTGTGTATAGTGTACTTCGTGAGCTATTCATATTCATATAAAATATGTTTGGAACTGAAATATTATATGTCCCTTTCAATCATGTTCATTAGTTGACCTTGCAGGGTTCAGTCCTTTCTCTACATGATTCTTCTTTGGATATTGACCAAGTCGAGAACCTCATAAAGTTTTGCCCAACCAAAGAAGAGATGGAGTTACTTAAGGTTTGTCGTTATCTCTTGAAAACAAAATCTGAATCGAAGTGTAATAGATATAGCTCAGTGGATTTTCTAGAAGGAATTTTTTTTTTAACTCAGTGGAGTTATTGTTCAGTGGAGTTATTGTTTGATCGCTGTTTTGGAAAACTCCTCCTTTGATTTATATTAATATATCACAGTTAGTGCTGATTGTTTATCTTTTTTTTTTCTGCCTGATTGCTGCCTTTTTTTTTTTGTATTAAGGGATACAAAGGAGAGGTTGATAAGCTTGGCAAGTGTGAACAGGTACACAAGCTGTTTCCATCCTCCTTTCTTTTTGTTGTTAGAGACTCGGTAGCTCTTAAGCTCGTGTCATGTATGCGTTGCTTATTGCTTTCAATGCTTTGGTCTTATTTTTGTCGTTATTGTCATCTTTTTGTGTTATTTGATTAAGATTCTAGGCAATGTCTACACATCCCAAAGTTATACTTTCTCCATTCCATACCACCACACTAGTAACTCTTGGCATACCATGTTATCTGTCATTTAAGCACTATTATTCGTTTAGAACGAAAAGAGCAGCGCAGTATTTCTTGGTCAGTTTTGAGTAAAACTGCATGATTAAATCACTTTTTATAAAGCTTGTGTATAACCTTAAAATACAGTGTTATGAGCGTTGCTTCAAGATCGGGCCAACAGCTCATTCTTGGGATAATCTCTCAACTGTAGTCTATCTCTCTTAATCTTACTCTTGTCTACGCTTTCTTGTTAAGAAAAATGGAGAAACTCTTTTAAGGAAAGTCGCCATTTTGGAAGTTTTTAATAGAGAGTCTGACCTCTAAACTAAATTTATCCAGAATTCAGCTTGGCTCTTATTTATAATGAAGCTCACTTATGTATAGGTTACAATACTATCATTGCCCAACAGATATAGATCCACTATTTTAGGAGAATAATGCCCACCTTTTATTCTGAAGCCCGCTGAAATTAGATCTACTTGTCTGGGAGAATAATATCTTGCTTCTTAAGTTATAGCTTGTTTGCTTATCATATCTTCAGTTCCCTTTCAGCTTATCTACCAATCAATTTTTCCTTCTCTTTGCTCCTTGTTGCATTTGGTGTACTGTTTTCATGTAGTGCACCCTTAACATGATTCCCCATCTGAAGATTGAGCTCGTGCACAAGCTCACAAGTTGGGACACGCAGCTGGAATAGTCGCCGGGAGGTTCCAAGTGGTATCCAGTGGGGGGCCATCAGATCACTGAAGCAATATTTCTTGAGTGTGGAGATTATTGTCATCTATATAGAAACCATTAGTTTCTTGTTGTGAGGTGGGAGGAGTGAATATTGTGTGTAGCCGATTTGATCTCACATGTTGGCCATGAAATGTGATAAGGTATCACATCGCCTGCTAACTCAAAATTTTATAGTGAGTGAAGTAAGGTATCCATTGGTTTTTAAGCACCAAGTCAAAGCCATCCAAGGGTACAATAATAACAACAAAGCCTTAGTATCAAATGATTTGGGGTTGGCTAAAATGCACCATCAAAAGAAATTATTTTCATGACAAATGAAACAGTAAAAGTAAAGGAAGAAGTTAAACAGAGTAAAAAAAGAAGAATGGGAGAGTGAAAGTGAGGGAAGTAAGACGATATTCCCTTGGGAACAACACCATAATATATTAGTAAAGAGTATTCACATATACTTTAATATCATCCTCTCCGGTGTTGCTATTGCCATTTTCTTTGGGTATATCTTGCTCCACCATGGTGGACAGTGTCACAGTAGGTGAGTTAGATCCTTCACAGGTCAGATCTGGCCAACAATGTTCTATGTCTGGAGACTGGAATCGCAGTGGCCCAGAGACTATCTCTGAAGGGACAGATTTCGAAACATTATGTTTATGGTTTATCTGAAGTTATAATCTACAAAATCTTAAATTTTTAAAGAAGTATGAGGACAGTTGTTTTATACCAGTATTGGAAAGAGAGAGAGAGAGCGAGAAGAGGCTTGGTGGTGTCTTAATGGATGGGCCTGTTGGGTATGTGGAGATGATACTTGACATTTGGAGTTAGAAAGGTGTGTCTGATGGATTGGAAGTATATTTAGAAGTTTGTGCATTGAAGGAATACATAAGTGTGGCAGAACCGCTGACTTCCCAACCTCACGATCATGCACTATATGGCACATTGGTGCTCTAAACTGCATGTCCATGCTGATCTTTTTATTTTCCGGAAGGAACTTATGGATGGCTACAGACTTGCCTGCACGTCCATGCGGATTGAGAAATCAGATATGCTCACGGAAAATGACTGGTTAATGATGCTTTGCTACGCCCGGTACATATGATTATTGGCTGTCGGTCATTATTCTCTAATCAAGAGAGAGGAGAAGCTTTGGTAGTATTTGTACACTGTTTTTGAACATCTTTGATTACTAGTGCATATTGGTGGTTATCTCCCGATTCTTGGGTTTCTGTGCAAAATTCCTTGTATCCCTTTTTTGTATTGTCTTCTTTGTTCTATTTTGCTGTTCTATAGTTGTTTGATTATTGCTTGCTAGATTGGAATACTTAATAGGACTTGCAGGGATAAGGGAGATAATTGATGGGGGTGATGGAAGTGGTAGGCAGAGGCCAAAAGAGGTGCCAGGGCTGTGTTGATAGTGAGAGAGAGATATGAAGGAGAGGGTTGGTGGTATTTAGTGAGAGGCGAGTTATAGGTTGAAGTGGTTTGAGAGGCGGCTTTCCTGTTTTCTCTTTTCTGTTGAGTTTGTTAACTAAACATGATAAAGGAAAGTTGGAAAAGATAAATTTTTATTCCATATATGAAGCGAACATTTATGATTTTGGAACACTACCTTGTCTACTATCTATTTTTTCCCTCTTTCTTTTGCTCTTATAATTCGAATGGACCCTAAAGCTAAAATGCTATCTCAGTTCTTCCTGCCAAACAAAAAATTTCCTCAGGTTTCTTCCATATTAGTTTTTGATATTTAGGAGTGAGGCTGCATATATCTGGACCTCTTCTGAACTCACCTTGATGGGACATATGTTGGTTTTTTCTCTTGTTTTATGGTTAGCAACTAACCTTACACCATTTTATGACAGTTCTTTCTAGAATTGATGCGAGTGCCAAGAGTTGAAGATAAGCTGAGAGTTTTCTCATTTAAGATGCAGTTCCATACTCAGGTCAGTGGCTAACTAACTTGTTGCTTATTGCTGACTTGAAACTATTGTATTCTCTGCAAAAGTTTGACATCCGGCTTCTGGTTTAGGTTTCTGATCTTAGGAAGAGCCTCAATATTGTGAATTCCGCTGCACATGAGGCAAGTAATCTGTGTCTTGTTTTTACTTATCTACCTGAACTTCTGGTTGTCTGTAAGTCAACTTGCACCTATTCAGAATTACATAACCCAAACAACCTGTTACTTTTGTTTATGAAATGGTAATATTTCAATATATTATCCTTATCTGACCACCATCTTCAGTTATCAGAGTCATGCAAACTTTTGTAATCTTCAGATCAGAAGTTCGGTGAAACTCAAACGAATTATGCAGACAGTTCTTTCACTGGGTAATGCATTGAACCAGGGAACAGCTAGGGGTAAGTTGTATCTGATTTGCATCAATTTGTTTTAGTCAAAAAAAAATATTAGTTTCAAGTCACCTATGCAGGACCTTCAGAAGAAATGTCCTTTCTCTGTATAGATCCTCCAGGGTGAATTGTATTGGCTATGTATGTTCCCTTCCGTTTCTGATTATAGAAAGAAGATACTAGAATCGACTTAGTTATCGTTTCTAGGTTCTTGGAAGTTGGAAATCGCATCTGTTGGATGATGTTTTTAGGATAGTGATCAAAGGAATCGCCATCAAAAACATCAAATAATATCATGCTGAAATGTTGAAAGCTTTCTTAAGAAAGGGGCTTATAAGATGATGCAGTTGCTAATTGATGATTTTGAATTTTTGAGTTATCTGTATACTGTTAAGGAAACTAGTTTCTTAGCCCATATAATGCAGGGGATCTATAATATTCCTTTTTTTCTTTTCTTTTTGATGAGCAAATTATATAAATTTCAGTAATTTAATAGCCATAATTGATTGGGTTTTCTTATATCTTGTTCAGTAATTTAATAGCCATAATAGTGACTTATGGTGTTTCTTTTTTCAATTATGAGCAAAATGTTCACATATTCTTGTTCACATATTGATTAGGAGTTTGCCATTTTCAATCATTAGCAAAATGTTCATGCGATCATGCTTCATTTTTTATATGGACACTTCACATTTCCTTGTTTTTGGACCTGAAATATATCTCATGTCTCCGCCTTTCACATTAAATTACTTTCTGTTCCCTCACTCTTTCTGTATTGGTTTAATTTTTCTTTGCACTAGGCTCTGCTGTTGGATTTCGCCTTGATAGCTTGCTGAAGCTCACTGAAACCCGTGCACGGAATAACAAGATGACTCTTATGCATTATCTTTGCAAGGTACAACTGAGTGCCTAGTTTTGTAAGATATGCTTTGTAGATTTATCATGTTAGAATTTTATACATATGGAATAGAACTTGCACAGTTCAAGGAATAAATGTTAGGATGGGAGATGGAAGATATCCCTTCTGCTCTACTAGTACTAATTCCTGCTTATTTGGTAGTGCTCCCCCAATAAATGTGGTAAAAGCTCTGACCAAGTCTTAATATTCTTCTAGCTGAACGTTTTACTTATCTACCGGCGACTACGAAGTCATGGATGATTTCAGTTGGGTGGCTCTTAAGGTTGCAGATAATTGAGTCTATGGCCATATAAGACAGCTCATATTAAGAGCTAGTGTCAGTCTCTAAAGGAAGTAGATAATTTTTACCAGACTTGTGATTCTGAAACAGCTTGGAGGCCTTCGTGCAGTGTCTGGGATCTGAACAACATCTATACTTGTCACCTTTTATGATCAAATGATATAACAGTCGATTTTGGGAACTGGTTGTGTAGTGAATAACGGGAAAGATGTGCTCCTGTGGAAGCCACTACAATATCCAAACTACAAAATCATGCATCAGGAAGTAATGGAAGTCATAAACTTTTTAGGGTTAGTAAATTTAGATTGCAAACTGCAGAAAATTAGAGTATCCCTCCCTAAGAGGTTTTGTAAGCGAGAAAGGAGGTAGTTCTCTTGGGCTCGCCTTGTATCTGGAGTTTAAAGGCTTGCATATTTACATCTACTGAGCTGTTTTGCTGCTTTCTGTGCTGAAATTTTCTGTGAGTATAATTTGCTTGCACATCTGCATGGTATCTTGTACATCAAAATTGACAATATATTCTATTGATGCACATTCTAAGTTTCTCGTTTTTTTTAAAATTACGAACTTCATTGTCATTTTAATTATCAGAGTCCCAGTGAAGGGACACACATGCAGATTAGACATAATGTTATGTGCTCTTGTATCAATTGGTGCATACATAGTTCTGAGATTTTATTGTGTTGATGCTATATGGTTATTTGAACTCAGATGTCCTTGGTGATTATGTTAATATGTCGGCAGCATTTGTCATATTTTCTAGTTAATCATAACAGCATCACTTCTTAATTCTCTACCGTGAATGACTTCTCTGCTGTAATATACTAATATGTGCTGTAGCGTATTTGCTTTACTGATGTTCTGTTTACATTGATATGTCAGTTGCTACTATTGATTTTGGCTTTCTGTTGATGCCCATCTAAACACCATGGCCTTCATCTTGCTAACGTTTTTCAGGTGATTGCGGATAAACTTCCAGAGCTCCTAGACTTCTCAAAGGATCTTGCCAGCATTGAACCTGCAACGAAGGTACAGCACCACATTTTTCAGTTTCTATTGGTAGAACTTATTGAGCTTGCATTGTTTCTGACGGATTGAACATCCAAGCAGATCCAACTAAAATTTTTGGCAGAGGAGATGCAAGCAGTTAACAAAGGACTGGAAAAGGTCATGCAAGAATTGTCCATGTCGGAAAATGATGGGCCTATCTCAGATGAATTTCGGAAGGTACTAATAAGGCCTTGTTCTTTTGAACTCAATTTCAGCAAATTTCAGTTTCAATACTTTTACTCTCAGTTTCAGTTCAGTCTAGTTGAGCAAATTTCAGCTCAAAAGAACATGGCCTAACATTAAGATCTTCTGTACAAATTTCACTTCCCAATCCCCTTATATAGCTTTATTATAGCATACTGCATATTTAAATGTACTTTTCTTGATTGATAGCATCAGGTGCAGGCTTGCAGCTCCTCTTGTTGCCTAGCAATATGTAGTATTGTTGGTATGTCATCAGTAAAACATACTAGCATGTAATTTGCTGCTGTGATGTACACTGCACTAGTCAGATA
Source organism: Beta lomatogona (assembly GCA_947646795.1). Lineage (NCBI taxonomy): Eukaryota > Viridiplantae > Streptophyta > Magnoliopsida > Caryophyllales > Amaranthaceae > Beta > Beta lomatogona. The sequence goes on from CANSNZ010000554.1 coordinate 682,477, forward strand.
TCTCATAATACCTCCTCTGTGCTTATTGTGATGGATTTTGTTGACTCCTGTAGTTCCAGTGGTCTACAAGAAACAACCTTTCTAATATTGTCATTGCTAGGAAAAGACTTTTGATCTTGCCAAAACCTGCTGTAGGCTAAATCCTAATGCATATGGTCTTGTTATTAGTTGTGGTGTTGCTAGAAATTTTGTTTTTGTAAAGTACAGGTAGCTGTATCTTATTGATGAGCTAATTTCACATAACTGGGAGAATGAGATCAAGAAAAGTAAATTGGTTTGACACTGAAGGGTCTCCAGATTGTTGGACATGGAATACAAAGGAGGCTTTTTAAAGCATACAAACCACAAGTCAATCATTGATAGTATCATAGCTATCATCTCAGATTCTCAGTAGTTATAAATCAACAAAGTTTTTGTAAATCTCGCCTTTGGTAGTGTCTAGGAAGATCCAGATGTGACCAACCTTGTAGTAAACCAATTAAAACTACAATGGAGTTGGTGTCTAGTAGGCCTGTGATTAGAATAATTTTCAGAAAGAAAGACGAATAATCTAAGAGAACTGTTGATAGCATTAATGAAAATTGATATCCAAGATACTTTTGAAAGGCAAGGGGTAAGATTGCCATCCCACAGATCCCAATGTCATGTGCAACTCCTTTCCTTGTTGATAGCGATACTGAATTATATTCCTTTCAATCTTTCAGAATCTGAAGGAGTTTCTCTGTTTTGCTGAGGCAGAGGTGCGCTCATTGGCATTACTTTACTCTGGTGTTGTACGTCTGAAGCCTCAAGCTTTCTTTTTTGTGTTTATGTCTTGTCCATTCGCTCTGTTGTTAAGTCACTTCATCAATGTTCTGCAGGGTAGAAATGTTGATGCTCTGATAGTGTACTTTGGGGAAGATCCTGCTCGTTGCTCATATGAACAAGGTAATGGGTGCCTAACCAAAGGTGAATTTGGTTGGGCTTATTTGGTAAATACAGGAAGCAATAAGGCAAACAAATTTAGAGATGCATTTTTAACTAAATTTGATTATTTGCTTCTTGTTTACTGGTGCATTCAAATTTCAAGATAACAACTGTAGGGTTAAGGGTATTTATTTATATTTTCAGTGGCTAAAACATAGAATTTACTTGCATTGATCTCTTAGGATTCTGGATAAACATCCAGTTTCTCATGTCTCTTTATACAGGTGAAGATCTGTCGAATACAAATGATGTTTCCTTGTTGTGCTTATTTTTTATTTAGGCTTTTTCTTTTTTTCTTTTGTTGTGCGTGTGTGTTTATTGGGGGGGAGCCAGGGAGGGGTTGCGTGCTTCTCCATGACAATGAAAGTGCAAGTTTTAGACTGCATGTTTAACACCATAAAGACTTTCTTTGCCTTATTTTTGTGTGCATGTAAAGTGATGTACCAGGTTTCTTATTCTTCTGTAGTTGTCACAACTCTGCTCAATTTCACGAGAATGTTTAACCGAGCCCATGAAGAGAACTGCAAAAAAATTGAGCTCGAGAAAAAGAAAACCGGAAAGGATTTAGGAAGTCAGAAGATAAGAGCTCAAAAGGAATCTGATATAACAAGAGGGGAAAAAATCAGATGACTGAAGTGAATAACATTTCTCCTTCATGTGAAAGGATTAATATTATTCTTCTGGAGCAAATGTGAGTATTCTATTCACTTCTTATTGGATGGATATGAGGGTTAGAAGGGGTGTCAGCTGTGAGTTGTTTTACTTCATGGGAGCTACATTTGCCATGTCGAGATCTCGATCGCCTGTTCATTTGCTTTCAATTATATTCGAGGACGGGTCTTGTACTCCTTAACGTAAAAAAGTGCTTCCCAAAGGCTTGAGAGTTGAGACTGCTATTCCACTGGGATATAGTGGCCCGGATATCGACAAATCTACTTTTGTAGTTTGCAAATGGTACTTCATGCCAGTGTATATGAAATATATATAGGTTGTATGAACACTGTATAAGCTGTGTACAGAGATGCAGGAGCAAATTTTTTCATCAATTTTGTCTATTTTTTCTTCTTCATAGCTAACAATTGGAGATGGACATTCAATTGGTGATGCTCTCAGGGTACTCAATTGCTGGTTGTAATAAACATGTATAATGCCCCAAGATTGGAAAATTTTGTACTTTTTATATGGCTCATGGTGAGACCACCCTGCCCACCCAGCAACCCAAAAAAAAAAATGCAAGAGAGGTCAAAGCAGGCAAGTCTAATCGAATGACCACAATCCATGAACATATCTTGTAAATTATAATACAAATATACAATAGTAATGCTTGGGGTAGAGATTTGAGAAAAAGTTCCTTAATGAACAAAATAGAGAAATTGGTGTGGAGTATGTGCAGAATGGATTTACCAAATTGTCCTTTCACATGTTTATCTCGTCTCACTCGGCAAAAGTTTGTGATTCGGTGAGTGGGTATGGTATTCTATGCAGGGATGACTCACTTCGTTTCTTATTAATTTACATTGTGTACTTTAGCGTTAATCACATACTTCATTTTGACCATTATCTGGGATTTATATATAAAGAGATATATAGTCATATTGGTTATTATTAAATTCTTCTCCATATGTATTTTTCAAATATTAATTTTTATAATCTTCATTTATATGTAATTAAATATAACAATGATCAAAGTTCTACATTGGCAAACCTGAAAGTCAAACCGTACGTATTTAAAGAAAATATGAAAGTTGAAAGAGTGAGAACCTTCTGCTTTCCCTGGCTCCTTTCCTTCATCCTTTCCATACGCCCGAACGTGAAGGAAAGGACAAGAGCAGATAAAGGGAATCAAAATTCAATGATAACCACCATTTGTCGGAAGATGTGTACCTTTTTTGTCCATCTCTTTTACACCCAAACTGGTACAAACACTTCCATGGTCCTTTTTTTCCTTGTTTGTTTTCTCTGTTGTTAATGTAAACTTGACAATTATTTCTTCAACTACATATTACTCATCGATGCAGAACTAGTAATAATATAATGTAAACATTGATAATTTGATATATACTCTTCGATGCAGAACTAGTAAGATCATATGCGATAATGCTTTTTCATATACTACATCCGTTATTTAAATTATTTCTGGAGGGTAAGTAGGAAGATACCAATAAAAAACTTCCTTTTGGAATTGTTATGTTTTTGAACTTTTTTTAAATACTTTTAGTACTTCTTGTATAAATATGATAACTTCTTATTGTTATAGGTAGCTCTGGCACTCTGTTTATACTAACATATAAAATATACAGTGTACAATAATACCCTTAAGTATCCACTATTACACCCCCTCAATCTGAGCGGGGGGAACCACGTGCAGATTAGAACGTAAAAACTCAAAACGCTGACTACTAAGACTCTTAGTAAAAATGTCAGCAATCTGAAACCAAGTACGTACATAACGGACGACTAAATCGCCATGAGCAACACGCTCGCGAACAAAATGATAATCAATAGTAATATGCTTGCTACGATCACGCTGAACAGGATTAACAGCTAAATAAGAAGCAGAAACATATAAAATATGATAACGGCATACCTTCATAGGTAGCTCTGGCACTCTATTTATACCAACATATAAAATATACAGTGTACAATAATACTGTTAGGTATCCACTATTACTTCTCTCTTACTTTCTAGCACTTCTCTTAGGTCCAAATATATTGATACTCCTAGTATGAACAACTTTATGAAACATCCCAATGAGGAAATCAGGAACAACATTTAGAAATAGAGAGAGTTTATTAATTAGTTTTTTAACTCTATAATTGAGTCAATATATCCAAGAACAACAAATAGGAATAAAGGGAGTATTTAATTACAGAGTAGAGGTGGCAAAGTGGTGATGGAGCCGTGTTGGGGGATACAAACTGCACCCTAAGTAATGTGGATGGGTAGTTTCACCGGTAGGATTGAGAACTGGGTTGGTCTTGGTAGATTAATTTTTATATCAGCATGTGTCAAATCGAAGTGGGTTGATGGGTTTGAAACTAAACCCCAACTCGCTCTCTAGGTTGACCAAGTTGTGTCAAGGTATACCCTGATCTAGACCGCATATGAAACGAGTGACTCCAATCCTAGACTCGATCACTTGGGCTAAGATTGATCAGACCTCTTGCAATACTATTTTGTATGCTAAATTAAACAAGGTATAATATCCTTTTACATTACCCAAGTATAGTGGAAAATGTAATAGTTGTTTATTATCCCTTGATTAATAATAACGAGTATATTCATCAATCATCATACACCCAGGTGTACAATGTGTATGGTACACCCAATATTATTTTTACGCATCTGTTCATTTGGAGCTTTCCTTTCTAAGTACATTTTGCTCATTAAAAGGATTTCAATTGAGCAATGAGCAAAAAAAAAGGCGAGTGTATCATAAATATTGTATAATAATAACTCTTAGTGGGCTTTTTCCATTAAATAAGTCAACCTTTGACCCGTCCGTTATAAATAAGTCATCTATTCAATTATCCGTGGATAAGTAAGACTTTCGTACACTTCTATTTTTAACAAGTCAAATGACTGGTTACCTATTCAATATCCCTTGAAATTGTTTAATTTTTTAATTAAAATTATATTTTTAGGCCAGAAAATATTATTTAAAATAAAAAAATAATAAAACAAAGCCCCTCCTGGCCTCCCCTGCTTCCTCCTCCCTTTTGACCTCCCTCACCACCATCACCATAACCCCCACCCCATGTTTCGAAAACCCCTTTCTTCCTTCACTTCCTCCATTCATTTCCCTCTCAAACTCCATTTTCCGCTCTCCCCTTCAATTCCATGAACGCCATGAATCATTGAGGAAGAACGCCATCTACCTTCTCTCCAATGGCAGAGACTTCAACTTACCAGCAACAACACACACGCTTTTTCTTCTTCTTCTTCCCAAAAAAACAACCAAATGCATGAGCTTCTGCTAATAATATTCTTCTTTGCTCTGTTTTTTTAATTTTTTTGGTCAAATTGTTGAAACTTTTTCTTGCTTATTTTGACGCAACAAGAAGCAGCAAAACAGAGATTATTGTTTAATGTTGAAAGGACGAAAATGACTTTTCACACACTATACTTCTGAAGCAACCAACTGTTCCCCTTACCCTTTCTCTTTTGTCTTCTCTAAAAATGACATCAATTTTTTATCATCCTCAAAATTTTCCACTCCAAATTACACCTCAAAATAACCAAAATTTGATTTACAAAATGGAAGAAAAATTAGAAAAAATATTACAAAATGTCTTGTCATGATTGATTATAGGTTGAAACCCATTGATTTGGTCCCCAAATTAATCTATGGTAATGGTAGTTTAACATATTTGTTGGGATGTGATGGATGTTTGTATTTAGTTAATGATGATGGTGTTGCAAGGAAGAAGGATAGAGGTGGGGCCGAGATTTGTAGTGGCATGGTGGCAGTAGGGGGAGGGGTGGTGGCAGTAGGGTGGGGAGGAGTGGCTGGTGAGATGGTGGGAAGGAGGAAAGAAGGAGGTTGTTAGGGAAGGGAAAGGAGGGAGAAGGTTTTTTTTTATAAAATAATTAAGTTAAAATTAAAAAAAACATCTAATAAAATAGTGACACATGTCATTTTCACCTGTTGAAAAAGTTAACAATAGGCCATAACCGGTTTTGACTTGTTATAAACAGAAGGGTATGAAAGTTTTACTTATTCAGGGATAATCAAAGAGATGACTTATTTTTAGCGGACGACATGTGAAAATCTTTACAATTTACACTAAATTTATCATTACCACTTATTTTTGACAAATTAATAACCTTTATTTTTAAAAATTGTATAATAATAACTCCTAGTGGCTTTTCCCCTTAAATAAAAAAAGAAAGTCAGGACACCCTTATTAATGACTAGACATATAGCATAGCATTGTTAACTATGACAAAAATAAGTGTAATTAATCTCATTTAGTCCAATAAAAAAAGGAATAGGAGTATATAATAAGGCTTAGCTAGACGCTTAGACCGAACATGATTTGCAACGTGATCATGGTCTGATAATCTTAAATGCAAGGGAGGAAGATAGAGAAGAGAATCCCAAAACCAGATACACTAATACAATACACAGATACTCCAACTCTACAGTCCTACTTAATTAAGTATTGAAGTACTCTGTACTTATATAAACACAAAGTTTTCTTCTATCCAAGAAAGGGAGAGGGGAAGAGGACATAACAATGGAAAGTGGTAAGAGAAAGACGACGATGACGACGACAAGGACGCCAAAATTAGCGACGGCAGCGAGATCAGTCGACGAAATAAGAATGAAAACGAAGCGTGGTACTGGTAGTGGTAGTAACGTGATCAATGAGGAAGCAGAAATGAAGTCTAATGATGAAATTCAACCCAAGGAGCTTAAAGTTACAAATGATAAGCAAGGAGCTGGAAAACGGAAGACCTGGAATTCTGAATCTGATTTAGACAATACTGCTGTTGTGATCGCCATTGCGGCCAAAAATTGTGAATTAGCAGTAGATGAGGAGCAGCTCCAAGTCCAAGAGAGTTGCAATTCTGATTCTACGGATTCGAATTGCAATCGCGAACACATTGACAAAAGCCTCAATCAAGATAGTATTAGTAGTAGTAGTAGTCGTCGTAGTAGTAGAATTAGAACAAGATCTAACTACCTTAGGACTAGTCCTTCTTGTTCTCCGTCTCCTTCGTCTACTCAGAAACTGAAGAAGACGAGATCTGAACCAGTTAAGGCTGGCTCAAGCAGTGAGAGTGAATTGAGGAAAGTGAAATCAGATAATTTGGATAATCCAACCAAGATCCATCTCGACCACATTGATGATACCAACAACGCCGGAGATCTAGTGACTCATTCCAATTCATCTCCGTCTCCAGAGCAGCAACAAAAACCAGAAGGAGAATTCAGCAATGAAAACAACAATAACCAGAGTGATGAAACACAGAAGGCAGCAGAGCCGGAATTGGCCGCAGTAGTGAATGCTTGTGAAACAGAGGAGGATCATGTGGATGAAAACCAACTAAACAAGGTTGATGATACAAACAAGAATCTAGAAACATGCTGCGATGATGATCAGCTGATTCAGATTGATACTTCTAAGAATAGCACACAAATCAAGTCTAAGAAGGTGTTAAGTCCTTCAGTAAGTACTAACTCCAATCAAGGCCTCCCTAAAACGAGTCTAACCCCTCGCCGTTCAACTCCATCATCGTCGTCGTCATTGTCATCTTCAACTACAGCCAGATCCATCCACAACAAACCAACCATCAGTTCCTCTTCTCCCCCAACCACTGCGCGTAAGCACTTAAAACTACTTTTTTTTTTTTTTTTTTGCACAATTTGAAGCTACCATATCAGATCATCTGCCTCTTAATTTCCTTCTACTAATAATAATATGTGTTTTTTCAGAAGAAGTCTCGTATGAATCTAATATCTCCACAACCCCTGAAACCTATAGCAAACTTCAGACTTTAGGTGACTTCATCATCTTATCTTGTTTTGAGCTACTTTTACTTGTGTGTGCTAACGACTGTTAACTCTGATGATCCAATAGTTTTTCGATATAATCAGATATTCAGATTAATTTGTTGTTCCCTTCCCTGATCTCTCAGTGGATTTAGTGATGTGGAGAGATGTATCCAAATCAGCATTCATTTTCGGATTCGGAACTTTCATTATTATCTCATCCTCTTATGCAAAGGACTTCAATTTCAGGTTAGTTTGTTCTACATACATATACATATACATAAACAAAAATTTGGGATCGGAAATTCGAAATTGGATGTTAAGATTTTCTCTTAGCTGAACTAAGTTTTGTTGCAACTGTAGCTTCATTTCGGTTGCCTCCTATTTAAGTTTGGTCTATCTTGCTGTCGTGTTTCTCTACAACTCGTTTGTGAACAGGTACTTGTTTTTCTTTCATTCACTTTTTGGCCTTTTGGGTGTTTGCTTCTCTACTGATGTTTCTGATATTAAAACAGAGGAGTCATCAGAAGCGAAGATCAGACCGAAAATTATGTCTGGGGAGAAGAAGAAGCAATTCGGTTTGTGAAATTGATTCTTCCTTATTTGAATGAATCTCTGCTGCAGCTAAGAGCACTTTTTACTGGAGATCCTGTCACTACTATGAAGGTTCTATTTACTCCACAATTAATTTTACTTGATTTAATCTTCTCATGAGTTGCCCTTGCCCATATAAGTAATCCTCGGTCGTCCATATTAGTTTACCCACTTATGTGGGCACAAAGTCTTAGGAGAAATAGTATGTGGATCCTAAAGAGAAAGAGAAAGTATCAATTTATTGTGAGCTAAGAGAGAAGAATAGTGAAGAATAGAAAAATAATGTTTTATATAAAAGATAATAATATAAAATTAGTGGGTTTATTCCAAAAACAGAAAAAAATAGATAAACTAATAAAATACAACCCAAAAAGAAAAGTAGGTAAACTCATAAGAGACCCAGGGAGTACTATAGTAGTAATAGGCTAATAGTACTTGTTAGTTGCTACTTCCTCCATTTCTTTTACTTCTACCAATTTTAACTTTTGACACCATTTATATACTACACTTTAACCATATATGTAAGGAACAACAATTATATGAGATCTTAAATAATTGTGTCAACATTGTTTTTACAATAACAATTTTTACTTGTACATGAATAAAAATATTAATGCTTATTACCTATGCATCGACAAACGTGTAATTAGAGATGGTAGAACTAAAAAATGAGGAAGTACAATTTTTTTTTTTTTTGAGGAAATTTAATTTATTTTTCTTCAAAAACATGGGCTCGCCGTGTGAAAATGAAATTGTAGTTGGCTGTGGTGCTGTTTGTCTTGGCAAGGTGTGGCAGCTCCATCACTATTTGGAAAATGATGAAGCTTGGTAAGTATCATTAATTATCTTTAGAATACTAATTTTAGTAGGTGGGTGAACGAACCTTACTAGTGATAGTGACTGGCAACAATTAGCTGATGACTGATGTCAACAAGAAAATAGAATAAAAAGACTGGCAACAATTAGTTGACCCGCAATGTTTGGGTATCTTAGTTTAGCTGCAGTCAGCAAGTTTAATACTCCGAGTACCAAGTACTACTACAGCAGTACTACTAGTTTAAATTACTCATTTACTCCTATGTATGTTTATTTACGCATTTCAAGCCCAAATCTCTCACGCATTTCAACTGGCTACGTTTGGAAATATAAATACGAGGAATAATACATCGCTAATGTTAAAACAGTGATATTAATTACTTTAGGATACAACTTTATTGTTTATGTGAGATGTGAGCGGAGAATGATACGTTGATACCCGCTTATTATGAGCGGTTTATCATATCACATATAAATATTTTCCATTTTTTAATACTTGCATCATGTAGGTCGGACTTGCATAAAAATTTATTCGAGAAAGTAAGCCGTTTGAATGTCAAATTGATGGAAATATTTTAAAACTTAGTAATCCAAATGCTCTCTCTGACTAGCATTTAAGTTATTTGTTTATCTTCTCTAATAACTCTTTTAAAGTATGTGTCTGATCATCATAGACCGATTGTAAAAAGAGAAAGGCTTAGATAATTAAACGTGAAATAAAGAAACTTTTTTTTATAAAGATAAGGTAAATATCCTTTGCATAAGTGGGAGAGGGGAGCTTGAGGATCCCACTTTATAAGGGTTAAGAATCGAACCCTTGTTACAAAAGTAAAAGGATGTCACCCAACCAATTAGGTCAACCTTGATTCTTGTGAAATAAAGAAATTGATTACCGTATTTTAAGTGAAATAACAAAAGTACCCGATATTGATACTCATACTTCAAAAATTAGATATTTAACAATTGATGGCATTTTGGATAATTGGATTACTGAAATGATGTTATAAACGCAAGGGATTTTAAATTTTCATTATATGGTGAAAATAATCAAAATATGGTATAGACAGGGAGATTAATGCACAAACTTGGAGATTCCAGATGCTGACAAGACACGTTACGTTACCTAGTAGTTAGTGCTAGCAGTACTACAAATACTGAAACGTGTCTGTAAACTGTAATGGCTTCACCTTTTGCTTTACGAATACTGAAATATATTATATACTAACGGTTGCATCTGGATTTGCGCAGGCTTTTTTGGAGTTTTCGTCATTCCCAAACTTTGTTCTTCCTATTCTACTCACATTACTGCATACGGTAATATTTCCAATCTTTACCTTTCAATCCTTGATAAGTAGTATTGTTCACGCACATTGAGTATGATTAAATTAAGGATCTTAATATATGCAATTTTAAAAATTGCATATAAGTATTAAATTTTTTTTCTAAAATAGTTTTAATTTAGAAATTTATGACATAATCACACGTTAATTAATATAGTTAATGCTTATTTATTGCTTAATATTACCATTTTTAACTTTTTAGCAGCATTAGGCTCTGTTCTGTTTAATTTATTTTAACTTATTTCAGATAAGATAAGTTCATATAAGATAAGATAATAAAATATCAGATAAGATAAAAGTAAGTTGAATAAAACAGATTAACTATGTTAGACAACACAATACACTAGAATATAGGTTCAGATATGATAAGTAAAAATAAGTTGAATCAAACAGAGCATTAGGGCGCATATATCATATTCCTTTAAACAAGAGAAAAAAAAGGAGTAAACTAAAAAAAAAAGGTGGGACCATATAAGTGGACTTATTAAAATATTCTTTCTATTTTTGTTTGGTAACAAACAATTTGTTGTTTAATCTTTCTTTATGTTATGTTATCAATCATAGATTGTAAACAAAAAAGGAATAAATTCCATAGTATAGAGAGAATAGAGAGAATAGAGAGAAGAATGTAAAGTGTTTGTTATTATTTCTGAATGAATCATATGTAAGAGAATACAAAGCTATTTATATCTAAGATGTAATACAAGAGGAGATATCTTGCACGTGCTTGTAATAACAGGTGTTGTTATAACAGATCAGTTTTGTCCAGCTGGATTAGATGTGAGCTTAGGTGTAGCATGAGCAGCAGGTGTAGTATTCTCATTACCCCCCCCCCTCAAGCTAGGCAGGGTGTGAAGCATGCCAAGCTTGGATAACAAAGAGTGAAACTGAGGAGAAGGGAGAATTTTGGTAAAGACATCTGCCAGCTGATCTCCAGTAGGCAAGTATGCTAGTTGAATTAGGCCTTCCAAGACTTTATCTCGAGTAAAATGACAATCAATGTCAATGTGCTTAGTACGCTCATGAAATACTGGGTTCCTTGCTATGTGAAGAGCACTTTGATTGTCACAATGTAATGTAACAGGCTGCAAATCAACAACCCCAAGTTCGTCAAGTAATCAAACCATCCATGTAACTTCAGAAGTAGCAGAAGCAAGAGCCCTATATTCTGCCTCTGAAGAAGATCGTGAAACAGTTGATTGTTTCTTGCTCTTCCAGTTGATGGGTGATTGTCCAAGGAGGAGAAGATAACCAGAAACAGATCTTCTGGTATCAGGGCAAGCTCCCCAATCACTGTCAGAGAAGGCTGAAGGTGCATGCATGTACTGACTTAATGTCTGTACAGTATAACTCAAATCAGGTCTGGTATTTGTAAGAAAGTTCAACTTTCCTACAAGACACCTGTAAAGGGCAGCATCTGAAAAAAGTTCACTAGGAGCAGCACTTAGCTTAAGATGAAGTGGTAGAGGAGTTGCCACTTGTTTAGGAGAAGAAATGCCTGCTGCAAGAAGAAGTTCCTTTGTGAATTTCTTCTGTGTAAGTGTGATACCTTCTGTAGAATACCCAATCTCTATACCAAGAAAGTAGCTAAGTCTTCCTAAATCCTTGATACTGAATGTTGCATCAAGATGATGTTTAAGAGCATCAATGGAAAATGAATCTGTGCCAGTCAAAATAACATCATCAACGTACATAGCAGCAACTGTGAGGTGAGAATTTTGTCTTTTTAGGAACAAAGAATAGTCATTCTTTGACTGTGTAAAGCCTTGAAGTTGTAACTCACTAACCAACTTAGCAAACCACTGTCTACTAGCCTGGTTAAGGCCATAAAGTGATTTTTTTAGAAGACAAACTTGATTGGTAGGATTAGCTATACCCTCTGGCATCTTCATAAAGACCTCTTCATGTAGATCCCCATGTAAAAACGCATTGTTTACATCAAGTTGCCATAGAGACCAGTTTTTAGAAGCAGCTAAGGCTATCAATGCTCTGACAGTGGCCATTTTGATAACTGGGGAAAATGTTTCTTGAAAGTCCACCCCATACTGTTGTGTGTAGCCTTTTGCCACTAACCTGGCTTTGTATCTTTCAAGAGTACCATCAGCTTTAAGTTTGACCTTGTACACCCATTTACAGCCAATAGGCTTCTTACCACTTGGTAAATCAACAACTTCCCATGTCTTGTTAGAATCTAAGGCAGAGATTTCTTTTTCCATGGCTTGAACCCAATTAGGATCTTTAGCAGTTGCAGCATAGGAATTAGGCTCAACCAGAGATGATACTTGGGTAATGAGAGCATGGTGTGAGGTAGATAAGGAGGAGAACTGAACAAGGTTACACCAATGTGTGGATAAATTAACAGAAGAGGTATTAGGGAGAGTGAAGGTGTAATCATGTAAGTGAGCATGAAGTTTTGTGGGTCTAGTAGATCTTCTTGGAGGAGAAGGTGGTGTAGTGTGAATGACAGAAGTAGAAACATCAGGAGATGGAAGAGAAAGAGAAGAGGAGGAAGAATTATGAGAAGATGTAGTAATAGTGATATCATCATCAGTAGAAATAGGTATGGACTGATCAGGTCTAGTATGATGAAAAACAGATGTAGAAACATCAGGAACATCATCATAAGAAAAAATAGAGGGAGTAGTGTTAGCAGGTAGGAAGAAAGGTGTGTAGGGAGTGTGAGAGGAGGAAAAATGAAAAGGAAAGTGATGTTCATGAAATATAACATCTCTTGAAATGATGATTCTTTTGGTATGAAGATGTAATAACTTGTAGGCTTTTTGATGTGGAGGATAACCAAGAAACATGTAAGGTTCAGATCTGGGTTCAAATTTGGTTCTGCCTTGTTTGATAGTAGAGACAAAACAAAGGCAACCGAAGACTTTGAGATGGGCAAGAGAAGGTGAAGTATTGTGGAGTTTTTCATAAGGTGAGATATGTTTATGAACTTTGAGAGGAAGCCTGTTAATCAAATGCACAACACACAAAATACATTCTCCCCAATAGGCAGCAGGAACATTGGATTGGAAGAATAGAGCCCTAGCAACCTCCAAGAGGTGCCTATGTTTCCTCTCAACCACTCCATTTTGTTGTGGAGTTTCTGTGCAACTTTTCTGATGTATAACTCCTTTATGTAACATGAATTGTAGCAGCTTCCCCTCACACAACTCCTTTGCATTGTCGGATCTCACACATTCAATTAAACAATGAAATTGAGTGTTAACATATGCAAAGAAATTTTCCATAATCTGGACAACATCAGATTTATGTTTAAGTAAAAACACCCAAGTATGCCTAGAATAGTCATCTACAATTGTGACAAAGAACTTGCAATTATTATAAGTAGAAGTGTTATAGGGACCCCACAAGTCAACATGAATCAATTGAAAAGGTTTGACAGATTTTATTGAACTTTGTGAAAAAGGTAGTCTTGTTTGCCTAGCAGCAGGGCAAACTTGACAGATACAAGAACTAATATCATCTAGGTTTAGACTAGGTTGAGCATATTTCATAGAGTGAAATGGTAAATGACCTAGCCTCAAATGCCATAATTTGGCTTGATCTATACATTTATTGACAGAAATATTAACAGAAGCAGAAGCAAATGACTGATGTTATTTGCAGCAGCTAATGAAGACTTGGAGAAGTTGGTGCAATATAATCCATGCTTCAGGTTACCAAGAACCAGAGGCTGGGTCAAAGTAGGTGCCTGGATAACACAGGAATTAGATGTAAAATTGACTGAACAATTCATGTCTTGGCAAAGTTTAGGAATAGAGATCAAATTAAATTGGAAGTGGGGAACATGTAACACATCTTGCAAGATAATGTCAGAATTGAGATTAACTGTTCCTTTATGTGCAATGGCTACTTTTCTTCCATCAGGTATGGTTATAGTGTCATCATGATCAGTAATTTGTCTGAAATTAACAAATAAGTTCAGATCACAACAGATGTGATCTGTTGCACCACTGTCTAATACCCAAGAAACACCTATATTGGACATAAAACAAAGTTTACTTGCCATGAAAGCAGCTCCATGTGTGGCAGGTGGCTCTCCAGTTGTTATTGACACATCATCACATTGTTGCTTGTTAAGTAATGACATAAGTTGGTTATCTTGCTCAACAGTCATTGTCTTGGTTTCGGGCATCGACTAGTATAAGACTCTTACGGTGCATTTTGAACCATATTAGCGAGACCTTTTGTCTCTATTTCCACTCAGATGAGGAGGCAACCCATGGAGTTTATAACATCTTTCAATACCATGCCCAGGATTCTTACAATAATCACAAAACCATGTAGAAGACCTTTTGTTTCCAGCCAATGATTGTGATTGTTTAGGAGAAGAATATGATGATTTGCTCTTATCAAATCTCTCAGAATACTTCTTTCTATCATAAGCAGCAAAGGCCATAGCATCATGTTGAGTAACAATTCCACTTTTTCCTGGTGTCTTTCTTCTTGAACTAAAAGTACGTAGCGGTGCTCAAGTTTGGCAAAGGCCGCATCATAAGGATGTTTGTTCTAGCTTGGATGTAATCATCATTAAGCTTCATTAGAAACAACATTAGCCTTTGTTCTTGTTGTGTTTTCAGCATCCTTTTAGTCAATGTGCAGGTGCAATTTGCACCACATGTGCAAACAGGCAATGGATCTAGATCATCTAACTCGTCCCATAATGCCTTGATAGCAGAAAAGAATGAAGACACAAACATCTTCCCTTGCTGCATTTCAGAAATTTTTTTGTTGTAAAGAAAATAACTGCGCTCCAGAAGCTTGGCCAAACCTTTCCTCAAGATCTAGCCACATATCTCTAGCTTTCTTGTAATACCACACACTTTTGGCAATTTGTTTCTCCAAGGAAAACAATAACCAACCAGTCACCAAATCGTTACACCTATGCCAAGCTTTATAGTTTGCATTAGTCACACCAGGTTCTTCTAAAGAGCCATCTACAAAGCACAACTTGTTTCTAGAAGATAAAACAAGCATAATAGAGCGCTTCCAATCGCCATAATTGTTTCCAGCAAACAACTCATTCACTAGCTTAGTATTAGAAGTATTTGAAGGATGAATATAATACACGCTACCTAGAACAGTTGTAGGTTCAGGTGTAGATGTTGAATTTTCAGCCATATTTTTCAAGAAAACGTCTCCAATTCCTCAAATCAAAAAAAACTTCAACCTCAAAGATATCAACACAACCTCAAATCAAGAAATCTTCAACCTCAATACGAAGATATCAACAACAACCTCAAATCAAGAAATCTTCAACCTCAATTGGAAGATATCAACAACAATACACGACAAGAATTCAATAATTCTTCAACAAAAACAATATTACAACAGCAGTTTAATCAAGAATCATCAAAATTTCACAACAAAATCACAATTCATCAAACAATCACCAATTCTCCAGATTTGAGAATCTCAACAACAAATTTCTTCAGCATCACGACAACAATTGAAGAAATTAACAATCATACAATCACAATCGACTCAGATTTTTCTAACGAATTGTAGCTTTCAATTCCATACTACTGAATTTTTACCGAAGAGAAAAAAAAACTGATTTCAGCGAAGAAAACGAAGAAAAAGAAGAAATGAATGAAAAAACCTGATTTCAGGTACGAAATGTTGAAAAAATTTGCGGAATGTAGCTCTGATACCATGTTATCAATCATAGATTGTAAACAAAAAAGGAATAAATTCCATAGTATAGAGAGAATAGAGAGAAGAATGTAAAGTGTTTGTTATTATTTCTGAATAAATCATATGTAAGAGAATACAAAGCTATTTATATCTAAGCTGTAATACAAGAGGAGATATCTTGCACGTGCTTGTAATAACATGTGTTGTTATAACAGATCAGTTTTGTCCAGCTGGATTAGATGTGAGCTTAGGTGTAGCATGAGCAGCAGGTGTAGTATTCTCATTATGTTAGGAATTCTAAAGTTAATAGGATTCAATGATTCATGTACGTTTTGGAAAATGTACTTAATTGTTTCCTAATTGGCATATGATCGATTAACGAGTTTAAGCAAATTAATTTATATAAGTTTGTTGATTTCTAATCAAAGCTAAATAAGCCGTTTTCTCCAATTCTGGTCTCTAAAACTTAACATGATACTTCCCTAAACATAAAAGAATCCTATAAGGTTGTATACATTTGTTGATTTTATTCAAAGTTGAGCCATTTTCTCCTGTTCTCACTAAAACTTAACATGATACTCTCCTAAACTTAACATGATAACTCCCAAAATTTCATGTCACTTGCAATTTGCATGTGTTGTCCCTACTTGTTTAGCAGTCATTTTATATATGGGTTATGCTATATGTAACCCTAAAGGCTGCATATAAGACATAAATACATTGCTTAAAATGATAATTAGTTGTAAATTTATGGGAAAAGTTTGCTTTAATCCATGTAATAAATGATCAGTTAATGCTTGTTTTTTTTTTCCATTTTTAACTTCTTATATACAGCACTTAGGGCTGCATTTAGCTTTTCCCTTTATATATATAGAAAAGCAAATGCCTTACATCTCCTAATTACTTTACATGTTCAGGTAACTTTTGGGTTAGGCGTTTTCAAGATGCCTGGGAATCATGCTCACATAAAAAAGCTTTAGCATTTACTATTTTCACGGTGGTCTGGAATTATTCTTCGGTAGTTGCTCGTGCTTGGGCAGGTAAGGCCTCATGATTCTTCTCTTTGTTCTCCTAAAAATATGGCCTATGAATATGAGTCAATTAAGAGGATTATTAGGTATGTGTAAGGTGTACTCCCTCTAATTTTTAGGGGCTTACTAAATACCGCCCGTATTTACTTGAAATCGTCCGTATTTTTTTTAAAATACTCCTAAACTACCCCCTACAAATACTACCCCATACCCCCCACACTCTCTCACTCTAACACTCTCTCACTCTCTCACCTCTCACTCTCACTCTCACTCCTCACTCCCACCATAGCCACCACCACCAAAGCCACCACCACCCCCAAAGCTACCACCACCACCACCATCGCCACCACCACCACACGGCAACCACCACCACCAGGCGAGGAAGACCGTACCGGCGACCACCACAGCGAGGACGAAGAAGACAAAGACATAAATAAACACAGATATTATTTTTAATTCAAACAGAAATTATTAATAAATAAATTAGGAACAAATATAAATTATTTTAAATAAACATAAATATATAATTATTAAAAAACATAAATTACTACAAACATAAACAAAACATAAATTTAAAAAAAAGAAAAAAAAAAAAAAAAACCCAAACTCCCCCCCCCAACCCCTCGCCGGAAAACACAAGGCTAAAAAAGAATTTTTTTTTTTTCCGAAAATGCGGGGCAACGGATAGGAAATCCGTTACCACCGCACTCCGGTAACGGATACGAAATCCGTTACCACCACAGAGGTAACGGATCAGATCTACGTTACCTCTGCGGTGGTACCGGAAAAGTGATCCGTTACCAGGGTAACGTATCAAAAATCCGGTGCTTCCACAGAGGCAACGGATTTTTTGTCCGTTGGCTCTGTGGAAGCAACGGGTTTTGCATCCGTTTCTTCCACTGGGGTAACGGATTTTCGATCCGTTACCCTGCTCCGGTGGCCAAAAAAAATTTCCGGCGACTTAAAAAAAAAAATTTCAACTTACCACATTTCGTTCCGGCGGCGTTGACGGTCCTTCATCGGACATTTTCGGTACTCCTCACTTGCTTCGGTGGTGCTCCGGTGGTGGTGCTCCGGTGGTGGGTGGTGGTCGGCCGGCGGTGGTGTTCGGAAGGTGGTGGTGGTGTTAGTGCTTGATGGTAGAGAGAGAGAGAGAGCTTAAGTTTGGTGAGAGTGGAGAAGGTAAAGTGAGGTGAAAGGGGGAGGGGCATGGGGGGTATATAATGAAAAAAATACGGACGATTTCAAGTAAATACGGACGGTAAATAGCGATTCGGAATTTTTATTAGTTTATCAACTTCTTTAGAGGTATAATGTTATGGGATATAGGCACGTGGATCATAGTAGGAGCTAGAAAGTATTGATTTATTGATATATTGTATTGAAGTTAATATTGTGGGCAAAGAAAAGTAAAGTGAGAATATAAATATAATAATAAACAATTAGTGGGACCATTTCAAAAACGAAAAAAGAGAAAAAGTGGGTAAACTAATAAAAGACAACCGAAAAAGAAAAATGGATAAACTAATGAAAACCAGAGGGAATGCTTCTCTTTGAAATATGGACTAAAAACGCTAATTTGGAGATATGAGTTTGTACATGCCAAAGATTGACAGGTTGAATATGACTTGATGCAGCGTTCATATTGTTTGTGGCTTTTCGATATTATCAACAATCTTTGACCACTGATGATTTTGTTGAGGTCAAAGAACAAACTAGATTACACAATGTGCAGACAAGACGACATTTAGCAAGAGAGCGAGGAAGAGTACCAGCTTCATTAGATCAAAAGAAAGAAAAGAAGAGCTTGTGATCGAAGTAGACTTTGAATATAAGATGTTGTTGGGCTTGCACTTTCTCTGTAACCATATTGTTAGATTTAGGAAAAACTCTTTAGATCTATCACATATATATAGTCGATTAATTCCTAGCTTCACTATTATAGTATTATTACCTACAATGTCATGATCCAATTTTTTTTTAACCTGTAAATGTGTTCCACTAATCATAAAGTACTCGTTACATATTCATTTTATTTTAGCAAACATGATTTGCCTCTACTTTTACATTTTTAGTATGTGAGCACTTAATACCCATGTAGACTTTTGTAACTGTCTTAGGTCTGAAACTATAATTAACCATCACTTCATCAGCATGTTAATTAAATTATTTGAATGTATAGAAGGAAGAATCTATTGTAGAATTATGTTTATGAAAGAGAAAAATGAATTTGAACTGAGCTAAGTGATACAAGCTGGTATATATAGACCAGTGAAGCTTAAAACTAACAGAACTAACAACTAACTACCTAACTAAACCTCTAACAACTTTATTTATAGCTGGCATTTAACTAAAATATTACAATATTAATATAACTTATACACCCCTTTCAAGCTGGACTTGGGGAGCAAGACCAAGCTTGGAACAAAGAATGTGATGTTTAGAAGATGGCAAAGACTTTGTAAGAATGTCAGCAAGCTGTTCTGCACTAGAAACATGTGCAGTAGTGAGAAATCCTGTAGCTACTTGCTCTCTAACATAATGCATATCCCTTTTCAAATGTTTTGTCTTCTCATAAAACATAGGGTTATGAGCAAGATGTTCTGCAGAAGTATTATCACAGTTGAGAACAATAGGCAGCTGTATCTGAATTTGTAAATCTTCAAGCAATCCATGAATCCATACTAAATCACTGGTTGTATTGGACATGCTCCTGTACTCAGCTTCAGTTGAGGACTTGCTAACTGTAGTTTGCTTCTTAGTTTTCCATGAAACCAGATTTGATCCAAGAAAAACTGCATATGCACTTAAGGATCTGCTACTAAATTGACAACTACTCCAGTCAGAATCACTATAAGCTAGAGGTGATCATTTGCGGGCTTGGGCGGGTTGCGGGCCGGGCCTAACCAAAAAAATTTGTCCAACGAGCCTAATATGTCTAGTCCAAGCCCTTTTATGCGGGCTTAACTACTTGTCCATGACCCGCCCTAATAAACGGGCGGATTTGCCCGCGGGCCTAACGGGCCTATTAATACTTTTATTTTTTCCAAATACTCTAGTTAATTTCCTTTAATATTTATAGATTAAAACATAATTTTGGTTAAAATAGAAAAAAAGTTGATAATCACAACGTAAGATAAAGAGAAAGTTAAAAATATTCGTAACAAAAATGTTAGAGGACGACAAATTATTAAGAAATTAAGTCAGTAAAGGTAAGAATAAAGACAATTATGTGTTACCAAAGCTATATTCGTGCAAATAAACTATATATTCCAAAAGATAAATCAACACTAAATTAGTTAGATAAAAAATTATACTTCATAGAGAATAGATATTATGATAAACGGGCCGGGCGGGCTTGCCCGCGGTATATTTGAGGTTGCCCATATCCGCCCATTAATATTAGCGGGCCGGGCTTGGGCCGCCCATTTAGAAATTTTTTTCAAAGTTTGTTGTCGAAGTCCGTAACTTTAGCGGGCCGGGTTGGGCGGGCTTAGTGGGACGTCCCGTCCGTGAACAGCTCTACTATAAGCTTAGCTTGAACATTGAGATCAGTATCTTGTTTATAGTGTAATCCAAAATCCAAAGTACCTTTTAAGTACTTAACTATATGTATAGCAGCTTTCAAATGTGGTGCTCTTGGTGTGTGCTTAAGTGGCTTAAGTGCTTAACTGCATAAGACAGATCAGATCTAGTGATGCCAAGATATAACAATCTTCCAACCAATCTTCTATACACATCTGGCTCTGTCAATAATTCACCCTCTTCTGTTGTTAACTTGAGACCAGTAGACAGCTTATGTCTTTGATATATTTCTTCTGAGACATAAAAGTTCTAGATGAATTTCTTGTAATTTCAACTCCTAGGAAATAGTTCAAATCTCCTAGGTCTTTGATAGTGAAAGCTAAATCAAGTGCTTTCTTTACATCTTGTATTTGAAGTAGAGATGTTCCTGTCACCATCATATCATCCACATATACCAATATCACCAAGAATTCACCTTCATAAAGAATAATCCTGCTTGGACTGTAGAAAACCAATTGAAAGCAGAAACCTTGTAAGTTCTTTATTCCACTGTCTAGAAGCCTATTTTAAGCCATAAATTGACTTCTTTAGTCTACAAACTTGACCATCTTGTGCTCTCGTATAACCAGCCAGGAGGAAGCATATAGACCTCTTCATCTAAGAACCCATGCAAGAAAGCATTATTTACATCTAATTGGCATAAAGGCCACTTTCTGACTGTTGCCAAGGCAATGACAACCCTCACTATTGCTAGCTTAGCAACTGGAGAAAAAGTTTGAGTGAAATCCTGCCCTTCAACTTGTTGATATCCAATAGCAACAAGCCTTGCTTTATGTCTTTCAATGCTCCCATCAGGTCTAAGTTTAGTCTTATAAACCCATTTTGAGCCTATTGCTTTCTTGTCTTTAGGCAAATGAGTTAAGTCCCATGTTTCATTAGATTCAAGAGCTTAAATCTCTTTGTCCATTGCAGCAACCCAATTAGGATCCTTTTTAGCCTGATTCTAATACTTAGGCTCAATAATCTGACATGAATTCACAGCAAAAGAATGTGATTCTGAAGAAGAAACTGAAGCATTTTTGTGAGGAATCTATGTGTTAACACAATTCTGTAATTTTGTGGAAGGAATAACAATTCTACTACTGTGTCTGAGAACTGGAATAGAAGGTTGATTGATTATAGGACTAGAAATAGGTTTGTTATAAGAAGGAATAGAAGAATCAGAAGAAGACACATGAGTATTATCATGATGACGAGTAGGAGATAAAGATAGAAGAGTATTTTGTGAATGTTCTGTGGAGTTTGTGGATAAAGAATTAGGAATAGAAAATGTATTTGCAGGAATATGTTCAATAGAATCTTGCTCTGTATGAAAAGATACAAGATTAGGAGAATATGTGATTTTGATAGTTTCAGGAGTATGACATGGAAATGATTTTTCAAAGAAAATCACATCTCTTGAAACAAAGGTAGTGTGTGTAACAAGATAATATAGCTTATAAGCCTTTTGTCCAGGAGGGTATCCTATAAAGATACACTTCCTTGACCTTGAATCAAATTTATCTCTTTTTATATTCATGTTATAAGTATAACATAAGCATCCAAAATTCCTTAAACCACTGTAATCAGGAATTTTCTCAAATAACACTTCATATGGTGTCTTCCAAGAAAGAATCTGAGTAGGCAATCTATTGACTAGAAAAGTAGCAGTCAATATACATTCACCCCAAAACTTTTTAGGTAAATTGGCTTGAAATCTTAGAGCTCTAGATATTTCAAGAAGGTACCTATGTTTCCTCTCAACACGACCATTTTGTTGAGGAACATATGGGACACTCTTTTGCATTAAAATACCTCTAGATTTAAACAGATTCAAGCATTGTTCTTTAACAATCTCAGTCCCATTGTATGATCTCACAGTTTTCACCAACTTTGCAAACTGTGTTTCAACCATTTTAAAAAACTAGTAATAGTAGCAGCAACTTGAAGCTTATTGTGTAATAAAAAAGTCCAAGTTGCTCTGCTATGATCATCTACTACTGTTAAAAAATAGCTAGCACCATTCAAAGCATGAACCTTATAGGGCCCCTATAGATCAATATGCACCATCTCAAAACATTGTGTTGCTCTATTTTAGCTAATGTTGAAAGGTAATTTGTGTTGCTTTGAATGCAAACAAATTGAACAATTATATTCATGAAGATCTTTACATTCATATCCAGGAATATGCTTCATTTTTTACAAAGACAAGTGACCAAGTCTTGTATGCAAAAGTTGCAAATCATGACTAACAGACTTTGCATTATTCCTTCCTACTGAAGTTTTATTTGGCAACATACCAGAATGAGAAATGACATCCACACTCACAGTATGACATGCTGAAGATGTATCCTTATTTATACCACAAACATGACTGTAAAAGTAGTATAATCCTCCTTCTTTCTTACCAGTTCCAACAACCTGCTTCTTATAGGGGTCCAGAAAATAACAATCATCTAATGTGAACTGAACTATGATACCAGCCTTATCTACTAACTTACTAACATATAGTAAGTTATGTTTAAAGCCATTCACCAATAACACACCATGTATAACCAAGTGATCAGTCAACATAACACTTCCTATCATGTTAACAGTTCTATATGTACCATCAGGTAAGCCTACTTTGATTTCTTTGTTTAACCATTTTTTGTCAATCAGTAGTCTTTCATCAAACACCATGTGATCACATGCACCAGAATCAACAATCCAGGTACAATTAAGATAAGGCTTTAAACTATTTGAACAATATGCATTACCTGCAAAGCTTGCAAAAGAGTTGTTGTAATCAGTAGATCCAACATCTTTGCCTTTCATCATCTTCATAACTTCTTGGCAAATTGAACTTAACACATCAGAATTCACCTGATTTCCAGATTTACCACCCAGATTATCTTCAAATTCAAGAGGAGAATCAGCAAGACCAGCAGCTTGACTAGCATCAGTATCAGTGTAAACATTGGCAGCAAATCTTCTTCCAGCATTACTACCTCCACTAACACCTCTTGCTGATTTTATTGCATTATACCAATATGGATATCCAATTATCTTGAAATATTGATCCATAGTATGTCCTTTGCCTTTTACAGTGATCACACTTTTTGTCAAATTTTTCTTTCTTCTAGTCTTTTTTCCTTGATTCTTCTGTACTCCAGCTCCTGTAACTCCTTGATAAAACCTCTGAGCAGCCATAACACTACTCTCACCAAGTTCCATAACTCCATAAATTTCTTTTTGCTTTTCAATCTGTTGAGCAATAGAAAATGCTCTATTGATTGTAGGCAAAGGCTCCATTGACAGAATGTTAGTAATTGTACTGTCAAATCCAGTGTTCAAGCCTAGCAAAAATTGCATAAGCTTATCCTCAGCTTCAAGATCATTAAGTTTCTTGAGAAAGAAACATGTGCATTGACTAAGTGCACCACAACTGCAGGTAGGCAAAGATCTCAAAGACTTAAGTTCATCCCACAATTTCTTAATCTTTCCATAATATGCAATTATGGTGAGATTTTCTTGTCTTAATCCATCAATCTTTTTCTTCAATTGATAGATTAGTGGACCATTAGACTGTCCAAATCTTTCATTCAACTCTTGCCACAATTTAGCAGAATTAGTCACATAAGCAAAATCATCTGCTATATTTGGAGTTATAGAGCTAAGTATCCAACTCATCACCATGTAATCAGCTCTAGTCTATTTCTGATAATCTTTATCATTAACCTCAGGTTTAGGTAAGAATCCGGTAATGAATTCTTCCTTGTTCTTTGTAATAAGAGCACGTTTAACATTCATACTCCATCGATTGAAATTTGTACAAGAAAATGGAGCAGAAACAAGAGATGAAGTCGGATTATCGGAATTTGCAATAAAGAGAGATCTAGATTACCTCCATTGATTTCATTATGTGATGAATTGTTCGTCATATTCGGACCAACATTTGAATCAGCTTTAGCCATAAGAACAGCTTCAAACTTTGAAGAATTCAAATAATTTAAGGAAGAATTTGATGAATTCGAAGAATATTGAATACTCAAAAGAGAATCAGATTAGATCAAGAAATTACAGAAGAATTCTGATCAATTAGAAAAATTTGATCAAGAATTTGCAGAACAATTTCGATCAATCAAACAATTCTTAATGAATTGAATCAAGAAATGAAAATCGCAAAAAAAACCTCAATCTCTTCGTGAGATTCTTGGTCTGATACCATATAGAAGGAAGAATCTATTGTAGAATTGTGTTTATCAAAGAGAAAAATGAATTAAAACTGAGCTAAGTGATACAAGCTGGTATATATAGACCAGTGAAGCTTAAAACTAATAGAACTAACAACTAACTACCTAACTAAACCTCTAACAACTTTATTTACAGCTGGCATTTAACTAAAATATTACAATATAACTTATAGAATGCAATGTAATCACTGTGGAACCTTAGCTTGAATCTTCTCAAATAAGTTACTTATACGCTAATAATAAGAAACTTTTTGTATAAGGTGAGATATTAGCTTGAATCTTCTCAAATAGCTAATATTACGAAAGATATCAAGCTTCTACTCGATAGTTGGTAACTCACGCACATCTTCAGAGAAGCAAATCAAGCTATTGATTGGATAGCTAATGTTGGTCATTTAGGGCTCGTTCGTTATCGTTTTCTGTAACCTGTTTTCAGCTTTTTTGGAAACCAAAAACAAAATTATGGAAACCACAAAAGTAGTTTTTAGTTTTAATTTCCATTGTTAGTTTTTAAAAATTGACATGTTGAGTTTGAATGTGACTAATTTTAAGTTTATTATACTCCTTATATCACATGACTTTTATATTCATAAAGCCAAAAACTGAAAATTGACAGTAATACCGAACGGGCCCTTATTAACTATTTCTTTGTTTTTATACCTCGTACTAATGTTTCACGTTCTTCTATCCTTGTAAGTGCGTTCAACGTTCTCTTCAAACGAATGGTCTCCTAATGTTATTTTTCTTACCTTACTAGATTCAAATGCACGCAATGAGTGCTTCAAGTTATAAATAACGTACATAATAACATCATATTGTAATATATATTTTACTCCATTCGTCCAAAATATAGTTCTTGATTCTTTTTTGCACAGTGTCCAAGACGTACATTTGACCTATGATATCTTCGATTTCGTATTAGTAAAAAAAATATAAAAAGTTAATATTATGAATGTACACATTGAGGCAAATCTATCAAGACCCATATGTAGGGGTGTGCAAAGGGTAGGTCGGACCGGACCGAGGATTCGGTCCGGTCCGACGAAATTCAGGATTCCAGGTTTCCGGTCCGGTCCAGTCCAAACCAGGAAAATTCCATCCCCAATGAACCCCAGCAGTAGTGAAATCAGTTTCAAAAATTTCATCCCCACTAGATTCAACATCATCTAGGCATTCAAAATCATCATCACTCTCATCCTCACTGGACTCTTCACTCAATTGAGGTTGGCTTTCATTGTGCTTCCCCCTCCCACTGATATTCCTTACACCAGATTTCCCCATAAGCCTTGGGATTCCAAAAAATGTAATTGCAGTACTCTTTGGTATCCTAAACCCAGCAGGTCTAGTCCTAGAAGGAACTTTTTTCTTCCCCTAATGTGAAGGTGGTTGGGATGTCTACCCTTCTTGGCTTGCACCAGGTGGTGGTGAGGGGGGTTGTGTTGAGTAGTGTGGTGATGAGGGAGTCTATGTTGATTGAGGTTGTGTTGAGGGGGGTTGTGTTGAGTAATGTGGTGAGTGAGTTAGTGAGTCAAGTGGTGGTGATTTAGTTGGAGGCTAGCTGCTGGAGGTGAGGGATGTTGTTGTGGTTGTGAGGGTGTGGCAGGTGGAGGTGAAGGAGGTGGTGGTGAGGGGTTAGGTGGTGTGGCAGGTGGTGGTGAGGGGTGTGGAGAAGCAGGTGATGTGGCAAGTGGTGGTGGAGGTTGGTAATTATGTTGGTCTTGTGATGGTGGGGGTTGTGAATCCCCTGGAAAAACCTCAGCATGTTCTTGTGAGGAGTAAACTCTCATGTACTCACACACAACCTCAGGTTGCTTTGCATCCCTAACTAGGACCTCCATAGCCATTAGGAGCCTCCTCAATTCCTTCTTCCCTTTCCTCCTCCTCCTATTTTCTCAATCTCTCTTCCTCTTCATCATGTCTCTTCAGTTCCTCCTCCCTCTCCTTCCTTAATCTCTCATCAAAAAGCCTCCTCTGTTTAAGGACCTCCCTCGGAGCTTGTTCTTTCAATGCTAAATATGACCTAAACACAACCCCAGGACTGTCTGTTTCCTCAAACCACAATCCTATAGTGTCACTAATACCCAGATAAAGAACCCACAACTTTGTCAAGTCCAGGTCAGATTCAAGCTCTGTTTTCCTATTAGTCCTAGGCCCTCTGAATAACAACCTAAATGCTTTGGGTAAGTAGACATTTTGTTTCTCAGACTCGGTGACTATATCCTCAAACAACCCAATCAAATGACACGAGTCAGTGTCACTAACCCTAACATCAAAATCATGAGAACCATAGTGTAATAACAACCAAACAGCTCCCATCTTAAGACATGCACATACAATCACAGAACAAAAAAATCTAAATTTAGCAAATTTCACAAATCAAAGCATATCAAACAAACACACAAACCCAAAAATTACCCTAAACATAAGGCGAACCAAGTTTAACTAACCTGATTTCAAATTTTGTTTAAAATTTTGAACAGCAACGATTGTGTCTTCGAGTTGAGTAGTGGAAGATGAAGCCCTCAGGAACTTCGTTGAATTCCAAAATTTCTAGGGTTTTTTTTTCGCAATTTTGGGTGAAGAATGTTCAGTAGAGAAGAAGATGAAGGGACCTAATTTTTTCTTCTCTCATAAACTGCAAGAGGACGTGGTGTACAGGAACTGACAAAATGCCGCCAAAATACTTAATACTAAATAGGGGCAAACTTGTTAATAAAGGAAAACGGCGAGTTAACGTCCGTTAAAAAAGGGTAGGTGGTGAACAGTTTGGAAAAAATAGGGTATATGGTGAATACCTGAAACATTGAGGGTATATGATGAATTTCGTGATTTGTCGGGGTATATGGTGAAAAGACCGAAAAAAAATAGTTTAAAGGTTAAAAAAAAAAATTCAAAGTTATAAAGTTAAATACTTACTCTTTATTAACTTTTTAGATTATTGTTGTTAAAATTATTAAATTTTAATATATCTAATTTATAAATGTGTATAAATAAAAATAAAAAAGTTTTAAAAAAAAGCAGATTCCGGTCCAGCAGGTCCAAAACCAAACCGGACTGGAAAAATTCTCGTCCGGTCCGGTCCCGGTCCAACAAAATTTCAGATTTCGGTCCGGTCCTGGCCCAGTGCACACCCCTACGGCATATGAGTGTTTTTTTTGTATACATTAATGAGACTATTTGGTCAAAGATTTTAAAGTTTGACTCCCAAAATAGAAACGGGAATATATTTTGGGACGAATGGAGTAAAAAATAAAGGGCATTTAAAGTATATCAAGTGGCAACAAATTTCTCAAAAGTTGTCTTATATGTTAGACTAGCCCAGCTTATATGCACGCGATGCGTGCGTAAACATATAGAAGATTAAATCAATTGCTAATTACATCTAATAATTTAGGTTTTTTTATATATATTTTTAATCAGTTTATCCCACTAAATTAGGGAATTTTAAAATTTTCCAAAAATTTAGTTGAGAGGATGTAACTGACTATGTTGTAAATAAACGCGGTTTTATTTTTGTTTTACCTTTTTTATCTTTTTATTTTTTTAATTAATTAGCAAGTTACGTTACACCCTTTTTTTCTTCTTTTTTTTCTATTTTTTGGTGGTCCATCCATGTTGCCATATATAATAGAGATTATTTAAAAAAAAAGGAAAAATGGATTAGAATGCCCTCAACTTTGGCCCGTCCGCTATTAATACCCCCAACTTTGAGTTATTTTAAAATACCCCCAACTATTGGGGAGGTCCGCCAAAAATGCACCCAGATGACCTGTAACCTGTTAGCAAGGTATTTTTATTATTTCTCTTTTATTTCCTCTATTAGCTTTTGTAAACTAAAATTCCCAACCCCCACCCCCCTCCTCTGCTCATACCACCCCCACCAACCACCCACTACCACCCTCCCTCACCCCACTACCACCCTTCCTACACCCCAAGCCCCCTCCCCTAACCCCCCGTCGAAACCCCCCTCCCCTAACCCCCGTCGAACCCCCTCCTCTTCTCCGGCACTCCAGCGCCCTCCTCCCCTCTCTCTCTTGGACGCTCCTTCTTCTATATTCGCAGTTATAATCCCCACCTGCCGTTTTCTCTCTCCTCCTTTTGAACTTAAACTTCCATCCATCCATGGCTTCTTCTTCCCAATTCTCCAAAAATGATCTTCTCTCTCCTCCACCATCACCTCAACTTCAACCAATAACAAAATGAAGTAACAACATTGACCGTCAATTGAATAAGAGGTGGATCAAGATCAATAGACCGAATCGACATCTTAGCAATCTCATGAATAGCAGCCTCACTAACCCCAGGTAAATCACTAGTCATATCTTCATAAGCAGCCTTAAAAGCGTGGTGCCAAAACCTCGACAATCTCCTCCGGTGACTATTAGTGTAAACATCCCACATATACTTCACCACTTTTTCTCTCTCCTCCATCTCCTACAATAATCAAAACCCACTGAAATTAACACCAACCCAGATTCAGAAATCGAGGAGAGAGAAAAGGGTACTCACCAAAACATCGAGATCGTCCCTCAAAGGAGTGTCAAGGTCGTCGGAAAAACGGTTGAGATTACCGGCGGACCACCGGAGAGTGACGGTTCCGGTGAACATGGACCAGAAAGCTAGCGGTAAAATGGCTGCCAATGCCCAGAATTTGTGTAAAACTCCGTATTTTTGGGAGTTATTCTTTTATAAATAAGGAAATATAAAGAATAAAGTTGAAAGTATTTTTAATATTATTTACAAGAAAAAAAAATATAGTTTGGGTAAGCCTACAGTTATAATTTAATTATACAACCTACTTCTTTACCTAAGCATATTATAGTTTGGTCTCGTTTTATTTTTTCAAATAAAATAAGAAATCAGATTTTGAGTTAGAAACAAATCCTATTAAACCTAGGTTTGTCATGCTATAAATAAATAAAAAAAGGAGGAAACAAAACCCTGTTGAAGTAAACCAGCTGTGTTGTATTTTACCCCACAAGATTTTTCTCTCTCCTCTTATTTCTTCCTCCTGCGTTCTTATTTTCTTCTCCCTCCTGCATTACCTTTCCTTCTCCTTCCTCCGAGTCTAGGACTACCACTCGCCGATGGTTCGCGTCTACTAGTGGTTGTGCAGACAGAGGTTGCGGGTGTCGTGCGTAGTGGTTATGAGTTGTGGTTCGCGCGCGAGACAGTGTGTGGTGGTGAGATAATTGTGGGTCGCGTGAGGCTGTGCGTGGTGGTGTTGAGTCGTGGTCGCGCGCAAGGCTGGGCGGTGGTCTGCCGGAGTTCGTGAGTCGCGAGCGCGGTGGTCGTCGCCGGAGCAGAAGTCCGGTATACTCTAATTAAAAAAAAACTCTTTTCTTCTTTAAATTAATTATATAATCTGATTTTGTTATATATATATATATATATATATATATATATATATATATATATATATATATATATATCTTTGGATGATTTGTTGTTATAAATAAAGTATAGAACGAGTAAAAGAAATCAGATTTACAATTATATTTTTAGTTCTTATGATAACCCTATTTCTCAAATCTGATTTTATTATACTTGTGTATTATACAAAAGTTGGTTTTGTAAATTAAGTATAGTAAAAGTTAAAGGAATCAGATTCTTGAGTATGCTATTAGTTCTTAGGGTGATTTTATTACACTTATGTAAATTTGTGTAAGTTTTAGTATTATAAACCAAGTATAATATAAGTTACCAAAAATCAGATTTGCAAACATATAATTAAAGTCCTAAATATGTTAGTTCAATAAAGTTTATGAAAGAAAAGTTTAACCCACAGGAACGTTTATATTATTATTCGAAACAATAAGTTTTACGTAGTTAGTTAATCTGGTTTTTGTTAATATCATCAAGGATTTAAAACTGAATTACTTTTATTATTCGATTAGGTCCTAATTTCATAAGCGGAACGTTTTAAGTAATCAGCAAAGATTCTCCGTTACAAGGTACGTACGCGTACTAGTTCAATTCAGTTTGATATATTAGTATCATGTTTAGGTTATGATTGTTATATTGGAACCTAGAATCATGTTAGGGAACTGTTGTTGATTATGGTTGATGAGATTGTTTGGTAACATGAAATCAATTGGAAATCTGTATGTATTTCTTTGTTGTATGACTTGTGAAATAGAATAAATTGTTATTGGAATGCGTAATTCTATTGTATCACAAGCATGAAATGAGATGTTGGATTGAAATGCTATGATTAGTAAGTGTAGCAAAGGATTTATAAGAGGTTGCCTAAACTAAAGGATTTTATATGATGTTATAGAAATCATATGCTTAACGTTGTATGAATGAGTATCGCTAAAAAGGATTGTTGGCAATAAACTTGTAGTCGGATTCCCTACAAGTAATGAACAATGGGGGGAGTGTGAGACTTGTTCTACACTCCTACGCAGGCCTACTGTGACGACAGTAGTGTCCTTATAAATTTTGATAACTCAAGTAGGCGGAAGGTTCCGTACGATCTTGGGGATATGCATACTAAGGTGATGGATGTGGAACGAAACGAAACCATATTTACATTCCATCTAATAGACTAAGTTGTCTATTAAGGATTAAGTAGCCCGTATGATTCTAGAAAGATGACGGTGCCCGTTCGATGCCAATTAAACTATAAACATGAATTGTAGTATTCTTGTAGTATCATGTCTAGGAATGATTATTATTATTCTGTTTATGATTGATGTATTTTTTAACTGATTATGTACGTACTCAGCGTAGCTGATTGTTTGTTATTTGTGATGTTTGTTGACCTGTGATGAACCATTGACATTTCAATGGGGAGCAGATTAGATATGTTGATGATGCTGCATGAGTTTGGCATACGGGGGGATATTTTCTGGTTTATGAACTCTTAAGTGTTTTTGTTGAACTTATAGAATAATTAGTGTTCATAGTTAATGGGTTGAATAAAAGGGGTCCTTGGTGATTCCCGAGTTGTTGTTTAACGTAAACATTTTATTTCCGCTGCAATGTAGTTTTCTTAATAAGGAGTTGTTAACGTTTTGATTTTATTATGCCTTGCGTTTCACCGCGGCGGTAACACTCCCAAAGTCGATGCAACGTAGTTTAGACGTGCATGGTTTTTGTGAATTCTGAGAACCCCAGAGTCAAATCAGAGCCGCAAACGTCATTTAGAGCTGCAAAAAGAGCTAGGTACCAAACTTTTGAGGATGAGTTCATACCCGAGGACTACCACATAGCGTCAAACCTCAGAACTGTAACCTACATTTCCGATGATGATGGGAATAATAGGACATTCATCGCAGTGATTGGGGAAGATAATGCTGAACCTATACTTGACTTAGAAAATGAGCCTGCTGAAGAGGGAGATCCTAATGAGAATGAGCTTGCTGAAGGGGGTCCGATTGAGGAAAATGACCAAGAAGCAGAATAAGAGCCCATAGAAGAAGAACCTTTGGAGAAAGAACCTATGGAGGAAGATGAACCTATAGAGGATGATAAGTCTTCTGAGGACGAAGCTGACATGGAAGAAGGAATAGAAAATCCTAACTCATATGACGAAGCTCGCCATTATAGTCCCTAGTTTCTTTTGATTATATAATTAGGATTAGAATATTAATTTATTCGTTTATTTCAGTTTTAATAAGGCTTGCATGCCAAGTAGCAAATTAGTATTCTTTTATTCCTTTATTTATTCATATTATGTTTTCCTTGGAAACAATAAATTTTACCCTTTTCAATAATAATACAACAGTTTTATTCTTTTATTTGATGTAACGTCTTATTTGAGATGTTTATATTACAAGTTAATAGAGACTTAATGATTGTTCGCAATAAAAATGTGTTATATAAACGTGCCAATGAGTAGTACTTAGATAAATAAACGACTATGTGCATGTCGCTGAAACAACCGTTGTGCATTTTTCAGCGCAGAATGGTTCGTCAAGGCGGCACGCCTGATACCTCTCTGAATGTCGAGCAATCGATTCGTGATCTAGTGCAGATCACAGCTAACCTAGCCCAAGGTCATAACCGGGATGGGGACTTGTCTGAAAAGGTTGCCCGTAGGAACCCACCAGTACTAAATGGGAAAGGGGGACCAGAAGAATTGGAAAACTGGGTTGGGGAGTTTGATAAGCTTCTCTTTACCCTCTCCTGTCCAGATGACAAGACTGTGCCCTTAGCAAGCTATTACCTACAGGGGGATGCCCACTTTTGGTGGACCCAAGCTAAGGACAACCTCCTCAAATAGCCTAACTTTGGGTGGGAAACCTTCAAGAAAGCCCTGAGGGATAAGTATTACCCACCATACCTCAAGAAGCAGAAAGCCCAAGAGTTTATGATGCTAAAACAAGGGAACCTGTCTGTTGAGGAATATTACCGCAAATTCATTGAGTTGATGAGTTTTGCTCCTGAAATTGCCCCTACTGAGGAAGCTATGGAGAAGCTAAGGCCTCACGTTTTAAATTAGGGCTCACCCTTGACCTACAAGGGAGACTGGGGGGAGATACTTTCACCTCGTTGGACCACGTCTTTGGCAAAGCTGCCCACCTATATGCGATAAGGAAACGAGAGGAAGGGGGTAAGCAAGGTGAAAAGCGAAAGGAGAATCCAAACCCCGAAGTTCAAAGGTTTGAAAAGAAACACCATGGGAACCAGAACAATCAAACCTCCCAAAGAAACTTTAGTAAGGGACCCAACAACAACAATACTCAACACAATAACAATAATCGCAACAATAACACCAACAACCGCAGGTCTGAGCGTGTGTATAGGTATAAGAAGTGCCCAAACAACCATCCTGGGAGAGATTGTGAGGGTAATAAGGTGGAGTGTCGTGAATGTGGGAAAATGGGGCATATGGCGTATGAGTGCTACTCAAAGAATAAGGTTAACCCCAATGGTCAAAAGAAAGGGAACTATGGAGACAAGCCTAGGAATGGAAATGGGAATGGTGGAAATGCATACAATGGGTCAGGGAACTCTAATTACTCCAAACCACCAGCTAATGCAAATAATCAGGCACCATCTGGGAACCATGTGACCAACAACAATGATAATAAGGGCAAAGGGAACCTGTATATGATGACGGCTAGTGAAGAGGAAGCTCGTAGAGATGTTGTCACTGGTATTTTCTCTATCAACTCAATTCCTGTTAAAGTATTGTTCGATTCTGGAGCATCTTTGTCTTTTATTGGCCATACAACTGTTAGAACTCTAGCACTTGTTGAGTCCGAGTCAATTTCTATGCCTATAATTATTCTATCTAGGGATACTGTTAATTGTTCTAAGAAATTCCTTAATGTCTCACTGAAAATAGGGGAGGGCTTCTTTCCTTCCGATCTAATAGAGTTTAACTTATCAAATCTAGAAGTCATTTTGGGGATGGATTGGCTTGGGAAGTACAAGGCTAAGATAGACTGTGATGCACAGAAAGTGGAACTGAGAGATCCTTCAGGAAAAAGGGTGTCATATAGGAGAATACCTCGAGAACCTGGGATTAAGGTAATCAATGCCTTGCAACTTAAGGGTTATATAGACAAAGGATGGCCTCTATTTATGTGTTCTGTGAGAAGGGTTGAGGATGATCCATTGAAACTTGAGGATGTGCCTATAGTTAGCGAATTCCAGGATGTTTTTCCTGAAGAAATACCTGTTATGCCGCCAAGGAGAGATGTAGAGTTCACTGTTGACTTAGTACCTGGAACTGGACCTATCTCAAAAGCCCCATACCGAATGGCTCTAGCAGAAATGAACGAGTTGAAAAACCAGTTGGAATAACTACTAGAGAAGGGGTACATTAGACCTAGTATGTCGCCATGAGGAGCCCCTGTCTTATTTGTGAAAAAGAAGGATAGTAGTTTGAGGTTATGTATAGACTACCGTGAGTTGAACAATGTCACTGTGAAAAACAAATATCCATTACCTAGGATAGATGACTTGTTTGACCAACTTCAGGGTGCTGGGATGTTCTCCAAAATAGATTTAAGGTCTGGTTACCATCAGTTGAGGATTGCTGACCAAGATATACCTAAAACTGCCTTCAGGACTAGATATGGACACTATGAGTTTACCGTCATGCCTTTTGGGTTAACCAATGCACCTGCTGTTTTTATGGACCTCATGAATAGGATTTTTCGACCCTATCTCGATAAATCGTAGTCGTGTTCATAGACGATATATTGATCTATTCAGGGAGCAAGGAGGAACATGATGGACATTTAAGGCTTATTTTACAGACACTTAGGGAGAACCAACTGTATGCGAAGTTTTCAAAGTGTGAGTTTTGGTTAGAAAAAGTGTCATTTTTGGGTCATTTCATCTCTAAGGAGGGTGTGTTAGTAGATCCTGCAAAGATAAAAGCTGTGAGTGAATGGCCTACGCCAAAGAATGTCACGGATATAAGGAGTTTCTTGGGTTTAGCCGGTTATTATAGGAGGTTTGTGAAAGACTTTTCGAAGATAACAAAACCCATGACTAACTTAATGAAGAAAGATTGCAAGTTTAACTGGACTGACGATAGTGAGAAAGCCTTTCAAACACTCAAAGAGAGATTAACCTCAGCACTTGTTCTAGCCTTGCCTAACGGGGATGAGGGGTATGATGTCTATAGTGATGCGTCAAAGAATGGGTTGGGTTGTGTTCTTATGCAAAATGGGAAAGTTATAGCTTATGCGTCCCGTCAACTGAAACCATATGAGGTTAATTACCCAACACATGACCTAGAGTTGGCCGCAATTGTCTTTGCCTTAAAAATCTGGAGACATTACCTTTACGGGGTGACTTGTCGAATTTTCACCGATCACAAAAGCCTCAAATACATCTTCACCCAGAAAGACCTTAATATGCGACAGTGCAGGTGGTTAGAGCTCATTAAGGACTATGACTTAGACATTCAATACCATGAGGATAAAGCAAACGTTGTTGCTGATGCATTGAGTCGTAAGTCTAGCCATAGCCTGAACACCTTGGTAGTTGCTTACAAACTTTATGGTTCATGAAGGGGAAGTGGAAAAGTTATTGAGTGCCCTAACCATCCAACCCAACTTCCTAGATGAAATAAGAGAGGGTCAGCCTGGGGATGTGAAACTTGAGCGGGTCAAAGCAAAACTTAAGGAGGGAAAAGCAGAAGGGTTTGAAATCCATGAGGATGGGAGTATACGCTACAAAGGTCGGTGGTGTGTACCGCAAAAATGTGAGGAGTTGAAGCAAAGAATAATGAGTGAAGGTCATAATACGAGCTATTCCGTCCACCCAAGGGGGGATAAGTTATATAAGGACCTCAAAAAGATGTTTAGGTGGCCTGGAATGAAGAGGGCAGTAGCCGAGTTTGTTTCCAAATGTCTGACGTGCCAGAAGGTTAAGAGTGAACACAAGAGACCTCAAGGCAAAATCCAACCTCTGGACATTCCAACATGGAAGTGGGATTCGATATCCATGGACTTCGTCGTAGCCTTACCTAGGAGTCGGGGAGGCAATAACACAATATGGGTGATAGTGGACCGATTGACCAAAACTGCAAGGTTCATACCCATGAAAGACACGTGGAGTATGGAAGCTCTAGCCAAAGCATATGTTAAACAAGTCATTCGACTGCACGGAGTACCCACGAGTATAGTGTCGGATAGGGATTCGCGATTCCTTTCGAATTTTTGGAAAAAGGTCCAGGAAGCATTTGGTAGTGAGCTATTGATGAGTACAGCCTTTCACCCAGCTACAGACGGTCAAACAGAAAGAACCACCCAGACCTTGGAAGACATGTTAAGAGCTTGTGCCTTAGAATACCAGGGATCATGGGAAGACCATTTACACCTCATAAAGTTGTCATACAACAACAATTATCATGCTAGTATCAAAATGGCTCCATTTGAAGCGTTGTATGGGAGAAAGTGTCGCAGTCCTTTGTGCTGGAACGATATTAGTGAGACGGTGGTGTTAGGTCCTGAAATGATTCAAGAGACTGTTGATCAAGTGCGCGTCATTCAAGAGAAGATTAGGGCTACACAGGACAGGCAGAAGTCCTATGCGGATCACAAGCGAAGGGAAGAGAACTATGAAGTGGGTGAAAAAGTGATGCTGAAGGTGTCTCCAATGAAAGGAGTGATGCGATTTGGGAAGAAAGGGAAACTAAGCCCTAAGTTCATAGGACCATATGAGATTTTGGCGAGAGTAGGCAAAGTGGCTATCGCTTAGAATTGCCAAACGAGTTAGAAAGGGTTCACAATGTGTTTCACGTATCCCAACTCCGGAAATACGTACCTGACGAGTCGCGTGTCCTAGAACCTGAAAACGTCGAGTTAGACGAAACCTTGTCCTATGAGGAGAAACCCATCAAAATCCTAGACTACAAGGTGCATAGTACGAAAAATAAGAACGTCAAAATTGTGAAGGTGTTGTGGAGAAACCAGAATACTGAAGAAGCCACATGAGAAGCAGAAGATGCAATGCGTCTGAAGTACCCTGAGCTTTTTCAAGAGGTAGGCGAGTTATGGGGACGTAACTTTTCTTTTAAGGGGGGGAGAATGCGATAGAATTTCGCGCTTCCCCTAAAGTTTGCTTAAGTATATTATTTATGTGTATTATTGCTTATCTGACTTGCGAAAACTAGAAAACACTTGTGAAATATCGGGACTTAGAAGTGCAAAAGATCGTCGTTAAGACTGGCTACCTCAAAGTTTTGAGACGAAACTTCCTTTAAGGGGGGAAGCCTGTAATACTCCGTATTTTTGGGAGTTATTATTTTATAAATAAGGAAATATAAAGAATAAAGTTGAAAGTATTTTTAATATTATTTACTGAAAAAAAATATAGTTTGGGTAAGCCTACAGTTATAATTTAATTATACAACCTACTTCTTTACCTAAGCATATTATAGTTTGGTCTCGTTTTATTTTTCCAAATAAAATAAGAAATCAGATTTTGAGTTAGAAACAAACCCTGTTAAACCTAGGTTTGTCATGCTATAAAAAAAAAAAAAAAAAGGAGGAAACAAAACCCTGTTGAAGTAAGACCAGCCGTGTTGTATTTTACCCCACAAGAGTTTTCTCTCTCCTCTTATTTCTTCCTGCTGCGTTCTTATTTTCTTCTTCCTCCTGCACTACCTTTCCTTCTCCTTCCTCCGCGTCTGGGACTACCACTCGCCTGTGGTTCGCGTCTACTAGCGGTTGTGCAGACAGAGGTTGCGGGTGTCGTGCGTGGTGGTGCTGAGTTGTGGTTCGCGCGCGAGACAGTGTGTGGTGGTGAGATAATTATGGGTTGCGTGAGGTTGTGCGTGGTGGTGTTGAGTCGTCGTCGCGCGCAAGGCTGGGCGGTGGTCTGCCAGAGTTCGTGAGTCGCGCGCGCGGTGGTCGTCGCCGGAGTAAAAGTCCGGTATACTCTAATTAAAAAAAAATCTCTTTTCTTCTTTAAATTAATTATATAATCTGATTTTGTTATGCATATATGCATATATATATATATATATATATATATAATATATATATATATATATATATATATATATATATATATATATATATATATATATATATATATATATCTTTGGATGATTTGTTGTTATAAATAAAGTATAGAACGAGTAAAAGAAATCAGATTTACAATTATATTTTTAGTTCTTATGATAACTCTATTTCTCAAATCTGATTTTATTATACTTGTGTATTATACAAAAGTTGGTTTTGTAAATTAAGTATAGTAAAAGTTAAAGGAATCAGATTCTTGAGTATGCTATTAGTTCTTAGGGTGATTTTATTACACTTATGTAAATTTGTGTAAGTTTTAGTATTATAAACCAAGTATAATATAAGTTACCAAAAATCAGATTTGCAAACATATAATTAAAGTCCTAAATATGTTAGTTCAATAAAGTTTATGAAAGAAAAGTTTAACCCACAGGAACGTTTATATTATTATTCGAAACACTAAGTTTTACATAGTTAGTTAAGCTGGTTTTTGTTAATATCATCAAGGATTTAAAACTGAATTACTTTTATTATTCGATTAGGTCCTAATTTCATAAGCGGAACAGTTTAATTAATCAGCAAAGATTCTCCGTTACAAGGTACGTACGCGTACTAGTTCAGTTTGATATATTAGTATCATGTTTAGGTTATGATTGTTATATTGGAACCTAGAATCATGATAGGGAACTGTTGTTGATTATGGTTGATGAGATTGTTTGGTAACATGAAATCAATTGGAAATCTGTATGTATTTCCTTGTTGTATGACTTGTGAAATAGAATGAATTGTTATTGGAATGCGTAATTCTATTGTATCACAAGCATGAAATGAGATGTTGGATTGAAATGCTATGATTAGTAATTGTAGCAAAGATTTATAAGAGGTTGCCTAAACTAAAGGATTTTATATGATGTTATAGAAATCATATGCTTAACGTTGTATGAATGAGTATCGCTAAAAAGGATTGTTGGCAATAAACTTGTAGTCGGATTCCCTACAAGTAATGAACAATGGGGGGAGTGTGAGACTTGTTCTACACTCCTACACAGGCCTACTGTGACGACAGTAGTGTCCTTATAAATTTTGATAACTCAAGTAGGCGGAAGGTTCCGTACGATCTTGGGGGTATGCATACTAAGGTGATGGATGTGGAAAGGAACGAAACCGTATTTACATTCTATCTAATAGACTAAGTTGTCTATTAAGGATTAAGTAGCCCGTATGATTCTAGAAAGATGACGGTGCCCATTCGATGCCAATTAAACTATAAAAATGAATTGTAGTATTCTTGTAGTATCATGTCTAGGAATGATTATTATTATTCTGTTTATGATTGATGTATTATTTAACTGATTATGTACGTACTCAGCGTAGCTGATTGTTTCTTATTTGTGATGTTTATTGACCTGTGATGAACCATTGATATTTCAATAGGGAGCAGATTAGGTATGCTGATGATGCTGCATGAGTTTGGCATATGGGGGATATTTTCTGGTTTATGAACTCTTAAGTGTTTTTGTTGAACTTATAGAATAATTAGTGTTCATAGTTAATGGGTTGAATAAAAGGGGTCCTTGGTGATTCCCGAGTTGTAGTTTAACGTAAACATTTTATTTCCGCTGCAATGTAGTTTTCTTATTAAGGAGTTGTTAACGTTTTGATTTAATTATGCCTTGCGTTTCACTACTACAGAATTCACGATTTGCGTCTGACTATTTGCGTCGGACAAGAGAGCAACTGACGCAAAAAACATATGTGCGTCGGATCCTACAGAATATCTGACGCAAATAGCCAAGAAAAATTATAAAAGATTGTTTTGCGTCGCATGAACGCTGGAAAACGACGCAAAAGGGGTCACTATGTGCGTCGCATTAAGGGTACCTGTGACGCAAATAGTCTTAGCCAACTCAGCAGAGATCATCTGCGTCGCATGGGCCTTGGTCCGACGCAGATGGTGCACCATGCATGCTAACCAGCCCAAAATGTGCGTGTGGTCATCTGCGTCGGACCCATTACCATGCGACGCAGATAGATCAGCCCAAATGTACACAAAAGTACCATGCATGCTAAAGCAGCCCGGTCATCTGCGTCGGACCCTTGCCCCATGCGACGCAGATGACTCGTGCATGCTAACCAGCCAAAAAATGTGCATGTGGTCATCTGCGTCGGACCCTTGACCATGCGACGCAGATAGATCAGCCCAAATGCATGCTAAAGCAGCCCGGTCATCTGCGTCGGACCCTTACCCCATGCGACGCAGATGACTCGTTTCAGCGAATTTATTTTGTATCCCGCCCATCAGTTGGGGCAATTCACAAATTAGGAACTTCTCTCTCTCATGCGAATTCGCCGGCGCTGTTGAACTACATTCCCGCCCATCAGTCGCGCCGCCGCTGCTCCTCTCGCCGGCGCTCCTCCTCTTGCCGGCATTCCTCCTGTTTCTCTCACTCACCCTCTCTCACCGGTTGCGCCGGTGCTCCTCTTTCTCACTCACTGACTCTCACTCACCGGTTGCGCCGCGTGTTCCCGTCGCGCCGTGCTCGGCTGCTGCTCGCCGGCGCTACTCCTCCTCTTTCTCTAACTCACTCTCTCTCTCTTGCACTCCTCCTCTTTCTCACCCACTCACTCTCACTCACCCGTCCCACCATCGCGCCGCGCTTCCCCGTCGCGCCGCGCTGCCCTGCTGCTCGCCGTCACTCGCCGTCGGGCCGCCGCTGCTTTCCGTCTCTCCGTCTCCGGCAATGTAAGTCTTTTTTAATTATTTTTTTCAATTTTTTGTCTCAATTTATGTCTTTTTATTTTTTTACCAATCTGTCTTTTTTTTTTTTTTGGAATTTTTTCTTATTTTTGTTAGATCTTAAGCAATTGCATTAGTAGAGTGATTGTAGTTATTAGTTTAAGATTGAATTTAGGATGTTTGTAGTTTAATTTGTATGTAGAATGTTTAAGATTGAATTTAGGATGATTGTAGTTTAAGATTTTAATATTATATTTAGGATGTTTGTAGTTTGTAGTGCTCATGAATTTATATATTTTGTAGTGCTCTAAAATACTTCCTTTCTACTATATAATTATATTCACAAGTCATTCTTGTTTTTTACCATTGATTTTAATAATTCTACTTTAATCTTAATGTTGTTTCTTAATTTCTAATTTGTTAATGTCTTAATATTAGATAGTTGATGTTTATGAGTTATGACTTAATCACTATTTAATTTGTGGGTTGGTTAATGCCCTAATGCGGTTGCCACATTCCATCTTCTACTTGTTGGTTGGTGCTCCAAGCTCACCTCGTTGTGCTTGTCTTCGTCGCTCCTTGAGAGCGAGAGGTATATATTATAGCTTTTGCTTTATGTTTATTTGTTTTATTTGTCCCTATAATGTTAAATTATGTGATTGGAAAAATATATGTGAATTGTTTGGTTATGTGATTGGG
This sequence comes from Beta lomatogona, assembly GCA_947646795.1. NCBI lineage: Eukaryota > Viridiplantae > Streptophyta > Magnoliopsida > Caryophyllales > Amaranthaceae > Beta > Beta lomatogona. Next base: position 724,053 of record CANSNZ010000554.1, read on the forward strand.
AAATCATATGTTGAATTATGACCAAACTTATATGGACATACCTTAATGCGGTGGGGAGGGAAATCTAAGGAATGGATTGGTTTTTGCTTTGTTTAATTGCAATGTGTGCATCATTGGCCTAGATACCCGTTCGAGGCTTACTCATTAGGAGTAAGTCTTGAATAGTCCCCCGGTTTGGGGATCGTCTTTGGGTTTCTTATCTCACTTAGGATGTGAATGAATGTTTGGTTTTCGATTCTAAGAAAGATCTAGCTCATTTCCCTAAGTGTTCTCTGGGTACATATGTTGATAGTTTACCTACTATCTTCATCGTGTACTTGGAGAACTGTAGGGAAGTCTTGCCGGATTTTTCTTAGAATTGAAAACCAAATGTTCATTCACTAGTGAGATGAGAAACTCAAGGATGGGTTAGGTTGGAGTGATAAGGACCCAAATGTTCATGATTGCATTTGATGAGACACTTTGAATGATGTGATCGATTGTGTTCTTGTTTGGTGTCTCTATAGTGTATAAATATGGATCGAAACTGGATGTATGGTAATCGGATTTCGGCGACATTTCTACAAGGGGTTGATGAATTTATCGAGTTGCGTTAGAACATCAATTGCGAGAATGGGTCAAATTTAGTCCTGTGTCCTTGTTGTGATTGCAATAACTCTAGGGGGTATCGTGATGTGGATCAAATTAAGGATCATTTGATTCGGCGTGGGTTTAAGAGCAACTATACGAGGTGGACATGGCATGGAGAGTTTTATGATCCAGGTATGAGCTCCACTAGCTTGTGTGATGATTTGCATGTTGATCACATTGATGATGAGGTTGAAGTTGAGGTTGAGGTTGAGGTTGAGGTTGAGGTTGAGGATGAGGTTGAGGTTGATATCGAAAAAGGAGAGAATGATAATGAGAATGATAGGGTAGTTGATGAGGAATGATAGGGTAGATGAGATGTTGCACAATTTGGAGGATGAAGGAACCGATCGTCCCCATATGTATGATAGTATTTTAAGTGCAGCGGACAAACCTATATATCCGGGGTGTAAGAATTTCAGTAAACTTTCTGGCATCCTCACATTGTTCAATATGAAATCGAAGTATAGTTGGACAGATAAAAGTCTAAGTGAGTTGTTCAGTTTTTTAGAAGAATTGCTACCTGAAGGGAATGAAATTCCCAACTTTACCTATGAGGCAAAGAAATTGTTGTGTCCATTAGGTATGGAGTATGAGAAGATACATGCATGTCCAAATGATTGTGTGCTGTATCGAAATGAGTACAAGGATTTGGGTGAGTGTCCAAGGTGTGGAGAGTCTCGGTATAAGATAAAAGAGGATGATGAGGGAGTGAGAAAGAAAGAAAATCCGGTGAAGGTTCTTTGGTATCTTCCAATCATTCCGAGATTTAGGCGTTTATTTTCGGATGAAAATAATGCTAAATTATTAAGGTGGCATGCGGACAAGAGGAACAAAGATGGGATGCTTAGACATCCGGCCGATTCTCCGCAATGGAGAAATATCGACCGAAAGTTCGCAGGTTTTGGTAAAGAACCTCGAAATCTTAGGCTTGGACTTTGTACAGATGGGATGAACCCTTTTGGCACACTAGGTACCCAACATAGCACTTGGCCGGTTCTACTGACCATTTATAATCTGCCCCCCTGGTTATGTATGAAGCGTAAATTTATTCTGCTATCGCTTCTTATTTCGGGTCCTAAGCAACCCGGAAACGACATAGATGTGTATCTTGACCCACTCCTTCAAGATCTGAAATTGTTGTGGGATGAAGGTGTTTCGATGTTCGATGCGTATACGAAAACTAACTTCACATTACGTGCCATGATATTTTGCACGATTAATGATTTCCCGGCTTACGGGAATTTGTCTGGGTATACGGTTAAAGGAGCAAAGGCATGCCCTATTTGTGATGAGTATATGATTGATGAGCGGTTACATCATTGCGGGAAGAATGTATACCTCCATTATCGTACATGGCTTCCTTTAGATCATCCATTTCGTAAGAAGAAAAAGTTGTTCAACGGAAAAGTGGAGATGAGAGAAGCCCCTGTACCCTTGCGTGGTAATCAGGTTTCTAATCGGGTAAAAGATATTGAAACAATGTTTGGCAAGCCCTTCAAAAGTGTCTCAAAGAACTTATATAAGAAAAGATCTAAGTTCTGGGACCTCCCATATTGGAAATTCTTAGAAGTCAGACATTGTCTTGATCTAATGCACATTGAGAAAAATGTTTGTGATGCCATTGTCGGAACATTGTTGAATATGCCCGGGAAGACAAAGGATGGAGTTAAAACTCGGAAAGACATGGCTGAAATGGGAAGACCAGAATTAGCACCTCAGGAGCGGGGACAACGCTATTATCTACCACCAGCTTGCTACACTTTGTCTAAGAAGGAGAAAACGAGTTTTTGTGAGTCTCTGCATAGGTTAAAGGTCCCTGCTGGATACTCGTCAAATTTTCGAAACCTTGTCTCACTGAAGGACTTGAAACTCGTTGGTTTGAAATCTCATGATTGTCATATCTTGATGCAGCATTTATTACCTGTTGCAATACGAGGAATTTTGCCTTCCCAAGTGAGATACACGATTACAAAGTTGTGTTTCTTTTTCAGAACTATATCTAGTAAAGTGATTGATCCTAACACTCTAGATAAGTTGCAAGCTGATGTAATAGAGACGATGTGTCGATTTGAAATGTACTTCCCACCATCGTTCTTTGACATCATGCCTCATTTGATAATTCATCTTGTCCGAGAAATTAAACTTTGTGGGCCTGTTTGTATGAGGTATATGTGGCCTTTCGAAAGGCATATGGGTACTCTCAAGGGAAAAGTGATGAATCCAGCCAGACCAGAAGCGAGTATTGTCCAAAGAACAGTTGCGGAGGAAGTATCTGAATATGTAAGTCAGTATTTAGCACGTGCACAAGCAATTGGATTGCCAAAATCTAGACATGAAGGAAGGCTTGCTGGTTGTGGTACCATTGGGAGAAAAAGATTGTGCCTTGATGGAGAGTTGAAAAGAAAAGCAGAATTTTTGGTGTTAGAAAATCTAAAACAAGTTCATCCTTACTTAGATGAGCACAAGAAGATGCTTAGTGTTCAGTATCCATTGAAGAATGAACGTGAATTGATGATTGAGCATAATCGGTCGTTCGTTGATTGGTTTAAAGAACGAGTTATGAACCAATTATCTGACCCAAAAAATGATGTATCAGATACGTTGAGATGGTTGGCATATGGGTCAAAGATGCAAGTTCTTTCCTATGAAGGATATGACATCAATGGTTATTCATTTTACACTAAACGACAAGATGACAAATCTACAATGCAAAACAGTGGTGTTACGTTAGGAGCTTTGTCATCAGAGTACAAAAGTAGAAGCGATAGAACCATTATTGAGAGAATGAAGTCTTACTACGGGTTCATTGAAGATATATTAGAACTTGACTATGTTGACTTCAAGATTCCGCTCTTTCAATGCAAGTGGTTTGATATTCGTCGTGGTGTAAAGAAGGATGAACATGACTTTTTTACATTAGTCAATTTCAGCCGGTTAGGGCATCATGAAGATTATTTGATATTGGCATCGCAAGCAAAACAAGTATTCTACATGGTTGACCCCGTTGATTCAAAATGGTCTGTTGTCATTGAAGGAAAAAGGAGAATACTTGGAATTGATGATGTACATGATGAAGAGGAATACGATAAGCAATTCAATGAAGTCATTGCTTCGTCAGTAGTAATTCCAAGTATATTAGGGGGAAGATCTGGACACGAATTACATTCGTCGAGACCATAATGAGGGATTTTACGTTGTCAAAGAAAAAAGTGATTAATAGGTAACTAATGTAATATTCTACAATTATATATTTTATGCTTGGTTAAAATAATTTTCTATTATTTCATTGATGATTCTAACATGTCTTTATGCTTTATGGTTTCAGGTGTAGTGATGGAAGATCACATAATGCATGATGCATCCGATGATGATCGGCAGCCACGTTCTGAGACCGAGATAACTGATGGAGGTAGTAGGAACAAAAGAGTGAGCAAGCCTAGAGGTCCTACAAAAGGGATACGTTCCAAACCCGGGGTCCAAAGAGTACTTCAGTGGGATGATTGGATGCGTCCAATTGGGGATCATGTTGGTGCGTACAAGACACATTGCGGCGAAATCAGTAGAAGCAAAGTGTCTATCTTGTACGATAGTTGGGATGATGTTCCACAAGGCCTAAAAAATAGTTTATGGGAAGATGCGAAAGTAAGTAAACCTATGTATTTTTAAAATCCATTCTTTTAATTTTATTTGAATCATGTTTATTATACTAATCGTGTATAATTGGTTCATTTTATATATTGAAGAAAGAGTTTGGAATACAAGAGGATGAGAGGAAGAAACGAGATGTGTTGACTACTTGTGGTAAGCGGTGGACAGATTTCAAGTCAAGATTAGTGAGTCGATGGATCACAAAAACGAGGCTGGGGCCTAACAATGATATGCAACCGTACGTGCTCTATTCTTTCATCACGAAAGGGATTTGGGACGAATTCGTGAAAAAGCGTAGCTCTAAGGAGTTTAAGGTATATAATATGTACGTTACAACTACATAATATGTTATAATCAAATTTTTTTTTTGTGAATATTAACTAGTTGTTTTCATATTAGGCTAAAAGTGAAAGAGCAAGAAAGTCTCAGGCTGCCAACATTCATCCTCATTTTTTGGGTCAAAAGTCATATGCGGAGATGATTCCCGTTTGGAAAGACCAAGGGTATATCCCTAAATCCTCTACAGCATCATCTGTTGACTCATCTACATCATCAATTATTTCCTCCTTGCCGGATCGAACTTTGCCATGGCTTCTTGCTAGATCGAAAAAAGATAAGGAAGGAAATCTTTTCTTCCCTAATGAAGAAACACAAAAGATAAAAGAGTCTATTGTAAGAATTCTTCAAATTTTATGATAAATTCTTGTCTAATTACTCGTATTCTAGAATTCTACTAATCATATGATTTTTTTGAATTTGATGCAGGATGATTGGAAAAGGAAAGAAAAGGAAGGAGAGTTTGTTCCAGGTCGGATGGATGATGTTCTATCCCGTGCTCTACAGAGGAAAGACCGTCCTGGGCGTGTGTTAACACTGGGCGTAGCATTGGGATTACATCGGTTTGGGGAGATCCCTGATCGGAGTAGTACTCGCTCGAAAGGGTAGGGGCATGGATGATGAGAAGATGCGGGAGTTGGAGGCGAGAGTGAGCCAAAGAGTTAGAGAATAGACGATGCAAGAGATGAACTCGAAGATTGATGCTATAGTTCAAGAAAGGTTGATGGCTTTTGCGGCGCAATTAGGTCTTCAAGCACCAAATCAAACAAATCCTCACACTCCAGTTGATCCTAGTAGCTGTCACTCGGGGGGCAATGATCCATTTGTGAACTTGCAGGTATATAGTTATTTTATATCTTTTACGATTATGATATTATGTTTGTAAAACACTTAATTAATGACATTATGTTCTCATTGGATGTTAAGAGTCCGGTTCCATGTCGTTTGGCAATAGCGGATAACTCGGGACCGATCATTGTAGCTGAGGGTACCGTACATCCGCAAATGGAGTCATCATCACATCCTACGGCCGTGAAAGTGAGTGTTGATGATTTTTTTTTCGGACTACGCGAAGCTCTAGTTCCACTACCTACTCCGTACATCATCAAACTCAGTCAAGTCGAGGGTTCATTCATAGAATGGCCGAAAGAGTTGGTATTTTTAGTCTCAGATAAGCAGGTAACTTATGTTTAATATTTTGATTTATATACTAAGAAATGTAAATATATATACTAAAAAATTTTGATTTATATATGCTAAATAATCTTCATTTTGTATACTAAGTAATCTTGATTTATATATGAAATAATCTATATACATATATAATATGAATTAAAAAGAAGTCAAATTGAATTAGGAACATATACCTAAAGACGGTGCGATGAAGAAGAAGAAGAAGAAGAAGAAGAAGAAAATAGTTGGTAGTGATCCTTGCACCGATGAGTCTGCACATATGCACATAGATCCTTTTATTGACTTGACACTGGATGACATGGATGATAATATCAAGGAGATGCACCGAATATTTTGCGAGAAACCCTCAGATGAGCCTTTTCAGTTGCAAGTTCAGAGGGGTACCGTCTTCAACTTTGATAGAGATTATATGATCATTCTCTCACGACAAGATGTTTTTCAACTTCTCACGGGAGCATGGATTAATGTATCCATTTTGCAAGTATTTATGATGTGAGATTTCTCAAACTCTAAACTAATTAACATTGCTATTTATAGGTATTGTTTCTCCTAACTATAAGTGTTTGGATCTTAGGTACTTGGCAGAGCAGTCTGAGGAGCATGGAGATAATAATATTGGTTTCATGTGTCCAAGTATGATTTCAGCGGCCATGATACGCAATCACTTAGATGCCGTGATCAACTACATGGCAAGTTCAATGAAAGCGAATCAATATATGCGTTACATCCTATGTCCGTATTTTGAAAAGTATGTTTTATTTCAACTAATCTTTACTTTGTTTTATATTTATGAACTTGTGGTTATATATATAAAACATCACATTGTGCTTCATGCCTTAGGGAGCATTGGATTCTTCTTGTCATTTGTCTACTTAAGAGAACGGTATATATATTTGATTCGATGAAGAAAGATAGATCCTTAGCTATCAAGATACCGTTGAATACGTAAGTTCATAGTTGTTATACATGTTAATAAGTTTACATGCATTTTATGATATTTTAAATAATTTATAAATGTTTATAGTAATTAATTGTTACAAAATCTCTATACTTAGTGCATATACAAAATACACGCGGCTTGAAGGATCAAATAAAGGAACTAAATTGTCTTGGACATATATGCGGGTAAAACTATTATGGTTTTGTATTTCATACTTTATAATTCTAATTAGGATTTTTTTTTTTCCGATTCTAATATATATTTTAAATTTGGTGTAGTGTGCTCAACAATCGGGAGGAGTGGAATGCGGCTATTTCGTGATGAGATACATGTTTCTAATCATCCGCTTCTACTATGAAGCAGAGAATTTGTATGAGGTATATGTATGTTGTAAATTCATTATTTAGACTTATAGAATTTTAAAGTATATTAACTAGTTTAATATATTTCTAGGCTTTTTCGTCAAGTCTTGAGCCATACTCCACATATGATATCAACGACCTCAAAGAAGTTTTTGCGGAATACTTTGTACGGGTCGTTAACGAAGAAGACTAAGTTTGATGGTTAGTGTATGTATTTGTAGGTTAGCATAATATTTTGTTACTTGAACCTTGTTGGTTGATTGATTGCAACATTGGTTGCTTGAACCTTGTTGGTTCATTGATTGCAACATTGGTTGCTTGATTGAAATGTATAGGAACAGGTTTTGGTTATATATATGCAAACATTTCCCAACGATTTCTTGGGTTGTCCAAATTACAAAGGAGACTCCGCCGAATTTTCTCGCTCATAATTATTAACATAATGTTTGCTTAGTTTAAAAAAAAAAAAATAGCTGAAAACAAAAACAAAAAAAGTTGGAAAAAAAAAAAGCCTCATCTGCGTCGCATCTTTGTGCAATATGCGGCCTTGAGATGAGGAATTATTTGCGTCGCATATGGCTTGCATGCGACGCAAATGGGTATGTATGCACAGCAGGCTTAGCAGACCCATCTGCGTCGCATGCAAGCCATATGCGACGCAAATAATTCCTCATCTGTGTCGCATATTGCACAGCATGCGACGCAGATGAGGCTGCTGAGAGCTGATGTGGATGCATGGGGGGATGGGCATCTGCGTCACATGCTTGTGGGGTCCGACGCAAATCGTAGATTTCTTGCGTCGCATCGCATCCGACGCAGATGGCTGTATTTCATCTGCGACGAGGCCCGTGCCGTCGGACCGTTGTCCGACGCAAATGAGGGTCCTAGGTCCGACGCAAATTATCATTTCTCTACTAGTGTTTCACCGCGGCGGTAACACTCCCAAAGTCGATGCAACGTAGTTTAGACGTGCATGGTTTTTGGGGGTGTTACAATTTGTACTGCCCTTTATCGAAAAGGCTCACATCGGAGGTGTCATTCTTATTTGATGAATTGGCAGATGTTGTTGTTGATGAGGTTGTGTTTGACGTTGTTAGTGGGAGAGAATCTTCATCCTTCATGTTATTATTCTTTTATTTTATGGGAATTTCTTTCTGGGTTGGGGAATTTTTGTAGTGGGAATTTGAATTGTTGTTTCGATTTTTTTGTGAAGGGGAGGGGGTGGGGAGGGGGTTTCTCGGTGGGAAGGGGTGGGGGAGGAGGAAGAAAGAGGAAGGGGAGGGGGACAGGTGGTTGAGGAGGGGGAGGAAGGGGAGGGATGGCAGTGGGGTGGGAGTAGAAAATGGTAAGGGTGGGGTGATAAAAAGGAAAACAAAAAAATTAAGTAAAACCAATAAGAGTATGGCATGTGACATTTTAATCTGCTAAACCGATTCTTTTAGGTCATGGGTGTATTTTTGACGGACCTCCCCAATAGTTGGGGTATTTAAAAATGTAACACCCCCGCCAACCCGAACCCTTTTTCGTTTAATAAAACTCGAGATGGGGGAAAATCCACGAGGGTTCGACTCAACGGGCGTGCTACCGCTGCACTTATCTCCTTAGAAATAAATGCAAGGCTAGATTAAAGTATACTAAATTCAAATAATTAATCCTTACAACCAAGTAAATCGTTCATTAAATATTACTAATTACTTAAGTGTTTCAGAGTTCCAGCGGAAGCTAAAACATAAGCTAAGTGGATGACAACTCTAAATGATCTCCCTTTTGTTCCCCCGTCTATCACCCATCTGCACAAATACATTGAAAAGAAACAAGAGAGACAAGCTCCCAAAAATCAAAAAAACTGAGTAATTCCAACTCCATCCCGTAAAATACTTAAGTTGAAAATACTTTGTAAAATAGTAGGTTAATAGGGTTGAAAAGCATAACACACATACATATATATATATACAATGAATAATCACATAATTAATCCAATTATTTAAGGATAGGAAAGAAAACGCCAGTAAGCCAGGGTTAATCCCCTGTAACCACTTACTTCAAAATTGTAGGCCGGGGTCAATCCCCTGTAACCACCTATGAATAACATAATGGCGATAATAACAGAGTCCCTAGTGTGTACACCCCTTCTACTTGGATCACAACAATATAGAAGGAAGACAAGTAACATAAAATCAGCATAGTAACTAGAGAACCTGTAGGTGGCCGCTGAACCTCCCATACAGGGCAACTTGTTCATCATTTCACTTTAAGTGATTAATAGCTTTTAATTCAAGTCATCACATAACACATGTACACATATGCGTTAATTCATTTAGTCAAGAGTGAATACATACACTTATTCCAAATCCAGGATTCAATTCATACATAGCTTAATTCGAGAGCCCATTCATATTCATTATCATAACCGTCACTTGGTTACATAGGTTAACTCGTAATCGTCCAATTATCTCATGTCTTTGATAATTTCCAATTTTCACTCATGACTTCAATATTAATAATAACGATAACAATAATAATGATAATAATAATGGAATTACTAATAATTTTAATAACGATAATAGTAACAATAATAACATTATTTAAACAATAGTGATAATAATAATAGCATAAAGTCACTATTAGTGCTGTTAATGACATTAATAACGTTAAAGTTGTCATATCACCCGTTATACAAGTTACTTCATTTGTCATACTCATTCCTCGTGCATAATCCATAATTATAATAATTATAACCCATTATCATTATCCATATTCTAATTCACATAGTCACGTAATTAATTCGTTTTATCCTAACGGGAACTACGTTTAGATGGACATCAGAGATTACCTCGTGACGCGTGTCCAAAAGTTAAGTTCACGAACGGATTAACACTCTTGATATTCCTCGTATACGCAATCGGAGTCTACAATAGACATTAACGATATCTAAGTTAGTTACCTAAATAACCCCTTTTTATATATAAAATAAACAATTTAAATAATTCAAACAATTTAAAAGAGATTCTTAATGATTTTAAGAGATTTTATAAATCAAAGTTTATGGTTTTCAAATTATTTATGAAATCATCTTAAGTACTCAAAGATTACTTCAACTTAATTTTTATTAACTTAAATGATTATTTTAAATATAAAAACTAACTTTATTATACTTCTTACTTTGTTTTAGAAAATTAAGAAATATTTTCAAGTTATAAACGACTAAGTTAATTAATCTAAAATACACCAATTTAATAAAGTAAGCCAGTTTAGGAAAGTCAATTATTTTGTTTTAAAAAAAAATAAACTAATAAAACTAAATAAAAGAAAGAAAAGGAGTTTCACTGGTTCTAAGAACCAGTTTATGAGAAACGAAGAAAAAAAACGAGGAAGGAAGGAGGGCACAGAGGAGGACGAATCAGAGGGAAGGCAGAAGAAGGTGGCGCTGGAGTTTCGGGCGGTGGGAGTCGAAGGTTCAGGCGGGGAGTGGTGCGGCTGGGCGCGGCTAAGGGAGGCAGCAGAAGTGCTGTGAGGGAGGTCGTTTGAGCTGGGCAGGAGAAGGAGACGCGAAGGGGAGGGTGTTTGGCTTGCGGTGGTGCAGGTGGTTCAGGTGGTCGGTGGTTTCCGGTGGTGTGGTGGTTCAAAGGAACAGGAAAATTGTTAATGGTGGGTTTTATTTTTAATTTATTCAGTTTCAAAACCACAAATCAGACATTTAGGAAGAATAGAAAGGAATTGAAGCAAACCATTTTGAATTGTTTGCTTGAGCAAATTGGTGAATAAGGTTCAGTATTTATAGAGGAGATTGGTCAGAAATCTTGAGCTTTGGTCAAGCTCCATTAATGGTGGAGGTGAGGTGTGAGGGCTATGGTGGTAGCTCTTTGAAAATTTGTCCCTAAAATCTGATATTTGTGGACTGAAATTCAATTTTCCTACTGTCAAAGGCTGCAATTTTTGTTGAAAAATTGGCTCTTGTGTGCTGTAAATCAGGAACGAAGGAAGGGAGGGGAGGGAAGATGGTGAAAACTGTTTTCACCCTCTCTCTTTTTTTCCTTTTTCTTTTTGGCATGCGACATATGTCGCCTTCATTGAGTGAGGTGAATAAAGCTCATCTTTTCGTGTTGCACCGTGTTACTGAAGTTAATCCATACTTAGAGAGACATATGCGTGAATTGCGCCACAAAAACCCGTCAAAACGGGAGAGGCGATGATGAATGAGCATAACAGGTCTTTCATTTATTGGTTCCACAATAAAGTAATTGGTGAATTGTCTGCAAACAACCATCATGTACCCGATACAATTAAGTGGTTGGCATACGGTCCACGTGACAGTTTTAAATCGTATGAGGGGTATGATATCAATGGATATACCTTTTACACTGAACGTCAGGACAAGAAATCAAAGGTGGTTCAGAATTGTGGGGTTTCAATGCTTGCATCATCTAGGGAGTATGCGAGTGCAAAGGATAAAACTCTGATTGATGCTAAACAATCCTATTATGGGATCATTCAGGAAATATGGGAGCTCGATTATTGTGACTTCACTATGCCTATTTTTCAATGCAAGTGGGCGGATAATAGACGTGGTTTGCGAACGGATGAGTGTGGTTTTACTCTAGTCGATATGAGTAGTCTGCGTGACACTGAAGAACCTTTTATCCTCGCATCACAAGCAAAACAAGTGTTTTATGTAGCTGATCCTGTAGACACCCAGTGGTGCATTGTTGTTAATGGTAAAAGGCGAATTTTAGGAGTAGGTGATGTTGACGACGAAGAAGAATATGATAAGTTTGATGATATCCCCCCTTTCTCAATCCCAAATGATATGATGGATGTGTCTGATACTGAAAATAATTACATGCGAATGGATGACCAAGAAGGTATAATGGTCATCGAGCAACCTATTGACCAAAATTAAAGGTAAAAAATGTTCTATATTAGTAATTTGAAATATAAATTGATGTACTTATAATAGATTTTGTTACAATAATGTATTGATATATATTGTTTTCAATTTTGTTAACACTTTTTTTATTTCTATGTATATGCTACAGATATGGCTAGTGACGGCTCGGACGATCAGTCATCGGATTCCGATGCACCATTTCACCCGAAAAAGGAGGCTGACCAGGGGGAGGGCAGTGATCGTGCTGCAGATGCGTTTGATGCTTGGATGGAAACAATGGAACTAGAAGCTGATAGGAATGCTTTACTTGACATTGAGGTGACATCTGATCCACGTTAGCCACCCCCCTCAGGTTCGCGCTTATTTGATTATTGTAATATTGAATATGTCATTTATTTGTTCGTTCTCTAATTTAGTTTCCTTTTTTTTATTCTTAGATCCTCGTCAGACCAGTGTATATTATGGTGCACAAGGGAGGGGGAAGAAGTCAGGTGGGAAGACAAAGGCATCTAGAAAGAGTAAAAGAGGCCCCACGATGAATCTCCACAACACAGAAGATATGTACTTACAGTTTGATGAATTGGGGAGACCAACAGGTAATTATTGATTGTAAGATAGTTATAATTTATCATGCTTATAATTTAATGTTTGGATTTCTAATTGTTTTTTCTATTGGGTATGTGGCGAGCCAAGTATGGTATTTGGGTCGGTCTTTTTATACGCAGGCTTAACATCAATTGGAAATGGGAAAACATTTCTCCTGCCTTGTTGGATTTGATGTGGACAGACACTATGGTAAGATATGTTTCATTTACAATTTTGGGATTTATTGTACTAATGATGACCTAACGTGCTTATTTATTTGTTTATGATGGAAAACAGAATATGTTTCACCTGCCGGACGAGATAAGCTATAGGAAGCACTACTTGACTGCTGTGAACTCTAGATGGAGGGATTTTAAGAGCAAATTGGTATCTGGTTGGATCACAATGACCAGAGTCAGATCAAAGAAAGAGAAGCTAGGTGATACCCCGCTAGATGTATACAAGCACATCAAGATGGAGGATTGGCTTACCTTCAAAGAGGCTATGACGTCAGATAATGCTGTAGTAAGTTTATAATCAAATTAACTTGGTTTTATTAACTTAATTATATTCTACTAACTTAATGTGTTTTTTATTGCAGAAAGAGAAAAGGCGCTCGAGAGTGCAAAAAAGAATACACATCATCACCACTTAGGTCAAAGGAACTATGGGGATGCTAGAAAGTTGTGGAAGCAGGAGAACTTCTGTCCACCTAGTTTTGATTCTGGATTGTCATCTACTACACCATCCTCCTCGGTGTCCTCTCATGTTAATCGGGGTGATGACTGGTGGTGTGCGATGCATAAGAAAGATCCAGTGACTAAACAGCGATTTATTCCAGTTGAGGAAACAAAGATTGCAGCTGACAAATACGTATGTATATTACTATAACTTTTAGTTTGACATATATATGTTTTTTTTTTATTAAATACATTATTATTTGTAACTTGTTTTTTTGGCAGTTGGAGTACAAGGAGAAGCAAGCCAAGGGTGAGTTCACTCCGGTACGTAACAAGGACGCCCTTTTTATGGCTCTTGGAGAGAAGCCAGATCATTCGGGTCGTTGTTATGGTTTTGGAGGCTACAATGTTGGTTATATGAAGGCTTTTGGTCGTCCACCTCCTAGGAACTATTGGAGCTCGAGTAAGGAACGAGAGGAAGCATTCATGCAGAAAATGACGGAAAGGTGGAGAAATGACATTGCAACATATATACAGAATGTGGCGCTTTCACAGCCGACTCAGCTACCTACTCCACCATTTGGTGCACCATTTGTTCCATCATCTGCTTCACCATCTCCTGGGCCAACTACTTTTCAGCCCACTCAGCTACCTATTCCGTCATTTGTTCCATCAGTTGCTTCACCATTTGTTCCATCAGCTGCTTCGCCATCTACTTCACATCCCACTCAGCTACGTACTCCACCATCTGGATTTTCCGACACTCATTCTCCTGTGTTGAAGGTACATATATTTATCATATTTACATGTGCTTTATACAAATAATTATCATATATACATGTGCTTTATACAAATAATTATCTTACATAATTAGAACTTTACGTTATTGTTAGGACGAAACTCCATGTCGATTGTATTTGATAGATCCAACTAGTGGAAAGACTTGTCTAGTGGCAGAGGCACATTCTTATGCATTTGATGAGACCACTACTGTTTCGTGGGTCTAGAATGATGAATGATCACCTTTGAGTGAAAATTCATCGTTTTGTAAAGAAGTATGGTCATTTGCCACTACTTGTCCCCGTCCCTACATATCAAATCGACACTACAGAAAGTGCTTTGGGTACGTGGGTGCAATGGCCAAAAAATTTAGTGCAAATATTAGGTGATCAGGTAATTGTTCAAATTTTATCCATTTTTGTAAAATAATAGCATTAAATTTAAAAATTACATAATCTTATGCGCGTTCTAAAAAATTATTATTAGGTTACACCGACACCTAAAAAACAAAAGGGAATTTCGGGGGGAGGCTGTTAGATGTCCTAGCCAGCAGCTTTCAGCCGGTTCGGCTACTAGTTATAGTCCAGTTGTCGATGATGTAATCCCTCACTGAAGATTGAAGGGAGTTAGCAGATGCGCTTGCCCTTGCAATTGCAGACGATGATACCATTGGCATTACCTTGCCGAGCTCCTTGTTCCATTATTCAGAAGATGCCACCGCCTATCTGACAAAGGAGGATATTGCTCAGTTCCTGAAAGGAAAGATGCTTAATATTTCTATTATCCAAGTGTACATGAGGTAACAATAATCAAAGTTGTGATTTTTTTTTTTACATTTGATTGTATGATAGTTGTATTTTCCACAGAAAATTTACATTTGTCTATTTTTTTAGGGCAACGCAGTCTGACTTGGATGGATTTGGGGATGCTGTTTGTATTTGTTGGATGTGTCCGGAGAGTACCGCGGATGTGAATGCATTGGAGAATGTAACGACTTACATTCATTGTGCTTTGATTGGATTCGTCGTTGTTGATGCTAGTATCATCTTCGCGCCAAGCCTTCAAGAGTAATATTCTATCTTAATAGTTTTACAAATATTGATTGTTGCAAACATATGATTAAAGTCCTAAATATGTTAGTTCAATAAAGTTTATGAAAGAAAGGTTTAACCCACATGAACGTTTATTTTATTATTCGAAACATTAAAGTTTTACGAAAGTTAGTTAAGCCCTGTTTTTATTTGATAATATCATGGAATTTTGCTGAAATACGTTAATAATTCGTTTAGGTCCCAATTTCATAAGTGGAACGTTTTAATAATCAGCAAAGATTCTCCGTTACAAGGTACGTACGCGTACTAGTTCGGGCTCGATATATTAGTATTATGTTTAGGTTGTGATTGTTATATTGGAACCTAGAACCATGATAGGGAACTGTGGTTGATTATGATTGATGAGATTGTTTGGTAACATGAAATCAATTGGAAATCTGTATGTATTTCCTTGTTGTATGACTTGTGAGTTGGAATGAGTTATTATTGGTATGCGAAATTATATCGCATTACAAGCATGAAATGAGAATTGGATTGAAAGCATATGATTTATTGTTGTAACAAGGATGTTGCAAGAGATTGCTTTTAATTAGAGAATTTGAGCAATGTACCTAAGAATTTAACGATTATATGTTCGATGTTGTATGAATGAATATTATTAAGAAGGATTTTGGCAATAAACTTGTAGTTGGACTCCCTACAAGTGATGAACAATGGGGGAGTGTGAGACTTGCTCTACACTCCTACGCTGCCTATGTGCACGGTAGTGTCCTTACAAATTTTGATAACTCAAGTAGGCGGAAGATTCCGTACGATCTTGGGGGTATGCATACTAAGGTGATGAATGTGGAACGGAACGAAACCGTATTTACATTTCATCTAATAGACCAAGTTGTCTATTAAGGATTAAGTAGCCCGTATGATTCTAGAAAGATGACGGTGCCCGTTCGATGCCAAATAAATTGTAAAAATGGAATGTAATGTTTTTGTAGAATCATGTTTAGGAATTGTTATTATTATTCTGATTATGTTTAGTGTATTATGTAACTGATTATGTACGTACTCAGCATAGCTGATTGTTTGTTATTTGTGTTGTTTGTTGGCCTGTGATGAACCATTGATGTTTCAATGGGGGAGGCAGATTAGGTATCTTGGTGATGCTTTGCATGAGTTTGGGCATACGGGGAATATTCACTTTGGTTTATAAACTTTTAAAGTGTTTTGGTTGAACATTCTAGAGTTTGTTTATGATTCACTTAGGTAATGGTTTAAATAAAAGGGGTCAATGTTGATTCCCGAGTTGTAGTTAAGTTAACATTTTATTTCCGCTGCAATTTAGTTTTCATAGTAGAGAGTAAGTGTTTTAATTTCAATAAGCCTTGCGTTTCACCGCGGCGGTAACACTCCCAAAGTCGATGCAACGTACTTTAGACGTGTATGGATTTTGGGGGTGTTACATTACCTTGCCGAGCTCCTTGTTCCATTATTCAGAAGATGCCACCGCTTATCTGACAAAGGAGGATATTGCTCAGTTCCTGAAAGGAGAGATGCTTAATATTTCTATTATCCAAGTGTACATGAGGTAACAATAATCAAAGTTGTGATTTTTTTTTTTACATTTGATTGTATGATAGTTGTATTTTCCACAGAAAATTTACATTTGTCTATTTTTTTAGGGCAACGCAGTCTGACTTGGATGGATTTGGGGATGCTGTTTGTATTTGTTGGATGTGTCCGGAGAGTACCGCGGATGTGAATGCATTGGAGAATGTAACGACTTACATTCATTGTGCTTTGACTGGATTCGTCGTTGTTGATGCTAGTATCATCTTCGCGCCAAGCCTTCAAGAGTAATATTCTATCTTAATAGTTTTACAAATATTGATTGTTGCATGATATGTGAATTTTTTAAGTAATTATTGTTATTCAATCTTGCGATAGCCGTCATTGGATGCTCCTTGTCATATGTCCCATGCTCCGAATAATTTATGTCTTCGATTCCACTAGCTTACACAAGGAGCGGAAGTTAAAGATTAGACCGCCTATGATAGCATAAGTTGATCGGTTTGATATATTTTAAATGAATTGAAATTATAATATACAGCAAATAAAGTGTAAATCATTTGATATCGGTTATGTAGTGCTTTTAGGAGGTTTCGGTTGAGCGGCAACAAAGTTCGTCGGGACAACCTTCTTTGGAAGCGTGTTCAGGTATAATAGACTTATTTTATTCAATTAAAAGCATATGTCATTCTCATTATACGATAAATTTCCTCATTTTCTTAAAATTTTTGATAAAGTGCCCACAACAACAAGGAGGCACTGAGTGCGGTTATTTTGTCATGCATAACATTATTTATGTACTCACTTTATATTCTGGTTCGGAGGATTTCGATGAAGTAAGTTTTTGTTCACTTATTATTCATTTCATATTTTATATATTTAACTATTTGAGGCTAACTTTGGTGAATTATTTTCAGATTTCTCGTACCTTCACCCTCGATCCTTATACAGAAGATCAAATCAATGAGGTGAAAAATAAGTGGGCAAGATACTTTATTGACAATTGCATTGCGTAGGTTAGTTAATGTTATTTTTCTTTGTTTCTCTTATCCTTACAACAAATATAATTTAGTTCAACTTGTACCAACCAACATTATCGTATTGAATTGGATTTCATGATATACATATATATATATATATATATATATATATATATATATATATATATATATATATATATATATATATATACGGTTTTTTCACCATATACCCCTGACTAATTTTTTTTTGCACCGTATACCCTCGCAAGTTTCCAAATTCACCATATACCCCTCACGTTTCAAAAAATACATCCACTTACCCTTTTGACTAACGGTGTTAGACTTCCGTTAGTCATTAGGCCCTAATCCACCCCTAACCCTAATTAACAAACTTAAATCAAACCCTAATCCTATCCCTAATCCTAACCCTAATACCCTAACCCTAACATTTAACACCCTCTACCCCTCCCCCCCCACCCCCTTTACCCCCCCCCAACCGCACCACCACCCTTCCCCCGGCCCCCCTCCCTTCCCCGCAAAGACCCCCTCCCTCCCCCTCCACCCTCCCCGCAGCCCCTCCTTCCCCGCAAACACCCCCCTCCCCTCCCCTCCACCCTCCCCCGCAGCCCCTCCTTCCCCCGCAACACCCCCCTCCCTCCCCCCCCTCCACTCTCTCTCCCCAGCCCCCCTCCCTCCCCCGCAGAACCCCCTCCTCCCCCCTCCCTCCTCCCCGCAGCCCCTCCTTCCCCGCAAAGATCCCCCCCCTCCCTCCCCCCTCCACCCTCTCCTCGCACCCCTCCTTCCCCCGCAACACCCCCTCCCCTCCCCTCCACCCTCCCCGCACCTCCCTTCGTTGCGCGAACCCCCCCCTCCACCCTCCCCGCACCCTCATTCTCCCCCCCTTCCCCTTGCTGAATCGCACGAGCCCCCTCCTCCCTCCCCCTCCGCCGCAACCCCGCAACCCCCTCCCCCTTATTTTTTCGGCTCCAACACCGACGGCACGAAAAATCCGAGTTGAATGGGTTTCGAAAAATCTGGGTTGATGGGTTTCGACGAAGAATCTGGTTGAATGGTTTTTTTCGAAATATCCGGGTTTCGACGAAAAATGGGTTGAATGGGTTTCTTCGAAAAATCTGGGTTGTTGGGTTTCGAAAAGAATCGATGGAAGGGGAGGGGGATTGCGCGACAGGGCGAGGGGAGAGGGGAGGGCGGTTCGCGACAGGGGAAGGGGAGAGGAGTTCGCAACGGGGCGGGGAGAGGGGAGGGGGTTCGCGACCGGGGAAGGGGAGGGGAGGTTGTGGTGACGGGGAGGGGGGAGGGGGGAGGGGGGGGGTCAGCTGGGGAGGGGGAGGGGGAGGGGGGCAAGCAGGGGAAGGGGGGGGTGGTGGTGGCGACGGAAATGGGAGGGGAGGGGTGGTGGTGGTGACGGGGGTGGTGGTGCAGTGGGGGTAAGGGGTGGTTAGGTGTTAGGGCCCAAGTTAGTGGTTAGGGCCCAAGTTAGTGAATTGAGTTAGAGTTAGGATTAGGGTTTGATTTAAGTTAGTTAATTAGGGTTAGGGGTGGATTAGGGCCTAATGACTGACGGAAGTCTAACACCGTTAGTCAAAAGGGTAAGTGGATATATTTTTTGAAACGTGAGAGGTATATGGTGAATTTGGAAACTTGCGAGGGTATACGGTGCAAAAAAAAATTAGTCAGGGGTATATGGTGAAAAAAACCGATATATATATATATATGTTGGATTCACATGATATCTATGTTGGATTGAATCGTATTTATTTCTTGTTGAACTTGGAATTTGGATTGTGCGTGAAAGTTGGAGGAAAATTGGTTCTTAGAGGATGATGGATGTTGGTTGTTGGATGAATTTTGGATTATATGTTGGTTGTTGGATGAATTTTGGATGATGGATGGATGGTTGTTGCATATAATATTGTACAGGTTAATTCCCAATTATGGGTTTATCCAATTTACAAACGGAACTCTGCCGAAATTTATGCAGAAAATATTCTGCTTGCTGCATTCTGCTTCTTGCATGAGGAGGTTGGTGGAACATACGTAAAAATAAAATAATTTTATATATAAAAAAAAAGTATATTGTTGTGGTTTTTCCCAGAAACTGCAACAATATACTGTATTTTTTTTATAATAAAAAATATATATTGCTGCAGTTTCTGGGAAAAACCGCAGCAATATCCATATTTTTTATTATAAAAATAAAGTATATTGCTGCGGTTTTTCCCGGAAACCACAGCATATACTTTATTTTTATAATAAAAAATATGAATATTGATGCTGTTTGTCCCATAAACCGCAGCAATATGTTGTAATATTGCTGCGGTTTAAAACTGCAGCAATAGTTTAATTACCTATTGCTGCATCGTTAATATGCCACTTAATGACCGCAGCAATAAGCATTTATTCTACTAGTGGGCTGGGGTGGAGAATTAAGGATTAGGATTAGGGTTAGGATTAGAGGTTAATTAGAGTTTAAAGCAGAAAATTAGGGTTAATGACTAACGGCATTTGGGTGTATTTACATAAAACTGTAGGGTATCTGGTGAATTTTGAAAACATGGAGGGTACCAGGTGAATTTTTTGAAAACTCAGGGGTACTTGGTGAAAAAACCGAAAAATAAAAGGCATTTAAAATATATCAAGTGGCAACAAATTTCTCAAAAGTTGTCTTATATGTTAAAGACTAGCCTAGCTTATATGCACGCGATGCGTGCGTAAACATATAGAAAATTAAATCAATTGCTAATTACATCTAATAATTTAGGTTTTTTTATAGATTTTTAATCTGTTTATCCCACTAAATTAGGGATTTTTTAAATTTTCCAAAAATTTAGTTGAGAGGATGTAATTAACTATGTTGTAAATAAACGCTATTTTATTTTTGTTTTACCTTTTTTTATCTTTTTATTTTTTTAATTAAATAGCAAGTTACATTACACCCATTTTTTCTTATTTTTTTCTATTTTTTAATGGTCCATCCATATTGCCATATATAATAGAGATTATTTAAAAAAAAAAAAAAAAGTTTTACCATGTTCGACCACCACATAAGTACATAACTGAAGTTTTTACAATCAACCAACCAAAGTTAAAAGGTTTGTTCTTGTCAAAAAAAAAATTAAAAAAAAAATAAAAGGTTTGTTAGGTTGAACTTGCAAATAATTCTTCTCAAGATTTGTTGTTCAAGTAAAGCAGTAGCGAAATCGGGATTGAAGAATCTGTGAAGTAATGGCTGTGGACGCGCAAAACCCTGAAAAAGTCCATAAGGATGTACTTTCCGATGCAAGACAAGCTTGCTACAAGGTAATTATGTTTCTGCTAAACTTCATAATCGTTAATCAATGGCTCTAATTTATTATTGAATCGAAATCTCCAGGCTCGGGATGCATTCTACGATTGTTTGGAGAGAGAATCCGGCAAAAAAGCCTCCGAAAGTGCTTCCGCCGGCCTTCTTTATCCTCGCGTTTGCAAAGCAGCTAGGGCTAATTTCGAGCTGAATTGCCGACCTGCCTGGGTATGCTATTCCGTATTCCCCTCTCGCTCTTTGTTTAATATGCCGTACTAGATTCAAATGCATGCAATGCGAGCTTTAATTTATAAAAACATGTACAATAGTCATAGTACCGGTATTTTAGTTTGGATATGATTGACATGAATAATCACAATTTTCACCAGTCTAATCCTAGTTTTAGGTTACCTTCTCAAAATAACCCGAACTATTTATTTTCGATATAGTATAGACCTAAAATGAATAAGCGTAGGCAGAAAAAAAAAAGATGTGATTGTTTTAGAATAATTCAAAGTTGGGATTATTTCAAGAAGACGTATGAAAGTTGGGATTATATGTGTCAATTTTTCTTAATATAATATTGCTCTAATTGATTTCAAAATCAAATTCACAATCCAAGTTCTAATGTTAGGTTTAGCGTGATTCAATTTATTATTACGTGTACAATAGTCATAGTACAGTTACTATAGGTGGATACCGAACTTACATAATACAGATATTGCTCTTGTTGATTGCAAATACGAATTCATAATTCAAGTTCTGATTTCAGGTTAAGCATTTCGACAGGCTATATTGTACCAACAAGAGAACTCAAAGATTCTTGGATGACAATGAGTCCAGGAGAGGTCCGTTAACTCTTCCACAACCTTTCACCTTCAAGCCTCCTGCAAATTAGACCTCCTTTTACTCTTTTACATAAATTCCTTGTTAATTTTTCCTCAACTATAATACACAAACAACAACATGCTTTGTTTAGGTTTTACTTTTATCTAACAGTCATGATGTACGCAAATTTGTCGGACATTTGAGATTTTTCTGCATTGTCCCATGCTTGCTGCATAATTAGAATGAAAAAGGATGTGTGTGTTGATTGCATTTTCAACTTAGGCTGACTGCCTTTTCCAGGATCACATTTTTATTCATTTAAGCGCTTGTTTCGCTTGTTAGATACAATTGAACAATGTCTTCCAAGTCTAACAGTGACCAAGTGGAGTGATATCAAAGCTGGTACTAGTCAGAAGCATTCATCCTGAAAATTCAGAACTGAAAGTGTAGTTTGCTTTGGAGATTGAATAGATTTTGTCGGCTGAAAAACTGTTGATATTGTGCAACTAATTATGGTCACTGATATGGGACTTCTTAACATGTTCTTTTCGGGACCTATTGCATCTTCTTTTGTAGGTTAGTATCAGAATGCATTGATCAAGTCTTAGCAAACAGTGGTGTCAGCTTGGATTATACTTGACCAGTTGACTTTTATGGGAAACGAGCTTGAAATATATCTAGAAAATATCATTACCTACTCGAGACATGATAAAACAGAGAATATGTGCTTAAAGAAGACCTAGAAGATTTAGGAATGTTGTTTTGGTTACTGGCTTATGTTACTAGGAGAGGAGAGCTCTTTGTAAGTTGACAAGTTGGTTGCATCCAGCCACTGCTGGGCGCATTTGCTATTGCTATCTTTTGCCGGATTTCAGTGGATCTTTTATACCCAGATTGACGTAAAGATGTTAAGTTGAGCCACCATAAGATTGGTGCGTAATTTGCTTGTTGTTTATTGTTTTTTCTGCCAGGGGAAATCCCTCAGAGAGGTAATTAATGCTCTAAATCACGTCAGACTACCTTTGAGCTGATCCCCATTAAAGTGTCATTGTTTGTATTGATACATGGTTCTCTTGTTTTTTAAGGAAATGTTTTAAGGGCTCTTTATATCATGAAAAAGTAGCTGTGCTAGATAAAGAATATATAGCTAGGATTGCTGAAGTATGAAAGTAAGGTTTGCCACTATCCTGTATTCCTGTTTCAAAAAGAGATAAATATAGGAATCGGGAGAAACTGCTGGTAATTTATTATTAAGGGTATATAGTTAAGGTGTAGATTTTTGACAAGAAAGTTAACATGATTTCTTTCTTTTTTTCTTTTTAGCTCTTGGAGGAAAGAGTACTTGTTGAGGGATGATATATTCATTTCAGGGAGTAAACCAAAAAAATGTACTCTCAGAGAGTCAAAGGTATATTGGTATAGTTATACAAGTGAGAATGGTGCTATTTAGCATTATGTAAAATCTTGTAAGCTTTTCCATGGAGAAATCTATACCTCTATATCAGTTTGTAACACCAGATTCTTTTTCCGATGTTTCTTATATAAGATCGTCATCTGACCCTTTCAGCTTGTATGCTGCTGCTTGGCTTTATTAGTTCTGACTCAATTATGATTGATAATGTTGATATTTGGGGTATGACTCTTCTGTTCTGTTTGCCTAGAATGTGACCGCTGCTTTAGACAATAAGTTTCAGCAATTATCATCAACTATTTGCGAATGCATTTAAATGCATCCAACATTGGCTGGATGCAACCATGTCTTAGCAATATAAAGGTGTTTTTACTTGTTTTGCAACTTTGAGATTCCGACGTTGAAACTAAGAAGTAGATCTAAGCTTTTTATTAAGTATCATCTTGTGGTTAGATTAGAACAAGCCCACCACCAAAAGTTAAAATCTTGAAGATCATTGACATTTGAAATCTGAGAGGATGAGATTAAAGTTGAGTAGCACCTTAGTAGAGGAGGTGAAAACTCACTTTGGGAGATGGTTGTCACTTCTAGTCTTGGAAGAAAGAGAAATAATGAGGAGTTAAAAGAGAAAGTGTGTACAATTAGTGAGTGATATACTATATATATATTCATTATGATGTTGGTCCAAAATCCAGTTCAACAAAAATCAGAGCAAACACCCCCAACACCCTTCAGGTTTGCTTACATCTGATCTCAAACTTTTTTTAGGAGCCATGTATTGTCGCGTACGTTGCGCCTGCTAATTACTCCCCTAGTTCCCTGGGTAGGACATTGTAGTTTGGGAAAGATTATAACATTAGTAGGTTTGGTGGCCATGGCGGGTGTTTTTCATTGTTTGTAGGACTGGAAAATGGTGAGTTTGCATGGTGCTGTAGTTAGGGCATGGTGATGGTTGTGGTTTTGAGTTTGGGATTTGATGGTTGCGATGTTGGTGGGGAGGAGACTGGTGGCTTCAATGTTGATGGACTGACTGATTAGGTTGATGATAGGTTGTTCAAAATTTGTGGGAGAATTCATATTCTATGGGTTTTAGCAAAACAGATCTTTGGAAAAACAATCTTCATTCAAATAACATCAAAATGGAAATATGAGTTTTCGTTGGCTTTCCCTTTCTTAATTCTCCCAATCCAAACTCCCTGAAAGTTTATAGTTTTAATTATTATTATGGTAATGTATTAATTTGAAATACTATTAAGGTTATTAATCATTTATTGAGAAACAAATTACTAAATCAATTTTTAATTAGCATTATAACTAACTAGAAATATATTCAGTTATTGCTTATTATAGCTTGGAGGATGAAGTTTCTATTGAGAATTACATATTATCTATGTGAAAGCAGTCATAATTATTGAAACTTGAAAATTTTGCTTTGATCTTATGAACATATTAACTAGTGCAACTAGGGTTCATCGTGTGATCTTTATTGCACCTAATTGCAACCTAATCGTTACTTTCGCAATTTGGTTTACTTTGTCATCAAGAAATTGCGGGTTGGTTTGAGATTTTGATTAAATCACTGCTTACTAGTGAGCCCTTCACTGAAGGGAAGAACATGATGGACCAATGGCTTTCTTCACTGCAGAACTTCTGAAGCCCACTGTTTCTATAATGTTTGATAATAAGTAAGGTGGTTCTTTGTGTTGTGTGATTGGAGTTTGAAGCTATTACGCCATCATATCTATGTTTATTACTGAAAAGGTTTGCCCTTCAAAGAAACGATGAAGGTTTGGGGAGGTGGTCTGAATATCCACAAGTGTTCTGAAGACCAGGAGCAGAGATGGCCTAAGATGTCTTTCAATCTGGAGAAAATGAATAATATCCAGCAACCGTTTCTGGAATTTGGTGATCTAGTCATGCTGCTATTATAAGCGCATTTTCTTTTTTTTAAGGAACTATAAGCGCATTTTCAACTATGGAAAGGTCAAACTGAAATGGGTTGCTGAACCTTTTCCTCAAGATTTTGAGTTACTGTATATACCAGTAGAATGTAAATATTTTGTACTATGATCGTGCTTAGACTTCCAGCTTCTATTCTGAAGTAGTCTGTAAATGTTTCAGCTTCCTTGTAAAAAATATTGCTATCCTAGGCTCTATGCTATTCAAACTAACAAGGGAAGCTTCGAGTACTGGTATGCAAAACATGCAGTATTCGTAGTAGGGATGCAAATGATGCGGGTTGATTTCGAGTCTCGACTCGAATCGTTAGCATTCCGAGTCGAGTTTTGACCGAGTCGAGCTTTGACAGAGTAGATCTCGAGTAGCTTGCAAGTGTAAAAGCAACTCTAAGGTAGAAAAAAAAGTTGAATTTAGGTATTTTGCTATAGATAATTGAGTATTCAAGCTTCTCAAGAGTTCTCAAGTCAAGTATCGAGTTGCTCAACTCGAGTCGCCAATATCTTGAGTCGAGTTTTAACCGAGTTTTGACCGAGTTGATCTCGAGTAGCTCGCGAGTTGTCTCGTCTCATTTACACCCTTAATCTCTAGGATTGTGTAAATATTCGCAGACTGTACCTTATTGTATATAGCTAATAGTTTCCATATATTTTATGGTTTGAGGCCTTTCTTCCATAGAGGGGTTCGATTCTCTCCCCTTGCAAAGTAGAGTTTTCAAATTTCCCGCCACTTGTAAGAGATCTTCATCTTACCTAAAAAACAATTATTGCTTGCACTTTAAGTTTGGTTTTAATTTTTCTTAAACCCAATTGCAAGATAAATGTTATTTATGGTTTAAATCACAAAATAATCAAACCATGAACGGTTTTAGGATGAAAGAATATTTTTAAGAATTTGGAATTTTATATCTTTGGTTAATTTCTTTGTCATGATACTTGGGTTTTAAGGGCCCAAATGTTTGTCTAGTTGAGGGTTCAAGGTTTTGTTAGTTTATTATTTTAGAAACTTTTTGACCAAAGAAAAACAGTTATCACAAAATTAAATAATGGTTAAATTACATTGCACCAAATTGTTTTTATGTGGTGCAGTTTGGTTTGAATTATGTCCTAAACAACATCAAATCAAAACTCGAAGGACCTTTTAAAAGAAAACCCTTGATTAAAGAAAATACCACAACTAACCTAGGTAGCACGGATACGGATAGGGGAACGGATACGGGTACGGGGACGGAAAACGGCAAAATCAAAATTTCCGAAAACGGGTACGGCTTGGATTCGGCAAAAAAAAAATTATAAATTAATATTTATATATAAGTCACTAACATAAATAAAATAGAACTTTTCCTTTTTGAGGTGAATGAACAATTTAATTAATGTTGAAGCAAAATTCAAAAAATAAGAAAACACGTTATACGATGTTTAAAAGTGAGCTCAAATGTTAAGTAATAAAAAAAAAAAAAAAAAAAGGCAGAAGAATAGATGAATTGATGACAGCTTGGATCTTAGATGTTAGCTGTGGTTGATGTGTCTCCTCTTCTCCTACTCTCTCATATAAAGTATTTAAAAAATTATATTATTATACTTTAAGTACAACACTCCACCTGCAAAAGAAAGAAAAAGTAAAACAAGTTAGCCAACATGCCCAACAATGTCGACATTTTCAGATTCAAATGAGGAGAGGGAGAGAAGGAAAAAAAAACAGAAAAAAAAAACAGATCAGAAAATAAAAAACCAAAATAAAACAAAACCCTAGATCTAATTGAGAAGAGGGAGAGAGAGAGAGACTCACTTGGTTCGAAGGAGAGACGCCGAGTAGCCGTCGGGAAAGCTGCCGGAGAAACGATGGATTGCCGACGATAAAGTTGCCGGAGAGACGTGTCGGGGTAGAGACGAATGAGTTCGAAGAGTTCGAACTCTTCTCGGTTGAAGTTGAGGAGATCCAAGATATGTTTTTTTAATTACCCCTTTATATCTCACTGGGTACGCTTCTCTCTCTTCAAAAACGTCCCCAGCCCGTACCCTTGTTCATCCCCACCGTACCCAATTCAATCCGGCGTACCCACCTATCCAGATACGGTTTGGGTACGAATCCTAGGCGTACCCGTCCCGTACCCGTACCCGTACACGTACCGTCCCCGTACCGGGTACGGGAGTCGGCATTAACCTTTATAATCCAAGTAAAAAGTTGATATCTACAATTCGCTTGCCAAATTATCGGAAGCTTACGCCATTAGTTCCCGTGTTTTTGCCAAATTTAAGTTCATGATTCTATTTTTACTTTCACTTGTAAATTCATCCTCTAGTTCATAATTTGAGTTGTATTTTCACTTGTAAAGTCCTTTGGTTTATGACTAAAGCATGACATTATGCGCAGGAAATATTTGTTTTTTTTTTTTTTGACGGGAGCAGGAAATATTTGTTGGACAAGTCTATATCGCGGTCTCTTTGATCTGTCCCTTATAAATTTGAGTCAACCTACCATGATTTAAGTCTTATGTAAAATATATGATCAAATTCACTCTCCTTGAAAACGTAGCAAATACAAGCCACTCTATACAAACAGCGTATTCCCGCACACCTACAACAGTAGTGACAAATGTTCAATTATATATTAAAGATAATGGGGTTGTTTGGTAATCGATTATTGGTTGTTGGCTGGTTTAGACGTTTAGTTGGCTTGTTTGGTTGGCTGCATGTATTGGCTTTTTAAGTTGGCTTTTTAAACCAGTTGTTTGCAAAAGTGTTTGGTAAAATTAGTTGTGGTTGTTGGCTGTTTATTAAAGAGTTTGGGGCCAACAAAAGTCAATCCAAAAAGTTGCTCTAGACAATTTTTTTCCATTTTGGCTTAAAAGCCAGTTTTTCATACAACTAAAAAACCAATAACCAAACACTTTGTTGTTACTCTAAGTCAATGTTATTTTGATGATGATAAACGTTTTATGCTATAACATGTATGTATGTAACAGTGATCTAAGAAATTAGAAAGCTATCAAGATTGGATGTTCATAAAAGATCAAGAACTTGAAGATATGGAAGCTTAGGTCTAGTTATGTTCTTAGTCATGTTTATGCAATGTAATTAACGTATTGGAACTTTGTGCTAAATTAGAAATATGAAATTAGGATGGTTAACTATTTTCTTAGAGTTAAGAAAATAGGTAAGTATATTAATTTCATGCGTCTATATTTAAAGAATATAAAAAGGGGAGTTTTTAATTTTGAAAATTAGTTTTGAAAGGAAAATATTTATTGTAAAGTTATTTGGATTAAAAGTTTTATAAAAAAAAAAAACTGATTTTAAAGAAAACGTTTCTTTAAAATATTTTCGAAAAAGAATTGTTGTAAAAAAAGAAAAACTGATTTTTAAAGAAAACGATTTTGATAAAGATTTTTGGATAAAATTTGGTTTAAAATCTGATTAATAGTTGGCATAAGATATGGAGGAATCCTTGTCTTATAAGGAAAAGAAAAAATCAGTTTTTATAAAAGATAAAATTGGATTTTGAAAAGGAAAAGAATTTTATCCTTTTATTTTAGGAATAAAAATTATTCAAGAAGATAATTATATATATCTTGGTGAATAATTCTTATTCAGTTGATGAAGTTATATAAGGGATAGAAATCAGTATAGTATCACACGTTTTCATATTTGGAGAGAAAAAGATTTTGAGAGCTGAAAACGAATTCCCACAACCCAGTGTACGGCACATAGTTCTAGTAAGTTAAGGTTTCTAAACAACTATTGTAACGATCCTCTATTTGCTTGAATAAAAAGCACGTTTGTGATGAATCTTTCTTTATGTAATTCTTATATTATAGAGAGTAGCAACACTTAGGGTTAAGTGTTGGGGAGCACTACTAGAGTTAGTAGTGGGGGAATCGAATTGTATCAAGGGTTTGGTATTTTACGATTCAAATAATAAAAGAGTAGTTTGTGTGGACGTAGATCTCAGAGGTGAGATTGAACCACGTTAAATTCCTGTGTCTTATTATTTGATTTCATTGTTTTATTGTTTGATACAATTTCGTTCGAGCAAAAACATCAATCGGAGAGTTTATGAGTGAATAACACAGTGCACGGCACTGTGCTATAAGAGTGTTTTTGCGAAAATCGATTAGTTTTAGCCACTCAATTCAACCCCCCCTTTCTTGAGTGTCACCTTGTGTTCCAACACACTTGTTTGGCAATCGGTTGTTGGCTGTTGGTTGGTTTAGTTGGCTTCTTTGACTGACTGGAAGCATTGACTGAATGTATTGCTTTTTAAGTTGGCTGTTTAAGCTAGCTGTTTGTAAACGTGTTTGGCAAAGTTAATTGTGGTTGTTGGCTGTTCATTAGAGATTTTGTGGGCCAACAAGCCAAAAGCCAATCCAAAAAGCTGCTCCAGGCAACTTTTTTCATTTTGGCTTAAAAATCAACTTTTCAGCCAACCAAAAAGCCAATACCCAAACATTTTTTTGGCTATTTGACCAAATTGAAAAGCCAAAAGTCAAAAGCCAATGAAAAAGCCATTCACCAAACATGGCCTTTTTTGACAAAATTGAAAAGTCAAAAGACAAAAGCTAATGAAAAAGCCATTTTGCCAAACATGACCAATATTCTACTAAGATTTACCTAATTGTAAAGTATGGCATCATAATTTTAAAATCTCTAGGTCAAACTCCATTAGGGCTCTTCTAAGTTTTTTTTTTTTTGAAGTGTGGGCTCTTCTAAGCTTGTAACCATTCTCTCACACTCTCAATGCAATCCTTAGGTTATACACACGCACGTATAATGAGGAAGGTGCGCACGACCCAAAACGCAAGCAAAATAAAACACAACGCTGTCAACTAGAGGCAACTACTAAGCTAATGAACATGTGCATATACCCAAATGAACATACGTACAACTGATTTGACACTTAAACACTATTCTCTACTTTATTCACTTTGCATTTATTACTCTGACACTCTTCTTTTCTCTCTCCTGATTTATTTTTCATCAGAATATTTTCTCTATCTTGCTTTTCTATTTTTTTCTTTTGCTTTATATTATTATATTGCTTTAAGACATATATTTCCCAATTTTTTTTTCTCTCATCAAGTTTATTTACTCCCTCTGTCCCAAAATACTCTTTACACTTTCTTTTTTTCATGTGTCCCATAATACTCTTTACACTTCTATTTTGGGAGATGACCCACTATTATTGTAATCCTTCTACCTTTTAACTAATGGCCCACACTCTTTCTCGTCCAAATAAAATATTACCACTCCTACTACCTACCAACTCTAACCATTGGCCCACATTCTCTCTCCACCAAATAAAATAGTACTACTTTTACCATCTACTAACTCCTATCACATCTACTTTTTCAATAAAATAATAACAATTGATAACCAAACAACAACTTATCATCTAAAATTACATGGACTGATAAGTGTCAAGAGTATTATGGGACGGAGGGAGTATCAAACAAAGAACACTTAACTCACGAAAGAACATCAGAGAACCACAAAAGAACAGTATCCAAATATGAATGAACATCATACATTTAGGAGTATAACAAAAATATTTTACTCAAATATGATAATTACACTAAATATAATTAGTGTCCATGAACGTCAGTCAAATTACTATGAACAACAGCTGAAACTGTAATGAACATCAACTACTAGATCCAACAAAGATATCCTAATTGACTCTAATTAACCCCTTTATCAAAATAAAATAAATTTTACAACTAATTTGATATGTTTTAAATCTAATTCTTAATTAAGCACCTAATTTTTAATTTTTATTTATAAATTCAATAAAAAACAAAATTTCGAGAAAGCTGGTCAAAATAACTTTGTAATTTTTTGAACACGACTTTCAAGGTGATCTTAAACGGCTTCAAAACAACTTTTTTTGAAAAAACGAATGCCACCGAGTACCCAATTTTGTCTCTCTTCAAGTTTATATAAAACGACCATATGTTCACTACAGCATTAGTTGTTGTTCATAGTGATCTGACTGAAGTTCATTTAGAGTTACCATATGATCATTCTTATTTTTGTTATATTCCTAATTGTTTTCCCCTTTAATGATGTTCATATATGGCTCAATAACGTTCATTTACTACTCAATAATGTTCAATCCAGACTCAATAATGTTCATTCTTGATGGATGGCTTTTTAAAGAACAATATAAAATAAAAACTACTGGATTTAATTAGTCATCTTATGTTCACTATAGGGTTTCCTGTTGTTCATAGTGCTCTTACTAAAGTTCATTTAGAGTGATCATATGTTCATTCATATTTTTAATTTTGTTATATATCTAAATTTTTCCCTCTCTAATGATATACATTTATTGCTCATTGATGTTCATTCATGGCTCAATGATGTTCATTAATTTATCCATGTTCTTTAAAGAATTTTATAGATTGAAAAAAACCCTACTATATTTAATAAGACATTTTATATTCACTACAGTTTAGCTGTTGTACATAGTTCATGTAGAGTGATCATATGTTCATTCTTACTTTTGTTATATTTCTAATATTTTCCTCTATAATGATGGTCATTTATGGTTCAATGATGTTCATTTATGCCTCAATGATGTTCATACATGGATTAAATAATGTTCATTCATTTATCGATGGTTCTTTAAAAAATTGTATAATAAAACAATTACTAGATTCAATAAGTCTTTCTATGTTCACTATAGGGTTACGTGTTGTTCATAGTGATCTGACTAAAGTTCATTTGGAGTAATCATATGTTCATTATAATAATCATATTGACTAAAACATTTTTATCATATCTAAATGTTTTCTTCTCTAATAAAATTATATTTTATTGAATCTAGTAGTTGTATTTTCACTACAGAGTCAGCTGTTATTTATAATGTTCTGGATGAAGTTTATTTAGATTTTCAGCTGAGCATTACATCATTGAGCAATAAATGTATATCATTAGAGAGAAAAAAATTTAGATAAAAATATCATAACGGAACATGCAACTACTATATCCAATAAAAATATTTTTTCTATTACACACGAAAATATTTAGTAATATAACAAAAATATTTTACTCAATATGGTAATTAGATTGGACATGTGATCAATCTAAATGAACTTCAATCACAGTACTATCTACTATGAACAACAACTGACCCCAAAGTTATTAAAATCGCGATTCAAATCTTAAAATCTTACGATTTTACGATTCAAAATATGGTAGACGATTCGATTCACGATTCTAGACGATTCTATACATTTCTGTTGACTAGCGAAAACCTCGCAAATTTAAATCATGTTAACAAAGCAAATAATATATATATGTTGTTAGTTATTGCTAATATAGTGGGTAAACAACAATTTTTTCTAATTTTTAGGACTTTTAACTTATAATTTTGGCATATTCAATGAAGATTGAGTGCAATATCTTGATTATACGTGTTTGTAGAATCTTACGATTCTACGATTCGATTCTATAGGTCGTTTCCAATTCAAACTAGAATCTCGATTTTAACAACTTTGACTGACCCTATAGTGAACATAAGATGACTTATTGAATCTAGTAGTTGTTTTTTTTAATTTATACAGTTATTTAAAGAATCGTGGATAAATGAATGAACATTATCTAGTCATGAATGGACATCGTTGAGCAATAAATGTATATCGTTAGAGAGGAAAATCTTTACAAATATAACAAATATAAGAATGAACCTATGGTCACAGTAAATGAACTTTAGTCAGAACACTATGAAACCCTATAGTGAACATAGGATGACTAATTAAATCTAGTAGTTTGTTCTTTATATTGTTCTTTAAAAGGTCATCATCAATAAATGACTGAACATTATTGACACTCAAAATGAGCTTCAGCCAAAACATTATGAACAACAGCTGACCCTATAGTGAAAATACAACTACTAGATCCAATCGAATATAATTTTATTAGGAAGTAAAACATTTAAGTATAATTAAAATATTTAAGTCAATATGATCATTATAATGAACATATGATCACTTCGAATGAACTTTAGTCACATCACTATGAACAAGACTTAACCTTATTTTAAACATAGAAAGACTTATTGAATCTAGTAATTGTTTTTAGTTTATAAAGTTCTTTAAAGAACCATCAATAAATGATTGAACATTACTATTTGAGCCATGTATGAACATCATTGAGGCATAGATGGACATATAATTCTATTGGAGAGTAAAATATTTAGGTATAATAAAAATATTTTAGTCAATTGATTATTATTATGAACCATCGATAAATGAATGAACATTATTTGAGCCATGTATGAACATCATTGAGCCATAAATGAACATCATAGAACCATAAATGAACATCATTATAGGGGAAATTATTGGAAATATAACAAAAATAATAATGAACATATGATCACTCTAAATGAACTTTAGTCAGAGCACTATGAACAACATCTAACCCTGAAATGAACATAAGATGACTTGTTAAGTCTAGTAGTGTTTTAAAATTTATACGGTTCTTTAAAGAACCATGGATAAATGTATGAACATTATTGAGCCATGAATGAACATCATTGAGCAATAAATGTACATCATTAGAGAGGAAAATATTTAGAAATATAACAAAAATAAGAATGAACATATATTCACTCTAAATGAACTTTAATCAGAGCACTATGAACAACATTTAACCTTATTTTAAACATAGAAAGACTTATTGAATCTAGCTAGTAATTGTTTTTAATTTATAAAGTTCTTCAAAGAACCATCAATAAATGATTAAACATTATTATTTGAGCCATGTATGAACATCATTGAGGCATAAATGAACATATAATTCTATTAGACAGTAAAACATTTAGGTATAATAAAAATATTTTAGTCAATTGATTATTATTATGAACCATCGATAAATGAATTCATTATAGGGCAAATTATTGGAAATATAACAAAAATAATGATGAACATATGATCACTCTAAATGAAATTTAGTCAGAGCACTATGAACAACATCTAATCCTGAAATGAACATGGATAAATGAATGAACATCATTGAGCCATGAATGAACATCACTGGGCAATAAATGTATATCATTAGAGAGGAAAAACAACAAGAAACCCTA
Organism: Beta lomatogona; assembly: GCA_947646795.1. Classification (NCBI taxonomy): domain Eukaryota; kingdom Viridiplantae; phylum Streptophyta; class Magnoliopsida; order Caryophyllales; family Amaranthaceae; genus Beta; species Beta lomatogona. The sequence goes on from CANSNZ010000554.1 coordinate 758,277, forward strand.
GTCAGAGCACTCTAAAGCCATCCATCAAGAATATGAATGAACATATGATCATTCTAAATGAACTTTAGTCAGAGCACTATGAACAACAAGATACCCTATAGTGAACATAAGATGACTAATTAAATCTAGTAGTTTTTTATTTATATTGTTCTTTAAAAAGCCATCCATCAAGAATGAACATTATTGGATCTGAATAAACATTATTGAGTCGTAAATGAACGTTATTGAGCCATAAATGAACATTATTGAGCCATAAATGAACATCATTAAAGGGGAAAACAATTAGAAATATAACAAAAATAAGAATGAACATATGATCACTCTAAATGAAATTTAATCAGAGCACTATGAACAACAAGGAACCCTATAGTAAACATACGATGACTAATTAAATCTAGTAGTTTTTTTTATTTATATTGTTCTTTAAAAAGTCATCCATCAAGAATGAACATTATTGAGTCTGGAATAAATATTATTGAGTCATAAATGAACGTTATTGAGCCATAAATGAACATCAATAAAAGGGAAAACAATTAGGAATATAACAAAAATAAGAATGAACATATGGTAACTCTAAATGAACTTCAGTCAGATCACTATGAACAACAACTAATGTTGTAGTGAACATATGATCGTTTTATATAAACTTGAGGAGAGAGAGAATTAGGAGAGAGAAAAAAATTGGGAAATAAATCTCTTATAGCAGTGTAATAAGATAAAGTAGAAGAGAGATGGAAAATAAAGAGAGAGAAAATCAGGAGAGAAGGAAAAAATTGGGAAGTATATCTTTTAAATAAATATAATAAAAAACATAGGAGTGATATAGAAAACTAGGAGAGAGAAAATTATTTCCAGAAGACATAAATCAGAAGAGAGAAAAAAATAAGAGTAATAAATGCAAAGTGAATAAAGTGGATAGGAGTGTCAGAGTGTCAAATCAATTTTCTCAATGTTCATTCATCACTCATGCGTTGTTCATCACCCATGCGTTGTTCACTAGGGTCTCCAAATGTTCATTTAGTTCAAGCTCATTTAAGCCAAAACCCCATGTGCAATGAAACGTCATGGTCACTCTTTGTGAGCACCTTCCTCTTGTTACGTACGTGTGCACCTAGACTAACCTCTAAAAACCGACATACATAATCCGATAGACCGATAGTCGTATAAAGTCTGGAAACATAAATTTTCTTTTTCCCCTCTTTTTCATCTCAATTTCTGAGTACTCAAATTCTGGGTTCGCTTGAATTCTCTATCATCTTCAGCTATACATCCATCTTCATCTTATCTAGAGAAGAAATTCACGCATGGATTCCACAAAATCTCAAACATTACAAATCTTCATCCAATCACTCAACCCAAAATTCCCAAATCGTGCCCTAACCCTAAATCCAACCCAAACATGGGGCGATCTTACGAAATCCCTAGCATCATCATCTTCTTCTTCCTCGATTTCTCCCCTCTTTTTCTTCTCAATCAACGGAAAAACCCTAGATGATTCCTCCACCATCGCAAGTTCCAAAATCGCCCAATTCTCAACCGTAAACCTCAACTTTAAGCTCCTCGGCGGCGGCGGCGATGGCGGCGCAACTGGTGCTGAATCAAGAGATTGCTACTTGAAAATGTACGCCGAAAAGAAACCCGATCAAGCTGACCCTAACGAGAAACGACTCTCGAAGTGGACAACTTGCGCGCTTTCTAACGAACCATTGAATCCGCCTTGTGTGATTGATCACCTCGGCAATGTGTTTAATAAGGAGGCGGTTGTTAAGGCGCTGCTCGCGAAGAGTTTGCCGAAACCTTTTTCGTTTTATATAAAGGGGTTGAAGGATTTGATCCCTGTTCAATTGAGTTGTGGGGATGGTTGTTTCCAGTGCCCGATTTCGGGGTTCGAGTTTAATGGGAATTATAAGTTCTTTGCTCTGAGAAAGTGTGGTCATGTTTTGAGTGCTAAGGCGCTTAAAGAGGTTAAGTCTTCGGCTTGTCTTGTTTGTCATCAAGAATATGATGAAGTGGATAAGATTGTGATTAATGGGAGTGATGATGAGGTTGATGTATTGAGAGAGAGAATGCTTCAGTTGAAAGCTGCTAGTAAACAGGTTAAAAAGCCGAAATCGAAACAGCTCAGCTCCGGTGTTGGTGTTGGTGTTGGTGTTGTGGATTCGGATTCTGCTGCTGGTGCTCAGTTGAGTGGCAAGAAGCATGCCATTGAGGATGTGAATAATCCGAAGGAGAAGCTTCCTGTTTCTGTTGCTGCTACTACCAAAGATAAAGATAAAGCTAAAGATGGTTCAGCTAAGAGGTTTAAAGCTGTTGATGTTGCACCCCCGAATGCGAATAAGAAAGTTTATGCTTCTCTTTTTACTTCTTCTAAGAAGAAATCTGATTTCAGAGAGACCTATAGTTGCAGATCTTTGCCTTTAGGTCGAAATTGATTTCTTGCAATATATTCATGAGATACTAGATTGTATGATTGGGATTATATTTTCCATCTCTCCCTTGTTAAGGTATGAATTTGCTGTGCAACTCATTCACTTTCTAGTACTACTTGTTTAGTTGATCACACTATCAAAGCATCCAATTATAAATGTGCCTAATCCAATTGTCCAATGTTTATCTTATTTGGCTGTGATTTGTGAATGCGTGTTATTGACGACTTTGGTAAAATGGATTACTTAGGGAAGAAATTGTGAATAGTTTTAGATGCTTAGAAATGTGATTATGGAGATAAATTGAGTATTTTTTCTCAATGAAAACGTATCAGATGATGTGAGGGTTGACCATTGTTATATGGAAGTGGGAGAATTAGGTCCAAATGAGAAAATTGATCTGTGAAAGGGGTGTGTAATGTACTAATGTGCAGATAGTCTGGCACACTGCAATATTGGCACAGTAGGAGTCAGAGCTGCCTCCGTTGGCTGGTTGTGCTCAAATCCTCGGCGTTGCCTGTATTGTGGCGTATTGCAGAAAGACGCCTTCATGAAGACCCCTGATTTGTTAATGAAATCAGTCTTGATGTTTTGTTTAAGCTTAAGCGGCTCCAGCCATTGGCAAGGAAAACTGTGTCCAGGCTGAAGAATGTTTTCCTTTTGTGTTAAAGTATGGATCAAAATGGTTGTTTAAGAAATTCCTCACCCAGTTTCAAGTTTAGGGCTCGTTTGGTTCAAACTACGGAATGGAAAGGGAATGGAATGAGTTAGAGGAGTGGAAATTGGAATGGTAACAATAACCGTTACTTTTATCGATTGTTTGGTTCAATGAAGGAAAGGAATCATTCAAGCCACCACCACACCAAATCAAATCTAAACCCCAAAATCTTGCAATTATCTTCACAAAATCATCAATGGAAGATAGAGAGGAGAGGTGAGGTGAGAGAGAGAGAGAAATGACAGGGACAGGGATTAGATTAGAGGAGGTAACAACTTTGTTACGCTGGGTGAAGTAAGGTAACAAATGAGGGGATTGGGTTACAACTAAGTAAGGGATTGGGTTTCCATGGGTGTTGAACCAAACAACTTCAAACGGAAAGGAGGTTTTCATTCCGTTTCCACTCATTGTTTTTAGTGAACCAAACATGGGCTTAGTCTTTTGGCGACTTGTATAGTTAAATCATTGGGCAATAAAATGAGGAGACATGGAAATTTGATTGTGATTGGAACATAAGTTGTTTCCTTTTTTGCAATTTATGAGGCTTGAACTATTAAGTTACGTTGCTTTTGGATTTGTTTTTACATGTATGTACTAAAAGTGTATGTGATTTATGATGAAAATATGAGGTTTTCTCCTCTACGATATTGATAACAAAAAGCACACCATAAGGGCTTCACAGTCGTGCTTGAGGATGTTTGCCTAGTGTCACCAAACATAGTGATCTACTGATCTCTAAGGAGGCTTACAGAGTTAGAGGTCATTGATAATATCACACATTCACACTGTTGAACTCCTAGAAGAAAAGTTAAATCTTCACCAGCATTTGATTCTTTGTTTGTGCACCCGATTACGGATTACTCAGAGCTTCTTGGGTGCTTCACAATTGTGGATGAATGCTTCGGAAGAACTACTTTAGCAGCATGAAAAAAAAAACTTCCTTGCCAGCCGTATGCCGCTGTCTAGTGTAAGCCGAACCTCTTCTCGGACAACAGTTGCTGCGGTAAAGGTATTCAGTGATTTGGCAAGGTTGAGTATCAAGAGAACAATATAGAAAACAACAAATGGTATCAATTAGCGTATATTCTAAGTACAGGTATAATGTAATCACTCACAACCTGAAAGTATAGCAATGTCATCAAGTTGCAAAGTAGGGTGAAATATAACGACGATCAAACTGCATCCCTTCAACAATATAAATTGGCTTATGAGGAGTAGTTTGTTATTCAGGTGCAAATGCTGTTATTTAAATCAACTGTCACCTGCAAAGAGTCTTTCTTTAACAAACCTTAACTTCTTCTGTGATCAGACATTGAGACCTTGTGCAAGGACAACAAATGTAGTCGTTTCATCGCCGGCGAAATCATAGTCTTACTGGCGGCTTGTCTCACTAACTTCAGCCCAATAAATTTCTTGCGTCCTCCAACTCAACCTTCAAATTATCAAGAAAACAACAATAAGTACATTAATCAACAATACAACTCTAGCATGGCAAGTTGTATTAATTGGGGAGGAAAAGAACATCTTATACCTCCTTTGCAACGGTGAGACCATCATTAACAATCTTTGGGGAACCATATTTGCTCTCTAAAAAAACAATTCCGGCAAAGTTAGTAAATTGGAGAAATTAGTCATGTAAATCACACACATATAACCTTATGAGTAGCAACAACATAATTACTTATTGTTCAAGTGTTGGACTCACTTGCAACCTCTTAATAGTAGACCCATCTTTGTAAAATATAACTCTTTGGCTATGCATTGACCTTTGCCGAACAGCCTCGAACAACACTCGATCATCTGTTGAAAGCGCTAGAAGAAGTCATAGGTGCTAACAAGGATAGCTTTTCAGCACAAGTTAGTGGTTTCTTATCCATTACACGATTATCTGGGATAGCCACATGGTAGTAAATGTCAATGTCATGTTGTTCACAAAAACAAGTGCCTACGTCAAAGAAACGAACCCACAAAGCATCAGAAGGAACCAAATCTATAGAACTCGTGAATAGGAACAAATATTGTAACAATCACCATGATGGAACAATATGCTTCACTTTGAATTTTCAATATAATACATCACACTCAACTTTAACAACAAACTTTGTCAACTTCAATTGTCATTCCTGCCATTGAATCTTAGAAAAATGTTTATAAATCATGTAATACTCCAGCCTAATCAATTATTAGTTCAAGTTGTTTTCTAAGTTTACATTTGTAACTCAATTTAATTCAATATAATTTTTTTTTTTGATGGAGTGAGAAAGAATCATTAAGGTTTCTTGAGAGCTTGAGTTTCTTGTTTTGAGCTTGTATTTTATTCTTGTACCATTTTTTTGTTCTAAAATAAAATGGTTATGAACAACCTGATTTAGAATCGACCGCTCAAATAGAAAGTTAAAGCGTTATAAAAACCAAAATTTGATCATAAAGACTCACCAATATATATATGAAAGAGCATTACTATGTAAGGGTATTGTTAATTTGTTATGGCCAATTGCCTCATAAAACAAGGCATGTTTGCTCAAGAGTAGAATATGGAGAAACTCATCATTTACTCAATTTGTCAAAATGTAGATCAAAGATTACACACAAGCCCAACTACCTCATGAATCATGATCAATAATTTTACCAAACCTCTTATCTTAGGAAACTACACCAACTACTTAAGAACTTGAATATAGTATTCACCATAAGTCAACACAATATAATTTCATATTCTTTAACAAAAAATGCTACATGAACACTCAAAAACTGTCTGAAAGTAACTAAAATTTCCCACCACCCCTAACTATTACTATATGGACATTTACTTAGCAACTTGTAAAAAAAAAACTCCCTAACGCTTTGATTGAGTTGTTTGTCTCCTTTTTCATTGTAATTCACCTTCCCATTCACCAAACAAGAATCTAAAATCAAAATATGTGTAAAATAAATAAGCAAACTCAATCAAAACTCAAAAGGGAACTCAATTAAAAGGATCATCTGGTACATCATTGAGATAGAGCAAGTTTATCAACCAAGTGATATTTTTTTAAATAAAATGTCAATAATATCTAATTATAAAGGCTAAACATCTGCTCGTTATTTATTCTAAATATAATAAAATAAAGCACCACTAAATATCTTATTTAACAATTTAGTTACAAAAATACCACTTACATGACAAATTATGTACATCTTAGAAATGAACAAATCATTTCCCCTCAAAATTAACCTTTGAATGTGAAATGTTTTTCTGAGGCCCAATGAAGACTAATGAAGCCTAGGGTGAAGAGGTGGAGGGACCGACCACAATCACGATTCATTACGACTTAAAGCTACCATACCAGTGAAGCTCCTCCTTCCTTCTTCCTTCTTCCTTCTTCCTCCTCCATTAAAGAAAAGCTTGAAACATCAAGCTCCAATTTCTTTACCAGAGTTAATTATTCCTTCTACAACAAAACAAATACATCACTTTTCCAAATTCTCATTCCTTTCATAAATTACTCCTGAGTTTTCCAACCCCCATCTTATGATGGAGGATGACGACGAATTTGGAGATCTTTACACAGACGTCTTAAGTAGCTTTCCTTCATCTGCACCGTCCATTCCACCGCCAATTTCATGCCGTCCGATTGATCTCAACCTTCAATCAGACGACACAGATGATATCCCCAATTCCAATAAAGAGAGAGTTGAAGAAAAAGAAGAGAAAGAGGAAGAGAAGGTTAGTTTCGTAAATAAAGAAGATTCGAGAAACCCTAATCAAGAGGATTCCAATCATATTACAAATGGGAACGAAATTAGGGTTTTGGACTCCGCCGATTTTAATTTGGGAATTCGTAAAGAAGAAGTAGACGTGGTTAAGAGGGATAAAGATGATACGATTCGATATGATGAGGTTCATGAGCTTAATTTTGGTATTGAAGAAGATTTAGGGTCAGAGCCTGTTATACCTGGGCTTGATAATACTAATAATACTCTAGTTTCTGCTTCGGTTGCGGCACCGGTATCGGCACCGGCACCTGTAGGTGGTGAGGAGTGGGATAGTGAGAGTGATAGTGAGGATGATTTGCAGATTGTGTTGAATGATACTCATCATCATCATGGTGCTATGGGTATGGACCCTAATGGGATGATGCCTGGAAGTGATGATGATGATGATGATGAAGATGGTGAGCCACTTGTTATTGTTGCTGATGATCATACTGCTGCTGCTGCTGCTGCTGGAGGTGTGCAGCCTGTGGAGGATCAAGAGTGGGGAGACGAAGCCGGACAATCTGCTGATGCTAAAGATACTACTGATGCTGCTAAAGCGAATGCCGGACTTGCTACTGCTCCTAAAACTGGTTATGGTACTTATGGGTATCATCCCTTTCATTCTCAGTTTAAGGTTAGTTTATATGGGGTTTTTGTAACCTTCCCCCCTTTGTCACAACCAGCTTTTATTTGTAGTTCTATGTCATTGTATAGTTTTATGCTTTTACGAGATTTAGATCATATGAGACAAGATGAATCGTTGTTAATTTTCCTTTGTAGTTTGGAGTGTAAAGTTGAGGATTCTTTCAATATGTGCTACGGTTATGTGCTTCATGGTGTTTCTTTTATATATAAACAGCTAGGTTTTTTGTCTTTCTGCTCATCGTTCACATTATTATTCCATTTAATCTTTGATTCAAATTGTTCAACTTTGTCCTAATACGATAACTTAATCGGCTTACCAAAAATATATTACCTTTATTTAAAAGCAGCAATCCTTTTGCGCAAAGATGAACTGAGTGTTGAAGCTACCTGTCATGGTTGTAAGGCTTCTTTTCCTCAGTTCTGTAATAAGACCCTTGTAGGTGATCTTGACTCGTGAAGGCCTTGCAAGAGCTTTTTGGACCTTTTTCTGGGGTAGTACCAATGAATGAATCCCCAGAAGACCCATGAGTAATGCTTATCGTCTTCTTTTGTTGCATAGTTTCCATTCTTTGTCGGAGTGCTCCATGAACTATGATATGACTCCACCGTGTGCTGGATAAGCTCCTGTTCGTCTTATCATTTGCTGAACTTGGTTCTCCTTTTGTCCTTGCTATATTCAGTCGGAAGATTAAGATAAGAATTAATAGGACATTTAATGTTCAGAGAAGAGATTCTGGTAGATCTTTTCCTGAAAAGGTCGTTGTCTTTCGTAAGAAAAACATCTCGTATGTTGAAAGCAATCTTTCCATCCTTTACTCTGGAAGCCCTGAAAGATCTTTGACTACGGATCCTCCAGTATTGTGCATAAGGTTATGAGGCTTCTGGGCTAACTGAGTGCTTTGAGGAAATGAGTACAGTTGATGCATATAAGTGCTATTATTGCTCAAAAAAAAGTGAGCATAGCATGCAATTGAGGCCTGAGGGATAATGCTGACACTCTCTCGCTCATAACACCTTGGGGTGCTAGTTCTTTTTCGGACCTGAGAGTAAACAAAGAGCTTACCTTGTGAGAAACATAGCTTTTTAGCTGTAGGTGGTCAAAAGATGAACAAATTATCCTTGTTTCTGTGCCGACTTCTTATTTATGTCTCTGGACTTGACAGGATGAAGAATCTATCATCTGATAAGTGATAAGTGCTTGGTGCCATGGTATTAAATCTTGACCACATCACCACATTGTATAGGTTTTTGAGCTTACCACGACGAGATACGAGGCCGCAACAACTGTACACCATCAGCAATGCCCGAGAAAGTGGGTCTGTGACCGTGACCATTATCATAACCACATCCGAGATTTGAGACCATAGTTGGTGTACTTGTTCGAGTCTTTGATGGGTTGTCTCTTTAGTTGTGAACTGTTTCCTTTTGTCTTTCTCCCCCATTTTTCTTGCGTATATTTGTAATGAGATTATATCAGCATGATCTAGTTGCTAGTTTTATGTTTATAAGGCTAGATCTTCCAGTCATAGCTGTGTGTTTTCTCTACTTTTATTTGCCACGAGTTTTGTATCATATATCCTTGAATTCTGAATTCGGGTTGTTCAAAATTCTGCTGTTCTGATCTCCCTCTTCTCCTAAAAAGAAAGGTCAAAAGCGTGAAAGTCTGCAACTTTATGATTATTGTTCTGTAGCTATGCAATTCTCATTTTTGTTGTCGATTCTTCATGTGCAACATTAAAATGCAATTTGGCCTTTTTTGCAGTATGTAAGACCTGGTGCAGTACCTCTGCCTGGAGGACCTCCCGTTGGTTCAGGTGGAGCCCCTGGTCAAGTTCGTCCCCCAGCCAACATGAGCCCTATGGTTGGTCGTGGAAGGGGTGATTGGAGGCCACCTGGCATGAAAGGTCCTGCAATGCAGAAGGGTTTTCATCCGGGATTTTGGGGCAGCAATCAGCCTGGACGTGGCCTGGAATTCACTCTTCCGTCTCACAAGTGAGTTTATGTAATTGTGTTGGTTCTTCTCTATTCTCCTTTTTGCTTGATGATATCTAAATCCGGACTTTGGAGACCCAAGCTTTTGTGCAATCTATTCCTTGACAAAACTCCATCAAACCATGCTGATAGAATATCTGAAGGTTTAGCAGCCGAAGGATCAGGATATTTTTCTCTGTTGTAATGCCAGATAATTTATTAAATGTAATAGACAATAGCTTCTAGTCCCACACTCTCATTATTGGACTGTTATTCCTTTGTGCTTAGTGTCCTTTTTGAGGTTGAGGGCCTGTTTTCCTCGTTAACCCTTGCCCCATATTTTTCAATTGTTCATATTCACTTGACATCACCCTTGTACTATTATGCGTTGATGTTCATAGAACTCTTAGCTGATAATATCAATTAACAGAGACTTTTTGACTATTGCTCTATCTCTTGCTGTGCTACTTGCTAATGTTTTGATGTTTCTACAGGACTATTTTTGATGTTGACATCGATAGCTTTGAGGAAAAACCTTGGAAATATCCTGGTGTAGATGTATCAGATTTTTTCAATTTTGGCTTGAATGAGGAGAGCTGGAAGGAATATTGCAAGCAGTTGGTGCGTGGGTTTTGTTTTTTGCTCTTCCTCTTTTCTTCTTTCCATTTTAGACTTTTTCTTGTGGCTTTTTCTGGATGATTTGACTAGGAACTTAAAATATAACCCAAAAGTTCAGCTGTATCTATGAAGCATGAGAAATATTTAGCTTTTCATCCAATGTCATGTAGACTAAGTGGTTAAAGGAGGGATGGCTTTTAATGAGGTATTGTTTCTCCAGGAACAACTGCGCTTGGAGTCTACAATGCAGAGCAAAATTCGCGTTTATGAGAGTGGCCGTGCAGAACAGGTACTCTTCACTTGATCCTTGGTGTTACTTGCCGTTGAAGTATGTAAAAAGCTTATATCCTCTTTTTTGTCGTAATCAGGAGTATGATCCTGATATGCCCCCAGAACTCGCAGCAGCTGCTGGTATGCATGACTCAGCGGAAAATGTAGATGCCGCAAGAGCTGATGGTGGACTAGGTGACTTGGCTAAAGTATCTGCTCGTGTGCGGCCGCCATTGGTATGTTCTGCTAGTTTTTTGTTTCACTTCCGTGTGCCATATAGGTGTGCTCAGTGGTTATCTCCTTTTTTTCTCTCAGCCAACCGGCAGAGCCATACAAGTGGAAACTGGTTGTGGAGAGCGCTTACCCTCTGTTGATACTCGGCCACCACGTGTCCGTGATTCAGATGCAGTCATTGAGGTAAGTAGTCCCATTGGGCTTCCGTTGACACTCTTGTTTTTATTTCAAGATGTGCTACTTGAAATGAGTACTGTGTGGTCAGTATCCGTTAATGGTGTGTGGGCAAACAGATTGTATTGCAGGATTTTGTTGATGCTGAATCTACCGGTAATGATGCTGAAGCTGCTGGTAATGATGCTGAATCTGCTGGTAATGATACTGAATCTGCTGGTAATGATGCTGAATCTGCTGGTAATGATGCTGGAGAGCACCCAGATAATGATTCTGCAAGAGAGGATGACCAGGTAGATGTAGTTGATGAGGATGGTCCTCAGCGTAGGGATGTATATTTTGACAGTCGTCCACATGGGTATGATACTACAAAGGAGGATGTTTCTCGGAAAAGATCACCAGTCAAGAATTCTCATGCTGATATAGACGATGATGAAGGGGACAGATCTTCACCTCAAAGAGCACTAACTGATCACCATCTTGGCTCAAGAGATCACGCTTCTTCTGAAAACGCTGGTTCACCATATGAGGAGAGGTATTAATTAGATTATCATCTATCATCACAGCATATCTAATCATGTCTTCTCTCTTCCCTTTTTCATCTACTAACAGCTGTTGCTGTTACGTAGGTGTTCAACCATCCTTGTCTAAGAGCAACTTTCACATCCTTATATACGTGATTGATGCAACTTAATTTATGCAATGCTCTTCCTTTCCATTCTATTTCTGTGATTTTTTCTGTGACACTGCAGTTATCTTGGTTCACACGCTTGGAGGTCAAAAATATAAAAATAGAGGGCAAGGGAAGAGAAAGTCCTGCAATAGTTCTTAAAAATGGGCCAGAGATGACAAGTTTAATCAGAATATCAAGCAAGTAATTAAAATATGTGTATGAAATCTGTATCTGTGATGTGAAAAGACACGAGAAAGTCAGGAATACAATTCATGGATTTGTTTCCCCTGGACCTGTGTCCAATTCTAAGAGAGGGTCGGTGTGTCTGATACTTAAGTATTCACATGTGACACTCGTTCTTGTGTCTGGGTAACATAGCATTCAATTCAGTAGAATAAATCGTTTCTTGAGATGAGCTATAGAATAACATTTTGTGTTGGTTCTAGATGTATATTGTTTCTTTTTGTTTGTTCTTCTTGAGAACTTTTATCCACTCTATTTAACTTGTAACAAAATTAATGTGCCTTAATTCGGTGAAATACAAGGAATAGTATGGTGAAGCACCTTTGAACTATTGGTAATTAGTGGTTTTCTTTTTTTCCTTTTAGATGGACAAAGGAAAAGACACGCCAGAGATCCCCTCATATGTCATCAGGTGAGAGTGCTTTGGAAAGAAGATCTGTTGATTATCAAAGGGAAGATTCTGTTGAGAGCATGGAAGCTAAGAATAGTCCTGAATCATCCTCTGCTACTCCCATAGAACATGCTCGAGAAGGAAGTTTGGAGAGGAAAATTGCCGCAGCTGAAGATGTTCCAGATGATATAGAGCCTGGAAAAAGTAAAGAAGACACTAATTTGGCTGCTTCTAGTAATACCTCAAAGGACAAGCATAACCTTCATCCCACGAAACAACAAAAACTAAGTCATCAAGTTGAGTTGCCAGCGAGTAAAGAATTTGATGAAGGGGGTGACTTTAAGATCTCCAGAAGTAGTGATAACAGTAAAGGAACTGGAAGCAGCAGAGATCATCCAAAGTGGCGCGAGGGGGTTGATGAGGAAGTTGTGCAAAATGGGCGTTCCACTTACCTGGGTGATGTCAAGAGAAATCATGGTGATAGTGGACATGATATGCGGAGGAAAGATCGTGATGGGAGAATGGAGCCGGAACGAAATTACATGGTGGCAAAAGAAAGGGAGGAATATTATTCTCATCGAGATTGGGATCCTCATGCGACCAATAATTTCCATACGAAATCAGAGAGTAGTGACCGGAGGAAAGAGAGGGATTACACTGATGTTAGTTGGCAACGGCGAGATGAAGATCCACATGGACGTAGGATTAGGGCTGAAGATATTAGGAAGCAGGAGCGTGCCGACGAAATGGTATCCAGACGTAGGGGTAAGGTTAGGGAAGTTGATAGAAGTGACAAAGATGAATATGTCCAGTCAAGAAAAGTTTTGGATAATGGTATTTGGAGAGGTTATCATGACAAAGATGCAGGTTTACGTTACAGGGAAAAGGATGACGTTTCAAAGAGTCGATTCGAGATCTCGGATGATCATCACAGTAAGAGAAGGAAGGATGACGAGCATGCAAGAAGAGACCATGTTGAGAAAGAAGACATATTGCTTTCTCACAGAGACAGCAGTAGTACTCGTCGAAAGCGAGAAAGGGACGGGATTTTAAGTCTAAGGAAGAGAGAGGATCAGCCAAGGATTAGAGACAACATGGACGATCATCATTCCGTTAGGCTTAAGGATGAAGTTTGGGTGCAGAGGGAGAGGGCTGAGCAGCAAAGAGATAGAGATGAATGGTATCGTGGTAAACAATCTTACGAGGAAATTTTGTCCAGAAGGGAGAGAGAAGATGGACGAGCTCCTATTAGGAGCAGTAGGAACGTAGAAGAGAAGACATGGGTTGGCCATTCTCGTGGTGGAGAGGAGTACAAGGGACACGATAAAGATGCGGGAAGGCATGGTGACCAGCTTAAGAGGAGGGAGCGGCTTGAAGAAGATCCAAGTTTGCAGCATCGAGGAGGTGAGGATGTCTATGCACGTGGAAGTCAATTTGCTAACGAGGGGAAAAGGTCAAGGCAAGAAAGGTCCAGTGCTCGAAACAGTCGTTCTGTTGATGCTTCAGAAAATCAGAGGTTGCATGAGAGAAAACACAAAGAAAATGTAAAAAAGGCTAGAGAATCTGAAACTCACAGCACTTCAGGGCAATCCAAGAGACATCAAGGAGATAAAGGCATGCCAAATGAGATGGTACTTTCTATATCAATTTCCTAAGTTTCAGTTGCTCATCTATGACAGCTGCCATGTTTAAATTTCAGTTGCTCATTTATAACAACTGCCATGTTTAAGTTGAAATTGACAGGAATTAAACTTAGATTTGTTAAGGAGAAATGGAGAATAGATTATCGTTGTTATAGTGGATGAGGATTTATGGTAATGTGATGCAATATGCAAATGAAAAACTTGGTTATCGACCACATAAACCTAATTCACTGGTCCCTATTGTTTTGCGCAAGCGGAGAGTAATATGTTCTTACCTGTCTTCGTGTTACTTCTGCTGTCAATTGTTCTTACTTACTGTTAGGAATTTGTATTGCAACAATGACAAAAAAAAAAAAAATCCAAAACCGGATCACTTTTCTAAGGCATGTACCAATACACTTTCCTAATAATGTAATGTCGACCCTTTACAAAGAAGTAAGCGGGTTATACACTATATCACACTATTAAGATACAATAAAAGAAGTACAAATGATCTAAGTTACTTGTTTAGATTATTTAACACTTGCATTATGTATTGGTTTTGTGTTTACACTCTCTAAAAGATTTTAAATATAATAAAAAGAAGAAAGCAATAGATAAAAAAAATCAGAATTTTTGCTTAAAGTTTACTCAAAAGAAACATGGGTATTTATAGAATAGTTAGTTATTTGGTAACAATTAGCTAGTTAGCAATTTTATTAACTTACCATCAATGATTGAATATATGGCATAAAACTTGACAAACAGAAGTGAAAAATATTTCTTCATATGAAGCATTATTTCAGTTCAATTCATTAATTATTCTGCTATACATGTCATAACTGCAGCAATATAAATTAGTGGACATTGCTTCACTTTTATTGATATACCACATCACTGAAACATGTGATGACTTTCAATAAATTGTGCTACTTCACACATATCTATTGAAACTACACATCACATTGGTGATGCTTTAATATAATTTACATTATGCCTAATATATTATAATATATAAGAATCAAGGTTGGCCTAGTTGGTTGGAGGCCCTCCTTCCACCCTTGTGACAAGGGTTCGATTCTTGCCCCTTGCAAAGTGGGATGCCCAAATTTTCCCCACTTGTGCAAGGGAAATTCATCTTACCTTTAAAAAAAATATTATAATATATACAAATGTTAATTACATTATTATCTCAAGTAATTAATTAAGATAATTGCAATTGATAGATATATAATGTCACTTTTACACAACTCCACAACATAATAAATATCCATATGTAAAGTAGATTGAGCCTTACTATACATAAATATCCAACACTCAATTCGTTTTCCACTATCTGAAGTTACCATTTTAGGTGTTTGGAACTTTGGAGGCACTACATGTATGGGTTTGGGTAAAGGATTTGGAATCTTCCAAACCCATGCCATATTTGGCTCCATGTATCTTGCAAAATTGATGCCTGTGAGGTGGGTGGAGTGGATTGATATCCTCCAGACCCCTGTCAAAAGAATAAAAGATACCTTCTACTGCAACGCTTCTAACCATTGTCACCACTCATGCAACCAGCACTGCAAAAATTTCCCCCACCCAGAAAAAGCCTTATATGTCAACCACAGAACCACCATCACCAGAATGGCCACCATCCACACCTTGGATTACTGTTTTGACTCCCACTACCTGCTCTGGAATTATGGTGGCCACAACTGACTATCAATGGTGGTTTTTATGCTGGAGTTGTGAAGGATGTGGTTGAAGAAGGGGAGGAGGAGAGAGGTAACAAGTGGCAGGAGAGGTGAGATCTCAGAGCCACTAGGTAATGGAGGAGGATGACACAGAGGAAGAAAGTGGTGGATGAGGGGTGAGGGAAGAGAAACAGTGGTTTTGGGGGGGGGGAGGAGGAGCACAGAGACAGCAGATGGTAGAAGGAGGGTGGAGGTGAGGAGGAGAGAGTTTGATAGGAAGGGGTGAGATTTTAATATCTGATGAGGTGAGGAGCAGAGTGTGAGAGATTCATATTTTGCATTTAAACACATTGTATCATGTATTGAGGTCTAGGTGTGGTTTATTTAGCTACCATCGGCTACTGATACCTGATGGCTGATACCACGAAGCAAACAAAACGACCCCTTATTGATACTACTTTTCTAAGTCTGGTTTTTAGTTGGTCTTATTTATTAATCAACATTAGATGATATAATCGTCTTATCACTGATGAGATGACGAGACTAGTTTAGCAGGAAGATTAAAGCCCTTCCCTTTTCAACTTGAGAAGATAATATTTGTTAATCAGAAATAATAAGTTTGAATCAGCAAAAGTTTATTTTCTTTAGTAAAATCAGTAAACTCTTCTTTAGGGAAACACTTGAAAATAAGCACAAGTGAGTTTTAGTTAATATAATTCAGTCTTATCAGTGAAAATAATTTCAATTCAGTAAAAGTCGGGTAAAGAAAACAGGGCACAAGTGTCACACATGACAATTCTAGATAATATCTTGGGATGTATATCAGCTTTTGTGGTAGCTCTAATGAAGAAAGTAAATGAGAACACTGCTTCAGCAGTTGCATGATTGCACCTGGCTTCTATTTTGACTAAAATCCTTGAAGTCACTTGTTCTTGTGATGAAAGCATTGCTTCAGCATATACGTCTGTGGCTTCTAATTTGCCTAAAATGTCTTGTTTATCATTGATTTTTCCGTCATTGCTTCTACTTTGTATTCAATTTATGGTTTTCGTTGGGTAGGCTGATTTGAAGCGCAGGAGTGAACAAGCTATGGGTGAGCATGAAACCTCATTGCGCAATCTTACTAAAGAAGGCGGAGATGATGTTTCCTCCGATGATGAACTGCATGATTCAAAGAGAGGGAGATCAAAGCTGGAACGCTGGACGAGTCATAAGGAAAGAGATTATGATGTCTACTCAAAGTCGTCTTCTTTGAAGCATAAGGCGATCTGCAAGGATAAAAATGCTGGCTCTGCAACATCTTCTGGAATTCATGATGAATTTGCCAAGAAGGTTGAGGCTGGCGATTGTAATCAACCTTTGCCATTGGCTGCAATTAAAGAGGGTGGAGGTTCAGAGGGGAAGGACGGAGATGAAAGACCAATGGATGGTCGACACCTGGATACAGTTGAGAAATTGAAGAGGCGGAGTGAGCGTTTTAAGCTTCCATTGGCAAGTGAGAAGGATCCACTGGCAATTAAGAAGATGGAGAGTGAACCTTTGCCTTCCTCTCAAATTGACACTCCCCCACCCACTAATGCAGAAGTCAAACATGAGCGCCCTCCCAGGAAACGGAGGTGGATAAGTAGCTAAAAGCGTGAGTAGAGAGGAAGAGAGCACATTCATTTATTGTCCACTTGCCTCTGCTTTTGGCTTCTGGATCGACCAGTTAGCTCTATCCAGAAATGTGAAGATGGTGTATGTGTCGGCTTCAAGCTCACCCCAAGATGTCGCATTACAAATTATAAGATGGTGACAATGTGCAGTCCGAGTTAAATTGGTTCTTTGTATCAGTGCTGCCTGCCACTGTATGCTTTTTTCAAAATGTAATGTGTAAATCCTATATGTATAACTGAAATCTAACTAAATCTGACATTGATGGTATTGGGTGGCACAAGCATGTGTATTGTGCCTTAAATAGTGATACCATGTTATGAATTATTGATGCAACCACAGGTCAATTGCCGGAAAGAACCGCCCATTGATCGTGGACTCCACATAGGTCATAGGGCCGGGCTTCAACATGAACGGATAAGAAGCCGTTAGAACTGACGACATCGCCATATTGTTACAGGAGCATTGAGTCGTGAGTGAAAGTTTCAACTTCTGCTTGTTTTTGAAGCAGACAACTTCTCTCACATGACAGAGTTTGTGGGATTTCTTTTCTGTACTCTATTGTATTTCTGATCTAGCTGTTTACGCACACAGTAACATTCTAGTCTGAACCTTATTTTGATCTTTGCTTCGTTATAGTACTATAGTACACATTTGGAAGTTTCTTATACAGTGACTGAAGCATACGAGTTTCCTGAAACTGATACCCAAAATTTTGTTGTATCTTGTAAGGCACTAGTATATTCTTCTGTAGTCATGTAGGTTTTGAGTGTAATTTATGTTTTTTGTGGAAAGAAGTGCCCAAAATTTAATTTAATCTATTATTTATTTACAGAGTTTAAATTAATATTTATTGATGACAATGAAAGTAGCTCAAATTTTACCTTAGATTTTTTTTTTTTTTTTTTTTTTTTTGAGAGGAAATTTTACCTTAGATAAGATGCATGTCATATACTTCCACAACCTACCGAAAAAAAGATGCGTTCACTTAATTTTTATCCTTTGTCGATTTAGTACACACTACTATGTAATTATGTATATATGGCCATGTTTGGTAAATGGTTTTTTCATTGGCTTTTGGCTTTTTAATTTGGTCAAACAATCAAAAAAAGTGTTTGGTTATTGGCTTTTTGGTTGGCTGAAAAGCTGGCTTTTTTTGGATTGGCTTTTGGCTTGTTGGCTCACAAACTCTCTAATAAACAGCTAACAACCACAACTAATTTTACCAAACACTTTTGCAAACAGCTGGCTTAAACAACCAACTTAAAAAGTCAATACATACAGCCAATGCTTCCAGCCAGTCAAACAAGCCAACTAAACCAGCAAAGCCAACAGCTAACAGCTGATTGCCAAACAACCCCATAATCTGAAGTTTTCAGGAGCATTATAATTTACATGGGGAAATCAAATTTAATAACCGACTACATTCTTTAAAATCCTAGTCAATCTCTCTTTTTTTTCTCCCTAAAATCGTAATCTTTCTTCAACCTCTTTAGGGATGCTACCATCCTTTTCGATAGTGGTGAGCCCTAATTTCTACTTTTATGCACTTATCTTTCTAGTTTTTATAAAAAATAATCTTCTTTTCTCTCTATGTTGGAGAGTTTGCTACCCAATTATTGGAGCGAACAAACGGGCTATGCAAATATTGGCAGATTTGGTTCATTACTATTATAGTTATATCATAGAGGAACCCTATTTGTTCAAGTTAAGTTGTCTTTCGTTTTACTTTAAAATCGGTTGTAGGTGTTGTATGGCTTTCGATTAGTGAATTTTATCTTTTCCCTTTCAAAAAAATCAACAACGTGGGACTAATAATAGAATTAGAAATCTTAAAGATCAATTTAATTTAGGAAATTTTGTCAATTTAATTAACCCTTCTGAAGAGTGAAGATCTTATTTGCATGGACTTGAAAATCCGCAACGTTGCCAAGAATATACTCCCTTTGCTTTCTTTTTGTCGACTACAAAGGATTCAAGTCATAACTTCTCTAAATTCCAATGCTTAATTATCACTATCATCATTTGAATAAAGAGCGCTAATAATTGTAAAAAAATGTCACCTTCAGGCTTCAAGGCATTTTTTTGTGTGATAATATTAGCCATGGCCCATGAGTAAGCTTGAACACATTCTAGTTAGTTTTTCTTTTTCGTTTTATAATATGTAGAAGTCCAATTCAATTGTCCAAACAGTATGTGTGATCATATGTTGTTGACGATCAGAAGATGACGCCTTGCCTTTTCTATTGGCATCTAATGGTGCATAAAAGAGACAGGTACGTTGAAGTAGCACAATTAGCTTATTACAACAGCAACAAAGCCTTACTCCGAATTAGCTCATTACATGGGTTGAGTATGAAGCCTTTAGTCCTAGTTAGCTCATTGACGGAATTTGTTAACGGTTTTCATTATTTGGTAGTGGTGTGGTGCCACTCAAAGAAATACTTGATAAATAGGTAGTTAAAAAAATTTATTAGGTAACTGTTTTTAAAAAGTGAAAATTAATAAGTAGTATTTCATAAATTTTCCTTATATGACAAAAAAATAATTGTTTGTTTAGAGTTGGGAATTTGGGATGGATATTAAATCCAAGGACAACCACTTTCCTCCAATATCAATTATGGAGTTTGGTACAATCTATATGCAATTGTCACAAATAAAGCATATGTTGCAAAGTGCAAACCTATTGGCCAATTGAGTAGTTCAAAACATAACATCATGTTTTTTTGTTTGTAAATGAATAACATTTGACATTAACCTTTAGATGGTATGAATAATTGCAAAATGGCAAAATTTTGATAATTATAATTACGAGTAGCGCTTTTTTTCTCTTATTTTGGTTGAGGCGAATTTACCATTTAAGAGTATGACATCTTTATTTGTCAAATGAAATTTTTTTATATATAGGTGAGATTTATGTGGAGAAATAAGTTTTTCATTCCATATATTATAAGGTTTATCACTCTTTTCCCCTTTTTTTTATAAGAAAAAAAATGCTTTGGGGTCCAATACAACCCTATGGCATGCAATTTAGTGACTAGTAGTTAATCCTAAGAAGATAGTAACGATAAAAAAAAAATGGTTTGCCCCTCCATTTCCATTCATATTCCTCTGCTTGAATTATTGAACTCGAAATTAGCTTCATTTTAGACTGTGTAGCTTTGTTGGATGGTATCAATATCCAGTCCTTTGTTCTTTACCACCGACTCAACATGTCCTTTTAAAGTGTGCAGTTCCTGCAGCCTGCACTCTTAAATTTAACTACATCAAATATTTGCTCAAACCATTTCCAACTCATAACATCGTTGGAGTTGCGCTCTGATGGCATTCGCGAAGTTGATCATTTTATTTTAACGTTTGGCATTAGGGAGTACAATATCAAAAAAAAATATATATATAGAATAAGAATGTTTTGCATGCTAAGCTAAGATAGATCTCAAATGCATAGAGAAGAAACTTAAGTAAGCCTTGTAATTTGCCTTATAATTAATGGCACCTAGCTAGCTAAGTAGGAAGAACTAATACAAAAGAGCCTACTAGTCTTGACTATACCTTGCCATTTCAGCACGTTTTTTGGCCTGCTCAGCTATTTCAGACAACTCCTTGTGGTTGTTGGTTTCGTTGAGCAAGGCGTCGTTTGCGGGTGTTTGGAGGCCGTGAAGGGTGCGTTGAGCCACAGCCCACTGAGCCTCTCTTTCCCCCTTTCCGTAATCCCTCTTTGTAGTGAATGCAGTCTACAAACATGGAATTAACTTGAATTTAAGTCTTAGGACTAGGTAGGTTATATATGGTTATAGACTTGGCTTGTGTAGGGATTTTAAGGTTTGTTACCTTATTCTGAATCATGTTGTCCCATGCTTGTCCGGTCAAGGCGTAACGTGCTATGATTTTGAGGATGTCAAGGGGAAAGTAAGTGACAACACTGTAGAGCCAAATCACTCCAGCCCATCCCCATCCAATGCCGGTCACCCTAGCAAAATTCCACTTGGCGTATACAGCAATAAGTGTAGCCACTAGTTGAGCTGCAAGGAAGGCAACCACCAGAAGTATGCCAGGGCGTTCTACAAAGGACCAACTCCTTGATCGAGTTACGAATATGAGTGCTTGACTTATGATACTCACTTGAAGGTACAAGGCTGCTGTGAGTTCATCAACGTTAGACTTAATTGACCTTACACCAAAAATATCCTGTAAAACAACATACCCAAGTTAAATATAGTATTTCATATAGGAAATTTTGTTCTAAACTGAACTAGCTAATCAATCTAATGATTTTTGATTTACTACTTACTGTGAATATATTAGTGTCATGAGCCAGGAAGAAAAAAAGAGCGGTAGTTAGAGCCATGTAACTGCCAAGAATGATTCCGGTGACAAAAATCTCATTGAGTTTCCATGAATCGGGCACAGGCGAGGGCTTCACTCTGTCTTTAGATATTGTCATGATGGTACCATCATTAAGGACGGCGATGATCAAGACCATGAATGGAGGGAAGTCATATTGCCATATGAGGACAACTAAGAGGAACCCAAACACTATACGAATAGTGATTGATACCGCATAGATAGTGTAGTTCTTCATCCTCTGGAAAATTGCCCTGCTAGTTAAAACAGCACTCACTATTACACTTAGCCCTGGTTCTGTCAACACAATGTCTGATGCACTTCTTGCTGCATCTGTCGCATCATCCACTGCAATACCAATGTCTGCCTTCTTTAGAGCAGGTGCATCGTTCACACCATCTCCAGTCATACCACAAATGTGATTTCTTTCTTGTAGCTTCTTTACAATCTCATACTTGTGTTCTGCATATAATGAATTCAGTTGAAGTATATATATCAGCCATTCATGGATTTTGCATTTTGAGAAAAATGAAAAAGAAATGAAGATGATGTTACTATTATACCAGGGAAGACTCCAGCAAAACCATCAGCCTGTTCGATGAGCTCTTCAACGGGGATGGAAGCAATGGACTCGTCCATGTTTTGTCCTAAAAGGGTAGAAGAAGGATACATATTGGTGCCCATCCCAAGCCTACGACCAGTCTCTTTTCCAATAGCAAGTTGGTCACCAGTAATCATCTTAACGTTGACACCAAGATCAAGTGCCCGACGGATAGTCTCTGCACTGTCATGTCTAGGAGGATCGAAAAGTGGCAAGAGACCCACAAACTCCCATGGGCTGCCTGCACTCTCCTTAGTTTTCTCTGGAACGCTCTAAGACAAGATGGCATTGTTGTAATTCAAAGTAACATTATTAGTACTAATATGTACAACTAATCCTTATATATGGATTATGGTTCCTTACCTGTCTAGCAACGGCCAAAGATCTAAGTCCACGATCAGCATAACTATCAATCACGGCATGAGCCTTTTTCATTATCTCACCCTTGAGATCGCAAAGCTCAATGATCTGGAGAAGGAACAGATATAAGAAGTAAGGACATCTTGTAAATTTGCAATGCCATTCATTACTCCTATCATTTTTCGTGTTTGTTACCTACCTGCTCAGGAGCACCTTTGCTAACTCTATACCAGTTTCCATTTGAGTCAATGTAGGTAATGGCAGTGCGCTTCTCCACAGGATTGAACGGCAAGAAATGTATCTCTTCAATTCCTGCTCTTGCCTACAAGTCAATATTGGGAGAGAGTGATCGAGGAAAAGTTCAAAAGTTAAAAGATTCAGTTCACCTAACAACAGGAAAGCATATAGCAAAAATACCTCTTTAGGATCGCTCAACATCCCAACAATGCAAGCATCAATGGCATCTTGATTTTCAACCCTAGAGGCACGTGCACCTAACAATACCAAGTTGTCCCTATCTACATCCTTGGTGAACACCTCAATAAGGGCCTTGTCAACGGTCAACTTATTAAGGGTGAGGGTACCCGTCTTGTCACTGCAGAGGACATCCATACCAGCCATTTCCTCGATGGCTGTCATCCTCTTGGTGATGGCACCCTGTTGGGATAGTCGATGAGAACCAATAGCCATCGTCACTGACAACACTGTGGGCATGGCAATTGGAATCCCACCGATCAGGAGAACTAACAGGTTGTCAATGCCTTCCCTATACCTCCTATGTTGGATGGGAAACATCACTATTATCTCAATCACCATACCAACAACAATGGAGATAATGCAGAAGTTACCAATGGAAGTCAAAACCTGTTCATTCAATAATAATCAGATAAAAACAACTTTATCATTTTAGTATAAAAAAGAGATTCTTCATTTCAAGGAAAATACTCGGACTATATATAAGGTAAACCTTTTGAAAGTGGCCAACTTGGTTGGTGCTGTCCACCAAGTGAGCAGCCTTGCCAAAGAAGGTGTGGACACCGGTAGCAATAACAACTGCCTCGATTTCACCTTGTTTGCAAGTAGAACCTGAGAAGACTTCATTGCCAGGGTACTTGGTGACCGGTAAGGATTCACCGGTAAGCGCAGCCTGATCCACCTTAAGGGGATCCCCTTCCAAGAGACGAGCATCTGCTGGAATTATATCTCCCAACTTGATGCTGATTATATCTCCAGGTACCAAAATAGACGCGTCTTCCTCCCCCCATTTCCCATCTCTAATCACCTAAACATACAATTTTTGTTATTAAAAAGCAAAAAGAAATATTAACAGAGAAATACTAGAATCCTAAATAGGAGTAGAATGTAATACAATACAATGGCACATAATTTAAATACCTTGGTTTTGGGAGCAAGATTAGCCATGAGAGAGGCTGCAGCATTTCCAGCATTATTTTCTTCAATGAAGCTAATCGTCGAGTTGATTATAAGCAAAACAACAATTCCAACAAAGTCTTGCCAATCTGGAGGCCTGCCTCCTCCATTAGCCAAAGCAATAGCCATGACAGCAGCTGCTTCCATAACCCATGATAGAGGATTCCACATGAACCCCAAAAATTTGAGGAACTTGCTCTCCTGTACAATCATAATAGTTTATCACATTATTAATCAATAACTATTCTTTTCTTTCATTCATTTCATTTAACATTCATTTTCCTCCTCCTGTAGCCTACAGGCCTTACAATAAAAAGAATATGGACGATAAGGCCATGAAGCTACTAAAACAGAAGACGGAGCATTATGATATACAAGCATTCATAATATATTTCTTGCCTTCTTCTCCTCGAGTTTGTTGGGGCCAAAGATTTTGAGCCTTTTTTCTCCCTCGGCGGAGCTTAAACCATCTTTACTGCATCTCAGCTGCTTAAAGACTTCGTCCACAGGGATTTGCTCCTACATAATAATAATCCATTCACCATTAGAACCTACTGTATACACAAATTTCTAGTCAAATATATAAGACATGAAACAAAGTAACAAAGGAATATTATTCAATAATGTATTGAGTACAATCTTTGTATATGATCTTTCATAAAGTATTTAAACGCGATCACTGCCCTGATTTTCATTTCTTTTTGTACATGATCAAAGCATTTTTACAAGTTCAACTAATTAATAGCAACATAATCTACTTACAAGATCGACATTTTCGTTCTTTATTTGCTCTAGAGAGAGATCTCCACTAGAGCCCATTGGGATGGATCACAGTAGCTAGGAAGAGAGAGAAACTTCCCTCTCTTCAATCAAATATGAGGAAGAAATTAATAAAAACCAATATGTTGTATATAAAAAAAAAAAAATATCACACTTATATATATTTTTTTCCACTTTTTTAAAATTTTTTTGGTCTTTTTTCAAGCCCCTTTTCCCCCCAATAAGCGTGGAGATTTCGTCAAGGGGGAGATTGGGATTTCCTTGTCGAAGCGAAAAAAGCAAGAAAACAAACAAAGTCCTATGAATGGAAAGAGGAGGGCAAAACTTGTGATGAGGAGGGCAAATTCTCTTATACGTGAGTTAAGAGAAAAAAGGAGGAATAGAATAGAATTGTAATCCCTTATTCTTTGGAGGACAACAATTTTCCAAAGTGAATTCCGTTATTTTTGTTGGTGTCACCTGATTTTGAGGGATAGCTAATGTTCAAACATAACTGGCTTCCCAAAATGGTCGGTATCTCAACGGCGGGTGAGAGTACCTAACATTTGAAATTTTGTTTATTTTAAGTCTAATTAACTTTGTTTATAAAACTTTATCTACTTCTTTACTAAAATAATGATCATATATTATTTGTGACACATGAGTGCTTTTTTATATTTACGTGACTTATGAGCAATTGAAATTATATTGTCCAACGTAATAATAAAAAATTCTATAGAAATATCCATAATATTCTCGTAAAAGCTACTACAGATATTTCGAAACATTGGGATTTGAATCATTTGATTATCAGTTCCATGATTTTATCGATTACATGCTTTTTAGGGCCTGTTCTCCCCGGCTTATTTTCAGTTCAGTTCAGTTCAATCCAATTCCCAAATTATTATCATTACTATTAATTAGTTATAATTTAATTCAATTCAGTTCAGTTCAATTCAGTTGTTTTATGCCGAAGAGAACAGGCCTTTAATATATAAATTAAAAAAAAGCATAGCTCATTTTGTTTCTACAGACAACATTTCTCATATCTTTTGAGTAAAGCTTTGAAACTGTCAAATAGAATAAAAAAATAATATTGTATGTCATTCACATTTTCATGGAATACTCAATGAAATTCTTAGCTACTACAATAAGAAATCATTTTATTTTTAAATGAATGTCAAGGATTAATTTGGCACATAGCGGTAATGAACAATACGCAGACTCCAGTCAAGATTTGTATTGTCATTCCTGATGAAGGAGAGAGGCTGGCCACAGTTGGAAACATAAAGTGAACCAGAGATATTCATACATCCAACAACAGAAGAGGTTGTCTCATAACTAAGAAGTAATTCATTCATCCGTTGTTGTCAAAAAAAAAAAAAAAAATCATTCATCCGTTCTTTAATAGTTGTATCTAAAAGAATAGACTCCATATTAATGGCAGTCGTATAAAAATCTTCCTTGAAAAAAGTTGAGCATAACATTACCATTTACCACGATGCATATTAAGGGTAATTGCACGATGAAAAGGAAATGATGGTACAATAATAAAAAATTGGTGGTAGTACTATAACTTGTATTCTAATTTCCATGTGTATCTGAAGATAAGTTGGTGGAACTTATACCTGATCAACTCCAGCCCGGCCCGCGGGCCTGGCCCGGCCCGGTTTTTGGGCGGGCTTGGGCAGTTTTTTTGGGCCCGCGGGCCGGGCCGGGCCTGGCCCGGTCAAAATTTTTTTTTTTTGGGCGGGCTTTGGACAAGCAAAAAAACACTTTTTAGCCTAAAATTTGGGCCCGGCCCGTTTTGGCCCGCAAAAGCCCGCTCGGCCCGGCCCGAAATACCGGGCTTTGGGCACAATTTTTTGGCCCGGATTTGGGCCCGGCCCGGCCCGCAAGATGGGCACTTTTTTTTTGGCGCGGCCCGGCCCGAACCCGGCCCGGCCCGGTGTTTGATCAGGTCTAGTGGAACTGAAGTAAAGAAGTCCTAAAGAAAGGATTCCATTCATCTATATGACTATATTTAGCTTAGCATACGAATCTTCAAAGAGATCATATATTCACATTCATACGAACCACTAGTTACAGGAGACAAAACAAATCCGAGTTTTTAATGAAAAGAGATTATAGAGATGACACTTAAATCACAAAAACCAAACTCTCTTACACTTTGTTTGGTATTTTTTTTTAGTAAAGGAAGGGAAAAGAAAGGAAAAGAAGATAAAGTAGGTAGTTGTAGTTTCCAATGTTTGGTATAATTGGTGGATTTGAGAGGAATCACATGTTTGGTTGTCATTAGTAAAAGAAAGGAAATAAAGAAAACATAGGTAAAAGTTTGTTAGCTTTCTTTCCTGTCAAATTCCTCCGATTTTGGGATGAAACGAAAGCAAGGATTTAAGAGTATTCTTTTCCTTCCACTTCCTCTCCTTTCCAATCAAACCCCTCTTATTTTCTTTTACCAAATATGAGAAAGTTTGTTTTACCTTTCCCTTCCTTTATTTTCCATCCAAATTCTTCCTACCAAACAAAACCTTACACTTTGTTTGGTATTTTTTTTAGTAAAGGAAGGGAAAAGAAAGGAAGAGAGAGGAAAGAAAGGAAAAGAAGAGAAAAGAAAGTAGTTGTAGTTTCCAATGTTTGGTATAATTGATGGATTTGAGAGGAATCACATGTTTGGTTGTCATTAATAAAGGAAAGGAAAAGAAGAAAATAAAGAAAACATAGGTAAAAGCTTGTTAGTTTTCTTTCCTGTCAAATTCCTCCGATTTTGGGAGGAAAGGAAATCAAGGATTTAAGAGTATTTGTTCCTTCCACATCCTCTCCTTTCCAATCAAACTCCTCTTATATTCTTTTACCAAACATGAAAAAGTTTATTTTTACCTTTCCTTTCCTTTCTTTTCCATCCAAATCCTTCCAACCAAACAAAGCCTTCGAGTCAAAGACCTCAGGGCTCAGAGTCAATACATAAAAGGTTTGCCACTGATATTATTTTCTTTGAAAAAAGAGTACGAGTTTCATTTTCAGCTGAAAATCACTCATCCTTGAAAAAACCATCCTCATCATCCTTTGCTTTCCCGACATCACCCAATAATGCTCAAAACCAAGAACCTCCAAATTCATTCCCATGCCTTGTTCGGCAATAAGGTTTTAGGTAGCGGGTAGTTGTTAGACAAAAACAAAACACCATGGGTCCAAAAAACAGGAGACTGAGGACAACTGAAAAAAACACTATGTAATATTGTAATTATTCCACAATAAAAGATTAAACGGCTTGCTTTGCTATTCGGCCAGGTTTATATGAATTATGATCAACAACAATATGGACAAATTAAAGCTACAAAACATATTAGCATTTAGACCATTAAAAGTTGATCGTAATCTCATAGAAATACTCCATTAAGCAAGAAAATCGTCGAAGCTCCACAAAACTTCAATTACCAAAAATTCTTAATCTAAAATCCGAAAAAAAAAGAGGCGCTTGGAAAAATAAGATAGGTGAGGTACGAGCACTGAGCAAAGGAGCGTCCACCTCAAAAGCCGAGCTTGGTGCGACGCCAGTGCCTACGCTTTGCATTGTACCTAGAGAAGACATGATAACCAGACAATTAAGTTAAATTCATCAAAACGTCTCAGATGGACTGGATTCACAATAATTTATTGTGCACCGAGACTGACCTATCACACAAAATCTGACTATATTAGAAAGAAACCGAATATATCATACGAAAAGTGAGTATATCAAAAAAATTGACAATATCATACAAAAAATGTCTATATAGAAAGTGATTATATCACACAAAAACTAACTATATCAAACGAAAACTGATTGTACCAAATGAAAACTAACTATAACATATGATCACAATGAGTTATTATAAACTCAGTCCATTTAATTTTTTTAAAAATCAAATAAACATACGAATTTTTCATTTTCATTTTTTATTTAAAAAAAAAAATACCTGATAGTATTGTCGGTCCTCATGCGAATCCAGTAAGGAATGGGCCTGTTTTGCCTCATCTTCTTCGCCAACTTCTTCTTGATCATGAACGACTTGTGTGAAGGCTAACAAAATAAAGAATAAAACAAGTTAAACCTTGGATTAATAATCAATAATCAATAATCAATAATCAATAATCAATAATCAATAATCAACAGTTGGGAGTGATAGATAGGAGGAGAGAGAAAATACCATGTTTGCTGGGTAAAGGTTGTTCGGCTACGACGATGAAATGGCGGAGGAACCCTAAATCTAAAACACGAGCTAGTAGCAAGTAGCAACCCCGGAAAATGAAACCCTAAACTCAAATGATTTGTGTTGGGAACGACTTACTTTTCTAAAACCCCGTTACTGGGCTCGATGTTACTGGATTCGCAATTCATGTGTTGGACTTGGACGTAAGCTTTATTTTATTTTGGACTCTTTACAAAACCCAACTATATGCTTTATTTTTTTCAACTTTTTCTTTTTATATAAAAGTAAAAGTAATTTTGATTCATTAATTGGAAGTTATATATCATGTTTTATTTGTTGAGAAACAGTGGAATGCTTGATTATTGTTATGTGAGCCTTTTTGCATTTATTGTGAGTTTTTTTAATAATAGGTAATGTAAATAAAGTAAGTTTTTTTTATAAATACCGGTGTAAGAAATCAGTTTTTACATCAATACGAATACAATACTCTCTGATATATTTCTATAGCTTCTCTCTCTCCATATTTCTCACAACATTATTATTATTATTGTTATTGAGTTAGAGACTTAGAGGTGTGTGAGAATGAGTAATGATCAATTTTTTAGACGACAAAACTAATTATGTAAAACAATTATTGATATGGACCTAGACACCTAATTAAATAGCTTTCTAAAATAAAAATCTTTAGCAATTATTTTCGTGGTAAGTTAAATAAAATGAGGTTATCTTGTAAGATTGCACGAAATTTCATACTTGGATATTTTAATAGGAGGGAAATTTTGTTATATATAAATAATTATGAATAAGGAACAATTAATAATTAGATGCCATGGGCCTCATGACTTCGTTTCCAGCCAACAATGAAAATGTAGGTGCATTGACCATCATCCAATTTTTTATACTTATTGGTGTCATAATTTTTTTATATAACAAATTAGCAATAATTCCTAATTTTCATACAAAGTTGGTTATTTGGCTGAATTTTTTTCATTAAATACCTTTATAATTATAATTATAAATTTATCAGTACTCCCTTTGTTTTATATAAGACATAGAAGATGTTCTAGGGCGAATTTTTATAGAGGCGTTCAACACTGTTGATACATGACTAACATAAATACTAACGCCTAGTTAACACCGAAGCTATTGTTGAGAGTTGAGACACATTCTAAAGTTTATGGGTACCACTTGGAACGTTTCAAAAGTTGGGATACAACTTAGATTTCAAAAGTACATATGGGCATGCTATATAAAAACTCAAAAATTAAACATGGTTCACAAGATTATCCTCAGAAAAGACGTATGCATCAACATGTCAAATAGGCCAAAGAACTAGTTTTTCCCTTGAAAATCTAATTTTTACTCAAAACCATCTCTATTGAAAAGTTATACTCCCTCCGTCTTCTTTTGTTGTTCCTATTTGAAATCGAGAAGAAACCAATGCAACTCAAAAAATGGGTAAGATTTCACTATTTTCAATACAATTAAATTAACTATAAATAAAAATTCTAGCCCTTTGAGTTATTCTAGGTAAAGCAACCAATGACACAAATTTTTGAGGGGGTAAAAGATGACTACAAACTAGTGTAAACATATTTATTGCGCTTTGAATTAATCTATGTTAGCCAACCAATGAGACAAAAGTTTGAGGGGTAAAAACAGTAAAAAAATGACTACTCAATAATGTACACACATTTATTACAACGTAAAACTAATGGAAAATTTAATTCATAAATTACACTATGTATGAAAAGATTAACAATAGGGAACAACAAATTGAAAATTCCCAATGGAGAATACAAGAACAACAAAAAGGAAATGGAGAAAGTACTATAAAGAAACGATTCAAAAGCCGCCAAAAGTGTCAGATTTACACTTATAACTTTGTAGTAAATTTACGAAATACAATTGTTAGATTTTGTTGTATCTGTTTTCGTTGTTATTAGATTTTTATTGTAAATGTTGTATAATCTATACAAATATATTAAAAGTGTTCTTAAGCAAGTTTGCACGCCACGTGGCGTTGTCCATGGACATACATAAAAAAAATTAGACATATGCTTCGTATAAGATTCGACCATGTGAATGTTGATTTCACGATAGACGGGGAAGAGAATTGGAAGAAATTGTGGAAGCTAAAAATTCCTTTTAAGTATAAAATGCTTATTTGGAATGGCAAACATGGCATCCTCCCTTCTGCCGAGTTTCTTGCTCATCGAATCCCAAATTTTGACCCAATTTGCATCCATTGCAATCAAATTTGTGAAAGTTTTATTCATCTTTTTCGTGATTGCATTCCGGCTTTCAATGTTTGGGCCAATCATTTTAAAAACTTTTTTGCTCAGAATTTTCAAGGTTTTTTCGCTCTCTCTTGGAAAGATTGGTTGGTTTTTAATTTAAGCCAAAATGATTCTTGGATTTTGAAGTTTACTACTTCAATTTGGCATATTTGGTGCTCCTAAAACAGAGAAGTGTTTGATGCGGCCGTCGCTCACCCTAGGATCCTCTTTAATAGAGTGATGGCGGATTGTATTACTAACATAAAAGCTTTTCAGGTCCAACTTGAAGGTTATGGTGGGAGAATGGAAGTGAGATGGAAACCGCCCAAGATTGATTTCCTTAAGCTCAACACTGATGGAGCGTGGAAAGAAAGTTGGCTGAATGCCGGTATTGGAGGGGTTTCCGTAACAACAGAGGAAAGTGGGAGTTTGGCTTTTCGAATACGGTGGAAGCTAGTTCCCCGGAAGCGGTGGAGTTATTGGCTATTAGAGAGGGGTTGCAGATTGCCTGGAATTGTTGCTACCCAAGACTGGAGGTTAAGTGTGATGCGCTTGGGGTGTTCAACTCCTGTTAAAACCTTTGGAGGCGGAGAACCATCCGTTAGGAGTGGTGATCATGGATATTTGCATGATGCTAGCTAGAGACTGGAATGTGGAGTTCATTTATACAACAAGGGAGGCCAACAAGGTCGCCCATGAGCTGGCAGCGACGGCGGTGGGACAAAAAGATGAAATAATTGTTTATGCTATGATTCGTGGGCATGTCAGGGACACTTTCCTGAAAGACTTGGAATATGTTCCAAGTTCATCTTAGAATGAGATCTCCATTGGTTGTCTCTTTTTGGTCTTCTTTGATTAATTGGTGCGGCTGTAGTTTGGCCGGTTAATGTATTTTTGTTGTTTGATTAGAGCCTTAGATATTGTACTTTGGGATGCTGGAAGTTGGTTTTTAATTTTCGTATGTTAATTTAAGTTCCCGTTTTCCATCAAAATAAAAAGATTTGACCATGTGACTAGGGGTGTAAGTTATTTGGTTAAAAACCAAACCAAACCAAACCGAGTTAGTAATTTGATTTTTTTTTTTTAAATCGGTTTGGTTTGGATTGAAAAAAAATAATTTATTTGGTTTTCGGTTTGGTTTTTATTTTCAAAAACCGAAAAAACTAAACCAAACCGAAGTATTCTATGTGATACAGCCATATGGGCTTGTGAATAGTTCTAATATCATGTTCAGCCCATCTTCTAACTCTACCTCACTCCTACAAACCCTAGTTCACTCCTAGTCTCGCATCCCTAGCCGTTTTCTATCCTAATTAAACCCTATCTGACCTGTCTGCTGTCTCCCATTTCTATATTTCCTCCATTTTTCTCTCTCTTCACTCCTTAATGTATATCTTTTCAGCTTGTTTGATGAAGACTCAAAGATCACCCTCCCTGGGAACTTTGAAAGGCATTAGGGAATTTTCTCTATTGATGGGCAGGCTAAGTAGGAAATTGAGTCTTGGTCTAAGTGGTGGCTCTTTTGATTGGTAGGCTAATTAACAAACTTTAGCTCAAAGAATCTTTGATAGAAGTAGATCGAAGAACAAATATTAGGTTTTTTGTATTTTGTTCATTATTTTGGTCATTTGTAACATTTAGGTTATTTTTTCGATATTATGTACAATTATTTTAGTTATTTACAATACTACAAATGTAGAATTATTTCGCTATACAATTATGATAAATAAAGTTTTGAAATTTCTATTATGTTATTGTTGTTATTCTCTGGTTTTTTTTTCATTGTTTTATTTTTTTTTAGAATTAGTTACGAAAATTCGAATGTAGTTTCACTGTTATTTCATTATGTTTGCCTGTTTGGATTTTGGAACATAAAAAATTTCGGTTTGGTTTGGTTTTGGTGATTTAATTTCGGTTTGGTTTGGTTTGGTTTTGGCTGAATTTCAGTTTGGATTTGGACTCATACTCGGTTTTGGGACAAAATCGAACCAAAAACCGAACTTATACCCCTACATGTGACCTCAAGTTGATATAATAAAGTTCTAAGCAATGAATTATGCCACATTAGATGCTACTTTTTTAACATGAAAATATCAATAACCCGGGGAATCTCCCGGGCCTAATAACTACTTCCTCCGTTCTTTATCTATTGCAACAATGACTACTTATGATAGTTTTATATCTATTGCAACAATGCTATTTTTGGTTAAAAAAGTAACTTTAGTTGACAATATTACCCTTGCTTTACCTTACTAAAACTATCATTAATTACCCACCAACTAATTAGTTGACAATATTACCCTTGCTTTACCTTTCTATTTTTTATTTCCTTAATAATCGTGCCCAACCCTATTGTTGCAATAGATAAAGAACGGAGGAAGTAGTTTATATTAGTAAAAGAGAGCATCACATCACGTCACAGGGTCACTTAAGTTTAGACTTGATTCAAGTAACAAAAAAATAAATCATCTCTATTAGCCAAGATTTTTTTTTTCTTCTTTTTGGTAAGTCTCTATTGGCCAGGATTAAGTGGCTTCTGATTAATCTGATAGGAGTAAATGAGCAATCCTTAGGTTATACACACACACGTATAATGAAGAAGGTGTTCACTCCCCAAAACGCAAGCAAAATAAAACAAAACGCTGGCAACTAGATGCAACTACTAGGCTAATGAACATGTGCATATACCCAAATGAACATACGTACAACTGATTTGACACTTTGACGCTTTTCTCTACTTTATTCACTTTGCATTTATTACTCTGACACTCTTCTTTTCTCTCTCCTAATTTATGTCTCCTCAGAATAATTTTCTCTATCTTGCTTTTTTATTTTTTTATTTTGCTTTATTTTATTATATTGCTTTAAGACATATATTTTCCAATTTTTTCTCTGTCTTGATTTTCTCTCTCATCAAGTTTATTCATCAAACAAAGAACACTTAACTCACGAAAGAACATCAGAGAACCACAAAAAGATCAATATCCAAATATGAATGAACATCATACATTTAGGAGTATAACAAAAATATTTTACTCAAATATGATAATTACACTAAATATAATTAGTGTCAATGAATTAACCCCTTTATCAACTAATTAACCCCTTTATCAAAATAAAATAAATTTTAAAACTAATTTGATATGTTTTAAATCTAATTCTTAATTAAGCACCAAATTTTAATTTTAATTTATAAATTCAATAGAAAAACAAAATTTTGAGAAAGCTGGTCAAAATAATTTGGTAATTTTTTGAACACGACCTTCAAGGCGATCTTAAACGGCTTCAAAACAACTTTTTTTTTTGAAAAAACGAATGCCACCGAGTACCCAATTTTTTCTCTCTACTGATTTTCTCTCTCCTCAAGTTTATATAAAACGACCATATGTTCACTACAACATTAGTTGTTGTTCATAGTGATCTCACTGAAGTTCATTTAGAGTTACCCATATGATCATTCTTATTTTTGTTATATTCCTAATTGTTTTCCCCTTTAATGATGTTCATATATGACTCAATAACGTTCATTTACGACTCAATAATGTTCAATCCTGGCCCAATAATGTTCATTCTTGATGGATGGCTTTTTAAAGAACAATATAAAATAAAAACTACTTGATTTAATTAGTCATATTATGTTCACTATAGGGTTTCCTGTTGTTCATAGTGCTCTGACTAAAGTTCATTCAGAGTGATCATATGTTCATTCATATTTTTGTTATATATCTAATTTTTTTCCTCTCTAATGATATACATTTATTGCTTTGTGATATTCATTCATGGTTCAATGATGTTCATTCATTTATCCATGTACTTTTAAGAACTATATAGATTAAAAAAAACCCTACTAGATTCAATATGACATTTTATGTTCACTACAGTTTAGCTGTTGTACATTCTGACTAAAGTTCATGTAGAGTGATCATATGTTCATTCTTACTTTTGTTATATTTCTAATATTTTCTTCTATAATGATGTTCATTTATGGTTTAATGATGTTTATTTATGCCTCAATGATGTTCATACATGGATTAAATAATATTGTTCATTCATTTATCGATGGTTCTTTAAGGAACTGCATAATAAAACAATTACTAGATTCAATAAGTCTTTCTATATATGTTCGCTATAGGGTTACGTGTTGTTCATAGTGATCTGATTAAAATTCATTTAGAGTAATCATATGTTCATTACAATAATCATATTGACTAAAACATTTTTATCATATCTAAATGTTTTCTTCTCTAATAAAATTATATTTTATTGAATCTAGTAGTTGTATTTTCACTACAGGGTCAACTGTTATTTATAATGTTATGGCTGAAGTTCATTTAGATTTTCAGCTGAGGATTATATCATTGAGCAATAAATGTATATCATTAGAGAGGAAAAAATTTAGATAAAAATATCATAACGGAACATGCAACTACTATATCCAATAAAAATATTTTTTTATTGTACACGAAAACATTTAGTAATATAAAAAAAATATTTTACTCAATATGGTAATTAGATTGGACATGTGATCAATCTAAATGAACTTCAATCACAGTACTACGAACAACAACTGACCCTATAGTGAACATAAGATGATTTATTGAATCTAGTAGTTGTTTTTTTTTAATTTATACAGTTCTTTAAAGAACCATGTATAAATAAATTAACATTATTTAGTCATGAATGGACATCATTGAGCAATAAATGTATATCGTTAGATAGGAAAATATTTACAAATATAAGAATGAACATATGATCACTGTAAATGAACTTTAATCAGAACACTATGAACACATGAAACCCTATAGTGAACATAAGATGACTAATTAAATCTAGTAGTTTGTTCTTTATATTGTTCTTTAAAAAGTCATCATCAATAAATGATTGAACATTATTGAAACTCTAAATGAGATTCAGCCAAAACATTATGAACACCAGCTGACCATATAGTGAAAATACAACTACTAGCTAGATCCAATCAAATATAATTTTATTAGGGAGTAAAACATTTAAGTATAACTAAAATATTTAAGTCAATATGATCATTATAATGAACATATGATCACTTCGAATGAACATTAGTCACATCACTATGAACAACACTTAACCTTATTTTAAACATATAAAGACTTATTGAATCTAGTAATTGTTTTTAATTTATAAAGTTCTTTAAAGAACCATCAATAAATGATTGAACATTACTATTTGAGCCATGTATGAACATCATTGAGGCATAAATGAACATATAATCTATTAGAGAGTAAAACATTTAGGTATAATAAAAATATTTTAGTCAATTGATTATTATTATGGACCGTCGATAAATGAATGAACATTATTTGAGCCATGTATGAACATCATTGAGGCATAAATGAACATCATAGACCCATAAATGAACATCATTATAGGGGAAATTTTTGGAAATATAACAAAAATAATGATGAACATATGATCACTCTAAATGAACTTTAGTAAGAGCACTATGAACAACATCTAACCCTAAAATGAACGTAAGATGACTTGTTAAGTCTAGTAGTGTTTTGAAATTTATACGGTTCTTTATAGAACCATGGATAAAAGTATGAACATTATCGAGTCATGAATGAACATCATTAAGCCATAAATGAACTTCATTGAGCAATAAATGTACATCATTATTAGAGAGGAAAATATTTAGAAATATAACAAAAATAAAAATGAACATATGATCACTTCGAATAAACTTTAATCAGAGCACTATGAACAACACTTAACCTTATTTTAAACATAAAAAGACTTATTGAATTTAGTAATTGTTTTTAATTTATAGAGTTCTTTAAAGAACCATCAATAAATGATTGAACATTATTATTTGAGCCATGTATGAACAAAATTGAGGCATTAATGAACATATAATTCTATTAGAGAGTAAAACATTTAGGTATAATAAAAATATTTTAGTCAAATTGATTATTATTATGAACCATCGATAAATGAATGAATATTATTTGAGCCATGTATGAACATCATTGAGGCATAAATGAACATCATAGAACCATAAATGAACATCATTATAGGGGAAAATTTTGGAAATATAACAAAAATAATGATGAACATATGATCACTCTAAATAAACTTTAATCAGAGCATTATGAACAATATCTAACCCTGAAATGAACATAAGATGACTTGTTAAGTCTAGTAGTGTTTTAAAATTTATACGGTTCTTTAAAGAACCATGGATAAATGTATGAACATTATTGAGTCATGAATGAACATCATTGAGCCATAAATGAACAACATTGAGCAATAAATTACATCATTAGAGAGGAAAATATTTTGAAATATAACAAAAATAAGAATGAACATATGATCACTCTAAATGAACTTTAATCAGAGCACTATGAACAACATTTAACCTTATTTTAAACATAGAAAGACTTATTGAATCAAGTAGTTATTTTTAATTTATATAGTTCTTTAAAGAACCATCAATAAATGATTGAATATTATTATTTGAGCCATGTTTGAACATCATTGAGGCATAAATGAACATATAATTCTATTAAAGAGTAATATATTTAGGTATAATAAAAATATTTTAGTCGATTGATTATTATTATGAACCATCGATAAATGAATGAACATTATTTGAGCCATGTATGAACATCATTGAGGCATAAATGAACATCATAGAACCATAAATGAACATTATTATAGGGGCAAATATTGGAAATAAAACAAAAATAATGATGAACATTATTTGATCCCTCTAAATGAACTTTAGTCAGAGCACTATGAACATCTAACCCTGAAATGAACATGGATAAATGAATGTACATCATTGAGCCATGAATGAACATCATTGAGCCATGAATGAACATCAATGGGCAATAAATGTATATCATTAGAGAGGAAAAACAACAAGAAACCCTAGTCAGAGCAGAGCACTCTAAAGCCATCCATCAAGAATATGAATGAATATATAATCACTCTAAATGAACTTTAGTCAGATCACTATGAATAACAGGAAACCCTATCCATCAAGAATGAACATTATTGGGTCTGAATGAACATTATGGAGTCGTAAATGAACGTTACTGAGCCATAAATGAACATCATTAAAGGGGAAAACAATTAGAAAATATAACAAAATAAGAATGAACATATGATCACACTAAATGAACTTTAATCAGAGCACTATGAACAACAAGGAACCCTATAGTGAACATACGATGACTAATTAAATCTAGTAGTTTTTTTATGTATATTGTTCTTTAAAAAGTCATCCATCAAGAATGAACATTATTGGGTCTTGAATGAATATTATTGAGTCGTAAATGAAAGTTATTGAGCCATAAATGAACATCAATAAAGGGGAAAATAATTAGGAATATAACAAAAATAAGAATGAACATATGGTAACTCTAAATGAACTTCAGTCAGATCACTATGAACAAAAACTAATGCTGTAGTGAACATATGGCCGTTATATATAAACTTGAGGAGAGAAAAAAAAAAGGGAAATAAATCTCTTATAGTAGTGTAATAAAATAAAGTAGAAGAGAGATGGAGAATAAAGAGAGAAAATCAGGAGAGAAGAACAAAATTGGAAAATGTATCTTTTAAATAAATATAATAAAAAACATAGGAGTGATATAGAAAACTAGGAGAGAGAAAATTATTTTCAGAAGACATAAATAAGAAGAGAGAGAAGAAGAGTGTGAGAGTAATAAATGCAAAATAAATAAAGTGGATAAGAGTGTCAAACCACTTTCATCAATGTTCATTCATCACCCATGAGTTGTTCATCACCCATAGGTTGTTCACTGTGGTCTTCAAATGTTCATTTAGTTCAGGCTCATTTAAGCCAAAACCCCATGTACAATGAAACGTCGTCGTCACATTAAGCACCTTCCACTTGATACTGACGTGTGCACCTACTAATTGTGGGGTAACAGAGTAATAGAAAATAGCGCGGGAGGGAGGAATGACGGACTTAATGAAGAAATGGTAGTGAACGGAGTGTTATTGTGGAAACCCAATTTCATTTTCCAGAATTCATACTCTCCCTCCTTTTCCTCCCATTTCTCGTCATTTATGCCTTCTTCTGTTCGTATCGCAGTCGTCGGAGATGTCGTAAGTCCAATTTTCTCTCTCCTCATTTTAATCATCATTAATTTCATTTGCTGTTTTCCAAATTCTACACCCTTTGGAATTTAGGGATTATGAATTTCATTTACTGTTTCCCCAATTTTGTTCTGATGTTTACTTTCGAATATTCTGTACTGTTATTAAGCATGACGACTGGGAATTAGAGGATGATTCCAAGGCCCTACGATTTTTACAGGTATATCATATATGTCTCCTGATTATTATTTTTTTGTTTCAATTGGAACTTTTTTTTTTTAGAGTTAATGAAGTTTGGATGTTTTATGTTTGTTGATAGTTATGTAATGCAGCTAAACCACAAACATTAGATAAGTGTTTGAAAATTGACACACTTTTGGGAACATTCACAGCATTTGCTTAATCAGACCTAACTTGTTTTCTCTAAACTTAATTTGCTAACACTTTTGAAAATGGAAGTACTCCGTTTAAGTAAGTGATTAGTATTATATGTCATTTTTTTCGACGATTGTGTATGTCTTCGAATGTTTTGACAAAGGAACTCCCTTAAAAGGGTAAAAGCGAGTAGTTCGTACTTGATCAGTAAGCAGCGGAAGTCTTATGATCTCATTGTATGAGAGAATAATGACAACTTGATCATCGGTGCTTTAGAATTTGATCGTTATTTAATACTAGAGCTAGACTGTTTCGAAGATTTAGTGGCTGATGGTTCTGGAACTGTATATTATCGAGCTGAAATTGTTCTTTCGGTCATGGTTTAACAAGAAAAATGCTGTTTTGGTTTCAATGCATTACTGTCGTTTCTTTTTGTATCGGCTTAAACTGATCTCCTCTATTTTTGTTACTAAGTCATGTGTAGTAGCTATCAAGGGATCTATAATTTGTCTTCTTTTACTCTTTTTTCTTTACTCG
The DNA here is from genome assembly GCA_947646795.1 of Beta lomatogona. Taxonomy (NCBI): domain Eukaryota; kingdom Viridiplantae; phylum Streptophyta; class Magnoliopsida; order Caryophyllales; family Amaranthaceae; genus Beta; species Beta lomatogona. The sequence goes on from CANSNZ010000554.1 coordinate 798,320, forward strand.
ATTTCGTAGTCAAGCACATTAATCCAGTGTCGGGTTAGAAATTACTACACAGAGTACAATTTTCTTTATGGTATTCTGTCATACTACTATGTGCTCAAATAGTTGCTAAGTGTCTTACTTTGTAGGATGATCTTTTCTGTTGTTCAAATGATTCATGCATCTGGCCATCAATTTTAAGGCCAAGTCTTCAGCAAGCCTAACCAAAATTCGTGTTTCCTGCAGCCGGATTTGGTGCTCTTTACAGGCAGGTCTTCTCCCTTATCTCGTTATTTGTAGTAGCAAGCATGCTTTGATGTCCTTGAGGTATATTATCCTATTTCTTCTGTCTGCTGAGACTGCTGACTGGTAAGATATGCTTGCTCAGCAGTTTTCCTTTCCAACTTTTATTTTTTACCATTTATTTGGTTCTGACCACCACCTTTTTTTTTTACAGGTGACTTTGGCAATGAGAATGTTGAGCTTGTTAAAAGTATTGCAGAGCTTAACATGCCTAAAGCAGCAATACTTGGAAATCATGATTCATGGTTTACTCGTCAGTTCTCACATAAGTAAGCTCCATCTTAACATTAAGCATGAAAACTACATATTTCACTTTACAGACTTAAATGGTCTAGTTGCAAATCTGATTTAGTAGAATCTGGTGTGATGCATAATCAAACTCATAGTTGTGATGGAATAATTTAGTAGAATCTGTACTGTATCATGTATCTCTACTGTATCCTAGTAGAATCTGGTTTACTTGTCAGTTCTCACACCAATGTTTCTAGTCTGGTTCAACCCATTACTATCCCTATCCATCTCATACTGTTTACTGAAAGCAAATTGATTCAAACAAAAGATGATTGCTGCACAAAACATTGCTCTCTATTATCCATTTATTCAAGTTAATCAATCTTATTTTTTCAGACTCTCTTGAAATCTGATAATTTTTGTGAATTATATGATGTTTTATTTATTGAGCACCACTCTGAAATATACCAAAATCACAATGCTAATCATGAGTATTATATATTGAAAGAACTCCAATTCTCTTTTTCTCAGGGAAAGACCAAGAGGAGTCTTTTCTTTATATAATTCACCTACATATCTTATTTGACTACAGTATCAATGTAGCCATAAAGGAGAAAGAGAAAATTGAGATGGTGTGAGATTTAAGAATTAAGAAAGAAAAGTTGAGAGAGAGAGAGTAGGTGGAGAAAGTTAAAGTGGGATACACATACCACTTGAAAAGCAATGGAAAAAGCGTTGGCGGCTAGGGCAGAGTAGAGGGTGAGCTTTGGAGTAGAAACAGGAGTAGAGGGGAATGAGGGAGATCAAGTCCGAGTGTGGGAGCAAGGTTTTGGGGTTTGATTTGAAATGGAAAGTGGTTAAACGAAATAAGTAAAATGCCTACAAAACACTCATTAAGGGGTTAGAGGGCAATAGGGAATTCAAGTAGAAGTTTGGGGGGAAGGAGTTTGGGAATGACGTACAAGTAAGATGGAGGAACACTAGAAGGAAATCGGAAATCACATTTACTGAAAATGCGAATAAAACACTCACTAAGGGGTAGGGGTTTTTAGTGTTTCTTTCCCTTCTAGATTCCCCCCAACGAAAAGCCCCCTTAGCATTGTTCATCTACAAATAGTTGTCATTGCTAGTGTATATGTTTACTTATTGTCGTCTTCCTTTGCATGCTAGGATGAAAGATGGAGTTCAGGTTCAGCTGGAATGGTAAGTTCTTGCATCTATCTCTGACACTTTCTGTCTTGAAGATTGGCATATATGAAAACCACTTTTGTCGCTGCCATTAAGTAAATAAGTGAAAGAATGAAAAGCTTGATGCGTTTATTTATTTTATTCCTAGTTGCGAGTGAATGCTTATTCATCTGAGACGGGGTAAGGACTTTTATCATGTTCCTGTTATGACTGATGGAATACCAAAGATGGGGATTAAGGTAAAGATTATGGTAATTAGACTCTTGCTGAATATTTTTCACTGTGAAACTAAATGAGGATATCTATTACACCCCAATTAAACATCAAATCAGAGTCTCCGAGCATAAATGTGTTTTCTTTCATGATACTTTGAATTGAATATAAACATTTTTCCGTCATTTCTAAAGTCCTTCCACCAGTGGCTCCGTTGTTTTTCAGTAATTAAGCATTCTTAGTTTCCATAGTTTCAAGGTCATCAATACAACTTGTCTTTGATAAACTCTTCAATTTCTAAAACTTATCAGAATTTTTACTTCTAATCAACCCTACCTCCTGATCTTACTATCTATGATTAAGGAGATGTGAAACTATAAGTTAGTGAGACGTGCTTACAGCCAATAAGCGTTGTGCTGAACTTCAAACCCTTGAGAGTTCGCCATTGGGCAACAACTATTGAGTCTCTCACATCCTCACACCCTTGCGACAGGAAGGAGCTTTTCCATCAGCCTATCGTGCCAAGAGGTGGCAGGGGGATAGCAAACCTTAGATTGTTGTTGAGTCATGGTCCACTGTTGTTGATGTGTTGAACAATCAAAGGAGATCTAGGTGGTGATGATGGTTTCCTTGAAGCCTTGAAGGGTGTTTTATAACTTTTATTCCTCTTTTATTTTCTTTCCCTTGCTTTTATTACCCTCCCATGCTTGTCTTACTATTCAAATTCCCAATTCCCACTATTCCCTTTCCTTCAATTCCCATTCACATTCCCAATTCCCAATTCCCGTTACTACCATAGTTCGAAAATGCGGTTTCGGTCACGATCATGGTAACGGTCACGGTGATGTGGGAACTGGGATGATGCGATTGTTGTATCCCTTGAACCCACCTAAAACGCGTTTTTTTTTACACCTTTACGATGCGGGTAGTATCGGTTTAGTATATGTGAAAATCTTTACGATACGGGGGATACGATACGATGCCGTCTTGTTTTGACACCATGGTTACTGCCGTTCCTCCAATTCTCATATTGCCATTCCTCCCTTTCCTATTATCAATTTACCATTCCCATGATTTTCGTTCCTACAATTTCTATTACTATCATCTTTATTCGCCATTCCCACTCATCATCACCTTTACGACCCACTTGGTTAGTGGTCATACGTGGAAGTGATGGTAATGTAATTTAGTGTAGGTTTTGAAGAGATTCTAATATCAATACCCATGGTAATGAAATTTCATCACAAAACATGAGTTTTCCTTTATAAATTTCCATTACCACTCAATACCACCCTCCCAAGTGGTAATAAATGGTGATGAAGTTTTAGGAAGAAAATAGATATATAGGGATGAGGTAGCACTACCATGGGTAATGACGTGGGATTTTCTTTACAAGTTTATAGTACAATGCATTACCATTACCACAAATATGACCACTAACCAAACGAGCCGTTAGAAACTTAAAATGGATGCGCATTACATCACCAATTGATCTGCTTCCCAATATTTTGAATAATCCCTTCAAATGGATGTGGTTTCTCTATATTAATCAGCTTTTGTCATTCAAATAGATATCTTGGACTTACTACCTGATTACATCAACGGTTTCCTATATCCCTTGTCAACATTCAGTCTAGGTGAAGAGCATGTTGGATACAAGCGGTTGGACTTCCCTACGTTAAAGCTTAGTGTTGTTGGTGGGAGACCATTTTCTTCAGGAGGTAATCAGTTATTCAGGAAGAAGCTTCTGACTGCTAGGTAACCTATATTTTTTTCTATTTTTGATGGATTACATGCTATGTATAGTATTGTTTTCATTCTCTTATTGCTCTAAATATTCTTCTTCCTTTTTTTTTAACCTATTGTTAGCTGTATATATATCATAAGAATAAGCTCTCACAATGTATGAATACACTTGCAAGCCAATCACTTCTTTCACACCTTAAAGAATTTTTTTTCCCAATTGCTATTTACCGCCGGTATTACTAAAAATCGCCCGTATTTTTTTCTTAAAATCCCCCCATATCCCTCCCTTTTTACCTCACTCTTACTCTCTCACCTCTAGCACCACCACCACCCGACCACCACCACCACCACCTGACCACCACCACCTGGCTACCACCATCGCGGACCACCGCCACCATCGAAGCACCACGAAGAACCGTCAACGCCGCCAACCACACCGGAACGGAATGTGGTTTGTTTTTTAAAAAAATTCCACCACCGGTGCACGGTATCGGATGAAAATTCCGTTACCTCCATGGTGGACGGATGAAAATTCCGTTACCTCCATTTCATCCGTTACCATGGGTTTTTTTAAAAAAAACCATGGTAACGGATGAAATTTGTTACCATGGCTTTTTTTTTTTGGAAATAAATTCCGTTACCATAGCTTTTTCTAAAAAAAATTTCGGTGAAAGTGGTGGTGGTGGTCGCCGGTGTAGTGGTGGTTGACGTCGTGGTGGTGGTTGCGGTGGTGGTGGTGGTGGTGGTTGCTATGGTGGGTGGGTGGTGGTTGGGGTGAAGTGTGAGTGAGTGAGAGAGTGAGAGGGGTAGTTTAGGGATATTTAGGAAAAAAATACGGACGATTTTTAGTAAATACGGACGGTAAATAGTAATACCCTTTTTTTTTTACCTTTTTATAATTTATCAAAATACAGTTTTGCCTCACATGATGTTGATGGTTTTTTGCTTTTCTTTATCCATTTTTCAGTATCACTTTACTCCATGTCCCTCTACTTTGATTCCTGCCTCCCCAAGGTTTTGAATTTTCTCTACACCATAACCATCATTGATCGACCTTTGACCACTACTACCCTATCAAGACCATCAAACTGACCCACAGGGGTTTTTATCTCTTTCCTTTCCCTTTCTTGATTCCTTTCCTTTCTTGGGTCATGAAGTGGACACCTCTTGATTGTTTTTTCATTTTTTCTAATACCCATTTTTAGATAACATGTCTAAGTATGCCTCGGTGCTGCTAGTCCAATTTTTAATAGAAACGAAGGCTTTCACATGATCTTGTTGGATGCTATAGATTTCCCTTTGCTGGTCATATATGATGTCAGGCCATAGTGGGGTGTGATAGGTAATTGGCATCTTTAGCTCAAGAAATTAAATACTGTGGCAACATCTAGACACAAAAAGATCTACCCATGTGTGCGTATGGATTGGAGAGGAGAAACATTGGTGATGTTTTAACAATGATAAGATATCTCAACTTGTCAGACTTCTATTCCCCTCCTTCTCTTTGCTATTTTTATTGCTCAAGGCCGCTTTTTACTTACAAGGTTGGTCTTTTTGGTAGCATGCTCTTCATAACTTGTATAAATGTGGAAAGAAATGCAGCAGATTTGAGCACAGAAGTATAGAGAGAAAAAGAAAGATTTCTTCTCCTATCTTAATAAGAACGATCTCATACAACGTATATATGCTAGTCCCTGTAACAAACTTTCTTCCTTTATTAATTATTACAAGGTGCATCTTGACAAAACTCACTATCTCTAATGCTAGTACCGAGTAACCAACTAAGCTGATAGTTAATGACTGAGGTCTGAGATGCCCTTAAGGCTAAATGACTGAACACTCTCAATATCGCCTCCCCAGCTGCGAGTGAGGCAGAGGCAAAGACTCCAAGCCTGGTTAAGAGACTGATGCCGAGGCACTGATAAGAGGATCCTGAACATATCAACAACGTTGGTTAAAATATGAGCAACTTTGGAGAAAATATGAGCAACTTGAACATGAGCAGGAACACGACTGAAGTGTAGTTGACCATATTGGACCGTGTCTCGAACATAATGGCAATCTATCTCCATGTGCTTAGTTTGTTCATGGAGTACTGGACTGGTGGCAAGGGCCAATCTGCCTAATTATCACAATGGAGTAAAGCAAGAGGAAGATTGACAAGGCCTATATCTTTGAGAAGTATCTTCAGCTAGGTCACCTCACAGGCAGTGAACACTGCTAGATACTCTACTTCGTGGCCTTCCATGACTGTGGCCTTCCACGAAATGGGAGAGGATCCGAGAAATATACAATAGTCTTTGGTAGACCTTCCAGATGAGGGGTGACTGGCCCAATCACTATCACAGAAGGCAGTTAAGGTGGCTGCTGAACTAGAACCAAGAAGAATGCCTTGAGTGGAAGAGCCAACAAGATACCTCAACAAGCGTTTTGGAAGCCTGCATATGCACAGAGTTGGGTTTGTTCATGAATGATCTAATTCTGAACATTGAAGGCAATGTCTGGCCCTGTTATTGTTAGGTATATAAGCTTGCCCATGAGTTGTTGGGGAGGAGAAGAATCAGTAAAAACATCACCCTTATCAGGAGTGAACTTAGTATGGCTTTCTAAGGGTAAATTGAGTGGTTTGGCAGTAAACATGCCATGATGTTTTAAGATGTCCTGAAGATACTTCTTTTGGGACTTGGGAGACAAATAAGCCATATGGGGATCCCTCAATTTTCAGGGCAATAAAATATTTGGTTGATCCTAAACTCTTTGTGGGGGAGGTCTGAGAACAGATTTTTTTGTGGTAAAATATCTCTGAGCAATATTGCATGTGATTGGAAGGTCATCCGCATTTATGGGAATCAATGTGAGATGATCCCCTACCCTTTTGAGAAAAGGATATAATCTGCCTTAGATTGAGTATAGCCAAAGGTGTGTTTTAACTGGTTGATAGTTTGGAAAACCATTGACAAGGTGCTTGGTTTAATCCATACACGGACCTTTTTAGTTTGCAGTTTGGAAAGAGACAATGTATCAGGCTCCCCCTGACCTATGACTTTGGAAGAGACTTGAATACGACTTCATTAATGTCACCATGCAAAAATGCATTTGTGACATCTGTTTGACATGTGTTGCAAATCTGGAGAGCAGCTATAGCTAATAAGGCCCTTACAGTGGTAACTGGAGCAAAAGTAGCAGACAAATATTCAATAAAGATCTGTCTGTGACCAAGAATAACTAATCTTCCTTTGTGTTTAACAATTGAAACCCTTGGCTTGTATTTGATATTGAAAATCCATTTACAGCCTATGGCCTTTTTTCCTTCATGTAATTGAGTAACCTCCCAAGTATTATTGAGCTCAAGAGCATCTATTTTTATATCCATAACAATAACCAGTGTGAATGAGGGGCAGTCTGTTTGAAAGCAAGTAGATCTTGGCTTGATGTAAAAGAGTTGAGAAATGCATCAAATTAATAGGTAATGCAGGAGCAACATAATCTTGCAGCCATGAAGTGGTATTTTGTTTTGGTAGAGTGTCTACTGTCTAGTAGGTTCTGGTTCAGTGGGAGAAGAAAGGATCAGGTTGTAGAACAGGATATGCTGTAGATGACGGACTGGGAGACATTAAACCAGAAGAAGAAGTGGGAATCACAGTTGTGAATTGTGATAACTTTCTCAGAGTAGGATAAATTTAGATCATCATGGAGGCCTGCATAAGATGCAGGCATGTACACAGGTAAGGGCTTCATGTAGGCTGTCTTATTTTTAAAGATATGTTCTTGAATTATAGCATCTCCGGAAACAAAGAATTTCATGTTGAGAAGTTTCAAAAGTCTGTATCCCTTCTGAGTGGAAGAATAACCCAGTAGAGCACAAGGAACACCTCTGGGAGTGAGCTTATCTTGACTTAGGGGGGATTTGATGCAAATGCTAACTGCTTTGCAGCCAAAGACTCTTAGATGGGAATAAGCCTTGTTTTGATGTAAAACTTCATAAAGTGTTTTGTTGTGAAGAATTTTAGTAGTATTTTATTAATAATGTGCAATGCTGTCATGGCACAATCTCCCCAGTATGCAAGTGCTAGACCAGATTGAAAAAAAGAGCTCTTGCCATTTCCAGTAAATGTCTATGCTTCCTTTCTACCCTAGCATTTTGCTGTGGGCGTTTGACACAGGAAGTCTGATGTAGGATATCATGCTTGGCAGAAAGTAATCTACACGGGGTATCATTAAAAACTAAGGCATTGTCAATCCTTAGAGTAGTTTTCTTTTTTTTTGAAAGCGAGTGGCAGCATAATTAAAGTAGATTTTCAGGGTGGTTAAAGTTTTGAATTGAGGTAAGTGAACTCAGTTGTGTCTGGTGTGGTCGTCAACCAGTTTAAGAATATATTTATACTTGCTTCTTGTTGGAACTATATAAGGATCCCAAATATCCATGTAGACTAGTTTAAAGGTTGGTGTAGGCTTGTAGCTCGAGAATCACTAAGGGTGAGAGGAAGCTTAGTGAATTTGGATAGAGGACAGGTAAGACACACTAAAGTAATTTGAGGAACATGTGGTTTGTCACATGAAACATGTTGAAGCTTGGATAGAGAGGCATGGCCAAGTCTATGGTTCCATTGTATGAATTTATTTTTAACAGTATGTGAAGGAGGAAGAGGTGGACTAGTGACTGTATTACAGTTAATAGGATATTTGGGGTGTGGGAGTTAGAGTAGGTGTATGAGGTAGAGGAATGTTGAGAAGGTATGAAAGTCCATGTTTGTCTTTGCAAAGGCCCTTGATCAATTTGGATTGGCAATCAATTATTACACAATGATCAGGATGACTTTGACACACAATTTGGCAATCATTATCCTTCATGAGTTTATGGACAAAAAGAAGGTTGTGTTGAAAAATTGGAATACAGTGAACGTTGTCAAGAGTCAAGTCATTGCATAGAGCTACTGAACTAATGTGAGAGATGGAAGTTGTGGCTCCTGTAGGTAAAATCTAGGGTGATTTGTTTTCTGATAGGCACGGGTTTTGTGAAAGAGGATAACGTGGGGCTCATTACTCATGTGATCAGTGAGTCAAAGAACAATCATGACTCATTATAGTGGCAGATGGGTAGGACACCATCCTAAAAAAGTGATTGTCCAACTCTTCATCAGATTCAGACCTTTTATGAACAAAATTAGCTGAAGACTGAGTGACTGACCAGGGATCAGTTTCAACTTTCTGTTGAGTAAACATCAAACTGCCATCACCATTTTTGTTTCGAGGCCCATGCTTAGCAGCAGTAACCTTAGGTGTTGGTGGCTTGATGCGCTGCCTGTGGTCTACCTAGCATTAGGCCCACTGTCTCTAGTAGGACCATTTGGAGTTTGCTTCTTGTAGTAGCTGTGCAATTTAAGGTAGCCTACTACTATCCATTATCACTCTGCAGTGTGAACTTTGCCATTATGTAGCAGGACATGTCTTAACTTTATCAGCAGATCCTTTACTATATATTGCTATCATTTCATTGTCAAAGTATAGGACATTGCAAATGCTACTTCCACATTAGGAAACGGGAGACAACATTAAGTTTTGACTCCTCTTATGTCCATAACCAGCTACATTAAGAAACTCAAATAACATGGATTCCTCCTGCAATTTAATAGCTTTAATCAAAGCTTGAACATCATCAGCAGTGTTGGTGGTGCTAGGCAGGTATCCCATACAGTCAAGCTCTTCCCACAAACATTTCACAGAGTTACAATAATCACTAATGGAGCTTTTGTTTTGATGTTAATGATAACATTTTAATTTATTGTTTTGCCTCACGATAAAGTTAGTGGAAGTCCAACTCATTTTTTGCCATAAAAGGGTCACTGTATATTGTATAAGTTAAAGAGGTAACTTTTTGATAAAGGGTCACCTCTTACCATAATAGGGTCACTTTTACAGTAAGTGACCCCTTTAGGTCACATAGTTACCTCCGTCTCACCGTACACTACAGTGAGTCGGTCTTATATGAGAATTTTTTTTAAAGCATACTGTACTTTCAGATATGGAGTCCATAACATGGGAGAAAGTGCAGATAGGATTCACAAAGCTGCTAAAGGGGCTCCAGAAGAGCAATCCATTGTATTTCTTGCACATAATGGGCCGACAGGTAGTCAGACTGTTACATTAACAGAGCTGAGTGACGTGTGCCTTAGAATGTATTTGAGATTTTTGTCCAACTGGATTTTTGATTGGGCAGGTCTTGGTTCTAGTATGAATGACATATGCGGCAAAGATTGGGAGTATGGGGGTGGAGACCATGGGGATCCAGGTAATTTGATTAGGGTTGTTTTTCTTCCAGGTTTTGGATTTTTCATTTGTACACTACTGCATAGGTAGTTGCTATATTGCCTTTTCAGCTGAGTGGTGATAGATAAGGATGACTGAAGTGACCGATTGAAATAAACAGGTGATTTTTTGAGGTTATGACATGAAATTCGTCGGTTGACATCCATGCTAGCTAAATGAGTTGATGAGGTGTTTGATTGTTGGCTTAAGGGTTTTAGTCTTGTTTCTTATCCACTTATTTTTCTAAGACGAGCCTAATAGTCTGCTTTTACAATTCAGATTTAGCCCGAGCGATATCCTTATTAAAAGAGACCAACAATAATCCCATCCCTATGGTTGTTTTTGGGCACATGCATAAAGAGTTGGCATATGGAGGCCTCCGGAAAATGATAGCCTTTGATGCAGACAAAACCATGTACCTGAATGGAGCCATTGTTCCAAGAGTGAAATATTTGGGTTCTGGAGGTTCGGTTCGGGCCTTTACTATTGTAGAATTTTCAAGTGGTAAAGTGATGAAGGTGGCGGAAACTTGGGTTTCAGTGATTAATGATAAAATCTCGTTAGAAGAAGAGCTTGTTTTGTTTAGCAGCAATGGTGAAACTGAAACCGCTTAAGTGTATTCATGTCAAGAGTAACATAGATATCTGTGGTAAAATGATACACGAGTACTGATGGTGTAACGTTCATGACTATATTTATTACAGTGGTGTGAAAATTTGGATAGTGCTGGCTCTGAAAATAAGCGTGAGCTTGTAACACAAATCTCTTCTTATTTAGTACTCTGCTTACCAGTTTATGTGTGCTAAGAACTGAGGCTTTGAGACCTGTAAGTAGTAGAACGAGTGCAGCATGTAATACAAATGTTAGCAAGTCGTGATTAAGTGAAAGGCATGTGTCTCAGGATAGGGTAGATCAGTTTCTTTTCCAGCTCGGGAGAGACTACTTTGCGTACTTGGAATCCACCCATTGTAAATATTAGATCAAGTTAACGAAGGTACTCTTATTTACTGACTTTTTCATGTGGTATCCTTGGGAGCTTTCGAGATTTACGTAGTACACTTATTGACATTTCTATGTAGTACTAATAATACTATCTCAATTTAATATACAATCTCACACCATCTTAACCACTCGACGACAATCTTCCTAGAGTTCTCATCAGTACTATTCTCACCAAGCATACTCACAATGCCCTCCTTTTAGCTTGCTTCAATCCATCTATCATTATTATAAATTTTGGTGGAAGTAGTAATGGAAGGTCGATAGATTACAAAGAAGGGGCCTAGTGAGTATAGTTGGTGGTAATAGTGGTGGCTAAAGAGTTTAGGATGGTGGCTAAAGAGTGGTTAGGGTGGTGGAAAGTCGTATAATTATTTGAGGTGGTTCACATAGAATGTCAAAGACTAAGGGTTAGCATATGAAATTTAAAAGCTCTTGATGGTACCATATAGAAAAGTCAATAGTACAAGTGTATCATATAAAATTCCCCTTAAATTTAATAATCTATACTGTTGAGTTGGATTTTACTCATTATTTATGTATATCTCTAGTTTGGTAGATAACTCGTTATATTGGTGAAGATGTTTGGGGGAAAAAGAAAATGAAGTGAAGCTTTATCGTCAATAATTAAAGTAGTCCTACCATCATGTTAGCCAATAATATATTGTTTTCCAGGTACTGGCTAAATAAAGGTCCTAAGTTAATTGCATCATGTGATTTGTTTTTTGAATATGTGGGGTGGGGGGTTTGGGGGGGGACCCTGCTAGAATATCAATTAGCTTGTCTTGCCTGATCTTGATATGGTGCGTTAGTTGTGTAAATGAGATTCCCCTAAAAAAAAGTAGTGTATATGAGATGCTATAGTAGTCTACAATATATGACGAGTTAATACCATTTTTAAGACCTATACTTTGGAGAAAATTGCATTAACAACCTCCCAAAAAAGGCGTTTTCCTTTTATAGAACCTTGTGTTTTATAGAATTTTATGTTTTTATAAAGTTTCAAGTGGTACTGCTAAATTATAATATGCGTCTCAATTGCACCCTTGTTAACCTGATATTAATATATCCATTAGTTATTTAACACCAGTTGATTTACGCTTTTTTTTAATTAATATAATTACAATAAGCACACAATTTTCATTTGAAAAGAGTCCTAGCTTCATTTAATTGAAGTAACAAATCTGGGCGACAAAACAACAAGCGAGATTTGGAACTCGCAACATGATCAATCGCACGACGTATGTTTAGTCACTTGGAATTCTTGGATCGGGATTCCTGGAAGAGCCATGTTCCTTTGTGATTCAATACCCTTTTGAGTGGGTATTTTGGGCTTCTCCTTTGGGTAGGAGAACCCCAATTGAGTTGACGTCTTTATGAATCCAATTGCAAGAATTGGTGAGTCGCCTTCAAATATATAATTTTCAAGGCAATGATTGACAAGATCATTACCAAGCTGAATTGATATCTAATCATTGTTATATCTCGAACAATCATCCGATTTTGGTAACAAGCCCTAACCATGAAAAACTTTGCCAACCTCTTCCACGCTCACTGATTTTTGAATAAGCTACTGGAGGACTCCTAAAGAACTTAGGGTCCCCTCTTTCAACTTCCATGTTTTTGAGTTTTGAGGTACTACCTTCATCATAAGAACCCTTTCCCCTGCTCACCCTCAAAACTCAAAACTGAGAATATATTTGATTCAAAATTGAGGTAGCCCACTCTAGTATATTTGTAAGATCTATTTCTAGAGATTGGGATAGAAAACCAATAATATCTAATGGATTATTTTTCCTCCTCTTGATTCAACTTTGCCTACAACAACTACTCTAGGAAACCTAAACCATCTATTCTTGCAGAATTTTCCAAACAACCATTGCCCAATCGATAATCATTGATCAAAACTCTGACCAACCACAAAGAACCTGCCAACAACTTGAAGTAAAGGAGTTCCTCCAGTAATTAACATAGTTACCAAGCAGATTGAATAAGAAAGCAATTAACTCATACTAACACAACCAAGAAAACTGAACTAAAAGACGCAAAGAAACATGAAAGAGGAAGGTAAGAATGCATCGGATAAGACTCAGATTCAAAAATTACAGCCACAAAAGAGGGATAGAAAAGCTGAATTTTTTTAGCACAAGTGGTGCAAAGATCTGATTTTGGGTGAGAAATACTCATTCCTTCTTTTTCCTTTGAAGGCAACCTTGACAATGGCGCCAACTTTCATATTTTGCCGGCTTGAATTAACACGAGCCGCTAGGGTTTGCACTACTTTGGGTTTTGGGAGAATTTCTTAGAGAGAGAGTATGTGTTTCTAAACCTTCAGTACTTTTTTAAGTTATAATCAACCAATTTTACCGATCAAATTCATTAAGACTTAAAAGTAAGAGGGAATGGTATGGAAAACTTCACTCAATATTTTTTTCCTAAAGAAAAAACAGCAATTATTAGAATTTATCAATTTGATAATAATAATTATTATTTTAGTTAGGTGAGATGAAGGATCCTATTAAACTGACATCTCTCACAAGTATATCCAACCAAATTTCGCAGGTCAAATTCTTTGGAAGTGACGTGAAATGATAAAGAGAACCTCATTTCCAAAGAGTTGTTAATAATATTTGATCCTAATTGTATTTGATTCCATAATTTTAAATCATGAGATCAAATCTTTGATTATGGTTAGATTAGGTACTACGCACATTGGTCCATCTAGCTGTAAAGTGGTACGATAGTCTATAGTAGTCTGCCATGTTACTAGATTTGGATAAAGAGCAAAGACCATGCATGTTCAACAGGTTTCAACTTCTTTCTCTTTCCTTTTTTTTTTTAAAGGAACAAGTTTCAACTTTAAATAGCTTCCTTTATCCCGCTTTTAAATAGCTTCATTTATCTAAAGTTCGAGTTTTTCAGAAACTTTAAATAGCTAAGGTCTTTAACATGTAACAAAGTAAATTTTCTGTAAAAAAAAAAAAAAAAAGTAAATTTAAATGCTTAATTAATATTCCCTCCGTCCCTTAATAAATACTACCTCCGGTCTTTATTAGTTTACCCCTTTTGACTTTTGATACTATTCACATACATGACTTTGACTATCTCTTATGATTTGTACTTAAGGAAAAATATAGTCATGTGAGATCTTGTTAGATTAATCTCAATGTGTAGTATCCAAATATTAAATTTTTGTAATATTTGCTTATTGATAATTAGAGATATTAAGGTTCAAATTAGTATATCGGCAAATGTGCCCCATAAAAAGGGGTAAACTAATAAAGACCGGAGGGAGTATCTCATTTCTAATTTGGACACTATTTATAGGTAAAAAAATAGTTCTAATATGTAGATTAATTATTTGCACTATAACAATTATACATCAAATAAAATGTGTAACTAATGGATGAGATGTCGTATTGTATAACCATGAGATCAACGATGTAGAATATAGAATTGAATGATGGTGGTTGACAATTGACACTAAGTTGTTTTTTTTTTTGACATTGAGAAAAAGTACAAAACAAACAACTTAATAAAAAATTCCTATGGTTCGAATGATGTGGCAGGACACTAAGTTGTAGTACTGACTATTGTAGAATTTCCCTAATGGAAAGAGTAACGGTATCCCATCTCAGTTTTATGTTATTTTGAGTAAATCAGGATTTAATCAATAACCAAAATGAACATGAGTAGCACTAGTGTAGGGGTATAAATAAGACGAAACAACTCGCGAGCTACTCGAGATCGTCTCGGTAAAAACTCAAAGAAAGCTCGACTCGAATGAGCTCAAATCGAACTCGAGCTCCACTCAAGATGTTGGTGAGTCGAGTTGAGCAACTCGGCACTCGACTCGAAAACTCGTGAGAAGCTCGAATACCCAACTATCAATAGCAAAATACCTAAATTCAACATTTTTCTACATTATTATTGTTTTTAACATGAGCACTTACAAGCTACTCGAAATTTACTCTGTCAAAGCTCGACTCGGTCAAAACTCGACTCGGGTGAGCTCGACTCAAATCAAACTCGACTCGAAATGCTAATTAGTCGAGTCGAGCTAGCTCAAACTCAAACTCGACTCGCATCATTGATACCCCTAAGCACCAGACACAAAAAAAAAAACATAGTATTTTATCAAAAAAGAGAGCACATTAGCACCAAAACACACACACACACACACAAAAGAGCATAAGCTCCACAAATAGCAAGCTTAACAAAAACAAACACTAAAGCACTAACGGCTCGTTCGATAGTCGTTAATAAATGGTGGTAATAAGAATGAATCTTAATTGTAATGTTACAAGGAAGCACCCTTAAAATCTCTATGGGAGGTAATTTCAACCTCATGTTTGTGTTTTTTTTTTTTTTTTGTCATGGGAAAGCAATTTCACCTCTAAGCAGGCTAAGTTTGTGATCTTTTCTCCAATAGGAAGCAATTTTCATTAGCACTCATTACCATCTAAAAGGTGGTATTGGATGAATGAAAATTAAGACGAAAAATAGACACTTTAGGATAAATTAGCAATACCGGGGAGC
The DNA here is from genome assembly GCA_947646795.1 of Beta lomatogona. Lineage (NCBI taxonomy): Eukaryota > Viridiplantae > Streptophyta > Magnoliopsida > Caryophyllales > Amaranthaceae > Beta > Beta lomatogona. Next base: position 813,821 of record CANSNZ010000554.1, read on the forward strand.
AATGATTTTCTTCACAAATTTACATACAAATTCATTATCATTAGCTCCATTTATAACCAACTACTAAACGGGCCGTAACTGCATTAACTTCTTTTTGAGCAGACACGAAAACACGTATGAAACATAAGCTCCGTTTGGTTGGACGTAAAACATTTTCAAGGTAAAATGATTTTTCATGTAAAACATTTTACAATGGAAATCTCAATTGCAAACCTAATTTTCCTTTGTTTAGTTTAATGTAAAAAAATAAAAAGCTATGGAGAAAAATGGAAGGGAAAAGGAGAGGATGGATAAGAGGAGAGTAAAAGGCTGCTAAGGACGAGGGAAGAAAATGTGTTTTCCCTTCTTTTTGAAGGAAAAATGATTTTCACCTATACAAGAGTTCTTTCCCCATCCTTAACAAAACCAAACAACGGGAAACAAAAGGAAAAGGAAAACTCATTTTCATGAATATATTTTATACCCTACCAAATGGAGTCATAATCAGTTGAATATGCCTCCTAGATCATCCATTTGCATTTGGACATTTTTAAAACGTTTGTAGTTCCTAACCTCCAAATCAGATAAATTGTGGTAGTAAGCCCCATTCTATAAGAATGATGCTTAGGGGATCGGAGTTGCCATTGAAACACCTGGGTGCAGTGGTAACTATGATACAATAGCCACGAATCCATTTGAACCAAGTTCTATATTTTTCCGGAGCAACTTATAGTTGTTACCTTGTTCCATAATCTGATACAAGTTATATTCCCCCTACCAGTAGACTTAAACAAAAGAAGTGTATCTCAAGCTATTAAGAGTTAATTCGCTTCATTTTTTTTTTTTTTGGCTTATCTTCTCAAAAAAAAAAAGTAAGAAAAGTTGAAAATAAATAAGAAAAGATAGAAAAAAAGTTAAAAAATAGAAAATCGTAAAAAGAAGATAAATAAGCAAAAACAAGATAGAGAACAAACCTTAAGCATTAGACTTCCCTTATCACATACGGATCTACAAATTATACTTAACCTTAATAATAATATTCCCTCCGTCACATAAAGATCTGAACACTTGTTGGGACACGTAGTTTAAGGTGATAAGTTGTGCTGTGGTTATCAAATGTTATTTTATTTAAAAAGTAGATGTGATAGGAGTTGGTGGGGGTATTTTTTATTAGAGAAGAGAGAAAGTTGGGTAATTTTTATTGATAAAAGGTAGAGTGTGGGGCCAAAGATGGGTAAAAGAAACAATATATTAATGGTGGGACCGTGCCAAGAATGGAAGTGTTCAAACTAATTTGGGACAAACATAAAAAGAAAGTGTTCAAACTATTCTGGGACGGAGGTAGTACTCCCTCCGTCCCATAATATAGTGCTTGCATTTCATTTTGGGTGTCTCAAAATGTTGTTCTTGTATCTATTTTTTAATTCCACAATTCCCCTTGATTTGCCTAAAAAACCATGCAATCATCATTTATTTGCTCCTTGGAAATATTTTTTTTCTTTGTTTATTGAACCTAAGGGTTGAATTAGTCATATATTTAATGCTCTTTCACCCATTATCACCATTCTCTCTCCTAAAATCAGCTTTTTTCCCACAACATTAATTGTTTATCATTCATGTTTTATTTTCCTTAATTTTCGTAAAAAATGAAAAATAAGCACTATATTATGGTACAGAGGGAGTAATAATTTTTAAAAAAACCTCTTTTGATTTTTTTTTTCCTTGGGTGCAAACCCCTTTGAGTTGTTATTACCCACCTTGCTTTGAGTTGAAATACCATATATCGAGACAAAGTTCTAAGACACGTTGGATGGAGTGTAAACCTATCTTATTCGGATTTGGTTACCTATATCCAACACGGGTTCGTGTTCAAGTATTCGACTTAGTCTTTTTGTGGAATTTTTATAATTTTTTGGCCCAAAATGAAGTGTTTAAATATCTCTTGTTTATGTCCGAGTGCCGAGAATTTAACATGGATACTTAAACTTAACCTAAAATAAAGAGTTCGAGTAACATAGCCTAAACTTCCTAGAATTGACGAGGTCTGATTGGGTTGTACAGTATTAGAATTAGAACCAATCCAATATAGAAAAACAACAATTTGGCACTTGGCTGATTCCACACGTTCTTCCATGGAAAAACAAGTGGACGTTGACTGTTGGTCAAATATGATAACTAGTACAATTCCTCATAATAAATGTGAAGGAAAAGGAATGTTTCTACATTAAATAATTACTACGTACTTCACTTCTAGGTGTTTCTTTTCCTTATTTTCTTCTATATTTTACAGCCATTTCCGCCATCATCTAATCTAAATCTAATCTTAATCTTAATCTTTGTTCGTTTTTTCCAGTCAGAAAAAGTAAGCAGTTGAATTCTGATTAGCTTCAAAAATAAATCCAACTCAATGAAGAAAATCATACACCCCGCTTAAATCGGATACATTTTCTAAAAAATAAAAACACAAAAAACCCTTCTTTCTCTCTCCTCTAAATAATCCCACCTCAACTCACTTTTTTCTGTTTTCCCCAAAATTTCAATTTCAATTTCAATTGCAGAGAAACGAAAAAAAAAAAATTTCCCCCTGAATTTATTTTTGGAGGGAGAAAATTCCACAAATCTAAAAAAGAAGCTCCATTAACATAATTAATTCTGGTGATTAGTTTTTCTGGGTATATTTGTGAGGTGGGGAAAGAATTAAAAAAAAAAAAAGAAATTAAATAAATGCAAAAATGGGTAATATGACATCAAATGTGGCTGCAAAGTTTGCATTTTTCCCACCAGAACCTGCAACATATGAAGTGATAAAAGAGGAAGAAGAAGATGAAGAAAAAGAAAGGTGGGTATTTTCAGGAATAACAGCAGATAAAAATGTTGATGTTCATGTGATTGAAACAAAGACTGGAAATAAGGTGGTTGCAACATTTTGGAAACACCCTTTTGCAAGGTTTACCCTTTTGTATTCCCATGGTAATGCTGCTGATTTGGGTCAGATGCAGGAGCTTTTTATTGAGCTTAGAGCCCACCTTCGTATTAATATTATGAGGTACATTTTTTTAACCTCTTTTTTTTTTTTTTTTTTTTTTTTTTTTTTTACAGCTAGATTGCTTCATTTGTTTGTTGTTTAATGTCATTGTTTGGGATGGTTGTTGTTATTTTGCTACAAGAGGGTAAAAATTTGATCAATTTTCTGGTATGTATATACATGTATGGTTTGTGCTGTTTGAAGAGTTTTTATGTCTTTCGAATGCGAGACATGTTATTTTGGGACGGATGGATTGTTATAGAGTCGTCTGTTTTTAATGTTATGATCGATTTTGAGATGCTTTGAATTGCATAGAATTTGGTGGAGCTTTTGGTGAATAATTGTGTGTGAATATTCTTTCATTCCCTATATGGATTTCTGGCTTCTTAAATGAAGTTGCTGTTTCTAGTAATTGTGACTTGTAACTTGTAAGCGGTATATTTATGTTGTATTACTGAATTAGAGAAACACTAAACGAATGGAAAGCCTGTTACTTTGAAGATTGATATTAAGAAAAGTTCCATTCTTTATACTATTGGGATTCAGGATCTTCAACCTACATGGCTACACCTGGGTGTAATGGCGTAATCTTACACCCTCTTACATTCTGTTCCATCATTTTGAGCATATGAGGTGGAGAATGTGAGAAGGAGTAATACTACACCTGGGTGAGCGGGTGTAGGATAAATAATGTAGCTGGGATTAGTAGGCAGGTCCAGATGGAACATCACAATCTTAATGGCATTAGGCTATCGATGTCGCTGTACCTTATGTTGTTGTGTGGTGTACTGTATGGTACCAGTGGCTGCAATTTGTGATCCCTTTTTCCTTTCCAACATATCAGAACAGGGTTCTATTCTTCTTAGTACAATATAATTGAATGTGTTAAACTCCCTGAGTATTATAAGCAAATCAGGCACTAGTTAACAGGCTTAATTATTAAGAATAACTGACAATTGTGTGTTGCTTTGCAGCTATGACTACTCGGGATATGGAGCTTCAACTGGCAAGGTAAGAAAAAAAGCCTATTATGGTGCATGCCTTAATAATGTTTTTGTGCGAAGTGGATTATGGGGTGAGGGGTAATACATTGAATGCTTCTTGAATGGTGTATTTAGTATTTGTCAAAGTCAATATTTATAATTAGATATCAAACGAGAACTAGAAAGAACATAATCCCTTGTGAAAGACTGAAAAGTTAATACACATCCATGGATCTTTGATTTTCTGTTATCTAGATTTGTAGCCAACTCCAGATTTTGAGATATCTGCAGGTTATCGCATATTTGTCTTTGCTTAGTATTTTTATTATGTGGTACTTGTGGCAGCCAACGGAGCACAATACATACTATGACATAGAAGCTGTATACCAGTGCTTAAAGAGAGAATATAACATTAAGCAAGAAGATTTAATATTGTATGGCCAATCAGTTGGAAGTGGTCCCACATTACACTTGGCATCACGTATGACAAGGTTAAGGGGTGTTGTTCTTCATAGTGCTATACTATCTGGTATACGCGTCCTGTATCCTGTGAAGGTTACATTGTGGTTCGACATTTTTAAAGTACGTATAACATCATAGTGATATTCTTTTGCATCTCTTGTTTCTATTAACAATTTCTAAATCACAATCCGTTTATTTGCAGAATATTGACAAAATTCGGCATGTCACCTGTCCAGTCCTTGTTATACATGTGAGCTTTTCTTTTTTCTTTTCCTCTTGTCATCAGATTGTGTGAAATCACTTGCCTCTTCGTATATTTGATGGATATTCCAAGCTTGAGTGTCTCAGTACTCGATAAGTAGGGTGTGTTTGTTAGTAAATTATATGGTAAAAAATTCCATGGTATCCTAGACCCATGATCTATCAGGTTTTCGTACAATTTCATCTTATAGATGTTCATGTTCTTTGATTCTAAAAGCCCCAAAGAAATCATGTCTAATTAAATACCTCCTCCCTTTTAATGGCTCATCAAGCGTACTCTACATGCAGGGAACCAATGATGAAATTGTAGACTTGTCTCATGGAAAGCGATTATGGGAACTATCAAAGGACAAGTATGAGCCACTATGGGTAAAGGGTGGGGGTCATTGCAACCTTGAGACTTACCCAGAATACATCAAGCATTTGCGTAAGTTCATCAACTCAATGGAGAAATTGGCCATCACTCAGCCACATAAGCAGCTTACTGAGGCCCCAAGTATAACCGAAAATAAGCACCATCGATGCTTAAGATTTGGCAGGAGGTAACAATAATTGCAGTAGCCTCAGCATTTATGGAGAATCTCTGCGCCCCTGGCTCTTAGTCTGGCTGGCCTGTTATCGCACTCACATCTGAAAGCTGATGGGAATGGTATATCAGTGTTGCTTGTATGCGCTTTCTATGGTAACCCCTTTTGATGGTAATAGAGATGTGGTTGATTTTAGTGTTTCCACTAGCATCGGGTCCAGTTTCCTGATGTAGGTTTATGATCATTTATCATATCTAGTTGGGGGGTGAATGAGTGTATGATCCTGTAGTTCGTTGGATGTAGCATTATCTGTAGAACGAGCTAGCAGAAGTTTGATAGTCTTGTTTATGTTATGTAGAGCCACCAGGTTGATAATTGTATGCATTTGTAAGTTTGCATTCGGGTTAAAGTGTTAGTAAGCCTTGTTGAACCGACCCATGACTTGCGAGTAATGGACCGTGAATCGACCAGGAAGAATTTTGAGCAGTAAAAGCCCTTTGGTAACTGTTGCTTTGACAGGTTTGTTGGATGTTGCTTGAGTTTCATTTGAAGAGTCAAGTTTCAAATATGAGGAGCACCAACTATGGAGTATAGCCTTGTTTTAGGGTGGGGAGCAAGATTCATTCACCTGCATTCAATTCAGTTTCTTACCTATTGTATCATTTACTTTTTACAAGTTAATGCAATTTCTTTTGCGATATATTTTATGGAATGGAAACTATGAAAAACATAGCCTACTTCATACTTGCAGAGATATAAAAGAGCAAATGATTATAAGAAGCAAATGTTATATTAGGAACTGGGAAAATATAAAAAACATATCCAAGTTGTCAATGTAATTGATACTCATTGTATAAATAAATTTTCTGAAGAAGGGTTGTTAATTGTATTTACGTACGAGATTTGTTTCATTATATTTGCTTATGAATATCAGGGATTTTTATGTAGATAACTCTTTGTTTTTATGATTCGACATTTGTTTATATCTACTTGGAAATTAGGGGTGAATTCAGAAGGGGTTTTAAGAAATCATCTTACCAACATCATTGTGGAGTCAATTTCATGTCCTGTGAAAATTAAAGACTGACCTAGGTGTAGGAATATATAGATGCATATAGCGGAATTTCAGGAAACAATTTCCTAACATCTATCATAGGATCGCAAACATAATCAAACATATGAATCATTCAATAGGGATTAAATATCAAACCTTTGTAGCGTGATTTCTCTGTTGTATGCAAGTTTTGAAGATACGAGAGCCCTAATTGTTGCTTCTCTAATCAGTCCACGAGCACCAGTTGAACACCAACGTTTGCTAGAACGGAAGAGAAGAAAATCTCTTGCTTTTGATGGTATAGGCACCGGTTTATAGGGAATAGATTTGGGTTTCACTTTCTCTCTCTTGTGGAAAGAAACTGATTAAAGAAATTGATCACCTAAACCCTAATATTATATCCTATATTTAATAGAAGAGTCATAGGCTAGTTAGGAGAACTAATTCTCCTCCTATTCCCCTTTGGACCGGCACAATCCTAATCCTAAATGGATTTGGATTGCTTTGTCCAACTTGTGCTACAATGTGTGACCTCATAGGATTAATCTATTTTAATTATAGGCCCAATCAATATTGTCCTATTAATCATATTTATTCTCTAGCAAGTAAATACGATTACTAACATAATTAACTTTATTATCTTCATAATATAATTCCTATTTATATTTAGTAATTGCCGGGATGTCTAAGAACATACTCCTTCAATCTCCCGCTTGTCCGAAGACAAGAGCGCAATATTAAATTCCTTAAGTCACTTAATGTCAAATTTGATAACACAATGTTATTCTCAAATTTTGTTCCATGATCGCTGAGTTCGAACTGCTCAAATAAAGATTAACTCTTTAATCCTATTCCGCATGGCCATGCAATTTTCCAGTTCTCGCTCATCAAGAGGCCCAGACACCATTCCTATTTAATAGGAGGACTTATCCACTCTTGTATGACCATAACTCCCACTCAATTCTTAGCCCACCTGATCACAACCTTTATAACCTCCTTTTACGGCGCGGTGTTTAACAGTGTCAAAGTTAAACTAATTATGTTGTGGTTATTAAGACATACTCATGTCTAAGAAATCCACTAAATACAGTAGTTCGATTCTACTTTTAGAATCTAATTAGGTCAAGTATCAATGTATCAACTATCAACTATACATCCATATAATCAATTAGACATCTCTATGTCTCCATAGCCCATGGAACTGCGCTATCAATTAATTATATACTAGTCTTTTAAATAAATCACTTATGTCCAATTTAGTGATTTAGACTAGGGACTTTAAATAAATTGTGATCTCAGTTCACTTTATAGGGTTCCTTTATCAAAACGTTTACGATAATCCTATTTGAAAGCACAAATTATTTGGATATTTTATTTAATACTAAACCAAACAATTAAATAAGAAAAGAATTATTATTGATAAACATTCAAAGCATAATAAATGTCTTTACAATTGTAAACATGAAGTAAACAACCTAAAGCCATTCTCCCATATGCTTAAGCCCCATAGACCTAGTATGACACTCATGCTTAGGTTGAGCAAGCGGTTTAGTCAGATGATCTGCTACGTTATCCTCAGTATGAACCTTGCTTACTTTCACATCCTCTCTACCAACGATTTCTCTAATGAGATGGAATTTCCTGAGCACATGTTTAAACCTTTGATGCAATCTGGGTTCCTTAGACCGAGCAATGGCACCATTGTTGTCACAATACAACTCAATGCCATTCTCAATGCTAGGAACTACACCAAGCTCACCAATGAACTTTTGATCCAAACAACTTCCTTTCTTTGCATCACTGCTGCAATATACTCGGCCTCTGTTGTAGAATCCGCGATGGTACTCGCTTAGAGCTCTTCCAGCTCACAGCTCCTCCATTGAGACAAAATATGAAACCAGATTGAGATCAGAAATCATCTTTGTCACTCTGGAAGCTTGCATCGGTGTATCTAGTAACAACCAACTCACTATCTCCACCATAAACCAAAAAATTATCCTTAGTCCTTCGCAAGTACTTAAGGATGTTTTTCGTTGCAATCCAGTGCGTATATTTGACTGGTATCTGCTGCATATACTCAAAGCATATGCAACATCCGGTCGAGTGCATATCATGGCATACATAATGGATCCTACTGCAGATGCATAGGGAACATTACTCATACGCTTGACCTCATCAGGATTCGAAGGACACTGAGTCTTGCCAAGTGTTATGCCATGTTGCATGGGAATGAAACCTCTCTTGGAGTTTTCCAGCTTGAACCTTGCAAGAACCTTATCAATATAAGTCTCTTGACTAAGTCCAATCAGCCTTTTCAACCTATCTCTATAGATCTTTATTCCCAATATGTACTCAGCCTCTCCTAGGTCTTTCATAGAGAAACAATTTTTAAGCCATTCCTTGACTGACTTAAGCATGGTCTTATCATTTCCTATGAGAAGTATGTCATCCACATACAAGACCAGAAAAGTAATACTACTCCCATTTAACTTCTTGTATACACAAGATTCCTCTTCATTTATGAGAAAGCCAAATTTTATTGACTGCCTCATCAAATCTGAGGTTCCAACTCCTTGATGCTTGCTTTAGTCCATAAATGGACTTCTTAAGCTTGCATACCCTCCCTGGATTTTCTAGATCTTCAAAACCTTGAGGTTATGTCATGTACACATCCTCTTTGAAGAACCCATTCAAGAAAGCGGTTTTGACATCCATCTGCCATATTTCATGGTCATGAAAGGCAGCAATTGCAAGGATTATCCTAATGGACTTCAGCATGGCTACTGGTGAGAAGGTTTCATCATAGTCAATACCATGAGTTTGTTTGAAACCTTTCGCTACCAACCTTGCTTTGAAAACACTAATGTTTCCATCCTTGTATGTTTTCAACTTGAAAATCCATTTGCATCCAATGGATTTTACCCCATCAGGCAAATCAACCAAGTCCCATACTTGATTTTCAGACATGGAATCCATTTCAGATTTCATGGCCTCAAGCCATTTTTCGGAGTCTTGATAGCAATCCCAATCCTATTGAGCTATTGCCCTTTACTAACCACAAAAAACATCCTCATATCCTTTTCTAGGCTGGTTAGGGATGTTTCGCTCATTCTGAGTTAGCCTTTCATGCATCTCTTGCATCGTTGCTTCCTCCCCTTGCATGTGAAAGTCGTTGAACTTATCAGTTCTGAGCTAGAACGATTCTCATTTCCCTTTCACTTGCAATGAAACGTTCAACATTCATTTTGTCCTTCGAAAGGACGGAGCGCAAATTACAAGTAGAATTGTTGGTGTTGATATTGTTGTTACTAGACATAATTACTACAACAAATAATAAAGCAAGATTCAATCAATGTTTATCAAGAAAGCAAGAATTAAACAAATTTTAATTACTACTACCCCTTATTCAAAATGAAAGTCCCCCATTGAATAAAGAAATAACCAAGATCCCCTCCCACTACAATCAAACGGACTTTGGCCTAATAAATCATATTTATATATAGTTTTAAGGTGCGTTTAGGTTGCATTTTAGAGCATTTAGATTCATATTTAGGTTCATTATTGCATCATATTCTTAAGTTATGTTATTCTACTCCTATTCGGTATGTTTTCTTATTTTTGATGAATTTCAGGTAATGAGAACGTATTTGGATTATATTTAGCTGAGCTTGAGGATTAGGAGCACTTGGAAATAAGCTACGATGCATAAGGATAGTATGGATATGTCTTAGTACGAGTTTGAGCGAAAACGAAGCGGAAAATCATTAGAAGAAATGTGAAAAAGGAGTCATGTATACTCTTATGATCATAACTTTTGATGTGCTTCTTAGAATCAAGAAATTCCAGTTGGGTTGGAAACTAGACTTGAAGGGATTTCCAATGATAGGTCACACGCCCCAAATGAACTTCTGGTTTGAGAGATACAGCCTTCGCAAGTTGATGCAAAATCGCAGTTTTTCCGCCCGATCGACCGGGCGAGACGAAAATTTCTTCAGAGTACAAGGCATGTTTGCCCGGTCAACTGCGCGAAAGTGGCCCCAAAAGTGCTTCCGCGCCCGACCGGGAGGCTCTGCCCGGTTGACCGGGCGAAATTTCATTTTTGTCGTAGTTTCAGAACAACGTCGCCCGACCGCGCGGTTGTGCCCGGTCGACCGGGCGGTTTTTTCGGAAGGTTAATTGTTGCCTTTTTTAGCCGGTTTTGTAAAAACTATAAATAGGTCTTCTCTCTCTCTCCCCCGGGACCTCCTTTCTCACGATATATTTTGTATTCTGAGGTTTAGTTTTGGTTTCCTTCTTCCTTTTCTCTCTAGTTTTTCATGGCAAACCCTAGTTTCTCTTTTCTTCATTAATTCATGAGTTTATAATTTTCATCTCTTTTCTTTCATTGATTTCTTTGATTATGCTTTCCTTTGTAGATTTTAAATTTCTTTATTTATTTCATGATTGAAGAGTTTATATTCAAGGGTTTGGGAATCTATGTTTATATGCTATGATTCTTGATTGATATTTATTAATGGTTTGATTAGTTATTGATATTTCTAACTGATTAGTGTTTTTATTGTTAATCTTGCAATCTGATCAATTGTCTGATTAAATATTGCTAATATCGAGTCATAGATCGAGAGATAGTACTCTTTAGAGGCTTCCTACAATTAGCAAATCTGATTATGTTGAGCGACCGTACTAGCATATGTTGATTTGAGAACGTTAAGGCCTGACCGTAGGATTAACATGTGCTCTAGATATCTGATTAATTGAACCATTGATGATATTTTGATAGATTATAGTTATGAACATGGTGACCCATTGCCCTAGATCCTTTTTAGCTTGATTTTCATAGTATGATTAGTTTAGAACTTTAATTCATTATTCCTGATCTTGTTTAGTTTCTCCATGCATTAGAAGCTAGATTAAAACAACCATCTCTCTGTGGATTCGACCCTACTTACCCTACTACATTGTTAGAAGGTTTTGCAGGAATTATTTTTGACAGGTGTACGACACCCTATCAAATTTTGGCGCCGTTGCCGGGGAGACGGTATTGTTTTATTTAGTTTTTATTGTTGGTGAAATTAAACTGTATATTTTATTTATTTATATTTTTTTTCTTTTTTCTTTCTTTTTTGTGAATATATATATATATATATATATATATATATATATATATATATATATATATATATATATATATATATATATATTGTTCTCCTTGTCTGTTTTAGTGTGTTGTCATGGAGTGGAATAATTATAGTTCAGATGGGAATGTTTTTTCCAATTATCAATGGCAATATGATTATTTTGGGTATTATAATGCGAATGATTATGTTTATGATGCATCATATGATTGTCAAAATTCACAAAATCTTTGCATGAATGCTTATGAAGATTCCCATTACCCTAATGAGTCTTATGTGCCTGATTATACACAATGTTTTCAACTTGAAGTGAATAATTATTTTCAACCTGAAACATCAGAGCGTCAGGAACTTTTTAACATGATGAAAGAGTACATTGTTAAGCAGCACGAAGATTTAAATGAATTAGCTCATGATTACCAAAACATGGCGAATTCTATTGAATTACTTGTTGTGCAACAATCTACTAACCAACAGGTTATACTTGATGATAATGATTTTGGTGTTGAGAATTATACTTCGGAGGAGAAAGGCATTGATATGACTCATGATATTTTGGTAGAAGGTAAGGGTGTAATTGGTGAAGTTGGTAGTGAGTGTCTCTATGTCGACGAATCCTTAGTTGAGAGTGAAGTATCTCACACTTCTTCTATAAACTTTTCATCTGCATATGAGTCTAAAGTTGAGAGTGAGATAATACATGAGTCTTTGTCGGTTCCATATGATACTGTTTTTGAGTCTCATGTTCCCTTCTCTAAAAAACTTGATCTTATTCCTTCTTCCCCTTTATTATATCCTCCATTGTTCCTTCTTTCTCCGCTCTTGAATGGCTCTTATGATAATGTAAATAATGTACAGTTAGTTTCTTTTCCTTCTTTTGAGTCATGTAAAAAGACTAACAATTTTTCTTTTTCTTCTTCTTGTAAATATAATTTTTCCTTTGATTTTTCTTTTTGTAGTTTTAGTATTTTTTTAGTACTAATTTTTTTCATTTTTCCTTTCCACTCTTATATAATATGCTCTGAGATGTTTGCAGGAACATATGATAAGCTTCTTAGAGCATTGAACTATTATGAGTGATCTACTAGTTTTAAACGGTCATGCAAGACCTTAAATCAGCGTTTATCGGGAGGCAACCCGACTTTGTTCAATATTTTTTTTTTTGGTTTGACTAACTTTGCTAATGTGTGATGAAGTCTTTTGCTAGGTACAAGTATAGCCAATTTTTTTGGCTATGTTCACTGCCTCATTACAACTATCGATTGTGGTGGAGGTGTCGATGCTTTTTGACACTCCCTTTGATTACCCACCCCTTTTGTAAGTTGTACCTCTCCCTCATTTAATTCCTCTTTGTTCACATTGAGGACAATGTGTCATTCAGCTTGGGGGAGGATGTTTGTCATCATTACTTAGCGCATGTTAGTTGCATTTAGAGTAGTTTTTTTTATTGCTTTCATAGGTTGTTGCACGGTTTGTACTCCTCATTAGGAGTGGGAGTTTACGTGTGACCAAAAACATTGTACTGCTTTCTTAGTTGCATTAGCATATTTCATTTCATATTAGACTTCATCTCATTTTAGTTGCGTCTATAGGACTATTGCTGGCACTCTTTGAGAACTTTGATGATATTTTACTACATTTCCTAAGCGTCATTCATCTTGAGCATGATACTTTATAGCATGATTGTTTCGCAATTGATTGTTTGTGGTAAGATTGATTGATCTCTCTCTGGTTCGATTTAACTTTATTGTGTAGACACCTTAAACTAAGTGAGCTTTCGTGCCTATAAACTGACGTATTTGTGTCAGTTTTGTTCTTTCATGTGTGATTAGTTCCTTAGTTGTTGCATTGATCTTGATTTTGACTTGGTACTCTTTGATATTTGATAGTGCATACATTTTGATATGATTGAGACATTTTATTTCATGATCTTAGCTCCAGAGTTATTCTTGTTTTCATATTATCCTTCCTCTAGCCCCGCTGAGCCTTTCTGACTATGTTTGATTGCTACCTACATTACAAGCCATTGGCCTCATTTGATATTTGTCCTAAGCCTAGCTTGTGGGAGCGAGTATTAGTTTTGGTTTGGTTTGTATTGAATGGAAATGCTCTATTTGTGGTTTAGAAGGATGGAAAAGTATGTTTAGTGAGCTTTGAAATTGAATTGAAAGTTAAAAAAAAAAGGGTTATTCTCTCTGGTAGCCCTGTACTATTGTTTTTTCTCTTTGGTGGCTTTTCTTATGGGTTAATGTCTCTGGTAGCCCTAAATTAATTAAAATGTTAGTAAAATAGGATTATTTAATGAAAAACGTTTAGTTAGTGTTAAAAAACGTTAGTTAGTGAGTTAGTTTAGGTTAACCTAAACCTAAACTCTAAACCTAACCCTCTTCCACCACCACCCCCCTCCCCAACCCAGCGGCCCCCACCCCTTCCCCCACCGTCCCCAGCGGCCCCCTCCCGGCCCCTTCCCCGCCCAGCCCTCCACCCTCCCTGCGGCCCTCTCCCCCTCCCATTTCCATAGCATTAATCTCCCTCCCCCTTCCCCGTCGCGCCGTAAATCCGGCAAGGGGAAGAGAAGCGTCGGTGAACGACGACAACAAATCCGGCAAGATCGACGGCAAAACAAAGACCGCCATGGGAAAAGAGAGAAGCGGTGCAACGGCGGGGAAGGGGGAGGCCGTCAGCGGGGAAGGGGAGGGCGTCAGCGTGCAACCCCATATGCGAACAACAACGGGGGAAGGGGAGGGCGCCGATGGGGAAGGGGAGGGGGTTCGCAGAGATGAAGGGGAGGGGGTGCTGCAGTGAGGGCGGGGGGGGTCTTCGGGGGAAGGGGCACTATGGGGGAAAGAAGGAGGGTGGAGGGAAGGCTGCGGGGAGGGGGGGCTGTTTGGGTGGTGGTGAAGTGGGGTAAGGGGGTGGTGGGGGCTCTTTGGGACGGTGGGGAAAGGGGTGGTGGGAGGGGGCGGCTGGGTTGGGGGAGGGGGTGGTGGTGGTGGTGGGAAAGGGTTAGGTTTAGATTTTAGGTTTAGGTTAACCTAAACTAACTCACTAACTAACGTTTTTTAACACTAACTAAACATTTTTCATTAAATAATCCTATTTTACTAACATTTTAATTAATTTAGGGCTACCAGAGACATTAACCCATAAGAAAAGCCACCAAAGAGAAAAAACAATAGTACAGGGCTACCAAAGAGAATTTCCCAAAAAAAAAAGTGAAAAATGAAACGAAAAAGAAGTGAAAAAAAAAAAGTTGTGAATAAAGTGAAATAAAAGGGTTATGATTGAATTTCTTGAGTGAAAAAGGTTGTTGATTATATTTGGAGATTGTTGGTTGTTGCACGGAGTTGTTGTGACCTTTCTTGGTCATGTTTTCAGTTATATGATGCTCCCCCTTCTTGGTTTTTCCACCACAATTCCCAAATTATTCCATACCTTTAATCTCAGCCCCATTACAACCCTTAAAAGTCCTCTTGATCATTGTGTATTGTATTGTTGAGTATTAAGTGAGTCAAAAAGTCAAAGTTAAAGAGTATTTGCTTCATCTGAGTCGACTTAATTAGGTTGAGTGTCATCATTTATGCCTTAAACACATGAGAGATTTGAGAGCACATTATAGTGAGGTCTGTCAGGTTTTGTTGAATCCAGCTTGGAAGAGATGGTATGTGGTATGATTGGAGAGTCGATTGCGATACATGACATGCTATGCGGCTTTGTTCGAGATTGTTTCGATGCTTGGTTTGTGTAGTGATTATAACTCTTGTGTTTTCAGTTGAGTGTTTAGCCCTGTTTTAGTCCTATATTGTAGGTTGTCTTACTTTTCCCATGTCTATGTCTTATTGCTTAGGGACAAGCAATGGTTTAGCTTGGGGGAGTTTGATAAATCATATTTATATATAGTTTTAAGGTGCGTTTAGGTTGCATTTTAGAGCATTTAGATTCATATTTAGGTTCATTATTGCATCATATTCTTAAGTTATGTTATTCTACTCCTATTCGGTATGTTTTCTTGTTTTTGATGAATTTCAGGTAATGAGAACGTATTTGGAGTATATTTAGCTGAGCTTGAGGATTAGGAGCACTTGGAAATCAGCTACGATGCATAAGCATAGTATGGATATGTCTTAGTACGAGTTTGAGCGAAAACAAAGCGGAAATCATTAGAAGAAATGTGAAAAAGGAGTCATGTATACTCTTCTGATCATAACTTTTGATGTGCTTCTTAGAATCAAGAAATTCCAGTTGGGTTGGAAACTACACTTGAAGGGCTTTCCAACTATAGGTCACACGCCCCAAATAGACTTCTGGTTCGAGCGATACAGCCTTCGCAAGTTGACGCAAAATCGCAGTTTTTCCTCCCGGTCGAGCGGGCGGTTTCGCCCGACCGGGCGAGACGAAAATTTCTTCAGAGTACAAGGCATGTTTGTCCGGTCAACCGGGCGAAAGTGGCTCCAAAAGTGCTTGCGCGCCCGACCGGGCGGAATTTCATTTTTGTCGTAGTTTCAGAACAACGTCGCCCGACCGCGCGGTTTTACGCGGTCGACCGGGCGGTTTTTCCGGAAGGTTAATTTTTACCTTTTTTAGCCGGTTTTGTAAAAACTATAAATAGGTCTTCTCTCTCTCTCCCCCGGGACCTCCTTTCTCACGTTATATTTTGCATTCTTAGGTTTAGTTTTGGTTTCCTTCTTCCTTTTCTCTTTAGTTTTTCATGGCAAACCCTAGTTTCTCTTTTCTTCATTAATTCATGAGTTTATAATTTTCATCTCTTTTCTTTCATTGATTTCTTTGATTATGCTTTCCTTTGTAGATTTTAAATTTCTTTATTTATTTCATGATTGAGTAGTTTATATTCTAGGGTTTGGGAATCTATGTTTATATGCTATGATTCTTGATTGATATTTATTAATGGTTTGATTAGTTATTGATATCTCTAATTGATTAGTGTTTTTATTGTTAATCTTGCAATCTGATCAATTGTCTAATTAAATATTGCTAATATCGAGTCATAGATCGAGAGATAGTACTCTTTAGAGGCTTACCTACAATTAGCAAATCTGATTATGTTGAGTGACCGTACTAGCATATGTTGATTTGAGAACGTTAAGGCCCGACCGTAGGATTAACATGTGCTCTAGATAGCTGATTAATTGAACCATTGATGATATTTTGATAGATTATAGTTATGAACATGGTGAACCATTGCCCTAGATCCTTTTTAGCTTGATTTTCATAGTTTGATTAGTTTAGAACTTTAATTCATTATTATTCCTGATCTTGTTTAGTTTTTTCATGCATTAGAAGCTAGATTAAAACAACTCTCTGTGGATTCGACCCTACTTACCCTACTACATTGTTAGAAGGTTTTGCAGGAATTATTTTTGACAGGTGTACGACACCCTATCAAACCCTGCCTTCAATTTATAGTAGTTGAGGTAAGTAAACACTTTACTAATTATAACTAATTATAATTCTTGATAGACAGGTTAACAACTCCTTGTTTACTCCTATCTCTTAGCTTCAAAACCCAAAACTTTGTCTTTTGATGATTTTTTTGAGTTAAACCAAACATTAGCATGTAAGTTTAAAAAACCTACCCTACTATCCCAGGAACTATGAGCAACACCCTGCTTTGGCAGAACCTATTACTCATGATCTAAGGCTTTATATGTGTTGTTTGGAAAAGCAATTAAACTCAATATTATATGTTGGGGAACTAAGTTTACTATGTTGGTTAATTAAAAGTGAACACATGAATCAATAAACCACAAACAAACTTAGAAGCAAACATTTAAACAAAGTAAATGCACGAAATTAATAATAATTAAAAATGATCTAGTATGGCCCCTAAACTTAGGAAAATAACTAATCTTCATGAATCTTCCCTTGAATCTCCATGGATGCCATCCTTGAAACTCCTTGGATCCTCATGCTTGATTACATAATTTGAATTAAATAAATAATGAAAATTTAAAGTTACAAAAATACAAACGATTCGCAGATTGTATTTAATTTACATTCAAATATAACGATTCGCATATCGTATTTACTATCCTAATTTGGGCCATACTAGTCATAACATGCAAAATATAATACCTGCATATTACATTAAACATCCACGCATTTATAATATCAAATAAAATAAACAAAAACTATATACTTATTAACAATTAATAAGCAAATAAAACTTTCCATAATAATTATAAAACTTAACAAATTTAAACTATAATTTATTTAGGAAACTTTATTATTTTAATTCAATTACTTATTTAAATATGGCAATAATCTTTATTATTCACAAATTTACATTAGAGGAAATTTTGGATTTATGCTCAAAGAAATAAATCAGGATCTTGTTTCAAAAAGAAACTTTTTTTAAAAAAAATTAATTATAGGGTCGTTGACTAGCAGCACATGGCTGCCGGTCAACACCCTCTTCCCGCAAAACACCAACACAGCAGCAAGGCTGCCTTCACCGCACACGATAAAAAACGCACAGCAGCACTACACACACGCGACCACAACTGCACAACACACCGCCATAATCGCCGGCCAGCAAGCGCCATCATCGCCGGCCAGCAAGAGCCACCAACGTGCTCCAGGTCTCGCGCAAGGAGGGAGGGGCTGCGCACGCACACCGCCCAGCCATCCCCACCAGTGCCGCCCCCGCCCCGCCCTATTCTGATATCCCTCCGCCAGCCACCGTGGTTCCACCGTCACCAGTGGGCCACCCAGCGATGGTTGGCTTTCCCTTTTAATTTATGTAAGCATGTATAAAAAATTAAACTAATCATTATTCAACAATTGATTAAAGATTTACGATTTAATTAGTTTATAATAATCCGAAAATTGTGGCAGAAATTTTGAATTAATCAACAAATCTTAAACAAAATTTTAGGTTTGTTGAGGTTAGATTTCAATGCATAATCTTTATTAACATTAAACCCAACAAGAATTCAAAATTTAGGGCAAAAATCAAATAATCTCCGAAAAATTCAGAAAATTAACAATTAAAATCTGAAAAATTCGAAAATAATTTTTAGGATGATCTACTGAATTATCATAACAAATAAAATCAAATATTTTAATTGTTATCCTTAAATTCTATGAATAATCAAATTAAACATAAAATTTAACCAAAATTCATAAATAATATGATAAAATTCAAAAATTAGTGGGAAAAATAATCAAATTATTTTCAACCATCATATTATTGTAGATCTATGTGGGTGATGAATATTAGATTTATTTAACAAGTAAAAAATCAAATCTTTTAACTGTTAACAAATTATTTCAATGATTAATCATAAACATTAAATAATTTTAAATCTAACAAATATACTTATAAAAATCCGAAAATTTTGGAGTGAATTAACCAATTTATTTCGTCCATAATATAAAAAAATCGGAACTTCATAAAATTATTTGAGCATAAATCACAATTAAATCAATTATTTACAATTTCCAATAAATTAATATCAAATATCAATTATGCAAATTGAAGCCATTAATAAATCCTCCCTTAATTGAATAAAAAATAATAACTTTGCATACAATTACATGATCATATGAATATTATGAATTAGGCAAAACTGATACCACTGTAGGAATATATAGATGCATATAACGGAATTTTAGGAAACAATTTCCTAACATCTATCATAGGATCGCAAACATAATCAAATATATGAATCATTCAATAGGGATCAAATATCAAACCTTTGTAGTGTGATTTCCCTGTTGTATGCAAGCTTTGAAGATTCGAGAGCCCCAAGTGTTGCTCTTCTAATCAGTCCACGAGCACCAGTTGAACACCAACGTTTGCTAGAACGGAAGAAAAGAAAATATCTTGCTTTTGATGGTATAGGCACCGGTTTAGAGGGAATAGATTTGGGTTTCACTTTCTCTCTCTTGTGGAAATAAACTGATTAATGAAATTGATCACCTAAACCCTAATATTATATCCTATATATAATAGAAGAGTCATAGGCTAGTTAGGAGAACTAATTCTCCTCCTATTCCCCTTTGGACCGGCACAATCCTAATCCTAAATGGATTTGGATTGCTTTGTCCAACTTGTGCTACAATGTGTGACCTCATAGGATTAATCTATTTTAGTTATAGGCCTAATCAATATTGTCCTATTAATCATATTTATTCTATAGCAAGTAAATACGATTACTAAAATAATTAACTTTATTATATTCATAATATAATTCCTATTTATATTTAGTAATTGTCGGGATGTCTAAGGACATACTCATCCTTCACTAGGCTTCAACGATGTTTTCGTGAAACCCTCATTGATGCATACGCCAAATAAGATAGAAAGTGGTTTGAGAAGGATTGAGATTGTCCAAGAATTAGTAATCTGAATTTGAGGTTATATATCACTACAGTAATGAGCGGTGGTGTTGCCTGCAACTTCAATAGCTTACTTATATAGTCGTATTGTCGATAGGGGCCTTACCGAGGCTTACTTTACGTGGGAGTAATTTAATTTGTAACTTCCATTGGAGTGACCATTAGACCAGAGTATGTTAATGTATTTTTTTTAACATCGAGAAAATTTGCATTAATAAAAAATGGGTGTACAACCTAATGCTAATACAACCAAACCAAATAAACTGAAACTAACGTGAGTTTCATTTGTTCGTACATACTTTATGAAGAAAAAACAAACTGTTACTTGTCCGGTTCAAATGAAACTTGTCTTGAGCGATGGTGGGTGGGGTTGGGTTATACGTAGGGATGGCAGTGGGGCGGGCCTAGTAGGAGACCCTCCCCATCCTCGCCCAAATGGGACGGGGATGGGTCTAGGTTTGATGGGGATGGGGATTAAAATCGTACCCGCAATGGGTGGTGGAGCGGGTGTAGATTTTATGCTATACCCGCCCCACCCCCACCCGCCCCACATATTTATTATTAAAATTCTATTTATATACTTATATTATTAATAAATTAATTTTGCAAAATATAAATATGTGGGTATGACACGGGTGCGGGTACCCATGCGAGTGGTGGGGAGGGGATGAAGTGGGTACGACGCGGGTACGAACTTGGTGCGAGTACCCATGCAGGTGGTGGGGCGGGATGTGTTTAAATACATACCTGTTGGAGCGGGGATGGGTCTGGAATCCCCCCTCGACAATGGGTGGTGGGGCAGGGATGGGGATGTGAAATTTATGTGGGTGGAGGTACCATCCTTCGCATCCGCCCCGCCCAATTGCCATCCCTATATACGTCTTGACAAAAAAGACATTATATGAGAGGGAACTTGTTGAGATACGAAACCTTGACAATCTTCGAAGATAGATTGCTGCATTACATCTAGTTGACCCCAATGTCCATTAGACGCTAAGGCTCTGTTCTTTTGGGCTGAATTAATTAAAATTCAGTTCAATTCAGACAAATTCAATTCAGTTCAGTTCAATTCAGGTTTATTCAGTTCAGTTCAGTTCAGTTAGTTTCCTCTCACAGTTTTCATTCAGTTCAGTTCAGTTTAGACAAATTAAGTTCAGTTCAGTTTAGACAAATTAAGTTCAGTTCAGTTCAGACAAATTCGGTTCAGTTCAATTCAGTCCAAAAGAACATATCCTAAATCCCAAGGTCAGAGAAAAAATTTCCTGGGATTCTACTGATTCATCTACCAATGAAGTCGCGTTCTTTGGTGACTTATGACCCTGCTGTGAGGGTATTTAGGGGGCGTTTGGTTGGGGTTCTTGTGGAAAGGGTAAGAGAATCAAGTAACCTGATTCCCTTGTTGTTTGTTTGCACACTTTAATGATACCCTTGACCCTTCCCTTACCCCCAAAGTCCTCTACTTTCATTCCCCCACCCCGCCTAGGGTTTCACTTACCCTTTCTTTGACTCAATCTTGACCATCTCCTTGACCACCCAACCACCATCTAACCACCCAACCACCACCGCAACCTCCCATTCGATACCGCGACATGACCCGGTCAGCCGACCACCACAAACCCCCGACTTCCGCAAGCAAGAAGAGCGACAGAAGGGTGAGAAGTCGACACGCAGGGAAGGGGAGGGAGAGATGCAACGCGGAGGGAGGGGGTGGGGGAGATCGACGCGCAAAGTGAAGGGGAGGGGGAGATGCGACGCGCAGGAAGAGAGGGAGAGATGCGACGTGCAAGGAGGAGGGAGGGGGAGATCGACGCGCCAGGGAAGGGGGAGGGGGAGATGCGACTTGCAAGCGCCAGGCATGGAGAGGAGATTGACGCGGATGGGCGGCGTTTCAGGGGTATGGAGAGGCGGCCGCATTTCAAGGGTCAGATGTGGTGGTGGTGGTGCTATGGTGGAAGATGGTAAGAGGAGGAAGATAGAGGAATGACATTTACCAACCAAACATCACTTTTAATCTAAGGGTTTTGCTTTCCTTTCCCCCTCTACCCCTTTCTTGATTCCATTCCCTTTACCCCATAACAACCAAACGCCCCCTTAGAGTTTAGTCACACTAGACCGAAACTCAAAATGTGTGGAGGTCGAAACTTGCCCCAAATCAAATTGGAGGGCCTCTAACAAGATGCATTTTTTAAAGATGATGATGTCTGAAGCCATCACAAGAACTTGGGGCGAAACAGATTGATGGAGCCCAACTTACGAATCCGAAGATCTAACCTTGCAATCCCTAAATTCGAAGATCGACGCACAACATATCTAAATTGAGAATCTCCTCTCATCTTACCCAACACTTGAATTCTAAAGCTGCATAAACCAAACCATGGCCAACTCTAGGATCATTGGCTCTTTTAACCAGGTTTCCTAGATCTTGCTTTGTCATAGGAAACCAAGAACCTTGTATTGCCCACCGATCATCACTAACGGACACCCAAGCACAACCATACACAAAAAGGCAAGGGTACTTGCCGAATTGGATATGGAAGAAACTGAACTAAGGCTAAAACAAAAAACAAACATTAAACAAACTAACAAATCGATAACTAGATTCATAACTCCACGCCTTCGACACCGTCCACTTAACCTAACAATTGAAGGCAAGAAAATGAACGGTAGAACTTACTTCACTGCGCGAGACGAACTTGGTTTAAACAACTGCCTTCGCTCGCGACCAACCTATGGATTCCAGCAAGACTAGCACTCAGACGACAGCACAAACATGGGAAGGGGAAACTCGAACGAAACAGGGGAGGGGGATGAGGAAATACTAACGCAAGGATAGGGGAGGGGGAGGGGAGACTCGCGACACAAAAATAGCGGAACGGGGAAGGGAAGATTCAAACCGAAAAGCCTAGACGACGAGAACCAGTGAGCGGGGATAAGGGAAGGAGAACACAGGGAAGGGGATTGACTGGGACGTGAAAAGAGGACGAGGACGTCAACAGGAAACGACAAAGGACGGGGAAAGGGGAACGGGGAAGGGAAAAGCGGGAAAGGGGAAGGGGAAAACAAACTAACCTACGATTTGGGGGAGCAGGCTCGTCGGCGACCGGTGAGTGGCGCGTGCTCAGGCCGGCCACCAGCAAGCCTGCACTGGGTGGTGCTGGTATTTTGAGGGTATGTAGTTTTTGGGGTTTGTAGAGAGAGTTTTGGCTAGGGTTTTAAGTTTTCTTCCAAAGGAGGTTTAGTATGTTAATGTTAGTGTTGCTTGTATAAATGATTCAAAAGATAAACTACGCAAATAGTAAATTTACAATAAATTATAACTAGTCAAAAGTATATGTTTCCTGTTGATTTGTAGCAACTCTTAAAGGGCTCTACATGTAGAGATATTATATTCCAATAGCAATGCATTGAATCTAACATCAAAATCGTTAAAACTATACATTTTTCTAAATGTGACATAATTAAGATGAAATGAAGCAAATATACAACTTTTTTAACATTATTCATCTTCAAACGTTTGAGATTATGATTAATTCCCAAGAATAAAGTACTTGATAATTGATATCTAACTAAATTATTCTTTTCTTTTAGAAAAATGATTTGAGCGTAAAAGCAAATATCAAACGTATTAGGATCATCTCCGTTTCTTTTCATCCATTTTCTATCTTAAAATCATGACACCTAAACTAATAAATAAGCAAATTTTCAAAGACCCCCTTTCAAATATAATTTCCACCTTCAAGCATTGCCATTGATTTAAGAAATGGACCACGAACCGTCATTTCTTTTAGAAAATGGAAAGGATCCCAACGCATAGCAAAAAACCTTTTTACAGCGAGTTTTCAAATTAGATGTTATAAATAAATTTTATAATAATTATCGGAATTATTTATATATTATAAGGAAACATAGCACTCCAATGGTAATAGAATTAGACAGCAAATCTTGGGAAAATGGAAACAAATAAGTATACATGGACATTACTTTAGTGTCCATAATAACACATTATCCATAAAAAGTAGTGTCTCACATTGGATCATGTACACTGTACAGAAATAAATACTAACATACTAATAATTTGGCATGTCCTAACCATAAAGAAATGTATTTTTAAAGGGGTTGACTTATTGTATATTCACTCCCAAAAGTTGACAGTGTCACTGGTCAGCCAACTAAATAATAGAAGTACTTGACATGTTCTTAATACGGTTTTTTCACCAGGTACCCCTGAGGTTTCGCGAAATGCACCAGGTACCCTCGTTGTTTTAAAAATGCACCAGATGCCCTTGTCATTTGCATAAAATGCACCAAATACCCTTAATGATTAACGGTGTTAAGTTTCCGTTAGCTTTTAGGGTTAATTAACTCCTCTAACCCATCTAATCCTAATTAAACCCTAATTAGCCCTAATTAACTAACTAAATCCTAACTTCAAACCCTCCCCAAACATTAATCCCATGCGGGAGGGTCGACGGGGGTGGGGAAGGCTGCGGGATGGTCGACGGGGGTGGGGGGATTTTCATCTTCTAAACCACTGGTATTTAAGAAAAATTGTAAAAAAAAACAAAATTAGCTTTCAACGGGATTTCGATGGGGATCGAGGAGGGGGGATTCGACGGGGGTGGGGGTGGGGGTATTCGACGGGGGTGGGGGGATTCGACGGGGGGTGGGGAGCTGCGGGAGGGTCGACTGGGGGTGGGGAAGTCGCGGGATGGTCGACAGGGGGTGGGGAGGCTGCGAGGGAGGTGGGCTGGCCGGGCGGGGGTGAGGAGGGAGGGGGCTGCGGGGGGTGGTGGGGGAAGAAGGGGTTCTTTGGGGTGGTGGGGGAGGGTTAGGGGGTTAGGGTTTAGGGTTAGGGTTTAGGGTTTAAGGTTTAGGGATTTTAGGATTTAGGGTAAGGGTTTAGGGGTTTAAGGGTTTAGGGTAAGGGTTTAGCTGTTTAGGGATTAGGGTTAGGGTTAATAATGGCAAAATGATAAATAAAGCTAACGAAAACTTAACACCGTTAATCATTAAGGGTATTTGGTGCATTTTATGCAAATGACAAGGGTATCTGGTGCATTTTTGAAACAACAAGAGTACCTGGTGCATTTCGCGAAACCTCAGGGGTACCTGGTGAAAAAACCGTTCTTAAAAACATAAAATGAAGAAAAAGAGAATGAAATGTGTAGGCATTGTTGAAAGTTGAAACGGAAAAAGAGCAGATTCTGCAACAAGATTATTTTCCTTAATTATGAGGAGCCTTCTTTCCTAAATTGATTCAAAGCCAG
Source organism: Beta lomatogona (assembly GCA_947646795.1). NCBI lineage: Eukaryota > Viridiplantae > Streptophyta > Magnoliopsida > Caryophyllales > Amaranthaceae > Beta > Beta lomatogona. The sequence goes on from CANSNZ010000554.1 coordinate 838,875, forward strand.
CAACTTTCTAACCCGACTAAGATAACTTACCATCATTGTCATCTTTTTTTATGGCCATACATTCACCATTTCTTCACTAATTACAACATTCAAATCCTCCTGTAATTAGGTTTAACATTTTACAATACCTACTTAGCATCTTTTCTCACTTTCAGACGCATTTTTGCTAAATTATCCACCCATATAAGAAATAATTATATATTTTTTTAAGAGGTAAAAAAAAAAATATTGATGTAGATGAATTATTGGGTCTTTCTGCTGTGTTAGTATGTACATACTACATATGCATGTAACTATATATACCAAACCCTGTTTCTGTTCTGCCATTGAATCATCAGCATAACTCTTCACGGGATCCACCTTCCAACCCTCTGATTCTTATTTCAAAACTTCTCCTCAAGATTTTTCCTTTTTTTTTTTTTTACAAAGAAAAAAAAACATATTTTAAAGTGAAAAATGAGTTTGGAAGATGAAAGATCTCCTGTGGGATTGAGGGTTTTGGTTGTGGATGATGACACAACTTGTCTCAAGTTGATGGAGAAACTCCTTAAGAGATGCCATTATCATGGTCAGTTTTTCTTGCTTTCTTTCTTACCCTCTATTTTTTTATCTCAATGGGAAAAAAATAAATATAGATCATGGCGAACTCATGTTTTCATACAGTTTTCTTAGGTTGAAATGTTAGCATTAATGTGTAAATAATAATGGAGGATATGCAGACAATACACACTACTTCTTGCATGAATTTATCGACCGTGAATCGACTGTAATTGCCTTCTCTTAGATTCAGTTTTAATGTCATTGCTGACTGTTGGGAATAGAACAGTATCTAAATATTTGGGAAGTTGGTTTCTCTTGCATTTGCTGCTTCACCCTCCCCTCCTATGCCAATAGCCCAAACTTTGTACTTTTTGTGTGTGTGTGTTTTGATATTAGTAGTTGTTGGAATTAAACAGTGACTACGACGAACCAAGCGAAGGAAGCGCTGAGGATATTGAAAGAAAACAAGAACAGGTTTGATATAGTGATCACCGATGTTGAGATGCCGGACATGGATGGTATTAAGCTTCTCCAGATTGTGGGCCTTGAGATGAATTTACCCGTCATTAGTAAGCCCCTCCTGCACATTTTCGCCTTTCTGATCTGCTTTCTTATCTAGCATCTAAATACACTGAATGGTAAAACAATTTGCTCTGTTGCCTGCAAAACAATGCAGTACCTTCTGGGGCTATCTGGATTTTTTTAGTTTCTTTGTATGTATTTCTGATTAAGGTCAAACACATGTCACTCTAAATTCTGCAAAGATTTAAAGTATTTATTTTCTCTTCTTGTTGCTCTTCTTCTGAATTTTACCGCCTCAGCTTGATTTAAACATGTGAGCTTTCCCACGAAAGCTGAATTAATAGCGTGTTTGGATGAGGGAATTATCCATCAAATTAAACCAAATCTTTCTACTCCTTTTGCTTGCCTCCATGAGGACCATGATTGCCAATGCTACCTAACCAAACACAATTGCTAATGCCTAAAGGGGTGATTTTGACATGGAGCTGTTTGAACTATGACAGTGCTATCAGCTTATAGTGATACGAAGCGAGTCATGCAAGGGATCAGGAATGGTGCTTGTGACTATTTGGTGAAACCTGTCAGAATACAGGAGCTGCAAAACATATGGCAGCATGTTGTGAGGAGAAACAAGTCTGTGCCCCTTCAAAGAACGGCTGACCAAGCAGGTGGAAGCAGTACTCCTGCTTCAACTGGTAATATATAGCAAGATGCCATTAATAAAGGAAAAGGCATTGAACAGAATTCTGGTGATGACAACGACGATGATGATGAATTGGAAGAGGGTGGCCGTGACAACGAGGACTCAGCAACCCAGAAAAAGCCCAGACTTTTCTGGTCTGTTGAGCTGCATCAGAAGTTTGTAGATGCTGTCAACCAATTAGGCCTTGATAGTGAGTGTTTCATTCATCATCTACACTCTTTTCTACATAAACTCTCATTTGTATTGCTAATGGTCAATGGACACTTCCTTTCATTTCTATTTGCAGAGGCCTTGCCTAAGAAGATTCTTGACCTAATGGACGTTGATGGCCTTACAAGAGAAAAAGCTGCAAGCCTAATGGATTAGTATCATGATTTTAAGGATGAAAATTATGTAGTATCATGTATCGAAACTATGTTAGTTCATATGTGATTTCTATTAAAGTTAGATTGCATGTTTTGTGCCGTTGTATGAAACATGTTGATTATGATGTTTACATTATGTTTGTATGGAAGATTGATGCAAGCATGAGGATTTGGGAACTTTATTTTATTAATTCACATGGGGGAAACAATATATATATATTGGTTTGGATCATGATGGATCATGTTGTTCCCTTTTATTATTTAACTGCTCTATAAGGACCGATGGCCTTATCTAGTAAGTTGATATTTTATACCTATGAAAGGTAGTTTGGTTGTTGGCTAGGTTCAACAAATAAAGGAATGTTGGATTAAAGTTGGAATTAATCTTGGGTTGTTAAGTTGTGTGATCACTTATCTAATCCTAAGATAAAATGAAAGTTTATGATTGTTGATTGATTATAATGATTGTCTTACTTGTGAGTCATAACAAGTAATAACTGAGAAATCATGTAAAGTGAAACGTGGATAGCAATAGCTTTAGACTTGTGCACGTCTGAAGTGTTGGACAAGTATGAGTTGGAGTACATGGTGGTAGCCCATGGCTTTTTCTGGGACCGGATCGATCACCGTGTCCTATTTTTATTTTAAATGTTCATCGATATCGTAGGTCATGGGAATACGGAGTCGCGCTCGTATTTCGTCTTCCAAAGGGAAGGCTGGTTTTTAGTTAGACAATTCGTTCCATTGACTATTCCATCTAAAGTAATAAAAGTGTTATTGTGAAGTTTAGTTCAGTAAAGTTATCTGCAAGTTATTATGTTACTATTTATTCTTACTTACTAAGTTACTACTTATTAGTATCATGTTAGGATTGTTTATTTATCTAGTATGTAGTACTCAGCTTTGCTGATTACATGTTTTTGTGTGTGTATGTTGATCATGGCTATGCCTTATTGATCCTGTGATGGCCCATTTTGGTGAGCAGTCTCTAGGGATCAATAGTGCATTGACCATCTACAGGTTTGAAGATGATGCATCAATGGGTTCGGGATTGGAGAGCTTGTGTAGTTTATTTATAATACTTTTAAGTTATACTTTTCGTAGTTGGTTTTGGTTTTAAGTTTGACTTTGACTTTGTTGGTTTGACTTTTGGAGTTGACTTTGTAGTTGACTAAGTTCTATTTATAAAGTTTGTTTATTATGTTTTCTGCTGCAAAATTCTGAATAAGCCGATACGTTTTCACACGGGCGATAAAACTTTGATAATTCTCTATGTTTTATATTAAAAAGTATTTTAGAAAAGAGAGAATTGTCGGGGTGTTACACTAACAATCGAAGGCAAGAAAACCAACGCTAGAACTTACTCCATTGCGCGAGACGAACCTGGTTCAAACAACTGCCTTCGCTCGCGACCAACCTATGGATTCCAGCAAGAGCACTCAGACCACAACACAAACATGGGAAGGGGAAACTCGAACGAAACAGGGGAGGGGGAGGGGGACGGGGAAATACTAACGCAAGGACAGGGGAAGGGATGGGGAAATACTAACGCAAGGACATGGGAGGGGAGACTCGCGACAGTAAAATAGGGGAACGGGGAAGGGAAGACTCAAACCTAAAAGCCTAGACGACGAGAACCAGTGAGCGGGGAAGAGGGAAGGAGAACACAAGGAAGGGGACTGACTGGGACGTGAAAGGGGGATGGGGATGTCGACGGGAAGCGACAGAGGACGAAGAAAGGGGAACGGGTAAGGGGAAAGCGGGAAAGGGGAAAACAAACTAACCTACGATTTGGGGGAGCAGGCTCGTCGGCGACCGGTGAGCGGCATGCTCTCAAGCCTGCCACCAGCAATCCTGCTCTGGGCGGTGCTGGTATTTTGAGGGTGTGTAGTTTTTGGGGTTTGTAGAGAGAGTTTCGGCTAGGGTTTTAAGCTATCTTCCAAAGGAGGTTTAGTATGTTAATGTTAGTGTTGCTTATATGCTTATATGAATGATTCAAAAGATAAACTACGCAAATAGTAAATTGACAATAAATTATAACTAGTCAAAAGTATATTTTTCCTGTTGATTTGTAGCAACTCTTAAAGGGCTCTATAGGTAGAGAGATTATATTCCAATAGCAATACATTAGATCTAACATCAAAATCGTTAAAACTATACATTTTTCTAAATATGACATAATTAAGATGAAATGAAGCAAATATACAACTTTTTTAGCATCATTCATCTTCAAACGTTTGAGATTATGATTAATTCCAAAGAATAAAGTACTTGATAATTGATATCTAACTAAATTATTCTTTTCTTTTAAAAAAAATGATTTGATTAGGAGCGTAAAAGCAAATATCAAACGTATTAGGATCATCTCCATTTCTTTTCATCTATTTCTATCTTAAAATCATGACACCTAAACTAGTAAATAAGCAAATTTTCAAAGCCCCCCCTTCAAATATAATTTCCACCTTCAAGCATTGCCATTGATTTAAGCAATGGACCACGAACCGTCATTTCTTTTAGAAAGCGGAAAGGATTCCAACTCATAGCAAAAAAAACCTTTTTTATAGCGAGTTTTCAAATTAGATGTTATAAATAAATTTCATAATAATTATCGGGATTACTTATATATTATAAGTAAAAATAGTACTCAAATGGTAATAGAATTAGACAGCAAATCTTGGAAAATGGAAACAAATAAGTATACATGGACATTACTTTAGTTTCCATAATAGCACAATATCCATAAAAAGTAGTGTCTCACATTGGATCATGTACACTGTACAGAGATAAATACTAACATTATAACATACTAATAATTTGGCATGTCCTAAACATAAAGAAATGTATTTTAAGGGGTTGACTTATTGTATATTTGCTCCCAAAAGTTGACAGTGTCACTGGTCAGCCAACTAACCAAAGAAGTACTTGACATGTTCATAAAAACAAAATTGAAGAAATGAGAATGAAATATGAAGGCATTGTTGAAAGTTGAAACTGAAAAAAGAGCAGATTCTGCAACAAGATTATTTTCCTTAATTATGAGGAGCCTTCTTTCCTAAATTGATTCAAAGCCAGCAACTTTCTAACCCGACTAAGATAACTTACCATCATTGTAATTTTTTTTGTAGCCATACATTCACCATTTCTTCACTAATTACAACATTCAAATCCTCCTGTAATTAGGTTTAACATTATACAAAACCTACTCAGCATCTTTTCTCACTTTCAGACACATTTTTGCTAAATTATCCACCCATATAATAAAAATTACATATTTTTTAAAGAGAAAGAAAAAAGAATATTGATGTAGATGTAATTATTGGGTGTTTCTGCTGTGTTAGTATGTACATACTACATATGCATGTAACTATATATACCAAACCCTGTTTCTGTTCTGCCATTGAATCATCAGCATAACTCTTCACGGGCTCCACCTTCCAACCCTCTGATTCTTATTTCAAAACTTCTCCTCAAGATTTTTCCTTTTTTTCTTTTACAAAGAAAAAAAAAACATTTTTTAAAGTGAAAAATGAGTTTGGAAGATGAGAGATTTCCTATGGGATTGAGGGTTTTGGTTGTGGATGATGACACAACTTGTCTCAAGTTGATCGAGAATCTCCTTAAGAAATGCCATTATCACGGTCAGTTTTTCTTGCTTTCTTATTTACCCTCTCTTTTTTAATCTCAATGGAAAAAAGAATTTTTTTGTAGATCATGGCAAACTCATGTATGTTTGCAAACATTTTTCTTAGGTTGAAATGTTAGCATTAATGTGTAAATAATAATGGAGGATATGCAGACAGTACACACTACTTCTTGCACGAATTTATCGACCGTGAATTGACTCCAATTGCCTTCTTTTAGATTCAGTTTCAATGGCATTGCTGACTGTTGGGAATAGAACAGTATCTAAATATTTGGGAAGTTGGTTTCTCTTGCATTTGCTGCTTCACCCTCCCCTCCTATGCGAATAGCCCAAACTTTGTACTTTTTGTATGTGGGTGTGTGTTTATATTAGTAGTTGTTGGAATTAAACAGTGACTACGATGAACCAAGCAAAGGAAGCGCTGAGGATATTGAAAGAAAACAAGAACAGGTTTGATATAGTGATCACCGATGTTGAGATGCCGGACATGGGTGGTATTAAGCTTCTTCAGCTTGTGGGTCTTGAGATGAATCTACCGGTCATTAGTAAGCCTCTCCTGCACATTTTCGCCTTTCTGATCTGCTTTCTTATCTAACATCTAAATACACTGACTGATAAAACAATTTGCTCGGTTGCCTGCAAAACAATGTAGTACCTTCTGAGGCTATCTGGATGTTTTTAGTTTCTTTGTATGTATTTTTTATTAAGGTCAAACACATGTCACTCTTCTGCAGAGATTTAAAGTATTTATTTTCTCTTCTTGTTGCTCTTCTTCTGAATTTTACCGCCTCAGCTTGATTTAAACATGTGAGCTTTCCCACGAAAGCTGAATTAATAGCGTGTTTGGATGAGGGAATTATCCATCAAATTAAACCAAATCTTTCTACTCCTTTTGCTTGCCTCCATGAGGACCATGATTGCCAATGCTACCTAACCAAACACAATTGCTAATGCCTAAAGGGGTGATTTTGACATGGAGCTGTTTGAACTATGACAGTGCTATCAGCTTATAGTGATACGAAGCGAGTCATGCAAGGGATCAGGAATGGTGCTTGTGACTATTTGGTGAAACCTGTCAGAATACAGGAGCTGCAAAACATATGGCAGCATGTTGTGAGGAGAAACAAGTCCGTGCCCCTTCAAAGAACGGCTGACCAAGCAGGTGGAAGCAGTACTCCTGCTTCAACTGGTAATATAGCGCAAGATGCCATTAATAAAGGAAAAGGCATTGAACAGAATTCTGGTGATGACAACGACGATGATGATGAATTGGAAGAGGGTGGCCGTGACAACGAGGACTCAGCAACCCAGAAAAAGCCCAGACTTTTCTGGTCTGTTGAGCTGCATCAGAAGTTTGTAGATGCTGTCAACCAATTAGGCCTTGATAGTGAGTGTTTCATTCATCATCTACACTCTTTTCTACATAAACTCTCATTTGCATTGCTAATGGTCAATGGACACTTCCTTTCATTTCTATTTGCAGAGGCCTTTCCTAAGAAGATTCTTGACCTAATGGACGTTGAAGGCCTTACAAGAGAAAAAGTTGCAAGCCATTTGCAGGTGTCTATATAGAATTATCTTTGCGTTTCTTTCTTATTCTAAATTGGTAAAATCTAACCGTTGAAGCTACTGTGGGCAGAAATATAGGCTTTACCTGCGGAAGGTAAATTCTGGTTCGAGCCTGCAGCCAGGAAACAGGCTTGGTGTTTTTGGGGGTGAGGATGCGCACATAGGTTCTCTTGGGGGAGGCTATGGAATTTATCGCAGTCTGGCAGGGCCAGGAAGATTTCCAGGTATCACATCTTTACCAGATCAGGCAGGAGGTACGCTCGGTCGGTTGAACACAGCTGCTGGGTTAAGTATTAGAGGCCTCTCTTCTTCTCCAATGCTTCAAACACCCCCTCAACTCCCAAACTCAAGCAACTCCTTCAATACTCTTGGCAAGTTTGACCCTTCGAGTTTTTCTGCAACAAACCAGAATGCTAATTTGTTTCAAGGTATTCCTACAACAATGCAAATGAGTAAGTCGCCTCTTCTAAGTCCACCAACCAACTCCATGATGTTCAATGGTAACCCGTCATTAAACTCAAGAGAATTCGGTGACCAATCATCTTTCTTTTCACCCTCTTCAAATTTTAGAACCTTAGGGACTGGGGGTACTGCCAATTTGCTCGATCCTAATCCCAAACCCAATTGGGGGACTCCCATTCCACCAGCAGTTCAGTCACTTCCATTCTCGCAAGATGCACTTTCAACTAATGTCTCCAGTGATGGCATTGCTCCTGTTAATGCTCAAATTCAGAATGATCCACTTGATATTTTTTGCGGAATCTCTTCTTTGGATGATTTGAGAGGAAGCCTTCAAAGCCAAGACTGTATAAGTGGTCCCAGTAATAACTTCAATAACCTGGGACATCCACAAATATGGCAGGATCAAAGGCCTGATTATCTTCTCAATTCCTGTAATATTTCGAACACTTCAAGCTCCTTGATCACGGCTGTTGCTCCAAGAGCTGGAGAGATTGAAAGACAAAGCAATAATAACATGATGAGTGCTTCACCTTTCAGCCAGTTGGAAGGTGTCTCTTCACAAATTCTGCAGCAGAATGAAGTTCAGAAATCTATTGATGACTCAAATCTCAAGTTTGATGAAAATTTTTTACTGAGTGACCCAAAGCTTCTCTCTGCTTCAAGCCAGAGTACTAGTTCTGAATACTTGGAGGATATCGTGGGAAGGTTTCTTAAACAGGTATGGCCAATTTGCTGACTACATCCTCCATGTTTTACACTGTTCTGTTTGATGAACCTCTTTTAAGTTCCACGGTTTTTTACAATATCTTGATGAAATCTTCCTGCAAGCTACTGACGTGTTATTGTTGGTGCAGGGAAATGGTGAAACTGCAACAGGACGAGAAGACTTTGGGCTTGATCCCTTCCTCATGTAGTTAGTAGCTGGGTTTATGCAGGAATTTATTCAATCTTTTGGTGTCTTATGAGTTCCACATTGATCCCTAAAGGATTGATTTCTATTGCAGTGTTCATGTCTAGATATTTCTTTTTCTAAATCTTTCTATCACAGTACACAATGAAGTTGTATTTTGTTCGTTGTGCAGTGATATCAAAGAATAAAACATATCAGAAAACTTGTTTCTTGTTCTACATGTTTTCCAAGTCAATTTGATGAACGTAGCTGGAAAATTTCTGAAGCTTTATATTTCATCACCAGTGTCAAATTTACACTTTGAGCAATAAATTACAGGGTATTAGATGATGCATCCTATAAGGCTATAATGAAGTAACTAGACAAAGTAAGAAACTTATCAATTATAACTAGTGGTGAGGAAGAAGAGAACACAGATACGTGAGCCACATACAGGTAGATGTTAAAAGCCAAAGCTTTTATTCGCCTTCCCAGCCCAATTTGCGAGCTCTTCGCTCCCACAATGAAGTAAACTTCATCTCCTTTCTCAGCAAAGCCTCAGAACGCTCTCTGGCTCCCTCACAGGTTTCTGTTGCTGCAACACATTTATCACCCTCTCTTTGGTACTGAGAAGCTACTCTTCTGGCTTCTGCCAAACTGACATTCATATGCTGTGCATTCTCTGCTGCAACACCCTCCTGCAGCTTCAACTCTTCTGTCAACAGATCCACAAATTGTTTTGCCATTTCTTTCTTCAAATCTGGGTCACTGCTCCCACAATCTGCATGCTCAAATTATCAACATCACTGGCCCAAAACACCAAAAGAAAAGCTGCCATATTTATTCATTCATTCAACCGTGATCAAATTAACAACTTGTACATGGGTTCCTAAACTTAAAATTGCCAATTTGACCGTCCAAGCCAACCAAATTTCCACAAAAACAAAGCTTTGCTACATTTCTATCTATAAACTTAGAGAAGCTGATGCAATGGAATGCTCTAGAAAAGAATGCATCTTGGGAAAAAGTAGAGGGTGGAGAACATGAACAAGATGTCAAAAGATACCTAAACAGCCACAATTTTCACGAAAGTTAAACTTTCTAAAACATATACTATCAGATTTTTTGCATTTTCGATACACCATGATATAGATAGAAATCATACCTGGAACAGATAGATTTGCCAATCCTGCAAAAGAAAAAAAGCAGAGAAGAAATATTAGAACAACTGACAGAGAAATTAGTACAGGAAATAACATATTCCTTCCCAGAGTGAAGTAAACTAGAATAACAAAACCTGCTGGCTGATGCAGAAGTATATTCTGGTGATTGACATACAGCATATAAAAAACTTTGAAGCTTTATAACAAAAGAACACATTGAATTAGATCCCCGATTCGCGTAGCCAACATTAACAACCCAAGAGTTGGGGTTTGAGCTCTAAAAGCATTGATTTGTAAGCATCAAACATAGGATTAGAAGTACTAAATGAATGTTTCTTATAAAGGCTGCAGTTAAGCCTCCAACCCCAAGAGTAATTGTCTAATCAAATTGAATTTCAATGCCAAAAGATAATCCCATAAGCTTAAAAGTGAATCAACAGTAATTAGTAGGACAACTGAAGCTTAATCTCAATGCTAATCCTACTCTTAAATCCGGATCACGCTACATAATAAACAAGCAAAATCACAACAACAAGAGAGGTTTTCCTAAAATAGACAGTAGCATTTCTCAGTTCAGTTTAGTAATAAAAAAAATCATTAGTAGTAATAGTACTAGATTAGAAAGAGCGAGCGTCAGTTCATCTCGGAGATGTACAAATCAAGTAGCATTCACATAAATAAATGTTACTAATATTAAGTCGTACGGGTTAAATTATAAAAATAAAAAAGAAGGGGAAAGAGAACAAACCAGGAGCAATCTGAAGGAGAGAAGGAGGAGGTGGGCAATCACAAGAACAAGGAGGACAAGTAGAAGAGTGAGGAAGAAGAAGTTGTTGTTGTTGCTGTTTTTGCTGAGTGATGTTGTTAATAGAAGAAGAAAAAGAATGATGGAGTTTCCAATAAAGAGCAGGAGCAGAAACACAAAGTGCAGAGATAACAGCAAACATCACCAAACAACATCTAACCCAACCACGCCTTGATATCGCCATCCACATCGTTGATGCTGAACTTGAACTTGAACTTGAACTTGAACTACTTCCTATCAATGTCATCTCTGTGTTATCAGATTTATTCACATAAGTGTGAATGCAGATTCTGTGATTTTAACTACTTCCAGATCTCAACCTTAAAATAAATTTAATAAAGATTTCAACTTTACAGGTTTTGCTGTCTCACAAACACTGTTCAACTGGTAAAATGAATGCTGTTTTTACCCTCTTTTTTCTTCTCTTGTTTATTGTTACGAAGTAAAGGTGAAAGTTGGAATTTGGGGTGGAGGAAGTCGACTTATGGGCTATATAGTCAAACCTGTTGTTTTACGTCATTTCTTACTTAGATGCCCACCTTCAAAAATGAACCTAATAAGAGGTTCGGGTAAAAATTAGAAGTTTGACAGTTTGACCTAGTATTAGAGGATTTGAATGTTTCGTAAATTGAGGTTTCACATAAATAGCTGGTGGGTTCAAAAAATATCTTTCTGGAAAAGATGGGGAAGGAGATTTTTTACATTAGACGTTTGGGAATGAGAGGGTGTATTACATTTATGTCCTAAACTTTTTGAAAATTACATTTATAAACAATAAAAGTACAGTAATGCATTACACTCATCTCCTTATTGGTCATTTTACATAATTAAGTAGCAATCAGCTACTTACCAAATACCTTTGTACAATTAGCTAGTCAAACTAGCTAATATAATCAGCTAACAACTACTTCCTTCGTTTTGAAATAAGTGAAACACTTCTATCAAAAAATTCTCACATAAAAGAGAGAAGTGTTTCACTTATTTTAGAACGGAGGAAATATTAACTATGCGCTAATTGCCAAACAAGGCTATTATGGCAGCACGTAAGCTCCCTAAGGTATTTTAATGCCCTTAGGGAAGTCCTTGTTAAGATAAAGAACCTAGATTCGAGAAAGTCTCAAGGTAACTATATTTGCAAGTAATAATACATGCTTACGAGTTACGAGCACCCTTAATAATGATTGAAAAATAAGATTGTGAGCTCAATCTTTACATTTTGCCCACCTATGGTGATTCAGACTAAGATGGAGTGATGATGGTCTTAGTTTGGGAGTATGGCACAATTTAAATCATGGCCAATCGTGGCTGTAGGGACTGGGGAGTAGTTACTGAGCGTTAAATAATCAATTTATTTATGCTTTCCCACAACGAAAACGACACGTTTTGGTTGGCGATTGATGGGTTATAAAATAGTAACGCAAGTGCACGGTGTCTGTTGTTAGCAGATACTTAGCAAATACGGGTCGATCCACAGGGAGAGGAATTCTACAGGTTAATGTTCAATTACTTAACTATTCAGACAGAAAAGTTGTTGATTGACTAATAACTAAGGTGCAATAAACTAAATCACAAGAGAAGGAAATTTATCAAATAATTAAAAAATCTAGGGCATTTGATCGGTCCACCATGCTTATACCAACCAGGAGGGTTCTAAAAACTAATAATACTTAGGTATAGGGTCGAGCAATTAGAGTAGGCGTTAATCCTATGGTCGGGTCTTAACACTCTCGAGGCAACATATGCAGTATGGTCACATCACATAATCAGACTCACCAGTGTGTTCTAGGCCTCTAAAAGTAGGATCTCGATCAATACAAACAATTATTAGCCAGAAACGATTCATGAAATTGTACACTAACATAAATCGTTGATAAAAAATGAAGCACACTTGAATTGCTCTAACCACAACCTAATTATTAAAGAAATCAAGAACAATAAATCATGGTATAAACATGGCTTCCCTCACTAAGCCCTAGAGAAGAATCTACTCACTCATGGCGAAGAAACACACAAACTATAATCATTGAAAAACTCATACTTGAAGCAATTAAAAATAATAAGAGACAAATACTTAAAAGCAAGTAAGAACTATGAAAGAGACAATTACCAATTGAAAGGAAAATTTCAGAACTTGAATTGAACTTCAATTGAACTTCAATTAAACTCCAATGCACAATAATTAGGGCTAAAGAGAAAACTAGAGTTTAGAGAACTAAGGATGCTTGAGAAAAAACAGCCAAAAGAAGTCGTCCTCACAAATATTTTACAAGACTATTCATACTAATTCTAACAAAATAACAAAAAAGGAAATAAAAAGTTTTGAAATTTTAGTTTTTGGGTCAACCGCCCGACGCCATCTGGCGGCTTCGTGCGACAGAATCTCCCAGCTATCATGGGCGAGCAGGGCGCCCGATCAGAGCGGGCGGATACGCCTGATCAGGTGCTATCAACGAATTGCGAGCGGGTGACATACGCCCGATCGTGCCCGAGGAGAATGCGTTTGAGAGGAAAAGGACCGCCCGATCGAGCGGGTCTTCAAAAGAGGATTTCTTAGCCTTTAACGCCAAGACTCAAAACTCTTAGCACCCGAAGGCTTTGGGAAGTAGCCTCGGACCTCGGGAACTCATACACATGCCTCCTAACTCTCTCCAATCCATTGTGGCATCAAGAATAGCAGGAAATAGGAAAATAATTCCCTAAAACCTGAAAACTATCATAAGACACAAAACCACAACTAAGGGCCCGTTCTGTTCAACTTATTTTAACTTATATAAGATTTTATAAGATCAGATAAGATAAGATAAGATAAAATAAGATAAGATGAGTAGAACAGACTTATAAAAACCTACTTAATTAAAATATAATTGATATCTCATTATATATCATATGATTTTATAAATTCAATTATAATAGCATTGGCTCATACATGTAGAAATGAAACATTGATCACGACTCACGAGCATAGACACATTTTTTTCCCTTTAATATAACTAGTAAAAATAATGCCATATATTTTGCCACTATATATAATATGGAGTATATGTTTAAGGGTAAAATGTAACATAATATGAGCAAGATAAACATGTAACATATTATCGTCATTGATACCACCAATAGTAATTTAAAACAAGTATTTCATTTTTCATAATATAGTTCTTATAAATTGATAGATGTTTTTTTGTTAGTTAAGAGTTAAAACTTGGTCAATAGTTCTTTCCAAAAAAAAAAAAAAATTGGTCAATAGTTGTTAGAGTCATGGGGTTGTAGTCCTTGTTTTTAGTATTCTTTGTATTCCATTGTTGTTATAAATTTTGGCCGACAATAGTGACAAATGTATCTTTGCATCAAGTGATCAAAACACCAAAGATAGTTACAGCCTAGTTTTTTCTCTTTTACTCTTACGTTATCATCTCTTCCTAAATCTATCTCTCTATTAACATCAACAAACCTCAAGCAAAAAGAAGCGTACTTTCAAGGTTTGACAAAAATTCCTAGTCAATTAATTTACTCACTTTTCATTTCTCCTTTTGTTATTTTTGCTTAGTTTGCTTGCTGCATTTGTAAACATAACTATACTGGATGAATGATGTTGATGATATTAGATGAGAGATGATGAATGTCTCGTTGGTATTTATTAAAGCTGATGATCTTAGATGCAAAATGATGAATGCTCTCGAAGATTTATATGCTCTTAATATTTTAAAAAGTTTTATTTTTTTATATTTTGAAATCATGAATCACACTCTCCAAAGAATTCTTAAACATTTGTTTGTACAATGTGAATGATGATTGTATATTTGATGTCTGATGTAATTTTAAGTGGTTTGGTGGACCTTTAAATATAGGATGTACTTTTGCTATTGAAATTATTTGTTAGTCAAACTATTTAACTTCTTGATCTTATTTGTTTCATATTAATATGATTTATTATTTATTAGTCAAACCATAATGGCTACTAAGCAAAAGAGTTTTTGGACCGACGAAGCTATTGAAGCATTTTTGGACTTACTTAAGGAGCACAAAAAAGGAAAGGGTGGCATAGTTTAAGGTAAACATTTATTTTACGGTTTTTTCACCATATACTCCTGACTAATTTTTTTTTGCACCATATACCCTTTCAACTTTCCAAATTCACCATATACCCCTCACGTTTGAAAAAATACATCCACTTACCCTTAATGACTAACGGCGTTAACGTCTGTTAGTCATTAACCCCCTAATTCCCCCTTAACTCTAATTAACTAACCTAAACCCTAACCCCATCTAACCTAATTAACCCTAAACCCTACCCTAATCCTCCTTTAACCCTAATCAACCCTAAACCCTAACAACCCCTCCTCCACCCCACCCCCACCCCAACCCTTCCCCCCCCACACGCCCGCCCCCTCCCCCGCAGCCCCCACCCCCCCCCGCAGCCCCACCCCCCCCACAACCCTCCTCCCAGCCGGTCCCCCCCCCACGCCCTCTCCCCGTATCCCACCCCCCGCAGCCCCTTCCCCCTCGGTCCGCAACCCCCTCCCTTCTCCCCTTCCCCCGCAACTTTCCGTCGCTCCAAACCCCCTCCCCCCCCCCCTCCCCCTTCCCCCGCAACTTTCCGTCGCTCCAAACCCCCTCCCACTCCCCTTCCCCCGCAACTTTCCGTCGCTCCAAACCCCCCTCCCACTCCCCTTCCCCCGCAACTTTCCGTCGCACCAAACCCCCTCCCCTAAATGAAAAAACACTCCCCAACGGCAAGGATTTCGACGCAACCCCGAATTTTCTCTTAGATCCTAGCAGTTGACGACTTTAATGTCGGCGACCCGGATTTTTCGATTTTTTTTGTTCGTTCGGGGTCAATTCAACATGGGAAGGGGGTTGGTGCGGCAGCGACATTGCGGGGGAAGGGGTGCGTGGCCTCGGGGGTTGCGTGGGGAGTGGGGAGTGGGGAGGGGGGCTTCGAGGGTGGTGGGGAGGGGGGAAGGGGGCTGCGTTGGGAGGGGGAAGGGGCTGCGCTGGGGAGGGGAGGGGGCTGCGTGGGGAGGGGGGGAGGGTCAAGGGGAGAAGGGGAGGGGGTTAGGTGAGGCTGCGGGGGATGGGGTGGGAGGGGGGTGGGGGGCTGGGTGGTGGGGGGCGGGTGGGGGGTTGGGGTGGGGGGTGGGGGTTAGGGTTAGGGTTAGGGTATTAGGGTTAGGGTATTAGGGTTAGGGTTAGGGTTTGATTTAGGTTAGTTAATTAGGGTTAGGGGAGGATTAGGGCCTAATGACTAACAGAAGTCTAACACCGTTAGTCAAAAGGGTATGTGGATGTATTTTTTCAAACGTGAGGGGTATATGGTGAATTTGGAAAGTTGAAAGGGTATATGGTGCAAAAAAAAAATTAGTCAGGGGTATATGGTGAAAAAACCGTAAAATTTAATATGCGTGTTTAACATATTTTATGCATCTGTTTATAAATTTGCATTATATTTAAGACTGAACCTAACATAAGGTATGATTAATTGATATAATTATATAGATGTGATATTCTATATACATACAATCTTATATTTCATTACCATTTCAATTTTGATAAGTTTAGATTTATAAAACAAAACTATTTTTGAGTAGTAGCTAGAAAGTAACTTCATCTCAATATGAATACTAGTGGTATTTTAGTTCAATCAAACCACATAGATAATAATACTAGCATTAATATGCATTTACATATCATAATTTTCATCAATAAACCTGGTATATAACAACGTCAATTTTCGTTATTATCGTCAAAGTTTGTTTCTTCGTCCTCTTCATCAATTTCTTCATCCTCTACATCAATTTTTGCATCCTCCGCGTCGTGACCAAGTGATTGCCATATCTCAATTGTAATGGTTTCCCGAA
Source organism: Beta lomatogona (assembly GCA_947646795.1). Taxonomy (NCBI): domain Eukaryota; kingdom Viridiplantae; phylum Streptophyta; class Magnoliopsida; order Caryophyllales; family Amaranthaceae; genus Beta; species Beta lomatogona. The sequence continues at coordinate 855,391 of CANSNZ010000554.1, forward strand.
CTTTATTCATAGATTTTTTTTCGCGATTTCGCATACATATTATAATCAACTTTTGATTCCATTTGTTCAACCTCCAGCGAGATTGGAATGTTCAAATCATTTAAACGAATAAAATTATGAAGGGTACATGTCGCAACAATGATAGCCAATTGATATGTGTCCTCCATCTTTGGCATCATTTTTAAAATCTTCCATCGTTTCTTCAATGCGCCAAAACATCTTTCAATTGTGGTGCGTAATGAAGAATATCGATAATTAAAGTTCTCTAACTTACCCTCCGGTGGACCTCTTTCCTTGAAATCTGGCATATGATATCTGAGATTTTTATCTAGATGTGGACTTAGATATCCAAGAGTATTTGGGTATCCTGAGTCAACTAAGAAGTATTTTCCTGGTTATGACAAGGAGAAAAATATTAATATATGATGTTTATCTTTTATTGAAGTACCAGTTGTTCTGATCACAATGTTATACCTGAAGGTGGATGGGGGAATCTCATGTTAACATCACCTAAACAATGGCTCCAAACTGTAACATCATGTGCACTTCCCTCAAACCCAACATGAATATATGTAAATAACATGTTAAATGAACAAGCTGCCAGAACATTCCATGATTTGTTTCCTGTACGTCCTCTATATGGTCTCCCTTCATTATCTCCAACAACTACTTCTATATGAGTGCCATCCAAAGTGTAATCCCCCATATTTTCAAGTTATTTAATTAAATAATTTTAATCATTTTTGAATTAGTAAAGCTATTTAATTTCAGTATTTGAGAGCAAAAGGGTATTTTGGTCATTTTTACCAAAAGAGTATTTGAGTATTTTCACAAAGAAGTGTTTTAGTCTTTTCAAGAAAGTATTTTAGTAATATTAGTGAGAAGACTATTTTGGCAATTTCATTATCAAATGTATTTCGGTAATTTGATGAGTAAGGGTATTTTAGTCTTTTACCCAAAAAGACCACCACTATAAATAGGGAAACCCTAAGTCTCCCCATCATTTTCAGATTTTCAGTAGCCACTTTCTTCAAAGAGAAATAAGGAGGATTTCTTCCTCTCTCAAACTCTAGTACTTCTTCAACCATTCCTTCAAAGTTCCAAGCTTTTAATCTAGTTTTGTTTTGAAAATTGTAGGAGGATCTTGCAAATATCAAAGGGAAGCAAGAGGTTAAATTTTTCTGATTTTTTTTATTTTCTTCCTTTATTTTTTTTTTATTTTCATTTTCGGCCTCTCTCTCTCCCCTGCGTTTTCCGGCCACCACGGTGGTGGGGCGTCGGCTGGGCATCGGCGAGTGCTACGTGGACCACTGCCGTGCCGGCAGCAGCTGGACACGACGAGCACCGCCCTGCCCACTACCGTGCCAGTGGTGGTGCAGGCGGTGCATGGTGGCGCCGGTTGGTGCTATATTTTCCCGATCTGTGGTTTTCAACCACATGTAAAAGAAAAAATTATTAATTATTAAATAATTTACAGCAGTAATTAAGTTAATAAATTACTAATTATTATGAAGTTTTAAGTATTAGTTTATAGTGGGTTTTGCCTACTAGTAAAGGTTTTCAAGTTTATGACTCAAAAATAATTTTATAGCCTTTTTAAAGAAAAATCAGCTTTGTTATTATTTTTAAAAGTGCTGATTTTTATTTATTAGTAGCCTTGAATTGTTGTTGGTGAGTACTAATTGATAGTACTTTGTTGTTGGTAGGTTTTAAGCAAAGTAAAAGCAAGTCAAGCTTTTGAATTGTTGATTTTTGTGTGTTATCAATGTACATACACTTGACCTTTGACTTTAGTGTTTACAGGTTTATTTATTGAGCATGAGGAGTAAGGAGAGGCTTATACCTTATAATTGTTTGAGCACATGTTGAGAACTTAGAAAGGAGATTAGGAATGGAACTTTTGAGTTATTCCTATATTTGGAAAGCATGTGATTGATGATAATTGCTTTTGAGCATGATTAAAGTTGTTTGATGTTATTCTTGAAGCTAGGGCTTGCACGAGAATATTTTATTGAGCAAGGTCTCATTAGAAGTTATATAATTTAGGAAAATTGGATTATAATAATTCAACCTTTAAGCGGTCTTCTTAAAACAGTCCCACTTATTATAAGATATTTTGAACAATCCAACCTTTTGAGGTTATCTTCTCATAATGGTCCTTGACATGTTGTGACCGGTATAACAGGTCAAATGTGACATGTGTCACACTATAATTGGTCAGCCCATTCCTCCCTCCTCTACCTCTTTTCCTCCACAACCACCACCACCTAACCACCACTACCACCACCCCACCACCCCACCCCACCCCCAACCCACTTTGCCCCACCCCACCCCACCCCCACCCCCCACCCCGGCCGCGGCAACCCACCCCACCCCTACCCCTCTCCATTCGGCTGCAGCCTCACCCTACTCGGTTGCCCCTAGATCCCCACCCCACCCCCCAATCCGGTTCGCTGCAGCCCCCGACCCCCAACCTAGCTCGCTGCAGCCCCTACCCCCACCCGGTTCCCACCCACATAGCAAACCCCCCGAAATCCCCCCACCCCTCGCATGTAGAAAAACCCCGCCACCCATCCCCCTCCCCTTCGCCTCATACCCCGTCGCGCCCTCCCCTCCCCTTCGCCTCATACCCCGTCGCGCCTCCCCTTTTCCTATCCCTTCGTCTCTTTCCACCCCGTCACCCCTCCCCTTCCCCTTCGCCCCTCTGTTAAATACGACAACCACCACACAACCACTGCTACTATTAACGACGAACGCGATTCGAGGAGAGTGAGAGAAAGAGGAGAGAGACAGGATGAAGAGAGAAGCGGCGACAAAGAGAGGGGGGGTGGTGGCCTGGTGGCTGCGGCGTGGGCTGGGTGGCTGCGGCGGAGCCAGTGGAAGGGGAGGGGGTGGGTCAAACTAAACAGGGAGGTGAAGGGGAGGATAGAGAAATAAGTAGGAGGAGGGAAAAAATTACCTGAAGTTCAGGTCACAAGTCACCAGGGACCGTTATGAGAAGATATCAGCAAAAGGTTGGATTGTTCAAAAATATCTTATAAGTGGGACTGTTTTAAGAAGACTGCCTAAAGGTTGGCTTATTAAAATCCAATTTTCCTATAATTTATTGAGCAAGGTCTCATTAGAAGTTATATAATTTATTGAGCAAGGTCTCATTAGAAGTTATATAATTTATTGAGCAAGGTCTCATTAGAAGTTAAATATTTTATTGAGCAAGGTCTCATTAGAAGTTATATATTTTGTTGAGCAAGGTCTAACAAGTAGTTGAATCATTGAGCAAGGACTCAATTGATTGGATCATGGATCCTTAAGAAAGTACGAAAGGACTCAAGGAGTCACTAAAGTAATAAGATGAGAAAGGTCGCAAAGAATTTAGGAATGAGTTAATTATGGTGTTTGTTGCATTCACTTGTTAAAGAAAGATAAGAAATTAATTTATTTGCTAGATGTATTTTTAATGTGATTGTGTCTCACTGTAATATCCCGAACCTTAATTACGTTTTATTAATTTCTAATTATGTTTATTAGCTTAACTGCGTCCTAAATTTTTTCCAAAATGATTATGGTTAAGTTATTTTCTAAAGTAAATCTATTTTGGGTTTTATGTATAGTAATTGAGTAGTATTTGGCTAAATGAGAAATAAAATTAGTGTATTCTTCTAGTATCTTTGTCGGTTTATTTTGGGTGAAATGAAACCCCCAAATTCTCTCTCTGTCTCGTGATTTCTCACTCAAAGAAACCCAAAAACCCATTTCTCTCTCTCCTCTCTCACCGTGAAACCCCAAGACCCTAAACCCCAGTTTTTCTCTCTCCTCTTCCCGACCCATCTCTCGCACCCCTCTTCCTCTCTCCTCGCCGGCGTTTCCCCAAGCTCGCCGGAGCTTTCTCTCTCCTCCGTCCGCGTGTGTCTGCCGTCGGTGCTGCTCGCGTGCCACCGCGGTACTGTTGTGGTTTCGTTGCTGCTGCTGTTCGAGCTTCCCTGCTCGTGTGTCTCTCTCCTTCGTTCGCTGCTGCTGCTGGCCTTGTTCGCCGCCGCGACGCTGCTCGTTGTTGGTCGCTGCTGCTGCCGTCGCCGCGATATGTGTTGGTGGTTCAGAGTTTGGTACTACATCCCTTCTCCTCCTCTTTGTGGTTTCCATGATAACTTTCCTTATTATTTTAAATATATTAAGAAATTGGTTCTGAAGTATGATTGAAACAGTGTGATGGTGTTGTTGGTACTACACCTCCTCACTTTCTTCGATTTTTATTCCTTCTAACCTTGGTTATAAATTTATAACTGGTTTATGAAATTAAGATTAATTGGATTGTGCGGCGTTAGTTAATGGTGTGAATGTGATGTTCCAAATTGTTGTTGATGGTTACAATAGCTCATGTGTTTATTGATAATTGTGGTTGATCAATGTTTTTGTCTAAGGATTGAATGGTTTTGTTATTACAGGTTCTTGATTTAAGTTAATGAAATTTGTTGGTTTATGTGCAATTAATGACTGTTAGTGACGGAATTCATGAAGGTGTGAGAAATGGTTTCATTCTTGTATTTGGTTAAGGAGTTATCTTCGTAACTATGTTAGTTCTTAATAGAATTCAATTGATAGGTGAATTAGTTTAACATCCTCTAAAGAGTAATTAGATAGAAATTCATTATCCTCTTATTAATTAATAAGTATGGAATAAGTAAGTGCTAGTGTAATCATTTATACACTAGATTTTATGCTCTAGTTGGAAATAGATTTCAATTGAATGGCCCAAAAAGTTGTTCTAAATAGAATGTTGTAAGGTTGAATTAGTAAGTTGTTCTAAATATGTGAGTTTACCAAGCTAGATATGTGTTTTACCAAGTTGGATATGAGTTGTTAATTACTTTAAAAAGGGTCTCAGTTATATTGTTGTTATACTGTTGGGTGTTAATCATATATAATTATTAGACTTCCTATGTGGACTCATGATATGACTTTTCGGTCAAGTTGTGTGATTACTTTTCCTGATTATGATTATGATTATGATTATGATGACGTAATGTAATTATGGTATTTCGCACTATGTTGTTGATGTGTGGATGGTGAGATATGAAAGGTTTTATGAATATGATGATTCTCGATGAAATGAAATGACTTTGATGTTTATAAAAATATGAGTATGATAATGCTATGATGTTAATGATGTTTCATGATTATGATTACAATGATGTAATGTAATTATGATATGTAAAAGGAACGAAACATGATAAAGTAAAGTGAAAGATGGTTCTTGGCAAGTAATTTGGGCATCGAAAGTGTCACCAATGATGTGGCCGCCTTTCTGTTAAAAGTAATTTAGGCACCGAAAGTGTCACCTATGATGTGGCCGCCTTTCTGTTAAAAATGTGGGCAACGAAAGTATCACCTATGTTGTGGCCGCCTTTCTGTATGTTCTAGGGAGACGTCTCTGGTTCATAATCTGGGCACCGAAAGTGTCACCTTTGTTGTGGCCGTCTTTCTGTTGGGCACCGAAAGTGTCACCTATGTTGTGGCCGCCTTTCTGTAAAGTTATGGGGAAACGTCCCTTCTGATATATACTTGCCAAGTTACCAAAATGATTAAGTAAATGAAAAGATAATGATGAAACTTATGATATGAAATGAAATGAAATATTTGTTATGTAGATGATTTTATGATTTAATGCTATTTCAGTATGATGACTTTGATGTTACGAAAGTATGATGATGATTGCGATTATGTTTTATGATTTCACACATTACGTTATCGATGAATGGAATAGGAAATAGGGAATGTTTTATGAATATGATGATTAGTGAGGTTTATGAACGAATGTTATGAAATAATTATGTTATTAAGATAGTACGATCATTATTAGTTAAGTAAATGAAAGATGATGATGACTTATGATATTTAGTATGACTTAAAGTATATGTTTATGAATGTTACTGTTTAATGATATGAAAATATGTCTTCTACTCTGATATGAGAGGACTATGATGATATTATGACTCTGCTATGATATCTGTGAACTTATATGTCATGAATGATGAGGAATAAAGTGAATGTTGTTATGTTAAGGTGAGGTTGTGATGAATGATGTGAACGTATTAATTACGCAAGAGTCGTAGACACCAAAGCATGTTTTAAGAATGATTTATGGGTTAGTACTCAACTTTGTGCTGATGTGTCTGTCAATGTTTTGTTTTGTCACTACTGTGGCCTGTCACTTGGTGGGTGGCAGTGTTACAATAGTTCAGGTTGAAGTTCTGGAGCATCTTGTCCAAGATAGAAGCAGTTGCGTACTAAGAGCTCAGCTATGATTGTTTTACTTTTCTTTTTGAGGCGAGGACGTTCCAATTTGTAATAGATAATAAGTAATGATATAGTTTTATTTCGAGTGCTGGATGAGCAATAGTGCTCCTGTTTCTCGTTAGCTGCTACTCCGCGAAAGCGTTGAGTTATGGATTTGGTATATTTTATTGTAACAGGTTTTTTCAAACATTTTCCCATTTTGGGTTGTCCAATTTACAAAGGAAACTCTGCCGAAATTTCTAGAAAATATTCATATATTATTAAAGTATTTCTTTAAAGAGGGGCAAATCAAGGTTTTGTCCCTGTAAGTTAATGTTAAAGGTCGCCTTGTATTTTCCCATAGTGGAAAGTACGACGGTAGCGCGCCGACTAAGCTAAGTCTTCCGCTGCTAATCCTGATTAATTAACTTAATAAGGATGCATGAAAGTCGGGGCGTTACACTCACATAATGGGCTTTGGCAATAAATCTCTTGGGATGGATCCCCCATGAGTATTGAACATAAGGGGGGAGTTAGTGTGAAACTACACTCCTGCATATAGCTTAGCATGACGATGCTAACACTTTTATTTTATCAAACAAGTTTATGGAATTACAATTATCAAGATCTTTGAGTGGACTAGGTGTCACTCGTATTCAATATCTCTGAGATGTTGAGTCTAGAGGCTCACTCTCACCCTCTTTCATTACTAACAAGCTTAAAATTCTCGAGTCAAGTTATTTAAAGTTCATGGAACTTTAGTAAGAGGTGTGGGATCTCTTACACAAGGAATAGTAGCCCGTATGATTCCAAGAGGAGGACGGTGCCCGTTCATTGCCAAATAATAACAAAAGAAAGTATTTAGTAAGTTCAGTTATGTGCTTGTCGCATGTAGTGTCACAAGAAGAGCAAGCCGAAGTTGTTTGAGGATTGCATGCATCATTATTTGCATTAGTTTCGTAGTGTTATGTACTCAGCGTTGCTGATGTATGTGTTTCTTTGTTTTCTTTTGGTTGTTCTTTTCCTCAACGACCCTGTGATGACCCATTTGGCGAGCAGAGCTTAGAGGAGAACTTTCAGGTACAATTTCTTTATGTGCATGGGAATTATAGTACACGAGTACTTTCTTATATATTCAAGTTATTTTGAATTATATGTTTGACTTTACTTGACCATTGGGGTCAACGTTTGACTTGTTTTGAAGATGGGACTATTATGGGATAGTTTCCGAGTTTGTAACTCATTTACATACTTTCTTATTTCGGTTGTATTAAAGTATTTCCAGTTTATTTTAAAAGACTTCCGTTATATTCTCTGATTAGCCTTACGTATTATCATGCGTGGCATAACAACTCCCTCAATTTCTCTTAGTATGTATAAGGAGAAGTCGTGGGGGTGTTACAAAGTGGTTACCAGAGCTCCAAAGGTTATATTACCTTTATTTTACAAAAGTTTTCGAACTTAAAAGTATTTCAAAGTCGAATTGCAAAGGGAAGGGAATTGCATATGCATATGTACACTGCATCGCATTCGTCACTAAGTGTTTATGTGCCTTATATTAGTAAGTGTTCTAAGGTCTAGTAGCATTTTTGATGTGTTTTATGTGATTAAGTGTTTGATTGCAACGTGATTGGCATTTTCTACTTGCATAGATTCCAGTTTTGACAAAAAGGTGTAGTATGACTACAAATTAGTGCTAGTTTTGCTTTGAGCTACTACTCTAGTAAGAGAGTTAGTATGAAAGCTCCCTAGAGAGGAAATTGAGAATTCAATGTCAGCATGGCATTTGCTTAGTAGTTTTGATCTATATTGGGGTCCAATAAGCGATTTTTAAGTTGATTTTTTTTCTTGGGCAGATCAATGGCCGATAGAAACACTAGAGTTGATGCTCAGCTGAGGAATTTGGTCCGAGTGACTATGAATTTAGCTAGGAGAGTCCCTTCGAAAAAGAAGTCTGTTGATTGGTTTAAGAAGGTTAGTGATAGTAAACCGCCTTCTTATGATGGGAAAGGCGATCCTGTCAAGCTTGAGAAGTGGTTTAGGGACTTTGAGAAGCTATTCGATGCTATCCAATGTCCAGATAATAGGAAGGTAGCTATAGCGGCGTACTACCTCAAGGAGGAAGCCAATTTTTGGTGGTCGCAACATAAGGAGACGTTAATGGCAAGGCCTGACTTTGATTGGAAGGCTTTTGGAGGTGCTATGAAGGAGAAATTTTATCCCAATTTCTTGAGGAGGCAAAAGGCCACTGAGTTTGATGAGTTGAAGCAAGGTGACATGACTGTGGAGCAGTACTATGAGAAGTTTGTAGGATTAATGGAGTTTGCTCCAGAGTTAGTACCTATTGAGGAAAGAAAGGCTATTAGGTTTGAGACTGGACTTAGTCTTGAGGTGAAGCTTGGGCTAGGAGGTTCAACTTTCAGGACCTTAGAGGAAGTGTACGATAGAGCTGCTCATTTAGGTTCCTATTTGAAACAAGCTGGAGTTGAAAGCTCAAACAACAAGAGAAAGGAGAATCCTAGTCAGAATTTCCAGAGGAACGACAAGAAGTTCAAGCCTCAACATAACTTTCACCAAGGAGGACAATCTAATGGCCAAAGGAATGGGGGCCAGTATCAACAACAGAAGGGTGGAAATGGTCCTAATAAGGGAAGGAAAGGAGACGAACGCGTGTATTTCTGCAAGAAGTGCCCCTACAATCATCCTGGAAAGGATTGCGAAGGAAAGCTAGTGGAGTGTAACTACTGCCACAAATTGGGTCACCGAGAGTATGAGTGCTTCTCCAAGAACTCTGAGTTGAAGACTGACAAGGGCAAGAGCGGAAACCAGTTTGATCAGGGCAATCGAAACCATTCAGGAGGCAATAACTATCAAGGTGGGAACAAGCAAAATGGGAACAACAAGACCGTTTCGAGTGGAGCTGGCCCTAGTGTGACTGCAGTGGCAAGATTGAATGTCATAAGTGCTAGAGAAGCTGAGACGTCTAAGGACGTAGTTACGGGTAATGTTTCCATAAATTCCACTTTTGCTAAAGCTTTTTTTGATTCAGGAGCCGGCTCGTTCATTTGTTTCAAAGTTAGTTGTTTCAAAATATGGCTTAGAAAACCCTAGGGATGTTGAAATTCCTATTATGTTACCATCTGGGGAAGTAGTAACTTGCTCAAGAGTATATGAGAACGTCCTTGTGAGAATTGCGAATGTAGACTTTGAAACCAACCTCATAGAGTTTCCATTGGAAGACTTGGAGATCATTTTAGGAATGGATTGGTGATAAGTGCATATTTATACATATTGTTACCCTCTAATATAATACGTTTAGTGTCGTCTATTGAGTTATATGGGTTCAATATTATACTTTTAGGTTATTTCGGTTAAATAACAAGTTTGAATTATTATATATTATAACTTACTTATTCCCTAATAGTAGCTGTGTTTATATGATTATTTATTAGTTTGACCCATATTATATTTCTATACTATTAATTATGTATCTAATGTTGACAGGTGCATAATAATTTTGGAGTTTTAGAAATGGAAATGAGCCTTCGAGAATTAACGAGTCAAGGCATTTAACTCAATTCCAAGCAACAAGGAGTAAAAAGGGAATTTGGGTTTCCTTCTTATCTTGAACTCAAAAGAATTAGAGAATTGAGCTAAAGTTCAGTTGTGCCAAGTAACACACGCAGCCCATATACATATAGTCATATACAACTACAAAATGAAACAACTACAAAATGAAAGAAGTAGGAGTCCTATTGTTGGTTTAGAAGACACGAGCAGCACAAGTATAATTAAGGAGAAGATGGGCTAAGCCCAAGGCTGAAAAAGAACGAAACAAACAACACGGAGCATACAAAGAAGAGGGGTTTTTAGACCCTAAGTCGGAGGGGAGACAGATGACGAAATAAGGGGAAAGCAGTAGCCGCACGAGAGAGGACTGAAGGAGAAAACAGTACGCGGCAGCGGTGAACGGAGTGAAGACGAGATTTCAGTCCAGAAATTTGTCCCCTCATGAGTTTTCTCTATTCCTTTCTATCTCTTTTCTTTGTTTTTATGTCTAATTTAGAGTAGTTTTACACTAATAGGAACATGTAATTGACTATTTGATATATGGGTTTATGAGATTACGTTTTTGTTTGTGTTATAAACGATTAGTTTCTTTTGGGTATTTATACAAGGTTTATTATCTGGCTTTTGATTCATGTTTATTGATTTAGTTTGATCACCTAAATTATTTCATGTTTCTATTGTTAGATTGATAGTAGTTTTAATTAGGTTGCAGCTTTCTGGTCTAATTATAATTGCTAGAATCTTGTGTAATAACTGAATTCTATAAGTTGCAATTTGGGTTCAGTTGATTGGTGTTTCTAATGTTGTCAAGTTTGATAATTTGATACATGCTTTCATGGTTGGATTAATTTAGCTTGATTAGGATTAAATTTGCGTGCTTTCACGGGATTTAACGAGTAAGAAAGATAAAACTAGTAATCTACTTGCTTTCAATGGGTTATATAGTTAACCAATCTATCCTAGGCTAGTCGAATGAGTCAATGATTATACCCAATATCTATAGAAAGTTACATGTCTCCTATTAGCTTCTTTATTATATTTTAAAACCGAATTTATTTCCTGAAATTTATATTTTCGTTACTTTAGTGTAATAGTTTTAGTATAGTTTTGATATTTGAAAACCCCCCAATTTATAAAATAGTAGTTATATATATAATTAGTTTAAGATAATAACGCAGTCTCTGTGGGTTCGACCCTTACTTTCCCTATCTATCTGTTAGAGTTAGTGAGTGATTTATAAATTTAATTTTGTTGCGGAAACGACACGCATCAAATTTTGGCGCCGTTGCCGGGGACTGTATAATTTATTATTTTAGACTATTGTTTAAGTATTATTATTTATCTAGTTATTTGTTTAATTATAGGTTCTTATTTATTTATCTAATATTTACATTTTTTTTGTGTGTGACTATTAGCTAGTGAAATGGCAGGAGAAGGTGAAAAGAGCTTGAAAGAATATATGTTCAATGCGTATGAGACACACACGAGCGTTATTTTTCCCGCACTAGAGAAACCATTCAAACTTGATCCAGGTTTTATCGAAATTCCCCCTAAATTTTATGGTCATGATAAGGAAGATGCTCATAGACATTTACAAGAATTTACTCTTGCTTGCTCTACTTTATTGTTAAATGGTAAAGATGATGATGGTATTAAAATTCGTGTTTTCCTTTTTACTTTACATGATCTAGCTAAAGATTGGTTACTTTATCTTCCCGTTGGATCTATTACTTCTTGGGATGGCCTTCGGATAGCTTTTCTTGAAAAATACCAACCTGCTAACGTAACTAGATTAATAAGGAAACAAATATGTAGTATTGAGCAAGATAAAGATGAACAATTGCATGAGTATTGGAAAAGATTTAATAAACTTTGCATTTCATGCCCACAACATCAACTTAGTGAGCAATTCCTAATTGAATGTTTTTATGATGGTTTATAAGATGATCAGAAACGTTTAATAGATATCGCTAGTGGTGGAACTTTGGTGAATAAAACTCCTGGTGAAGCAAGAGAGTTAATAACTACTATGGCCCTTAACAGTGAACAATATGGGACGAAAATTGATTATGAAGTGAAAATTCAAAGACAACTGAAGAAGCAAACTGAACAAATTGCTGAATTTAAAGTTGTAGTTGCTAATATTAGTAACCAAGTTTCCAGTTTTAGTACTCAACATGAGTCTTTGGAAAATTTAGTAAAACAGCTAGCTCTTCAAATAGGAAAAGTTCACTCTCATGAATTTAATAATCAGCAACAAACTGAAAATCACCTTCACCATCTAGATAACCAAATAAAACAAATATGTACTACTCTTAGCAACATAGAAAGTAAATTGGATGGACAAGTTTTTGAAAAGCCTATACCTCACTTGATAGATGAAACTAAAGCCATAACTTTGAGAAGTGGTAAAGAACTTGAAAATCGAGATAAAGTGGAAAAAGAAGTCGAGGTGAGTCATGAAACCAGAGAAAAAGATAGTGAAAGATTACAAGGTGACAAAATTGGGCAGATTAGTGATATTAATGATGAGATTGAAGTCCAAAATGTGGAAAATGAAGTAGTGAAGGTGAGAAAAGAAAAAGAAAAACCTATCGTAAATCCTTCTTCAAATAAACCTGATCCTAGGGAGATAGTGCCATTTCCCTCACGTTTTGCTAACTCTAGGAAAGAAGATTTAGACAATGAGATCTTAGAGACATTTAGGAAGGTCGAAATAAACATACCTCTCTTAGATGCAATCAAGCAAATGCCTAAATACGCTAAATTCTTAAAAGACTTATGCACTAACAAAAGGAAAATTCAGAGTGGTGAAAAAGTATGTGTGGGGGAGAACGTCTCTGCTGTTATTCAAAAGAAAATACCTCCTAAATGTAAGGATCCTGGAATGTTTTCTATACCTTGCAAGATCGGAAACCATGAGCTTAATAGGTGTATGCTTGACTTAGGAGCCTCCATTAGCGTAATGCCTAGATCTATCTATAAATCTTTGAACTTGGGCCCCCTCTCTAAAACGAACGTAGTGATTCAGTTAGCCGATAGATCACAAGCGTATCCCTTAGGAGTCTTAGAAGACGTTTTAGTTCAAGTAAATGAGTTAGTGTTTCCTGTTGACTTCTATATTCTTGATATGGGTGATACGCTTGAATCTATTGATGTGCCATTGTTGTTAGGGAGGCCCTTTCTCAAAACTGCTAAAGCAAAAATTGACGTGTCGGAGGGTACTCTTTCTTTTGAATTTGATGGTGAAATGATTAAACTTAACATTTATGATGCGATGAACTACCCTTCTAACATGCGGGATGTGAACTCGTGGATTGTATAGATGAGATTGATTGCATTACACAAGAAAAATTTAACTCATTCCATGTTGAATATGTTGAATCTCCTCTCTCACAAAGACATTTAGAAAATCATGTTGCTTTGCTCGAAGTTGATTTTGCATCCGAAAGTGTTAATTATGAGTCGGGAAATACATGTGCTAATAATATGCAATCTGCTTCAAGTTGTGAATTGCCTGTCAATACCCCTAAGTTGATCCCATCTATTCAATCACCTCCCGAACTTGAATTAAAACCCTTGCCTAGTAACCTTAAGTATGCTTATTTGGGTGAAAATGACACTTTGCCAGTCATCATTTCTAGTTCACTTTCGAGTCACAAGAGGAAAAATTGTTAAATGTTCTTAAGAAATACAAAGAGGCAATAGGATGGACCATCGCTGACATTAAAGGGATTAGTCCTACTTTGTGTATGCATCAAATATTTTTAGAAAATGATGCCAAACCTGTTAGAGAAGCCCAAAGGAGACTTAATCCTTCAATGATGGATGTAGTAAAAAAGGAAATTCTTAAGTGGCGAGATGCGGTGTCATTTTTCCGATTTCGGATTCAAAGTGGGTAAGTCCCATTCATGTCGTGCCTAAGAAAACGGGAATAACGGTTGTTGAGAATAATAAAGGAGAACTTGTTCCTACTAGAGTGTCAAATGGGTGGAGAGTGTGTATAGATTATAGGAAGCTTAATCAAGCCACTAGAAAAGACCACTTCCCCTTGCCATATATTGACTAAATGTTAGAAAAGCTTGCAGGATGTTCTTTTTTTTGTTTTCTCGATGGATATTCAGGATACATTCAAGTTCCCATAGCCCTTGAGGACCAAGAAAAGACTACCTTTACTTGCCCTTTTGGCACATTTGCATTTAGAAAAATGCCTTTTGGACTTTGTAATGCACCAGGTACATTTCAACGTTGTATGATGAGCATATTTTCTGATTTGCTTGATAATTCTATGGAAGTCTTTATGGATGATTTTACGGTTATTGGTGATAATTTTGACTTGTGCCTTCATAATTTATCTCTTGCTTTGAAAAGATGTGTCGAGACTAATCTTGTGTTAAATTTTAAAAAATGTCATTTTATGGTGGAAAAAGGAGTAGTCTTAGGTCATATTGTTAGTTCTAAAGGACTCGAAGTCGATAAAGCTAAAATTGATGTCATAAGTTCACTTCCTTACCCCACTTGTGTGCGTGAAATTAGATCATTTTTAGGGCATGCTGGCTTTTATAGGCGTTTCATTCGGAACTTTTCTACTATTGCATCTCCATTATGTGCTTTACTTGCTAAAGATGCACCTTTTGTTTTTACTAATAAGTGCAAAATTGCTTTTGATACTTTGAAAGAGAAGCTCACTTGTGTTCCTATTATTAGACCACCTAATTGACCTTTACCTTTCGAGATAATGTGTGATGCTAGTGATAAGGCGGTAGGTGCAGTACTCGGACAAAAGGTAGATAAGGAACCATATGTCATTTATTATGCTTCTAAATCTCTTGATCCGGCCCAATGTAATTACACCGTTCTTGAAAAAGAAATGTATGCAGTTATTTTTGCTTTTGAAAAGTTTAGACCTTATTTGTTGGGGACTCACGTGATTGTGTATACCGATCATTCTCGCTTTGAAATATCTTCTAAAAAAGAAAGAGTCTAAACCTAGATTCTTTGAGATGGATGCTTCTACTACAAGAATTTGACCTAGAAATTAGGGATAAAAAAGGAGCAGCAAACCTTGTTGCTGACCATTTAAGTAGAATCACCCATGATAAGGAAGTAGTAATTTCTTCATCTGATTTATTCCCTGACGAGCGTTTATATGCTTTGCATGGTACAATGCCTTGGTATGCTGATATTGTTAATTATTTAGTGTCAAAGGAGTTGCCTAATGATTTGTCTAGAGCCCAGAAAGATAAAATTAAACATGATTCAAAATTCTATATTTGGGATGAGCCTTATTTATATAAAGTCTGTTCTGACGATATCATTCGGAAATGTGTGCCTGATCATGAAATTAAATCTATTCTTGAATTTTGTCATACATTTGAATGTGGTGGTCATTTTGGTCCGAAAAGAACTGCGTATAAAGTTTCAGAATGTGGATTCTTTTGGCCTTCTTTACATAAAGATGCTTATTTATTTGTGAAATCTTGTGATCGATGTCAAAGAACTGGAAATATATCTAAGAAAGACCAAATGCCTCTTAATTCTGTTTTTGTGTTTGATATCTTTGACGTGTGGGGCATTGATTTTATGGGACCATTTCCCGATTCTTCTGGTAATCTTTATATTCTTTTAGCAGTTGATTATGTTTCTAAATGGGTAGAGGCAAAAGCTACCAAAACTAATGATTCGAAAGTGGTGGCTGAATTTGTTAGAGATCAGATTTTTAATAGATTCGGCGTCCCAAGGGCTATTAATAGTGATAGAGGGACTCACTTTTGTCATCGTATAGTTGAGGCTTTGCTTAAGAAATACCATGTCACTCATAAGATTTCAACTGCTTATCACCCCCAAACTAATGGACAAGCTGAAGTTTCTAATAGGGAAATAAAATCTATTTTAGAGAAAGTTGTAAATCCTAATAGAAAAGATTGGAGTAATCGCTTAGGTGACGCTTTATGGGCTTATAGAACTGCTTACAAAACTCCAATAGGAATGTCTCCTTATCGCTTAGTGTATGGAAAAGCTTGTCATTTACCCGTAGAGTTGGAACATAGAGCATTTTGGGCTATTAAAAAGTGTTATTTAGACTATGACCAGCGATCGCCCATAGAAAATTAGAAATTCAAGAGTTAGAGGAAATAAGAAACGATGCTTATGAAAATTCTCGAAATGTTATCTAGGAAAAAAATTTGTGTTGGTGATAAAGTTTTGCTTTACAACTCAAGGTTAAGACTTTTTCCTGGTAAATTGAAGTCCAAATGGACCGGACCTTTTAAGGTTATTAAGGTTTTTGAGCATAGCGCAGTTGAAATTAAGAGTTATGATTCTGGACAGATATTTAAAGTGAATGGACATCGACTCAAAGCTTTCTATGAAGGGTTTGACGCCAATTGGCTAGAAGTTATTCATTTGGAAGATCCCGTCTACTATGACTAAAGCTCAAGAGCCATGTCGAGCCAACGACAAGAAACAAAGGCGCTGCTTGGGAGGCAACCCATGGATTTATTGTTTTCTATTTTTTCTATTTTATTTTATTTTTTTCTTCGGTATACTAAACTACTCTAACTACTCTGTGTGCTGCTGACCCAAGATGTTGTTCTGCCTTCTGCCCATCTGCTGATGTTGTTGCTGCTGTTAGCTACTACACATTGATTCTGCACACCGCAACTCATGTCCTTCCCCGTTCAATTGCAATTTTCAGGACACCAACTACTATATGGAGAATATTTCTGCAGTCTACATACACCAGGTTGCCTCCTTCCTTGTTTCCCTTGTTTCTTTTCTTCTCCCCACTTCTATTTTTAGTTTGATTTTATAAACATTGAGGACAATGTTGATTTTAAGTGTGGGGGGAATTTTGGAGTTATTTTGAGCTGAATTATGAAATTGAGTTTGTTTGTTGGATATTTGCTGGAGAAATATGTTGAATATAGGTGCCTTGATTGAAAAAAAATGGATTGTCATATTTACAAGGGAGGTGTTGTCGAAATTTGCGCAGAAATTTATAAGTTTTATGTCTGATTTGAAGGCAAAGTCTGTTTGCTTAATTTGACTGGAAAAAAAACTGTTTTTAAAACTGAATTTAAAAAAAAAAAAAAAGTTTTTCTAGTTTTGTTGCAAGTTAATGGGTTTTTATGTTGATTGATTCAGAAGATTGCATAGCATCATTGTACAAGTGTTTGGCAAGTGGTAAGAATGGTTATTTATGATTTGATTGTAATTGACTTGGTGAACATCTATAACCATTGTGAAACTTTTGAGCCTTTTAATAGACTAAAACATCTATGTTAGTCTCTAGTTTTTCATGAGAGTGTGTGTTAGTTCCTGGTGAAGTATAGACTCTTGAATTTGCATTGGTTTCTTCGAGACTACATTGAAACATGAGCATACATAAAAATGATTAAGGCATTTGTTTTTCTTGAACCATTAGCCTAAGCCACCTACATTATTGTACTCCTTTTTGAAAAAAACCCTCTGAGCCTTAAGCCTATTTCTTTTGTTTAAACCACGTTACAAGCTTATAATCCGAAACACATGTCCTAACCAAAGCTTTGAGCTAGTGGAATATAATTTGGTGTTTGGAGTATTATTTGTGAAGGATATAAACAAAATTATTATTATGGAGGTGGTGTTCTCAATTTTATATCAATGGTTATTACGAGATTGTGAAAAAAAAAAAACAAATTTCAAGAAGAATGCTAAAAAAATATATGATATGTGATACGAGAAAAATAAGATTATGAAAAAAAAAAGTAATAATAAGTCAAATGTTATCATTCAGAGCAAATGGTGCACAAGGAGATATATGGGTTGTAAATTATTGGAATTGGATTATTTAGTAACATTTAAATAGAGTTGAAGTTTATTTGTTGGCGTTTCTTTTATTTGGCCATGGGGTTATTGTTCTTATACTCCACTAGCTCTTAAGCTTTTAAGCACCAAATCCTAAATACTCCCTACCCTTACCTTAGCCTTACATTACAACCTTATTAAGTCCTTTTGATTTTTGTATGTTCTATGTCTTACTAAGTAGTGAAGGATTGAACGATATGCAAATTTAAAGAAGAAATATTTCATTTCGAGTCGACATTATAGAATTTGACGATAATTATTATGACCCTAAACACATGAGAGAGTATGAATTTATGTTTATTTTTATTTGCACAACTAAAGCGAGGGTTCATCAAGTTAATTACTTACATTACTCAAATCTTGAATATGGTTGTGGTAAGATGTGTTGAAAACGCTAGTACATGAAGTACTATGTGATTTGAAGAGTCGGTTAATCTTTTGCTTGCTTGCTTGCTTGCGATGTATGAATACCGTTTTCGAACTAAAATTGTTTGCATAAATCATATTTTTGGTCTTTGTGAAAACTTTCAGTTGAGTTATGGCTACTTATAATAGGAGTTGCCTGAAAAGTCAATCAGATGGGAAGTTAAAATTTTATAATGGCAGATAGATGCTAGTTATAGTCCTAGTTTGATCGAGGACGACCAAAAGCTAAGTGTGGGGGAATTTGATAAGTGCATATTTATACATATTTTTACCCTCTAATATAATACGTTTAGTGTCGTCTATTGAGTTATATGGGTTCAATATTATACTTTTAGGTTATTTCGGTTAAATAACAAGTTTGAATTATTATATATTATAACTTACTTATTCCCTAATAGTAGCTATGTTTATATGATTATTTATTAGTTTGACCCATATTATATTTCTATACTATTAATTATGTATCTAATGTTGACAGGTGCATAATAATTTTGGAGTTTTAGAAATGGAAATGAGCCTTCGAGAATTAACGAGTCAAGCCATTTAACTCAATTCCAAGCAACAAGGAGTAAAAAGGGAATTTGGGTTTCCTTCTTATCTTGAACTCACAAGAATTAGAGAATTGAGCTAAAGTTCAGTTGTGCCAAGTAGCACACGCAGCCCATATACATATAGTCATATACAACTACAAAATGAAACAACTACAAAATGAAAGAAGTAGGAGTCCTATTGTTGGTTTAGAAGACACGAGCAGCACAAGTATAATTAAGGAGAAGATGGGCTAAGCCCAAGGCTGAAAAAGAACGAAACAAACAACACGGAGCATACAAAGAAGAGGGGTTTTTAGACCCTAACACTTTGTTTGGTATTTTATTAGTAAAGGAAGGGAAAAGAAAGGAAGAGAAAGGAAAAGAAAGGTAGTTGTAGTTTCCAATGTTTGGTATAATTGGTGGATTTGAGAGGAATCAATGTTTGGTTGTCATTAGTAAAGGAAATGAAAGGAAGGAAATAAGGAAAACATATATAAAATCTTGTTAGCTTTCTTTCCTGTCAAATTCCTCCGATTTTGGGAGGAAAGGGAGGAAAGGATTTAAGAGTATTATTTTCCTTCCACTTCCTCTCCTTTCCAATCAAATCCCTCTTATTTTCTTTTACCAAACATGAGAAAGTTTGTTTTCACCTTTCCTTTCCTTTCTTTTCCATCCAAATCCTTCCTACCAAACAAAGCCTAAGTCGGAGGGGAGACAGATGACGAAATAAGGGGAAAGCAGTAGCCGCACGAGAGAGGACTGAAGGAGAAAACAGTACGCGGCAGCAGTGAACGGAGTGAAGACGAGATTTCAATCCAGAAATTTGTCCCCTCATGAGTTTTCTCTATTCCTTTCTATCTCTTTTCTTTGTTTTTATGTCTAATTTAGAGTAGTTTTACACTAATAGGAACATGTAATTGACTATTTGATATATGGGTTTATGAGATTACGTTTTTGTTTGTGTTATAAACGATTAGTTTCTTTTGGGTATTTATACAAGGTTTATTATCTGGCTTTTGATTCATGTTTATTGATTTAGTTTGATCACCTAAATTATTTCATGTTTCTATTGTTAGATTGATAGTAGTTTTAATTAGGTTGCAGCTTTCTGGTCTAATTATAATTGCTAGAATCTTGTGTAATAACTGAATTCTATAAGTTGCAATTTGGGTTCAGTTGATTGGTGTTTCTAATGCTGTCAAGTTTGATAATTTGATACATGCTTTCATGGTTGGATTAATTTAGCTTGATTAGGATTAAATTTGCGTGCTTTCACGGGATTTAACGAGTAAGAAAGATAAAACTAGTAATCTACTTGCTTTCAATGGGTTATATAGTTAACCAATCTATCCTAGGCTAGTCGAATGAGTCAATGATTATACCCAATATCTATAGAAAGTTACATGTCTCCTATTAGCTTCTTTATTATATTTTAAAACCGAATTTATTTCCTGAAATTTATATTTTCGTTACTTTAGTTTAATAGTTTTAGTATAGTTTTGATATTTGAAAACCCCCCAATTTATAAAATAGTAGTTATATATATAATTAGTTTAAGATAATAACGCAGTCTCTGTGGGTTCGACCCTTACTTTCCCTATCTATCTGTTAGAGTTAGTGAGTGATTTATAAATTTAATTTTGTTGCGGAAACGACACGCATCAATTGGCTTAAGGAGTATAAAGCCGAGATTCTATGTGGAGAACAAAAAGTGAGATTGAGGAATAAGAACGGGAAAAAGGTGACTTTCAAGACTAAACCACAAGAAGGTAGAATTAAGATCATTTCATCCTTAAGTTTGGTAAAGCAAGTGAATAAGGAAGCTTCGTTATTCTTGTGTAGTGTGCAGAGGTTGGAAGAAGAGAAGCTTAAGATAGAACATGTGAAGGTGGTGAATGAGTTTCCAGACGTATTTCCGGAAGATGTACCGGGAATGCCACCTCAAAGGGATTTAGAATTCACCATAGACTTAGTTCCTAGAACTGCCCCTATATCAAAAGCACCCTATAGAATTGCTCCAGCAGAGATGAAGAAGCTCAATAAGCAACTAAAGGAATTACTCGAGAAAGGGTACATTAGACCTAGTTATTCCCCATGGGGAGCGCCTGTTTTGTTCGTAAAGAAGAAGGATGGAAGCTTGAGGCTATGTATCGATTATAGAGATCTCAACAAGGTGACTATTAAAAATAAGTATCCGTTACCGAGGATTGACGACCTATTCGATTAATTAAGAGGAGCTGGAATATTTTCGAAGATAGACTTGACGTCAGGGTATCACCAGTTGCAAATTGGGGAGAAGGACATACCAAAGACTGCCTTTAGGACGAGGTATGGTCACTATGAGTTCACCGTGATGCCATTTGGTTTAACCAATGCACCAGCGATGTTTATGGACCTCATGAATAGAGTGTTTCGAGAGTATTTGGACAAATTTGTAGTCGTATTCATCGATGATATCCTTATCTACTCGAAGAACAAGGAGGAGCATGAAGAGCACTTGAGATTGGTATTACTACACTTGGGGAGCATCAGCTTTACACAAAGTTCTCGAAGTGTGAATTTTGGATGGAAGAAGTGGTGTTTCTTGGCCACATTGTGCCAAAGAAGGGAATTTCCGTAGATCCGTCGAAGATAACCGCAGTGAGCGAATGGCCTACACCTAGGAATATTACTGATATAAGGAGTTTCTTGGGTCTAGCTGGCTACTATAGACGTTTTGTGAAGGATTTTTCGAGGGTAGCTAAACCAATGACTAGTCTTATGAAGAAGGATACAAAGTTCATATGGACCGAGGAGTGTGAGAAAACCTTTAAGAAGCTTAAGGAGTTGTTGACTACAGCTCCGATCTTGACGTTGCCGGAGGAGAATGCTGAGTTGGAGGTATATAGTGACGCTTTGAAAAATGGTTTAGGGTGTGTGTTGATGCAAAACCGAAAGGTTATAGCCTACGCTTCTAGGCAATTGAAACCGTACGAAGTGAATTACCCAACCCATGATCTAGAGTTAGCCGCAATAGTGTTTGCTTTGAAGATTTGGCGACACTACTTGTATGGAGTGAAGGTGAAGTTGTACACGGATCACAAGAGTCTGAAGTATTGTATACTAAAAAAGATTTGAATATGAGGCAGAGAAGATGGTTGGAGTTGGTTAATGACTACGATATTGAGATCTTATACCATGAAGGAAAGGCAAACGTCGTTGCCGATGCGCTAAGTCGCAAGTCTAGCCATAGTTTAAGTACTTTGGTACTTCCAGATAAGTTGTGTGATGAGTTTAGGAAGCTCAACATTGAAGTTGTTGGGAGTGGTGGAGTAGAAGTATGCTTAAATGCCATTTCAATCTAGTCAACATTGAATGGAGAAATTTTAAAGGCTCAAGAAGGGAATGAGGAAATGGAGAAGATAAAGAAGCTGATCGAGGAGAAGAAGACAAAGGAGTTTAGCATCCATGACGATGGAAGTGTTCGATTCAATGGAAGGTGGTGTATACCGTCCAGTTGCACCAAGTTGAAAGAGAAAGTGATGAAAGAAGGGCACAACACGACTTATTCTATCCACCCTGGAGGGGATAAATTGTATAAGGACTTGAAGTTGATGTTCTGGTGGAACAATATGAAGAGAGAAGTAGCTGAATTTGTTGCTAGGTGTTTGACTTGCCAGAAGGTGAAGAGTGAACACAAGAGACCTCAAGGAACGATTCAATCGTTACCAGTGCCTGAGTGGAAGTGGGATGACATAGCAATGGATTTCGTTGTAGGTCTTCCCAAGACAGCGAAAGGATTCACCAAAGTGTGGGTGATTGTAGATAGACTAACTAAAGTAGCAAAATTTGTTCCGATGAAGGACAATTGGTCGATGGAACAGTGTGGTAAAGTATATGTAGACCAAGTGGTGAGGCATCATGGAGTTCCTTTCACTATTGTGTCTGATAGGGATTCAAGATTCTTATCTCATTTTTGGGAAGCATTACAGAAAGCTTTTGGGACCGATGTGCTTAAGAGTACAGCTTTTCATCCAGCAACTGATGGTCAATCGGAGAGAACCATTCAGACTCTCGAGGACATGTTGAGAGCGTGTGCCTTAGATTACCCTAAGACTTGGGATGAGATGTTGGCTTTAATAGAATTCTCATACAATAATAATTACCATTCTAGCATTAAGATGGCTCCTTTTGAAGCTCTATATGGTCGGAAATGTCGCAGTCCATTGTGCTGGAATGATATTAGCGAGACGGTTACTTTGGGACCGCAACTGATTGAAGATGCCGTGAATCAAGTGAGATATATCCGTGAAAAGATGAGGGTGGCCCAGGATCGTCAAAAGGCTTATGCAGATCAGAATAGAAGAGATAGTGAGTATCAAGTAGGCGAGAAAGTCTTATTGAAGGTGTCACCTATGAAAGGGGTGATGCGTTTTGGGCAAAGAGGAAAGCTTAGCCCGAAGTTTATAGGTCCCTATGACATTATTGAAAGAATTGGAAGATTAGCTTATCGTTTGGATTTGCCGAATAACTTGGGAAAGGTGCATAATGTGTTCCATGTATCCCAACTAAAGAGATATGTACCCGATAAGTCTCACGTATTAGATCCCGAGATTATAGAAGTGGATGAGACGCTTTCTTTTGAAGAGAGACCAGTGAAGATCTTGGACTCTAAGGTGAGGAGTACAAGAAATAAAGATATAAAGATACTCAAGGTTTTGTGGTCTAACCAGCGTACCGAAGAGGCTACCTGGGAGGCTGAAGATGAGATGAGAAAGAAGTATCCAGAGCTCTTCGAATAGGTGAGTTGAGTTTCGGGACGTAACTCCTTTAAGGGGGTAGAGTGCGTGCGCGCATTTTGCTAGAAATTAGTAAGAATTTGTTGCACTTGTGCACGATTTTTTTTTAGTTTTCAAAGAAAACTTTTCAAGCGATGTAAGCATTTCATAGTTTAAACATTCTAGGCAAAAGTTTTATTTAGTAGCGTATTATTTGGCTACTTGTTTTACTTTGTAGCGTATTATTTGGCTACTTCTTAAGAAAGTATATTAGGGCGTAATGCTCATAAGTTTTCAAAGTTGAAAGTTCGGAGAAGAGATGAGGTTTTTGTTTAAGTTTCGGGACGAAACTTCTTTTAAGGGGGGTAGACTGTAATCCCCCATATTTTAAGTTATTTAATTAAATAATTTTAATCATTTTTGAATTATTAAAGCTATTTAATTTCAGTATTTAAGAGCAAAAGGGTATTTTGGTCATTTTACCAAAAGAGTATTTGAGTATTTTCACAAAGAAGTGTTTTAGTCTTTTCAAGAAAATATTTTAGTAATATTAGTGAGAAGATTATTTTGGCAATTTCATTATCAAATGTATTTCGGTAATTTGATGAGTAACGGTATTTTAGTCTTTTACCCAAAAAGACTACCACTATAAATAGGGAAACCCTAAGTCTCCCCATCATTGTCAGATTTTCAGTAGCCACTTTCTTTAAAGAGGAGTAAGGAGGATTTCTTCCTCTCTCAAACTCTAGTAGTTCTTTAACCATTCCTTCAAAGTTCCAAGCTTTTAATCTAGTTTTGTTTTGGAAATTGTAGGAGGATCTTGCAAATATCAAAGGGAAGCAAGAGGTTAAATTTTTCTGATTTTTTTATTTTCTTCCTTTAATTTTTTTTATTTTCATTTTCGGCCTCTCTCTCTCTCCCGTGCGTTTTCCGGCCACCACGGTGGTGGGGCGCCGGCTGGGCACCGGCGAGTGCTGCGTGGGCCACTGCCGTGCCGGCAGTGGTGGCAGCAGCTGGGCACGACGAGCGCCGCCCTGCCCACTGCCGTGCCGGTGGTGGTGCAGGCGGTGCATGGTGGCGCCGGTTGGTGCTATATTTTCCCGATCTGTGGTTTTCGAACCACATGTAAAAAAAAATTTAATTATTTATTAAATAATTTACAGCAGTAATTAAGTTAATAAATTGCTAATTATTATGAAGTTTTAAGTATTAGTTTATAGTGGGTTTTGCCTACTAGTAAAGGTTTTCAAGTTTATGACTCAAAAATAATTTTAAAGCCTTTTTTAAAGAAAAATCAGCTTTGTTATTATTTTTAAAAGTGCTGATTTTTATTTATTAGTAGCCTTGAATTGTTGTTGGTAAGTACTAATTGATAGTACTTTGTTGTTGGTAGGTTTTAAGCATAGTAAAAGCAAGTCAAGCTTTTGAATTGTTGATTTTTGTGTGTTATCAAGGTACATACACTTGACCTTTGACTTTAGTGTTTACAGGTTTATTTATTGAGCATGAGGAGTAAGGAGAGGCTTATGCCTTATAATTGTTTGAGTACATGTTGAGAACTTAGAAAGGAGATTAGGAATGGAACTTTGAGTTATTCCTATATTTGGAAAGCATGTGATTGATGATAATTGCTTTTGAGCATGATTAAAGTTGTTTAATGTTATTCTAGAAGCTAGGGCTTGCATGAGAATATTTTATTGAGCAAGGTCTCATTAGAAGTTATATAATTTATTGAGCAAGGTCTCATCAGAAGTTATATAATTTATTGAGCAAGGTCTCATTAGAAGTTAAATATTTTATTGAGCAAGGTCTCATTAGAAGTTATATATTTTGTTGAGCAAGGTCTCACAAGTAGTTGAATCATTGAGCAAGGACTCAATTGATTGGATCATGGATCCTTAAAAAAGTAAGAAAGGACTCAAGGAGTCAGTAAAGTAATAAGATGAGCAAGGTCTCAAAGAATTTAGGATTGAGTTAATTATGGTGTTTGTTGCATTCACTTGTTAAAGAAAGATAAGAAATTAACTTATTTGCTAGATGTATTATTAATGTGATTGTGTCTCACATAATGGGCTTTGGCAATAAAACTCTTGGGATGGATCCCCCATGAGTATTGAACATAAGGGGGGAGTTAGTGTGAAACTACACTCCTGCATGTAGCTTAGCATGACGATGCTAACGCTTTTATTTTATCAAGTAAGTTTATGGAATTCCAATTATCAAGATCTTTGAGTGGACTAGGTGTCACTCGTATTCAATATCTCTGAGATGTTGAGTCTAGAGGCTCACTCTCACCCTCTTTCATTACTAACAAGCTTAAAATTCTCGAGTCAAGTTATTTAAAGTTCATGGAACTTTAGTAAGAGGTGTGGGATCTCTTACACAAGGAATAGTAGCCCGTATGATTCCAAGAGGAGGACGGTGCCCGTTCATTGCCAAATAATAATAAAAGAAAGTATTTAGTAAGTTCAGTTATGTGCTTGTCGCATGTAGTGTCACAAGAAGAGCAAGCCGAAGTTGTTTGAGGATTGCATGCATCATTATTTGCATTAGTTTCGTAGTGTTATGTACTCAGCGTTGCTGATGTATGTGTTTCTTTGTTTTCTTTTGGTTGTTCTTTTCCTCAACGACCCTGTGATGACCCATTTGGCGAGCAGAGCTTAGAGGAGAAGTTTCAGGTACAAGTTCTTGATGTGCATGGGAATCATAAGCATCCGGATGGGAATTATAGTACACGAGTACTTTCTTATATATTCAAGTTATTTTGAATTATATGTTTGACTTTACTTGACCATTGGGGTCAAGGTTTGGCTTGTTTTGAAGATGGGACTATTATGGGATAGTTTCCGAGTTTGTAACTCATTTACATACTTTCTTATTTCGGTTGTATTAAAGTATTTCTAGTTTAGTTTAAAAGACTTCCGTTGTATTCTCTGATTAGCCTTACGTGTTATCATGCGTGGCAAACAACTCCCGCAATTTCTTCTAGTATGTATAAGGAGAAGTCGTGGGGGTGTTACACAAAGCACCAACAGAATCCTAAATATAAAAAAATATGTTAGCCCATCCCAGTTACGTAAATTATGAAATAGTAACCACTTCTACATGCTATGATATTCATTTGTAAAATAAACGGTTTATATACCCCTGACTAATTTTTTTTTTGCACCATATACCCTTTCAACTTTTCAAATTCACCATATACCCCTCACTTTTGAAAAAATACATCCACATACCCTTTTGACTAACGGTGTTAGACTTCCATTAGTCATTAGGCCCTAATCCTCCCCTAACCCTAATTAACTAACCTAAATCAAACCCTAACCCTAACCCTAATACCCTAACCCTAACCCTAACCCTAACCCCCACCCCTTACCCAGCCCCCCCCGCCCCCACCACCCCAGCCCCCACCGCCCCCACCACCCCATCCCCGCAGCCCTCACCTAACCCCTCTCCCCTTCTCCCGTTGACCCCCCCCCCGACCCCCTCCCCACGCAGCCCCCTCCCCCTCCCAACGCAGCCCCCTTCCCCTTCCCCCTCCCCACCACCCTCGAAGCCCCCCCTCCCCACTCCCCACGCAACCCCGAGGCCACGCAACTCCTTCCCCCGCAATGTCCGTCGCACCAACCCCTTCCCCGTTGAATCGACCCCCGAACGAACAAAAAAATCGAAAAATCTAGGTCGCCGACATTAAAGTCGTTGTAACACCCCGATAATTCTCTCTTTTCAGAAATACCTTTATAATACAAAACGTAGAGAATTACCCAAGTATTATCGCCCGTGTGATAACGTATCGGCTTATTCAGAATTTTGCAGCGGAAAACATCAAACTAAACTTTGTAAATAATAATTTAAGTACTTAAAAAACAAACCACTTTATGAAAGTCTATCAACCAACTTAATAATAACATTATCGACTAATGCGAACAAGATAACAAAACTAGATTTACACAAGCTCTCCATTCCTGCATTCCCAATGATGCTACATCTCGCGAACCTGTAAATGTCAATGCTTTAGAGAATCTGCTCACCAAAATTTGGGTCATCACAGGATCAATAAGGCAAAGCCATGATCAACACACACAACAAAGCACGTAATCAGCAAAGCTGAGTACTACATATCAATACATAAAACAATCCTAATCATGATACTAAGGAATAATAACAGAGTTAAATAATAATACAACAATCTAACATTCTGCAGATAACTTGTACTGAACTAAACTTTAATCAACTTTTATTATATTAAATGGAATAGTTATTGGACCGAGTTGTCTAACTAAAAACCAGTCTTCACCTAGGAAGACGAAATACGGGCGCGACTCCGTATTCCATAATGACCTACGATATCGAGGAACCTTTAAATAAAAAGAGGAATGGTGATCAATCCAATTCCCGAGGAAAAAGCCATGGCCCGCTCACCATGTACCCCAACTCGATTGTCCAACTTCGGACGTGCACAAGTCTAAAGTTTATTACTACCCAAGTTACACTTTACGTGATTTACAATTTATTACTTGTTATGACACACATACAAGCAACACATGATATAATTCAACATTCACAATTAAACTTCTTTTATCTTAGGATTACATAAGTGATCACACAACTTACAATCCAAGATTACTTTCTTTAATTCCAACCTTTCTTACTTTGTTGAACCTAGCCAACAATCAATCTTACCTTTCAAAGGCATAACTTGTCAACTTACCAAATAAGGCCCACAGTCCTCATAAAGTAGTGAAATACAAAAAGGGAACAACGATCAAACATGATCCAATACTAATAAATATATTAATTCCCCCATGTGAATTAATAAATAAAGTTCCCAATCTAATTAACATGCTCGCATCAATATTCCATACAAACATGATATTCTATTCATAATCAAATATTATAATCAACATGTTTGCACACAGGCATAAAACATGCAAAATCCATCATAATAAATATCATACCCGAACTCAACATAGTTCCTATACATGATACTATATAATTCTCCTTTATAAAATCATGATACTATCTCAATCATCACATAGGTATGTACGTACCTTGTGTAAACTAGTCGACTGGCCACTTTTAAACCTTTAAAAGTCTCCTACGGAATACTCTCCGCCTAGAAATCAAACATAACTCAAATCAATACTTTTAAATAAAAAAAGACAGCAACTTTAAAATATTTAAAAACCCCTTTAAACATATTCAAAAGTTGATTTTACTATCAAAACTTCCATTACTTTTAATTCCTAGCATAGTACTACCATACTAGTAATTAAAATTCTTAAAACTCCCTAAATAAAACACTTTCTGAAATTCCAGCAACTTATAAAATCATAAAACCTTCTTTAAACCCTCTTAAACATGTTTAAAATCATAAATTAAATTAATCTCATAGTGTATAATATGCTACTATGGTTTTCTAATCATTAACACCCTAAAAATCCATGCTTTAATTATTAAAACTTAAATCTAACAATAATAAACAAATCTGAATTTTTATTCTTATAATATAATATATATATTAATCAAGATTACTCATTAAAACAGTAAATTAATATTGATAATCATGATTAACATTAAAATAAAGCATAAAAATATAGTCTTTAATGGAAAACTTGAGGAAAAGGAAAGAATTAAACCAACTCAAGATGAAAGGGATGGTGCGCCGGCCAAGGAAGGTCTTGGTGGCAGCAGCGGCGGTCCACGGTGGACAACGGCGGCGGCGGTGACGTTTCTTAGCGAAGAAGAAAGCGTTACTTGAAGAAGAAGAAACAAAAACTTGAGAGGAAGAAGAAAAGAAAAATTACGTGGAAGAGGAGAGAGATGGAGGGCCGAAATTTTTGAGAGAATGAGTGAGGAAAAATAATTTGTGTAGGGTAAAATAATTGGGCTTAGGGTATTTATAGCTAGGATTTCCTTTTGGGCTTAGGAAAAAGGAATTTAAGTTTAAATAGGATTCGATGATAACTAGGATTGATGAATGAGGACTCCTAGTATCAATATAACTCCTCTTTCCTAATCTACTTAGAATTTGGGTTCCTCAAGTCCATTAGACTTCTTTTCTAAATCAAATTCATATTTCAAACCTTTTTCAAAGCATGATTAATTAAAATATTTTCAATTTCCTTAAATCCTTAAAATAATTTCATTTGACTTTCAAAAATAGTCAAGCTACTTTAATAATAAAAATCATTTGAACTAAAATATAAATATATAAATGATAAAATATATTTATAAAATCCTTTAAAATTATGGGGGATTACAGTCTACCCCCCTTAAAAGAAGTTTCGTCCCGAAACTTGACACGAAAACTCACATATCTTTCAAAACTTGAACTAAACTTTTCAAAAGTTTACGAAAAATTTTGCCACTGGTGCACACTTTTGCTAGCTTAAAACACTTGTGTTCCTTATGAACACGCTTTCTTATGCGGAGAGTCTACTTCTCTAGCACTAACATGTGCAAATTACTCAACATAGGCATACATATGCATAAAAATCTCATAAAAATAGACAAAAAGCGCGAAATTTATCGCATTCTATCCCCCTTAAAGAAAACGAGTTACGCCCTCGTAACTCACCTCAAGGAACAGATCTGGATACTTCTTTTTCATCTCATCTTCGGCTTCCCACGTTGCCTCCTCAGATTCGTGGTTAGACCAAAGTACTTTCACGATGTAGACATCCTTATTGCGTGTACTACGCACTTTTCTGTCGAGAATCCTGACAGGCCTTTCCTCATATGTGAGGCTACTATCGATCTGAATTCGTTCAGGCTCTAGGACATGACGTTCATCGGGAATATAGCGCTTAAGTTGAGAAATATGGAACACATCATGCATCTTCTCAAACTCCATTGGCAATGCCAATCAGAGGCAACTTTCCCAATTCGCTCCGTAATCTCATATGGGCCTACATATTTAGCACTTAACTTGCCCTTTTCCCAAATCGCATGACTCCTTTAGTGGGTGATACTTTCAAGAACACTTTATCACCTATAGCAAACTCGTCTTCACGACGCTTCAAGTCTGCATAACTCTTCTGTCTATCTTGCGCAGCTTGAATTCTAGCCTGAATCAGTCTGACATTCTTAACAGTCTCCTCAATAAACTCTGTCCCCAAGACTATATTTTCGCTAAAGTCATTCCAACAAATGGGGCTTCTACATTTCCGTCCATATAAGGCCTCAAACGGTGCCATCTTAATGCTCGCATGGTAACTATTGTTATACGAAAACTCAATCAGGTCTAATTGGTCCTCCCAACTACCTTGAAAATCAATAGCACACGCTCTCAACATATCTTCCATCGTCTGGTTAGTCCTCTCAGTCTGACCATCAGTCGCAGGGTGAAAGGCTGTACTCATCTTCAATGTTGTCCCAAGATTTAATTGAACCTTCTTCCAAAATTTCGAAAGGAATCTAGAGTCCCGATCAGAAATGATATCCTTTGGAACTCCATGCAGTCTCACCACATGCTTAACATATGACTTGGCTAGTTGCTTCTTCTTCCATGTCTCCTTGATCGGTATGAAAACAGCCGACTTTGTCAGACGGTCCACAATAACCCAAATAGTATCATTACCACTCCTTGTTCTAGGCAAAGCAGTCACAAAATCCATCGATATGGAATCCCACTTCCATCCCGGAACCTCTAATGGTTGAACTTTCCCCATGGGTCGCTTGTGATCTATCTTCACCTTCTGGCAGGTTAGGCACTTAGACACATACTCAGCTACCTCTCGCTTCATGTTTGGCCACCAATAGATCTGCTTAAGGTCCTTATACAGCTTGTCACCCCCAGGGTGCACAGAGTACGGCGTATTATGACCCTCATCCATAAGACGTCTCTTAATTTCGCCACACTTTTGTGGTACACACCACCTACCCTTGAACCTCAGACTACCATCATCATGAATCGCAAAATCACTTTCCTTGCCTTGACCCATCTTCTCCTTGATCTTCTCTAAGTGCTCATCCCCAACTTGACCCTCTTTGATCTCGTCTAGAATTGACAATCCCAATGATAAAGCACTCAATCTTGCCTCGATCTCCCCAGGATTTAAAATTTCTAGGCTAAGCCTTTGCATATCTCGACACAACTCCTCAGGAACTATCAAGGCGTTCATGCTATGACTCGACTTCCTACTCAGTGCATCAGCGACTACATTTGCTTTCCCCTCATGGTATTGGATGTCTAAATCATAATCCTTTATCAACTCTAGCCATCTCCTCTGCCTCATATTAAGGTCTTTCTGGGTAAAGATGTACTTCAAGCTCTTATGGTCTGTGAATATCTTGCAAGTCACTCCATACAAGTAGTGTCTCCAAATCTTCAAAGCAAACACAATGGCAGCTAACTCTAGGTCATGGGTAGGGTAATTAGCCTCATAAGGTTTCAACTGACGCGACGCATACGCAATCACCTTCCCATTCTCGTTGTAACACACATCCCAAACCATTCTTCGAAGCATCACTATATACCTCAAATCCCTCATTCCCATCAGGTAGGGTCAAAACAGGCGCGGAGGTTAAACGATCCTTCAAAATCTGAAAGGCTTCCTCGCACTTCTCACTCCACTCGAATTTTGACTCTTTTTTCATCAAATTGGTCATAGGTCTTGCTATCTTCGAGAAATCTCTCACAAATCTTACGTAATAACCCGCTAGACCTAAGAAACTTCGGATATCGAGACACATTCTTCGGAGTTGGCCACTCACTCACAGCTTGAATCTTAGCGGGATCTACGAGAGACTCCTTCCTTAGACACATAGTGACCCAAAAATGCTACCTTCTCCAAACGAAACTCACACTTAGAGAACTTGGCATACAATTGATTCTTCCTAAGCGTCTCCAATATGATCCTCAAATGCTCATCATGCTCCTTCTCGTTCCTCGAATAGATCAGGATATCATCAATGAATACGACCACAAATTTATCTAAGAACTCGTGGAAAATCCTATTCATTAAGTCCATAAATATGGCGGGTGCATTGGTTAACCCAAAAGGCATTACGGTGAACTCATAATGACCGTAACGAGTCCTAAATGCAGTCTTAGGTATATCCTTGTCGGCTACTCTCAACTGGTGATACCCCGAACGCAAATCAATTTTCGAGAACACGCTCGCTCCATTTAATTGGTCAAATAGGTCGTCGATTCTAGGCAAAGGGTACTTATTCTTGATGGTTACGTTATTTAATTCCCTATAATCAATACACAACCTCATACTCCCATCTTTCTTCTTGACAAATAACACGGGAGCTCCCCAAGGTGATGCACTAGGTCTAATATAACCCTTATCGAACAATTCTTGCAAGCTGCGCCTTCAACTCACTCATTTCCGGAGGTGCCATTCTATAAGGTGCCTTAGATATAGGAGCAGCCCGGGAACTAAGTCTATGGTGAACTCAACAGCTCTCGCAGGTGGCATACCTGAAATCTCACTTGGAAACACATCCATAAACTCGTTCA
The DNA here is from genome assembly GCA_947646795.1 of Beta lomatogona. Taxonomy (NCBI): domain Eukaryota; kingdom Viridiplantae; phylum Streptophyta; class Magnoliopsida; order Caryophyllales; family Amaranthaceae; genus Beta; species Beta lomatogona. The sequence goes on from CANSNZ010000554.1 coordinate 888,267, forward strand.
CAATTGGAACATCTTCGATACTCACCCCAACCTCTTTACCCACATCTTGCACACTACAAAAATATAACTCACACCCCTTCTTCATCAACTTTTTCACTTGCATCGCGGAGATGACCCCAAAGCTCTTGGATCTCCCAAAACGTCTATACGAAGTCAGCTTACCCAAAGGGTTCCTTAAAGTTACTTTCTGAACTTCACAATCTATCTTGGCCTTGTATAAACTTAGCAAATCCATCCCCGTAATTACATCTAGGTCTCCCGGATTAAACTCTATCAAGTCGAAGGAAAAACACAGTCTCCTATCTTTAGAGGCAAGTTTCTAAACATCTTGGTACACCTTATGGTCTCACCAGTAGGTATACTAACAGGCAAATTAATCACTTCAAAATCGATTAATTCCAGACTTTTAATAACAGACGACGAGACAAAAGAATAAGTCGCCCCCGAATCAAATAACGCTTTAACTATCACGGTGTTAATAGAAAAAGTACCAGACACTACATCGGCAGATCGTTCAGCTTCGTTGCGACTCATCACGAACAGCTTCCCGGAGCCTTGTTTTGGTTGTTCTCACCGGCGCTTGTTATAGCTTCCTTGATTGTTCTCGTGCCCCTGCAGCTTCGAACCCAGATTTCCTGGCCGGGCTGAATCCAGGCCTCGCTTGGTTACTACCCCCATTGCCATTTTGCTCCTTCTTTTGCTTAGCAAAGCACTCATACTCCCTATGGCCCTTCTTCAGGCAGTAGTTACAAATAACTGGTTCCCTTACAGCCTCTACCAGGGTGGTTGTTGCTACACTTTTTGCGATGATACACTCTTTCATTTCGACTCCTATTGCGGTTATCCCGGTTCTTTGTTTCCTTGGAAATTCCCATTACCATTCCTATTCTTCTTGAAATTCCCCTGGTTTCCCCCAGCATTAAAGTCCTTCCTCTTCTCACCTACCACCGGATTCTTTTTATCCCGCCTCGATTGGAGTCCATAAATATGGGCGGCTCTCCCATACACGATATCTAGGGATGTAAAGGTCTCCCCTCCTAATCCCAGTTGTATCTCATCGGTCAACCCCTCGCTCAAATCTCTCGAGCCTTCAACTCTGCAGTAGCTACAACCTCGGGTGCAAACCTCGACGGTGCTATGAATTTACTCGTAATACTCGAAATGGTCATACTACCCATCCTAAGGTTAATGAATTCCTGGGCCTTCTGCTTCCTCATAAATGCAGGGTAAAACTTCCCCCTCAAGGCAGTCACAAAAGCCTCCCAATTGAACCCTTCTATAGCACTCAGTCTAACTCCATTTTCCCTCCACCATAAATCAGCCTCATCCTTAAGATACAACACAGCTTGACCCACTCTCAAATTTTCAGGGCAGTTTACAACCTCAAAAAGTTTCTCAAACTCCCTAATCCAGTTTTCTAGGAAGGTAGGGTCAGCTTGCCCCTTATAGTATGGTGGCTTAACCTTAGCTAGCCTTTCGAACATATCCCCGGCACTCTCAGGACGCTCAGCTCTCTCCTGAGTCAATTTCTCCGCCAAGAGGCGAATAGCAGCAGCTAGATCGTTGTTGTTAGCCATTCTACTTCGGGACCTGTAAGTAATATAACTCTACTTTAGGTTCCAAAGATAACTCACATTTCCATCTAGGAAGGCAACATTTGATTTGATCATTAAAGATCGCATCAACAGTACAATTTCTCAACTAGTTCCAAGTTCGACATGAAATGTTCTCTAATGATCACATAATCATCCATGTAAAATATATTCACATCAACATGCAAATAGAAGCAAGCAAGCAAGAATATAATTGCCTAATGAAAATAAAAAAAAAATAATCCCATTACGTGCCCAGAATAAATTTTTTTTTTTTACTCACTCATATAATTAAGTAATAACTTTTATTCTTCCATAACGGGTATTTAAATGAAATAATTGTTGCTATAATATTATACCTTCCTAAAAGGAACCATGATTGTAAAAAAAAATAAAACTATGCTATCACTTTGTTGGTCGACTAACCAACTGAATATAATATTATTTCCTCTATTGCTAAGAAGAATAATAAATAAAAATATAAACAAGTAATCTAAGGTATCACATTATCATTTTCGTCCTCGGTTTCTATGTATAGCCCAGTGTACGAAGATCTCATCTTCGGACTCATCTATGTCCTCATCATAATACTCGACATATCTCCTTTGTCGTTTTGATCTCCTCGAAGGTTGAGGCTCTTCATCCTCTGACTCTGAATCAGTTTCAAACCTGAACCAAGCACGATAGATGTCTTTTCTAGTCTGGCCTCTAGCATGGTCGAACTCCACAATGAGCTCATCATCACTGGTTACATCCCTCCTCATTAAAGTACGCATAACCCAATCCAGACTGGTATATTCATTATCAATAAGTGCAATGTCCTCATCACTTTCATCGTCACTCAGAACAATGGGGTTATAATAGCTTCCTAATCTGGCAGACATGATTAATGATCTACAACAAATAAATATATTCAATAACATTTTTTTTTTAGTACTCTCCCTGTACGTAATTCCCAACAATAACAATAAAATATACCATCAACATCATAGGCACAAAATATAACAATCAGCGAGGAAGAAATATATAAACGGTTGCGGGGAAGAAAAATAATCATGAATAGTTAGCGGGGAAGAAAAATATTAACATACCGAACTAACTATTCAATGCGGACATATAATATTGTTATCCTATATGCCCTTCCTATGCTACCCATTCTCACAATATTACAAGTAAAACTTCAAAGCCATGAAGAAAAATAATGCAGACACTTTTATAAAATAATAAAATTATGTGTCTAAAAATAAAATATTTCACCATAAAAAAAACTCGAACATAAAAAAAATTCGATAAAAAAAAATTCAGCTACCTAAAAAAAATAACTTCGAAATTCAATTCTAAAAAAAAATATTCGGCCCCTAAAAAAAAAATTTCGGACCTTATATCAAAAAAAAAATTTCGGTCCTCTTTAAAAAATATAAATATATATATATTCCTATAACAAATAAGTAGGAGCAACTCTAAGAGTTTATTCAAATAACTAGTAAGTTAATTAGGCGCCTAAAAATTTTGAAAATAACCTAAAGCTCTGATACCACTTTGTAACACCCCGATAATTCTCTCTTTTCAGAAATACCTTTATAATACAAAACGTAGAGAATTACCCAAGTATTATCGCCCGTGTGATAACGTATCGGCTTATTCAGAATTTTGCAGCGGAAAACATCAAACTAAACTTTGTAAATAATAATTTAAGTACTTCAAAAACAAACCACTTTATGAAAGTCTATCAACCAACTTAATAATAACATTATCTGACTAATGCAGAACAAGATAACAAAACTAGATTTACACAAGCTCTCCATTCCCAGATTCCCAATGATGCTACATCTGCGAACCTGTAAATGTCAATGCTTTAGAGAATCTGCTCACCAAAATTTGGGTCATCACAGGATCAATAAGGCAAAGCCATGATCAACACACACAACAAAGCACGTAATCAGCAAAGCTGAGTACTACATATCAATACATAAAACAATCCTAATCATGATACTAAGGAATAATAACAGAGTTAAATAATAATACAACAATCTAACATTCTGCAGATAACTTCTACTGAACTAAACTTTAATCAACTTTTATTATATTATTAAATGGAATAGTTATTGGACCGAGTTGTCTAACTAAAAACCAGTCTTCACCTAGGAAGACGAAATACGGGCGCGACTCCGTATTCCATAATGACCTACGATATCGAGGAACCTTTAAATAAAAAGAGGAATGGTGATCAATCCAATTCCCAGAAAAAGCCATGGCCCGCTCACCATGTACCCCAACTCCTGATTGTCCAACTTCAGACGTGCACAAGTCTAAAGTTTATTACTACCCAAGTTACACTTTACGTGATTTACAATTTATTACTTGTTATGACACACATACAAGCAACACATGATATAATTCAACATTCACAATTAAACTTCTTTATCTTAGGATTACATAAGTGATCACACAACTTACAATCCAAGATTACTTTCTTTAATTCCAACCTTTCTTACTTTGTTGAACCTAGCCAACAATCAATCTTACCTTTCAAAGGCAAACTTGTCAACTTACCAAATAAGGCCCACAATCCTCATAAAGTAGTGAAATACAAAAAGGGAACAACGATCAAACATGATCCAATACTAATAAATATATTAATTCCCCCATGTGAATTAATAAATAAAGTTCCCAATCTAATTAACATGCTCGCATCAATATTCCATACAAACATGATATTCTATTCATAATCAAATATTATAATCAACATGTTTGCACACAGGCATAAAACATGCAAAATCCATCATAATAAATATCATACCCGAACTCAACATAGTTCCTATACATGATACTATATAATTCTCCTTTATAAAATCATGATACTATCTCAATCATCACATAGGTATGTACGTACCTTGTGTAAACTAGTCGACTGGCCACTTTTAAACCTTTAAAAGTCTCCTACGGAATACTCTCCGCCTAGAAATCAAACATAACTCAAATCAATACTTTTAAATAAAAAAAGACAGCAACTTTAAAATATTTAAAAACCCCTTTAAACATATTCAAAAGTTGATTTTACTATCAAAACTTCCATTACTTTTAATTCCTAGCATAGTACTACCATACTAGTAATTAAAATTCTTAAAACTCCCTAAATAAAACACTTTCTGAAATTCCAGCAACTTATAAAATCATAAAACCTTCTTTAAACCCTCTTAAACATGTTTAAAATCATAAATTAAATTAATCTCATAGTGTATAATATGCTACTATGGTTTTCTAATCATTAACACCCTACAAATCCATGCTTTAATTATTAAAACTTAAATCTAACAATAATAAACAAATCTGAATTTTTATTCTTATAATATAATATATATATTAATCAAGATTACTCATTAAAACAGTAAATTAATATTGATAATCATGATTAACATTAAAATAAAGCATAAAAATATAGTCTTTAATGGAAAACTTGAGGAAAAGGAAAGAATTAAACCAACTCAAGATGAAAGGGATGGTGCGCCGGCCAAGGAAGGTCTTGGTGGCAGCAGCGGCGGTCCACGGTGGACAACGGCGGCGGCGGTGACGTTTCTTAGCGAAGAAGAAAGCGTTACTTGAAGAAGAAGAAACAAAAACTTGAGAGGAAGAAGAAAAGAAAAATTACGTGGAAGAGGAGAGAGATGGAGGGCCGAAATTTTTGAGAGAATGAGTGAGGAAAAATAATTTGTGTAGGGTAAAATAATTGGGCTTAGGGTATTTATAGCTAGGGTTTCCTTTTGGGCTTAGGAAAAAGGAATTTAAGTTTAAATAGGATTCGATGATAACTAGGATTGATGAATGAGGACTCCTAGTATCAATATAACTCCTCTTTCCTAATCTACTTAGAATTTGGGTTCCTCAAGTCCATTAGACTTCTTTTCTAAATCAAATTCATATTTCAAACCTTTTTCAAAGCATGATTAATTAAAATATTTTCAATTTCCTTAAATCCTTAAAATAATTTCATTTGACTTTCAAAAATAGTCAACCTACTTTAATAATAAAAATCATTTGAACTAAAATATAAATATATAAATGATAAAATATATTTATAAAATCCTTTAAAATTATGGGGGATTACAGTCGTCAACTGCTAGGATCTGAGAGAAATTTTAGGGTTGCGTCGAAATCCTTGCTGTTGGGAGTGTTTTTTCATTTAGGGGAGGGGGTTTGGTGCGACGGAAAGTTGCGGGGGAAGGGGAGGGGAGGGGGGGGTTTGGAGTGACGGAAAGTTGCGGGGGAAGGGGGGTTGCGGGAGCGAGGGGGGGAGGCTGGGGGGTGGGATACGGGGGAGGGGCTGTGGGGGGGTGGGGGGTGGGACTGCCGGGGAGGAGGGTTGTGGGGGGGGGGCTGCCGGGGAGGGGGCAGCGGCTGTGGTGGGGGGAAGGGGTGGGGGGAGGGGAGGTTAGGGTTTAGGGTTGATTAGGGTTAAAGGAGAATTAGGGTAGGGTTTAGGGTTAATTAGGTTATAGGGGGTTAGGGTTTAGGTTAGTTAATTAGAGTTAAGGGGGAATTAGGGGGTTAATGACTAACGGACGTTAACGCCGTTAGTCATTAAGGGTAAGTGGATGTATTTTTTCAAATGTGAGGGGTATATGGTGAATTTGGAAAGTTGAAAGGGTATATGGTGCAAAAAAAAAATTAGTCAGGGGTATATGGTGAAAAAACCGTAAATTTTATAAATTAAATAATATATATATATATATATATATATATATATATAAGTATCATTTAGATAATAATTTCCATCAAGTTCTAATAAGAAACAATAAGATCTTATAAGATCTTATAAGATAAGATAAGATCAAATCATATAAGATAAGATAAGATAAGATAAGATAAGTTGAACAGAACATACCCTAAATGGAAAGTGTTAGTATAAAATAGCTCCTAAGAGCACTATTTTGCACGCATTTCAATCAAAGAACCGGGGAGAAAAGAAGATATAAAACTAGAATATCAGCGATGTGCAAGGAGAAATTACTTTGGTGCATAACAAGGCAACAATGCCCAGCTAAAATTAGGTTATATTATCTTTATCTGAAATAAGGTGATCTAATCTAGTCAACTATTTTGATGCTAATTTATAAGGAAAAGTATGCTCATATGGGATCTTGTCAAATCGTTTTGTCATGTAAGTTTCAAATTTTTGATTTTCATAATTTCGTCTAATACAGAATTGAAGATATTTGGTATTTCCACTGGGTTGTTTTAGATGCACCATGTGAAATATGGGCACTATTTATCCACCAACTTTTACTATATTCTCTCACCAATACTTCCAAAAAAATATTGTGATCCTGTTATATTGTTTCAATACGGATTCAGAATTTCAACTTTTTAAAATTGTTACTTATGTACAACTATAGATATTATTGCTTGAAAAACATGTTGGGGAACGTGAAAAAAACAAACGGTACATCTTACAAAAAAAAAGAAAGCACTTCTATTACGTAAACGGGATTAACAAGGTTTGTTCTAAACTTTTGTGATCTGACCTAATTTGATGAAAATAACTACCATCTATTTATTTTTAATTGCTACATTGTTTCGGCACGGTTTTCAAGACCTTTTATAACCCTTAAAATTATAAAAATATCGGTTTTTTCACTATATACCCCTGACAAATTAAAAAATTCACCATATACCCCCCAATATCCATATACCCATGAGTTCCCGAAAACATTCACCATATGCCCTTTTTCTAACGGACATTAACTAGCCATTAGTCATTATTTACGACTCACTATTAACCTAATTAACCCTAATCTTTAAAAAAAAAAAATCCCCATCTCTCTCCTCCACCATCAACATCACTACCATTAACTTCATTCTCTCAGCTCCACCATCAACACCACACACCATTAACACCACCACCATCAACACCACATCGGTGACCTTGAATCCCACACACCATCACCACCACCAAACTTCAGCAGCCATATAGGAGCTAGCTACCCTCCTTCCCCATCCCCGAAAACCACCCTCCCTACCCCTCCCCCAATACGGAAAGTCCCCTCAACCCCTCCCCAATTGTAACACCCGGAGGCCGCGCCACCATCAAAGGGGTTATCTCTCCGACACGTGGATCTACGAGGGGAGGCGGAGCCGTAACCTTTTGTGTTGCTGAACCAACGTACTTCTCCTCGAGATCGAGATTCTTGCGCCATTGTTGCTGAAAATTAAAACTCCGATTTAGGAGGATCCCCTAGAATTAGAGGAAAATTGTTGTTGCGTCTAGTTTGAATCCGGCGTTGGGGCAGGCATTGACTGCGTTGGGATTTGAATCCGGCGTTTGGGCGGGCATTGACTTCTTGTTCGTTGCTGTTGTTGGTGTCCCCCCGGCCCCCCACCCCCTCGTCTCACTTTCTTGCCATCGTGTTGTTGGTGTATTTCCTCCCCTTCGCAAGTGTACTCGTTGGGTTTGGGAGGTGGAGGTACTTGTTGGGTTTGGAGGTGGTCGCAGGGGGGGGGGTACTCGTTGGGTTTGGGGATGGGGGTACTCGCGGGGGGGTGGGAGAGGCGGGTGGTGTGGGTGGGGGAAGGGTCGGGGCCGTGAGGCTGGTGGTTGTGGCAAGGAGTGGGGTAGGGGGTGGTGGTGGTGGTGGTTTGGGTGGAGGGAGAAAAGGAAATTTAAAAAATATGTTTTATTTAGATAATTAGGATTAATTAAGGTTAATTAGTTAGGGTTAATTAGGTAATTAAAGGGTTAATTACGGAATTACCCTTAATGGCTAACGGAGTTGACTTTGGTTAGTCATTAAGGGTATCCTATACTTTTTTTGAAAGTCGAAAGTATATGGTGAATATCTGAAACATTGGGGGTATGTAGTAAATTTTATAATTTGTCACGGGTATATGTTGAAAAAACCGTAAAATTTTTGATAATATGAATCTGATACATCGGAGGCGAATCTAATAAGACCACGCACGAAGATATTTTTATTTATAAAAAAATCAAAATAATCGGTCAAAATTAATAATTTGATTTCCCAAGATAGAAATTTGTAAAAACTTAGCCTTTTTAATTAGAGGGCTCATTCGTTGCGTGTACAAAGACTGATGGTGGGCCTGCACCAGCACAACTACCATTGCGATGCCGCTAGAAGAAATTAGGGGGACGTTATTCATAAATTAACCCTTTATTAGTTGATAATTCAGATGCAATTCTTGCCATAAGTAGGGCCAAAAGCTTAAAACTTGAAATAGAGACTTGATAGGATTGGGCTGTGCACTGGCCCAAAACCGGACCGGACCGGAACCGAAATCACAGATTTTGCGGATCGGGGACCGAACCGGAATTATCCAGTTTCAGTTCAGACCTGCCCGACCCGGTCCGATTCCGATTTTGAATTAGATTTTGTGATATTTACAAATTTTCGTTTTTTCCTTTTTTTTTTGAAGAGTTGTTTTCTTCCTTCGTTTATACAATCTTATTCTTCTTCCTAATACTAGTTCATGAACTATTTAACCTCCTTTCACGATAATTTCATATTGATAATAATTTTGATATAAGTTGGTTGAAATTTTTAATGAAACTTTTATATAAAAATATAAAAGAAAAGCATTTTTTAATGTAACCGGTTTTTCCGTACTGGACAAGAAAATTCCCGTTTTAGACTGGACCGGTCCGGAAAAACGGATTTCAAAATTTTGAGAACCGGACCTGTAGCCACCGATCCAGCCCGGTTCCCTTTTTTTGCCGGTCTGGTCCGAAACTACACACCCCTAGATAGGATTATCAATCACACTATCAATCACCTATCCCGTCAAAAAAAACAAAAAATTTAGACAATCACGCAATTAGTACTAATGACTTGTGACCTCCATTTCTTGTTGTTCAAGTGTTCAAGTTTCAACAAGATCCACTAAAAAAAGTTAAAACAAGCTGTTAGGACTTGTTTCCATGTCGATCAACCGAGATTGAAGGGGTTGAGTTGGTAACACATCACACATATCATATCATCCAAAAAAAGGAAATTGCATTGCCCCAAAAACCCAAGAGAAATTACAAAACAATGGGCCTACAACTAAAGAAGTCTAGGACATTCTTTTCCTATAAGTAAGGTGGAGAAATTGCCACGTTTGAGGTCACAACTCACAAAATATCACAAAACACAATATCTCATGTCCTCATCCATTCCCACCTGAGATTGAAATGAAATCAAATCAAACCCATAAATTAATTAAAAATTTCCCATAAAATCATTCTCCTCACTCACTTCTTACTTAGTTTTCACCAACTATAGAAAAAACACAAGTGAAACAAGAAAGAAAGAAAGGAAAAAATATTGCGATGGAGAAGAACAAGGAGAAAAAAGAGATGGAAGTAGTGAAAGGAGTAGATGTGAAGCGTTACATGGGACGTTGGTACGAAATAGCATCTTTTCCGTCGAGATTTCAGCCGAAAGATGGCGTGAATACGCGCGCAACTTACACGCTGAATCCTGACGGTGCGACTATTCATGTGCTCAACGAAACATGGAGTGGTGGTAAGCGCAGTTTCATCGAAGGGTCTGCTTATAAAACTGACGCTAACTCTGATGAGGCTAAGCTTAAGGTTAAATTTTATGTGCCTCCTTTTCTACCTATCATACCTGTTGTTGGGGATTACTGGATTCTTTTTCTTGATGATGATTATCAGTATGCCTTAATTGGTCAGCCTTCTCGCCGCTATCTATGGGTACGCTTTTACTATTGTTCTTTTTTATCTTCGTTGCACAGGGCCTCCTTAATAATTGTTTCCGAATAATTAATTGATTCTGAGTGTCGTTTCGGCTAATTACAAACAATTTTGGTAGGTTTTTGTTTTGTTGCGTTTGGGAAGTTATACTTTGTTTTTCTAGGAATGGAATAATATTATTTGGTTGAGCATAAGAACTTCCCTAGTTTTGGAAGTAGAACTTCCTAAGATCATGTCAACCAAATAGCCTATCTTGTTCTAATTTTGTAGGAGATTAGACTACCCGTGAATTTAATATGTCATCCAAATAACAACTTAGAGACATAGCCATGAATATAATAGGCGTACTTTATTTTTTTAGTTGCATCATTTGTTTTTTCACGTGATCCAATATGCTTATTTGAATATTAATATCTCTGATGGGTTAGAAGTTATAATCATAGAAAGTTGATATTTGGAATCGAAAAATGCTAGATTCCACTGACTATGGTTTTTTCTTATGTAGTCAAAGTTGGTTGATTAATAGTGTGAAATGGTGTAACTAAAAAAAATACAGAGGAAGGATTAAGGAGACCATCCAAATTCAATCTAGCTACACATAATTAAGCATTTCCCTCGGAAATACCTTGCACAAAATCAACTAAATTTTATTATCATTTTCATCAATTCTTATGACTGCTAATCAAACAATCGAGTTACTCACTATTCACATATCATGGTGATCAACTGCATGCTACCTTTTTAACTAAGGAAGTACTTGAACTGTGTAGTGTTTAGTGTGTGATTGAGGAGAAGGATATGCTGAGTGTGTGTTTATTTGTTTTTGGGGGTTCTACTTCTACAGATACTTTGCAGGACACCTCATATGGAAGAATCGATATACAACGACCTGGTGCAGAAGGCAGTCGAGGAAGGCTACGATGTCAGCAAACTTCACAAGACTCCACAGGCTGACCCTCCTCCAGAAGGTGATGAAGGCCCCAAGGATACTGGAGGCATCTGGTGGATCAAATCCATCTTTGGAAAATAGAGCATGCCACCAAGTAATGGTTTTAATGATTTAAGAGCATTACGAAGAACATCACTGGAATTCGCTAGTATTGCATATTGTTGTGTTGCTGTTGGTATTAGGGAACTTTGTGCTGTGCAGTTCATCGTTGTATACTACAGTCTAGTACCAAGATGACAGGGTTTTAGTTTTGATACCCTTACCGGCTTACCCTGTCTTCTCGTACTACGTATGTTTGTCTTGAGTCCTGCATCTAAAACTACTGGATTTCTCTTTGCTTAGCGCCATACTTTGTTGTTTGTAGTAGATGAACACTCGCACTCTGTAAATTTGATCTCAATTTCATGTATGAATTTCTCTCTTAACGCCTAGCTGAATTACTGAGTTCTGAGTAGTGCTGTCTGATAGTCTACCTCTTGTTCTATAAGCTTGAGATTGTGCTTATGTTAGGTGAAGATGACAGATCCACATAAATTGGTGGTAGAATTATGCTAATGACATCTAGTCCTCTAGTCTTATCATGTTTGAAACTATTAGAATACTAGTACTAAACTATTGCAGGAGGTCAGAGACCAAAATTTGCATATCAGTTTCATGAACTTTTCTACACACTTCGTAAAATCTTTCCAATATTTCTCCAATTTCAACCAAATACCAAAAATACCTACGTGACATGAATGACAACAGTGTTCAATTAGGAATGGGCCACTACTAGCAGTGATATGCTTGTAAATGTAGAGATAACAGCTTTAGGACTGTATTCTTTAGAAGTTCAGAAATGAATCAATTCCGATTATTGTGATCTTTAATCGAAGTTTATTAGTTGGGTCTATCCCCTGCTAAATTCCCATCAAAATTCTAATTTAGGCTAATTTGGCCTGAACATAGCTTCCGACTGCAACTAAAAATTTTCAGTTTATTTAAGGATGCAATTGACAAAGTTGAAAGGAAAGGGATGCAATTATTGAAGTTGTCACTTTAAAGGGCTGCGTAAACTCTTAGTAAGGCGATGAACGTTCCAAGTGGGTGGATGCATCAAGTAGTACTCGGTGTATCCAACATAAGTATCACTTTGCAGATACAGGTCTGATCTCTACCAGCTACGGTATTTGTAGGCAGATGGGGATTTCCTTATTCTTTTCTCCCGTTTGCAAAGAAGTAATCAATGTACTCGTTAGAGGTGGCCATATCCAATAGGGTCCTTCTATATACCATATTCTAAATAAAGTGGATGAACATAAGCTAAAAGTCATTTTCATAGCTAGTTTCTGTTGTGAAGCTATGGCCATATTTCTGATTGTCATCAACATACTGTAAGCTAGTATACATTATACAACACCAATACCGTCTTTGTTCGAAAATGTGGCATTTTATTAAGGGATGGATGAAGTATAGTTATAATGCTCTTTTTGAGATGTGGCCAATGTAAACTTTCGGCTTGCTGATTTGTATTTTCAAAATATTGCCAAATCATGAGATTCAAAACAATAAACTAAACACTGAAATTTGCAAATTCGTTTCAAGAATTCTATTGCAGGATACGTATTTAAAGCTATGTTTTGGCGTTGTAAGAGACAGCCCATCCCTATATTTAGGAACTGTAATAAAGAAAACTTGTGAATAAAAATAATGATACAGTTACATGTTATGAAAAACTGTTGAAGGCCCTAATACTTGAGGAAGGAGATGGGGATGAGCTGTATAAAAAAAAAAGAGATTGTAATTCGCGCGAAATGAACAGGCAGACATGGAGATCGGAGGGTGAAGAATGAAGGTAAAACCAAGAAATGAGGACTAGTACTGTTCTGAATATTTGATAATCTATCATTCTTCTGTAAAAATAGTAATTACATTTTCTATTATTAGAAAAGTTTGATCCTCCTGTATGAAGGTACTATATCAATTAACGTAAACAAGATCAATGCGTGGGAGTTATTCAAAACTAACCACCTAAATTCTCCTCTCAAAACAAGAATAAAATTTTAAATAATATTTTTGTTTTGTTTTTGTTTTTGTTCTTGTATTGGCATTGATATTGAATATAGGAGCTCCCCTATCCTTGTGCGTTGTGCTCCATTGACATTCCTTTGACTGTTTATTTACCTTCCTTCACTTTCTATTTGGTCGAAATACGAAGAATGTGCATTTGGAACTGCATTTGTTCTTTTTAATATCAATATCTTTGTAAGTTCAATTCGCTTTCTTTTGTCTTGTCGATTATAATTGTCTTTATTCTAAATAGGGGAAAAAAATCTGTAGGCATGATTTTGTTTTTTATTATGTGCGTTCAGAAATTTTCAGTAAATAAATTCGTATAAATAGATACGTGTTGAATCATTTCCAAGGCAATAATGAAATTATTTTGTAGAGAAGTTATCAAGCATAATATATATGAATTTGTGAGAGAACATACTATACATAGATATTCTTTTAATTTCAGCATGATAATTAAGGTTTTGAGATATGAATGAAGATGGAAAAATGGCAATCTCATGGTCACTGTTTATCTGTATTTTCTATTTTGAATGATAATCTTGTCTTCTGTGTTGATCATGAAAGATTAGTACTTGTCTGTTTTAATTCAGAATAATACTCAACAAAACAAGACAAACAATAATGTAGTCAATCTTGGTGAATAATTGGTTGTGTTGTTTCAGGCTGCATATATTCTTCCTTGTAGGTTGGAGCAGTGAAGAACAGAAAAAGGCCATCTTGAGTAATAATTCTGGGAATGCTCTACGCCTTAAAGGGAGCGAAATCAGGAGAATATATAAAAATGATCAAGTATTTGGTGGTAGCATTCCTGTTGATTGAGTTGATCACAGCACAGAAGCCTCCTGCAAATCCAGCTTCCCCTTCATGGTTGACATTGAATGGTAAATTATATGCTTAAATTTTACTGCTGCATTGTTTTTGCTTCTTTGATTAAAAAAAGGGTAATTCTCATTTTGGTATGGGGGTGTAGGGGAACGACCAGCAGTGATAGCAAGAGGAGGATTCTCAGGATTGTTTCCTGACTCGAGTCGATTTGCATATGACTTTGTGGCACAAGTGAGCTTGCCTGATAGCATTTTGTATTGTGATCTGCAATTGACCAAGGATGGTGTAGGCTTTTGCCAGTCGGAATTAAAGCTTGATAATTCCACCAATATTGCCCTTCTCTTCCCTCAAGGCCAAAAATCTTACAATGTTAATGGCAAAGATGTGCGTGGTTGGTTTGCTATCGATTATTTAGCTGATGCTCTTTTACCTAATTTAACCTGTAAGTCATTCACATTAACGGCTAGTTTGATAGGTGGTAATGAATGACGATAATGGCAATGACTTTTTAGTTTAATTTGTCCCTTGCAGCGGCTCAGAATGTACTGACTAGACCCAATGCATTTGATGGTCAACCATTATTGCTAGTCGAAGATGTAACGTCTATTAGCAAGCCACCTCCAAGAGTCTGGTTAAATGTTCAGGTTAACTTCCTTCTCTGCTTTAGCTTTATTTCTCAAGAGACCAGTTAGTGAAAATACTTACAATTAGACCCTGGTCTGGTTGTTGCAGTATGACCTGTTCTATAACCTGCAAAAAATCAGCCCAGCATTATACCTTGAGGATTTGAGATTTGCTGGAATCAATTATATATCTTCCCCAGAGATTGGGTTCTTGAAAAGCATAGCCGCCAAAGTGGACAAGGTTCGCACTAAACTTGTGTTGAGGTTTCTCGAACCTGAAGCAGTTGAGCCTACAACCAAGCAGGCATATGGTGAGATATTGAAAAACCTTGCGGCCATAAAGCCATTTGCTTCGGGCATTCTTGTCCCCAAGACATATATATGGCCAATCAACAAGGAAACGTATCTTATGCCACCCACCACTCTTGTAACTGATGCCCACAAAGAAGGCCTTGAAGTATATGCATCTGGGTTCGCCAATGATTCTCCTGGCAGTTTCAACTACAGTTATGACCCAACCGCTGAGTACTTGCAGTTCATTGACAATGGTCAGTTTTCTGTTGATGGTGTGCTCACTGACTTTGCTCCTACAGCATCTGAAGCAATTGGTATGTCAATTTTCTCTTTAAGATATAGAATCTCTCTTTTATATACTGAACTAGCTTCTCTATGCATGTCGCTCTCTCATAACCATTTGTATGTTCTTTTCTTTGTAGCATGCTTAGCACACAACAAAAATGCTAGCAGGCCTCAAAAAGGTCAGAACATGTACTACAACTTTGGTTCTTGCTTTTTCTTCAAGATGCATTGTATCTCATTAACCTCAAGCAGATGAAGGCAGAATCTAAGTAAGTTTGTGTTTTCTGCTTTTAATCCACAGGGCACCCTCTAATAATAAGTCACAACGGTGCGAGCGGGGACTACACAGGATGCACTGATCTCGCATATGACAAGGCGGTCATGGATGGGGCTGACATAATTGATTGTTCAGTCCAAATGTCCAAGGATGGAGTTGCATTCTGCCTCGATTCAGCTGACCTTTTGGGAGATACTACTGCCATCACTACCTTTATGTCTAAATCCTCCAGCATCCCTGAAATCCAACCCAAGAACGGAATCTTTTCATTTGACCTCACTTGGAGCGAGATCCAAAGCCTGAAACGTACGTAATCAGCTTCCCACCAGTTTCTACGTATGCTAATGTGTTTTAAGAAACATTTCCATTAAGAATTAGTATTCCTGTCATTTCAGCGCAACTAACGAGCTCAATACCACAAGACATGGGAGGCTTGCCAAGAAATCCAGCAAACAAGGACAAGGGAAAATTTTTAACCCTTGCTGAGTTTCTAGACTTTGCCAAGGCCAAAGCAGTTACTGGAGTGCTAATCAGCGTACTGGTAAGTTCAAAATCTTCATGGTAATTGGTATGGACATCTTAATTTTGTCTAGAGAATTATATGGTTTCTGTGAGACAAAAAAATTGACAAATATATGGTTTCTAATTTTTTAAAGAGATTCATCAATATTTCATTGTTGTTTGCAAACAGAATGCACCCTACCTAGCCTCGAAGAAAGGTCTAGACATAGTAGGTGCTGTCACCACTGCCTTGAGCAATGCCACATTGGACAAGCAGTCGACCCAACAAGTTATGATCCAATCAGATGATACCTCGGTGCTAGCAAAGTTTAAGGAAGTTCCAACATACCGCAGAGTTTATGTTATCAAGGATATAATAAGTGATGCCCCAAAGCCATCGGTGGATGAAATTAAGAAATATGCGGATGCTGTTGATGTTAGGAGGCCTAGCATTGTTAAAAGCACAGCCTCCTTCCTCAGCAACTTCACTAAAGTCGTTGAGGAGATGCACGCAGCAAATCTCTCAGTACACGTCTCCACCTTATACAATGAGTACACCACCCTGGCATTTGACTTCTTTTCTGATCCTATGATAGAGCTAGCCACCCTTATCGAGGGACTCAAGGTTGATGCAGTGGTCACTGAATACCCGGCTACTGCCAATGCCTACTTAAGTAAGTCTTCCGTCTCTTATCCCTGTCTCCCGAAGGTTGGTCCTGTTGCTAATTGAAAATGTTTTCAAGAATTTACTGCTATGATTACTGTTCAAAGAAGTTTTTTTTAATTTTTCCTTATAATTTGTTCTTGAAAACTTTGAAGGAAGCCCATGCTCAGACCCAACTAAGACAAACCTAGAGTACCCGATAAGTCCAGTGGAGGCAGGGGCTTTGCTTGAACTAGCTGGACCACAAGCGCTCCCTCCCTCAGGAGCACCAGCACCGGCACTTGAGGCAGCCAGCATTGTGGACCCACCTCTTCCTCCAGTTTCTAAGGTGGATAGCCCAGCAGCTCCTGCACCTGCAGATCAGAAGAAGAGCGGAAGTGGGAGGAGCACCACCACCAGTGTATGTCTCTCTTTGGTGGTTGTACTACTCAGCTTGGTTTTAAGAGCTCACTAACAATGGAGTACTTAAAGGCTTTCCCAGGGATATATTGTAAATGTTGTATACTCCAGCTTGAGGTTGTAACAGAAAATAACTCCCCAATTATCGGTAATTATATCTTCTGTAGAACAGGGGTCGAAAACATCCTACACTGAATGTCACTGTACAAAATGACCTCATGTTTTTGCAAAAAATGCCAATTAGATATTTAAATTACATTATTTCTACCAACTTCCAACACAATAAATGTGAAGAGCTATCTCATTCCCTGTGATAGTCTAGAAAACACAGGAAAGTTGAAAGAGAAATGTTAAAAAAAAAAAGAACCAAGAATGATCAAATTCACAGAATGTCTGTTCTTCCATTATCATTCATCTCAGACATCATGGAAGGGAGGAGATTATACAAATAATTGAAAACTATTAAACATGTATATTGCATTGCATGAGAAACGAACAGGATTGATGATCGAATATGTCAGATACGAAATATAATATTTCGCATAAACAGGATAACTAGTTTCCAATATTTCGCATAAACAGGATAACTAGCTCCCAATATTACGCACAAAGGAGAAGCTCTCACTTGTGGAAAAAAGTAAATAAATGCCAACCTTGGCATACAGAATAAACCCATGCATGCTCACAAATTCATTATCATTTCTTCTGTCAACGTTTTTGTACAAAACGATACATCATTGTTACAGCAGTCGTATGGAGGATCGAATCGAGGACTAAACTAACATGAGATGCACAGGAAAATCAAATTTTCAAGATTATCTTTTTGACCCAATAAGTCTCAAATTGTTTAACAGATTTTTGACATTCATTTACATATAAAGATAACCAATAAAGTGCTATGCCCTAAAGGCTAAAAGGAAGCGTTGGTCACTTTCTCTTCATCTTCTTCCAAGAGGTTAGTTCAGGAGGTAACACATCTTCACTAGAGGAAAGCACAGCTTGAGCAGTCAACTTTCCAAGCCAGGCATGGTAAAGTAGTCCTCTGGCACCAAGACCTCCAATTAACCAATATTTAGAAGCATGATGTCCCCCCTACAAGATCATCTATGCAACCTAAAAGTGGAAATGATCCTTGCGGAGTGAGAGGAGGCATTGCCCTGACACCTGCCTGTGCTCCTGTTAAATTCCAATTGGTTATTTGTGGATAAACCATACTTGCCTTGGGTAAAAGTTGTTGCAGCGTGGCAGAGGCTTCTTCAGAGGAGACAATAGAAGAGTAGTTACTTGATCCCCATTCCCATGTGGAGCCTAAATATAAACTTTTAGGCCCCTGAACAGCGAACCAAACATCTGATAGGATTGAAGGACTATATTCGCGATATTCTTCACTGCATAAATAAAAGCAGTAGCATAACTTCAGAAATTCCAAAAGGATTGCAACACTTCGAAATTGATGAAAAATAAGGAGATGCACATTAATTACTCAAGCAAAATCATGCACTCTCTCCATACAGCTTCATGCCTTCAAGTATAAATGTACAATAAGACATTTGTTAAAGCTGTACTTAAAAACTTTGACCACCATTTTCAGGAAAGAGGGAGTAAAAAACTTTGACCACCATTTTCAGGAAAGAGGGAGTACTATATGGCCAAGCGTCGGAAAAAAAATGGTGGTTTACACATGCTTTTACTCATGCTTTACACAAACATGCTTTTGCCCTTTTCCTCTTGTGTCTCCACCCTTTAGTTTCGTCTCATTTTTGTTTTTCTATGTTGGAAGCAGAAGTGCAGAAATCATACTCCAATAAACAGAGCTCAGCTCCAGGAAGTTTTAAAAACATAAAAGATGTATGAAAGGTGCCGCTTCATATCTTATATAAAGTCTTTAAAGTAGAATGCACCAGTAGCTACGCTTGGGTTTTACCGGACTAGTAATAGTACTTGGGGGTTGAGCAGGCTATGCTGCACGGATTCGATTTAGATCAAATAACTGAAGGAAAAAAAATTTCATGGGACAGAACAGCTCAGCTTTGTTGAAATTGGCCAAATGATAATTGACAAAAAATAGATGCATTAAATTGCAAGGGCATGCATATTAGCATTCTAAATTAAAATTATAATGTAGAATATGAAATCACAAGATAAATCTCAACAACATCTCTCAATATAGGTTCTGATCCCAAACTTTGAATATTAGCATTCTAAGCTAACAGTATAACCTAGAATAAGGAATAAAAAGATCAATCTCCGCAACATCTCTCGATATAGTCTCTGATCCCAAACCTTTCAATATCAGCATCTTAAGCTAACAATGTAACCTAAAATAGAGAATCATAATATCAATCTCAGTAGCATCTCTCTACATAGTCCCTGATACCAACCTTTCAATAGGATGTTAGCAGTATCCATCAGGGTAACTAATACTTGTAACTTTATTGAAGGTTAATCTTTTCCTTGTCTATCTATAGCATTGCAACTATTATG
This sequence comes from Beta lomatogona, assembly GCA_947646795.1. NCBI lineage: Eukaryota > Viridiplantae > Streptophyta > Magnoliopsida > Caryophyllales > Amaranthaceae > Beta > Beta lomatogona. The sequence continues at coordinate 907,922 of CANSNZ010000554.1, forward strand.
CTACTGTGAAACAGAGTTTGAAACCAAAACTTCTTACCACAATGAATCATGCAACTGTAGGTGTGCAACAATGCCTCTGCATGTCCTTAAAGGAAGCATTCCAGACAGCTCAGCTAGCATGTCAACTCTAGCACCAAGGCAAACTATCACAACATCATATTCATCTGGATGAAGAAACTGCAGCCAGTCAACACAAGGGAAGGCTTTCCATCAATTATTTTAAACGAGTACGAAATATAACCTCCCATTTCACTTAGTGAAGCTACAGCTTTCTTGTGCAAAGTTATATCCTTGCCATGGAGACCTATTGATGACATCCTGCTGACCAAATTTTCACTTGCTAGGAAAAGTGCCTGGCAAAAGGAACATGATAAAAAATCTTTCAATTAAAGACCATATTATCATATATACTCAGCTTTAAACAAAATTGTCAAATGATCCTCATACCTTAAGGTAGTTCTGAGGATTGACATTCACAGCTTTAGGCATAAAGAAGGCTGTGTTCAAAGGTGTACATAACTTTGGTATAAGCTCAATTGCAGCAATCTTATCAATGGCCTGTACTGGACAACTTGCTAGACTACTCAGTGCATTCTGCACACAAGAAAGAGAGAGTCATTAAGTCCCGAGATCATTTCCCATATACAGTTGATGTATTGCAAATTAAGTAAGACATATAACCTCATGCATTGCATCTAAAATCTTCTCATTAACAGCTGGTCTTAGTATGCCCCTGAAGTAAAACTTACACCATTAGAGTACAGTTACAAGTAGCTTATTACAAAAATGATTAGATTAGCCAAGTATCACATGGGGAGCGAAACAACAGAGAGTTTGTTAAGAATTTGAAACAATGTTAGGCGAGAAGTTTTGCCGGAAAATGGAGGGAAAGCGATCCTTATTCCTTTGTTTGGAACTTTGGATACAAGAGGTTGGTCTAATGAAAAGGGAGAGAAAGTTGAGATGTACTAATAGAATTTCATTCTTCCTGAACAAGTAGCTAAAAGTTACTAGCTACAGGTAAGATATATAGCTAGAGGTTATAGAAACTAGCTACAAATTTTCCCTGCAAGCTTATTCTTAAATTGGACAGACCCAATACCCTGCACAAGTATTGCAGATCGAAGATATAGAGTTAGATATTGTTGAATGTGTAATAGATTGGCCTAGGGGGGAAGGGGCACTTTTGGTAATGCAATTTAGTTTGTTATGAGTTAGCTTGAGGAATAAGGAACTAAGTTAGTTAGAGAAGAGAGTAGGGAAAAATCTTCTATAGATAGTGGAAAGTAGGGAAGGAAAACATGTTGAATATTTGTGAAAAGTTGTCATTTAGTTTAATTGGGAGAGTGCCATTTCTCTCAAAAGAGTGGCTAGGTCGTGATCTGTGATTCAATCATCTACTCAATCATATCATTATTTGTTCTTCCTTAATCATCTTTCTCACATCCATAATCTCTATCTTCTACCATTCATCTACTGAATATGGTCTGCCATGTATGCTGGTTCATTACAGAATGACCAATCCAAAAGTCCTCTTATTCTTTGGCGACCACAAACACAGGTATATGCATCAATGATTCACTTGTATGTATTTGCAAGTGTACTATAAGCTTCCTGCTAGCTTAGCTTGTAAAAAGTACCAAATAGTTGTGAGTCTAACCTTTACAAGAGTGGTCTTTGGTCATAATAACTATATACCTAATGGTTAATTATTATTTTTTACCTAAATCTTCTCAATTATGGAAGAAACCTGTTAATTGTGGAAGAAAAACATATCTTTCCCTTCCTTCTTATAAGCCAAATGAAGTGTTATCCTAATAATGGAAAATGAGCCTCTCCCCCCACTCCCAACCTTGATAATCATTATTCTAAACACTACCAGCGAGAAATCATGAAACTCCAAGAACCAGAAGGAAGACAATAAAAATGACTGACTTTTTCCGGACAATAACTCCATCAGTGTTCTGCCCACTGTGAGGACAACTTGGTGCTCCTGCCGCTGCAGCTTCAGCAACATTTAGAAGATTCAAAAACTCTCTCCAACATTCTTCACCCCTCCAGAGAAGCTTCACTGACAGATGTTGCATTAATCAGGATGCATCCGATATATTAATGAAAACCAGTAAAACAAAAGAAAACATGAGAAACCTTTAGGGGAATAGGGGTGAACAAGGCCTCCAGCAACTCCAGAAGCGCCGCCACCAATGCCAACTTCATCAAAGATGTCAACTTGTAGTTTCAGTTGGCTGGGGCTGTGCTGCCAAAATACATTGGGTTCATATTACAGCAGGGAGATGGGCATGTTACAGGAAGCTGCCTTGTAAACAACATTATATTTCCTTGATGAAGCATAAAAGATTTCATTAATTTGACACAACAAAAGCAGTACAATACATACAAGTAAAATGTTGCCACAGGATAAATGCTAGTAGCTCCCACTTTCATTTCAAATGATACAATGTGTCATAGTTCTTAAAATTGGTAGTAATGTACTTATACAGTATTGTTGATACGTCGGAGGAGAATTTAACCACATACAAGCATGGCAGGGTTCGATCCTAAAACCAATTGACAGCAATACAGCACCCCGAAATGATGTGTCTCAAAACCTATCACTGACACCCTAAAACTAAAATCCTGGGTCCGCCACTCCGCACTAACCCAGAAATAGAAGCACATTATCAATCATGAAAAACCCAGAAAAGAAGTGATGAAAGCTGAAATGTAAAACCCAAAAAAGAGAGAGGAAGTAGTAGTACGAAGAGCAAATTCCAAGCCACAGACAAACCAGCAAAGCCAGCACCAAGCACAGCACACCTATACAAAAGTGCAAAGACAACCAAAGTTCAAAAAGATGAAGAAAACATTAAAAAAAAAAACCCAAAAAAGAGAGAGAGAGAGAGACCTGAGAGAAGTTGTAGTTGGATGGAAGGTAGAGGAAGATGACGACATCCGTGGAGATGAAACACTTGTTATTGCTCTTTTTAACATGAAGCTACTACGGACATGGACATCTGCTTTACAAAGCGGAAGCCATTGATATGGATGAAATTGAAATTGAAGTTCAAGGGTCATTTCATTGGATTGGTGCCACTTCTTTTATCTACTTATTCATTCATATGGCCTATGGGTATTGGAGATCACCTGCTTCCTCACGTGTCTCGACTCTCGACTCTATATGTAATGCATTTTATGCATAGTCCTTGTTGGTGGTTTGGTGCAAAATAGAGGTGGTGTATTGGTGTTTGTGGAGGAGGTGTGGTGGTTGATGTGGAGGTGGGATAATTATTGGGGAGAGGTAGGGGGAGTTTTGGTAAATCTGATTTTTCTTTTCAGAAATTAGAGTACTTGTGTGGAGAGGGAAAGAAAGGTTTAAGTAAATTTAATTTACGTAACTATAGAAAATATTTCTGATTTTAACAAAAGAAATAAAAAAGAATCGGGATGGCTGAGTTGGTAAAACATGTGATTCTAAACCTACTTTACTTTGGTTGACTTTAGTGGTCATAGTTAGGGTTGAAAGTTATTCGGATAAAATCCAAAATCCAATCCGATCCAATCCGAATTAGTAATTCGGATAGGATTCGAACTGTGTTTGGATTGGATTCGGATTGAGGTTTTTTGAAAAATTTGATTTTCGGATTGGATTGAGGGTAATTGGATCCAAAAATCCAATATAACCAAATAGTAATATGCCTTGAATTATGTATCTGGATTGGGCTTAAGTTCTTACCTAATATTTTTTTTAAAAAAAGCCTAGTCCATAGCCCAGTAGGCGTAGCACTTCAACCCTTCCCCTAAAACCCTAACATCACTTAATTCCACATTTCCTAAATCTACTAGGCTGCTGTTGTGCTTAATTTATTTCATCGAAAAACTAGATTTTTAAAAAATCGGATTTTCGGATCGGATCCAATCTAGAGTATGAAAATCCGGATTGGATCGGGTGGGATTCAAACTCAAATTGGTTTGGATTCGGATTGGAAGATTAAAATCCAAATTTTGTTCGGATAGGATTGGATTAGGCCCAAATCCAAACCGTACACCGAACTTTTACCCCTAGTCATAGTTTTGATCAATCACTAAAGGGTTAATTGGCTAGAACAGCACGAACTATAGCTCAAGTGTATTAAGCACCACAACCTTTGACGGGTGCACTTTGTAGCACGAACTTTAACTCGAGGTGCAATGCATAGCATAAATGTGATCGAAGGTCGGAGGTTCCGCCAGAGTCTTAGAATCTTTAATATTTTATAATTTTTCCCTTCTATTCCCTCTTCTTTTTTCCTTTTTTTCTCTCTTCTTTTTCTTCTCTCTCAACATCCATTGTCCTTTGCTGAGAATTGGTTTTTTTTAATCAATTCACCCATCTCAATCTCGAAAAGTAGCTATTATGGAAATGACAAGATCAAATTTCCTACCTTATTTCCTCTTCCAAATTTCCTTCGCCAATTTTGGGGCCCCCTCCTTCAATTCCCAATTTGATTTTAACAATTTTGGGTGTGATTGCGGTGAGATATGCAATGAGGATGATTGCTCTTGTTTCGTGTTAAGAGATTTGTGAAATATTGCACCACTGCACCAGTCTGGAGGAGGAGAGAGGAGGTGGGGTTTGAAGCAGGGGAATAGATACGGTAAGGGTTTGAAGTAGCTAGAGGAGGCGAGAGAATAAAAAGAGGAGGGAAAAAAAGAAAATAATAAAAATTCTAGATTCTAGATTTCCGGTGGAATCTCCAACCTCCGATCACATTTATGCTATGCATTGCTCCTCGAGTTAAAGTTCGTGCTACGGACTGTACCAGTCAAAGGTTGTGCTGCTCAGTGCACTTGAGCTATAGTTCGTGCAGTTCTAGCCAATTAACCTATCACTAAAAGTAATAAGCATCCCTTTCCTTAGTCATGATTATTATGTACAAGACATGTCTAACTCTTATTAAGATTTAATAATTGTCATTGGAGCCTAAGGTGGACGAAGAGGTGTCGAATTGAGTTACTGGTCGAGTTTTGCAATATCCTAAACTGGGGCAGGTGTGTTCGGGTCGGGTCATGTCCGACTGGAACATGCTAGATCGTTTTGAGTCGGGCCTAATCGATTTCAAGTAACCTTGTTCCATTCTAATCGTGTTTATGTAGATCAAGTCGAACTTTGGTTGACCTCGGGTCTGAACAATTTGGATTTCATGTATGGTCAGTTCAGATAGACTTGGTCGGATCATTACGAGTATCCTGTCTCATTTAGTGATGAACAATCATTTCGGTTTCAATTAAAATTCGAGCAGGGTTGATCATCTTTTTATACCGTGCAATTGTCTTCTTAATCGTCTATTTATCACTTATCAATATATTTCATCGTCTATCTAATGGATTACAATGATCCTGGCCCACATATTAAATCCTAAAATCATTATGGATCACTAGATTTCTATGATCATCTTTATTTATGACTACCCTAGAATTTTCATCTCATAGGACATTTCTATGGTGGTCAATGTTTTTCCTAAAATATAAAATATAAATCACCAAAGACCATCAAAGTGTAAGATGTAAATAGTTTACACTATGCAAATAGTGCAACTATCTCTAAATGGAGGAAGTATGTTGTTAGGTGAGAAAGTGTTGGTGATAATTTGTAGGAGTCTCCAAAGACTCCACTAAGTAAGGGCACGTTTGTGATTTATTAGGTAAATAACATTGTAGATGACATTTTTTTTAGACAGGTTGAAAGTAGTTTATCTGACTCAATCCTACTTGTATACTCCTCCGTTTCTTTTTTGTTTACTTACTTTATTTTGGGGGAGAATCAAGAAGGAAGTACAAAAGTTTGAGAGATAAACTGAAAAGATGGGGAGAGAAAAGCTAAAAAGTGGGTTAAAATATTAGAAAGTGGATGACATGGGTGTAAAAAGAGGATAAAGTAGTTGGGACACGTTACAACAATGTGTAAATGAATAAAAACAGACAAAAAAAGGAAGCGTGTAGATTAAAAAGAAACGTAGGGAATATGACTTTTGGTCATCTCGGAAAACATTTTTATAATAGCATTCTTTAAAAAAAGGCTACCGTGACAAATGAATTGAGCCACGAATTGTGCCATGTCAGCTCATTCTTAATTTATGTTTATACTGATTTTTTATATATTTTTCTTAAACAAAATTATATACGAAATTTATACAATGAAATATACAGTACAAAAAAATACATTATATACGAAATATAAACCTTATAAGATATGAAATTATACTTTGTAATATGCGAAAATAAACCTTATAATATATGAAATTATACTTTATTATATGCAAAAATATACTTATAAAAACTAGGCACATATTCCTTATACTCCATAAACGTGTTCTTCAATTTTTCCAAACCTCCATTGACGGCAAGGACGAGAATTTGAATACACTTAGGGTTCCTTATATTTCTATTTAAGTTGACGACAATTAGTGTTCGCATAATTGAATCTCTAAAATTTGTGCAGCATTCCCACGATTAAATCTCCAATTTCCGGTTCCATGGATTAGTTTTAGTGCAGTTGGCAATCCATGGTTTTCAACTTGGAAGATAACTGCCATTTGAAAAGATCTGACTCGGCGCATTAGATGTTGTCAATTTTGCATTTTGGACAGCACCATAACATGTTTTGGTCATATACGTAATGGTTACAATGAAATAGCTCTTGGCTATGATCAGAATCATATTCGCACATTGCCCAACTTTCTGTTGACTATGCTTCAAAGACGGTTTATGTTAATATAGAAATTTTTGGGATAGTGGAGCACAATAGTCCTAGTTAATTAATTCAGTTAGTATGTTTAGTTTGTTATGCAATGTGTTACTAAACATGGGACATAATCCCCCCATCATCTATTAAAGGTATTTTCTAGTTTAGTGTTTTCTTGTAAGCCTTATTTAAGGCCTTGATTTTTTTTATATATATATATCAATGTATGTGTGGAAAATATTTGTTCTTTTGCTTCTAATTAGTTTAGTGTTTTCGTATATATTTTTTAAAGTTACAAATACCGGTATAAGAACGAAAATAAGATCGATTATATCATCACATAACTGAGTTTACGTAAATGTAATCGCCTATGTTGATTTTGGCATTTGCCATTTAGCAAACTTTTTTGATTTTAAAGTAACAATTACGCTTTGAATTAATAGTTGGGACACCGAATACACAGTTACAATGATTTGAAATATTAACTTTTCCATGTTGTTTAGATTTGCTTTAATCACACCACCACTTCCGTAATTTATTGGTTTGTTATTCTGTTACTCAAAATCTTTTTTATATTATATATTGTAAAAATACGTAAATTAAACAGTTCATAATCTTTTCATATATACTTTTTAAAGTTACAAATACCGGTATAAGAACGAAAATAAGATCGAATATCATCCCATAACTGAGTTTACGTATACGTAATGACCTAAGTTGATTTTGACAATTGCCATTTAGTAGATCTATTTTGATTTCAAAGGAACAATTCAAAATCATTATTGAAATACACCATTATTGATATAATCAACTTTTATAAAAAAAAAATTCATAATTGTTTCCTCCGTAAATATGTAAGTTAACTGCAATATCCCATTCTCCCCTACAAAATAGGAATCCGAATATTTTTTACAGAATGGTAAAATGTATTTTCAGTACCCTATATCTTTTAAAGATTACTTAACTCCTAAAAACATACATTGTAAAATATTTTTTTGGGAAAATTTCAATTAACTTCTTTGATATCTCCTAAGATCTAGTAACAAATAAATATCCAACTATTTTTTGTGAAGGAATAAGTAATAGTGAAATATCTCAATAATTGTCTTGGATCATTCTTTTTACAATATTTAGAAGTTGTATATGCTTGGAGTGATAATGGGTCGTGATACTGATTTTACACACGTAAAAAGGTTTTCGCGGTCATTGCCAAAGTTTGGCAGGGTGATCTTATTTAGGATACGCATTGTATATATATGACCAAAATAGGTTATGGTGTTGTCCAAAAACAACACTCAACATAACTAACGCGCAAAGACGAATAATTTCTAATGACAGTTATCTTCAACCTTTCCAATTCGAAATACACCATTATCGACTGCAACTAAAATACGACCTCGAGTTTGGTACCGGAAATATGATATTTATAAGTAATAATAATGCACAAAAATTCCAAAAAGACTGATAGTAAAAAAAATATGTACATTGAGACGATTTTAACAAGATCTCATATGAGACATGACTATATTTTTCCTAAAAAATACTCTATAAATTATCAAAAACAATAAAAATATAAGATATAAAAATAAACACTATGCAAATGGTGCAACTATTTCTAAATGATGGATATATTAGAAAGTCCCTTCCTTAGCCATGATTATTATGTGCAAGACATTGCCTAACTCTTGCTTAAGATTTAATAAATGTCATTGGAGACTAAAGTATGTACTACTCCCTCCGTTTCATTTTAATTTACTCACTTCACTTTGGAGGAGAACCAAAGAGAAAATGTAAAAGTATGAAAGAGAAACTGAAAAGGTGGAGAGAGTAATTGAAAAGTGAGAGAGATAGGTTAAATATTATAAAAAAACTAATATGGACCCGGTGCACACTAACTTAGTGTGCACCTTATCCATCTCACGTGAGTTTTAATGATTACAACTTTTCATTTTTGCCGCGTTCAGTCTTTCCCTATTTTCTCTCTCCTGATAACTTCTCTCTCCTTTGATAACTTCACTCTCCTGATAGTGTATTTTTGAAATGATATAGTGTATTTTGAAATGATATAGTGTACTTTAAAATGATATAGTGTATTTTAAAATGATAGTGTTTTGCTGAGTTTTTTGGCATGATAGTGTTGCATGTTATAGTGTATATTGACATGATATAGTGTATTTTGAAATGATATAGTGTATTTTAAAATGATAGTGTTTTGCTGAGCTTTTTGGCATGATAGTGTTGCATGTGATAGTGTATTTTAAAATGATATAGTGTACTTTAAAATGATATAGTGTATTTTAAAATGATAGTGTTTTGCTGAGTTTTTTGGCATGATAGTGTTGCATGTTATAGTGTATATTGACATGATATAGTGTATTTTGAAATAATATAGTGTATTTTGACATGATTGTGTTTTGCTGTGTTTTTTGATGCATAATATAGTGTGTATTGACATGATAGAGTGTATTTTAAAATGTTATAGTGTAGTTTATTTGTATATTACACAAAATTATCAGAATCGATCGTTATAGTGTTTGATATGATAGTGTATTTTGACATGATATAGTGTGTTTTAAAATGATATAGTGTATGTTTGGTTTAAATAACTGTTTTTGTTAAAATTTTAGAGCGAGAGAATCTTATTGAAGAGAGAGAAAATCGAGCGGATTTTGGACAGCGGGAGTGACTAGTTTGTAGTGGGGCACGTGTCCAGGCTTGGTCCACACTATTTTTAATGTGAACCGGGTCCACGCAAGACGGATTGTAAATATTAAAAAGTAGATGACATGGGTGGAAAAAGAGGAGAAAATAGATGTGACATGATACCAAAAATAGAAAAAACAATGGTGTATAGATTAAAAAGAAACATATTAAAAAGAAAAAAATGTATAGATTAAAAAGAAACGGAGATAGTATGTAAGCATACAAATGGGCGTAATGTTAGTTCGAGGAGTTCGAAAAGGGGAAAGAGGAATCGACTACTTTTATGTCTTATACCACTAAACAGTCTAACAGGCGCATACACAATATATACAGACACTGTGACAAGACCACCTGCAACTGCAAGCAGCTACGATAATCTTTTGGAGTAGCTCCACCTCCACCTCCACCTCCTACCTCAAACGTCTTTCCACGCCGCTAAGGTTCATCATTCATGCCTTCCTTTCTCTTTTTCATCTTCCATTTCTTTTATCTCCTTTTCATCAACTCTGTTAACACCATTTTCATTTTTCAGGAACGTTAAATTTTTTATTTTTGTAAGAAAATGTAACATCTTTCATCCGTTGTTTTCTTTTGTTTACAGTTCTGAATTTTTTTTATACTCATCATGATTTTCTGGATAAAATAAATAAAATGAGTATTTAGTTTACTTGGTTAGCTTATTACACTCTATGAAACAAGTTCAAAATTCAAAGTTTTCTACTTTCTTTCTCTCTTATTTTGTTCTTTCCACCCTTGAAAAGAAATACAAAGAGAGAAAAATTTTGTTGTTCATACTTTTTATTTTGCATGTATTTTGTTCTTCCCTTCCTACCTTTTTTTTTTATGTACTTTTTGGTTTTTCATTCACAAAAAATGCCCACGAAAAAAAAGTCGGTAGTATATGAAGATTCACTTTAAACCATATTCAAAATGTTTTTGGTAATATGATAAGTGTTAGATGAGTAAGTCCAAGATTTTTCATACAACGGCTTAAATTTATGTGGTAGTGTAAGAAAATGTTGCTCCTTTTATGTTATTGTTCATTTGTTTGCCCCTTTTTCATTCTGTTACCTGTCTTTTATGTGTTAGATGTACCCAGAAACAATAGGGTGAGTGGGGTATAATATAATACTTCCTCTGTTTTTGTAGTTGCAATAATTTTAATTCTTAGGTTTTTTTTTTTTTTTTTTTTTTGGTTTTTTGGTAAAGGTTTTGGGGGATAATTTGACTATTTTATTCTTACTTCACCTGCCTGCAAAAATAATGGACAACTGTGTTAAATTAACTCTCCCCTCTTTTCTTTATCTTGTGCAAAAAGATATTTGTTGCAACTGAAAATTTTGGTTTTTTGGTAAAGGTTTTGGTGGTAATTTGACCATTTTATCCTTACTTTACCTGCCTGCAAAAAACATGGACAACTGTGTTAAATTTACTCTCTCCCCTCTTTTCTTTATATTGTGCAAAAAGATATCTGTTGCAACTGAAAAAACAGAGGTAGTAATATGATGAGTTGTGAAAAAAGTTTGATGAAAATTGAAATGTACGAACTCAGACATCGGGTGGCAAAATTATTTCGTAAAATTAGTGAAATCCAAGTATCTATGTTGGCTAGTTTTCTGTTAATGTTTAGCAAGGGTTCATGTATAATTTTGCAACTATGGTGTGAATTAATTTTGATCTAGTTTATCTTGAGATGTCAAACAAGCAGAAGCTTAGGTGACTAATGAGCATGGTCTAAGGGGATATGTTCAAACAAAACAAACAGCTAGGCTATAGACTACATATGTAAAAATATGGAGTATTACTATTTATTAAACACTTCTATATTACAAAAGCTATGGACTATGGATATTACTTATTTCTTCTTCATAGTTTAGCATTTGAAGCCTAAGATTGTGCCTTGTTTCACCATACTTACGTCTTTAAAAGCATGATATTGAGTGTCCTCAGAACATGCATAACAGCTAGGAAGTAGGAACAAGAGAGATACTTGAGTAATGATACTTAAAGAAATCAACAATCATTCTTATAGGGAATGATCAATATATCTTCAATATACTTAAAACTATTTGTTCTGATTTTTGGCTTCTTGGAACGTTTGATTTTTTTGGATTTGCATATTATTTGCCATTTTACAGCAATGACATTTTCTTCTTTCACCTACCAGTTTACATTGTTCAAGTTTCGTAATAATAGCTTATAGTTTCCATCCTCTAAACCAACAAGATTATTGAGTTAGTTTGTAACTGAATTCTTGCTATGATGTTATGAGCTTAAGTTTATGTGTGAATAGAAAGTTGTGTTACCTCACAAGCATAGCTGACTCTTCTTTTTTTTTTTTTTTTTTTTTTAAAGAGTTTTTTTTTTGAGTTAGTTAAAGTATATGTATTTTAGAATGGCGTCTTTTTATATGTATTGTACCATTTTGATTATAGACATGTAGAATTTTTGTAAATTTATAGTAACTTTGTTTATATTGAGCTATGCAAGCGAAAAATACGTAATTCTAGCATTCTTTGTACTTGAAACATGTGAACTAAGTCATGTTATATAATTTTAATTACTTATTTCCTCAATTTTGTAGGATTTTGCAATCTTACCACCCGATTCTACCGATCTGATCTTACCCACGCTCACCAATCCAAAGTAGGATCGTTAGTTACCTTCGACCCCATACATAAGTAAGGTATGTATATTTTACTCCCCCCTCTTTTTTTTTTTTGTTTTGTTTTTTGGGCTTAATATGCTTCACCCGTATTTTATATATGTCGTGGTTATGATATTACAAGTGTTATTTCCAATAGAAAGAATTACATTAATTCTAGGTTGGAGTGATAATTTCCCAAAGAGCATGTGTAACTAAGTTATTATTGAGCTCGATATCTTAAATCTAAACTTTGCCTTTAAAGAGGATAAGCTTTCTTGTTCTCTTCGGCACGAGGTGGAATAGATAGTGTGCAAGTAAAAGGACATATCTATCTAAGTTTTAGATTATAATAAACTTCTCTCTTCTCTCTCTTAAAGGTTGAATTGAGCCTAGAATTCTTCATCCCAACTGAAACTGCAGACGGTATCTGACACACAGCAGTTGTTTGTAGTCTTTTCCAGTATTCAGAGATAGAAAACTATAAAAATTAGTAGGTTGATCCTTTGGATACTTTGTTACTTATATGCTGCAACATCTTACAGTTGTTGAACCAACTATATTTTTTGAGTTAATAAAGGGTAACTCTTACAAGAATGCAATTTTTTACAAGGAATGATGTTGTTCCTTACTATTTATTACGAAGAAATAGTTTAAATTAGCAAGAACTAAACAAAGCAAAAACCTATAGTATTGATGTTGAGTTATTATTGAGGATGCTTTAGTCATGTTTCGTATATCATTTCATGTTATTCAGTTCCGAAGAACACCTCACCCTCTAGATTATTATTTGCACGTCTCAAGTGTTAGGAACTTCTTATCATTTCTTCTAATATATATCATGATAGCTTTGAACTGAATTTTTCGGTTACTGTCAGATTTTGTCTCTGATTGTTGACATCTCAGGAAATGGACCTGAGCTTACTGCACAACGATATATCCTTCAATGTACTGTCTCGATTGCCTGCTAATATTCTGGTACAACTAAAGACGGTCTCAAAAGGGTGGCAGCACTTCATTGCAGATTCTGATTTCACACAGTTGCAGATGAATAAGGCTGAACCAATTTCAATTTCAGGATACTTCTTCCAGGAAAAATTTCTGTTCTGCGATATCGATGTTGAAAAGCTTAGTTACATTCCCATAGGAGCAAAGGAACCCAGCATTTACCAGAATGTCCTTGAGTTTTTGCCTGAGAAAGTAACTATTCTGGGATCAAGCAATGGCCTAATTTGCTGTAGGAGTTGCATTCCTTCTCCCGACCCATTGATATACATCTGTAACCCTGTGAATAAGCAATGGATGAATGTGAAGTGGGATAGAGTGAACAGGCGGGATTATATTGCTTTTTCCTTCGAACCGTCTTCTGATTCCACATTGAATGCCAGCACAAGCTATAAACTAGTAAGGATACATGAAGTTGACGTGTTTACGCCCGGGAAGGAAGAGTTCTATTTCACCTTTGAAATATATAATTGGGAAAGAAGGGTGTGGGTTAAATCAAAGGAAATTTGTCACTGTGAAGATTCTTTGTGCACCAATAAACAGGTTTTCATAAAGGGTATCTTATACTGGCTGACAGATGGTCGTACGCTTGTCATGTTCGACTCTGAAAATGAGCTCTCGTTGTTGGTCTTGCTCCCTGTTCCTTACGCTGAAGGGAAGTTGGGCGATATCTGTCTTGGAGAATCTAATGGTGAGCTGCATTGTGTAACTTTATCACAGGAAGCTCTTTCAGTTTGGGCCCTTGAAGACAGTTTCAACTCAAAATGGGATCTGAAATCTTTCATATCCTTTGAGGTGATGGAGCAAGAAAATCCAGAATATTTATGCAATTTGGCGGAGAGGGTTTCAAAATCTGTAGTTGAAAAGGTCCCATGGATGCAACCTTTGGCTTTAAAAAATAGTATGCTCTTCATAAGGGTCTCAAATTCTGCCTATGCTTTTGATATACAGACAAGGAAGACACGATTTCTGTGTGACATGTTAGATCTTGGTCGTGACTTCATGAGTGGTCCAACTGTGCTTCCGTATGCAGTTAGTTTGACACCGTTGGCTGACCCGTAGTCTCCAGATACTTGCTTCACCACTCCCTTTTTTTTTGGATACAGCAGTTTATGCATGAAAACGTAATCAGCTTTTTGCTTCAGCACATACTGAATACTGTATATGGTTGCTAACTTGGTGTAGTAGAAGTGAAGAAATTAGGTTTTCCCTCTTAGCATCTTAAAGTTTACAGTGCAGCCTTTTTTATTGTTTTTGACAGAAGTTACTGAACATTGGTTTGTAGAACTTGTTTATGTAGTAATCTTTTGTGGCTGTCTGTAATCTGGATAGACTTGCTCAAAATTAAGGTATAGTTAAATCTTTTGTGGCTGTCTAAATAGGTTGATAATCTTCTTTCTACATGTCTTCCTGCTGCAGATATATTTTCTACAAAAGCATAGTTATGTTTCACTTGCTAGTGGGTCTAATTCCATACATGACTTAATTGAATATTATGCTCTGGAAATTAGTTCTTGAAAGAAACTGGTTATTTCTGTCGAACATGGGCAAAAAACAGTTACCAAATTCACTGTTCATTAGAAGTTTAGAATGTTACATGTATCAATTATCATGTATATGTCTGATACAAGGATGGTGAAGGTGAATCAAAATTTTCAAAATGTACAACATACCACACACCAAAAAGAAAGAAAAAGTCATTACGCGATTACTATTGCTTTACGCAAGGACGCAACCATTATCATATAAAGCATACATATCCACCCAACAAGAACTATAGCATCTACGACACACTAGAACATCCATTTTACATCAAACAAGAGAAAAACACATGTAACACAAACAAGGAAAGGCTATTACTTAGGGCTTAGTTTGTTTAACATCTCTAAGAAGAAAACCTTTCTCTATCATGGGGAGAAGAGTAGTTAATATTCGGACCATGAGGAACGATTCCATATGGATTAATGGACGGATGACTTCCATAATAGTGCTTCTTGATGTGATCCATGTTCACTGTGCTGCTCATGCCAGGAATTTGGAAGATCTCTTTTGTGTAATTGAACAAGTTTGGGTACTCTCTCAGCACTTTTTTGTTGCATTTGAAGTGCACAACATATACCTGTAAATGAAGAAAATTTAAATCCGAAAGCAAAACAAATCAAGACTGAAACAAAAGATAGTTATCAATAGCATGACTCACAGGTTTAAAGTAAATTACATCGGGTTTACAATTGTTAATGACATTACAAAAAATTGTTTCAGCCACCTTCTCAATGATTAGTAAACTTAAATGATGTACCGCAGATTGGACATGTGATATTTCTGGATAGTGAGAGTAGCATTGAGCGTTTCCATACCTCATCAAATCGTATGAGGGTTACAAATAACCGAATATCCGCTTCAGTCAGTGAGCTGCCACATAAATATCGTTGTTTACCAAGTATGTCTTCACATTTGTCTAGAGCTTCATACAGTGTTTCAACAGCCTAGGAAATAAAACATAAGCAGACATGATCAGAACACAAGATAAGCATTTGAATTTACCTCTCTCCCAAACCAAAACTTCACATTATTGATGCCAACAAGGGAAAGATGAATTATAGTCGAATTTTACAAGAAACATAATTCACCTTATCATATGGTTCTTGCTTTGTGGCAAAACCACATCTGTAGACACCGTTGTTGATCCTATCATATATCCATTCATTGACTTCATCAATTTGAGTTCGCAGCTGATTGGGATAAAGATCCAAATCCTTATCCTCTGCTACATCATTGAACTCGGAGTTCAACATGCGAATAATCTCTGCGCTTTCATTGCTTACAATTGTCTGAAGTTTCTTATCCCAAAGAACCTATAATAAACCAATTTGTAAATGAATTAATGAAGTGAAGGAAGCTATTATAAAAGATGTCATAAGATATGAAGTTATGCATGTACACACAGGCACTGTGAATTTTCCTGAGTAATTAGCACTAGCAAGCTCGTAAAGCTCTCTGATACTCTTTGCTCCATGAAAAGGGTCAGTTTCAGCACCAGGTTCCTCCATATTAGAGACAGGAAAAACCCATCCCATGTGTGCATCACCTTCCTTTGTTCTTTCCCATTTGGGTTTGACCGACTGCAAATGCAAGGAAATGACATGTTATACTAAGGCAGGGTCTTATGCACAAGTGATTGTTGTAGGAACTGTAGATGCTCGTGTTACCGTGAAACTGATCGCTTTGTCAAGCCCTTTGATCTTTAAGAAAGAAAGGCATCTACATGCCCAAGGACAAGCATAAGATATATATAGGTGATATCTTCCAGACTCGGGCGGAAAGACTGCTCCTTGATCTCTTGTAATAAAATTACGGAATGTTGAAGGAGATCGAATGAAAGCACCTGAGTTGGAAGTCTCATCAACTGCAGTTTTGGCCATGGTGCACTATAATTACATAACAAAACAGGTTAGCAGTGCTTTTTGAGAATAAAGTTCGTTTTAGAGCAAAAGACGTGCAAAAAAGAGAGTAGTTATGGCCCATCAAGTGTTTTTTTCATCGATTATAAAAGAAACACACTACTGTCTTCTGCACTCAAATTGTGGAAAGCATATACAGCTATTCAGGATATTAAGTGAGTTGACGAATGCAGGGTGCAGGTCATCAAGATAATCGTGGTCATTATAGAACAATAATGATTCAGCATTTCTTTCATACTCTCTCAAACATCCTTTTCCCTTTCTCTCAACCAACTTTAACTAGTGTCTAGGCAGAAGCTGGGCTTCTAGTCATTGTAGAATAGTCTTCCTTTGTTACAGTAGAGCTTCTATATAACCTAATATCAAACAGATTATGGTAGAGCAGTGCAGGTAAAATGTATCGGTTACTTTCTGTATATTTGAGTAGCAGCCGTTATCATGAAAGCTGAAGAGGATCATCAGTGAGGATCAGCTCTCTAACTAAACAGTACGCCTTCTTTTCATTTTTTTTTTAATTCTTTTGGGTGCATGTATCCATGTTTGTTCCAACTCAGAGTCCATTTTGAGGATCACTCAGATGATGAAGGATTGAATCCCCCAAAAAAAAAAAAAATTCCCACGATGTATGCTGGCACCAACAAAAAGATTGGTTGATAATCCTTCATGAGTACTTAGCACTTGATTATCTATAGTTCGTTCTAACTTTTTATTTTGCTTGCTTTTGATATGATATGGGGATAAGAGATTTAAGGCAGCAAATGTTATACACATCTGATGTGTAGCTGACAAAGCAGATGAAAATCTCAAATCGTCTATCATATTATTAAATTGTTTATTACATGTCTGAACATAATCAGAACAATCCCGTATCATTAATTAAATATACTTCCTCCGTTTTTTTACTATTGCAACAATGAGATATTTGCACTATTCACTCACCACCCTTTCACTATCTCTTGTGATTTTTACTTAAGGAAAAATATAGTCATGTGGGATCTTGTTAGATTCGTCTCGATTTATACTTTCAAAATATCAAATTTATATAATTTTTACTAAAAAGTAATCAAAGATATTAATAGTTAAAGTTGTGCATTGGCAAGCGTGAAAACTCTATTATTGCAATAGAAAAAGAACAGAGGTAGTATATGCCAAGAGTTCACAACTTCCAATTCTTTCGATATTAGAAGTCAGCTAATCCAAAACAACAAACTCCTTTCGTACAAGTTCCCTCATTCTCCAGAGTTCTCAAGCTTTTGAATTCAATTCTATTTACCCACACAATAGCAAGTATCATACTTCTTTTACTAATATGGATATTGGTAATTCCTCCAGAAATGATGCTGGAAACAGATCATTAAACTAATTTGACAACTAGATCAACAAGTCTTATACTATAGGAAGGGGATTGTATTTATAGATGCCAATATGAGATGTGTAATGATATTCATGTTTGATATTGGTAAACATGATTTCCAAAGAAACTCTGCAGGCTGTACTACAGATGTTTGAACGTAAGAGGTCTGAAGCAAACATAGACGCCGTGCCTATTTACGATGTGAGGGTATTCTTACCAGGGATAATCTCCTCAATCTGGGTGTTACCAGTGAAAGAGACAGTCTTGTATGTAATAGGGGTGACATGAGCACTGAGCTCATTGCAACACAGTATAGCAACTACTTTGAAAAAGGCAGAACACTCACTTAGCTGATGCTGTCTTGTAAATTACCTAGATGATTATAATAAAATTTTCAGTCTAGAACCAAAATAATTGGCTAAAGTTTTGCAGGCAATACATTATTCAATTGAAATTCGGATTACTTCGTTATTTGAGTCGTATACCATAGTATGAAATGAATCAATTGTGAACTTCAGTATCAGACATAAAAGTATACAGCTACTATACATAAACCAATACATAGCATGATTTACAAAACAGGTAGTAGTAGTAGCTCAAACATACTAATAGTTAAAATTTTAGTATCTCAAACATACTAATAGTTAAAATTTTAGTATCTCAAACATATTAGATCAAATTTTAGTACCTCAAACAAACATACTAGATCAAATTTTAGTACCTCAAACAAACATATTAGATCAAATTTTAGTAGCTCAAACATATTAGATCAAATTTTAGTACCTCAAACATATTAGTTCAGAACATACCCAATTATAATTCAGTAAATGTTTCTCGCTGCTTCCGCCGCCTCCGCCTATCTACGCTGTCGCTGATGTCGTCCACAGCAAGGCAGATAGAGGAAAGCAAAGAGAGGAAGAGAGGAGGATAAAGGAGATGGTATAGGAGAGAGAATGAGTTGGTGGAGAAGTTCATTATTTCGAGTCATACTATATAGAACTTAATAGTGGACCCTTTTTTGTTCAGTGAACCCCAGGAAAAATTTAATAATAACAAAGTTGCCTTGTTGATAGTATAAATATTGCAAAGAAGGGCTCTGATTAATAAAAAAATAGAAACCATTACCCAACTAACAATGACAATGACTAAACTTTTTCCAACTACTCCTTCTCTCTCACATAAAAATAGAGTCACTATTCCCTTAAAGAAAAAATTAGAGTCAGCTATCAAATTTTAGGCTAGCCTCATGACTAATGACTAATGGTCTAGCCTAAGTTTGTTTTCCATAAAAAAAAAAATCAAAATTTTGAAATCTGCTCCCAACCATAATTTTAGGTCAATATTTTATAACAATTTTTTTGGTAGAAACATTTTATAACCAAAATAGAGTAGGATCTTGAGCCTATTATTGAACAGATGCGGGATGAAATGGATGATGATGTAGCATTTTGTTGGGATGAAATGAAGAGGCAGGTAAGAAATAAGTTTAAGAGATACAAATCTCTAGTGTTCTTTGGACCAGAGGGCTTGGACACTGAGCCTAATCAGTCTTCCGGTGAAAAATGAAAGTCATGGATTGGAATTGTAGGGGTTTAAATTCTACGGACTCCCCTACAATTTCGTTTCTTGGATGGTTAGTCCGTAGATTCTCTCCTCAAATGCTGTTTCTAATGGAAACTAAATCTGATGCTAGTACTATAAATAAATTAGCGATGTATCTAGGGTTTCAATATGTAGCTAATGTAGATGCTAATATGGCACTGGAGGGTTAGCTTTATTTTGGACCTCGGATGTTAAACTCACTATATGTAGTAGCTCTGCTAACTTTTTTGCTTGTAAAATATCTTATGTATTATATAGTTATGTAAATGAATGAATGAATGATGGTTTTGGTGTATGGGTCCCCTTATTTAGAGCATAGGAGTGAAGTATGGGATAGTATTAGGAGGGTAGTTGATCACAACAATCTAACTTATGTTATATTAGGAGATTTTAATAAGTTAAGTTTTCGTCTCAAAGGAGGGAGGGTCGATTAATATTCAAGGGAAAGAGTTATTTTCGCAATGGAGATGTGACTTGGGGTTGTCGGAGATAAATATTCACGGGCCGATCTATACATGGTGTAATAATCGTCAGGATGCTGAAAGAATATATGAAAGGTTGGACAGGGTGTATGCGTCGGAGAATTGGCTTCAATGTTTTCCAAAAGCTACGACTTTAAATCTTCCGATTCTAGTTTCAGATCATAGTCCTATTATCTTATATACTAATCCAAAAGCTTCTAGGATGAGGAGTCCTCTAAGAATGGAGGTGTGGTGCTTGGATTTTGATGAGGCGAAGCAATTAGTTAGTACTCACTGGAATGGAAAGTTTGATGGGTCTTGTATGTATAAAGTTGCGAGGAAGTGTGCAGCGGTCAGGTATAATTTGTTTCGGTGGTGTAAGGATTTTAAGCAGAAGCATAACATTTCTTGGGAGGATTCCATTGCAATTTGTGAAGATATTCAAACACGAATTTCAACTGATGAAATGGGTATGATAGAGGATAAAGTTAAGTTAGGAAAGAGCAGATGGATAAAGTTATTTCAGTTCATAGGTATTGGCAGCAGAGAGCGAAGGGGAAGTGGGTTGTCTTTTGAAGATACAAGTACTAAGTGGTTTTTCAGGAAGGCCAAGTCGAGGAGGAAGAGAAATGAGATTCATAAGCTGAAAAATAAGGATGGGGTTTGGGAGTCAGACCAGAAGCAGGTTAAGGATATATTAGTTGATTATTTCTCAAGCTTATTTCAGGGAAATCAACAAGAAGATGGGTTTTGGAGTGAGCTTTAGGGTATTGAATCGTTAGTTCCTCGTATATCTCATGATCAATTTGAAGCAATGCAGCAACCCCTTTCAAGAGACGAGGTGAGGAAGGCTATTTTCTAGATGAATGGGTTTAAAGCTCCAGGGCCAGATGGAATTTCTCCTATATT
Source organism: Beta lomatogona (assembly GCA_947646795.1). Classification (NCBI taxonomy): domain Eukaryota; kingdom Viridiplantae; phylum Streptophyta; class Magnoliopsida; order Caryophyllales; family Amaranthaceae; genus Beta; species Beta lomatogona. The sequence continues at coordinate 928,782 of CANSNZ010000554.1, forward strand.
TTATCAAAAATTCTGGCATTTGGTGGGGGATGACGTGTTTCTTGCTATTCAGCAATTCATGGAAAGTGGATTCATTTTGAAAGAATGGAATCTAACTAATATATGTTTGATTCCGAAGGTAGAAAGGTCTGAAGAAGCTAGCCAGTTCAGACCTATAATTCTATGCAATGTCATTTACAAGATTGCTTCTAAAGTTATAGTGAATAGGTTAAAGCCAATTTTGAAGAGTCTGGTATCACCGTTTCAGAATGCTTTTGTTCCGGGGAGGCTAATTGGCGATAACTGTTTGATTGCTCATGAGATGATGAGTATGATTAGAACGCGCACTCAGGGAAAGCAAGGCCTTGCTGCATTGAAAGTGGATATGTTTAAGGCCTACGACAAAGTAAATTGGGATTTTTTAGGGTGGCTCTTGGATAGGATGGGGTTTCCTCCAAAGTGTAGGCAATGGATCATGCAGTGTGTGGCAACTGTTAAGTATGCAGTGATTGTGAATGGTGAGCCATCAAAGAGATTTAGTCCCTCATGTGGGATACGACAAGGTGACCCGCTCTCGTCTTATCTGTTTATTCTTGTTATGGACATTCTTTCTCGTATGATATCCAGGGCGCAGCAATCTAAGGAGCTTCAGGGCATAAAGGTGTCGCGAAGAGGTCCTTGTGTTTCTCATCTATTCTTTGCCGATGATGCTCTCTTCTTTTTCAAAGCCACTAAGGAGTCCTGTTTATCTATGCGGAAGACTCTTAATGTTTTCAGCAGAGTTTTGGGGAAAGTAATCAGTTATAAAAAATCACATATCATGTTCAGTCCCAATTGCTCGAGTCATAATAAGGAGGCTTTGCGTAATATATTGGGGACTCCTTCTGCTGATTTTTTGGGTAAGTATTTGGGTTGCGAATTGCGATGTTGAAGTGGATGGTAGGAGTTCCAGGAAGTTTAATCCCATTGTTGAAAAGGTGGAAAAATGGATTAGTAGTTGGCATAATTTAGCTCTTTCGTATGCTGGGAGGATTCTATTGGTTAATAGTGTCCTTGCAGCATTATTCATGCATACACTAAGTGTTTTCCTTATTCCGAAAATGAAGGCAAATAAGATTAACTCATTATTTGCTCGATTCATTTGGGGGGGTACGCTGGAAGCAAGGCCTGTGTTTTAGAAACGACAGGAAGTTGTGCAGGTTCCGAAAGGAGGAGGGGGATTGGGTGTCAGAACTGTTCATCTTTTTAACAAGGCTCTTCTGCTTAAGCAGGCGGTGCAGATTCATTCTAGCAGGGATAGTTTAGTTAGTAAGGTTCTGTGTGCTAAGTACAGGGGTTCCCCTGTGGATGTAGTGATGTAGAATCGGAAGTTGGGAAGAGTTTCTTGGGGATTCAGAGGAATGTGCAGAGCAGTTCAGGATTGCAGATTTGGTTTCATGAGGATAATTGGTAATGGTTCGCAAACCAGGGTGCTTCAGGACAGATGGGTTGTAGGTGGGCCGTTATTGGTTAAGCGTAATGTGGACCTAAGCGCAAACTCGATTGAGGTAGTATAGGATCTGATGTTGAAGGATAGAAGGGTGTGGGATTCAGCAACTGTGTGGAGGTTGTTCACATGTGAGTCCGCGGCTAGGATTTTGGCTACACATATCCCGATTGAATTGGTTTCTGATAAGTTCGTGTGGAGTGCATCTAAACCAGGAGTGGTTAGAATTAAGGAAGTTTATGCCGCGCTTCAGAAGCTGGAGGGGAATATGGAGGTTTCGGATGATGAAGTAAAATTTTGGCATAAGCTTTGGGATTGTGAGATTAGGCCAAAATGGAAGGTTTTTATTTGGAGGCTTCTGAATTCAACGCTCGCTGTCAATCTGAATCTGTATAGACGAAGATTTCAGATCAGCCCTCTATGTAGTTTATGTGGAGGTGAGATGAAGTCGGAGCAGCATCTTTTTAGAGACTGCCAGGTCACGTCAAGAGTGTGGAGTGGGTCTCTGCTGGGTATTAGGCACAGCAGGTGGGTCAGGTGATGTTCGGAGATTGGGTTCGGAATTTTCTTAAATATTTTTGGAAGCAAGAAGGTCGCGCTTCTATTCGAGGGAAGGAGTTTGTGGCAATTCTTTGGCCAGTTTGGTTGCATCGGAACAGCGTCGTCTTCAGAGGTAAGGTTCCAAATCCTCTTGAAATTTTAAGCTTAAAGCGTCAACAGATGATGGATGAGGACCTCAGATTGCAGCAGACGAGGTCATTATTGAATTTGGGTAATGACAAGGTTAGTTCTCCAAATTATTGTGTTACAAAGCTGGTTCGTCTCAGGGAATCCAATGTTTTGTTTTTGTGGACGGATCTTGGAAGAACAAAAGGGAAAGGGTAAGGAAGGGTCTTCCGGCAACGGGAATAGGTTGGGTTGGATTTGTTAATGGTGGTAAGGTTATGGAAGGAGGATAAGCTATATTTGCAGTGACAACATTGCAGGCGGAAGCTTATGCGCTAATAAGAGGAATGAGTGAAGCTTGTGCGAGAGGATTTGCTTCAATAATAATACATACAGACTCTGCGGAGCTTTTGCAGGCCATTTTGAGGGGATCAAGACCTTTTATTATCTACCATTTTGGATGATATCATGTCAAAATGTAAGTGTTTTAAGTATATTGAAATATTAAAGGTAGGTAGGAATGAAGTGAATCAAGCTCATGCCTTAGCTAATAGAGCAAGAAGGGGTGACTTGATTCCAATGTAGGTTGTTGGTTTCATGTTTGTTCTTGTCGTCAAAAAAAAAAAAAAAAAAAAAAAAAAAAACTACTCCCTCGTCCTTTATTAGTTCACAAATTATTAGAATAGGAGGTCTAATTTTAACATAAAATTAGACAAATCCAAGCCTACATTCTCCTAACAAGCCCATTTCATCTCACTCTAACCCAACATTATCCTTAAGCATATCACACTAACCTAGTCATCCCTTCTCTTCTCCTTCCTTTTTTTTTTGAAAGATCTCTTCTCCTTCCTTTGTTTCCCTTTTATTGTCGAAATACAGCACACAATTTCAAAACATAAACACGCAGTCTTACCGAAAGAATTAAACTAGTCACTAAATGGATTAAACTAGTCACTACATGAGTTAAAGAATGTGAAAACTGAGTATATTAAATTGGTCACTAAATAGATTAAACTAGTCACTATTAAGAAATGCGGCATATTCTATTATTAGTATTGGCTTGAGCCGTGCCTAATTTTAAATCAAAAGTAGGCGGTCTCTTACAAGATCAACTGTTATTAGTTTATCCGTTTTGACTTTTCATATTCATCGATGTAAAACTTTGAGTAATAATACCTTTAATTATGTATTTGTAAGAATTAAAAAAATTTAATTTTCCGAAACTACATACTAAGACGAATCAAATGATATCCCACATGATTATATTTTTTCTTGCATATAAAGCATAAATAATAGTCAAAATAATAAAGATAATATTATTATAAGTCAAAAATGAATAAACTAATAAAGAACGGAGTGAGTACTCTACATAAACCAATCCATAACATGATTTGCTGATGAAATATTGCTCAAGAAGTTATCTTCCGTAAGCCTAATATATCTCTCTAAAACAAACACAAACTTGTCTGCAGTATTTTCATATTCACTATTCAATCAAACCATTACATAACAGGTAGCTCAAACATATTAGATCACATTTTCGTACCTCAAACAAACATATTAGACCAAATTTTAGTACCTCAAACATATTAGACCAAATTTTAGTACCTCAAACATATTACTACCTTCGTTTCTTTTTAATTGTTATACTTTGACATTTTACACTATTCACAAATTGCACTTTGACCCTCATTTGTGATTTATACGTAAATAAAAACATAGTCATGTGGGATCTTGTTAGATTCGTCTTAGTATGTATTTTATTAATATGTATTTTTTATATTTTTTACAAATACAAAACTAGAGATATATATCCTCAAAGTTTTGCATTGACATGCGTGAAAAGTGTAAGTGTAGTTCAGAACATACCCAATATAAATTCAGTAAATCTTTCTCGCCGCTTCTGTCGCCACCGCCTCTCTACGCTGATCTCGTCCATAGCAGGGCAGTCATAGGAAAACAAAGAAAAAGAGGGGGTAAAAAAAGGGGGGTGGTTTAGGAGAGAGAGAGTTGGCGGAGAAGTTCATTAGTATTGTTTTTTTCAAGGATTTTTTTGTCTCAAATTATTAAAGTTTTTGCGAGAAACTATCTTATAAAATATTTATTATCCCAACATATCTTATCGCCCTTACGTTTATTATTTTGTTGTTAAAAACTACCGCTGGTTTCCGGCATTACACTATTTTTTTCAGTTTTTTTTCATGTCTCATAATATTACTTGACCTCTTCAAACCCTTTTTTCATTTTACCATTCTATTTACCCCATTTCCTTGTGCGCTCTCTGTGTCTCTCATATCTATATTTACACTTTGTACCACCGATCCACCATTAAATTACTCTTCTACTACTTAAACTAAAATTGAAACAATTACCCTCTCAATCTTCTCGGATCTCAAACAATTTCTACAAGGGTAATTTTGTTTTCTCCCAAAATTGTGAACTGAAAAAAAACTCAACGCTGAAACCCGACATTAGTTAGTTGTCAACATCAAAATGGTAAAAATAAGGTAGTTTGGATAACAAATTTTTTTATAAGGTAATTTCTCGCTAAATCTTGAAAGTTAAAGGTAGTTTAACAAAAAAATCATTTTTCTTAGTATTATTTGTAGTCATACTACTTACTATTGAAGTACTATAGTGACACTTTGTTCAGTGAACTCCAGGAAAAAAACAATAATAATAAGTGAGTGTCTGTTTTGGAATGTTGGTAGTAAAATATTGCAAATAAAAAACAAGGAAAAAATAATAATAATAAGTGAGTGTCTGTTTTGGTATGTTGGTAATAAAATATTGCAAATTAAAAACAAGGAAAAATAAATAATAATAAGTGAGTGTCTGTTTTAGGATGTTGGTAGTAAAATATTGCAAATTAAAAACAAGGAAAAAATAATAGTAATAATAAGTGAGTGTCTGTTTTTGGGATGTTGGTAGTAAAATATTGCAAAATAAATAACAAAGAAAGCTCTGATAAGTGATAAGGACTGGTTTTTGTTGGCAGAAGTCGGATAAGGATTGTTGGTATTAAAATATTGCACATAAAATAAAGAAGGCTATGTTAAAAAAATTGTAGAAACCCAATGACTTATTTAATCCAAACTCCAAACTTCTCTCTAACATAAAATTAGAGTTGCTGTCAGATTCTTGAAATCTGGTCCCAAAAAAACCAGTCCACATTTTAAAACAAACAAGAATTTTCAGGATCAATATAAACAACAAAAACCTTGATGAATTTATTAGTTTTGGACCTCCAAGAATGGCTATAAATACCCATCATGTTTTCTCCTCAAGTCACCATTCACTCACCACTCTCTACTTCACTCTTCAGTAGCTCCTTGAAATAAGTCCTATTTAATTTGTCCCCTGTTTTTCGCACTCTCTCTGTTAAGTTGATGGAAAAATCTGTTTCGCCTCAAGTTCTAAAGGGTGTTTTGAAGAAGAGAACAGTGGGTCGTCCTCGTAAGCGCAAGAGGGAGATTGTATTGGAGTCGGAGTGTGTGAAGAAGCGTAAGTTTGATGATATTCTGCTTGAAATTGAGAATTTTTTCGATCAAATGGTTAAGGAGTTTAGTGAGCGGATGAAGGAGAAGATGGAAGAGCTTAAGAAGATGTTTAAGAGGTTTGAATCGGTGGAGTTTCCTACTAAGTGTAAGTTTGATGATTTTCTGCTTGAAATTGAGATTTTTTTCGATCAAATGCTTAAGGAGTTTAGTGAGTGGATGAAGGAGAATATGGAAGAGCTTAAGGAGATGTTTAAGAGGTTTGAATCGGTGGAGTTTTCTACTAAGCGTAATTTTGATGATTTTCAGCTTGAAATTGAGATTTCTTCCGATCAAATGTTTGAGGAGTTTAGTGAGGGGATGAAGGAGAAAATGGAAGAGCTTAAGGAGAAGATTAAGAGGTTTGTTACGGTGGAGTTTCCTACTAATGAGGGCTTCGAGACTGAGACTAAACAGTCTCAGTACGAGGAGGGTAAATGAAGATCATGTCTTGGAATTGTAGGGGTTTGAACGCAGCGGACTCCCCTATAATTTCCTTCTTTGTGCTCAATAGTCTGCAAATCGTGTTTCTTATGGTAACAAAATATAATAAGAGCGTTATAGAAAAATTAGTAATGACTCTAGGTTATCCTAATGTTGTGTGTCTACTAATGATCAAGGATTAGCAGGAGGTCTAGCTTTATTTTGACTTGATGATGTAAAATTATCTATGTGTGATAGCTCTAAAAATCTTTTGCTTGTAATATATCGGATGTAAGTTGTATTTGTGTGTGTTTCAATGTAAAAAAAGTTGTGTTTGCGTTTATGTGTGCTTGTTGAAAAAAAGTGGACACTTGACCATCAATGTAATATTTCGAAAATTATTTAAACTTGCTTAAATTAGTGGTTAATTTTTTAATGTGACGTTTAAATGTCTTTTAAAGCCAATAAAAAACTTAGATTCTAGGTTACAAGCTAGATTAACCAAGTTCATGGATTTTAATTAGCTAAACATTACAAAACTGCATATAGCTTAAATTAAAGAAGAAAAACTTGGTGAGTAGTAACATAAACAAGTGAATGGGGGTTTTGAATAGAATAATAATACTTCATCCGTTTCATATTATATGCAACACGCATTCTTTTACACTATTCACAAATTTCATTTGACCATCGTTTTTGATTTATATGTGAATAAATGTGAATAAAAATATAATTAAATGCGGAATCTTGTTAGATTCGTCTTAATATGTATTTTTTAAATATGTACTTTTTATAATTTTTACAAATACAAAATTAGAAATATATGTCCTCAAAATTTTGCATTAACATGCGTGAAAAGTACAAGTGTTGCATGTTATACGAAACGAAGGAAGTAATATTAATGAAAGCAAAAAAAGAAGAATAAAAAAGTAACAAACAAACTACTTGAGCTTCACAAAATACCTCTAAGTAGAAAAAGCATTGGATTAAATTAATAACAAGAAGAGAGAAGTAAAAAATCAGAAAAGGATGTCTATCACCATCATGACATCATCCTCCTTCCTTGCTCCCTTCCCAAAACAATCGAAATTCATTAAAATTGCTCCCAAAACTCCACGTGAGACCAAAATCCATGATTTTTTTTTCAATCCGCTACATAGAATTTCCAAATTTCGATCCACCCCGTAGAGTCGTAGACTAGAGTAGAGCTTTTTATATAACCTAAACTACCTTTGTAGTTTTTTAGTTGAGTTAATGGCATAACTAGGATCTGAACTTTCATACTTTTCACCGTTCAAGATCCATTAGTTTTTTTTTGCACCGTTTAGGACCTAGAGTCATATTTCGGTAATAATTTTGTAAATTCTAACCATGGTGAAGCATGAGGCCCACTGTTTCTCCTCTTTTGTCTCTCCATATACTCTCAACCTCAAATTTTATTTTCTCTCTCCTCTCTCGCTCTTTCTCTCATCTCTCTCCTAACAAATTCTACTGAAGAACTCAAGAACCCTAACCCAATTTTTTTTCTCTCTCCTCCATTACTCTTTCTTCCAAGATCTACCTCATTTCTTCACCAATTTCTACCAAAATTTACCTAACAATTCGTTTTATCATATTCGATTTTTTTGATAGTTTTAACATGATCGGTTTTTATCACAAATTAATGGGATCGATTAATTTGTGGGTTACTATTTCGATTTTTTTGAGCAAAGACATCTGAAGTTGGAAGAAGAAGATGTTCAAACCCAAAAATCGAATTTTTCGGTTTGAATCTAAAAGTTTCAAACCCAAAAATTCGTTTTTTGAATTTGTTGTATTGTTCGAATTTTTCTGGACATGTTCGACTTTTGTGGTATGATTTTTGTTGTGATTTTTTGTTGGGGTTGTTCTGATTTTTTTGTTGGAATTGTTTAGATTTTTTGGGTTTTCTTTCGAATTGTTCTGATTTTTTTTGTTTGAATTGTTATGATTTTTTGGGTTTTATTTCGAATTGTTCTGTTTTTTTTGTTGGAATTGTTTAGATTTTTTGGGTTTTCTTTCGAATTGTTCTGATTTTTTGGTTTGAATTGTTATGATTTTTTGGGTTTTATTTCTAATTGTTCTGATTTTTTTTGTTGGAATTGTTTAAATTTTTTGGGTTTTATTTCGAATTGTTCTGATTTTTTTGTTGGAATTGTTATGATTTTTTGGGTTTTCTTTCGAATTGTTCTGTTTTTTTGTTTGAATTGTTAGGATTTTTTTGGGTTTTATTTCGAATTGTTCTGATTTTTTTTTGTTTGAATTGTTCTGATTTTTTTGGGTCGTATTTTTTTTTTTGTTGTTCGAATTCTTTAGATCTTCAAGAATGGATCAGTAAATTCAAATTTTTCTAAAGGGCTTGCGATAAATGTGAATTTGGCAAATGGGATTTATCATTTATTTTTTTGAGTAATGCAGCAAAGGTGATATGATACTATTTGCAGGGGACTAATTTTTGAAGCTTTGGAGAAGATGAGAATGGAGATTGAAATTGTAATGGAGTTTATTTTTGGGGGTGTTCGTTCTTGTACTTTTTGGATATTAAAGTATTATTTATTTTATTTTAATAGTTTTTTTTGGTGTAGTTAACCTCAGTTGAGTTAACTTGCCGGAATGTTGTCCACAGGTCCTGAATGGTGCATAAAATAGTTATAGGTCCTGCATGGTGAAAAAAGCAATAGTTTGGGTCCTTTTTGTACCCTTAACTCTTTTTTAGTTGCACCATTTGCTTTTTCACATTTGCGGAGACGCTTCTTTGAACTTTGATATCTCTTATTGGGTGTAAATAAAAATTATAAAAATTTGATATTTAGAATCCTCGCATTAAGATGAATCTAACAAGACCCCACTTGACTATGTTTTTTCTTATATAATAATGCGAGATAGTTTAAAAAGTTAATTGATGAATAGTGTCACAAAAGCAAATGGTGCAACTAAAAAAATACAGAGGTAGTATCAAACAGATTACGGTAGAGTTGTGCATGTGAAATGTCTCTGTTACTCACTGTACAATTGAGTAGCAGTCATTATCAATTTTTTTTTTTTGATAAGGAGATAAAACTTAGGAAGACCCTTCAATCAGGGGGCCAACCTAAAACATTCTTGCGGACGAAAAGAGAAAAATCAATATCATAAGGAGGATAATTATAGACGAGATCCGAGAGAGAATGCCCACGATACGCCATTAAGTCCGATGTCTTGTTTGCTTCCCGAAAACAATTGAACCTGAAAAATGTCAAATTTAAGTAAATTAGCATTGACATCTAAAATGATACTATTAATTTCCCGGGGGGACTTTCCAGATATTCCTAACAGCATAAATAACAGCGAGATTATCGCCTTTAATCTCTAGCTTAATAATATTAAGCGACAAAGCAGCAATAATGCCTTCCTTGAGACCCCAAGCTTCAGCTTGCAGGATAGAAATGTTAGGACCAAGCGAACGGGCTCCAGCCATAAGAGCATCACCTAAAGAGTCCCGGATCACAAAGCCCATCGCAGCATTACCGTTATTTAATTTGGAGCCATCAAAATTAAGTTTGCAGAAGCCAGGAGCGGGGGAACCAGGCCGAACTAGGACCTGGGCAAGGTTTATTACTCTTGGTGTTTGCAGCTAGATTAGGCTTAGAGCCCAATTCTTCCGAAGTAAGAGCTTTGGATCACGAGGTAGCAAAATTACTAATAATAAAACTTGCCTTTCTGGAAGAAACCACTTCATCATTAAAAACAAGCTTATTCCAGAAAAACCACACAAACCACCAAACAAAGGAAAAATGCGAAATTTCTGATTTAGACGACAGCGAGATAAAAGCTTCCAAAACATAACGGAAAGAAGTAAGATCTATATTTGCTAAACAAGAAGGGGGGCTCGACCAATCAAACGAGGCCTTAAGATGGGAAAAGATATCTAAAGTAAAAGGGCATGCAAAACAAAGATGGCCTATAGATTCACCTGCATTATTATAGAAAACGCGTTGCGGCAAAAAAATATGACTTTTCTCAAGACGCAATTTAGACGGGATACCATCATTACAAGTTTTCCAAAGAAAGTTTTTAATTTGCGGAGGAATATTAAGCTTTCAAATCCAGTTATACTCAACTTTTTCTAAAGAGGAGGGAAGAATCCCTTGAGCAAGAATAGCCCCACTTTTAACCGAGTTCTCACCATCAGCCGTAAGGCCCCAGATGAGATTATCTGGTTGGAACTCAGAGGGGATATAAATAGAACAAATCTGCGAAACAATGTGAGGGGGAACCAAGGAAAGAAGCATCTGAGAATCCCATTGCCCAGAAGGCAGAATACATCTATTGACAGTCAGATTTTAAGAACCAAGGATAGGAGTAATGATAGATTTTAGAGAATATTGGAAAACCCAATTATCCATCCAGAAGTTAATACATTTAGCATCACCAATCTGCCAACATAAACCTTTTTTAAAAATATCACGTAAACTTAGGAGGTTACGCCATTGCCAAGAAGCCGGTTTAGAAGCTTTAACAAAAAAACAAAACTATTATTTTTTATGTACCTTTTTCGAACTAATTTGACCCACAAATTATTATTATTTTTAACAATCCTCCATAAGAGCTTCATTTGAAGAGCCTGGTTGTTAGCTTCATTTGAGTAGCAATCGTTATCATGAAAGCTGAAGAGGATCATTAGTGAGGATCTACGCTTGTACAAAAACTCACCAGCAAAAATTGCGGGAGGGATTGAATCCTTAATCATCTGAGTGATCCTCAAAATGGACTCTGAGTTGGATGATTTTCTGCTTGAAATTGAGAATTTTTTCGATCAAATGGTTAAGGAGTTTAGTGAGTTCATGGAGGTGAAGAAGGAAGAGATTAAGGAGATATTTAAGAGGTTTATATTGGTGGAGTTTCCTACTACTGAGGCCTTCGAGACTGAGCCTAAACAGTATCTGCTCAGGAGGGTTGATGAAGATTATGGCTTGGAATTGTAGGGGTTTGAACACCACGGACTCCCCTATAATTTCTTTTTATGCGTAAGTTTGATGATTTTCTGCTTGAAATTGAGAATTTTTTCGATCAAACGGTTAAGGAGTTTAGTGAGCGGATAAAGGAGAAGATGGAAGAGCTTAAGGAGATGTTTAAGAGGTTTGAATCCCTGGAGTTTCCTACTAAGTGTAAGTTTGATGATTTTCTGCTTGAAATTGAGATTTTTTTGGATCAAATGTTTAAGGAGTTTAGTGAGTGGATGAAGGAGAAGATGGAAGAGCTTAAGGAGATGTTTAAGAGGTTTGAATCGGTGGAGTTTTCTACTAAGCGTAAGTTTGATGATTTTCTGCTTGAAATTGAGAATTTTTTCGATCAAATGTTTAAGGAGTTTAGTGAGTGGATGAAGGAGAAGATGGAAGAGCTTAAGGAGATGATTAAGAGGTTTGTTACGGTGGAGTTTCCTACTAATGAGGGCTTCGAGACTGAGACTAAACAGTCTCAGTACGAGGAGGGTAAATGAAGATCATGTCTTGGAATTGTAGGGGTTTGAACGCAGCGGACTCCCCTACAATTTCCTTCTTTGTTCGGATAGTACGCAAATCGTGTTTCTTATGGTAACAAAATATAATAAGAGTGTTATAGAAAAATTAGTAATGACTCTAGGTTATCCTAATGTTGTGTGTCTACTAATGATAAGGATTAGCAGGAGGTCTAGCTTTATTTTGACTTGATGATGTAAAATTATCTATGTGTGATTGCTCTTAAAATCTTTTGCTTGTAATATATCGAATGTAAGTTGTGTTTGTATGTGTTTCAATGAAAAAAAAAGTTGGGTATGTGTTTATGTGTGTACTCGTTGGGCACTTGACCGTCAATGTAATATCTCGAAAATTTAAATTTGCTTAAATTAGTGGTTAATTTTTTAATGTGACGTTTAAATGTCTTTTAAAGCCAATAAAAACTTAAATTCTAGGTTACAAGCTAGATTAACCAAGTTCATGGATTTTAATTAGCTAAACATTACAAAACTGCATATAGCTTAATCTAAAGAAGAAAAACTTGGTGAGTAGTAACATAAACAAGTGAATGACAGGTTTTTAATTAATAGGATAATAATAATATTAATGAAAGTAAATAGAGAAGGAAAAAAATTCTAATAAACAAACTACTTGAGCTTCACAAAATAACTTCAAGTAGTAAAAATATTGGATAATAAGAAGAGAGAAATGAAAAATCAGGAAAGGATCATGACATAATCCTCCTTCCTCCCTTCACAAAACAATCGAAATTCAGTAAAATTGCTCCCAAAACTCCACGTCATAACAAATCTCCCAAAATCCATGATTTTTTTTTGTTTTCAGTCCGGTCCACAGAATTTCCAAATTTCGATCCACCCGGTAGAGTAGAGCTTCTATATAACCTAATATCAAACAGATTACGGTAGAGTAGTGCAGGTGAAATGTCTCGGTTACTCACTGTACAATTGAGTAGCAACCGTTATCATGAAATCTGAAGAGGATCATCAGTGAGGATCAGCTCTCTAGCTAAACAGTAAGCCTTCTTTTCATTTTTTTAAAAATTCTTTTGGGTGCATGTATCCATGTTTTGTGACTTGTTCCAACTCAGAGTCCATTCTGAGGATTACTCAGATGATCAAGGATTAAATCCCTCTTATAATTGTGTAAAATAACCAATAAGGATATTGGCTTAATATATTAGGTTTAGGAATCAGGGTAGTAATTTAGAGAACTTTAGGACATAAATGTAATTTTCTTTTTCATTCTCAAACCTCTAATATCAAAAAGCTCATCCCCCGACTTTTTCAAAAAGAGTTTTTTAATCCCGAAAAACTATTTTAAACATCTCTCTACCAAACACCTAAATTGAAGATTGACTACTAATTTTACTCCAAATATCACTTTACCATACAAGGATCTAATAATAACAAATGAGTGTTGTTGGTTGTGAAATATTACAAATAAAATAAAGAAGGCTCTTAGAAAAAAAAATAGAAACGGAGAAACCCAACTGACAATGACAATGACTAATTTTTTCCAACTCCTCCTTCTCTCTCACATAAAAATAAATAATAACACACGAGTGTTGTTGTTGGTAGTAAAATATTGCAAATAAAATAAGGAAGGCTCTGATAAGAAAAAAAGAAACCCAATGACAATGACTAAATTTTTTCCAACTCCTCCTTCTATCTCACATAAAAATTTGCTCCCAAAAAAAAAGAATTTTGAGGGGAGCTGCTCCCGAAAAACACGTCTACGTTTTATAACAAGGATCTCCCAAAAACCTTGATTAGTCGGTTTTTTTCACCAGGTACCCTTAAGGTTTGACAAAATGCACTAGGTATCCTCGTTATTTCGGAAATGCACCAGATGCCCTTGTCATTTGCATAAAATGCACCAAATAGCCTTAATCACTAACGGTGTTAAGTTTCCGTTAGCTTTATTTTCCATTTTGCCATTATTAATCCTAACCCTAACCCTAACCCCTAAACATCTAAACCCTAACCCTAAACCCTAATCTTAGACCCCCTAACCTCCCCACCACCCCAGGCTCCCCCCCCCCGTCGACCCTCTCGCAGCTCCCCTCACTCCCGTCGAATCCCCCCACCCTCTCCCACCCCTGTCGAATCCTCCCTCCCTCACCCCTGTTGAATCCCCCTCGCGAACCGGGCGAGTTGGTGAGTGAGCCGGTTGCGGGAACGACGAGCAAGAGGGTAGGGGAGGGACCGAGTTGCGGACGACGACGAGCCGGGCCGCGGAATGGGGGCGGGAATTCAACGGGGGTGGGGGAGGGGGGATTCAACAGGGGTGGAGGAGGGTGGGGGGAGTCGACGGAGGTGGGGGGAGTTGCGGGAGGGTCGATGGTGGGTTGTGGGGGGTTGGGGAGGGGAGGGGGTCAGGGGGGTTGGGGGAAGAGGGGTGCTAGGGGTGGTGGGGGTGGGGTAGGGAAATTGACGGGTGGGGAGGTAGTGGTGGTTGGGTGGTGGTGGGGTTAGGGTTTGAAGTTAGGGGGTTAAGATTAGGTTAGGTTAGGGTTTGAAGTTAGGGGTTAGTGTTCGAGTAAGGTTAGAAATTAGGGTTTAGTTAGTTAATTAGGGCTAATTAGGGTTAGAGGGGTTAATTAACCCTAAAAGCTAACGGAAACTTAACACCGTTAGTCATTAAGGGTATTTGGTGCATTTTATGCAAATGACAAGGGCATCTAGTGCAATTCCGAAACAACAAGGGTACCTAGTGCATTTCGTGAAACCTAAACCGTTGATTAATTTATTTGTTTTGGACCCCAAGAATGGCTATAAATACCCATGTTTTCTCCTCAAGTCACCATTCACTCACCACTCTGGCACTCTCTACTTCACTCAATAGCTCCCTGAAATAAGTCCTATTTTTCCACTATTAAGTTCATGGAAAAATCTGAGGTACAAATCTTGTTTCTTATGGAAACAAAATCTAACAGGAGTTTGAAGAAAAATTAGTAATAACTCTAGGTTATCCTAATGTTGTGTGTCTACTAATGACCAAGGGTTAGCAGGAGGTCTAGCTATATTTTGGCTTGACGATGTAAAATTATCTATGTGTTATAGCTTTAAAAATCTTTTTGCTTGTAATATATCAGATGTAAGTTGTGTTTGTTTCTGTTTCAATATAAAAAAAAAGTTGTGTTTGTGTTTATGTGTACTTGTTGGAAAAAAAAGTGGACACTTGACCATCAATGTAAGCTCGAAAATTTAAACTTGCTTAAATTAGTGGTTACTTATTTAATGTGATGTTTAAATGTCTTTTAAAGCCAATTGTTTGGGCTCAATTACCAGCAGCCCAATAAAGACATAATAGCCCCCTAAAACCTTGGACAGGTGGCAGCAGTGGGTCCCAACTGAGAGTTGATCTAATCTCAGAAGCTTGGGGACCCTCTAAAAGGGCTGAAATAATCATTGCCTGAAAAGGCAACATAGCCATTGATCCCAATGAGGCCCATCCAATCAATGTTTCCTGTACGAAAATCCCCAACACTATAAATACCAACAGTCTCATCAATGAACATGTATTCAATTCTCACCTAACAAACTAAAGCATCTCTCTCTAGACTCTCTCTTTACCTCAATCACATCTGACTTGAGCGTCGGAGGGGCGATCCCGAAAACACTCCCGGGGTAGTCTGACCTTGTTTTGCAGGATTCATACGTACGGACATCGAAGCTCAGGCGAACGCTCTTGGGGCCCACATCACATCTCACAACCTATTATAATCCTTAATTTCATAGCAGGAACACCAATAAAAACTTAAATTCTAGGTTGCAAGTTAGATTAACCAAGTTCAGATTTTAATTAGGTAAACATTATAAAACTACATATAGCAAAGAAGAAAACTTGGTGAGTAGTAACATTAAGGCCCTGTTCTTTTGAACTTATTTTGGCTGAACTGAACTGAACTTATTTTATTTTGGCTGAACTGAACTTATTTTTGCTGAACTGAACTTATTTTTACTTATTTCTGCTGAACTGAACTTATTTTTACTTATTTTTGCTGAACTGAACTTATTTTGGCTGAACTGAACTTATTTTTGCTGCACTGAACTTATTTTGGCTGAACTGAACTTATTTTTGCTGAATTGAACTTATTTTTGTTGAACTAAACTGTATTAACATAATATTATCAACACTTATTATATAATAATCAATAAATATTAACATAATATTATCAATACTTATTATTATTATTTTATAATAATAAAGAATAAATAATAAATAATAAATAATAATAAAATAATAAATAATAATAAATAATAATAAATAATAATAATAATAAATAATAAATAATATAACAAATAATAAATAAAATTAATAATAAAAAATAATAAATAAAAAATAAAAAATAATAATAATAATAATAAATAACAATAAATAATAGTAATAATAAATAAATAATAATAATAAATAATAAATAATAAATAATAATAATAAATAAAAAATAATAATAATAAATAATAAATAATAAAAAATAATATTAATAATAATAAATAATAAATCATAAAAAATAATATTAATAATAAAAAATAAAAAATAAAAAATAATAATAATAATAAAAAATAAAAAATAAAAAATAAAAATTAATAATAATAAATAATAATAAATAAATAATAAATAATAAATAATAAATAATAAATAATAAATAATAAATAATAAATAATAAATAATAAATAATAAATAATAAATAATAAATAATAAATAATAAATAATAAATAATAAATAATAAATAATAAATTATAAATAATAAATAATAAATAATAAATAGTAAATAATAAATAATAAATAATAAATAATAAATAATAATATATATAAATAATAAATAATAAATAATAATTAATAATTAATAAATAAATAAAAAATAATAATAATAATAATAAATAATAAATAATAAATAATAAATAATAAATAATAATTAATAATTAATAAATAAATAAAAAATAATAATAATAATAATAAATAATAAATAATAAATAATAAATAATAAATAAAAAATAAAATATAAAAAATAATAATAATAAAAAATAATATATAATAAATAATAAATAATAATAATAAATAATAATAATAATAATAATAATAAATAATAATAAATGATAAATAATAAATAATAAAATAAAATAATAATAATAATAATAATAATAAATAATAATAATAATAAATAACAATAATAATAAATAATTACAATAATAATAATAATTATTATTATAATAATAATAATAATAAGTAATAAATAATAAATAATAAATAATAATAATAAATAATAATAATAATAATTAATAAATAATAAATACTAAATAATAAATAAAAAATAAAAAATAAAAAAAATAAAAAATAAAAAAATAAAAAATAAAAAAAAAAAAAAAAAAAAAATACAAATATATCGTTATTTTAATTATAATATTAATAATAATAATAACAATAGTAATAGTAATATTGAAAACAAAAATAATAATTACAACATTAGACAAATTATTGACCGAACTTATTTTTTTTGGCCGAACTTATTTTTTATTTTGGTGAACCGAACTTATTTTTTTGCCGAACCGAACTTATTTTGGCCGAACCGAACTTATTTTTTTGAACCGAACTTATTTTTACTTATTTTTGATGAACCGAACTTATTTTTACTTATTTTTTTTGAACCGAACTTATTTTCTTTGACTGAACTTATTTTTACTTATTTTCTTGAAAATAAGTCCAAAAACAGGCCTAACAAGTGAATGGGGGGTTTTGAATAGAATAATACTTCAATACTAAAGAAAGTAAAAAAAAAAATTTAAAAAAATAAAAAAAATAAACAAACTACTTGAGCTTCACAAGATACCTCTAAGTAGAAGAGTATTGGATTAAAATAATAAGAAGAAGAGAGAAAGGATGTCTGCCAAATCATGACATCCTCCTCCTCCCTCCCATCCCAAGTAATCGAAATTCACTAAAATTGCTCCCAAAAGTCCACGTCATAACAAATCCCCCAAAATCCATGCTTTGCTCAATCACGGTCGATAGTATTTCCAAATTCCAATTCACCGGTTCAACCGATTCAGGTCCGATACTGGACCCGTGCACACACAGTGCCAATTAAACCATTTTTTTCCCTTTTACAGAAACCACAAACATACCAATTTATACTTTTTTTATTTGTCATGTTCTTCCTAGCTTCAACTTTCCAAGCGAGGAAAACCCAATATTTGTTTTCAACTTTTCTGCATAAATTTTCCACAAATTCAACTTCCAAGACTTCTATTTATTTGGGTAATAACATATTAACAGAGAAAGAAACTGGGTACATTAATTTCCTCAAAAATGCCCATCAAATTTCAGATTTGCCTCATGGAAAAGTAATTCATGCCCACCTCATTAAAAACTCTTATTTGTATTCTTCCACAATTCTCCAGAATTATCTCCTTAATATGTATGTAAAATTCGGGGATCTTGGTAATGCACTCCAACTGTTTGATGAAATGCCTCAAAGAAATGTTGTGTCTTGGACTTCCTTTATTGCTGGATTTGTACGTCATGGTTTTGCTAAGCAAGGTCTTTTTTACTTCTCCTGTATGTTTACTGGTAATGTGAGGCCTAATGAGTTTACTTTAGTTAGTGCACTTAATACTTGCTCCTCTACTGGGTTTGTTTCTCAGGCTTATCAGATATACACGTTAGTTATTCGACTAGGATTTCAGTGGAATGTTTTTGTAAAAAATGCGTTTTTAACTGCTTTGGTAAGAAATGGAGAGTTATTGGATGCTATTAAGATTTTTGATGGGTGCTTGAATAAGGATATGGTGTCTTGGAATGTTATGATCTCTGGATATTTGCAGATTTTACCCGCGGAAGTTCCTGGCTTCTGGTTGAGGATGGTTCGTGAAGGCGTAAAGCCTGATGCGTTTACGTTTTCAACGGTTCTTAGTTCGTTGGTCGATCTTGGTGATGATAAATTAGGAATGCAGATGCATGGTCAGCTTGTTAAGTTTGGCCATGGAAGTGAAACATGTGTTGGAAATTCTGTAGTTGATATGTATTTGAAGTTTGGGGACTTGGTTAATGGGTTTAAAGCTTTTCATGAGATCGGTTGCAAGAATGTTCGATCTTGGACAGCTATGGCTACCGGGTGCTTGACTTGTGGGGCCCCAAGCAAAGCGCTGGAGCTCCTTGGAGAAATGAAGATGGCAGGTGTAAGGCCAAATCAGTTTAGTGTTGCCACCACTTTTCAGGCATGTGCTAATATGGCTTCTCTGGATGATGGTAAAAAAGCTCATGGCTTGAGGATAAAGCTTGGAAGTCAGATGGATATATGTGTTGACAATGCTTTGCTTGATATGTATGTGAAATGTGGATGTATTGATGATGCAATGGTGGTGTTTAGGCGAATGATGGATCGTACAACGGTTACATGGACTACAATGGTAATGGGATTTTCCCAAAATGGCCAACCAGTAGAAGCTCTCCGAGTTTTTAGTGAAATGGTAACCAAGGGCATTCAGCCAAATTACATTACTTTTGTGTGTGTTCTTTATGCTTGTAGCCAAGGCGGATTTGTGGAGGAAGGATGGAAGTATTTCTCTTCAATGACTCATATATATGGAATTTCTCCAGGAGAGGATCACTATGTTTGTATGGTTGATCTGCTTGGAAGAACTGGACAGATCAAAGAAGCAGAGGAACTTATCGCAGGAATGCCTTTTAAACCAGGACCATTAGTTTGGAAGACCTTACTTGGTGCCTGTCATATTCATGGGGATTTTGAAGCAGGCAAGCGTGCGGCAGAATGTGCAATCCATCTTAAACAGAGTGATCCTTCAACATATGTCTTGCTATCAAACATGTTCGCAGTTTCGAGCCATTGGGAAGGGGCAAAAAATATGAGAAACATAATGAAAACTAAAAGTGTACAGAAAATTCAAGGAACTAGTTCATTGATATCTGTGGACATTGCTTGATCCTCTTGCAAATGATGCCATGATTTCTAAAAGGGATGCTGTAGTTTCCATATGTTCATCATGTGTTCTTCTTGGAACATTAGTAACTAGCTTTGGACTTTTTTGGAAAAGGAAGCAACTTTACTGCATGTAGAAAATTCATTGACAGATCTGTAGCGAAGACAACATTCAAGAAGATGATTAATTCCCTACTCACTTGCTCATATGATGTGCATATGCTTTGAGCTTCTTCAATCTCGATGTCAGAAAAGTCAGTAAAAAGCCCAAACAGTTTGAAAAGAAGAACTACTTACTATTGTATCTCGAAAAATGTTAGAATCACTTGCAGTGAAGAAGAGGTGAGCTGAATATCCTGCTTTTGCATAAACTGAACACGTTCATGAAACAGTACAACATAAAGTTGCTAATTGATGATTACTGATGAGCTTATATCTGTATAATTCAGTGGACCTGTGTTCAGTTTCAAGGTATTGCAATTTGCAGTGAACTCAAGTGGGCTGCTCAATAACTCCCAAGCAATAACGGATCAGAAGAGCCGAAACTTTGGGAGTTCGATCAAAATTCATATGGAGGTGATCGGGTGAGGATAGACTTGTCTTTATTCTTTCATGATTCATCCATCAATGAGAATTTGTTCATCACAGAATAGTAAGTAGTGGAGACATTCCAGGCAGATAGAAGCTCTTGTTCTTCTGAAGACAAGTAGGCAACTTAGTGGGCTTCGGTTATCAACTTCTATCATGTTCATTCTATCAATCAAGTGATTCTTGTGTAGAGAATGACGAAAAATGGTACATACAGAAGAGTTCAAGTTCATCCCTGTTTGTTAAGCTTAATTGTAGTCTTTTTTTATTCAGTACCATTTATCTTTTGCAAGTAAATCAGACATACCTAAACTCATGACGTTCTCACTCCAGAAACTTCTAAAAAAAGGGTTACAGTATACAAATGAACAAGATACACAAAGGCATTAAGATACTAAACAAGATACACTCTCAAATAAGGCCACAAAATCTCATGTGCATATTGGTTGTTACATGAGCAGTAGGTGAGAGTCTAGTTGTATTAGCATCACCTCCAATCCTAGAGGCCATGGGATCGAATCTCATCCCTTGCAAGAGGGATTCCCAATCCCCCCTTCCTTGCTAGGGACTTCAACTTGCTATCTAACAAAAAAAATATTAGTTGTTACATTCCACCAAGTTCACTTCTACATAAATTACCCTTATCATTGTCAAATTCAGTGTTTTAATGTTCTGAGTTACCATTTGAAGAGTTACTAAACGTATAATATTGTCGCTTGAAGTCGCAGAAGCATGACTTAGGCATGTGTGTGCACAATTTGGTGTCATCACATAGTATTCGGATTTCTTACACGCAAACCTGACTAGGTAACTTTCAGTGCCTTGAGTTATGACTGTTGCTTGCACACAGTTATGAGATAACTTTTAGTTGAGCTTCTTCACTTTCTGTAATTGTAGGGATAACATAGACTTATTACTGACTACACAGTTGAAAATGAAGAAACAGAGACTAATGGTACATGCTAGAAAACCAACCTATCATAGACAAACAAAAACTTATAAGATACATAATTCAATATATAAATGCAAATACGGGTGGCTGGTTACTCATAACTGAGACCACCAAGTAATGGTTACAATGAACAGTTCTTTGATGTGATGGAAATGTACAATTTGGAGGGCACAAGGGGGTTCGCAGCCTACACTGAAGTCTCTAATTGCCAGATCAGGAACGCTTCAACAGGCAGTGAAGACAGCTCAAGCTTTACGAACAATTACACGCCTTTCTCTCTTGTACTCAACTTCATCTCTCTGGTGCATTATCAGTAGAGCTCTTCTCACCTGTAAGGTCAGATATATGCAAATGTTACTACAAGCACAAGTCAAAGGAAGCAGGTTAATCATGATCAACCAACCAAAATTTCAGATTATGAGAACTGCTGAGAGTCAAGTGGGTAATAAACTGGCATGTTATCCACTGCTAGGCTGCTACTTACAATAGAATCATTCATCCCCATTCTGCTCAGGTCATCAATTAGACGTCTTTCTGATATGTGGCTACCAATGCCAATTCTTCTCTTTATCTGGACTTCTGCTTGCTGTTTACATGAAAACCAGAAGAAAAGCTTGAGGACAAGCCTAAAAGAAAATCCTATGCAGATACCAGAATTTTGCATCACCTTTATCTCATTAGCCATCTCGGGAGTAAGATTTATTTGGTTATTAATTCCAGAGCGTGCTGCATCCATTGTGGCTACATTAAAGAGCCTTATTGCCTCCTTTACATGCTCATCTGTGGCAACCTCAGACCTGAAACCGGTGTAGACAAACAAAACATTAAGCAGAATGCCAATACAAACATTCAATGCACGAACTTCTGCAATGACAAAAAGAAGAAAAAGAATAATGTTGCCACACTGGACATAAATGTCGTCTCATGAGAGGCAAAGCCACATAAGACCTCTCACCCTATTTTCCAGTATTTAACTCACCCCCAACCTCAAAAATAACAAGAAAAAAAATTATTTCAGTTAAAGGAGGCATTCAGCAGATCATGTCAAGGTCTCATACAGCACTCCTTCCAAGCATATGCACTATATGCAGAAGGTAGTAAACCAAAAACCATTTTTACAAGAAAGTGAGCAAGCGTACTGTAATCAAACTAATAACAAGAACTTACAATCTCATCTTTGCGAGGGCCTCACTTAACCTAACTATAGCCTCAAGTTGCCTCACAGTGATTGGTATTGCAGCTGCCTCCCCACTTTCATTTGCTTGTTGCCTCATATTCTGAAAAAATCAGAATATAAAACCATTACACAAAAATACAGCCAAATAATATCATACCCAAGAGTCATTCTGATTATATTTCATCTTTTAAGCCACTTAAGCAGATTCGAAAATCCAAGTACGAACATGGTAATCTGACAACTTTCTGATCTATTTCTATGACTCCTTTTGAAACATTAGAGTTTTGACATATTAAACTTTTCAAACACTGGTTACCTGCCGGATGCTAACATACTCGGTCTGTAATTTCTTTGCAGCTGATTCTGATAGACGGGGGTGGCAATTAGTTCTACAATAGTGTATATATCTGTATGCAAGGAAACACATGCAATTAATACCATTGTAGTAGCCATAAACACCATGGAAGTGCATGATCAAGAGAGTTCACATAGAATACCTCTTTAACCAATTATCCTCTTTTGAAACTTTAGTCTCTCCCCTAGTTGAATCAGCAGATGCATGGAGTTTTATGACATGAGTAGCAATTATCTGAAGAAAAAGGCAAAAAAAAATAATTGTAAAATATCTTTTGGGAGCTCAAATCTTGATAAATCATTTGGGAAATAAAGCATCATACACATCTTGGTGCAGAAGAATAGAAGTGAGTTAGTCTTGCGTGGACCTGATCCACAATAATATTATTGTGGACCAAATCCACTTATTTAACATAGTGACCCTTTTTTTCCATATAGTAACCTTTTAAAAATCTTAAGTTATATTATACCGTTAATATCTACCATAATGACTGTTTTTTATAATATAGTCACTCTTTCTCACATTAGTTTATCATGATGAAATTTTCACTTTGTGATATAGTAGCATTTTTTTTCACATAGTCAAACTTCACAATCTATATCTACTCATCTTTTATATCTATTTTTTTTATAGTGACCTTTTTTTCATAAATCACATGAATTAGGATTAGGTCCACACTAATTTAGTGTGGACCAAGTCCATAAGTTTTTTACAATAGAATATCCAACTTCTGAAGTAAAACATCAAATATTGAAAAATGAGCAGTACTCTCATTCATATGAAAGTGAAAAGCTGTTGAAGAATCTTTTTTTTTTTTTTTGCTCATGCTGTGTTTACCTTATCTTGACTGTACATCCTGACATCTTTGACAATGAAGATTAGGTCAAACCTAGAAAGAATAGTTGTCTGCAGGTCAATGTTATCTTGCGCAGTCTGGACGAAAGGAAGTCATACTGTTAGTTCTATATTTTAAACACCAATGTAGTTTTAAGATTAAGAATCAAGCATGAACACTGAGATATTTGATAAAAAGAGAGCAGAAACTGCAAACCTTTAGATCATCGTAACGCCCTGATGGAGGATTGGCAGCTGCTAGCACAGAGGTTCGCGAATTGAGAACAGTTGTTATACCTGCTTTAGCAATAGAAATAGTCTGTTGCTCCATGGCTTCATGAATAGCAACCCTGGAACACCAAGACTGGAATTCAGTAATTATAGATGATACTTCTCAAAGATTATCGTAAATGTTTAACCATAGTCATCTAAAAAAAACAAGATAAAGCATCTAAACTCCAGCTAACCTATCCTCTGCTCTCATTTTGTCAAACTCATCGATGCAGACAACACCTCCATCGGCTAATACCATGGCACCACCTTCCAGATAGAACTCACGCTGGTCATGAACAAGTTTTGTCACAATCATGAAATGGAACTCAGAATATAATGAGCTAAACCTTCAGCTTATATGTATGCTAGTTAGGTTGACTGAAATATGACAGCATTCATGTTTTTAGTAGTTGAGAACTTACTGAACCACTGTCACGAATCACAGAAGCTGTGAGACCGGCAGCTGAAGATCCTTTACCCGAAGTATAAACAGCTACAGGTGCTGTCTTCTCAACAAACTTCAGAAACTTCATTGAGCAAATGTGACTGCAATTAGTTTTTCTTTTCATATGGTGAAATGACTGCTAGTAGCTTTATTAGCCAATGGGTTCATTTATCGTGTTGAATGAAAACACTAAAAATAGGCATGAGAGAGCGAGAGAAAAAATCATAATCAGAGAATGAAAAGGTACCTGTGATTTGGCAGTAGAAGGGTCCCCTAATAGCAGCACATTGATGTCACCTCTTAACCTAACACCATCTGGCAATATCTGTAACCACAAAAAATGGTGTATGCCACCCACAAATTTAGAGCTGGCCATATTCTCATCAACCAAGGGTAAAGCAAGATCAATATCAAATTAACAATGTACCTTCCTTGATCCGCCAAACAAAAGGCTAGCCACAGCCTTCTTCACATCATCATGGCCAAAGATGGAGGGTGCAATCTTAGAGCATATGGTCTGATATGCATCAGGCTGACCAGCAAATTTTTTGAACTCTTCAATCTGTAATGAAAGTGTAAATTTCAAGACATGCATACGAGGGCCATAAATTGTTCATTAGCTGGCTCTAAATCATGGGCATTGAAGAGCACAGTTGCATATTTAAACATACACAGCCATATAAATGTTTGTCTTTACTACCAACAGCCACAATCTATAGTTCTATATAGCTCAATAAACAAAATTTCATTGCTAAAGGCAGTATGATAATCATAATTGCAACAGTAAAATCCCAATTCGATAGATAACAGCAAACAGAAGCTAGTGGATAAAGAGATAGAGGAAGCAGGTATGTTAGAATTGAAAAAGACCTCATCAGCAGTGAAAGCAGCTTGACCTCGAGAGTTAGCCTCATTGGCTTCCTCTATTCCTACAACTCTTATATAAGGTTGTCTAATTGCAACCGCTCCTTTATGACTGCATGATGACCAACAACAAGTACCGGAAGAGAAAGAATTGATCATTAGTATCTGAAAAATCCGGTCTAAGAAGTTGGGGAGAATAGTATAGTTCTTACGAAGTAGATGAATTGGCAGCTTGAAAAATACTGTAAATTCCCATGACAGTGAGTCTGGTGCCAGGAACAATTGTTTGAACAAGATGTCTATCGACGGAAAGAAGCATGTTTCTAGGAAGCTCTCCAGTTGGAACATCCTATAGTTTAAGGACATCATGGCATACAAATATTCAATCATCAAAAGTACTCAACAAACAATTTCACATACTCTGACACAAAAAAATGGGCAATTGTCAGTTTATTGAAATGGAAGTATTATTCACCTCAGGATTCTCTTGAAGTTTGAGGGTTTGCTGATCAACATACTTGCTTCTATCAGGAACTATAAGCCATGGATCAAGAGGGCAGGGTTCTTCACCAGGCTAATTTTAACAAAACAGAAATTGAGTTATTTTGAGGTAATCAAGTAAAAGCAGAAATCAAAAAACCAGCAAAATGAAAAATAAAGAAAAACACCTGAGGAAGATGGTCGCAGGATCTGGGAATGATAGCGCCGCCAAGACCAGGACGGCAAGGAACAAGCTTGACATTTTTACAGTTCTTGCAGAGCAGTGTCACATAAGTAGCCTTCGCTTTGGTCCTTGAAGCAGCTATGGTAATCCCAGATATTTTCACCAATTTTGATATAAATTGAGCCTATTCATTCAATAATAATAAGCAAAACAATTGAAATGCATTCAATTTAATTCAATGAAAACAAACACACTTTCCCCAATTCAAAACCGTCCTACACATCTTTCATTCTGATCATTAAAAAAATTACTTACATCTAGTAAAAGAAGTAGTACCTATAATCAATAAAGTACAATACTGGAACCAAAAGCATCACTAAAATCAACTAATATGCTGGAATTTCATATACTAGTTTTCATAATTTATATATGTGCTACTTTTTGCAATAAATGTACTACTTCCTCCTTTTTAAAATAAATAAAACGCTTCTCTCTTCTATGTGAGAGCTTCTCGGTATAAGTGTTTCATTTAATTAAGAAAACTTTTGTTGACTATACCACCAAAAATTGTTCCGCACAAAATTACTCGAAACAAAACCCTAACAAAAAAAAAAAAAAAAAAAAGTAAAGAAGCATACACCAAGAGAACGAATAGAGATGGAATCCTCATTAGAAGTAAGAAGAATCTGAAGATCCTCAGTAAAAGGCTCCTCCATTTCTCCAGTCTCACCAGCAACCTTAGACTTCAAACTTGCCAAAACCTCGCAAGCCGCCGTCTCAAACTGAAATCACAAACAAAAAAAAAAATCAGAATAGACAGATAGAGAAATCATAAAACAGGATAGAGAAAGAGAGAATACGAACAAGTGGGAGGAAATCGGCGGGAGATGATCGGAGGAGTGAAGGAAGATCAGGATCAAATGCATCAAGATGTTCAAGGTTGATAACAAGTGATGTAGGGTTGTGGACTAAACTCTGACGATAAGGGAATACATTCGACTCCGTCTCGAAGCTTCGGATAAATTCTTTGAATTTAAGGAGGACGGAATGTCGACTACCGGCTGCATCGGAGTTGGTTTCGCCGATGCGACCAGGTGGGAACTGTGCTTGGTCGCTGTAGTACACTGCTCCTTCGTCCCAACCTGACATTTTCTACTCTTTCTCTCTCTATGTTATGTTTTCTCTCTCTACTGGTTTGGGATTTGAATGGTGGCGGAAATGAAAATTAGGAGAAGAAATGGTGGGGAAGAAGGAGAGAGTGAATGAAGAAGTAAAGAAGAGGAGGGTAAATGCTGTTTTTGGCGGGCTAATTTGGCGGGAAATCTCCTACTCTTGGAGTGGGCCACGAGCTCTTTCTTTCATGCGGCCTAATTGTTTATTTGGCCCAATAATTAAGCCCAGCCTCTTTATGTAGGTGAAACTTACTTGTTTTAACTCGTCTTTTGTGTAACGTGTTATATGGTCATAGAATGGTGAATTATTTATTGGTTTTTTTTTTTTTATTTTACATTTTTTAAAATAATCTAATCTCTTCTACCACCTGAATTTGCCTTCATTGTTATAGAAATATTTATTATCTTTAATCAAAGTATGTCTTGAGTGGAATTGATAAACTTCAAATCAATGTTTATTAGTGGTTGTTTGGTATATACGGGAATTTAATTCCTGTGGGAAGTTATAATAGATGGGAAGTTAATTCCCTTATGTAATTTCTAGTAATTTGCTAAAATTATTTGGTTGACATCAAGGAATTTGAAATTCCCAGAAATTTCGAATGACCAAGGGGGGAGTGGGCAATAAATTCCCACGTTTTGTGGGTATTACAAATTCCCAGGAATATTGAATTCCCCCATTTTTCTTACTTCCTGCTAACCAAACAACTGACCAGTTTAGAAATTCATGGGAATTTCCATTGCCTGTGTTTCTTCCCGCATACCAAACGACCACTTAGTATGCTTATGTAAAAGAGTGTGTTAGATAGGTTGACTTCAAAGAAGAGATTAAATATTTCATATAACAAGATCAGAATTTGTTTGAGCTCTATAACATGTTGGCTAGATTGTACTCTTAAACATTTGCATCCCAAACAATTTAAACTTGAAAGAATAATTACAAATTCTCATATAAGAACGTCTTACTATGATTAATGTAATATGAAGGTCACCTACTACCTTAAAAAAAAGTCACTTTTGAAAATAACCACACTGTAAGGTAAAAGATGATGACCCCTTATATTAAAGTGGTCTCTTTAACTTAAAAAGTGATCGTTATAACACATAAACTGAGCCTTTTTCAGCAAAAAATTAAAATAGTCTTACACTGATATCACTGTAAGACGGACTTGCATAAACTTATTGATAAATAATAGCTGAAGCTGCCCAGCACATTTACTACTAAGTTACACGTAAGAATTATATATCGCCAATGTTTTGCATTTTGTCATTAGCGCCGCATACAAAACTGGCCCATACACACTCAGGCCTGCTTTCCTATTATTTATATTTTATTTACTTGTAAGATTTGGGCCTCCTGTGGCCCACTTCTCTTAAGGCCCACAAGATTTAATTCTCCTTCCGTATTATGAGGAATTGATCCAACAACCCCAGATATAGGAGGAGGAGGAGGAGGGGGGGCTGCTTACTATTTACTAGAAGTATTTATTTACTAACATGCCCCTGCTTATACACAATTTATGCTCTTATTACTTTATGTAGCCTTCCTTCTTCAAGAACCAAATTGCAGCTTCTGCTGCCTCTTCTGCTGCCGCTTTCTTTTTGACTTGGGGCCGACCAAAGCACTCCAATGTCACATCTTCGGCTTCCTCAATTACCACCACTACCTTGAAAGTGAATCTGCAAAAACGGCGCATTCATGGGAATCATTTACATCATTAGAAATGTGAGAAAACACTTTTTTTCAGGGTATGTGAAAAAAGTCTAAAACACTTGGTAAAGAACTTGTAGAGCAAAAAGATAATGCATAAGCAAAGACTGCAACTTACAGTTTCAAATGGCTTGGTCCTTCCTCTTTACAGCACTCATACTCGGGGTGTCTCCAGCAGTTTTTAACACATATCTCATGTAATCGTGATTTTGCCGTTGCTTTCCCTGAAAATTTGTACAATCTAAGATAAAGCAAATTTGACAGCATATGAAGCAGATACTGTACAGTCACTAAAACAGCTAACAATAAGTACCATGCACATCTGAGTCAATGCTACAATTTTCATCCCCAATGCGCTGACTATGCTGCTGTCTTTTAAATGAAGAAATGGGTGCTTTTCTGGATTTTTTCTGAAAATTAGAGATAATTGTCGGAACTTCATACATGTGCTTGGGATTCGCACAAGCACTGGAAATGGGATCATCGTTTAAAGTCAAGTTTCCAGAAGAGAGCTCTGCTGGGTTCGCACAGTTATTAGAAAGATCCTCCAAACTAAAATTTCCAACATTAGCCAACTCGCTTGAAGAAACTAGGGAAAATGGTATCTCATCATATCCAACCAGCCTGGCTTCCATCTTTCGCAGAGTTTTAAGGACTTCCTCCAGAGATTTAGTCTTCAGTCTGTGACCCTGAGCCTGCAGATATAGAAATGTCAGCTCGTGATAACATAAGTTCTATGAAATACTTCCTCTTTTATTAACTCCCTAGCAAATCAGAGCTCTATAAGTTCACATCAAGGCAAAGCTAAATTAATTAGAAATTTTCCAAAGAATACAAACATCAATTTTGAAACACAGACACGCAAAGAAGCAAATAACAAAGATGGGAAGCCCACATAAAATTTCTAAGCAGCGTCAATGTTAATAAACAAAATCAGCCTTGAACAAGAGCTTTATCTTCAGACAACATAACAGTTGCACATAGATCAGCAAGGAGTATGCATACCAAGAAAATATATATATTCTGAGTTCAGAACATATGCAAGTCCATATAAATAGAACATTTGTATTGCTAAAATCAATCTCATTAATATCAAGAGATAAGCATGTGTCTGTTGTTCTGGTGGAAGAGGATACAAGAAAGACACAAATTGGAGAGCTTTGACACAGGAACATCAACTCACTCCCCAAGACTACACAATAATGACCCACAATACTGCATTACGGGAAAGGTGAAATCACCATAAAATAGAAGAACAAAAAAAATTACCTTCAGCTTTTGAGTTGCTTGCTGCGCAGCCATTCTCTTTGCCCCTTTAATGCTGCGGTACGTAGCAGAGGCAAAACTCTTTCCATCCACTATTGCCTCAACCATGAAACTTTTATTTCTTTTAGAAGGGATAAATTTTATATCCCAGCCATGATGTTGGCATAGCTCCAACAGCTCTCTAATAGGACTAAGCTGCAAATTAGAAAATCTTATGGTAGGGTTTAGAAACGATAGCATCACCTTCCACACATGATTCAAGTCAAATCCTGCGTCAAGAAGAATCGCACCGATACAAGATTCAACCAAGTCACCGAGAGCCTGCAGAGTAGAAAAAAATCATTCAAGGTTTTTAACCTGTTAAAAGATATACCGGAAAAGAAGCCTCCCAAATGAAACTAGCACTCAGCATTAAGAGACAAACAGAGGATTACATGTGTAATATCCCCTACTGGATGTTAACATACAACTCAGCCAGTAGAAAGGGATATAGTGAGATTTCCCATTGGGATCTAGTGGGTGATTATAGCTATAGAATACTGAATGTTGCCTGTGCAACATACATATGAAGATCGATCATTTAAAATGCCTAAGAACCATAAAAACAAAGAGGGAAGGGGTTCAAGCTATAACCTTCGGGCATGGTGGCTCCTCGAGTAGACGTCTTTCTGAAGCAGGCTTTCTGATGAAGTTCACAAACTTATCAATAGCAGCAGATAGATTGTTATTCTCACATATGATATATTTATACAATCCACTAGCGGCTACTCGAGCAAACGAGCTGTTGTTCACAAGGGATGATCTTAAATCAGTCAACTGGCCAGGTTTCAGCTCAGGGAACACGGAGTATAGATAGGATGTGATCAAGTAATCTAACACAGCATCACCAAGAAACTCCAATCTCTGTTAAACCCATCAAAAAAAGACTCCTACATAAATCTTGCAAAAACAAAGAATTTAATAAATTCAAATTTTCACAATATATCAGACAACATTTTACCTGGTAGCAACCTCCTCCATGCCGATTGTACGAGGGATGTACAAATGCTTGTAGAACTAAGCCTTTCTGAACAAAACGATGACCCGCAATACCTTCAATATCTGGGATACTAATTCGGTTTGCAAGTGACAAAAATCTGGAACTTGCAGTCCATGCACGACAAACTTGAGAAACTTCAAATTCAACTTGTATACCAAACCATCTAAGGAATGCAATTGCTGCTTTAAAGCCACTGTCAACAATGTAAGCTCCAACCAGTGCTTCAACTACATCTGCGATTGTTTTCTTGGTTAACCAATGATGATTTTTACTGCATCTCAATTGACGATTATCAATCCCATTTTTCAGATTGACTTCAGAGTCACAATGAATTAAACTTTCCGTCTGCTTGGTACATATGATTGAGCAAGGACGACCAAGAGCAATAAACTGGCCAGGGTCAAATTCTTGATCACGTATGTATCCCTGGAGTATGTAAACAGTTAGATGTTCGTTTTTCAAGATAGATTAACACATTCAGATACACGTTACAAACAGGTACAAGACATAGCAGGCATGGCAACAAAACCACGAATTCGCTAATCACGGGGTCCATCTATCAAGTTGAACACAATTTTATGGACATAGTCCACAGGAGATGGTATGATATTGCCATTGTAACAAACAAAACAAAATGTCCTTCCCTTATCCTAGTTTCTCCCTTGTTTTGTAACGGTGTTTATCCTTTCTCCCTTGTCTGTCAACTTCACAAGAAAGAAATTTGGCAAACAAGATTCTTCTTATCTTGAAGCACACCAAGACCAATTTTAAATCGAGCAAGTCTTACGTTGCTGCTAATAAAGTGGTGTAAGAAATTCAGGTGTATTTCTGATATCGTTAAGGATGAAGAAAGAAAAATATAATAACATGAAAAAAGGAAAAAGTATCAAACTACAAGAGCACTCTTATGGGATACTTTCAGACAAGAAAGAAAATGAAGATTTAAGCTTCTAACAATGTATATTTCTGGCTTCATATTGAAAAGAGTGGCTCCAGAAAATGCAGATTTTGATGTTTAGAGACCATTATCTCCCTATCCCGCTTCTACCAAATATAAGCACTGCCATTATCTCCCTATTCAGGATAGTTGAAGCTAGTTCCTCCGACTATTTGGTGGTGTACTTAAAGAGGTGAACTTTCCCAAGGATTTACAAGCATCTATAGTCTTTTTTTTGTGGATCTTAGATGGTTGGAATCAAGTTCTTCAGCATGAGCATCTATTGTCCTTGATTTGTAATAAAAAACATGCATGATTCTATAGATCAACTGATCAAGAACTTTTGCACGTGTCTTCATTGCCTGTAGATCGAGGACTCGTGTAGGAGAGATGTAATGCCTTTGGAGTAATATTTTTAAACAAGCTCATCTTCTTGCATAAGGTTGACACCTCTTGGTATCCTTTTGACACTTTATTACATATCTATTTAGAATAAAGGAAAAAGGAATCTAAGAACCAGCTAATACCTGTAATTTATTCTTAATAGCCAGCTTGCATAAATTCGAGTTGTTTACTAGATTCGAACGCCTCCTAGTCAACTGCCCTTCGTCAAAAGTTTCATGCTTAAGAAAGAGATGTCGCCCCACTGCAAACTTGAGAAAAGCATCACCAAGAACTTCTAGCCTCTCAAGGGAAAAGCGCTCGTGGCATTTTTCGGTAGTCAATGCTTCAAGAACCTAGCAAATAACAGCAAATTGCATTGTCAAAGTTGTAAGGAATTCTCATCTTCCAGTTGGCAAAAGCAGTCATTTGGCCAGACTGAACCATAGAAAAGAAATGTGATAATATTTCCATAAGAGTGTCTTACACGTTCAGCCGTAACCACTGTTCCCTCAGCAAATGACTTGGACAATATATCCTTCAGTTCAATTGCTACAAGCACATTTTCCAGGCGATGCATGATAGATGGCAACAGAGACAATGAGCTCCCCAAGTCCTTGGAAAATCCGATTATCTTTATTTCACATAACTCAGGTGGCAGTTCGAAGAAGTGTTCATCTAGTTCACGTGACTCTGATATTAATTAAGCAAAAGACAGAAAACTCAGAACGGTAAGCAACAACAACTGAGTGAACTTCGTATTGTAATGAGTGACACACACAAAAAACTCACTGGATCTGCAATTTCTTTTTCTTTTATTTTTTTCAAGTTGGCCATGAGTTTAATTTCACAAACCAATAGGGAATTGAATTTGGAAATACTCAATGACAACAAGCAAAGAGACAAACTCAAATTTACTGTTGATGAGCTTTAAAGTGGAGTGAACATAAACAAGCATGGAATTCAACTGCAAGTATTTCCATCTTCTATTGAGTAGATGGATTTTTATAAATAGAAATGAGAGCCCAGTTATAAGCTTGTTGATTAAAAATTTTCTCTACTATTGCCATTCATTTCTAGAATTTCAATACTTTTATT
This sequence comes from Beta lomatogona, assembly GCA_947646795.1. NCBI lineage: Eukaryota > Viridiplantae > Streptophyta > Magnoliopsida > Caryophyllales > Amaranthaceae > Beta > Beta lomatogona. The sequence continues at coordinate 962,083 of CANSNZ010000554.1, forward strand.
CTCTCCACGTGTGAGAGTAGGTTTATCCCTTCACAAGGATTCTTATTTGCAGATTTTACAATAAACATATAATTCCCAGCAAGGGCGATTTTTGGGGTATCATATGTACACGATGTAAATTAGTAATCACACATACTCCTATCCTGAGTAAATCGGTAGAGAGGCTGTTTCCAACAAAACCACACATAAGAAATTTTGTCCATGGTGTAGGTTTTATTTGTCTTTGATCATGTTGTTTATTGGGGATTTTGAATGGATATCACTGTACAACCTAGATTGTTACGTCCAACCAATCATTGCAGATCGTGTAAAGCCCTCCATCTCAGAAGATGATGCAATTATGGTCCATGACTCCGTGCCAGTATTAAAGTCATGCTGATCATAATAATGTACGCCATTATTTCAATGACATTTTCGTATATACTTTTCAGAAATAATTCCAAACACGAGAAAACTGAGTGCACTAGTAAGGAAGAGTGTGATGCTCAGACTCTTCATTTCAGCACAAGTATCCATGTCGGATATTTGACTCCTCAAATTTTTAGCCAACAATATTTCAATGACATTTCTGTATATACTTTTCAGAGATTTTTCCATACACGAGAAAACTGAGTGCACTAGTAAGGAAGAGTGTGATGCTCAGACTCTCCATTTCAGCAAAAGTAACCATGTCGAATACTTGGACTCCTCAAATTTTTGGCCTAAATCAGGAAAATCAATACGTTTCATATCATAATTTGGGTACTGGTATCCATGTCCTCACATCTAATATTTTTTCATATCAGACTCTTCAAAATATACCTGAGCCTTGTGTCAGAGTTCAAGCATCATAGTAAAGTAAATCACAAGCAGCCGGAGACCCTTGGCAAGCTAGTACCAATATGAATGATATAATTGTCGGTAAAATCAAATGAAGGAGAGAAGTTCATAATATGACTATGAAAGCTACTCAGCACATATAACTCCGGATCTGCTTTTGGATTATCACTCTATCAGGCATAGCAGAAAGCATTATGTCCCACACTTGTTATTATGTGGACAAAATAAAAAAGGACATCCATTAAAAAGAAGAAAGATTACTGTCACAAGTACATCATTACCCAAGATGTTCGGTCCTTGAGTTGATCAACAGAAAACTTCAATCACCAGGACCTCCTCATTTGCTCCCAAAAAGATTAGAATTAAAATACCACTTTCGGTTGGTGTTAACCTTCTTCACTAATATTCTATTGCTGGACCAAAATCCCTTCAGTTGCCAGCTCTTTTTATCAGAACTTTAGCAGCTAGGACAGCCATTCTGACCTACCATAATAGCTAGCAACACTTTTTAAGGCAGATGTTATTATTTACAGCAGTATCATGTGCTAGATTTTGACCAGTTCTTGTGTTCCCATCTACATTCCCCCAGTTGATATCCATATCAAGGACTTCAGGCATGATATATGGATAGTTAAAAATAAAATACATGCATAGAAGATCTTCTGATTCTATCGTTGGCAGATAAAGTACCTGAATTTCCTTTCTTTCTGTCATGCAACAAATTGTGTAAGCAAAAGAGCTGTTTAGCTTGTAATAGAGGTTGTCCTGGGTGTGCTAGATGAATCCCAAAGCTGGTAAGAAAAATATGTGAAGACCGTCAATAAAAGGAAAAGTATAGAACGTAAAAGAGGTTTAGTTCCTAAGGTCCTCAAGGAAACCATAAAAGATATCAACTCAGATCAAAGACTTCAAATAATATCAGTGGAACACGTGCGCAAATTTTGCTAGGAAAAAGGTGCTGCAAGATATTGAGACTCAGAAATAAAAACATTATACAATAACTTCAAGTCCAAATAGATGGAAAGAAGTATTACGTATCACCAAGATTATCAATGCACAATCACTTGTCATATAAATATATCAATATAATATCACTTGCCAATTTTAATACCAATGTGATAAATATAAACTCCTTTATCTGTATGAAGAGCCTATGACATACTTATTATGGATTGGAGGGAGTATGAATAGTATCTTTCATATCTCATAATTTCCATATTGCTCTTGGTGGAATTTTTTTTGCTAATCTCTAAACAATCTAAACATAGGGCCCTTACTCATTTCTTGTCAGTTCCACTGCAAATGATACCCTTCCTAGATAGTTCCAACTGGAAAAATGTGAAGGATGGAATGGAAGTATAAACAATGAAACATTTTTTAGCTGACCACACCCAGTCTGCAAATGGTAACAATAGAAGCAACCTAACATTTAAGCAGTTGTGTTTAGGAATAACACTGCATACAAATTATTGATTTGAAACATTAAATAGTGACTATTCCACTACAGCAGTTTCGCAAACATTTGTTCATGATTCATGTACCACAGCAAGTCTCTGGAGTTGACCCCCCTCCCCCTTTTCTCTCATGAAATCAGCAGAGTGCACTAACACACTTGACTAGCAGGAAGCATTATCAAGCTTTGTGAAAGGCACTCCATTACTTAGTAGTCATAGGAGAACTATTTTGGCACGTTTATTAGCAAGTGGACAAGTTCATACTTTGTTGTTAGTTGGGCTGGGGGATTTTATTATCTTTGTATAATCACTTATTCACTTCACTTCTATATCGTCGTCCACTTTTTGAAAAGCTGATAGGGGAAGCCAGGCAGCATTACAGATATTATTGATTTTATACAATATACCATTTCCATCTACTCCATCTATAATAGCATATTAATTGGTCAAACCCACTAGAGTGCTCCAAATCTACTTCAAGCTGTCCAATTGACTCTTAGCAAGCATTCCATTTGGACAGCAAGGTCCTTGTCCTTGCTAATTAGGATTATTAAACCAGATAGCACAGTTGAATAAAACGTCCAGTGCATAAAACAAAATCACCTCGATGCCACACCATAGATCATTAAGTAGTGATTTCTACAACGTTAGATATTTAACTCCATTACGCATATCAATACCGTTGCATTACACACGTAGATAATTTTCAACTTATCTTGATACTAAGCCATAGATCATTGACTTAAGTAGTAATATCTACAACCTTAAAGATTTTACTCAATTACACATAACAGCGTGTTGCATTAGACACACAGGAAATTCTCAACCCACTGTAGCCTCCACAAAAGTCAGAAAAGTCTAATTTCTTTATAGCATAATTGGTGTATAATTTGCAATCAATTAAAATATACATTGTAGTTGCAATTATCAAATGTGTCGGACACTTATACGACTTTGCAATCGCACTTGGCAACAGCAACTACTGATACAAGATTATACAGAAACTTGATTTCACTTTCACCAAGGTGGAGGGGAAAAAACAAAGCAGACTTTCTTCCATTTACAAAAATAACATCACTCTACCATAAAGTTCAAAATTAAAAATTAATCTACCACAAAATCCAATAAGGAAAAGTACATATAAACAACTAGATAAAATGTTATGATGTATTGAATCGAAAGAGATGAAGAACTCTAGTACCTACCTTTCACTCAAGTGCTCTACATGGCTTGTAGAACTGTTGTGGAGACTAAACCCGTTCTTGTCAGGGAGAATTTGGGAAACAAAGAAGAATGATTTCTTGTAGGAAACATAAATTAAGCTATTCAGAATATCGTTTACACTGGCAGGTCCATCAGCAAGCTGCAGACAACTATCTAGAGTAATCCGAGTACCCACTAAATGACCATGAGGTGCAAAAATCGGTGATGACAAGCACCTTCTAATGACCATCCAATCCACAGATATCGAGTTGTCGCACTCTCGTGGAATGACAGGGAGCACCAGATAGAAGATGGATGAATTTGATTCACTAACTTTATTATTCTTGAGGGGAACATGACCACACATAAATTCTGAACGATCAAGAATGATCTTAAGGCACATTTCCTGGAAATTCAGAGCCAGCAGCATCTGACAAGAAAATCGAAGGAAGCTGAAGTAACTCAATGGCACGTGATTCAAATCTCTATTATTAATTCTTCTGGCATAAAATATAAAAATGACAAAAGAAACCGTCAGAGATGTGGGACAGTGATTTCTGTACCTCTTGTTTGTTAAATTCAGAAACTCCAGAGGGAACCAGATCAGTCAACACAGATCTACCATGGGCGAGATGAAGATCAGTCTTCATTCTCTCAGCCTCACAAGGCAAAGGTGCTTTTACAAAAAGGCCAAATTCTTTATACAGTCTATCATGTGGTTCAGGTTTAAACCTTATAAAGTAGGAATTGAGACAAACACAGGTATCCACATCAGACCAAGGTTCCTTCAGTGCAGCAGGAACTACCATCTCCTGCAACTCAAATGGTGAATCTTCGTCTGCAAATATACAATTGAACAAGATCATTTTCATATTCATAGAGAAGGAATAATTGACAGATGACAACCTTTTTCCCAGACCTTCGTTGCTATCAGAATCAGAACTATCCTTGTTAGCCTCTTCCTTTACATTGTCCTGTTCCGGCAACAGATACTCAGTTAAAGCACCAACTTGATGCAACTCTTTGCATGCCCTTAGACAAGCATCTTTCTTCGCTGCTTCCATTGAAGACTGGGGTGCACTCACTATGTGATGAATAGGAGCATTAGAAGGAAGAATAATGTGGCATATGGTTCCTTCTGTATCATCGACATTAAAGACTTCTGGCATGGGGTTAAAATACCTGCAAACAAGCTCAAACATATAATTAAATAAGTACTTCGTTGACTCTAACTGGAAAAGCTCTTTCATAGGAAGCACATACTCATCATGTGGCAGTTTAGAACAGTAATGGTAGAGCAATGAAACACTACTTTGAGCACTAATGGTAGCACCAGTGGAGTCCACGGAATAAACTTCTTCGTTGAAATCGGCAATAACTCCATTGGGTTTTCTGTCTCGAATATCCATGTTCATAAGATCCTCATCTTTTCTGAAACTGTCCATTAAATTCTTCTCTCTCTCGTTTTCACTGCAATGTAATAACAAAAATTATTTCTTAAATAAGGCCACAGATAATTACACTGATCATAAGCTCAGGGGAAAAACCTGTCAACTAAAAAAGCATATTCTGACTGAGGCATTCGTGCACGGCCTCTGGACTGTATAAAGCTAGCCAAAGTTTCAGGAAGATCAAACCGTATTACAAGGCAGCATGTCTGAATATCAAGTCCTTCTTCACCAACTTTAGTAGCAACCAACAAATTCAGCTGCCAAATCACATTATTAACCAGAGTTTAGACATCACCCATAAAGGAGGAGCAATTTTTGTTTCTTCTATAAAGATTAAAAAAAGGAAACAACTATTAAATACAATACATAGGAGATGGGTTTCTCATCGACAAGTTACGCAAAGATTTTCAACAATCGTGTTCGTGTTAAAATTTGCTATCTTGGGATGAAGTGCAAGAATGTAAGATTTTTATCGTGCTATCCTTCTCTCTTTTTGGTACTCTTGATGTTCGTGAGTATAATTTTGTGCTATGATTTAGTGAGGATTCTATTTCTAGGGGTCTACGGTTATAATAAAAAATTGTGTTAGAGAGTTCATAAATGACCTATTTGGTGTAGGTTTAGTTCTTAGTGATACATAGAGATTTAGTGTTAGTAACGCTACAAGCATCATGGTCATATTTTTAATCTCACTGGTTAACCACTGTAAAGGTTTGGTACAGGTTCTCGTGTTGCAAATTCACAATTTGTGGAGATGGGTTCCTCAGTAACAGGTTATGCGCAAGGCTTAAAGTTAGAGTTTTAGTTTGGGGTGGAGACCGTAAATATTGTGGTAAAAGATGCTTCATAGTGACTTTGGAAGAATCAAGTCCAGTTGGAGTATTGCTAAAATCATGCCTACAACTTTCAGTATGAAGAGCTAAATAATTCTCATGCTATATTCAGGACATGCTGTGTTGCACCACCGTGCCGCTATTTGGCATGCCGTGCAGGTCCTAGCAATGTTGAAGCAGAAGGTTGCCAGAATACTCCAGATTCCGTTACGGGTGTTGCCAATTGATAGCATGCCCAGGTCAGTGCCCTCTAAATGTCTGTTTTGAAGTTGAAATGGCAAAGGCTAGGCTTAGTTTATTGCTTGGTTTCTGCAAAGTTCAAGAGTTTATGGTAGCATTATTGCAGGTATATAGAATTATGAGTCTCTAATAATGACTCTTGCAGTTATGCAGCATATGCATTTAGATTTTATAAATAGGGACTCTTGGGATTTTAGCGAGAGAGAGCTCCGAAAATAGGAAACTTAGGAGTTTGTGTGTGTAAGGAGTTCTGTAAACAAACTCCTTTTCTGATAGTCATAAGCTTTTCTTGTATTCTCAATTGAAACTAATAAAAACCAAATCTCCTTGCCGGTGTATTAGGCTACTCAAACTGAACCAAGTTACATGCTTGTGTCCAAATCCTACTTTTGTTTGCTCTATTTAGGTTCTTTATTGTTATTGTTTCCCACAAATTAAGACACCAATTTAGGATAAAAACACATCAGGCATTTATCTCTCGATCCGTTTCCCTCTCCCCTAAGTAAGCAGGCATACCACACACCAAAAAGATTAAGTAGACTGGAGTCACAATAATTGCAAGTTTTTTGACACAAAAGTAGGCTAGATGAGAGGTGATTCAATAAAGCCAACATGAGAAACTAGCTTACAATCTTCCATAAAATATATCATCAACACAAAAGATTACTTTTGGAAAGATGAATGCAATATATCATAGCAAGAAATGTTACCTCGCCAGACCGGAATTCTTCCAGAATTTGATACATGGTATTTCTGGACATACGCTTGGAGTGAACTCCAACCAGGTAATTGCACTTCCAAGCAGATAAAACCTTAATCTTTCCAAGGATATACGCCAAAGATCTGGCAACAATAATCCTATTCACAAAAATTATACATTTCATATCTGGCCTTGACCTGAAAAAGAAAAGGAACCACTTCAGCTCTGAGCAGCTCAAACAGCACAGGAAAACAACAATAGAGCCGTAAAAACGTGGACCATGGCATGAAATGTAGACCATGCCATACGAAGAAAGAGATGCAGAGTTGCACACATCGAAGGATCTAAACTAGCAGAGTAGCCGGTTACCCAGAAACATACAAGTGATTCACCTCGACAATATTAACCCAAGCTAGCACATCCAGACAACTTTCTTCACATTTTCTCTTAACAAGTAAAACCAAATACTTCTAGAAGTATGACAAGGATAACAACAATAAAATCTCTATAAATTCGTTCACCTTTTCATACTTCTAAGATCTAATGCAAATACAATACTAAACTCTAGATCCAAAATTCAAAATAGGCAATACAGAACATTGCCTTCGGTGGCTACATTATTTCAGTCATAAATCCTGTCAGCAGATCCTTAACAAGTAACAAATTATTTGAACTGACTGATCATCCTGACATATTAAGCAATTTTAAATTTTGGGATGAAAAAAGTAAATACATAGAAGTTTATTGTACTATGCAAGCAAATTGGAGGTAGATGTTATAGTTGGTATTGTGATACTTGGAAAGACTGAAAATAAAACAACTATCAGCTATGATGATAGGCCAGCACCATGCTACATGTATTCATCTACTCTTTCTTGCTGCATAAATCTTTCTCATAATGTACTAACTTCTCTACCTTTCTTGAAATATTGAATTTCCCTTGGGCTCATTTAGTATCGCTGCTATGCATCAGGCCAGACCACCTGTGATGTGGACATATGCCAGAAAGAGAAGAAATGCACAGGGAAATGAGATTTATCAGTGAGGTGGTTATCAGAGGATAGATCAGCTTTTTACTAGTTTGGCTCAAAAGTTTGTTAGCTGTTGTACTCCTTCCATCTCAAAATATACTTCCCCTATTCCATTTTGGTGTCTCAAAATGTTCTTCCCGTTTTCTTTTTTGATTCCAGTTTCCACATTTATTCTTGATTTGCCTAAACAAATTGTGCCACAATCATATAATTGCGCCTTGGAACTAATGTTATCTTTGTTTATTCAACCCAAAGTTGAGTTGTTCATACACTTTATGCTCTTTCAGCCAATTCTCTCCATTCTCTCTCTTAAAACTAGTTGTTTCCCCATAACATTATTGTTTATTATTTTATGTTCCACTTACCTTAATTCCTGTGCAAAATAAGAAACGGGAACTATATTATGAGACGGAGGGAGTAATAGATATCTAGAAGGGTAGAGAGAGAAAGGGTATGAGAAAATATTGAAAAGTGGGTTGACATTTTGGGAGAGAATCTCAACCTTAAGTTGAGGGTGTATCCAATCGATCTTATTTTCCCTTGATTGTTGCTTAGTACTTGAATTCATAGCAATAGTTCATTGCGTCTGTAAACTTAGTAGTCATCTTTCATTTGTGCGAAAGATCAAAACTTCACAAAGCCTTTTTCGAACATAAATGCCCAGTTTCCTATAAAAGCACTAACACCTTTTGTTCAAGTAAAATTTTAATATGTTCACCTGTCATACTTCTCAATGCACTAGAATGATAGATTTTAATTTTATTCATAATCAGTGAGCCAAGTTACCATAGGTTACATATCAATGGAACTACTGGACATAACTTTCTGAATGCGTCTAAAGACGCTCCACCAGGGTGGGGCAAGGGGGGTAAAGGTCAAACATATCTTTTAAAAAAACTTAAGTACTTAACAACCATAAAAAATGCATATTGTTCAAAAAGTCACTGTGATTTAGTTCTTTGTATCCGAAGCCAAAATATACTTGAGATTATGGGATCCATTGGAAATGAGTAGGTGATGGTGGGATGCAGGTTCCAAAAAATCTGAAATTTTGTGTTATCCTTTATAAAAGCTCAATAGAAGTATGGAGATCAAAGATAAAACATCATGTCCGTAACTCCAAGCATAAGGTCTTCATGGCAAGCTCTAGTTCGGTCATTAGGTCAATGAGATTAGACAAACCTAACAAATCAAGGAAGTTCTAAGAATTTCATATGTTTTTATTTTCTCGAATAAGAGTATTTAGAACCTTACTAAATACTCACACCAACGATCATCCTATAGCCTTATAGGCAGATATCAAGGAAGTTCTAAGAATTTCATATGTTTTTATTTTCTCGAATAAGAGTATTTAGAACCTTACTAAATACTCACACCAACGATCATCCTACAGCCTTATAGGCAGATATCCAAGAATGAGGTGTTTGGTTGGGGGGAATCAAGAAAGGGAAAGAGAACTTAACCCTAACACACTTAACATTCTATATAACGTTATTAACTCCCTTCGCCAATCACTACTTAGCATTCTTTATAACTCACTTAGCATTCCTTACAATTTCCTTTCCCCACTTAACTTTTTGTAGTTCCCCCATTTGGTTGTAACATCATTCCCGTAACCCCCTCGGACATGCATTCCTCGACTTAGATTTTAACAACTCAACCCCATCACCGCCCAGTTGCATCATACATCACCAACCCAACTCCCACACACCACCACACTTCACCATGCCCACCACCCCTCCACCGTAACAGCCAGATGCCCACCACAAAGCACCACTTTACTACTCCCCAATCCCACAACCCAACCCCACCACTAACAACCAACAAACCAGCCCCACAACCCCCACCGGCCACCACTCACCAACACGACCAACACCCCGACCTCACCACAAAACAACCACCAACATCTCACTCTAACCCCGCAAACACACACATACGGAAGGAAATATCTCTGTGGCTTCAAATAACTTCACATTGCTGTGAATCCAGTAGATCCGTTACTCTCTGACTTTTGATCATAATGGACTAAATCAAAATGTCTCATTAGACTTTTACCCTTTGTTCTAATTGTAATAGTACTTGCACTTTGAATAAAAGATTTAATAAAAATAACTTCTCTTTTACCACAGGGGTTTGGACATTTGATTCCTCTATCTTCCCATGGTAGGAGCCTACTTAAGGCATAAGATTATGTCAATGTTATTGAAGACTGACTTGGATCCTCTGAACTCACATATCTATGTCTCTTTAAATTGACAATAAAACTTTCCTCACTGAAAACTTCTCAATAATTCTGGCAGAATATTACAGAAAAGTGATTTCTTTCATCATGTAAAAATCAAAATGTCCAATATATCAAGCAACACGAACAACCAATAATTAGCATGAATATTCAACATGATCCCAGGGCTAAGTGCTTAGATACCAACCTAAAGTTTGACAAGATTCCAACAAGACGCAGAACCTTTTGTGAGAAAAAAGGCTCTCTTAGAAGATTGTTACATAACATATCAGTCGTTCCTTCAGCAACATCTGCAAAATAAAGATGTTCAAAGCATAGACTTTTGCCAACAATAATACTAGACTTCTAAGTATGGTAGCAAATAAAAAAAAGCATCCAGTATAGGACGATACGACAGAAACAAGACAGTAGATCATTAAGTTCTAGAACAGAGTTGATGGTCTTAACTACACCAATATGATGGTGCAACATGCATCATACCATTCGTACATTCCATGTCCAGTAGACATGCAGTCTGAGCAAGATACTCATTTAGTAAGAAGTCATCACTGGAGTTTCCTTGTGCATCTATCAGCTCATTTCTCTCGCAGCCATCACCTTTCAGAAGGATGTGACAGGCCTGGAGGAGAAATCAGAAAATTGCATATATGAGGAATATCAGCATCTTAATTAAGACAAGACAAGTCTGTATTAAGCATGAAAGTAAAAATAACAATTGATATACCCAAATCTAGGTTATTCAACACAAATAATTTGCCGATGTAAACATATATAACATACCAAGTTAACGTGTTCCACCACATTGAGGCAACCATCTTTCCGTGTTTTTTTATAGGCATTTAATATTTATATTAACAGTCAATTAACAAGTTTTCACCCATTTCAAGAAGATTCGAAAAAGGGCCTGCAGCAGACTATATCATGCCCTCACGCTACATACTTATTTGAGTGAAACTGATTGAAATGCTTATGAGACTTACTTGCAACACTCCCCAAAGGCCAAGGCTAGTTAGAGAAAACACCATGTTGTTATGTAGTCTTTGCAGAAGTTTCTTGGTGTTCTGTACTCTAGAGGGATCATCTCCATTCCTGTAAAGCACAGATGTACACTACTTGCAAGCCATAAGGCCCATAACAACTAACATGTAAATAGTAAAATAAATTCCTAACTAAAGATGTTGTGCAACTTAATACCTGACGTTTAATCTCCTCAAGTTTATCCGAACACTTCTTGTGAGAACTCAACAATTTTTCTTTTGCAGTATAGTAGTACACTTCGACCACAGGAGATACAACAACTGTTTCCAGTTCTCTCTTGTCATTAACAGTATAAACCTGAGCCAAGGAAGTAATGATCTTATTGGAGGCCTATGAAATGTGCATACGAGTATCATCTACTGCTGAATGTACAAATAACATGTGCACAGCGGCACACATACATACTCTGATACTCATACCACACATTAATACAAGTGTACACACACGTGGATTACTAGATATGCATGTGCCTATGCATGCATGTAGTACGTACGTACGCATGCATGTACTATGGTCTGCTCGCATGCATTGTGTATCTAAAATGTCAAACCTAATCTGCAGCAGCATAGATCAATACTTCCATTGAATCAATTACACATGCATTGCATAATTTTCAAGAAGAAAAGAGTTTTATTAGATTCCAAATAATGCGATATCATGCATATGTTTGCAAGTTCAGAAAAGTCTCCAACCCCACCTTTGCATGAAGCAAAGCTTGAAGACTATTGATAGAAGCACCTGAAAAGGGAATATGAAAAGAGATTTGATTAAAGTCATCAGAAATTAATGAAAATAGACAAACATTTATGATCCGCTTGGAAGGAGATAATAAATCACGATAATGGTAATGCTTATCCACTCCTAAAACGTACATCTTCGTCATATTCTATTATCATGCATTACCACTTTGAAAATTGGAATTGAGAGGTAATGGAACTTTAATAGAGATGGAGTTTCATTACAATGGACATTGGCATATAACACAAAACACTATAGTTTATCACCAAAACTACCATTACTTTATAATTACCTAGGAACCTACCATATAAGCAGCTAGTATCACACAACTCAAAGCTTATAAGACGATCATAATATCGGACACGAGAAAATGATCTAGAGGAAGGTAAATATCTAATCCTCATGGTATGCATATCTTGTCACATGGAAAAGTCAAATTTAGAAGTAGGAATACCGTATCACATAGTAAAAGAGAAAGACATCACCAGGCACCGGTAACACAATCTCGTCCGAAGATAGATCTAACAACAAACGAAGGTAAATGCAATCGTTAAACGTAATTAGCAAGAATCCAGACAGATGCTTGGTGTTTAGTAAAAACCAAGGAGAGTATAACCAAGCAAATTAACCAATCTTGAAAAATCCCTATAATCCAGCAAGTATATATTGTTCATGCGAATTCCTAATTTACGAGGGAATGTAGAGCTCAAAAGAGGGAAGTTTTGAAGTTTTCATTAAGATACCAAACAAAAGATCCTAGCTAATTCATTCCCCACAAGGTAAGGAAGGTAGAAAGAAGAAAAACATATGCATGACACTCAATTACCTTTCCCGCATATGGGAGATGCAGTCATGCCAAAGATACGGGGAACTTCAAAGCAACTTTCATATCATAGAAGACCTACAATTTTGTGAATGTAAATACGTCAGACAATGACACAGGAGCTTTCACCCCTTCAAAAATGCATATAATAAACATATGCTAGGAGCCTAGGACTTTACCTTCATGATCTCTGCGTAAGGATGATTGCTCTCTATTTGTGCATAATGACACTCATCAAATATTAAGAGAGCAATTCTCTCCATCTTGATGAAGCAATGGCATAAACTACGCAACAAAACTTGTGGAGTCATAACAAGAACCTGCACTTAAAGAGGGAGATTAGTAGAGTTATGGAGTCAATAAGACTGGTTCAAGGATAAATTTTCCAATGAAAAGAAGAGAGGTATTATCGGTTACAACAAAACATAGTTTCACAAGGGGTTACTTGGGGGCCTCTCAGATATGCTGGGTGTTTGATAGTAGTATTTATTTTCAGATTACCCAGATCAGAAAGTGTAGTAGCGCAGATTTTTCCAACGCTTCCTCTCGTAATTCATTCTATCACAACTCAATAACTTTCCACATTCAGTCTTCTCATTGTTTTACAGAAAAATTGAAGTCCTAAAGAGGATTACTTTCTTTTCTTGGCCGATGAATATGAGTATATGACAGACTTAATGCTCCCAGCATTTGAAATCAAAACTTCCACTTCTTTCTCAAGGTCACAGTTTGTACTTATTCTACTACATATCTAAATAAACTGTCATTGACTTAGCATACAGTGTGCCATTGTTATTTGGACAGACCGGATGTAGCTGCTATTCTAGATGAATTCTAAGTTCACTCACGACCACAATATATCAACTAAACAAAATCCTTCACCTTCTACTGATCACAATATATCAAAACAAGATCCAAAAACAAACACTATTAACCAACACAGTAACAATGTAGCTATATCCACTTGAATCAGAATGTCACAAACCTCATATTGCTCAAGCTCTCTTTCCCAAGTAACATGAGTCTTCAAATGCTTAGCATCATCGCCCGAGTAAACTCCAACCTTAAAATCAGTGAATTGTTCAATAACCCTAGCTTGCTGCAAAAACAAAACAACAGTCAAATGCAACACCAAGGCTCACATATGATTACGGAGACGGCACGAGGAAAGACGAACCTGATGAACTAAAACCACAGTAGGAGCCAAGAAAACACACACATTCTTTAGTGGATTCTTGATCAAGTGACCCATATCACACATTAACAATATAGCAATTAGGGTCTTCCCACAACCAGTCTCCAAAACCACAATCACATTCTCCTCAAATGCTTTTCTTGCCAATTCTAATTGATACCTGCAGAAGTGAAGACATGACGTCACATAAAAGCAAGACATGACATCACACAAACAAACAACATTCTACAAAAAAAAGACAACCCAGATGAAAAATCACTAAAGAAGATAACTTGCACTTAAAAAACATAACAGAAAAATGAAAACCCAATAACCCACAATCAATCTTACACACTAAGCAAAGAAAATCAAGAAAAAAATTACTATAATTTAAAAAAAATTAAAAAAAAAATAAAGAAAAGAACTTTACTTTCTAGCAATGGTTTTTGGGTTTTGCTTAGAAATTGGAGGAATTGAAGTGATCCCCATTTCAATTTGAGTATCAAGAATATGAGTATAATCGCCCATAATTGGTGCTCTTCATACAAAAACTTGATTTTTCTGTTTTTCTCTCTCCTCCGGTGAGGAAAAGACGATCAATTTTGCCTCGAAATGTGACAAAACAAGTTCAATAATCTAAGTGTTTTGCTTAATAATAAGGTGAGAATTATAGTAAATATATTTTTTCTCTGAGAATTATTGAGAATTGAGAGGGCGTCTGGTCTGCAAAGTAGTTATACTCTCTAAAACATCATGAATTCATCAACTTGCTGAAGCATTGTTGGGTGGGACCCTACTTTGTAGCACAAGTCAATGTCAAGTCTTTCTTTTGTTTGATTAGATTAGATAGATTCCACACTCGTCACTTTTTTTTTTTTTTTTGTTAGGGGTGCCACTAATTTTAAAAGTGGACTATTCAACTTCAACCAAATGTTTTTTCTTTATTTTTCAGTTTAATTGATAGATAGGTTATGTTGGGCTCAGTTTAATTCAATCTATAAAAAATTGTCATACTTCAGTTGAGTATAGTACACTTTATTTCATTAGAGTTCGTTGGTGGTTGTCCTTAGGTTCATAAATATCTGATTCGGGCGATCCGATCCGATTTTTCATATATTCGATCCGCTTTTTTAGTTTTCGGATATTTCGGATCGGATATCCGAAAATTTTTAAATCGGGAACAGATCGGATTTTTTTATTTTCGGATGAAACATGGAAATTTTTTCGAATATTCGATCCGAAATATCCGTTTTCAAGGCCGGATATCCGAATATCCGATCCGAAAAATATTTTATGAACTTTGCCTTTGAAATTTTCAAATTTTCTAGTTTTCGGATATCCAATATTCTGATCCGAAATTCTGGATATACGATCCGGTCCGAAATTTTTCGGATCGGATTCGGATCGCATATGGCCGATCCGAAATGAACACCCCTAGTTGTCCTACCTCCTAGCATCATGGATGATGTAATCACTTTGGATTTTTGCTTGCTTAATAATAATATCTAACTAGTGTGTGGCCCGGTGTTGCCCCGGGTGGTACCGTTTTTACTTTTTTGTATGGTTTAACTATTGTTTGTATCGTTTATGTATATTGTGTTATTTGCTTTATGTCGCTTGTAATACCAAGTAGTTTGTAAGTTGTGTTATGCAATGGATAATGTTGACTGAAGTTTAGCGTCATTCTTACTTTTCGACAATAGAAATATGTCAATTAGGTGTCAAAACAAAGAAGAAAACATTGTAAGGTGCATAAAGAAATTGTTTTGCATACAATGCTCTTATTCTACTTGCTTAGGATCATAATTTTTCGGGTTGCTGCTTCGATTGGATCTCTGATATGTATTTGTTAATTGTTTGATTGAATTAAAAAAAAAGTCCCCTTCTTCACTTGCAATAACTACCTTGATTCCTAACAAAAATTGATAAAAAAAACTCTAATTTCACCATCCATCTTTTAAGAAAATGACTAATCACATTGCCTATCCAAATAACTACCTAAGATTAACAATATTTTATCCATTTATTAGAATCATACCTTCAATTTTAGAGAACTTCCCTAAATTTACACAACCAATAGGCAATGGCTACTCTAAATATGTAATTAAAAAAAGCAAGAAGGACAAGAAAGCAAAGAGTTAATACATATACTCTAAGGACAATATGTGGATTGAAATAGCATGGTCCAGCTGCATTAGTGAAGGTGAAGAAGGACAAGAAAGCGAAGATGGTTAATTTGTTCCTTTTTTTGGTTTTGTAATTTGCATAACATAATTTGCATCTAAGATGGTGAAGAAATTTATACAAAAGAAACAAAGAAAAAGATGAACATATTACCTTGCTAAGTTGATTGATTAGAGAAATCCGTGCACAAAAAACCCGAAGAGAAAACCAATCCGTTAAATAAACAGAAGACAATTGAAAATTAAAGTTTCATCTATCACAAAAACCCAAAAAAATTATGTCAGATTAGATAATACCTTCTTGAAGAGGAACAACAAAAGTTTGAGGATCATACAATTACCCTAATATATATATATATATATATATATATATATATGTGTGTGTGTGTCTATATATATATATATGTATATAAATACACATATATATGTGTATATGTGTATATACATAGAAGTGAGTTCATATGAGAATGCATACTTACATGAGAAATGAGAATGGATTTTACACGCTATAACTCTAATGAACAAGTGATGTAACTCTAATGAAAAAGTGATGTAACTCCAAAAAAACAAAAATTAGATAAAATATTTAGAAAAAAAAAATTTGGGGTCGAAATTTTTTCGGGGGTATAACTCTAATGAACAAGTGTTGTAACTCTAATTCAATTGTGTGGTTGAGATTCATTCTTATTTCTCATGTAAGGAGCATTATTCTCATGTGATCCTGCCCCTATATATATATATGTATATGTATATATATATATGTATATGTATATATATATATGTATATATATATATGTGTGTGTGTGTGTGTGTGTGTGTGTGTGTGTGTGTGTGTGTATGTATGTATAAATGGGGTATATCTCAGTTACAAAATTATGCAATTACTAAATTGATAATTGAACTTCAATGTGCAATGAGAATATTAACAGGATTTAGGAGTGAGTAGTGAATTAAACTATATCTGCAATCAAGGAATTTGTGCCATTGATAATTGACTTATTGTCGGTTAATAAACACGTGGCAAGATTCTGTTGGCAAAAGAAGGGTGCCACATGGTGCATAGATGTTGTCAAGCACACCTTTTAATACATTTGTATAGATGGCGCTTGTTGTTTTTCCTTTTAAAAAAGAAAGCCACACCTTGATATTCTTGTTTTCTTCACAATAAAGTAAAAATAGTGATGGAATTCGATCACATCATGAACAATGGCTAAGAGCAACATTAACCATGATCAAAAACAAAGATCATGTGCACAATCTTACTTTTTTGGAGCTTAACTACAATTAGGGGTGAAAGTTATTCGGATAAAATCCAAAATCCAATCCAATCCAATCCGAATTAGTAATTCGGATCGAATTCGAACTGTGTTCGGATTGGATTCGGATTGAGATTTTTTGAAAAATTGGATTTTCGGATCGGATTGGATTAAGGGTAATTGGATCCGAAAATCCAATATAACCAAATAGTAATATGCCTTGTATTATGTATCTGGATTGGGCTTAAGTTCTTACCAGATTTTTTTTTTTTTTTTGAAAAAGCCTAGTCCATAGCCCAGTAGGCGTAGCACTTCAACCCTTCCCCTAAAACCCTAACATCACTTAATTCCTCATTTCCTAAATCTACTAGGCTGCTGTTGTGCTTAATTTATTTCATCGAAAAACAATAGTTTTAAAAAATTGGATTTTCGGATCGGATCCAATCAAGAGTATGAAAATTCAGATTGGATTGGATCGGATTCAAACTCTAATTGGTTTGGATTCGGATTGGAAAATTAAAATCCAAATTTTGTTCGGATCAGATTGGATTAGGCCCAAATCCAAACCGTACACCGAACTTTCACCCCTAACTACAATTGGGAATAAGATTGTGTGGTGACTGGTGAGTAGAACAAAAATATTTGTTGGGACAATTGATTTGTCGATCAGGCGTGGGAGTGGGACCCACTGCATGTTCTAGCAAAAGTAATTTTTTTGCTTTTTCCCCTAGTCAAACGTCACGTTTTGGCTGGAGCTATGAGAGAAGCTCCAGCCAAAACGCATCATTTTGACTGGGGTAAAAGCAAAAAAAAATTGCTTTATGACACACGTGTCAGCGCCAGTTGCAGCGTGACATTTATCACGCCAGCCACTTGTCATGCGGTAATTGGTTATTAAAAATATAACTGTTGTAAATTTTGCAACGGTTATATTTTAAAAAATACAAAACAAAAAAAAATACCAATGGCTCTATTTTTCGGAACTCTATAAATAGAGACCCATTTTGCTATATTTTGAATACACTTAATTTTCTCCGTCTTCACTAATTTCTTCTATTTGTTCTAATTTATTTCATTACTCTTCTTCCATTGCTCTTTTTTTTTCAAATTCTTATAATTATGGATCCTAATCATCCTAATTATATAAGAAATCAAAACTAAAACCGCTCAAAAAACCAAATGCCTAGACTACAAAATCGCTCAAATACCTCTCAAAATCGCTCAAATTATCTTCTCAAATAATTACGAATCAAAGGGGTGAAAATTCTCAAAATTATTTTCCTCAATATGAAAACCTTTACCATGAATCTCCATCTCAAAATGCCAACCTTTCATATCATCAATCTGATTCTAATTATGGATTTTCTCAATACCAAGAAGATTCATCTCCATACAATGAAGTCGATGGTGAAGATGATGGTGGTCAATACCAAGAAGGTGATGCTGGTGTTGGTCAATACCAAGAAGGTGATGATTCTGATGGTTATGATGAGTTTGTTCAACCAACTCAATCCTTTTCACAATTACTGTCACATACGCTCTCTCATCAACCACCTCCATCACAACCACCACCCACTCAATCACAAAACCCACCTACTACATAAACAAGTTGTGGTGGTAAGAGGGTTTGGGATCATGTTGAAGATGAAAACCTTATCTCAGCATTTATGAACATTTCTCTTGATAAGGTGATCGGGACGAGCCAAAAGAAAGGCGTCTTATGGGGAAAAGTTTGGGAAGCTTTCGAGGCAGGAGGAAGGGCCAACCCAACAGAAATTGCTCCAAGAAATGCGGATATAGTGGAAGGTCATTGGAGTAGAGTTGCTCCACGGGTTTTAAGGTGGGCTGCATTTTATGATGAAGTTCTTGAAAGAAAGAAGAGTGGTCAAAACAATAATGACCATCTGTAATAAGCTCATTTATTGCATAATAGGAAACATGGTAGGTTCATGCTCGAACATGCTTGGAAAATGATGAAGAAGTTTCGTAAATGGAGGGCCATAGTTAAAAAATCATTGGAAATTCCACGTGGTCCCCCCAAAAATGCACAAGAAAATGTGGATTCACCTGGAAGCGGAAGTATCGGTAAAAGGACGAGAGTTGATGGAAGTGACTCAATGCCTGAGACACCTACCAGTGGTGAAGGAGGTGAAGTGGAGCCACGGCCTATGGTGTGAAGAAAGCGAAGTCCAAACTTAAAGGGGTGGTTGGTAAAAAAATTGAGTGTTTCAATTCATTTAATGAAAGACTTCTGCTCCATTTAGAGGGTAGGAGTAGGAGTAAAGATGCTGAAAGAGAAACCGCTAGGTTGGAGGTCGAAAAAAGGAAGGTTGCTTTAAAGGAACAACAAATGGGACTGCAAACCAGGAGCTTGAACTTGCAAGAGTATCATAAGAATTGGGATTTTCTACAAGCATTGTACATGAAGGAAAATTGAGAGGAGGCAATGATTGAGAAACTAACAGCATGGTTGTCGAATAATCAAATTTTTTAAGTTATGTTTATGTTTAAGTTATGTTTATGTTTAAGTTAAGTTTATGTTTAAGTGTAGTTCATGTTTGAGTTTAAGTCTATGTTATTTATGTTTACGTTCAAGTTTAGTTAATGTTTAAGTTTAAATTTTAATTTAAGTTTAGTTTATGTAAAACTTAACATTATGTTTAAGTTTATTTTTATTTGTATATTTAAGTTCAATTAAAAGTTTAATAAAAAAAAGTTAAGAAAATGTTTGTGTAATATTTGTTTTAGCTTTACTTATTATCTGAATTGACATCTCAATGCAACTTTTTACATTATTGTTCTGCTTTTTACATTATTGTTATACTTTTTACATTATAGGTCTGCTTTTGACATTATTGGTTTGCTTTTTACATTATTGTTCAGCTTATTACATTATTGTTCAGCTTTTGACATTATTGGTCTGCTTTTTACATTATTGTTCTGCTTTTTACATTATTGTTATGCTTTTTATCTTATTGTTCTACTTTTGACATTATTGTTCTGCTTTTTACATAAATGATAAGTTTTTTACATTATTACTTACACTATATAACTCGAGCATACTTGTTCACCATTTGCTCCCACCAAAACTAAACACATTGGCAAATTTGTAGAATGAACTCCTTCAACTTAAACTTAACACTTTAAGCTCCTATGGTTCTCAGGATGAAAGAAGATCACACCGAGCAAGATGTGATCAAGAAATAAATGATTTCTTTATCAATGTTGTTCAACCAACTCTTCCAGCTCTTATATCAAATGTTACTCCAACACCAAGTAATAGAAGAGCAAAAGGGACCAATGAGAATGAGGATCATCACCGGCCTTTTCGAGGCAGGGAGGAAGGCCATAAACGATTGTTCATTGATTACTTTGCTAAACAACCAGTCTATCCCGCTCGTTTATTTCGTCGAAGATTTCGAATGCAGCGACATGTCTTTCTTCGGATAATGGAAAGTGTCGTTGCAAATGATGAATGGTTCATTCAAAAAAGAGATGGTATGGGACGGTTAGGTTTATCACCCCTACAAAAGTGTACAACTACTATTCGAATGCTTGAGTACGGGGTAGCGGCGGACTCGATTGACGAGTTTGTGCGAATTAGTGAAAGCACAACTCGATTAACATTAATGAAATTCACGAAGGGGGTTATCAACCAATTTGCTGCCGAGTACTTGAGACGGCCAACTCCAAATGATTTGGCTAGACTACTTCGATTCGGTGAAGAACGTGGAATTCCGGGCAAGATCGATAGCATAGAGTGTATGCATTAATTGGGAGCGGAAACATTGTCCGACGACATGGAAAGCATAATATCAAGGAATAGCTAGTGTTGCTACTTTAGTTCTTGACATTATTGCTGATAGTGACTTATGGATTTGACATTCTTTCTTTGGGATACCAGGTTCTTGCAATGACCTGAATGTTTTTCACCGATCTCCTGTTTTTAAGGATGTTTTAGAAGGTCGAGCACCACCCGTGCACTTTACGGTGAATGGTAACCAATATGCTAAGGGTTATTATCTCACTGATGGTATATATCCGAATTTGGCAACATTCATTCAATCGGTTACATGTCCTCAGACTCGCAAGGGCGTACAAGTTATTTGCTCAACACCAAGAAGGAGCTCGAAAAGATGTTGAGAGAGCATTTGGGGTGCTGCAATCTCGGTTTGCTATAGTTCGTAAACCATCCCTCGCATGGGATGAGGAAATTCTCAATGATATCATGTTGTCTTGCATTATCATGCACAACATGGTTGTGGAAGAAGACCGAGATATATATGCACACTACGTAAATACTATTGAGTTTACTACAAACACAAGTAATAATGACGACCAATTTGAATATTATCATGATCAGATCGTAGATATCAACATTTACATGGCGAATAGAGACGCAATTGAAGATCAACATGTGCATCAATCCTTGAAACGTGATTTGGCTGCCAATATATGGCAGAAGTTTGACTGTAATGCTAATTAAGAGCATTTTATGTATTTCGTTTTTAATTAAGTTAATAGTTGTCGCACCGCTGTAGCATTTGATGTATTTCATTCTTAATTCAGTTATTAGATTGGTCGTAACGTTAATTAAGAGCATTTTATGTATTTGTCAACATCTATATGTTTCTAAATTAATAATATATTATTGAAATGATAATAATAATTTTATTATTATTAATTTAATTAATTAATAATAAAATAATACTTATTAATGAATATTTCATATTATTAAAAAGTAAATAATAAAAATATTGTATAACGGTGGTTGGGTGATGAGAGAGAAAAAGTAGTTGGTGGGGTCAAAAAGTAAGAGAGAAAGGAAAAAGTATTTGGGATGATCTTTTTTTGGTTTATAGTTGAGAGGATAGGTGAGAAAAGATTGTGGGGTGTTATTTTTCAGAGAGGGAGTGGGATGATCTTATTTTTCACTCATGAAGGGTGATGCTCTAAATGACTAACAAAGAGAAGCTATAGTGAAATATAATAGAGTAACAGTTAATATGATTTTTTGCAAGTAGAAAAGGTAAAGTTTAAAAAGAGTATCATCATGACACTTTTATTATTGTTCGAAATATTGTCTAACATTTATATAGGTATTTTCTTCAAATGTTTTAGATATAAGTAAATAACAACTTCAATTATCTTGTTTGATAAATATCTCTATAAATATTAATAAAATAAAAGAATCTTAAAAAGAAAACTTGCTATCTTTTAAATAAGAGTAAGACACTTTAGATAAATTTTAGTTTGATAAAATATTATATCATGAGTCCACTAAGTATATTATTTGTGTTTCCTCCGTTCCAAATTAAATGTTACACTTTCTATTTTAAGAAGTTTCAAATTAGATGTTACACTTTCATTTTGGGTAATAACTTTTCAGTATCTCTCTCATATCACATGGAATCCTTTTGTTTTCTTTCTCTATCTCTCTCCTCTCCGAAAATTGCTTAGGAATATGTGATTTTAAAAGTGTAACATCTAAATTGAAACAGAGGAAGTAACAATATTCCATATTGACCTTTGAAATACGAGGTGGGAAGTGATGCAACTACTCCACCACTTCAACCTGAATACTACGTACATGATAAAGTGTACTATTCATGTAACTTTTCACCTACCATCGTATAAGTATTTTTTTTATCTAGGAAGAAAACTAGGAGGTGTCTACACAAGAGACACCCATAAGGGTGGATACAACAAGCTTCCAAGTACAGAAAAATATAGAAGAAAATAGAGCACTAAGAAACTCGAGTAGATGCTCCGCCGCGGCAACACGCCATCTCCCCAGGCCCAATTGAAGATAACTTCGTGAAACCCTTATCGGGGGGGAAGACAAACACCACTAAAAATGAATAAGCTCATCTTCTCAAAGAACCACAATTACTTGAGGCCACAACAAACCAAGATCAACAACAAAACTAACACCTAAAAGACAAGAACTAAAACAGACAGAAAATTAAATAAAAAACAGAAAAAATAAAAAAGAAAAAAAGAAAATAAACCCAAAAATCGCGGGAGCCGCCGCAAAAACCAGCTGAAGCAAACACCAACCCACCGCAAACAAACCACCGGCGACGAGAAACGAACCATCGTAGAAGTATGTTGTGGAGTATTTATTTTAAAACATTTTATAATAATTTAATACTGATCATTAACACTCTATAAAGCTACAATAGAATTACACGATAACATTATTTAGACATAGAATATATCAATTAATTTAGGCTGTATTACTAAATTAATCAACAAGCAGTTTTCGTTCAATGCTTGTTAAAACATTCAAGGACAATATAATGTTGTATTTGTGTCAAGAAGAAAGCAAGAGGAAATGGTATTTTGATGATTCGGATCATCCTTCACATATACTTCTGTCACACTATCCTCTGTACAAATATTTAATTTTGTGAAGAGGTATCTTTATGCTAAAAGACATGTCACTTGTTTCAAAGAATGGAAGACATATCTGTATTACAGTATAAGACTGGAGTATCTCGAATTCAAATGCTAATGAGATAAAGCAGGCCAATATTTCTTCACTAGTAAACAGTAATTTGATCGAGCGCTCACCAGGATATGGAGGTCCAGTTCTGATATTTCATGAATTGGCGCTAGATTAATCTGTTGGTTTCGTCATAATTGAAGTATGCCTGGGAAAGTGTACATAGGCACGAAAATGTGCATATCATTCTAAAGAAGAGCTATGATTTTGCACAGTTTCTATGATGATGGCCGAAACAATAAAAAAAAAATTCATTACAGGTTGAATGGAGAGCAATGTTAAGCTCTGTATTAAGCAGTACATTGATGAATTCAAGCAACTCAGTTGCGTGAAATAATGGGGACGCAAATGCGTAAAGAATACATTAGGTTTGGGTGGCCAGCAATATTATCGCAATAAACTATTCTTTTTGAAAACATCTCAAGCCTCTACAGCCGAATCAAGTCGAAGACAACTTAACCGTACAGTCCCAAGAAGGTGCTCAGGAAGTTCAGTCTCCTCATCTGCCTGCAAAATTGACAAAATTCAATCTCTTGTATGCCATGCATAACTAAAATCTGGAATACATATGCAACAGGGGAAATATATGATCAATTCTTTTGGATGACTCCTTGTCTCCTTGATCCTGCAGTGTAAGCTAAAGCTCAATGGCTGTCCTGCGTGATTATGGATAAACCCAGGTTGGTAAGCGTCATCTCCCTTTTCTTTCCTTTTTCTCTATCAGCACTCTCAGTAGTCCATCAAGAGATACAATTTCCTTCTGCGTGGTGGGCCAGTGGCTGACAAGTGATGACAGAGGTGTCAATATCCAAATGTCAGCCTCTGAGCCATGAGAAAATGCTACTATTCTTTCATACCACCGAGATCCTTTGAGATATATCCCAATATTCTCAGATATACAGAACTCCAAAATAAATTCTTACACCCTAGTATTGATCTCCTTGACACTAAGGTTTGGGCAGCTGGGTAAGCCCATCAAGAATGCTGATACAGGAAAATGAAGAGAATCTAAAAGTGGAAGTAACCAGTAATGGAAGGGAAAATAGTAATAACGGTAGTAGCTGAACTCACACTCTCTTTCTGCCATTTTTTCTATTTGTGGTCACCAAAAAAATACATGCAAAATCAAGATACAGCAAAACAACATTATTGGAATTCCAATTTCCACAAGTTTTAATAACAGAAGAACATCTAACAAGTGATGCAGAAGCACTAACCTCAATCAGAACTGCAAGATCAACAACTAAACTTGTGACATATCCAAGCACAAGACCAATTACACTTCTAGCAACTGATGAAGAGCCAATATCCACATCAATCTGCCAAAAACAAAACAAAATGGAAAAACGGAAAAGTGCTCAAGAATCATCATCTATGAAAACATAAAGCGGTAGTAATTTTCTTTTGTACAGTTGCAAAGCAATCATACAATATCACATGGACATAAGATACAAAAATTTAAAACATCATTTTGGACAAATATAATTTCCATACAATCACAAAGACAGCCGGGAAAAAAACGTTGCAGAGGATCAGTGACCAGTAGAAACTTAAGACTGATTGGATTTATGCAGCAACATCAAATGCTCACTTCAAGCATATTGAAAAATCTGAAGACCCTTAAATCATTTTTTTTAATGATCAGCTAGAATTTAATGTTCAAAATCATAAGCATGCACTCCACCTCTTTTCTAGACAAGCATTTCCTAGACAAATTGATAGTCTTACATCAAACATAAACAATGTGCCATTAAGCATGACATTTTGGAAAAGGTACACATTGGAATCATGCACACACTAAATTTTTTGCTAAAGAAAGTATATTGACATTGCTTAGAACAAACACCAAGCAAGTCTTTCAAGTTTCAGTAAACAGTTCTTAATTGGTATCAACTTATTAATATTTGAATAATGACTTTGACATAGTAAAAGAGAAACAAAAAGATAATAGGAGTATTATACTACAGAAGTACAGATCCATGCTGAAGCAAAGCAGCCATAGAAGACAATTGCTTAGCAGTCAAACATTGAAATAAGCATTGGAGAAATTTTAATTCAAACACAAGAGTGTCCCAAGTGCTTTGTTAAACAAACAAGAATAATATTACCTCCAGAAAATTGTCTTGCCTCAGGTATCTGCAGGTCACGGCTTTCCCCAAAAGACAGGCCTTTGATCCAACTGCACGCTTGACCATCCAATATCCCTGAACCAATTCAAGCAGTTAGTTTCTGAGTATTATGCATCATAGATTCATAGTAAATAAGCTTCGCGAATTCACTAAACATGTAGCGAGTAGCGACGCTTGCAGAATATGGAGAGCCTATAGTGTATACCTTCACAATACTTGGTATAAGCTTGAACCTTGAATCGCGAAATGTGTCAGTACCATCAATAAATTTTCCCAACAGTGAACTATTTTTTATAGGCCTGTCAGCAGCATAATAAAAAACCAAATTGTAGTTTGGTTTGGATGGGATCTGAAACAGCAGAAGCAACTCTGAATCAGATTAGGTTGGAGCAAGCATTATGATTTAAGACAGTGAACAACAAACAAGACTATAACATCTTAAAGCCAATCAATGCACTACAAAGCTTCTGCAGATAAAAACAGCCATTTAATAAGTAGATAGTTTTCTACAATTCCGATGCATTCAAAGTCTAGAGAATTTGTGCATGTTTTTTGTTTCTGGCCGTAATGCTTCACGAGGTTGGTTTGCTGCCTTTGATGTGATTTTCAGTGTATTCAGGCTACTTTGAGATAGATGGGCTGTAGATGCTTTGGATTATGAATCATGGAGTCTAAGTAGTTGAGTTTGGGCCCATTAAAGTCAAAGATATGCAGAGCTGTGAGTTCGCATGCCGGTGGGATTATGCGCACACACATGCCCTTCTATAGGATATCAAAGAAAAGTTGCCGCCCTATAGTGCATGGCCATGTGTGTTCATGCACACCCGTGCAGTCTCCCCTCCCCCCACACACACTCTTGTGCGGAATCATGCATACCTGATGACCTGGATTTCTGAAGTTCCAACATGTGCATTTATGCACACTCGTCCTTGATGATGTGCCCAGCTTTCATGAACGACTTTCAATGTCAGTTTGCATAATAGCTATCCTATGAAGAGGAATTTAAACCTAAATTTTGATCTACCTACTGCTTTACTATCAACGAACACTTTATGTTTTAAGTTTTAAGGTGATGTTAGAGAGAGAAACTTCAAGATTCTCATTGTTCTTCAAGATTCTCATTGTTCTTCAAGATTCACTTTTTTTATTATCCAGTAATTCAAGTACTTAATTTCTTTTCCGTTTCTTTCTTATTTTATGCGGATTTTTCACTATATACCCCTCCAACTTCTCAAAATTCACCATGTACCCCTCAATGTCTTAAGTTCACCAAATGTCCTTAATGACTAACAACTATCAACTGTTTTAGTCATTAGCCCCTCATTATGTTACTAAACCCTAACTGACCTCTATTTGACCCATTAATCTTAATTGACTACCAATAAAACACCAACTATGAGTCTATGACCCTTTTATCTCTCCTTCATAACTCTCTTCCCTCTTTTTTTAGTCATAAGTGGTGTTTTGTTGGTGGTCTATTTGGGGAAATGGGTCAAATAGGAGTTAATTAGAGTGTTGTAACGAAATCAAGGGTTAAAGATTAAAAAAAGTTGATAGTTGTTAGTCATTAAAGGCATATGATGAATTTTAGAGACATTGAAGGGTATATAGTGAAATTTGAAAAGTCGGAAGGTATATGGTGAAAAAACAAATTACTCACGAGTTTATGATGAAAAATCCGTATTTTATGTTTGTCATGACTTCTTAATCTTCTATTACTTGATCTTATTTATATAAAGCACGCACGAATAGTTTATTAATCAACAGTTGATTTGAATCCTAATCTGGATTGATGTTGCGATTGAGGGTATGTTCTCCTTAAATTATTAAAATAAGTTTCAGCAAAAAGAAGTTAAGTTCAACAAAGATAAGTTAAGGCTAAATAAAGAAATAAAAAAGTTAAGCCAAGCATAATAGGTTAAGTTCGACAAAAATAAATCAGGTTCCGCAAAAATAAATACAACAAGAATAAGTTCGGCAAAATAAAGTCAAGTTTAGCAAAATAAGTTATGTTAAGCAAAAGTAAGTTAGTATTAGCAAATCTAAGTAAAAGTTAAGCAAAAAAATAAGTTAAGTTGAGCAATAATAAGTTAAGTTCAACACAAATGAGTTAAGTTCAGAAAAAATACGTTACACAAAAATAAGTTCAACAAATATAAATTTAGTTAGGCAAAAATAAGATAAGTTCAGCAAAGATAAATTAACTTCAGCAAAAATAAGTTGAAGAGATTAGACCCTAATCCCCTAAATAGATTGAATATAATCATCTTTATTAGGGTTAGCTCGATTATCGATAATTAATTACAAAGAGTAATTATTGGACATCAATAAGGTTTACAATGAGGGTTCCCTCTTACACAATATTAGAGCACTAATCAAATGAAATATTTATCATCCCAAGAATAAGAGAACTGCTTGCTAGGATTTATAAGGCGTCAAAGCTTTGTCTTTGATTTGCAAGATAGCATGAGAATAGGATTGCATGTTCGGAAGCCATTAATCATCCAGAGAGGTTATTGGTATTATAATAGGGCGCATCTTACCTTTATTAATTCAGTGGGAACTCTTAGCCTTCAATGTCTTTATTACTGATTTCTCCCACAGTCATTCGTCATTGTTATACGCATTAGTTTAGTTTTGATTTAGATCTCCCTCGAGTTATAGATTCATTAAGCCTGGTATCTCGCTTCGTTAAGATAGAAGGGAAGCAATCTAGTGTTTGATCTTTAATATTTCCTCTGGATTTGACTCATACTTGACAGGGTTATCCTACTATAACACTGTGCACTAGCGGATCAAAATTGCATATAATTCTGTATCTGTGAGTCAAGATAAAGCTTCCTGCCTTGATATATTATTTCAAAATTTAAGTGTTACTTCCCAGGAATTCTACATGTCCTACTCTGTTTTTTGATTTTAAGTACATGATAGTAGGCAAACCTTTCAGACGAAAACAGAAAACCTACCGGAGACTTGTAGTGGAAGCTGGCAAAAAACTCTAAACCTAAGGATGCATCTAAATGCATCCACAGGACCGCGATTAAGAGATCCTGCTCTATCTCATGTATCACAATTCACCCATTTCATACATGTGAAATATACTGATTTATATTTAAATGGGAACCAGCAAGCTAGGAGTAACAGCCTAAAAGTTGACACCAACAATCATGGAAGTAAAAGGTGGCCGTTAGCCGTACAGCTGAATTGGACATCGCAAAATTTTGCAACACCACGTAAAAAGAATGGCTTCAGCAATCAATGAGACAATGACGACTATCACATAGAGGCTAATGAACAGGGAAAACACCTAAAAATTTCTTATGTCTTTATGCAAGTAGCCAACAGTCTGGAACAGTAATGTTTTGATCGTTTATTGCTTACAATACTAAAATTTTAGTAATAAGAGATGTTCTTCTGTCATGCCAAAAACCAGAAAAAGGAAATGCCTAATCTTGAACAAAAAAACTAGATTACATACATTAATACAGTTCATGAAAGAATGATCTTGGGAGATTAAGGTGGGAAGAAAAGAATAATAAAAAGGCCATACCTGGAGATTAAAAATGAGAATAAATGGAAGTTTTCTTCCAGCTTCTGACTGAAATAAAAGGGGAACAAGAGAAAAATGTAAGACAGCAAGGACTTTAATGTTAAACACAGATTAAAGAATGTCAATTCCATATGAAAAGGTGTCACAAATACAAAGCAAGCTTAAAAGCGCAGTATTAGTACATTTGGATACTAATCAAAGATATCATATTTACTGTGCTGAGAACATTGTCCACTTATTAATTTTTCGAAGTTCCATTCTTCTGGAAAAACACAGGAAAAAGTAGGGATGGTGTTTCTTTTGACGGGTAAACCAGGGACTATTTTCATTCAATGAAACTCTTGTCGGCAAGGACAATAGGGAGAACATCCAATGGGAACCATTACATCCTTGCAATGAGTTAAGACATGGATTGATATGTAAAAGACTGAAGCCTAAATAAGAAAATAAAAAAAAAAAAAAATCCACCTATCACATATAAATAGGTTCACATATATTGCCTGAAAAGATGCATCTCCAGTGGCCAAACAAAGCCAGGCAAATCCCAAACATCAAGTCAGGCATTTTTCAGTTTCAAGCCCTATATGGGATTCTACATAAGCCAAAGCAAGACTCCTCCTAGCTAAGCACACTTAAACCATGATGTATCTTAACATCTAAACTCCCTACATAAAAAGTTGCACCTTGTTGGTAATAGACAATACCATCAAATCCTCTTAAATAATCATGGTGGTTACATAAGCCACCCGCAATTTTTTTTTTGAGATTTCGTATTTAATACCCAGATAAAGATATCCCCAAAAAGTAACTATATTAGAACAATGAATATAAATGATAAAATATGATAGGCTAAAACTATAATCAAGTTATAAATCTTAAATTCCCAAAGTCCCAAATACTTGTGTTTCCTGCAACCCCACATCATCAAGTTGAAAGTAGAACCAATCTTCTACTACCACACACGAATCCCATCCAAACCAAAACAAATCTTAATCTACTTCTTATGTCAGATGCAAAAGAGTGTTGTAAAGTGGTCTATTCAAATTACCTGAACAACACATGATGGACGCAATGCAACCTTGTCAATGCTCTGGTCAGCCTTGAGCCAATCGACTGCTATAAGCTTTAAAAGAGGATCCCCAGCTCTTACCTTGAAAAGGAATAAAGGTTTTGCTCAATTACCCATAAATATACACATAAAGAATCCAAATATACAAAATATTAAGATCAGTGTTATATGCACATGAAAAGAGATAAACTGAACTCCAATTTAGTTCTCAATCATTAACAATTTTCATGGAGACTCCAGTATTCGCATTGCAGACCCCCTGACAAAGGCGATTAGAGTCACTTATGGCCTTTCAACTATTATCAATCAAACGCCTCACAAAACTATCTATTACTTCTTATTTACTCTAAAATACTTTGCAGTAAACAGTCAATTCATTTCCATGCCGTGGATCTATTGAAACATGTAAGCAAAAGAGAGCAAAACTTCCTCTTCCCAGAAAGTCCTACGTTAATATCGATGTGTAATTTGTTTTAAAGTGACAAAACATGGGGATGATAGTTGCTGAGTTAAATCCTACAACTAAAACCAAGATCCTCATCAATGTCAGCCCACTTCAGCAAGTAGAAAAACATGTCTTTATGCCTATCTTTGTTTTAAATCAATTATGTTCTTACATTGAACCAACAAACCCCAAAAGTCGGGACAGATTTGTATACAAGACAGCAGCCAATTGTAACTCAACAGAATTAAAACTCCTCTATCAATCATAACTCTAGTATCTGGCATAATTCACATTAGGAGTGAGACAGACAGATTATATAGCTCAAAGGAAAAGGAACTCAGTTAGCTGTAGCCTGTATGAGAATAACAAGCATATACACACTATTCCATCATCATCTTAGGCAAGAAAGTTGAACCTTTGATATCTCAAAAAAATTTACTCCTTTTCTCCCAAATAAATTTTGTCTTTGACTTTATCACATAAATAAAGAATGCCCACATCAGTAGAATGGTCTCATGGAGTAAAAAATTTGTCCATGATAAAGTGCTTTACTCGAACTCTTACAAAAACAAACTACAAAGAGCAGTGGCGTATCCAGGATTTTCACCATATGGGTTCGAACACTTTGAATATTTAACACCCTCATAAATTATTTGTAAGATAATATTCATATATTAGTTCAAATTTATTGCGAATATTCGAAAATTCAAAGTTGCAAATGTCTTTAGCTTATTTTTCAAAAGAAAAAATGGGAGAAAAATATAGGAGTACATAAACAACCAACCTTTTTTAGAATTTTCTTAAGATTAGTAACTTGAGTGCTTGTCCCATACATATATACTCCCTCCATTTTTGTAGATGTAACATTGGACTTTTCACATTTGCCGAGACACAACTTTGACCAATAATATCTCTAATTGTATAAAGGTAAAAATTATAAAAAAATATATATTTGAAAAGTGTATACCGTGACGAATCAAACAAGATCCCACATGACTATATTTTTTCTTATGTATAAATAACAATTAATGGTCAAAGTGTGTTGCATGAATAGTGTCCAAAGTCAACATGTTACATATAAAAAAACGGATGAAGTATTTAAAAACAAGAAAATATCATAATTAACAACTACAATATGTTTAGTATTGACATGAGCAAGAAAAAGAAAGGGTTAGAAAAGGGAATTATACTAAATAAAAAAGGAAAAGAATTACTCTATATGAAGCCAATAAGGTGGAGTATAAAAAAAAGGAGAAGAATAAATTGTGAAAAAGGAAAACAAAAAGGCAACATAGCAGACACGGGAAAGGAGAAGAATAAATTGGGAAAAAGGAAAAGAAAGAGGCAACATAGCAGACACGGGATTCAAACCCGCTACATGTTGTCATATTAGCTTCTGATTGACAGGATTCAAGAACCAACCTGACAGAAGAGGTTCTTGTTCATATTGCTGCAGGATATACCTTTTATCCGGGTTTTAAACTCCAGAAAACTAACATAATTTTTCCCAGATCCACTATGGGTTCAACTGAACCCAGTGAACCCATAGTGCATCCGCCACTGACAAAGAGCAACATTTGGGAAAGTACACATTTGAAATGTTTTGACTTTTTTTCTTCATTAAGGCTCTGTTCTTTTCACCTTGAAATAATTCAGGAGATAAATACACCTTAACATAATTCAGGAGATAAATACTCAGATAAGTTCCAATGACCACAAGTCCACAACTGTAAAAGTCCAGACAAATTTCAATAAGTTCTTAGAAGTTTAGAAAAGTGATTTCCATGTGAAAAGAACACAACCTAACTTGACAGCAAAAGTGAATGTCTATATTGTATGCCAACAAGTGTAAATTTATTTTGGGACAGAGGGAGTAGTATTTAATCACCATCTGGTTACACCGTAACAGTTTGAACTCGTGCAATTCATAGTTATCATCTATCAGCACTCAGCAGTGCCCTACATCAACCACAGCACAATCTCAACCAGTAGCATTATAGAAAACAGAACATTCAACAGCTTAGAACAAATAAAAAAAATTGGGTGAAAGAGACAAAAACAATTTTGATTTGGTTGCTCCTGAAAATATTTTATCACCGCGGCGTCGTAGAGAATTGGGGTCCGGTCAAAGAGCTTCGGCAAGGCAAGGGTTAGTATTTCTCGAAAAAGTGATTCGATTGATGGGATTGATTATTGCCGGGAAGCCTCTCAATTTCTATAATTTCTGGACCTCCCACAAGGTTGGTCTCTATCTCTAAATTATTTTTAATATCCCAACTTCGACAGGACCCCTCTTGTTAGCTTCTTAAGAGGCAAAGACTTCGACTCCTAGGCTTGAACGATATTGGCCTGAATCAGCTAAGAATTGGCTAAAAGGGCCCCTTCTCCCAATTCAACCAGGTCGCCGTGGGGAATTGCCTTTCTCGGTTATGTATTTTAACCGAAAAGCGCTTTAAATAAATCATTCCTTTACTGTATGAAGGGGGCGAGTTTGCACGCGAGCCAAGTGACGTAACTCACGTAAGTGCACAAGAGTACTTCGCGCTACAATCATCACTTTTTTGTAGGTTCTACGGATCGATGCCTGTTCTCGTGGCATTTATGAACAAATGACTGCTACTGCAATCTAACAGATGCTCAAGACACTACAATAACAAAAGACACCTTTTAGGATTAGAAAGACCTACTTTAGCATAGTCTTTCAAATATGTGTTTCCTCTAATCATAAATCCTGCGCCACCTGGATTTGTCCAGCAATTTATGTCATCATCATCTTTTCCTTGATGCAATGAACCACAAAATTGGCTTAATTCAATAGGCACTGGAGATGTGGCTGAATCTAGTATGCTGCTTGCATCATGACCTGCAAGATAAGCAGGCTAGTGTTTGTTAATAGATTATACTGCATGATATGTACTTTCCAAAAAAACACATCGGCACAAAGCGTAACGGTAGCACTTGAGCCAGTAGAGCCACAAATGACACGGCAAAAGTTTTGTCTTTCTGATTTTGTTTTCTTACTCCCCTATTTATTGTTTCCAGTACAGCTCAAAACACGAACCAAGTAAAAAGTGGATCATTATTGTTGTACCAATCACACAGTATACACGGTGTCTTTTAAACAGCACAGTGATAGCACAGGAAACAAACTGAGATCAACTGAAATGCCACCAGTCAAAAAAAATACCACAAATTTAGCAGCAGAGGAGCAGTTATTAAAGAGATGGTGTAACTAGATTCATCATGACTATAGCAAAAGAAGAATAAAAAGAAGTCTGAGCAGATATGAGTATATGGCTGTGTTCAAGAAACCTCGAAAGGGGATGAGTGAATGACTGAGCTGATACTTCTACGTTAACAAGATCTGAAAATGGGCCAACAGAAGTTTAATTCCTATCGATTGAAGGAAGGAATTGGTAATTGAATTTTAAGGGAGAATCACCTAATTTCTTAGGACTAAGGCTTTGTTGTTGTTGTTGTAATCACCTAATTTCTTGTGCAACCAATAAACCTTAATAGAGGATCATAGCAGAACGGATCTTATCAGTGAAAAGCGACGTGTACTGTCGGAGGAAGTGACAGCTAACTTGCACAATAATATTCATAAATATCAGCTAGTCCATTCATCCAAGTAGAATAAAAAAATGCCATAAAATCAGTCAAAGATACAGACACACACTTGAGGAAGCGAACCTGAAGCCATCTTCATAGATAAGCTTGCTACGTCCAATGAATCATTCTCCAGAGCCACATGATCCTGACACAGTTCAGAAATTGGTGTCAGATCTAATCATTTAACAAGTCCATTATAATAGAGGGGTTCGTTGCATTAATCAAACACCTAAACAAAGAGAAAGGAGCTCAAACCTTCTTCTCAACTTCAATATCGTCATCACTATCTTCATCTTCAGATGATCCTGCAGCAATCGCATCATAAAACTCATCTGCTGATGCATCGTCACAGTCACTGCTGGAAACACTATTATTAGAAGATTTTGAAGTAAGAACTGCTGTAACGGAGTTATTTTTAAGTACTGGATTTGCTCCAATATATTCCTTCAGACCTGAACAATAACAAACAAGAATGATACACAAATCATGCACTTTCAAATGAGGAATGAATTCATAAAACAGTTACATAAACAGATAAACTGTTAGCAGTATAACATAGCATTAAGGAGCGTGTATTCAACTGGAAGAATGTCTTGCAACTCTTGCTAAAAGCACACAAGGACGTTATTCTTGTCTGTGATGACTATGCATATAAAGATACTGATCAATTTCCACATAACTAACCAGACATATTAGGCAACAGGTTAAATTCATTATGGCTCTAGTACTAGGAAGTTATCAAAGACAATAGCTGCACCATGAGCTATAAGTAGCCAAAAAAGGCCTCAAAAATATAAGTCACAGCTCACTGGAACTCTGGAAGGGTCTCTGAACTACCAAGTCAGTATGCAAGCAAGACAAAACTTGAAAATTTGTTGGAAGCAACTCACCAGAAACCTGACACAACAATGCATAAGGGATAGATTTTTCAAACTTTGAAGACCGACTTTTCTTCCATGTACCCCAGCTATCAGATTGTATCTCCAACATATGTGTCACGAGACACCTTGAAGATACTGTTGTAGAATCTGATGCGTCCAAATTTTTTATCTCCCAAGTCGAAGCTACAAAAGAAATCAGAACACAGAGAGCAAAAAGTCATATTATTTCATCTTGAAATGCAGACATGCAGTAGCACCTCTTACACCAGAAGAATAAATGGGACTTTAAGTGCAAAAGTTCTACAAGGAATCAGCAGGAATTGAGCACTTAAGGAGAGTATGCCGTCCAAAACCATTGCTAATAATAAAAGGTAGGAATAGCTTTGCCACTGTCTTCCAATTATATAGACTAGTCCTACATGCACGCAATGCGTGCGTTGATGTACAAAAAACATAATTGGTAGAAAAAACAGCTTTAAAAAATTTATTTCATCACTAAAACAATGACATTTTTTAAACAATTTAAATATTAATTACATAGGAGTACTTTAGACATTTCTGAGGGACACCAAGTGTTCCCTTATAGAATAAAGATTTTATTTAAGTGTAATTGTAATATTAATACTTTTAGAGATGTAAAGCTGAATCCCATGGACCTTTTCCCTGCACACCCAAGCAAGATTCTTGTGAAGCATTAAAGGGCTCTGCAACCCAGAACTTCGACTATGGTCAGTCCAATTATCACAGGTACATGATTTACAACACTGCATTATAATCTAGTCAAACAATCTGATGATTCGTGTGATCCAGAAGAGGCTGGGAGGCGACGGGGCACGAAAAACAGATACCTAAACCCACTTTTTGGCATATTACTCCAGATTCAACAATTTATTTAGTGTACAGGAGATGAAAAACAATAAAAACCTGTGGACACCATAACATGATGCATCCACAGATTTTATCATCTTAAAGAGAGAGTGGTGGAGTTGTATTGACTCATGTCATTTTATCATCTGGTTATTCACTTCCAGCATAGTCAACAAATCTGTTATAGACTAGTTTGGTGACATGAGGGTACCCCTTGCTACAACGTTTCTTTTAATTGTAGGATGTCAGTTACACAGTAGCAAGAAAGTATCCCTTTTCAGACACGTGTCTAGTGGAATTAATCTCACTGCTATTGCAAATATGCATAGATGAGCCTACACAAACTCATCCCTCAAAGAAGCCTAGATTTATGGTGTTAGTTGTCACATTTATGTTTAGATTCTTGTCTGCACATCACAATGAAAATTAGGTCACCAAGAACAAATTGCTGCAAAGAAGCAAGCCTGTGAGTTAGAAGAAGCGAACTGAATGATATCAGCTTTTATATAGTTACTTTCCAATATGGACAGCTATTATCACATCTCAATTTTCTTAAAATGCGTGGATGATGAAGAAAAACATGTAGCACACTAAGAGGAGCCGTAATACTTGAGAACAGAATGGCTTACGATTTATCTTCGTTCGTTGATAACCAGATCTTGCAGGACACTTTTTATGTACTGCTGGGAATTGTAAAATTGCTGCATCCATTACCATTAGTGTCAATTATGATATATAGCTAGAGATAAAGAAAATTGTAGGCAATATATATATATATATATATATATATATATATATATATATATATATATATATATATATATATATATCCTCATCTATGATACTAAGTTTCGGAGCAAGGATAAGCTTGGGCCATGGAGTGGGAGTCTAAATTAGGAGGGCAGGGGCTTGAAAGGGGATCAAGTTCTAAGAGATAGTAGTTACTAGGAATTATATTGGGGAAAAAATTTCCATTATAAAGGTTTTTATTGACAAAAAGATAACTGCTACATCAACTTTGTTTGTTATTCGAACCTGCAACCAAACACCAACATAAAACCAGAAACCACTTATCATCTAATAACTATACCACCCATCTAAAACCTCTCCTCTCTTCATTTTCTCTCCTCCTTACTACTTCTGGTGCTAACAAGACAACCAGAGTCTTTTCCACCCTCAACATGGGCACATCCCGCAACAGCAAGGGAACATGACACTAGTGGTCCTTGCGAGCATGATTCATAAATACAGTTACGGTCACGGTCGTGGAAGCGGTTGCGGTCGCAGTTTCGCAAGAACGGAACAGATACGTTCTATGAGGACCAGGAACGAAACAGATACGTTCAATGCGAACCGCGTCGCGTTTCTCCCACAAATCTGTTATTATAGTCCTTTTTAGGTGGTTTTTTAGTCTTTAGAAAATACCCCAATATTATGATAATATAATAATAAATTGTAAGTTTGTAATAGTAAATGAAATCTTTAATATTTCCTAGTTTATAATACTATAGGGGCAGGGTACAACCGTACAAGGTAGTGGGAATTTCTTAAAAAAAATCTGAAAAGTAGTCTTGGTACGGGAAATGCGGGTGAAATTGCATTGTCACGGTTGGTTCGGCTGAAATTTCGACTTATTAGAATCCACCATGCTGAAACGGTCAAATTCCACTAATAGCATCAAGTTCCTACATTTACTTCTTTGTAGAGGGTTAATA
Source organism: Beta lomatogona (assembly GCA_947646795.1). NCBI lineage: Eukaryota > Viridiplantae > Streptophyta > Magnoliopsida > Caryophyllales > Amaranthaceae > Beta > Beta lomatogona. The sequence goes on from CANSNZ010000554.1 coordinate 1,000,044, forward strand.
TTACACTAGTAGGAAAGTGTACTAGTACATGCCTTAGAGAAGTGATCCGGTGTTTAGATCTTTTATATTTTTTCATTGTTGAAATACAAATTCCTCAAACTTTCTAACAGAAAATCTATTTACATGAACCAGAATAGAAGAGCTTCTGTATATAATTTATAGTAAATGCATGGTCAGAGTTCAGACACGTAGGAAAGTGATTGTGAAAGCTTAGAGAAGGGTTTACTAAACTATATGTTCCATCTTGTCCGCGAACCCATTGCCTCGAGAACACAAAGTCCCTCTTGGAACTGCACCTACACAAGCACATAGCAATCACATATATTAGCACGCAAATCAAATAGAAAGATCAAAGAAGAATGTAGGACAATCAGCAACAGTAAATCATGTAAACATAGATGATTTTAACCAGATTGACATAGATTATTCACGATTTACTACACGTATTCCCCATCGAGGTTACCAAATTCATACCGAATTTTGTACTTCCTCCGTTCCATAATAAGTGAAATATAGGGATTGGGCACAAGATTTAATAGACATCACTTTCAAAAGCCAAAAAGCCGTATAATACCCTTTTCATTATCAAAAGGAGGAGACAGAAAAGCAAACCACACAAGTTTGTGATGAGTACTCTTGTCATTTTGTCACTTTCTTTTTTCCATTTGAGGTATGTTTCACTTATTTTGAAACGTTCTAAAATAGTAAGTGTTTCACTTATTATGGAACGGAGGAAGTATTAGGTTTTCTACATTTACAGTTTCCACCATTACACAGCTCTCTCCAACCCAACTCTAGACCTCTTAAAAGCATGAGTCACCCCACCGTAGACCAAGACACAACATATGTAAGGCAGGTGAAAATTACCCCCAGAGGACCAGAGATGTTTCCCTATCAAAAATTAAATTGCACAAAACAGTAGAAAATCACCCCAGAGGACCAGAGATGTATTTAACATCAAAATGCAAAAAACAAATGATAATTATTTTTGATTGAGGGACTTGCATTTACTATGCCCTCGAATCTCAATTTGATATTTGAAGCATCAATCACTGACGAGTAACGAAAAAGCACTCCTTTTGGTACAAATGGAAGTAATTAGCAATTTGACCTTTCCGGTTAAAAGTTGGAGCCTTGCAATCATTACCAGGCTCCCCAAGCACATATTCCCCACCAAGCAGGATGGGGGTATTACTTATGAATCATATGAATCAATTGGTGCCTTGTCACAAAGTTGCATATCTTGCTTGCCTTTTATATCATTCCATGGGGAATTGGGAATTTTAACCAAAGGTTTTTCTTTTGATTTATATATTTAAAAAATGCGAAGCTCTAATCTTCCGTGATAATCTTTGGAGGGCTAAATGTCCTCTACTGATGCAATTTTTTCTTGATCTGAAGAGAATAAGAAAAACCTCCGATCACCAAAACAATTTGTTTTGGTACCCCGTTCACATATGCCTTATAGTCAAGATTTACTGCAACGAGCCAAAGTTAGTATTTCACATGCAGCTTGTGGAAAGAAACATATCCACCTCAATTGTTCAAGCTAGCAAATAAGAACAAAGCAGAGTAAAAGTTATTTAGATTGACATATAGAATTGCAAATACTTGGCCATCAATATGTACTTTCAGCAGCACCAAGACGAGATGAGAATAGAAAAAAGAAAAATATATTACCAAGTGAAGTATTTTGGATCATAAGTACCATATACAACATCGTAATGCGCATCTATGGACTCAACAAGCTCCAAGTCACTAGTCAACATATCCCACCTGTAATGATGCAAAGACGCTACCCCATCATGAGTGCAACTGTAAAGCTTAGTTTTAAGTTGGAGGGAAAAATAACACGAAGAAGGAAAGAAGAAAATGCATATCCCTAAAATGTCAATATAACCAGACAATAAGGACAAACAAAGGATGATCAGGGCAAAGAAACTCACTCGTATCTCCTAGAGGGCTCAAGGCTCATAAGAATATCAAAGACAGTTTCTGCTCTGACATCAATTATTCCCACGGACTTCACAAGAATACCTCTACCACCCTAAAAAAACATGAAAATAAATCTTAAATCCAACTTTTACAGAAAACAAACAAGAAGTACACTACAGTGATCCTGATGCGATGAGGACAGAAACGATAGATAAATGAAGATGCTATGATAGTCAACATATTTAACCTTAATCTTTTATAAATAAAAAGTTGCTATCAGATTAAAATAATACTCCCTTCGTTCCTAAATGTTGTTCTTGAAGGGAATATGGCACAAGCCAAGGCAACTCACTAAGCACTCTCTCTCAAACTTTTTGGAACTTATCTCTTGCTTTTACAACTGCTTGGAACTTCTTTCTTACTTGAAACAGCAGCAAGAAACTGCCTCTCTGCTAGGGTAGTTCCAAGCATCACCCTTACCCTAGCAGAGAGGCCGTTTCAAGCATAGGGAGGGACAAGTTACCAGCAGCAAGAAAAGCAAGGTTGCTGAGAGTCAGGAACGTAATTGGAAATGAAGAAATTTCAATGATTACCTGTTTCTAAATCATGAGCAATACAAACCACAAGATCCAGTAAGAACAATACAAAATGAGACTTCTTTTTACAAAAAAAAAAAAAAATATAATCAAAATTGTAGATACCTTGGACTCCACAACATCCTCAAAGATTCTAATTCCTGTAAATGAGAAAACAAAGGATCACCAACAGAAACCAAGGACCCAATAAAATAAAAGCACCACAGAAGTCAACAAAATATCATTGTAGCAATATAATAACCAATCAAAGAACTTTGTGGTGGTAAGGATGCAAAACAGCAAAGCAACGGGGAAGGGACATTGAACATTTATCACGACCATAAACATTGCCCACAAAATGGTTCCTCGACCATTATTACGATCACGACCGTATCCGAGATTTAAAAAAGATTATTCCCACCTCATAGGGACACCCAAAATGATACCCTCGATTCACTCTTTTCCCTAATGCCCCACGGACACTTACCCTAACACCGCAAACTGCAAAGTTAGACTTCCAAATACAAACTTCAAGAGAAGACACCTTGCTCCCTCAAAACAACATCTCAACATTTATAAGCTTGATAGCATTCTTCTATTACATCTCCTCATCTTTGAAGAATCTCCAATCCACTTTGCCTTCAGAGTTTTGTTCATTGAATGGAGGAGTCTAGAAAGCAACCCACTAAACACTTCTTCCCCCCACCCAATGGAGAAACTTGTTTCAATCTTTACAAGCTCACAGGAATTCTAAGTCAGTTTGCACAAGTTAGCAAGCTAAGGTATGAATAGCGAAACATGGAGATAAAGTCAACGGGAAAGATTACAAAGAGCTTTTCAGCAATGATTTTTAAGATAACAAACAATTTCATATTTGAATATACAAGTTATACAGAGGGAGGAAGAGTAAGGAAAATAAAAGAGGGGATGTGCGCTTTACATCTAGCAAGGACATGTCACAAAAAGCCCATCTCATATGGACGGTAGCAGCACTACACTTCCCCACAATAAAACTCAATAAGAAACCCTATCTCTGGAGGTCCATCAATTCTTTCCAACCAAAGTAACTGTAAGTCCATAATACAGTAAACCGCATGAGTGCCATCTTATTCCCCTTGTTCCAACCAGAGCCCACATAAAACACTAGTCTTGTGCTAAGAGCTGATATTTGGGACGGGGGAGGGTACTTTAGGCACTATCTTTATAAGTTAGTTATGGTTAGCTTAAGGAATAACTGAAAAAGTTAAGGAGTTAGTTAAGGATGAAATTGTATAAATAGAGAAGATCAGGGAGCGGGAAGGTAAGATGAAAATGTGTGAGTCATGTTAGTTTTCTTTGGGAGGGATCCAAGCCTCTCAGATGCTTGTGTATAATTTTCAGCTTATGCATTTTCCATTAAATCAATACAAATCCATTTTGAGTCCTTAATCATCATCTTAATTCTGATCTAGCTATGGCCGTTCATAGCATCTTGAGCCGTTAGAAGTAGAGAGTTGGTTCCATAACAAGTAGCCAACACATAATGCAAAAGAAGGGGATGCTTATCTTCCTCCTAGCAAGGTAAGTTATGTGCACTGAGAGACACACCTTATATGGCCTGAAAAGCTGTTGTTTCTCATGAATTGACTAAAACAAAGCTCCCCATTGAACGCGGTTTTGACTTGCTTAAAAACCTTGGCCTTTCCAAATAGAAGTGGGAACGTGGAAAGGTCTAGGGATAGGAGATTTCTTAAGGTGGCTATAGAAAGAACTAGAGATGAAAACACCCAATGGATTTCCAACCACATTGAATCATATTCATGAATGCCTAACAAAACACATTTCTACTAACCTTGAAATGGTTGAAATAGGTGCACAGCGAGTAGAGAACAATCGATAGAGCCGTGGATATAAGATAGAAATTCTTCCCAAAGAACAAGATCTCACTTACCTACACCATATCTGATAAAGGGGAGAAAAAGTTGATAAAACTCAGAAATGAACATTTGTGTACTTGTCCTGGAAACCTGACCCTATTATCCCAGCCATTTCTCTAAAAAATATATCTGTTCCAAATCATCGTAAAAAAACAGGCAAGTTCTAGCACAGATTGTAATACCCATGATTGCTTAAAAGGATTTATGGCACTGACCCACTAAGGTGCACCTTTCTTTTGGGGAGTTTATTTGCAGAGATACTCTGCAGCATGCTCAGCTCATTTGCTAATATACCAATAAGTCCATAGAATCCTCTTGAACACGTCTTCGGTAATTGCCTCATTCACACACTACACACTTAGTAATTCATCATTCCTTTACTGGTACAAAAAAGAGAAAGGAGTACCAATAAACTAGAAGAGCACATTCGCTCTCTCATGCCTACTTTTGTGTCCAGAAGTATTTGAACATCTCGGATCCATTTTTTCCAATTTCTCAGACATCATAAATCACTAAAGACCTACCCGAAATTTTTTACAGAAGTCAAGATTAAATAATTTATGGCTAAAAGTTTAAAGCCTCAAGCCTGGAACAGAACGTATATCATCACCTTATATTTTCTTTGTTGAATGACAGAAATTACAAGAATACAGGGTACAAAGCCTTCTGTATAACTTTGTGGAAAAACAACGAACAAGGAAATGCAATGGAAACTGATCAGCACAATAATGAAGCTAGCAAATTTAGAGCTGAATTATTTTATACAATATTTCACCAATTGAATGCTAACAAACATATTAATAACAAAATACTAACCGTTCATAGTGCACACGCATTTCCATGTATGTGCTTCGATTGCATCAGCATCTCCATCAACTCCCAAATACCCATCTGTCCGGGCAGTGTCCGCCAAGGATGATGATTGCCGCGAAAGTGGTTCTGGATAGATTATAGAAAAATGAACAAAGATTTCTTACTAATAGGATAGTTCAAGAGAAGAATGTGTCCAAATGCACACACACTTCACAAACTCAAATACTTCCTCCGTTCCAAATTAAACGCAACAATTTCCTTTTTTGGCAGTTTCAAATTAAATGCAACAAATTATTTCTTTCCATTTATGGTATGGTTTTTTGACATGAAATTACCAAAATGTCCCTCATTAAAAATTAAAAACTCATATTATATACCCTAATTGATTATTAACAAAATTAATTTAATTTTTATTACACTAACCTCCTCCACCTATCACACACTCTCTCTCCTCTTCTACCACCTACCCAACCCTCTATATCATCTTCTACCACCACCATTTCCACCCAACAATTTCCAACAATAACTTCCACCACCAACCACCACCTCCTCCACCCTTATCGACCCAACCACCACCACGAGCCTTGCAACCGCCGCCGAACTGCTCGAATTTCACCGCCTCGACCATGAGCCTTGGGGTTTCGATCTCTTCACCGTCACATCTTCATCTCCCTTTCTTCGATCTCCCTTCTTCGATCTCCCTATCTTCGATCTCCCCTCTTTATCTCCCTTTCTTCGATCTCTTCACCATCACATCTCTTTTTCTTCTATTTTTTTGGTTGATTTTGGGTTCGAATTTCTATGGTTGGGGTTGTGGTTTGCGAATTGTGGTGGTGTTTTTATGGTTTTTTTTGATGGATTTCGGTCTTTTTGTTCTTTTTTTTATTTGGGGTTCGAATTTCTATGGTTTGCGAATTGTGGTGGTGTTTTTAGGGTTTTTTGGTGGATTTCGGTTGTGATTTCAATGGTTTTTGGTGGTGAATTTGAGTGGTTTGGCTGGTGATGCTGGTGGTGGTGTTTTTTGGTGGTGAATTTTGGTTTTTTTTGGTGGTGAATTTCGGTGTTTTTGGTTTGGGTGCTCGTTGTTGGTGGTGGTATTTTTTGGTGGTGAATTTCAGTATTTTTGGCTGGTGGTGGTGCTTCGGTGGAGCTGGTGGTGGTGTTTTGGTGGAGCTGGTGGTGGTGGTGGTGGTGGTGGAGCTCCGCGGTGGTAGTTGCAGTAAATAGTGGTACTGGTGGTGCTTGGTCCCACTTTCTCTCTCCACTTAAACTTAATCACATACCCTCACATTTTTCTAATCACCCCTTTAGAAATTTCAACTAGGAGTCCGTGCCACTCCAATTGTTGCGTTTAATTCGGAACGGAGGTAGTATTTAACTTGTTAAAATTTTAGTAATAACAAAAGGGCAGATATTACGGATACTAGCATACACCTAGGGGATAATATATATCCTTGCTAAGCGGAGATGACAATACAAATGAAGCCCCAGCTTCAAAGGCTACAAATCTCCATGCTCTCCAAAGAAGAGGAAATGCACCAAAGAGATGCATCTCAAAGATAATAATGAGCATGAAGTTGACATTAGTGAGCAAGAGCAGGTAAGGCCTTCACAAAAACAACCAATGCCACAATTTCCGTGTCTTCAATTCAGGTTGTCTAGTTGGGTTAGCATTACTCTGCTATAACATTGGCCTTCCATCAAATTTTCAGTTGCATATTATTAATTTTTTTTTTTCTTAATATAGCTAATGGAGACCCTAAACTTTTTCTCAAGGCCTCAAGAGACCTCCTCCACACTTGATGTGCACCTTTACTTGTCCCTATCAGCTATGCTTGTCCCTGTACAACTCACCAAGTGACAATCCTCAGCTCCTTGGACTCTTTCTTTCACGTGCCATCACTTCTATCTGCTCTCATTCCTTTCCCAAGAGCACGCAGGTGGATAGTTTGCTTTTCTTTTCCTAGTTGAATTTAATAAGCATATGAGATATTTGGCAAAGCAATAGGTCCAGTTTATTTAGTTAAAGAAAGTGTGTTAGCATAAGCAATGATAGCTTCACAAGTTGTTTTGTTTTTTTAAAGCTTCACTCCTTTTTCTTTCCATAAGAAAATTTTCTTAATGGAAAAAATAAATGGCTTCCGGAAAGTGTGTGGAGAGGTCACGCTTGTCGTTGTGATAATTATTTGTTCTTTTACTGGAAAAAGAGAAGAAATATACAAGACCATGAGAGAAAAATGGAAGTTTATTTCTTTGATGTAGGTAACTACGTGGAACAGAAAAAAAGTAGTAGGTGTTTGGACGTCAGCCATGACGTTAAAGAGCAAAGAGGAAGTGAAAATCTTTGCATAATGGACAGTGAAAATTTTATTGCATTGTAGTGTGTAAATTACAGGGTACAGGCGCACAGTATAGAACTTCCAATAAAGAGAGAAGGAAGAAAGTACATTGGAATTGAATGTGGAATAACAGGTAACCAAACCACAACCCTATGAACCAAGGAATCAGCTCCATAAAGCTTTTTGTTCGAATCCAAGGCTAAGGGTCAACTCAGCTGGCGTCTATTACAGCCTTACAAGTTACAACCCATACCAATGATGATGCCTTAACCATAAGTCAACGCAAGACACTAATTCCTAGCATAGTAGCATACATGTTTGTTGAGCAGTGCTGCAGAGATATAAGATTTAGTTAAATTGAAAAGATTACACACAATGAAGTACTCGCATAGACCGAACTATATAGAGCTCCTTGTCTAAGACTAAGGATTTGTACTCTTCAACTTAAATAAACAATGTTCAGTTTTGATTAGTAGCGTCAAAATTTTGATCGGCTGAAATCGGTTTTTAATCAATAAAAAACAAATTAAATCAGGAAAAGTCAGTGTTAATTAACTGCATATGAGAAAAATATTATCAGAAAAAAAAAAACAGTTTTCCTAAGTAAAACTAATTCCAGTTCAGCATAAATCATGATTCATGAGAAAAGAACAAGGCTAAGTCTTTCTACATTATGAGAGAGCAGAAAATTGCATTATTTGTTTCAACAAATCCATTTTAAAATCTTAAGTTGCTATGCTGATATCCCACTTTCTACCAACAAAGTACTGCTATAAGAAAGCTTGCTAAGAGCTGAGGTATGAGACTTTACAATTAAAGTGAAGTAGATCAAATTAGGGCTAAGAATCAGATACATGTTGTATGGATAAAATCAGAGTAATCCTATCAATTACAACCCTCAATTCATTCAAGAGGCTTGTGGAGCTCTCCATGCGTTTCCATCTATATTTTCTGGATACCGTTCTTCTCGTATTTATATTTCTTTACTAATCTAATCCCTCTGACTGTCTAACAAGCTTTCTGACAAACGTCTTGATTTCCTCCCACTAAGCAAACTATATTTCTTCCACAGTACATATGATGATAACAATTTATATTCCCTTCCCAACATTACACAAAAAGATCATAACTACTGTCATAGCAGTTAACAATGACATACCTTGACCAATTTTTATAAGCTTTATGAACCCATGTGCATATCTCCTCACCCTATGGCGATGCGCATCAAGATCAATCCTTTAACAAAAAAAGAGAGTCAATTACCTATTTGAAAGAGTATCAGCAAAACAAGAAATGCTAACATGTAAGCCATTGAGATATTGAGCCAATATATTCAAATTTTGAACTTCAAACAAAGCATTAGCAAACTGCAGCCTACAAAACGCAATGCAATCCATGCATCTGCCAATCAGTAACTCTCCATTTAGTTTGACAAACTGAGATAAAGATAACTATATCAGTGGGTCTAACCCATATATATATAAGGAGGATAGAGACAAACATCATCAAGCCCTCAAACTAATAGAATCACCAAAATACACAAAGAAAAGGCATAATAGAGCTGAACAAAATTTCTTACATCTATTAATCTAATAATCTATCTATAAATTATACTGAAGTAATAACCAAAGAGACATGTGTCGATCCCTCACTAAATTTCCCGCCTAAAAAACATCGTATTATTTTGTACAAATTTTAAAAAAGATTTGTTACCATATTTTTAGACACATGATTGATATATATGATTGATTTAAACAATTTTTAGAGAGAAAAAAAAACTATAAATTTCATAAATAGTATTACCTTTTTCGCAACATAGACCTATATGTTATAATTTTTGGAAAAAAACATTGTAATTCTACAAATGCAAAAATTTCAAAATGATATATTACTATTATTTCATATCTATAGAAAACAAAAATATGTTGTTTACCAGTATATCGAACATGGCTCAGGAAAAAGACTAGCAGTATAGTAAAGTTAATAAATCATGCACGACCTTATACATAACATCAAAAAGACATATGGCAGTTGAAATGCAGATAGCTCTGACTGTATATAAGCCAGAAAAAAGAACTTTAACCCTGATTTGACAAAACTTCTTACAATCTTCTATGCTAAGCTACCAGCATCATCAGCCTTACAAAGGAAACTCCAAACAGAGGCACCTGCAGATATTACAGTAAGGTACACCCGTGGACAAAAGCTGTGGGAGGTAATTGCCAAAAAAATTATGTTCACCGAGGCTGCACTAGTAGAAAAACTATGTTCCCTCTTTCAAGTAGATCTTCTATAGGATGAAAGACAATTATAATTGACGAGAATGAATTCCAGAACTCAACATCACCACTGAAGTTCAGACGTCTAGCTAAAAATATTTACTATGGACATAAGATTACAAGCAAGCAAAGAATGAACCAACATAGAACAGGGGATAGATGCTTAGGTCCACGCAATTTGCCAAAAGCTCAAAAAGATGATTTCACAAACTAAAGTGCCATCACCGGTATAAAAATAGCAACAAGTTCAGATGTGCTTCTCTCAGTTGTCTTGGCATGGCATGGATCAGAAGCATATGTTTCAGGCAACTCCCAAGTGATATATTCTTGTTTTACTTTTAAACTATTATCAATGTAGCTCCTAAAAATAAACTATCCTTGATGCCTAAAAATCTATTAAATGCAACGAGTGGAACAAGAATACTCACGATGATGAAGAGACTATTGCAAAATATCAGAAGCCACTACAAGTGAAAATGCTTCCATTGAGGCATTCAGAAACAAAACACAAAAACATTTAGATATTGGTCAAGAGTCAAGACTTAACAGGATACCTTCGAGAACATATAATATATACTCAATCCATCTACAGGTTAGCAAGGTTACTAGGTTAATATCAATTGCACCTGAACTATCTTAGATGAACAATCTATGCAAGGATCAACATTTACAAGGATAGTAGGCATACTCAGCCTCCAAATTCAACTTGTCTCTGGCCCTTCCTCCTCTTGATAGCTCATATTCTGCCTGTGACAACAAAATTAACATTTAAGAGTTTAAAAAGTACGTATACATTAAAAATAAGAGTGGTACATCTACCTAATAGAACTCTGCATCATACTTTTGATTGTATGATCAATCAAACAAAATATTTATAAGATTTTGGAAAGGAGCTTTTAGTCTTCACTTTTAACAGAAATTGGATAAGAAAGAAAGCCATAATATACATGCATTTTGAGAAGTAGGATCAGATGTGATTTTATCTAATATTTATAAACTGTAAAAAAACTATATAATCTTCGCAACATAGAAAACCTGCTAAAAGTAACATCAAGTTGTTCTCCAATACCTGTTGTTTTGCTTGCTCAAAAGCTTCCACCCATTTTTGAGCTTCTCCAGCTGTAGCACAAGCAATCTTCAGCAAAGAAAATAATCAAATTACTCTGAGCAATGCCAGCTCTACTCCCCACCCACCCAAAAAGAAAAAGTAAAAAAGAATATACAGACACAATCAAGTAATCAGCATGCATAAAAATACAAAGGCAATAGTCATAGCATTTAATGCATTTTATAGCCAAACAACCAAATAGATAGAGACATGAATTGATCTCCTATCCATTAGTCGTTGTTGATTTCTTTTTTCCAGAATTTAAAAAGCAACTATCAGGTCCTCAGAATTCCACGGCTCTATGGTCAAAGTCCTCATAGATATTGTCAGACGAGACAAAATTGTGAAATTAAAGTTTAACTGCTATGCAACATAGTGCAGGTGCCATTCATCATGAAGTGCACAAGTATGTCAAAGAATAAGAGTCTGAGTGTGAGAAACAGATGATTCTATGATGGTACCAAATTCTGCTGGATTTAGGCACTTCTTATCAGCAGTTATGATAAGTTCTTCTCACTCAACTAAACCTACTCTTTAGCTGGCATAACCTTCTTCTATTGTTTTACCAATTTCTCTGTAAGTGACTACAAGGATCCTGCTCAGGTTTGAACTACAACTACCACCAAATGAAGAAATATCCAAGAAACTCTGTACCAGCATTTGCAAGTCTAGTCTAATCTAATCTAATTCTATATATAAACGCCGAAGGTACTCCTAGAAAAGTGACACTTGGCATCTCGTTTGAATGCCAGGTATCCCTCAGTTTATATGGAAACAACATACATGTAAGAGCTAGAGTTCTTAGTATAATATGCAAAAAGTTTAATATTACTAGCCGTAATTAATCTTTCGAAAATAATATATGTAATCATAATATATAGAGATCTTGAAATAACATGGGACATTGTTGATATTACTTTCTGCAATTTATAATCATTCCATAATATGTATGTTCGATCAATTGTTGTATTATTTAATTACTTTTTGCAAATAATAATTATAGTTTACACTCCGGTCTACTAAACTCTAGACCCTGCAAAAGTGAGCAACCCACCAAGACCAACAAAATTTGAAAAGCAATAGTGTCAACACTCAACAACAAGAAATAACCTGCATCTGATCGTGAATGACAGAATAAAAATTGATCTCAATATAACTCCATGCGAAGCATTATTTTTCTTGCCTAGAGAGACTAAAGAGAGTCTAACAATTAACAATGCTTCTTCGCTCCCACTTAAGGAGCTCATCGTCCTAACCATCAAGCACTATACATTTGCATCTGATTCTTGCACCTTCAGGCTTCAACTAAAATCTTTCTTTTGTTTTCTTCCTTTCGAAACAGGTCACCACGGAACACATCTTTCCTCATACATAATAAAAGAATATATTAGAAAGGCACCCAGGGGATCTCTCCATATATACAACGTGGACCGGAGCCACCCATATTTAGTTCTGTCCACACAAGAAATTCTGATTAGCAAGACCTCCTAAGTCCTAACAGTTCACTTTTCATTATTGTGGCTGGGAAAAAAAAAAGTCATATCCACAAATTCATCTAACGATTTCATCTTTACCTTCATTCTTCGAATGTAAGTATATGTCATCTTTCCACCTTATCAATCTCGTTTATAGTACAGTTGATCTCCATTTTCTTGATTGAAATAGAATCTCTAAATCTCCTCTATATTCTTTGGCCTCCAACTTCTCCTTAACACAGTTCAACTTGCTCGTAAACCTGAACCTTCTTGAGCTTCCACTCTATATTCAAACTACCCATCCTAATTTTTATCTTTAAGACCATAATACAAGGTCCACAATCCACATGTTCCCAACCAAAAAGGATAGGAAAAGTTGAATTCCATATGATAGACATATGGTCAATCACCACCCTCAAGGATAATTGAGCAAAGGAATAGATCCAACCTTAAGAATTATGTCAACCAACAAGCTAAATTGTAATTGTCCAAGAGGTAGAGTAACTAAATCAAAATCACAAAGACAAAACCTCTCCGACTTAACATCATCTTAAAAACCTTTCCTCTTATTCACATAGCATATTACATTTTAATAATCCCTTATCATTCAAAGACAAGTTGTAATTTACATCTAAGAGACTAAGACATCTCTAAGAGACAAGCCTACATGTGTCATTCTTAAAGAGAAAATCAACAACCTAGAAACATAGATACAGACAAAACGAACCAAAGAAAGCTTTGACTTAACCAATGTTCCAAGTATCTCGCAAATTTGATAATGCCATTAGTGGCTCCACAAGCAAGAAAGATAAGGAATGTCCAACTCCGTCAAAGTGTCTATTGAAGAAATATGTCAACACCAAATAAAGCATTAATATCAATAAGACACCAAAGGGGTCGTCATGTACAAAGGAGAGAATGAGCAAAAATATGCTTTCCGGCTCAACTTAAGGTTAAGTCATAAGTCTCACTCAAAATGCAATATGCAAAATGCAACATCCTGAAGAAGAGGACTTAGTCTATTTGCATGAAAAGGATTTTCCCTCAAAGATCCATTAGTCTCTTAAAAGCAACATATCATAAGGAAAACTTTTTAAAGAGTCACATTAGGCCTAACCTCAATCTTGAGACCCCTCACATTTCAACAAAGTACCTTCTTCAAGTTATAAAACACTCTAATTAGGCTCTCCTTGGATATACCATGATTAACAACTAGAAAGGCCTATATACTCCATCCATCCTCTTTATTCTTCTCTGAAAACTTCATCGAGAAAAACACTCGTCACACCACACATCCTCCCGTTCCCTAGGATCTCTATTATATAAGGGAAGTGGGGAGGACTTAGTGTCCACCCTAAATTACACTTAAACCCTTAAATAAAAAATCAAACGCATCTCTACCACTTAAAAAAAACAAGGTCAAATTATACGGCAGTTCTATCAAATTTCAAGGCAGTTTCGCAACTTCATTAATTTCCTTTTTTAGTTAAAAACAAGGATGTTGACAGATGTAATTACGCAATTTAACTTTCTATTTGTTTTCGCACGCATCGCGTGCATATACGACTAGTTATGTACTTAATGGATCACCGACCTCAAAAAACCAAAAAAAAAAACAAAAACAAAACTCATAGCTCCAATATCCTAGGAAATGATATATAATATAAACAATATGCCAATCTTAATCCAGATGAGAAGGATGTAGTATATGGTTCAACCATAAGTAACACTTACTTCTCCCTTCTTTGATTCATCCAAGCGATTGTAGAATCGAAGAACATGCACATCCTACAAAATCAATTAAACAAAACTAAGCACATATAACATAATGTTATATAACAATCGAAATACACTAGCTAAAACTAAGAACAATAACAACAATTTAAAAAAAAAAATCAAAGTGCCTTACGCCACAATTAACCTTTCGGCATCCAAGCTCTTCAACCATAAGAGTTTGTCCAACAACACCTCGCCTTATCGGTTTCTGCACTCACAATTCCAAGAATCCACACCTTAGAATTCGAAAAAACAATAATAACATTGATGATTGATTACCTATTAAGAGAAGAAAGTGAAAGTTACATACAATGCCAGGGTTTTCATGAGGATCGCGCTTGTACATTTCGACATACTTTCCTCTAATGAATAAAAAGCGAGGATAACAATACTCATGGCCTATTTTGTTAGTACCGAGATGAAATACCCAACCAGAGTACTGAAATTTAGGCCTCTTCTTCAACTCTCCGCTAAACATTAGCGATGATCCATCTCCATCTGAGAGAGATCGCATCTTCATTGGTCGCGACATCATCGTTGGTGATCGATCTGGAAATTCTGCAGTTTTGTGGGAGAGAGAGAGAGATCAAGGAAGAAGAGAAAGAAAGGAGCCACTCTAAAGAAAGAGGGGGAAATGAGGATGGACACGTTGATGGTTGGATGGATCGCGCTTTTTTTGGGTTCATTTGTTTCATTATGTGTGTTTTAAACTGAAAAGTTTTTCTATTCAAAAAACAAAAAACTGAAAAGTACTTGCTCTGCTTTAATTGTGAACCTACCATTTCTGTAATCTTCGTGTATCATGATTTATGAAGTGAGTGTGATGCTGATATGGACGTAGTGGCATTGTGGCAAGTTTGGAATATGACTGGTAAATTATGATATTTTTTAATGATGGTTGTAATGTAGGTGTGACCACGTAGATGATATCATGATATATATTTAAATAATTTTTTAATTATAGAAGTTTGAGTTGGAATACATAATAGGTAAAGGATGCATATAAGAAGCTAAAAATGTATTAATTGATCATTTATTGCACCGATTGATGCATAATTTTTCCATAAATTCACAATTTATTTCCATTTAAGGTAGTTATTTATGTAACCCTACATAATAATCCAAATCTATCCAAAATCCTTGAAAA
Organism: Beta lomatogona; assembly: GCA_947646795.1. NCBI lineage: Eukaryota > Viridiplantae > Streptophyta > Magnoliopsida > Caryophyllales > Amaranthaceae > Beta > Beta lomatogona. The sequence goes on from CANSNZ010000554.1 coordinate 1,015,407, forward strand.
TGTCTTGGCTAAGAGTGGCGCGTCTCAGTCTTTTTTTATGATTAAGACGGACTCTGATTTTTTTCTCCAAATAATGTTAGTTTAAAAAGTAATTCTCAATTTCCGCCAAGTTTAAAATTATTTATGGCATTACCATCGACGTAGGATAGGAAGGTGCAAAAATAATTCTTTTAATTGCCTTAGCAGGAAACTGCTAAATTAAATAACGATTGAAATTTTTTCATAAACCGCTACTGCAAGTAGCGGTTGACTCAACTACATAGCTCACCATAGCGGTTTTGTACCAAGAAGAAAATAAAAAAAAAAATAGAAGAAGACAACTGCATCTAGAGGTGATCATGGGCCGGGCCGCGACAAAAAAAAAATTTGCCCATTGGTCGGGCTGGGCCAAAACCCGGGTCAAAAATTTGTGCCCAAAGCCCGTTATTTCTAGAAGGGCCGAGCGGGCTTTTCGTGCCAAAATCGGGTCGGGTCAAAAAATAGACTCCAAAGTCTTTTTTGGCTTGCCCAAAGCCAGTCCAAAAACCCGTTCGCGGGCCAAAAAAATTTGCCCAAACCCGCCCAAAAACCGGGCCCACAGGGCGGGATGGAATTGATCAGCTCTAACTGCATCATACAATAGCAATGAATAGATGATAATATCTCATATAATTCTTCTTCTTACATAACGAATAAATAAAGTACATAATAACAATCCATACTAATTAAACAAACAACAATTTTAAAAAATGACATGAATTTACATTATCACTTCAATTTACAACCCAAAACTAACAATCTTTCATCTATCATTAAAAAAACACATCTTTAGCATAATTTCAATCATTGATCCAGAAATATGGTGAAATTTAGCAAATTTGAGAGGAAACAAACTGACAACCCATATGCCAGAATTGAAGAGCTAGATAGATGTGAAAAATCAAGAATTAGAGATGTAAGTTGAAGAAATAATTGAAGGGTCGTTGGCATCGCATGGTGTTGTGGCGACAGATGGCGGAGGAGGCTATCGATGGTTGGCCGAGGCGAAGGAGGATGTCGATGGGTACAGTGGTTGCGATTGAGGTTGAGATAGAAAGGAGTATGTTATTTTCTGGCGGAAGTGTAAATAGAGAGTTAGGAGAGTTATTTTCTTGGAGAAGTGTGAAGAGAGAGAAAGAGCATGGCTAATAAGATTATAAGACTTTGGTCATCAGCAAACCGCTAGTCCCATTCGTGGTATCCTTAACGTGGACGATAGTGCCGGAAATAATTTTAGACTTGGCGTAAATTGGGAATTAATTTATAGACTAGCATTATTTGGGCAAAAAATACATGTTTGTATTAGGTTAATTCATATATTTTATTAGTTTATGACACAAAACTCATTAGTTTATGGCACAAACTTATTAGTCTAAAGTTTAAACACATACTACCTTATTAATTTACAAAATACACTTTATTAATTTAGGTAACTTAACCAGCCCACGGTTGAAGAAATTGATTCAAAATTGTTGAAGAAATCGCATCTAATTATCAACCATCAATGGATGATGGAGAAATTTCAAGGAAAGGGTCAATATTCAATTCACGAATCAACAAGAAAATTTGAAACAGATGATCTCTAAGGAAGAGGCCTCTTTTAAGATGGCAGAGAAATCAAAACAAAAACTCTTTTAAAAAAACAAAAGAAAAGTTGTTGTAAAATCGTGAGAAGATGGCAGAGAAGAAATTGTTGAATTGAATTGGAGCTTTCCTCTATTTGCGATGTGGGAGGAAAGAGGAGGCGGGAGGGGCAACGAGAGAAGGATAAATTATGAAGGAAGAATATCAAGAAATGGATAGATAGGTTGAGTCGTCTCAGTTACTAAGACGACCTCACCCAAAACTTTGTGTATTTATTTTCATTCCTGAAACATGACAAACAAATAATAATTGTACATTGACAATGACCAATAAAATGTTCAATAATAAATTCTAATCAACGTATTGTTGCCTCATTAGTAGTTGCAAACATATTATTTATTAACGCAACGTTGATATCATTAATTAATGCAACGTTCATATGAGGCCTAGAAATATCGATATGCAACTGGGAGTTAAATATATCACTTACTATAGTCTTATTTTTAAAACCATGCTTCATTTATGGTTGTGGTCTTTGTAAAGATATTAATTATCAATAGAGTTCATTTGAGATATATTTTGATGAAACTTATAAGTTATTATAAGTTTGTTTTGTCAATGAATCTCAAAATCAAGATGAGAGCACCATACTTGCGTGCTTTATGGCGTATTTAGTATCCTGTATGGTGTATTTTACCTATAACAAACCTAATAATTTATAGAACTAGTTGGACCTAATCATTCATGATTTTTCTTTAAAATTTTACGCTCATTATCATTAATATTGTTGTTGTCGTTGTTGTTGTTATTATTATTTATTACTACTACTAATACTACTACTACTACTACCACCACCACCTATAATTATAGCTACATATTGTTGTTGTTGTTGTTGTTGCTGCTGCTGTTGCATCTGTGTTTCTTATCAGTTGAAAGATTCTCATGTTGCAGTATTCATATATGATGATGATGGTGACGACAACAACAGCAACAACAGTAATAATGTAACACCCCGACAATTCTCTCTTTTCTAAAATACATTTTTAATACTTCCTCCGTTCCAAATTAAATGCAACAATTTGGATGACACATTCTCCTAGGCAAAATTTCTTAATGTGAGATTAAGAAAAAGTAAGGGCATGTGACTAACTTAATATGGAGAGAAAAAGTGGGACCACAACAATTAGTGTAGCTAAATAAGGCTTTATTAATTTTAGTAAGGGTATATCCGTAATTTCCTACTCAAAAAACTTTACCAAGAATAGAAAGAAGTAAAATGTTGCATTTAATTTGAAATTGCCGTTTATGAAAAATGTTGCATTTAATTTGGAACGGAGGAAGTATAAAACATAAAGAATTATCAAAGTATTATCGCCCGTGTGAAAACGTATTGGCTTATTCAGACTTTTGCAGCGGAAAACATAATACTCCAAAACACTTAGTCAACTACAAAGTCAACTCCAAAACCAACAAAGTCAAAGTCAAACTTAAAACCAAACCAACTACGAACCTGTAGATGGATAATGCACTATTGATCCCTATAGACTGCTCACCAAAATGGGTCATCACAGGATCGTACACACACAAAACACGTAATCAGCAAAGCTGAGTACTACATACTAAATAAATAAACAACCCTAACATGATACTAATAAATAATAAGCAGGAATAAATAATAACATAATAACTCACTTTTACTGAACTAAACTTTAACAACATTCTTATTACGTTAAATGGAATAGTCAATGGACCGAGTTGTCTAACTAAAACCAGCCTTCCCTTTGGAAGACGAAATACGGGCGCGACTCCGTATTCCCATGACCTACGATATCGAGGAACCTTTTAAATAAAAATATAGGACACGGTGATCAATCCGGTCCCAAGGAAAACCATTGGCTACCACCATGTACTCCAACTCCTAATTGTCCAACACTTCAGACGTGCACCAGTCTAAAGCTATTGCTATCCGGTTCCACTTTACATGATTTACCAATTATTACTTGTTATGACTCACAAGTAAAACGAACATCATAATCGTTCAACAATCATAACTTCCACTTTATCTTAGGATTAGATAATTAATCACACAACTTAACAACCCAAAATTTAATTCCAACTTTTAATCCAAACCTTCTTATATGTTGAACCTAGCCAACAACCAAACTACCTTTCATAAGTATAAAATATCAACTTACCAAATAAGGCCCTCGATCCTTATAAAGCAGTGAAATACTCAAAAGGAAACAATGATCAATCATGATCCAAACTAATATATATATTAATTTCCCCCATGTGAATTAATAAAATAAAGTTCTCAACCAACATGCTTGCATCAATCTTCCATACAAAGATAATATAAATCTCATAATCAACATGTTTTCACAACGGCATAAAACATGCAAAATCCAACATAATAGAAATCATATATGAACTCAGCATAGTTCCTATACATGATACTACATAATTCTCCTTCTTAAAATCATGATACTACTCAAATCAACACATAGGTATGTACGTTGTGTAGACAAATTGAGAGGCCACTTTAACAGTCTTAAAAGTCGCCTAGAGAGAATTCTCCGCCTAAAATAACCAATATAAATTCACAAACAATCCTTTATGAATTTACAGCAATAATAAAATACTTTAAACCCTTCTTAAACATGTTTAAAAACCTTTCCCATAATAAAACTTGATTATTAAACCTCCTAGCATAATACTTACTACACTAGTGGTTCAAATCCATCATAAAACTCCATAATAATACTCCCTTTAATTTTCCAGCAATATAACATAAGTTAAAACTCCCTCAAAACATATTCAAACATACTTAAAATCATAAAGATAATAATTTTCATAACTTATAATGAACTACTATGATTTTTCAACTTTCAAAACCCTAAAAATTCATGTTTTGATAATTAAAAATCTAATTCAAACCCAATATGCAAAATTTGAATTTTATTTCTTCAATACATAAATTATATAAACTTAGATTCAATATTAAATCATCAAACTATAACTTTTAAACTTAAATAAACTAAAACTGTAACACCCCGTATTTTTATACCTGTTTAGCAATTATTTATATTATTTTAGTTTATAAAAAAATAATTTAAAATATTATTTTATTAAATATACTTTTGTTTCCCTTTTGACTTTACCTTAGAAAAGGGTAAAAAAAAACTAATTTCTAAATTTCCTAGGTTAAGTTAAGTATCTAACTACACATTATTATTTAGTATGATAAGGAGACATGAAGTATATATATAAGAAAACCTGAAAAAAAAGAGGTTAATACCTAAACATAAACTACACTAAGTCAGCAACAAAACCATTCGCCACAACTACTCTTTATTTTTTTTCCCCCGCAAAGCTTCGTCCCTTCGTATGTAGTGCACATCCTTCTTTTATTTATTTTTTTAATCTTAATTCCTGCGTCAACCGTTATCACATCAACCTTGGTCCATCATCTCCAACTGTTCATCTTCGGTTTGTGGTTTTTTTCAATGAGGAGAATTTGATCTTGGGTTTGCGTTTTTCGGATCGTAAATCGGATCGAAGTGGAGATTTTCGAGTTCTTTTATAGAGTAGTTTCACTCTATTACTTTCCTTAATCAAGTAAGTTATGTTCTTAAGTTTTAATTTCGTATTTGGTTGATTATCTGAATTTGGGGTTTTGTTAGTTTAGGGTTCTGGAGATAAATTGAATTGGGGGTTTTGATTATGAGTGTTGGGTGTAGCTTGATTGAAAGGAATTTTTGCTTATTAATAATAAGTTTATCAACAAGAACTATAACTCGTAGGAATTACAGGTCAGATTCGTAATTTGTGTTTTTCGTCAGTTTATGGGCGTTTTTAGCCAAAATACTATTTCACAAAAGTTGTTCGTATCGAAATTTTACTCAAGATAGGCTCAAGAAATGCTTGATTTGGAGTTCGAATGAGGAAGTTATGTCCATTTTAAGTTTCTGCTGAAATTGATCAAAAGTATAGTTAGTTTCGAATGTTTTAAGTTTCAATGTTTTCTTATGAATGTTTTATTAATGGACTTTTAGTATTAGAGTCAACTCCATCCTTATTATTTGACTATCTAGGTTTATTGCTCAGGTTGCTTCCATTGACCTTTAATCTATGAACTTTAATTTGTGACTTCTTAGATTGTGACAAGTTGAGTTGTTTCCAGTTTAGTGAAAGTCTATTAACTAGCTTGTGCTATTTTTAGATGAATTGTATGAAGTATAGTCTAGTGACTTATACTATATTATTATATTGTAGATTCCGGGTTCGTAAAGGAACCTTTTTGACTTGTGATTGAGATTGGTTGATTGTGGGCTTGCTAATAAGGTAAGATTTCATACTAAGCCTATACGATTATTTCGAAAGTATTTCATATTGATTTGTGATTTATATTGAGTTTGGAATCGTTTTTACGATGCTATTATGGAGCTTTTAATTGTTTTGACGATATTTATATCAAAATAATTTATGAGATTATTAAAAGGAGGAAGTTCCTCGTGAGACAAGTTTGAGATTATTAAAAGGAGGAAATTCATCGTGAGACAAGTTGAGATTATGAAAAGGAGGAAGTTCCTCATTGTTACCAAGTTTTACTTAAATTGTGGGGTTGCCGGTAAGCGGTATTCCTCGAGTATGGAAGTATGTTGAGTTAACAGTGTCTCAACAATTTATTTTAGTAGTTGGGAGTATATTGATCAATACTCTTGCCATTCGTCTTCCTTCTTGATACGTTATCAAGTTAGGGGTATGCATACTAGGGACTTTGGTGTTTACTTTATCCAGTGAGCCTAGCTAGCTCATTGGATTTTTACTACTTCCTACTCACAGATTACGAAAGGTTATATTTGAAAGTTTTACAGAATGGTTTAGAAATAAAGTAAAGTGGATTTGAATTATTGAAGGTTGTCTATTATATTCAAGTTGAATGTTGTACAGGTGAAATGATTTTGTGGAATACTATGTATGTATTCCACCTGCACATTGGATAGTTCAAAGTTGTTATTGGTATGAAATCTTGCTCAGCCTTTTGGCTGATATTACATGTCTTCAATGTGCAGGGCTTGATGGTGACTAGCTTATATTGGGTGAAAGCGTTGACTTCACCTAGATGTAGATTTATTAAAGTTAAGACTTCCGCTGCAATAGTTTAGAATTATGGTTTGTTATAGGAGTGTATTAATTAATTACATTTTCTTTTAGTTGTAATAGTTAATAATTAATTTATGTACTGGTAGTAGTACCTTTCGCCTTGTGGTTATTAAATGTTTAATAATCGCGGCATAACAACTCTTGAATTGTCCATGTTTTGTACTCTGTTATGTTTTCAAAAGAAAATGGAAATTCGGGGTTATTCTGATTAGTATCGAGCCAACAGGTTCGAGTTTATGGCTAGAGCCTGGACATGAGCTTAGAATGGTCTAGAGGATGAGCCACCGAGTTTAGAGCCAAGGTAGGGTCTTAGGTTTGCCCTGGAGGTTGTCCTTGAGTTGTGGCCTAGGATTGAGACCTAGAGTTGTGACCATCGGTTTAGAACCTGTTGGGATCTCCAAATTCCTTTGTTATTTTGAAAATTTTGAAAATATGTTTTTAGGAGAAAGTACTTCTCCCTACGTGGATTGTTCATCACCATTAAGACCACCAGCGGCCGGGGTGCGTGTTAATGATGAAGAATAAAGTACGAAAGTTTTAATCATTGTTTTGATTGGAAGTTGGATCCATCCCTACCTTGAGGTAGATCTTTGTGACTTAGTAGGGTGTGCCTAGAGTTGTAACTTTGAGGTTGTAACCTTAAGTAAGACTAAATAAATGAGGTATTAAAATTTGAAAAGCCGAGGTAAGATTGAGATATGGGAAGTAAGGGATTACATGTGGTTGTTGTGTATGGTAGATCTTATGTGGATGTTTGACTTGATAACGTCAATGAGTTGGGTAAGTGTGGAACTAGTTGAGTTCTATGTTTGATTCAAGTTTAATTGTGCTTGCTTCCATGTTTGGTATGATTGGCTAGTAAAGGCAAATCATATCGAGTATATCATTGTTTGGTTGTGATTTTAAGTTGGTGCATAGCCGAGAGTGTGCTATAAGTTCAAGTTTGAGTCGCATAATGCGAAATTTAGTTCCATTTGTTTACGGGAACTTTGGGGTGACATTCCGTCTTGATGTTAATTGCTATCGTCACCTATTTCATTTGAGTATCTAGCTCGTCGTTTTTTTTATATTCGCATTAGGACAAACTATTATTGTGGATAAGGGTGAGCCTTATTCCATTCAAGTGGCACTCCCTTTTATTTTTTTTTGTTCTTGTGTGTATTGTGGTGTGAGACCCACCCACCTCCCGTACTTTGTTCATCTTTTGGCCTTGAGAATGTTTAGTGATTAACTACTTGATTCTTGAATTGCAAACCGATTGAGTTGCGTGATGGCATGCACGAATTGTTGTTGGTGTGAATTGTTAATTGAAAACCTTATAGGGAATGGTTTGGTTATGTCTTGGATATGCTAGTCTTGTTGACTAAGTGCTATGAATTGACTTGTTAGTGTATGATTGTATGTTGAGCCTATAACAAGAGTTGGAACTCGAGTTATTAGCCCTCTTGGTCATGCGTATTGACCTTGTTTACGTGAGTTTAAAGTACTCTAGCGAGTCATGAGATGACTATCTACTGTAAGTTGTCGTGTTCTGTTGACTTTCTTGGAGTATTCGTAGTGAAGTGGATAGCTAAAGGAAAAGGAATTAGTCCAAGTGGGTCGGTTTCTCGTAGCATACCAGGTGACTAGTCGAGTCGACTCATAACATGTTAAGGGTCAACCGTTTGACCCTGGTAAAGTATTACTATTTATTTGGTCAGTGTTAAGGAGTCGGTTTGAGACCATTATAAAACAACTAGTAACTGTCATGTATCTAGTAAGCCTATGGAGTAGTGACATATGCAAGGCATAATGTCAACTCGAGTCATGTCGATGGTGGGACGCGTACTTCCCCGTTATGTAATTTGTTTAGTAGTGATCAAGGTCTAATAACACTAAAATGTTTAGCGATTCTAATGTAGATCGGTTTAACGAAGATAGTCTCTTCTCATTGAGTTTAATGTTAGGAGTATAAGTTAAAGTAATCTAAGTCTTTGGTTTAAAGTCATTGCAAAGTTCTTGATTGGTAGTCACTAAACTTAAATGACAAGGTACAAGTTCCACAGTTTCTTGCACTTGTCCAATGAAATGACTGTAGTTGTGGAGTTATAGTTGTACCATGTTAATTGGTTGAGAACCTCGAGATAGCTTGGTTATAACTTATAACACAAGCTCTCCCTTTGTGTCGCCTGCGGCGTTAGACGCCCACTTAAAGTTGAACAAATCGTCGTTAATGACCTAGAGGCCATTAGGAATGGTTTGATGTGCGCAAACTCAATTTACTTAAGTGTCCGAAGAATGAGACTAAGTTATTATAGTGGTCCAAGTGTGTAATTGATTAATTTGATTAAGTTTTAAGTGAGTAAGGGTCAAGTGTATCATGTCGCAAATCTATGACTAGTTGTTTGAGTTAGAACTAATGAATTTAATAAAAACTAAGGAAGTATAGTGGACCGTATCTATTTCATGAACCTTGAGAAGTGAGTTTAAGTTAACTCTTGATTGCTATGTTTGGAGTGTTGAGTATCGGTAGGCAAGGGTAATACCACCATTATTGTTGATGGAGTCGTTAGTTTATGTGATTCACGTATCTATGCATGACTTGAAATTTTATTTCGTGAGATATAGTGTGTGAACGGTTTATAGTGTGTTATGAATGTGTGTTAGTTTTGAGACATGGTTCTAAAAAGGAGTTTTGTATAAAGTAAGCTTTAGTTCATGTAAATAGAGCGTACATTTTCTGTAGTACCTTAGTAGCTCAATTTGGCCCTGTTTGGTCAACAAGTAAGTCACCCTACCAAAGACTATGTGAAATTGTTCAATTTGTTTGTGTAGTGTGTGAAAGTGATTTAAACACGTTTCAATTAAGGTTGTGGATTCGCTCTCGAATCGATCTAAAAATGGTTTTTCTACAACGATTTGAGTGAATTTTGGAAAAGTTAAGAACACGCTTTTTTGAAAAGTTTTGAAAGGTCTCCCACGGATTATGAGCCTTCAAGGTCTCTCAATGGAGCTTTCTATCGCTCTATCATGTGTTTTGAGTGTTACCAAGTAATAGGAGACTTGGTGTTTAGTAAAGAATATTTGAAATCTTGTTATGTGCTTTAAACTTGTTTGGGTTTCGACCCAAGTAACGTGAATAGTTGGATGGTCGGCCCCATGGTGGAGGTTTCAAGTCTCAACGCCCCCAATCGTCGGGGCTATGAGTCAAACCAATACCGGAGATTTTAAAACTCTACCTTGGTTGTTAAGGTTATGTTCGACTCCATTGTCGAGGTTTCAAGCCTCAACACCCTAGTATCGGAAATATATGCCTTATTATTTGGATTGATTGGATCCTCGTCAAGAAATTATTTTAAAGCGATAGAGCTTAGCAAGTTGTTACCTCGTGTCTAGAAGACTGTTGTGACAAAGTAAGAATGATTGAGCAAAGTTTTTGCAAAACAAGAGTTCTATAAAGGGTCATTTATTTGAAAGAAAGAAAATTGGTTGTATCCATATTCACGCGTAAGGTTATTTAAGTACTCTTTGGATGTAAATGCTTAGTGTGCTTTGATGTGATTGTCGTGGTGTCATTGATTACGTGAGAGTCATAAACTCCAAAACACGTGCTATGAATGTTTATGGGTTAGGACTCAACCCAATGTGGATGCGATCGTTAAAGTATTTGGCTTTGCCATTTGTGGTATGCATTGGTGATGGTGAGTGTTATAATAACTTCAAGTTGAAGTTTAGATGTCGAGTTGTGAATTGTTTTACGTTTTTTTTTAGGTGAGTTCATAGTGTATGAGTCTTTACTTCTATTTTTAGAAGAGAGATAGTACTCTCGGTTCGGGTTAGTTGTTGCTCCGCAAAAGCGTTGAGTACTGGATTTGGAAATGCTTTTATGTATTGTGATTGTAACAGGTTTACAACACCTTATCTCATTTCGAGTTGTCCATTTTACAAAGGTAACTCTACCGGATTTTCGAGAACATCCTATGTTATTATTTAATGCGCTTGTGAACCATAGTGTAGTTATGAATTGAATTCCACACTCTACGGTATAGTCCAACGAGTGTGACGGTAGTGGTTCTGTTTAGCTCGACTTAGATTCTTTCCCTCTGTGTCTAAGCCTTAGTAAGGGAGTTGATTCCCGGGGTTTATCGGTCCATATGTGATCCTTGAAAGGATAGTTGATTGTGTTTGTAATGTATTCCATGTTTCTTAGTTACGACATCGTATTAGTAACCCTTCACATGGTAATAGTTGGAGTTCTAATTGAGACTCTAGACCAATTGATATGTAAGACCTGTAGGGTTGAGAAATGGATCGTAAAGGTTTTGTGGTCAAACCACAACACCGAGGAACTGTCCCCGTCTCTTGTTCATTTTATTGTTAGTTACGAGGGCGTAACTTTCTTTTTAAGGGGTAGATTTTGTGCCAATTGTGTGTTTGGTGCTAAAAGTGGTTATGATTTCACATGTGATGTATACCTTAATGTCTAAAGTATACATAATTCGTGTATGATTAGAAGTTTTATGGTAAAGTTTTATGGTAAACCTTGTAATATGTTGCATGTTTTACTTCTTATAGTATGAACATTTTAGTTGAAAAGGTTTTATGTCTACAAGGGTGATCAAATGAATTGATTTTTGAGGTGTTGGTTCTACTTTTTATGGTATGAATATATTAGTTGGAATGATTGTTTGGTTATAAAGGTGATCAATTGAATTGATCTATGAGAAAGTGAATTAGTTGCCGGAGATGTTCTCCGAATTGATTTGGTTATTGGAGATGTTATCCAGAGTGATAGTAGTTGGCTAACCTTTAGAGTTAATGAGTTGTTTTTAGAAACAAGAGTATAAGTTGATCATTTGAGTAATACTTTAAGTTTCGGGACGAAACTTATTTTAAGAGGGGTAGATTGTAACACCCCGTATTTTTATACCTGTTTAGCAATTATTTATATTATTTTAGTTTATAAAAAAATAATTTAAAATATTATTTTATTAAATATACTTTTGTTTCCCTTTTGACTTTACCTTAGAAAAGGGTAAAAAAAAACTAATTTCTAAATTTCCTAGGTTAAGTTAAGTATCTAACTACACATTATTATTTAGTATGATAAGGAGACATGCAGTATATATATAAGAAAACCTGAAAAAAAAGAGGTTAATACCTAAACATAAACTACACTAAGTCAGCAACAAAACCATTCGCCACAACTACTCTTTATTTTTTTTCCCCCGCAAAGCTTCGTCCCTTCGTATGTAGTGCACATCCTTCTTTTATTTATTTTTTTAATCTTAATTCCTGCGTCAACCGTTATCACATCAACCTTGGTCCATCATCTCCAACTGTTCATCTTCGGTTTGTGGTTTTTTTCAATGAGGAGAATTTGATCTTGGGTTTGCGTTTTTCGGATCGTAAATCGGATCGAAGTGGAGATTTTCGAGTTCTTTTATAGAGTAGTTTCACTCTATTACTTTCCTTAATCAAGTAAGTTATGTTCTTAAGTTTTAATTTCGTATTTGGTTGATTATCTGAATTTGGGGTTTTGTTAGTTTAGGGTTCTGGAGATAAATTGAATTGGGGGTTTTGATTATGAGTGTTGGGTGTAGCTTGATTGAAAGGAATTTTTGCTTATTAATAATAAGTTTATCAACAAGAACTATAACTCGTAGGAATTACAGGTCAGATTCGTAATTTGTGTTTTTCGTCAGTTTATGGGCGTTTTTAGCCAAAATACTATTTCACAAAAGTTGTTCGTATCGAAATTTTACTCAAGATAGGCTCAAGAAATGCTTGATTTGGAGTTCGAATGAGGAAGTTATGTCCATTTTAAGTTTCTGCTGAAATTGATCAAAAGTATAGTTAGTTTCGAATGTTTTAAGTTTCAATGTTTTCTTATGAATGTTTTATTAATGGACTTTTAGTATTAGAGTCAACTCCATCCTTATTATTTGACTATCTAGGTTTATTGCTCGAGGTTGCTTCCATTGACCTTTAATCTATGAACTTTAATTTGTGACTTCTTAGATTGTGACAAGTTGAGTTGTTTCCAGTTTAGTGAAAGTCTATTAACTAGCTTGTGCTATTTTTAGATGAATTGTATGAAGTATAGTCTAGTGACTTATACTATATTATTATATTGTAGATTCCGGGTTTGTAAAGGAACCTTTTTGACTTGTGATTGAGATTGGTTGATTGTGGCTTGCTAATAAGGTAAGATTTCATACTAAGCCTATACAGATTATTTCGAGAAAGTATTTCATATTGATTTGTGATTTATATTGAGTTTGGAATCGTTTTTACGATGCTATTATGGAGCTTTTAATTGTTTTGACGATATTTATATCAAAATAATTTATGAGATTATTAAAAGGAGGAAGTTCCTCGTGAGACAAGTTTGAGATTATTAAAAGGAGGAAATTCATCGTGAGACAAGTTGAGATTATGAAAAGGAGGAAGTTCCTCATTGTTACCAAGTTTTACTTAAATTGTGGGGTTCCTCGGTAAGCGGTATTCCTCGAGTATGGAAGTATGTTGAGTTAACGAGTGTCTCAACAATTTATTTTAGTAGTTGGGAGTATATTGATCAATACTCTTGCCATTCGTCTTCCTTCTTGATACGTTATCAAGTTAGGGGTATGCATACTAGGGACTTTGGTGTTTACTTTATCCGAGTGAGCCTAGCTAGCTCATTGGATTTTTACTACTTCCTACTCACAGATTACGAAAGGTTATATTTGAAAGTTTTACAGAATGGTTTAGAAATAAAGTAAAGTGGATTTGAATTATTGAAGGTTGTCTATTATATTCAAGTTGAATGTTGTACAGGTGAAATGATTTTGTGGAATACTATGTATGTATTCCACCTCGCACATTGGATAGTTCAAAGTTGTTATTGGTATGAAATCTTGCTCAGCCTTTTGGCTGATATTACATGTCTTCAATGTGCAGGGCTTGATGGTGACTAGCTTATATTGGGTGAAAGCGTTGACTTCACCTAGATGTAGATTTATTAAAGTTAAGACTTCCGCTGCAATAGTTTAGAATTATGGTTTGTTATAGGAGTGTATTAATTAATTACATTTTCTTTTAGTTGTAATAGTTAATAATTAATTTATGTACTGGTAGTAGTACCTTTCGCCTTGTGGTTATTAAATGTTTAATAATCGCGGCATAACAACTCTTGAATTGTCCATGTTTTGTACTCTGTTATGTTTTCAAAAGAAAATGGAAATTCAGGGTTGTTACAGTTGGTATCAGAGCCAACAGTTCGAGTTTATGGCTAGAGCCTAGACATGAGCTTAGAATGGTCTAGAGGATGAGCCACCAGTTTAGAGCCAAGGTAGGGTCTTAGGTTTGCCCTGGAGGTTGTCCTTGAGTTGTGGCCTAGGATTGAGACCTAGAGTTGTGACCATCGGTTTAGAACCTGTTGGGATCTCCAAATTCCTTTGTTATTTTGAAAATTTTGAAAATATGTTTTTAGGAGAAAGTACTTCTCCCTACGTGGATTGTTCATCACCATTAAGACCACCAGCGGCCGGGGTGCGTGTTAATGATGAAGAATAAAGTACGAAAGTTTTAATCATTGTTTTGATTGGAAGTTGGATCCATCCCTACCTTGAGGTAGATCTTTGTGACTTAGTAGGGTGTGCCTAGAGTTGTAACTTTGAGGTTGTAACCTTAAGTAAGACTAAATAAATGAGGTATTAAAATTTGAAAAGCCGAGGTAAGATTGAGATATGGGAAGTAAGGGATTACATGTGGTTGTTGTGTATGGTAGATCTTATGTGGATGTTTGACTTGATAACGTCAATGAGTTGGGTAAGTGTGGAACTAGTTGAGTTCTATGTTTGATTCAAGTTTAATTGTGCTTGCTTCCATGTTTGGTATGATTGGCTAGTAAAGGCAAATCATATCGAGTATATCATTGTTTGGTTGTGATTTTAAGTTGGTGCATAGCCAGAGAGTGTGCTATAAGTTCAAGTTTGAGTCGCATAATGCGAAATTTAGTTCCATTTGTTTACGGGAACTTTGGGGTGACATTCCGTCTTGATGTTAATTGCTATCGTCACCTATTTCATTTGAGTATCTAGCTCGTCGTTTTTTTTATATTCGCATTAGGACAAACTATTATTGTGGATAAGGGTGAGCCTTATTCCATTCAAGTGGCACTCCCTTTTATTTTTTTTGTTCTTGTGTGTATTGTGGTGTGAGACCCACCCACCTCCCGTACTTTGTTCATCTTTTGGCCTTGAGAATGTTTAGTGATTAACTACTTGATTCTTGAATTGCAAACTGATTGAGTTGCGTGATGGCATGCACGAATTGTTGTTGGTGTGAATTGTTAATTGAAAACCTTATAGGGAATGGTTTGGTTATGTCTTGGATATGCTAGTCTTGTTGACTAAGTGCTATGAATTGACTTGTTAGTGTATGATTGTATGTTGAGCCTATAACAAGAGTTGGAACTCGAGTTATTAGCCCTCTTGGTCATGCGTATTGACCTTGTTTACGTGAGTTTAAAGTACTCTAGCGAGTCATGAGATGACTATCTACTGTAAGTTGTCGTGTTCTGTTGACTTTCTTGGAGTATTCGTAGTGAAGTGGATAGCTAAAGGAAAAGGAATTAGTCCAAGTGGGTCGGTTTCTCGTAGCATACCAGTGACTAGTCAGAGTCAGCTCATAACATGTTAAGGGTCAACCGTTTGACCCTGGTAAAGTATTACTATTTATTTGGTCAGTGTTAAGGAGTCGGTTTGAGACCATTATAAAACAACTAGTAACTGTCATGTATCTAGTAAGCCTATGGAGTAGTGACATATGCAAGGCATAATGTCAACTCGAGTCATGTCGATGGTGGGACGCGTACTTCCCCGTTATGTAATTTGTTTAGTAGTGATCAAGGTCTAATAACACTAAAATGTTTAGCGATTCTAATGTAGATCGGTTTAACGAAGATAGTCTCTTCTCATTGAGTTTAATGTTAGGAGTATAAGTTAAAGTAATCTAAGTCTTTGGTTTAAAGTCATTGCAAAGTTCTTGATTGGTAGTCACTAAACTTAAATGACAAGGTACAAGTTCCACGGTTTCTTGCACTTGTCCAATGAAATGACTCGTAGTTGTGGAGTTATAGTTGTACCATGTTAATTGGTTGAGAACCTCGAGATAGCTTGGTTATAACTTATAACACAAGCTCTCCTTTGTGTCGCCTGCGGCGTTAGACGCCCACTTAAAGTTGAACAAATCGTCGTTAATGACCTAGAGGCCATTAGGAATGGTTTGATGTGCGCAAACTCAATTTACTTAAGTGTCCGAAGAATGAGACTAAGTTATTATAGTGGTCCAAGTGTGTAATTGATTAATTTGATTAAGTTTTAAGTGAGTAAGGGTCAAGTGTATCATGTCGCAAATCTATGACTAGTTGTTTGAGTTAGAACTAATGAATTTAATAAAAACTAAGGAAGTATAGTGGACCGTATCTATTTCATGAACCTTGAGAAGTGAGTTTAAGTTAACTCTTGATTGCTATGTTTGGAGTGTTGAGTATCGGTAGGCAAGGGTAATACCACCATTATTGTTGATGGAGTCGTTAGTTTATGTGATTCACGTATCTATGCATGACTTGAAATTTTATTTCGTGAGATATAGTGTGTGAACGGTTTATAGTGTGTTATGAATGTGTGTTAGTTTTGAGACATGGTTCTAAAAAGGAGTTTTGTATAAAGTAAGCTTTAGTTCATGTAAATAGAGCGTACATTTTCTGTAGTACCTTAGTAGCTCAATTTGGCCCTGTTTGGTCAACAAGTAAGTCACCCTACCAAAGACTATGTGAAATTGTTCAATTTGTTTGTGTAGTGTGTGAAAGTGATTTAAACACGTTTCAATTAAGGTTGTGGATTCGCTCTCGAATCGATCTAAAAATGGTTTTTCTACAACGATTTGAGTGAATTTTGGAAAAGTTAAGAACACGCTTTTTTGAAAAGTTTTGAAAGGTCTCCCACGGATTATGAGCCTTGAAGGTCTCTCAATGGAGCTTTCTATCGCTCTATCATGTGTTTTGAGTGTTACCAAGTAATAGGAGACTTGGTGTTTAGTAAAGAATATTTGAAATCTTGTTATGTGCTTTAAACTTGTTTGGGTTTCGACCCAAGTAACGTGAATAGTTGGATGGTCGGCCCCATGGTGGAGGTTTCAAGTCTCAACGCCCCCACTGTCAGGGCTATGAGTCAAACCAATACCGGAGATTTTAAAACTCTACCTTGGTTGTTAAGGTTATGTTCGACTCCATTGTCAGAGGTTTCAAGCCTCAACACCCTAGTATCGGAAATATATGCCTTATTATTTGGATTGATTGGATCCTCGTCAAGAAATTATTTTAAAGCGATAGAGCTTAGCAAGTTGTTACCTCGTGTCTAGAAGACTGTTGTGACAGTAAGAATGATTGAGCAAAGTTTTTGCAAAACAAGAGTTCTATAAAGGGTCATTTATTTGAAAGAAAGAAAATTGGTTGTATCCATATTCACGCGTAAGGTTATTTAAGTACTCTTTGGATGTAAATGCTTAGTGTGCTTTGATGTGATTGTCGTGGTGTCATTGATTACGTGAGAGTCATAAACTCCAAAACACGTGCTATGAATGTTTATGGGTTAGGACTCAACCCAATGTGGATGCGATCGTTAAAGTATTTGGCTTTGCCATTTGTGGTATGCATTGGTGATGGTGAGTGTTATAATAACTTCAAGTTGAAGTTTAGATGTCGAGTTGTGAATTGTTTTACGTTTTTTTTTAGGTGAGTTCATAGTGTATGAGTCTTTACTTCTATTTTTAGAAGAGAGATAGTACTCTCGGTTCGGGTTAGTTGTTGCTCCGCAAAAGCGTTGAGTACTTGGATTTGGAAATGCTTTTATGTATTGTGATTGTAACAGGTTTACAACACCTTATCTCATTTCGAGTTGTCCATTTTACAAAGGTAACTCTACCGGATTTTCGAGAACATCCTATGTTATTATTTAATGCGCTTGTGAACCATAGTGTAGTTATGAATTGAATTCCACACTCTACGGTATAGTCCAACGAGTGTGACGGTAGTGGTTCTGTTTAGCTCGACTTAGATTCTTTCCCTCGTGTCTAAGCCTTAGTAAGGGAGTTGATTCCCGGGTTTATCGGTCCATATGTGATCCTTGAAAGGATAGTTGATTGTGTTTGTAATGTATTCCATGTTTCTTAGTTACGACATCGTATTAGTAACCCTTCACATGGTAATAGTTGGAGTTCTAATTGAGACTCTAGACCAATTGATATGTAAGACCTGTAGGGTTGAGAAATGGATCGTAAAGGTTTTGTGGTCAAACCACAACACCGAGGAACCGTCCCCGTCTCTTGTTCATTTTATTGTTAGTTACGAGGGCGTAACTTTCTTTTTAAGGGGGTAGATTTTGTGCCAATTGTGTGTTTGGTGCTAAAAGTGGTTATGATTTCACATGTGATGTATACCTTAATGTCTAAAGTATACATAATTCGTGTATGATTAGAAGTTTTATGGTAAAGTTTTATGGTAAACCTTGTAATATGTTGCATGTTTTACTTCTTATAGTATGAACATTTTAGTTGAAAAGGTTTTATGTCTACAAGGGTGATCAAATGAATTGATTTTTGAGGTGTTGGTTCTACTTTTTATGGTATGAATATATTAGTTGGAATGATTGTTTGGTTATAAAGGTGATCAATTGAATTGATCTATGAGAAAGTGAATTAGTTGCCGGAGATGTTCTCCGAATTGATTTGGTTATTGGAGATGTTATCCAGAGTGATAGTAGTTGGCTAACCTTTAGAGTTAATGAGTTGTTTTTAGAAACAAGAGTATAAGTTGATCATTTGAGTAATACTTTAAGTTTCGGGACGAAACTTATTTTAAGAGGGGTAGATTGTAACACCCCGTATTTTTATACCTGTTTAGCAATTATTTATATTATTTTAGTTTATAAAAAAATAATTTAAAATATTATTTTATTAAATATACTTTTGTTTCCCTTTTGACTTTACCTTAGAAAAGGGTAAAAAAAAACTAATTTCTAAATTTCCTAGGTTAAGTTAAGTATCTAACTACACATTATTATTTAGTATGATAAGGAGACATGCAAGTATATATATAAGAAAACCTGAAAAAAAAAGAGGTTAATACCTAAACATAAACTACACTAAGTCAGCAACACAAAACCATTCGCCACAACTACTCTTTATTTTTTTTCCCCGCAAAGCTTCGTCCCTTCGTATGTAGTGCACATCCTTCTTTTATTTATTTTTTTAATCTTAATTCTGCGTCAACCGTTATCACATCAACCTTGGTCCATCATCTCCAAGCTGTTCATCTTCGGTTTGTGGTTTTTTTCAATGAGGAGAATTTGATCTTGGGTTTGCGTTTTTCGGATCGTAAATCGGATCGAAGTGGAGATTTTCGAGTTCTTTTATAGAGTAGTTTCACTCTATTACTTTCCTTAATCAAGTAAGTTATGTTCTTAAGTTTTAATTTCGTATTTGGTTGATTATCCGAATTTGGGGTTTTGTTAGTTTAGGGTTCTGGAGATAAATTGAATTGGGGGTTTTGATTATGAGTGTTGGGTGTAGCTTGATTGAAAGGAATTTTTGCTTATTAATAATAAGTTTATCAACAAGAACTATAACTCGTAGGAATTACAGGTCAGATTCGTAATTTGTGTTTTTCGTCAGTTTATGGGCGTTTTTAGCCAAAATACTATTTCACAAAAGTTGTTCGTATCGAAATTTTACTCAAGATAGGCTCAAGAAATGCTTGATTTGGAGTTCGAATGAGGAAGTTATGTCCATTTTAAGTTTCTGCTGAAATTGATCAAAAGTATAGTTAGTTTCGAATGTTTTAAGTTTCAATGTTTTCTTATGAATGTTTTATTAATGGACTTTTAGTATTAGAGTCAACTCCATCCTTATTATTTGACTATCTAGGTTTATTGCTCAGGTTGCTTCCATTGACCTTTAATCTATGAACTTTAATTTGTGACTTCTTAGATTGTGACAAGTTGAGTTGTTTCCAGTTTAGTGAAAGTCTATTAACTAGCTTGTGCTATTTTTAGATGAATTGTATGAAGTATAGTCTAGTGACTTATACTATATTATTATATTGTAGATTCCGGGTTCGTAAAGGAACCTTTTTGACTTGTGATTGAGATTGGTTGATTGTGGCTTGCTAATAAGGTAAGATTTCATACTAAGCCTATACAGATTATTTCAGAAAGTATTTCATATTGATTTGTGATTTATATTGAGTTTGGAATCGTTTTTACGATGCTATTATGGAGCTTTTAATTGTTTTGACGATATTTATATCAAAATAATTTATGAGATTATTAAAAGGAGGAAGTTCCTCGTGAGACAAGTTTGAGATTATTAAAAGGAGGAAATTCATCGTGAGACAAGTTGAGATTATGAAAAGGAGGAAGTTCCTCATTGTTACCAAGTTTTACTTAAATTGTGGGGTTGCCGGTAAGCGGTATTCCTCGAGTATGGAAGTATGTTGAGTTAACAGTGTCTCAACAATTTATTTTAGTAGTTGGGAGTATATTGATCAATACTCTTGCCATTCGTCTTCCTTCTTGATACGTTATCAAGTTAGGGGTATGCATACTAGGGACTTTGGTGTTTACTTTATCCAGTGAGCCTAGCTAGCTCATTGGATTTTTACTACTTCCTACTCACAGATTACGAAAGGTTATATTTGAAAGTTTTACAGAATGGTTTAGAAATAAAGTAAAGTGGATTTGAATTATTGAAGGTTGTCTATTATTGTAACGCCCCGGAAATTCATAACCTTAATTAAACACAATTGCTCGTACTTAGCAGCGGAAATGGAACTTAAGCCTGTGGGTTAGGGCCCACTAATAATATAAATAGCCTAAAACGGCCTATTAAACATACATATGCTCAACTTAAAGCTATAATTATTATCCTTAAATACAGAGTATTCTAAATATCCCAAATATACACAGAGTCGCTTCAACTCAACCTTCCGGAGCATTACTGACATAACCGATCATTCACCATCTTCATACTACCTGAACAATTCCATAAAATAGGGAAAAGGGGAAACACAGGAAATAACCTAAAATGAGTTGAAAACTCAGTAACTTCACTCCAGCCCGTAAAAACGGTTTTAGTTCGTAAACATTTTCACATATAAGCATATATAATAACACTTTAGTAATCATTAACAGAGAACATTATCACTAGCCTTGAATAGTCTGCTGGCAAGGACCATTTACGTGACTTTAGTTCATTGGCAAGTACAGGTTTTGGACATATCATAACTTTCGTAATTTGTAACATTAACATCATCATATGACCTTTTTGGTCCGTATCGTTCATCGTAACATAATTCCTCCACCTGTAACTTGCCCATTTACCGGATCAGTTCATGATTCCAAACCAGCAGAACCATCCACTTTCATTATCATAACTTATCAGACATCATATATTCTTAATTCGGAATCATCCATAAATCGTAAATAGAATCATAACAGGACATTTCATAACATACATCAGCATCGTCGCATCATAACGTATCTTATCATGCCACATAACATATTATAACACATAATCATATCATCATAATCAACATCACATAATTGTATTCACGCATTTGAGTACATGTAAAACATCACATCCAACACATACGGGCATACATATATTTGCTGGACATGAAAGGTTACACATAACACATACGGGCACGCATAGATGCTGGACATGAACATTACACATAACATATACGGGCAAGCATAAGTGCTTGGACATAAAGGTTACACATAACACATACGGGCACGCATAGATGCTTTGGACATGAACATTGCACATAACATATACGGGCAAGCATAAGTGCTCGGACATAAAGGTTACACATAACACATACGGGCACGCATAGATGCTTGGACATGAACATTGCACATAACATATACGGGCAAGCATAAGTGCTTGGACATAAAGGTTACCTCAAACGCAAATCCATTTCCAAGGATAAACTTCTTATAAGCTGTCTTACTTCCTTTGAGCTCCATAAACCAACGTCCGAAACCACAATATAAATAACAAAAAGAATCAGAATCCACGCACGGATCTTTATATTCGAAAAATAGTCTAACTTACTCCTTCTAATATAATCCCATTCACCGATCTCACTTCATTGCTATTCTTTGAACATCAACTAATTAGTATAAATCCCATAAGCTAGCTCCAATTACTCCAACAATAATAACAATAACTATTCTAAATTTAATCTCAACTACTATCGCAAATAATCTCACAAGTGAACTTAGTGAAATCGATTTTCATTTTGCAAATCAAGGAAGAAGGTGAGGTGATCGATCCAATAAAAGCATCAATTGAACTAATTGGTTTAGCTAAATTAACAAAACCAAAATCGTTTATAAAATCAGCCCCAATTAGATAACTAAGTGACTAATCTAACATTATGTAATCTTCATCCACGCCCATCAAAAAGAAAATCGCAAATTAAGCTAAATGATTCAACCACTTGAATTAGTTCTTAAGCTCCAAAAATCCATCTAATTATTCAAAGGTAATAAGTAGGCTTGAATCTTAAACTAATTATTATGAAATTCAAAGAGAAGAATCGAGGTAATTATACCTCTGCTCAAGAGCGAGGACGAACACAGGGGAGGGGAGCGAGCTCCGGCGAGCGACGCGAGGCGGCGGCGGAGGGAGGTCGGCGAGCGGGGCCACCACAACAAAGAAGCGGCGTCAACAACAACGAGTAGCAGCGAAGCAACAACAACGACGCACAGCGCAGCAAAGACCGTGCGAGCAGGGGAGAAGAGAGTGGGTTGGGAAACTCCGGCGAGCTCGGGAACGGTGGAGTGGAGCGCAGCAGAGCAACGAGGGGAGTGAAAAAGAACAGAGAGAAGAGGGAGGAAGGACGAGAGAGAAAGCTTGGGGGTTTGGGGTTTTTCACGGGGAGGAAGAAAGAGAAATATATGGGGTTGGGGTATTTGGGTGAGAAAAATGACAGAGAGAGAATGGGGTTTTGGGGTGTTTGGGGTTTTCTTTTGGGTGAGAGAAAATTACAGAGAGAAGGGAAGAATTTGGGATTTTGTTTCCCAACTAAACAGACCAAGTTAAGAAATGGACCCCGACTATGGTTTCCTTTGCGGGCAAAATACCATTGTAATATCTTATAAAATTAAATTAACAAACACATTGCAACATCTCAATTACAAATTCATAAATTTTCGGAACATAATTAATATAATAAATATAATTAACGCTAATTAAAACGCTCTTAAAAATCGGGGTATTACATCCTACCACCCTTATAAAAAAGTTTCGTCCTCGAAACTTGCAATAAGTTGATCGAGGAAACAATAAGCTAAATTCATTTAGACAAAACCAAGATCTCAAGCTTTTATGGCTTCGTTAGGAATTCAACCTCCATTCCGCCATCATCTTTTGTATCTCTACTTCAACTCGACTCGCGAAATCAAGGAGCAAAGAAAACAAAAGGGGCAAACTTGTTGGCAATGAATTCTAACTAACTCATTCAGTGAGATCTCGTTTGAAATTCAGTTGGTTTCGCAAATCATAAAAGTTAAAATTAATCAAAAAAAACTAATAAAATTCACATAACGTCACGTACATCACAACAATCATATAATCATATAACTTAAGACCAACTAGGTCCAGGATAAGCCACTTAAACTCCAAGAGGGCATTCATAACACTATTTCTCATATCTTAGGCTCTCTTAACCCAAATAATCATCAAAATTGACCTCAACTTTCTCAACGTCTAAATTCCCAAAGGATCATACCTAGGCGATGCAAAGTCTAAGACTCTGCACTTGCGGCTAGGTTTCAGCTCTGATACCAACTCTGTAACGCCCCGGAAATTCATAACCTTAATTAAACACAATTGCTCGTACTTAGCAGCGGAAATGGAACTTAAGCCTGTGGGTTAGGGCCCACTAATAATATAAATAGCCTAAAACGGCCTATTAAACATACATATGCTCAACTTAAAGCTATAATTATTATCCTTAAATACAGAGTATTCTAAATATCCCAAATATACACAGAGTCGCTTCAACTCAACCTTCCGGAGCATTACTGACATAACCGATCATTCGCCATCTTCATACTACCTGAACAATTCCATAAAATAGGGAAAAGGGGAAACACAGGAAATAACCTAAAATGAGTTGAAAACTCAGTAACTTCACTCCAGCCCGTAAAAACGGTTTTAGTTCGTAAACATTTTCACATATAAGCCATATATAATAAACTTTAGTAATCATTAACCAGAGAACATTATCACTAGCCTTGAATAGTCTGCTGGCAAGGACCATTTACGTGACTTTAGTTCATTGGCAAGTACAGGTTTTGGACATATCATAACTTTCGTAATTTGTAACATTAACATCATCATATGACCTTTTTGGTCCGTATCGTTCATCGTAACATAATTCCTCCACTGTAACTTGCCCATTTACCGGATCGAGTTCATGATTCCAAACCAAGCAGAACCATCCACTTTCATTATCATAACTTATCGCGACATCATATATTCTTAATTCGGAATCATCCATAAATCGTAAATAGAATCATAACAGACATTTCATAACATACATCAAAGATCGTCGCATCATAACGTATCTTATCATGCCACATAACATATTATAACACATAATCATATCATCATAATCAACATCACATAATTGTATTCACGCATTTGAGTACATGTAAAACATCACATCCAACACATACGGGCATACATATATTTGCTGGACATGAAAGGTTACACATAACACATACGGGCACGCATAGATGCTGGACATGAACATTACACATAACATATACGGGCAAGCATAAGTGCTTGGACATAAAGGTTACACATAACACATACGGGCACGCATAGATGCTTTGGACATGAACATTGCACATAACATATACGGGCAAGCATAAGTGCTTTGGACATAAAGGTTACACATAACACATACGGGCACGCATAGATGCTGGACATGAACATTGCACATAACATATACGGGCAAGCATAAGTGCTGGACATAAAGGTTACCTCAAACGCAAATCCATTTCCAAGGATAAACTTCTTATAAGCTGTCTTACTTCCTTTGAGCTCCATAAACCAACGTCCGAAACCACAATATAAATAACAAAAAGAATCAGAATCCACGCACGGATCTTTATATTCGAAAAATAGTCTAACTTACTCCTTCTAATATAATCCCATTCACCGATCTCACTTCATTGCTATTCTTTGAACATCAACTAATTAGTATAAATCCCATAAGCTAGCTCCAATTACTCCAACAATAATAACAATAACTATTCTAAATTTAATCTCAACTACTACTGCAAATAATCTCACAAGTGAACTTAGTGAAATCTGATTTTCATTTTGCAAATCAAGGAAGAAGGTGAGGTGATCAGTCCAATAAAAGCATCAATTGAACTAATTGGTTTAGCTAAATTAACAAAACCAAAATCAGTTTATAAAATCAGCCCCAATTAGATAACTAAGTGACTAATCTAACATTATGTAATCTTCATCCACGCCCATCAAAAGAAAATCGCAAATTAAGCTAAATGATTCAACCACTTGAATTAGTTCTTAAGCTCCAAAAATCCATCTAATTATTCAAAGGTAATAAGTAGGCTTGAATCTTAAACTAATTATTATGAAATTCAAAGAGAAGAATCAGAGGTAATTATACCTCTGCTCAAGAGCAGGGACGAACACAGGGGAGGGGAGCAGAGCTCCGGCGAGCGACGCAGGCGGCGGTACGGGAGGTCGGCGGCGAGCAGGGCCACCACAACAGCAGCAGCGTCCAACAACAACGAGTAGCAGCAGCAACAACAACGACGCACAGCAGCAGCACCGTGCGAGCAGGGGAGAAGAGAGTGGGCTGGGGAAACTCCGGCGAGCTCGGGAACGCCGGTGGAGCGCAGGCAGAGCAGCGAGGGGAGTGAAAAAGAACAGAGAGAAGAGGGAGGAAGGACGAGAGAGAAAGCTTGGGGGTTTGGGGTTTTTCACGGGGAGGAAGAAAGAGAAATATATGGGGTTGGGGTATTTGGGTGAGAAAAATGACAGAGAGAGAATGGGGTTTTGGGGTGTTTGGGGTTTTCTTTTGGGTGAGAGAAAATTACAGAGAGAAGGGAAGAATTTGGGATTTTGTTTCCCAACTAAACAGACCAAGTTAAGAAATGGACCCCGACTATGGTTTCCTTTGCGGGCAAAATACCATTGTAATATCTTATAAAATTAAATTAACAAACACATTGCAACATCTCAATTACAAATTCATAAATTTTCGGAACATAATTAATATAATAAATATAATTAACGCTAATTAAAACGCTCTTAAAAATCGGGGTATTACAATTATATTCAAGTTGAATGTTGTACAGGTGAAATGATTTTGTGGAATACTATGTATGTATTCCACCTGCACATTGGATAGTTCAAAGTTGTTATTGGTATGAAATCTTGCTCAGCCTTTTGGCTGATATTACATGTCTTCAATGTGCAGGGCTTGATGGTGACTAGCTTATATTGGGTGAAAGCGTTGACTTCACCTAGATGTAGATTTATTAAAGTTAAGACTTCCGCTGCAATAGTTTAGAATTATGGTTTGTTATAGGAGTGTATTAATTAATTACATTTTCTTTTAGTTGTAATAGTTAATAATTAATTTATGTACTGGTAGTAGTACCTTTCGCCTTGTGGTTA
The DNA here is from genome assembly GCA_947646795.1 of Beta lomatogona. NCBI lineage: Eukaryota > Viridiplantae > Streptophyta > Magnoliopsida > Caryophyllales > Amaranthaceae > Beta > Beta lomatogona. Next base: position 1,041,933 of record CANSNZ010000554.1, read on the forward strand.
TTAAATGTTTAATAATCGCGGCATAACAACTCTTGAATTGTCCATGTTTTGTACTCTGTTATGTTTTCAAAAGAAAATGGAAATTCAGGGTTGTTACAAAAACAAAACATAAAAATATAAACTTTGAATAAAACTTGAGGAGGAAGGAAAGTAATCAAACCAAAGCAAAGGAACAAGGAGAAAGCAACACACGTGGCAGCCAAGAAGCAGCAGCGGCGGAGGCGCACGGCCGGTGGTTGGCGGTCGCCGGCGAGCAGTGGTGGCTGGCCGAACCAAACAAAGGAAACCCAAGGAAAAGGAGAAGCGAAGAAAACGAAATAGAGAGAGAAAAAGAATTAGGGACCGAAAATATAGGAGGAAGGAGGAGATAGAAAATAATTGTGTGGGAAAAATTTTTGGGGTTTATATAGGTTCCCCTTGTGGGCTTAGGAAAAGGTAATTGGGCTCAAACTATAAATCATTTTCCAAGCCTAAGAGTGTTTGGGTTCCTCAAACCCATTTAGGATTCCTTTTCCAAATCAAAAAACGTTTCAAACATTTCAAATACTTTTCAAAGCATGACTTAATAAAATATTTGACCTCTTTAAATCATTAAAATAATTCCTTTGACTTTCAAATAGTCAACCTTTGAAAAAATAAATCATTAAAAAACTAAAATATATTTAAGTATAATTAACCATACATTAAAATATATTTATAAAATCTTTAAATTTACGGGGATTACAAATAATAATAATAATAATAATAATAATAATAATAATAATAATAATAATAATAATAATAATAATAATAAATAACAAGGGTGTGCTAAATACAACACAAAAAAAGTATAAATACAACACCTAATATTTTATAGAATTTAACTATGGTTAATTTTACCTTCTTTATAGTTGAAATAAACAATGCCAATTTACCTTACTCGCATGATCATAATCAATTATCATCATTATTCATCTCTGCCCAACTGATCATCACCTCATCAATTTTCCATCGGCATTTTTGTCAATCTACGGCTTCCAATCCTTATATACTTCCCCAAGCATCATCATACACACCAAAAACAAAATTAGGCTCAACGCATACCAATCTAGCATCATCATCTTACAATACAACCAAATCAGATTTGAGTAGGAGGTCATTTTTTTTTCTTTTTCGAATTAGGGGGTCATTTATCGTACATGATTTCCCTACAAGGGGGTCATTTATCATAGATGACTCCCTTACAGGGGGTCATTTGTCATAGATGACCCCCACTATGAGGGGTCATTTATCATAGATGACCCCCACTATGAGGGGTCATTTATCATAGATGACCCTTCTGCAGGGCGGTCAATTGTCATGGATGACCCCCTGTCATGTTTAGTATGATCATGACCCTCCCATGAGGGGTAGGTTTAGTCTTTTACTATTTTTTGCTGTATTTAGCCTTTTTTAGTTGCTGTATATAAGACTTAAGTAATAATAATAATAATAGCAGCAGCAACAACAACAACATCAATAACAACAACAATAATAAAAATAAGTTTCGTAAAAATAAGTTCAGCAAAAATAAGTAAAGTTTCGCAAAAATAAGTTAGGTTTAGCAAAAATAATTGATAATACAAAAAATAATTATACTTAACAAAAATAAGTTAAGTTCACCAAAACATAACTTATTTTTGCCTAACTTAATTTGTTCTTGTTGAACTTAACTTATTTATGCTGAATTTATTTTACTGAATTTTGCTAAATTTAACTTATTTTTTACTGAACTTATTTTCTTACTAAACTTAACTTATTTTCTTACTAAACTTAACTTATTTTAAAAAAACTAATATGGACCCGGTGCACACTAACTTATTGTGCACCTTATCCATCTCACGTGAGTTTTAATGATTACAACTTTCCGTTTTTGGCGCGTTCAGTCTTCCCCTCTTTTCTCTCTCCTGATAACTTATCTCTCCTCTAATAACTTCACTCTCCTGATAGTGTATTTTTGAAACAATATAGTGTATTTTGAAATGATATAGTGTACTTTAAAACGATATAGTGTATTTTAAAATGATAGTGTTTTGCTGAGTTTTTTGGCATGATAGTGTTGCATGTTATAGTGTATATTGACATGATATAGTGTATTTTGAAATGATATAGTGTATTTTAAAATGATAGTGTTTTGCTGAGTTTTTTGGCATGATAGTGTTGCATGTTATAGTGTATTTTGAAATGATATAGTGTATTTTAAAATGATATAGTGTATTTTAAAATGATAGTGTTTTGCTGAGTTTTTTGGCATGATAGTGTTGCATGTTATAGTGTATATTGACATGATAGTGTATTTTGAAATGATATAGTGTATTTTGACATGATTGTGTTTTGCTGTGTTTTTTGACATGATAATGTTGCATGATATAGTGTGTTTTGACATGATATAGTGTATTTTAAAATGTTATAGTGTAGTTTATTTGTATATTACACAAAATTATCATAATCGATCGTTATAGTGTTTGATATGATAGTGTATTTTGACATGATATAGTGTGTTTTAAAATGATATAGTGTATGTTTATTTTGAACAACTGTTTTTGTTAAAATTTTAGAGCGAGAGAATCTTATTGAAGAGAGAGAAAATCGAGCGGATTTTGGAAACGGGAGTGACTAGTTTGTAGAAAGACGCGTGTCAGGCGCAGTCCACACTATTTTTAATGTGAACCGGGTCCACGCAAGACGGATTGAACTTATTTTTATTGAATCATGATAAAAACGATAATAATAATAAGAATAATGGAGAGTTTCAGTCAAAAAAATGAAAATAATGGAGAGCTTATTAGAGAGTCATTATCGTTGTAGATGATGAATCACGATAAACCCGTATTCGATAACACGTGTCAGGAAACACGTCGGCCTAACCGACAATACTACCTCCGCCTAATCATACCGCGAGTGTGGATATCCCCTAATATATCAGCGCGTATAAACCAACTTTTTAGGCGGTTCCTACTCCACGTCGTACTGCTCCTATTTTAGTAATTCCAAAACAAAAAGATTAAGTAAAAAAAGAAACCGAACTCGTAAATTCATCCTACTTTCTCTCCCTATAAATACCGTCCTTCCTCCATCATAATAATCATACTCACCCATAAATCAGGCAAAACAGTAGGTTAGATCAATTAAATCATCACACGCCATAAAAAAAATTCCCAATTTCTCTCTCTTCTTAGAAACTTTCTGTACAACCCTAAAGAAGATGGCAACAACAGCAATCCTCCGACCTCACGATTGTCTTCGAGATCAATTTTCTCGTCGAAGTTTGCGTAACCCTAACCAATCTTCTCGTTGTCGTCGCCGTAAAAGGAGTCCTTCCGATGGAAATCGCCGATCAAATCGTGATTCTCTCTCATCATCGCCGCCATCAAAGAAGCTTGAGATGGGACAGGTGAAGATCCTTAAAAGAGGCGAAGAATTGAAGGCGAAAATGTTATTTGGTGGAGAAAACAACGATTTAGGGTTACAGTTGTGTTCTACGGATCGTTTAGGTCCAGATCCAGATGTTGTTAAGAAGCAAATTAAGGTACCGGATCTTTATGCTGGATCGACGTCGATGCTTTCGCCTCCTCCTAGTTCGCTACCTTTTCCGGCGTTTTTGGCTCGGAGAAATTTGATGGAGAGTAATTTGAGAAAGTTGCTCAGAATTTGAATTTCAATCCGATCTAATTCTGTTCCAGAAAGTTCTGGAGAAAAATCGATGAATAGCGATCTGAGAAAGTTGTTAATTGAAGATTTGATGCCGTTGAAAAGTTGAGGACGATTTAATCTGGTTTGAGAAAGTTTCCGATTCCGATCGCTAAGGATGCTGATGATTGTCATCTCTCTCCTCGTTTCGATATCTTTCTGGTCTACTCTTTCCTTGATATTTTTTCCAGAAGGAAAGTGTAGATTAGGTTATTCGATGTGTTCTGAAGTATGTTTTAGCAGTGGTAGTATAGTAGATCGTTGTAATATGATCTTCTATTGTGGTAGAGTAATATTAGGATTCCTTAGTTAGAACTTTAGAAGTTGCTGATCAGTTTGTAGGAGTATAATATAACAATAGGATTCGATGATTTACTACTTTGTAGTAGTAGTTTAGAAGAAAATCCCCTAGGTTTATGTACTTTGTTTACGAATTATGAATGAATAAAACTCATAGATACTTCATTTGAATTTTGTTTTTTTGTTTATTACATTGTATTATGAGGTATCTTTTTATTTAGATTTTGTGTTTTTCATTCGAGTATACAGTGTCACATGACATATGCTCATTACAGGAGTTGTTGTTGATGATGGGTAGATTGTATTGGCTTGTTGGTTGGTTGGTGCAGATGTTGATGAATTACGTCGATGTTATCGGGAGTATGATGTTTGTGATTGATTGGTGATGGTACAGGAAGTGTGTTTAACCAAATTATGGCAGAAGCTTGCATTCCAGTTTTTCATTGTTTGATTTTGGAAGGCACTCATGTCCCCCTGTATAGAATTTGTTCTTATAATGTTGGATGAATCTATTCATGATTATGCTACCTCGACTTCTACAATACTTGTTTGGGTTTGTTTGGTATCTGAGTTGAACATTTTTCTACCCTTTAGCTTCTGAAGAGGCATTGGCATGATGATGATGTTGATGTTGCTATGTATATTGATAATTTGTTTTTTTGAACAAGTATACACAAAACAATTGTGTTCTGAAGAATCCCTCTTGGCATAAGGAGAGGCTGTTGAAGTTAGAAACCTCAGAGCTTATGTTATGTTTTCTTACTTATTTTGGTTCCTTTGGTATTACTGTACATCCACTTTCTCTGCTTGGCGGCTTGGCCCATAGCAGAGAAATATCAAGCGATACAACAATGTCAAAGCCTTAAAATCCCAATAAGCTGGGGTTGGCTGCAAGATAAATACTGAGTGGTGCTAGATCCTTGATAAAATATTGAGCGTCCACTTTATCTGCTTGGCGGCTTGGCCCATAGCAGAGCAAAGATCGAGTGATACAACAATGTCAAAGCCTTAAACTCCCAATAAGCGGGGGTTGGCTGCAAGATAAATACTGAGTGGTGCTAGATCCTTAATGAAAAGAGGGGCCTCTGGACATGCAACTTTCACTTTCCAACAAAGTTCGCATTTTCTTGTAGGTTCCTTATTCTGCACTTCTGTTCTTCCATTCAATGCATATGACGTATTTAATAGATGTTTGTATGTATGCAGATAACTTCAGACGGCTCAGTGTTGATATCGGCTCCTTTCATGTCTGCTTTAAGGGGACTATATAGTAGTTGTTGAGTGATGATTTTCAATTTTCCTGAACCTGGTTAAAGACAGCACGTCTGTTGTGGATTATCCTCATATCAGTAGTACACTTCTTGATTCTGGCAGGCCATGATTACGATCTTGACTATGCACTATGCAGAATGAAACAAGTAGATCATTTTTCCATGACACTCGATGTTCTATCGTTTTGTCTCTCTCTGGGTTCCTCTCCTTGTTCACCTTTGTTTTATGTTTTCTTATTATTTCTTAGAGATAGTAATATATTTTTCTAACACCTCACTATATGTTTGACATATAACAGAAGTTCTACACTGTTTTGAGTGACCGTTATTCACGATTCTTTGCTGGAAATCCATTAAGGTTAGTTTTTAGAATAGATGCTCTTGTTTGATATTATGCTTTGTTTTTTCCTTGGTGCATGTTAGCTGCTTGCTCATTGATTTGCATAGACATTGACATATTCGGTGCAGGTTCTGATCTTCCAGTTTCCACCTATTGTCTAAACAAAGCTTGCATAATTGTATTGTATTGGCAGTGTTGAAAGAGTTGGAACTCTCCAGACTCCAAAATATAAGATCTCAAAATTGACGATTAGATCTTTTTTCTACTGTTTTTTTCTGCAATTCTGTTGCATGATTTTTATTTCGGATCTCATTTCTGCATCACCTGAAGCAGTAGTGGTGAACTAAGGTTTTGTTGCCGCTGCTTTAGCCTACCCCTAGTCCTTTCCCTACTCAGGAAGAAGCAGGTAATATTGAGTCTTTAAGGCTCTCAATGGAGATAGAATGTACTTTATTCCAGTATCTAGAAAATCAATGTGATAATTACGCTAGGTGCTTGGTTCAATTGACATCTCAGTTACTTGCTATGTTGAGGCTTGCTTCTTCACAAACTTTACGTTGTCTTGTCTGAAGTGTCTTAACAATATGCCTTTCTTTTGGCATGCTTTTGATATTTATTCTTTCTTCACAAAGAGGGCACTGTCTCATTGAGTTTCTTCCTGTTGGAGGAAGAGAGGGGGGGGGTGTTTGGTATCTGAAGAAAGATTTATATCGAATCAGATCTATAGTGCCATATTACACTTTTGGGTAATATTTATGTTACGAATTCCAAAAATTATGAATTTATGTGCACTCATATTTGCTTATCTGGATTATGTGAGCATTAATCATCACTTATCACTTCAACTTAGGTAGTAGGTAAATTATGCGCATTGAACTTTCTTAGCACTAAAATTTAGATTCATATTAATTCACATTGTAAGTCTATGCATATTTCACAAAAAAATATAGAGTACTTTGAGTCAAAATTTAGAAACTATGGTTTTCTTTGATGACCAGGAATATGTGATTTTGAGATTAGCAAGCCTTGGAATGGTTGGGAAGATAACCAAGGTAAAGCATCAAAGGTATACGGGCTAGAAGAATCGCACTACCAAGAGAGAATTCATTAACATATGTGGAGGAATCCTTTCTTTTGTTCTGTATAGATTTCCAAGCCTTTCTTCTCAAAGTGCACAAAAATCTTAGGGATAGAAAACAAAATAATTCTGCAACAACTATGCAGTCGTGTAAGCAGCACCTTTTCCATTATGGTTACCATCAATTTCAGGCTCTTGAGGCATTATTCTCTTCCAAAACCAATGCTTCCTCCATAATAGGATCATCTCTTCAATAGGGACACCCTTAGTCTCAGGCAAGAACAAGCATACAAAGATGGTCATGATTGTGATCCAGCCAGAGAAAAACAAGAAAATCCCGAACTTGAGGTGACACAGGAGGGAGAGAAAAGACTGTGCGATGATGAAAGTGAAGAGGAGATTAACCGCCACTGTTATACTCTGCCCTGCTGACCTCGTCTCCAGTGGGAATATCTCACTGGGGATAGTCCATCCTAGGGGTCCCCATGACCACCCAAACGCCAACACAAAGAGGCATATTACAATCACCACTACGACGGAATAGCCCTTAGAGAGTTCCCCATTTGTTCCTAATTTTATTCCCAAGATTATTGCCACAATCACCTGTTTGATGCGTGTTAGTCACAATATTTACAGAAGTGTAAGTATACAGTTTAATATGAACAAATTGAGGATTGTTTAAGGAATGATTATGCTTGAGGAACTTGGTAGATGGTATCATGATCCTAACCTGACATGTAATCATCAGAATTCCTCCACTTATGAGCAACGCCCGTCTCCCTAAACGATCAACAGTTGCAATGGAAATCAATGTTGAGAAAGCAAGCACAGCTCCAGTCAGAGCAGAGGAATAAAGAGAGGCATTTGCACCGAACCCCATGCTCTGAAATAAGACAGGGGCATAAAACAGAATAGAATTTATTCCTGTAAGGATTTGAAATGTAGGCATGAAGATGGCCATGATCAGCTGTGGCCTGTTCCTTCGCTCTAGGATGTTTCGGAAGGGATGTTTGATTGACTTAGCAAACTCGCTTGCATCAACCATGTCCTGAAATTCTGCAGAAACATTTTCTGTCCCTCTGATTCTTTCAAGGACCTTACGCCCTTTCTCAGACAATCCTCTCTCGATCAAGCTGTTGGGTGTCTCTGGGACAAGTAGTCCTCCAATGGTCATCAAGGTTGCTGGAAGTGCCGCTAGGCCTAGTGAGAGCCTCCAACCCCATGGTTCGAGTTTTGCTGTTCCAAAGTTGATCATGTTTGCTGTGAATATCCCTAGGGTAGTTGCTAATTGAAACATCATGTTCACACCCCCTCGGATATGTGTTGGTGCCATTTCAGACAAATAAAGAGGAACTGCCTGAAAGCACAATCAGTGAATACTTGTTGTATGATATGGTAGGTAATCAGTGATGAAATAAATTACTCCACTCTATATTACTTATGATAGGAAACACTGTGATACATACTATGTTGAGAAGCTATACCTAGCTAGAAATGTAAGAAAGTTGTCTTAATAATAGCAGTGTAAGTATATTCACTACCAAGCCAATTCTATGGCTTTTAAGCATAAATTTCTTCCCCATCTGATAGGAGACGAGAATAAATTATTTTCAACTCATAACTTTTTAAGCTCACTACTACATCTATCAAGCCATAACAATACTACTTTATGTAATGTGAAGCTTTGTTAAATTCAGAACTACAACAAAGTCTCTGTTTGGTGTATAGGACAAGATGTGTAAATTTTCTTTTCAATTTTTCTAAAAGCTTACTACATAAAGGTGAGCAACAGTTTATGTAAGATAGAGGAATCCAAGGGGCTGGAACCTGGTTTCCAAATCCGATGCCAAAACCGAGCATGATCCGACCCAAAAGAAGCATGGCAAGGTTCACTGCAGCAGCATTAAGAGTAGCCCCAATAAGAAAGAAAATCCCACCGCAGATTATGGTAATGCGGCGTCCATAGTTCCGAGTAACGGGGGAGGCAAGCAAAGAGGCAACCAAGCCAGCAAGGTAGAGAGAAGAAGTGAAAGCAGCAAGGCCTTGATCATTGAATTTGCAATAGTTATTTTCAAGGGCATGTTTTTTCTTCTCATATACCCCTCGGAAGAAATGGTGTAGAAAACCATCCATGGAAGTGACTCCACCTGATCATCCATAAATGAAGTCAAATTAACAACTGGATTGAAGTTCATACCAGACCAAGTTATATAGGTGGCTCATTATCTAACTGTAAGTACACATTTTATTGCATTCACATAACTCACATTGATGTAGGATAAGTTGTTTCGATTAATATAATTGACCGTGTGCTCAAAAACTTACTACTGTTTTCGTAGTTTATGTAGTCTTATTATATATGTGCATCTGAAAACTTACATGATGGATCAGTAAAAACAAAGCAAGCATATGATGGATGATGTATAATCTGAAATTCATCCTAAGAAAGTTGCAAGAAATAATTTAAGCGATCACTTTAACCGTTTAATGATGTTTGAGCTTTGAGATATCTACCAAAGTTAGGAACAAGAAGGAATGGCACTGGGCCATGGCTGGACTATGTTCATGTTGGAGGCTTAGTCAGGCACGGGCCAGGCGCGGCACGCTGGCTGAAGGCCCAGGTATGGCATGATATTGTATTGTGTTTCTCTCACGGCTGTGTCGTGCGATATATTAGTATGGTCCGGTTCAGTTCCATCTTTAAATGGATATGCCTCCATATATTTCAAGTAGACAAAAAAGCTGGTCATTAGAGAGCAAGATTTTGTGGTAGTTGACCAGAAAAGATAACCCAGGTAACGAAAGATAAGAAATTGATGGGTTTTTTTCTTCTTCTTTTCTTGTGTGGTTAAAATAAGAATTGATGTTAGAGAATAACAAAGGAAAAAATAATTCTTTTATAACTAGTACCTTTTTTTTTACAGCAATTCATTTACTTTGTTGCTGATAAATTTTCATAATATCTATAATCAGACAATATAATTAAAAAGGATAGGAAAGATCAGGCTATTATTTTAGTGTGATGCAAAATAGCATGACCAAAATATTTGGAGTATCCAAAAGTGCAGGCCTTTTTACTGTTGTGAAAATTTGCTTTTGGGGAGGTTGGTGGGGAACTTTAATTGATCCAACTTTATGATCATGATTGATTCTGGTTCTGGGTATCATGAATTATTGAATCTGAATCTATCATATTCCTTAACAATGAAGAGAACAAAAGCCAAAAATAGAATAAACAAAATGGAAGAAGATTACCAGAAATACCAATGTCATAACCAAATAAGGAGCCACCAACAGCAGCAACCATACAAGCAATGATAACATAGGAAGTGACTCTGCCTTGATACTCTTTTGCTCTTTCCTTTGGCACCCCTGCCGCCGCAATCGATCCTCCTGCCATACCTCCTTCTTCTTCTGCTTCTTCTCCTTCCTACTGTTACTGCTCTCTGTTCAGGTAGCAGTAACAATATGGACTGTTTCTTGTGGAACTTGTCTTTCAGAAATATTACTTCTTCAATGATTGTATATATTTATGTAAGAGGAAGGGTAAACTGGGAATTATAAGATGAGGAGGGTTGGTTCCTGGTTGTTCTGTTAGTGTTAGGCAAGTAAAACATGTTTAATCAGTTTTCTTCCTTGACTCTTAGCAGGAATTCTGAGACTTTGGGGAATTACTAACTCAAGTATATATTATGGTTGGGTCATGGGTGATGGGAATTTAGAATAGTGTAAGTTAGTAGTGCTCAACCAACAAACTAAACTAGGTTGGGTGTTTCCTAAAGGAAGAATGAGCTGAAATTCGGAGGTGAAAAGGACTGCAAGAATGAGTGAATACCAAAGAGGCATGTTATGAGTCTTTTGTTGTTTTGGGGATTTCTATTTTCTTCCATGGTCTATAGTGTGAAAACGTAAACCATCTTTCTGATCACTTATTGCTTCTTCCTTTCAACTATATTGTTTCTTTATCCATTCTCTTACATTAGACCGGTATATCTGACATGATGCATCCATGCCAATTTATATTATTTAATTCTTACCTGCTTGCTGCATATTACTCCTTCCGTCTCATTTTAGTTGTCCAAATTTTCTTTTTAGGATGTCCCAAAAAGCACAGATAAGAACCCTTCTCAAAATTTTAGATCTAAGCTTGCTTGTTGATTTGTGAATAAAGATGGAAAATTTAAAGAGAGAGAAAGTTCCCTTGAACAAAGAGTGAGAAATTAAAGAGAGAAAGTTTCGTGGGAGAGAGAGAGAGAGAGAATGAAGAGATGATTTGGAGAAAAAGAGAGAGAAAGTACCGTTCAATGGAACAAAGAATGACGGAAATAGATCTGAAGCATTAAATGAGGATGTCAAAACCCATGTAAAAATGAGGACAAATCAGGCCTAAATTTATGCTCATGAGGGTATTTTTGGAATAAAATAGTTGTATTAAAATGGAAATAAAAGAAATAGGAAGAACATTTTGGGAAACTCAAAATGGAGTACAAGAACTATATTTTGGAACGGGGTTGTAATAAACAACAGAAGCGTTAATTGTTCTACCAAACTCACTTTATAGGTCAAACATCATATAAAAGGTGGGAAACAATAAATGATGTCCCCTTATCTGTTTTCATTCGCTAAATATGACAACAACTTCTTCCGTCCTAAGATTTAGTGCTTGTTTCTCATATTTTATGGGAATTAGACAAAATGAAAAATGTTATCATTTGTATTATTTAATGATGTACTTGTATTGGAAAGCTGTTTGTCTTCTTAATTTTCTTTTTAAGATCTATGGCTAAAAATAAGAAAACTACATTGAAACTAACAAGTAGCATCTTAAATGTTTACTAACATTAAACATAGAGAGGAATAAAAGTTTGTATTAATCTAAACAAATCAATTTAACCAATAGGATTACATCAAATTTTTCTATCAATTAGTAGATTTACAGGTCATAAAAATAGAATTTTCTAAAAATAGGAACAATTTCTTGGAATACCCAAAAAAGAATACAAAAACTAAATTATAAGATGGAGGAAGTAATATGAGATGCCAGGAGCATTTTATTTGAACTGCTATAAACTCTTTTGTCATTCCTTCATTAGGTCAGATCTCTATCTTTCCTTCTACATTGTATTTTCAGAAACTTACTGTTTATATTGGTCAACACATGGCAAACCAATGATAATATCATTTTCTTTTTGGGGTTGACAGGAATTAATATTCAATACAAGTTGACATATATTGAGGTACCACATAGCTGTCTTTCTACGTGATTCTAAATGAATACTCCCTGAGGATAAGTTTTGCTCCTGTATTTTATTTTATTCCAACTTCAATTTAATGCTTTCATGACCATTTTGCCGTAATCGAACTTCCCTGAACAATGCCCAACTTTTTTTTTTTAAAGGTAAATTTCATTAATTAAAAGCCAAACGACATCTACAAATGAAATTGAAAACCGAAATACAATCTAACAAGGCTAAATCAAACTTGTCTTCAACAATGAGCCAGAACAAACACTACAGCGCAGCCCTCCTGAAATCGCAGAACCAAGCAGCTTTGAATGAGGAAGCCTATCATTGTGATAAAGTTGAAGAAGAACAATCGTGATCGAACCTTGCAGATCGCACCCAAGAACCCAATACCATCGAGATGAGGCTTGAACTTCAAGCAATGAAATACAACGCACAATTACAAGCAAGATACAACACAGGGGTACAAATTCGAACCTAAGCAACCCATCAAAAAAATAATTTTTGATGCATGTGCTTATGAGTCATGCCAAAACACTTGCGTTGCTTCACTAGTTTCCTACTCTATGTATAGTAATATTTTATACAAGTTTCTCTCATAAACATAGTTTTTGGGGTTAATAGGAATTCTTATGACAAATTTACAGATCATTCAATGTCAATAAATTATTAAAATGAAATCACAGACCATCTTATTGACTTATTCCAACTTTCAATAACTATTCAGCTTTTCGTATAAATAATTCCTATTTGTCATCAGTTACGACTAGAGGTGGGCATGGGCCGGGCCAACACGCGGCCCGGCCCGACACGATTTGGGTCCGGCCCGGCCCGTTGTCCGCTACATGGGCCGCGGGTTTGTCACGGTCAAGAAATTTTATTTCAGGCCCGCACTGGCACGAGCCCGCGTGGGCCGGCCCGCGGACGAAACGCTCATTTCCTTTGTTTTTTAGCCTAAAACTGTCAAAAATACAAAAAAACAACATAAAACACGGGCCAGGCCCACAGGAGGCACGATCCCGGCCCGCGGGCCCGTGGACAAAATCTGGAAATTGCAAGCCCGGCCCGGCATTCACGGGCTCGGGCCCGGCCCGACCCTCCATTTCCCCAAGCCCGCGGGCCGAGCCCGTGAACAGACCCGGCCCGGCCTATGCCCAGGTCTAGTTACGACCTTACATGCAATTTGCTTAATATCAAATTGATTATGAAGCTTAAAGTCAGTCATATATAAGTACAAATCCTTAGATCATGTGACAACTTGGAAACCAAGATATATAGTACTACTATGATATAAGATTTGATTATGATAAAGTTGCTACAAGACATCTTAATCACAGTTAATTTACAAAAGCTCACAAAACTGTAGATAAGAAATCTATAAGAGGCACAAAAGTGTGTCAGCTGTACAGTTCTGCCTTCAGTTCAAGAATAAAAGAAGCAATTCACACAATCTGCAATTCTGCATAACATAGAATCAACTGAAGGAAACAGTTTGTCTCATTAACATCTCGTTCGAACTTTAACTCAGAATGCTACTCAAGAATCCCCTGCCAAGACATGCAACATAAAAAAATGAGTATTAAAGGGCTTTGAATTAATTTCATGACAGATAACAGGAACTCATCTTACCAAAAACCAGACGTATCCTTCGCTTCTCTGCAACTCAACCATGAGAATGTAATAAGCCAATGTCACGAAGGTATTGAAATACATATATATATATGTAAAATGTTTAATTGATCAAATATGGAAGTTTTTTGTATTTTCAGAATAAGGCCCTGTTCTTTTGAACTTATTTTGACTGAAATTAAATTAAATTAAATCAAAATAAACTGAAATAAACTGAAATTAAATTGACTGAACTGAAATTAAATAAACTGAACTGAAATTAAATTAAATTAACAGAACTGAAATTAAATTAACTGAACTGAAATTAAATTAAATTAACTGAAATTAACTGAAATGAGAGAAACTGAAATGAATTGTATATTTAATTTTCTAAAATAATAATTATCGATAATAATCAATAAGTATTAACATAATATTATCAATACTTATTATTATTATTATTATTATTATTATTATTACTATTATTGTTGTTGTTATTATTATTATTATTGTTATTATTTATTATTGTTATAATTATTATTATTATTATTTATTATTTAATTTAAGTTCAGTCAAGTTCAACTTTATAATAATAATAATAATAATAATAATAATAATAATAATAAAAAATAATAATAATAAAAACAATAATAATAAATAATAATAATAATAAATAAATTATAAATTATAAATAATAATAACATTAAATGATAAATAATAATAAATAATAAATAATAACAACAAATAATAATAATAATAATAATAATAAATAATACTAATAATAATAAATAATAAATAACAAATAGTGAATAAATAATGATAATAATAGTAAATATAAAAATAATTATAATAATACTAAAATAAATAAATAATAATAATAAAAATAAATAATAAATGATAAATAATAAATAATAAATAATTATAAATAATCAATAAATAATAAATAATAATAAATAAATAATAATAATAATTATTATTATTATTATAATAATAATATTAAATAATTATAAGAATAATAAAAATAATGTATAATAAATAATAATAATAAATAAATAATAAATCATAATAATAAAAAATAAATAACAAATAATAAATAATAAAAATAATAATAATGATAATAATAAATAAAAATGATAATAATAATAATAAATAAATAAATAATAATAATATAATATAATAAATAAATAATAATATAATAATAATACTCCTAAATAATAATAATAATATATAATAATAAAAAATAATAATAATAATAATAATAATAATAATACTAAACAATAATAATAAAAAAAATATGTAATAAATAAGAATAATAATAAAAATAATCATAATAAATAATAATAATAATAATAATAAAAACAATAATAATAAATAATAATAATAAATAAATTATAAATTATAAATAATAATAATATTAAATTATAAGTAATAATAAATAATAAATAATAAAATAATTAATAATAAATAATTACAATAAATAATAATAATAATAATAATAATAATAATAAATAATACTAATAATAATAAATAATAAATAACAAATAGTGAATAAATAATGATAATAATAATAGTAAATATAATAATAATTATAATAATACTAAAATAAATAAATAATAATAATAAAAATAAATAATAAATAATAAATAATTATAAATAATAAATAATAATAAATAATAATAAATAAATAATAAATAATAATAATAATGATAATAATAATATTAAATAATTATAATAATAATAAAAATAATGCATAATAAATAATAATAATAATAATAAATAAATAATAAATCATAATAATAAAAAATAAATAACAAATAATAAATAATAATAATAATAATAATAATAATAATAATAATAATAATAATAAATAAATAAATAATACTAATATAATAAATAAATAAATAATAATAATAATAATAATAATAATAATAATAATAATAATAATAATAATAATAATCATAATAAATATTAAATAATAATTTTTATTAATATTATCATAAATAATAATAATAATAATAATAATCATAATCATAATAAATAAAAAATAGTAATTAAAACATTACATAAGATGAACTAAACTGAAATTAACTGAAATTAACTGAATTAAACTGAAATTAAATTAACTGAACTGAAATTAAATTAAATTAACTGAAATTAAATTAAATTAACTGAAATTAAATTAACTAAACTGAAATTAAATTAACTGAACTGAAATAAACTGAAATAAACTGAAATTAAATTAAATGAACTGAAATTAACTGAAAATAAGTTCAAAAGAACAGGGCCTAAGTTCAAGAGTTACCTTGGCTTTCCTAGGAATGCATTGTTAATATCGTCAGAAGTTGGCTTCTTGTCGAATGTGGACAACATGACATACTTCTCTTTTCTAGGAGCTTCATCTACCCTCTTGTATACTTCATACGGATAGGGATAACACATTCTGTTGAATCAACATTGTCATGATTTAAATTTCTTGCTCTATCTGATACAACATATATTTTTTTTGGGTGAAAGTGCTGATTAAATTCAATAGTCGTGTCACCTGAGAGCTCCCATGATCGGATACTGCGTTCCTGCATAATAGAGAAGCCGAAAGGAGTAGCAGTCCTCAAATGATGCAGCATACTCCAAACGTTTGTCACGACCCATTGTCTTTAATTTGCAGAACAGAAGATCAGAGTGAAAACTTAACTCCTTGATAAACAGATAGAGGCAAAAAGGAAGATAATGGATATCCATACTGCCATACAGTTCTTTCAGTTAGGTCATACTGATTTTTTCTTACCTGCATAACGCCACCTGAGCCAGGCAAGTCCTGCATTCAAAGAAATCCAAAATCTGAATTATAATAAACTCTTTGAGCAGTTTTTCCTCACGGAAAATGGCAGTAGGACACCGAACCTTGAGACAAGGATTAATGAGAATAACTGGACGCCTCCCAGCAGCTTCAGTCATAGCTCTAAGATCCTGCCAAGAAACATGGTCAAACAATCAAATTGCATCATTTATAAAATTTTGAGAAATAAAGCTCCTTACGTCAATAATACAATTTCCAAAAGCATTCTGTGGAGCCACTAGAATAAACATGTCATCCTGCTCATCAACCTCATCGCCACCTGCAAATCATCCTGATCATTAAAACCTTTCCGCCGTTGGGCATGAAGGCAACATATAAATATCACAAGAGCTTAAGTAAGAAGGGTTCTGATGGTGCTAATACCAATGGAGCCTATATTGATGAAAGTCCCTTTGGCCTCATAATCACCCCAGTCCATGAACTCTAAAATTTTTCGAGTGCCAGCCAATTGTAACGGCATTCCTGCTAGTGCACCTTCACCCATTGATCCTTGGACACAAACCTAAATAATAGGTGGAAGTTAGAAAAATGATTAAAAAGAGAAGCTGTTAGAAAACTAACAAAGTGCACATTTTAACAAAATTTGGATCTTGTGTGAATGAGAAATACCAACCTTCACACGTTTTCCATCATCGGCAAATGTAAGAGCTATGACTCGAACAAGTTCCATCAGAGTCCCGATTCTATAGACATCCTAGTAAAATCATGTAGCACAATCAAGTTCACTTGTTTCTAAAAGGCGATATCAAAAGAGAAATTTCCTTACCGTAGATGGGTCCAGCTCAGGAATACTGATCTCCACCTGTTAGATAACTTAGATTAAATATAGGAATCAGGAAAAAAACCAGGATTCAATCATGTATCATCTCATCAATTAAAAGACAAGGCAGGGGCCAAGGAGAAGCCAATTTCTTAGAACTTTATTATACTTAGGGAGGAGGTTATATATTATACAAAAGTTGGGGCATGGAATGGACAATTTTGATGCCTTACCTTCAGCCTCGTTTTCCCATCATTTACAGCTCTCAGTGTAGCTTTCAGTACATCATCATAGAAATACTCCCTGATTTCCCTAGAATGTGGAATGTTATTTAACTTTGTAGGAATTCCTCTCCACTTATCCTGTATAAAGCTAAAGCTCAGTAAGGGATCAAATATAACAGGTAAGTACAAACAGAGCGAATTTCTTTTATTTTTATTCTTACAACATCTTATTACCCAAAAGAATAACTTCTAAAAGATAAATACCTTGGTTGAAGAAGCAAAATTAGAACTGCTGCTCTTAGTTACTGCATTTTCTGACATGGGGAAGTTACCAGCAGCATTAGTACTTATAAGGCAAATATCTTCAACTCGAACGATTAATATACGTCATGAACTCATGAAGTCAAATCATTGAGAGCACCGACAATATGCTTCCTAAATGTTTTCTGATTCTAGTTATCCTTGAAACTAGAGTATCTGTAAGTTCATAGCATTAACAAGGTTCAGTTCTCACCTGTGGTGGCTGCCTTCATTTTCTCATCCTGCACTTGGTTCAGTGAAGATTTTATTTCTTCAAAAACCACTTCTTTTGGGCGATTCCCATCAATCTAGATTTCCATACATAATATAGATAGAACTTCAGTAGAGAAGCTCTAAGCTGTGACCTGCTAGCAGAGAAGAAAATTGCATGATAATACTTGTTAATTTACCTTGTTCGTTATTTTCATATATGCTGCTAAGACTGCCTCCACATTTTTTTTGTATATCTCCAAACGAGAGATTACCTGGAATAGGAGTACATGAGTCTATTCGGGATATTGAAGAATGTTGGGGAAAAAATGACAACAACGACAAACTTTGACATGCTAGGTGCTTTCCTACACAGTAGATGTCTTCCCAATATGCAACAGAACTATCAAATTTGTCTTTGGGATTAAATAAAGCTAATAATGACCAATTGGTTAGCACTTATCAATAATAAGAAAATTATACACCCGCCAAAATTGTCGTTCAGGTTAGTTTCAGGTCATATCATATTTGGTTCAGTTTTCAAGCGGTTTAGAGGATGTTCCAAGGAACATGTCGTTTCAGCTTGAGACCTACTTTATTTACTGCCTCGTTCTCACAAGTAACTTGTTCCTTGCTTCTTTCATCATCATTTCCTTAGAATCTACATGCTTGGTTGGAAAAATCTCAATTAACGTCGTTCATTATAGAAGTTTCATTGTGATCCTGGTTGAAGGTAGCTTGACAAATCAATGTCATTTTGTTATGGAGATGTCAATTTTTCAACAATCTCTAACAATATACCTTTAATTAAGAATTACAAACTTCATGCTATACATTACATGGCACTCTTGTTTCACCTCAAAGCACCAATAAGGGAGAATGAGAGATGATACGAGTAAAACTTGTAAGAGAAGGGATGCAGAGGGCAAAGAGTTGCATACTTTTTCCTCAGTGTCATCAGGGCGAGTGACAAGTCTTGCTTTTATTTCTTCCGTCTCAGGAGGAAAGTTTTTGATGTGATAAATCTTCCCCGTCATTGGATCAAGCCGTCTGCCAACACATCTGTTGATCAGAATTTCATCAGGAACCTGAGTATCAGGAACCAAATTTATGTAAACAGTCACTTCTATCTTGGTTTAACAATAATTTTCCATCAGTACTTACGAAGATCAGGGCTCACTCTTGTTAGAAAATAGTCTAGTTAAAATAGAGGCAATTAAGTTATAACCTCTAGCACAATATAAACATCTGGTCTGATCCCCAAGTCTTCAAGACTCTGAGCTTGTGCTGAAGTTCGTGGATATCCATCGAGAAGCCAACCTTTCTCCTTCGCGTCTTGGAGGGAAAGTCGTGCTCTAACCATCTACGAATAAGTGAAAAAAATTCTCCTCTGAATAATAGTAGACTAAGTCTATAGTTCAGGTGAAAATTCAAGACATATAGAGACTGGAATAGAAGCTTATACAGCTGTGACAATGTGATCGGGCACTAAACGGCCTGTGTTCATGTACTCTTTTGCTTTGATCCCAATCTCTGTCTCAGCTGCCACTTCTGCCCTCAGAAGATCTCCAGTTGATATGTGAACCAATCCAAACTATGAACGAAAAACACCATTAAATCATTTTGATAGTCAGATACAAATTCTAACTCCTAGATCCTACACTCTGGATTCAGGAGTATGATGTGCAATATGCTCCAGGTTAATGTTTTTTTCATTAATATTCGTTAATTATAATTTTATACTATGTCGAGCAATATGTGATTTCGGGTGTAGAATCTAATTCGCATATAAAAAGACAACCACTCAGAAAGGAATCTATGAGTCCACATCATAACCCATAAAAAGTCACCCGAAATCATAGCATTGTATTGTATGCCTGTCCTTATGTAAGAACACCTACGGCTACAATTTAGTTGATGATTAAGAACAAAGACATAGATATTATGATACACCTTTTGGACAATCATTTCGCATTGCGTTCCTTTCCCAGAAGCCGGTGCCCCTGAAATCATGACCTTAAGAGGCTCATTGATGGCGCAACTCACCTGCAACTTGTATCAAAAACATAAATAAAGAGTAAAAATGATCAGAAAGTTACTCAAATAAGAGTAAGCAACTAAATTCAAGAGAAGAAGTGAATGCTTACCTTACATTGGATGCATTTCTTAGCAGGACTTTCTTGTCCAACACAAAGATGGCGGCGAAGAAGAGACGTCGACAAGGAGGAGGAGATAGAGGAAGCAAAAGAGAGGGAAGTATTAGAAGATTGGAAAGAGGAAGAAGAGATAGAAGTAGATAGAAGGGAACAAGATGGAGTTGGAGAAGTAGCAATAGTTGTAGTTTTCAGGTGAGAAGCGCAGGGTAATGGATTGAGAAACATAGCTGATCAGCAATAGAATGGTTATGGTGTTTTTCAGGATGTGTAGAGAAAGGTTGTGGGAGAGAGAGAGGGAAAAAGTGGGAGGAGTGGCTAAAAATAACTGAAAACGACCACCAGGGGCATATATGGAGCCAATATACTCAATTAAGAAGGGTCACGCTTAATGCACATGAGTGCACACTGTATTTGTAGTAGGAGTACTTCATCTGACCCTGTCTGTGCATGAGTTATTCTCTACTCTCCCCATCCGGCATAAAATGATATGGTCTCACAGACACACTTTTGACAATTAATATCTTTATTTATGTATTTAATAAATTAATAGTTTGAGAATACACACTGACATGGATTGAGAAAAAGAACAAATGATTGTTTTATTGGTGAATATATTGGTGAGAATTTATGGTCGAAGTTTAACCGAGATAGTATACCAAGAGAAAAATTCACCCATAAGCAAACAAATAATCCTCTAAAGAAAACTGAGAGAATATTACTTCCTTTGTAACATAGGCCATAACCCAGAGGCATTGTCTCAGTGGTTTTTCCTCGCTTTTTTACTACTTCTTTAAAAAGGTCATGTAATGGGTTTTCGCTATAATTGTAGTACTTTTTTCTCCTAAATTGAACAATAATAAAAGTTTAGTGTAATTAGTCCGTGTAGTAATGACAAAACCAATTTGTTCAAAAATAAAGATTCCTGAATAAGTTATTGAAAAACCACTGAATAACTTTTTTTTTAGCAAAGATCAGAGTCTCTTTGTTGGACAAATTCAATCTGTTACATTGACTAACTTTTCACTCAATTTCAAAATTTATGTACATCTGAAACCTAGATTTAGAGTTAAAGGGTTACTTGCAATCTACTACATACAATTGAACAAAGGCTACATCAAGCATTCAACCCATACATGATACATGGTCGTCACTAAATAGTTTCGGACTTCAGTAAGATCTATTTAATACCAAATTTGATTTGCTTAATTTTGCAGCAAGTGGCAGCATAATCTTTTGCCAATCAGGGTAGGATACTAGGATCCAAACCTATTTTTTCTCGCCAAACCTCAAACATGGGCAAACCATTGAATTACCCTAAATAGATAGCATGTTCTACGAAAAACAGTAAAGAAAAAAACAAAACCAAGTGCATCCTTGATGTAGGCGGAAAAAACACCCACACGGCACAACAGTGTTATCCACAAAAACATGTTTTCCAAATGCCAAATTCTGGATCATATAATGCTCCCCGTTAGAGGGTGTGCATGTACTGCACATCCACACACCAGAGCATGAGGGATTCCCCCAACATTTGCCCCGTTTCGCGCTTCTTTCCTGTCCCTACCAAGTGAATGAAACAAATAATGTACAAACTAGAAGCAAAAGCAACTCAACTTCCATTTCCATATCTAAATGTCGAGTACAAGAAGTTTATCATGAACCACTAGGAGGAAAAAAAGAAGAAGCAAAATAAGCCCTAGATATGCAAGATTGCAAGTAAACTATGTAAAATGATGCAGGTATCCCCCATGTTGTAATCAAAAAATCATGCAAAAGTTTATTATTACAAATCTTTATCAAATTTCCTAGAACACATAGAAGAACCTGAAACGGGTAACATATATTAGAGGAGCAGGCTGAACATCCATTGATACCTCTACTAAATCTGGAAGAAACCTTGTGGTTGCGATAAAAAAGCTTCAATCCAGCTTCACTGAGGAGAAGAGGTAGTGCACAAACCAAAACGAGGAGAGGAATCCAACGGTACCGGTGACTAACATGATGGCCAAAACCATGAAGAGTGAATATCCCAAGTAGAGTGTAGCGGAAACAGGGCCGCTCAAGCTCTTGAGGTCGAATATGAGGTAGTTGATAGAATACAGGAAAATGTATATGGCAACTGAACCAGAGGCAAAGAAAGACTTCCACCACCATTTCCAATCCTCAACACAGAGATGCATGTACGTTAGAACAAGTGAGACCTCAGCGCACACAACCACAAGCAAGATCAGAACAATGAAGAGGAATCCGAAAACATAGTAAACTCTTCCCATCCAAAGGCTAGACATGATGAAGAAGAGCTCGATGAAGAGGGTTCCGAATGGGAGGGTCCCAGCACCAAGAACTAACAACCATGAAGGGTATTTCTGAGGTGGGATTTCACGGGGAATTTGGTTGGTTCGCACAGGGTATTCGATGTGAGGAGCCTTTGCACCAAAGTAACCACCAACCAATGTGAGAGGAACGGAGATGCAAAACCAGAGCAAGATAAGAATAACAAAGAGAGAGAATGGGATAGCTCCAGTGCTGTGACTTCCCACAGCAAGAAGTTCAAGATTGTCATTATCAAAAAGGCAACACCTGGGAAAAAGCAAGCAGCCTTCCAAGAAACTGACACCCATCCCTTGTGATCTCCACAACCAATAGTCCTCCACAATCGAACAGCCACATATCCAGCAGCAATACCAAGAACCAAGTAGAAGAACACCATTCCTGTGAGAAGAGTTCCCCTAGATGCAGGCGACATAAACCCTAGAGCAGCAAACATAATTGTCACAACACCCATCCCAAGAAGCTGAATACCATCTCCAACCATCACACAAAGCAATGACGCGTAGCCAGGAGCCCGGAAGACATCACCAACAACGAGCTTCCATCCTGACAGTTCCTCATTCATTTGAGCTTGAGCCTCTTTATCCAATTCCTCATAACGAGTCAGATCTCGGCGAACAGTCCTCAAAAAGATCACAAGAACGATTCCAGCAAGGAAAGTGATCACCATCAAGGAGTTAAGGATAGAAAACCAATGAACCTTGGCACCTTCCATTTTCAAGTAAGCATCCCATCTAGATGGCCACTTAATATCACTCTCCACAAATGAGACCTCATAAGTGAAAGCCACAGGCTGGCTTTCCTTGATTGCCATCGACACAGTTGCCGGATCACAATTAATCTTCCCAGGGTACTTATCATAGATCTTGGAATTCTTAATTGCATTCATATCATGCTGGACACTGCAAGGAACAACCTCAAAACCAACAACCATGTAACCAGGCTCTACAGGTCCATTAGCTCCATTACCTCCAGGGATCATCTCAACCGCATCTCCCGTCCCCATGACACGAGCCACATTGGGCTCCTCATACTTATGAACTAGAACAGTCAACTTCAAATGATTGAATACATAATAAGCATCCTGAACCTTAATCCCAACAGGGTACCCCGTCCACCTCAACAAGAAATTATCTTTCTTGGTGTATCGAATAGCGGGGAGATTATCAAGGATCAAATTAACCTGATACATCTCATCAATTCTCTTTTTCATGAGCTTGAACTCATCCGCCGAAAGCGGGCTGGTTTTACACAAAAAGATCTCAGTCTCATTTGTGTACATCTTAAACCTATAAGGTGAGTTCTCAATCCTATCACCCATAAGAAGCTCACCGAGATTCTCGGCACTATCCTTTACACCCTCCTGGGGTTTACAGAAGGGCAAGCTATAATAACTAAAGGGCATTTCAGTATCAATGGAGGTAAGAGAATTCACTTTCACTGAAAGAGTATCCCCAACTACATACTTGTGAGGGTAACTACCAGGTAAATAAAACCCATTTCCAGATTCACAAATCAAGCAAATCACAACTGTAAAGATCATAAATTTACCTAAAAACCCCATCTTTGACCCAAAATCAACAATTCTTCCGTCGGATCTGGCAGACCCAGATCAGAAATTACCCTAATTAGCCAAAAAGAAACCAGATTCTTTATAATTGTAAGGTTGGGTATTCAAGATCTAATAATGTAAACCCTAAAAACCTAAAATTGGGGATTTCAACAAGCCTAAACAATGATACTACAAAGATCTGAAATCGAGAAATTTAAAGAACGGAAAATGGTAGAAGAGAAACCAGAGATCTTACTGATTTTCTGAGAGTGAAAATTGACAACGATGCACCGACGAAAGGACGTTGTGTTTGTGTAGAAACTGCGAATTTAGAAATTCGCAGGAGAGAGAAAGAGTGAGTCAGTACTCAGAAAACGTAGTACTAGGCACAGTTTATAGCGTAGGTTTTGCACCTTTGATTTGCCACCGACGTGTTTACAATTCTCTGACTTGTTTGGGTTAGAATGACTGATATAACCTTATTTCTTGAGTAAATTTTGTAGATCTAAGGGCTTTTTAGGGAAATTTAATTAGTCTACTCCATGATAATCCATGACTATGGTTAATTAACAAATGGATTGATGCTTAATTTATGTTTCATTGGACTTTTCAGATCTTCAAGACTCGTATTCATATTATATTTAAGCTATTCATTAATTAACATTATACAAAGTAGTAGAAAACAAGAGATCCATTAGCACATATATATTGTTTTTTAGGATGTTGTTCTCAACTTATTAAAATAAGTTCAGGTAAGCAAAATAAGTCAATTTCAGCAAAAGTATAAGTTTATCGAAAATAAGATAAGATTAGCAATGATAAATTCATATCAAACTAAGTTCAATTCAGAAAATACAAGTTAAGTTAAGCTAAAGTGATCAAATGGCAGGTGGGTCGGGCCGCACTTAAAAGTCAACCTATAGTGTCGGGCTAGGCCAAACTTCGAGACGCTTTTTCAGTTTTTGTGCTCAAAAACCTATATTTCGGGTTAAATATAGCGGCTTTTCATGCCAAAAATGGGCCAAACCAAATCATCGATTGAAAATTCAGTTTTGAGGTGTCCAAAACCCGTCACAACAAAAAAGGACCCCGTCGGGCCCAAAAATTCTACCCAAGCCCGTGCATTTTTGGACCAGGTCGACTTTGATCAGCTTTAAGTTCAGCATAAGTATGTTAAGCTCAGCAAGATTAAGTTCAGCAAAATCATATCTATTTAGTAAAGTTAGATTTAAGTTTAGCAAAAATAATTTGATGAGAAGAGGCCCTTAGCCCTTCTCATATATAACGTGGAAAACATTTACAAAATTACATGTATTATAACCTAGCATTATGTAGGTGGAAAATGAATTTGATTTACCAACTTCCATGTCTAATCTATTTTTTATAATTGAATTTGAATTTTACAATTTATTTCTTAGTTTCACATTCCATTTATATTTGATATGGTAGGAATTGAGTCAAATTTGGATGATGTTATCACCTACGATCATAAAATCAGAGTTTTTCAAATAGTTATACTATATTCACTTGATTTTTATTAATGCAAATACAACTATTCAACTTGTACTGTACTTTTAACCTATCGGCGAATGCGGTGATAATAATAATCATATTTGAGTCAGATTGTAAATAAGCTTCACCTTATTATATATAGTAATGAAAATAACCTTGTAAGGACTTCAATTTTTATGGTCTCTTAGTCCAGTATTTACAAGTTAGATGCTTAGGAGTAGGGGAAAAAAATAAGGGATCAAATTTTAGAGTAGTATATGGAAGTATTGTGATATTGAAATTTAGGATATGGATGTCAAGGAAAAAAAGAATAAGAAGGCAGGATAGTTGAGTGGTCATTCCTCACAAGTCATAACTCACAGCAAAATGGAAGTAGAAACGAACAACGTTGAAAAAGTGGTGATTGTTATATGGAATTTGCAAGTCACGATTATTGGTTTAGTTTGTTTGAAACAGAAAGTTTATACTCCTGGAAAGTTTTTGAGCCTTGCACTTTGCTTGCAACGGTCTATGAAGAAATCAGGGTAACTTACCTAGGCTACATGGTATTCTACCAAACAAAGTAATATTTCCATGGCCAGGCAGGTGATCACCCACTTTTACGGTACTTTTTTTTCCTTATAGGACTTTATGGAGAAACACATACTTGTAATTGTAACTAAATTCAGTGGAAAACAAAATATATGCAGCAAAATAACACATACGTATACATTTTAAAGGTAAGGAGAATGATTGTTGGTAGGGGTGAAAGTTCGGTGTACGTTTTGGATTAGAGCCTAATCCAATCCGATCCGAACAAAATTTTGATTTTAATTTTCCAATCCGAATCCAAACCAATTAGAGTTTGAATTCGATCCAATCCAATCCGAATTTTCATACACTAGATTGGATCCTATCCGAAAATCCAATTGTTTAAAACTTAGTTTTTCGATGAAAAAAATTAAGCACAGCAACAGCCTAGTAGATATAGTAAATGAGGAATTAAGTGCTGTTAGGGTTTTAGGGGAAGGGTTGAAGTGCTACGCCTACTGGGGTATGGACTAGGCTTTTTTATATAAAAAAATTCAGTTAAGCACTTAAGCCCAATCCAGATTCACAATACAAGGCATATTACTATTTGGTTATATTGGATTTTTGGATCCAATTACCCTCAATCCAATCCGACCTGATCCGAAAATCCAACTTTTCAAAAAATTTCAATCCGAATCCAATCCAAACACAGTTCAAATCCAATCCGATTTACTAATTCGGATTGGATTGGATTGGATTTTATCCGAATAACTTTCACCCCTAATTGTTGGCAGACCTCAAGGCTCAACCCTTATAGTTCACTGGTTCAGTATTTGTGGATTAGAAATGTTAGAGTAGAGGGGCAAAGGTAAATAGATCACTGCGACACCGCCTCCAAGCATCCTCATTTGGCAAGATTCGAACCCAAGACCTTAAGAATCCAAGGTAAGAGTCTATTAAGTGAGCCAAGCCTTGTTTGGTTCATTCATACTTTTGGTTACATATAAATTAAAGTTGTATGTGCACATAAGTACATGTAATTTTAAAAGTTCTAAACCTTCAACATTATATTATTTGTGCTTTGTCTTTACAATACTAATCAATAATGATTTAAATAATATAGTTTTGTATTGAAAGAATTAGAGGAATATACCCCATTGTCCCAAAATATAGTGTTTGTATTTTTTTCACGGGAATTAAGGTAAGAAGTGACAATAGATGATGAAAGTTATGGAAAGAGAAAGTTGAGGGAAAAGGGCCTAAGATTCCAAATTTCATTAATATGGGTACAAATTTTCATGGAAGAACTAGTTTTTATTCCTGGACTAAACCCCGGGTAATTGTATTTTCATTTATTATGTTACTTTAAAATGATAGCACCAAATATCACTTGGTTTAGTGGTTAAAACTTTAGTATACAAGCTGGAAATCACGGGGTCAAATTTTATACAATGCATTTTCTAATTTTTTTTACATGTAGTAAAACACCCTAAGGGGAAGCGCCACGTGGCACCGTTCCTTGTTAAGAACATCTTTTAATATATTTGTATAGATGAGGACATAATAGGAACAAAATTATGACAATAATGGTAATTTTGGAAAAATTAATGTTTTCAAAGAGAAACAAACATTATATTTTGAGACACCCAGATAAAAAAAAACAAGGATAATATTTTGGGATGGATGTAATGTTATATTGTAGCTAGTATTATTTATAAGAGTTTGTGAACAATATGACAAGATTTTAGAAGATTGAGGTACTTTGCTTGTTAAGTGGAGCTTCACTTAAGATTTTAGATCTTTTTGATTGGCTGTTAGTATGGAATATGCATGACTTTTAACTTCCTAAGTGTGTTACAGTGTTAAGAGAAATATTGGACTCCAAAATGTGTCAATCATGGGGACCAACGTAACAACAATGTTTTCATAGTCCAGTCACCCCAGTGCTTTGGATTCTCTATGCAGTACAAGCAATCAAGCAACGCACCAATGATTGAGATAATAAATTTTTGGATTTTTTAACTGCAATAATACAAACTTTGAGCGGTTCGCTCGTAATAATACAACCTTTAGATTATTTTTTAATAATACAAACTTCACACCAAAATTCCTATAGCAAGACAAAATCGGAGGTAACCTGATAAACAGGTCTAAAGAGACACGTGTCACCATCTCATTGGTTGTTTTTAAAATTTTGTTAAAAAAAAAAACAATTTCTTTCATCTTTTTCTCTTTCTTCCTCACTTCCCCCTCCACCCTCCCCCTCCCCCTCCGGCCACCCCCCACCCACCCGCACTGGCCACCCCCATCCCCACCGGCCACCCCCTACCGGCCACCCCAACGAGACCCCAACCACGACCGTCCTCCCCCACCCCACCCGCATCGCCCACCCCCCACCACACCCGTACGCCCTCCCCCCACCCCACCCGCATTGGCCACCCCCCACCCACACACCGCTGGCCACCTCCACCCTCCCCAACCACCGGAAACACCGCGTTTGCCCTCCCCCACCCCCGAAAACACGACGTCTCCTCTCCTCTATCCTCGAAAACACCACGTTTCCCACCCCAACATCCGATAACACCACATCTCCCCCCACACCCCCGAAAACCATCAAACACCGCCACCCCGGCTGAAAAGCAACCAAACCAAGCCGCCCCCGCCCCGAAAACCTTCGCCCTCTCTTCCCCCATTATTCTCCTCACTTTCTCTCTCCAACTTTCTACCGTTGCAATCGATTTCGACGCCACTTGTTTCGGTGGTGGGGTCGGGCTGGGGGTGGACTGGTGGGGGAAGTGGTTGACCGGTCGGGGTTCTTTTCGGGTGGGCAAGGGTGGGGGTGGACTGGTTGTCGTGGTGGGAGAGGGGATGGACTAGGGGGTTTCGTCCGTGGGAGGAGGGGAAGGGGAGGGATGGACTAGTGGTTTCGTGGTGGGAGAGGGGGTGGACCGGTGGTTTCGTCCGTGGGAGGAGTGGGAGTGGGAGGGGGGAGGGTGGACAGTGGTTTCGTGGTGGGAGAGGGGGTGGACTGGTGGTTTCGTGGTGGGAGAGGGGGTGGACCAGGGGTTTAGGGGGAGGGGAGGAGAGAAAAGGAGATTTTGGGGCCTTTTATAATTCTTTTTACCTGTTTTACAGGTTAAAGGTCACTTTGACCTACTCTAGGAATTTTGGCATAAAGTTTGTATTATTAAAAAATAATCAAAAGTTTGTATTATTGCGAGAGAACGGGCCAAAGTTTGTATTATTCCAGTTAAAAAAATCCTAAATTTTTTTGGTACATAGGTTTATAGGTTGAAATGGGCTATCTAATTTCTTAGGAAGGCACCCAGACTCGAAAAAACACCCCCGCCTCTCAATTAGTAGTAGTAAGATATAGAATGATGATAGTTTTTCATATTAAACCTATGATTTTGATAACTCTAGCATTAAGGGCCGACATATGGGGAATATATGTATATAATTTTCTTTCTAGGATTACGATATATTTTCGTAACATATTACATATTTTATTAATTAGGTGTCAAGAAATTGCTAGCTATCTCATTCTAGCGTTTAGGGTTTGTAGGTTGTGCACGAGTCATGATTAGAAGATCGTCTTCTCATTGTTGTACACACTTTGTGAGAAACCTTTGTGAGAGATGTGTGAGATGTCAAAGGATGTGGATATTGGGAGTGTGTATATTGGTGTACAACAGTATAAGTACAACCTTGTATGGTGTACTGGTGTGTGCACAACCATAAAGGTAAACACATAAGAGTTAGTAAGTTAAGGGACTCGAGGAAAAAGTCACTAACGATGACCATAGATCAAATCATGCGAGAAAATATCGTATGTGATATAGTTGCTTCTTTCCTCTAGATGGGTGTTTTTCACGTTAAATATTACGTGTCTTATTTCCATTGTTTCTTTATTCTTATTATTATTCCTGATTGCGAGATAGCATCATAATTGATATATAGGCAAATTATGCTAACAAGAGGCTCCACCTTTTCTGTTAACTTCTTTCGACATGCCTCACCTGCTTGGTATCTATAATATTATTTGAGTTGAACAAAGGAAAATGAATTGAGTCTTTAAAAACTAATAAAAGGATGAAAAGTTACCCTCAAGGAAAGTAAGTAACAACTCTTAAAATAACCTAAACAAACTAGATTTTTTTTCAAAGGCACAAAGAAAAGTTTACGCACCCCTTCTCTCAAGGAAATTAATAAGATTTAAATATACCTTGGAGTCTTGAACTCAAATGTTTAATTTAAGGAGGTTCACAACGAAGTAACTACGTAAATTAATACACATACACAAATTAACCCCGCAACAAAACACACAATAACCAAAATAATGACTACTAAATTAATTTTTTGAGTCTAATTTTTTTAAAACAACAAGATAAGCATAGTCCTAATTTTGACTTTGGCATATAAACAAATGAAGTTTTAGCCATCTATAATCCATCTAAATTTCTCAATTATAATTAATAAACACTAATAAAAAATATATACTTTCTCCGTCTTAAACATATAACATAGGGGGATGCAATGAAATCGAGGGGAGGAGAGATACAGAGAGAAACAAAAAGAGGGACTCAAGTAATGAAAAGATGGATAAAGTAAACTCAATTAATCCCGTATTAAGAGCGTTCCCAGCCACCATCCTCATGGCACTCTATCTCCTCTATGAGGAGTTCTCCATGGATGGGGGGAGAGGTGGTAAGAATCCTCATGAAATGAGGATAGAGGAGAGAAGGAAGAGGATCCTCCATTTTTAGAGGATTGGTTTTGCTCGGCCTTTGTGCTAAAAGGTGGGCCATGTGAGATTTTTTCTTTAACTGTAAAATACCCATTAGTTGTGGGTCCATGTGGAGGAAAATCTAGTTTTCATTTGTTGTGACTTGTGAGGTATATTTGTGATTGGGGAGAGAGAGGGTAATGAGGACCCTCATGAATGGAGAAAAAGGTAAGGAAATCCTTAAGGAAAGAGGATGTGAGAAGGAGAGAAAAAGAGAAATCGAGGTGTAAGAAGGAGGGGAGGAGAGAGAAACACCATAATGATGGGTAGTGGTGTGCATTTTCGGATACCGAATCCGATCTGAAAATTCGGATCGGGCAAAAGAGATCCGAATCCGAAAAATCTGGATATCCGAAATTTCTGGTTGGATCAATCAGATATCCGATCCGAAAATTCAATATCCGATCCGAAATCTTTTCTTTAGAAAAAGTCTAAAGCAAGTTGACACTATATTAATCTTTCTCCAATTTTATCCGATCCGAAAATCCGAATCTGATAATTTATTTAACTAAAGCTCATTTCGGTAGAATAAAAAAATAAATAAGTAATTTTCGGATTACTAGAAATAAAAAACCCGATCCGTATCCGACCCGAATATTTGAATTTTTTCCGGATATCAAATCTGATTCATCTGAAACTTAAAAACCGTATTGGATATCCGAAATTTTGGATCGGATCGACGGATAAACGTATCGGATTTTTTGCATACCCCTATTGATGGGTAAATCTTTATGGATGTGCTTGCTCCAAAGTAATGTTATACTTATTTTAAAATTTCCAAAAATAATAAATATTACACTTATTTTAAAACCAAGAAGTATAAAGGAAAAACCTCTCAACAAGTCCTCATGAATATTAAAGTTTTGAACTTTAGATCCTTCAATTAAGTGGAAGGGGGGAGCACAAAACCAAAACCTTATCCTTTAAAAAAGAAAAAGAATTTTATTTGTTTGAAATTCTACCCTTTTATATACGCACAAACAAAAAAGAAAAGGAAAAAGACAAGAGAAAAAACAATGGGCCTTCTTCCTAGTTTCATTACAATTTCGTAGTTAAATTGTGTTTATTTCTACTCTCCATATCTTCTCTCTCTTCATATCTTTTGGTCTGAAAATGGGTTCAGGCAGTAGTCATCTGGGTTCTCCTCCACCACGCACAAAAGTCAACCGTACCAAACAAAGGCTTGCATCCTTAATTTGCGGTGCTTCTTCTAGTTCTCAGGTTTTTTTAAAAACCCATCTTTTTTTTTTTTCAATTTTAAGTAATTAATTTGATCAGCGCTTTTTAGAATTCACCAAGATCGCCACTTTTTGTTATATGATGACTCTTGATTATTTGGTTTATGCAAAAGATTGAAACTTGAATTTAAGGATCTTCCCATTTTTAATCTTGAGTTTAATTTGATGGGTTTTACATACCAAATCATGGAGTGTTTCAGGGTATTGATTAGGAGTAAAGTATTATTTAGTGGGTATATGTGATTTAAGGGTATTATGAGCTGATTTTAGAATTTAGATTGTTTAGTAAGTTGGGTAGTTTTAGAATTCAAGAAATAAGGTTATAGGAAAGAATGGAATAATTCAGATTTTATTGGGAATTTGTGATTAATTGTGGATGATTGAGCTTTTCCTAGTTATATTAGTACCAAGCTGCTAAACTGTTTAGCTTTATTAGGTGTGCAATGTTGATTAGAAGTAATATTGTTTCATTTTTTTTTCCTTCATGTATTTTTGTATTTTTGATGAGTTCTGATGTTCATCATTGTCAAAAGGAGGATCCTATGAGTGTTAGATGAAAGGATTTTCTGATTTCGGAAGTTCGGCTGTTTGTTTCAGACTTTAAGATAGTGGTGCCTTTTGTTGCAGGAAGCAATACTACTTATCATATAGGAGTAGCACATAGTTGTGAACTGTATTTAAATTGGAATCTCTGTGAGAAGTGAGAACCTTCTGTGTAATGCATGCGGAGGTACTGATGCAACTCTTGCACTTAATGTAAGATAAAGATGTTGAGCATGTTCTTTATCTATATAAACCCCCCTCCCCCTTTTGTGATTTACAATAGTCTGCTTGGAGTGTTTACTGTGTCTTCCTTTAATTCATACATGTATCTTTGAGCATGACCTGAGGTGCCTGAAAATTTTTCTAAAGTTTGAAGGGATTAAGCTAATTGCTCCACACCTAGAAGTTTATTTCTTTGAGCTGAAAACTTCAAATGTTTGGAAACCTTGCACTTTCACTGGCTGATGCAAAGAGAAAAAAGAGGTGTGGCTATGTCCGTGCTTACGAGTTACGAAGTAGAAGTATATGACAACCAATTTGAACCGAGGCATTTAGCTCCATCTTCCAAAGTGTTTCTTGTCCTTTCAAGTTTTATGAGGTTATGATTGTAGTCTTACAGTCTGAGCTGGATTTCCTTTGCTTGTGATTTTTCCAGTCATCAGTTTGTATATGTTACTTTTGATACTATACTTCATGCAATACACTAAGATATGTGATTTAAATCACGGGGGAGACAATAATATAACCTTTTTCTCCCTTTGTTTAGACTGAAGATTGTGCAGCTGGGTCTACATTAAATTCTGCAGATTACTGTCAACAGAATACTAATAAGTCTTCAATTCCCGTAAGCGACTCCATTTCGACTTCTAGTGTGGGGACTGGATTTAGTAGCTATTCTAGTCCTAGATTTGGATCTGTAGCCTCGTCAGAGAACAGTATTGTAAGTAGTGAGTGTGCCTCTATTCACAACGATTCTCACGTAGAATCATCTAGTAAGAGGAAGTGCTTTTCAGAAGGTGATGAAGCTGTTCCTCCTCCTGGGATTGGTGCTGAAAGTAAATGTTGTCAGCAGAGACTGGTTGATTCTATTAATCCATCTTCTGCAGGGCAATTACAGCATATAAATCATACTTCTAACAGACATTCAACCAGTGAGATCGGTGACTTAATCAACAATACTAGTTTAGAGGTTTCACGTCCTAGTGGTTTGCAGCATGATGAGCTGGAACAGCCTACAATTCTTGAAGAAGTAGGTGATGTTATCGGAAGGCAAAGTTCCGCTTCTGGTCCAACTCCAGCTGTTTCTGACCCTAGCATAGCTTCTCAGTCACGTGGAGATGCAGCCATTGAAGAGGTGGTACCTTCAGGTTTAGAGCTCTTTGTGTCAGATGGGCCCGAAGCTCGGCCAGAAGGAAGTTTACTTCATGTTGATGTAGTGAGTATCTCCCCCAATCTTTTGCCCAACATCAACAATGAAATAAGCACCCATGAAGCAAGAAGGAACAGTAGGAGAATGTTTTGGGATACATTTTCAAGTCGCAATTCCAGAAGACATGCTGATTTCCCCGCCATACTTCTCACAACTGAAGATTCTGATTTAGTGGGATCTCATCGCAGATGGCTTCTTGATATCGGTGATGACTTTTTTGATGATGGGGTGGGTGCTGAACCTTGGCGCTTTGGTCGCAGAAGTCGCTTTACAAATGATCGTCGCCGAAACTCAAGATCTGAGGTGAGCTTCTGTATGCTGTCTTCTGGCTTTATTGGTTTTGTCGGTGTCACAACTGCTGATTGGGTACAATGGTATACGACTGTTGAAATTCCAATGATTTTTCCAATGATTTTGGAGCTCTTGTTTGCTGGATTTGCATGATTCACATTCAAGTCTGAATATTCTTCAAGCAAAAGATTGGCATGATAACATGAAGCAGAGAGTAGTTTATGAAGATTTTCAAGGAAATGAAAGCCAGCCGTTGCCTACAACTCATGCAAAAGGTTATCTGTCATGGAGGATACAGACGTCATTTTGATCTGAAAATATTAACAATTGATTTGAACAATTCTTATCCACTAACTTTATGGATTTCTACTAGTCTTTTACCTCCTTCTGCCTCAAAACAACCCCCCCTTTTCCTTATCTCGTTCATGCTTTAGTTATATTGGTATTCTAGCTGTTTGCCTATTTCATAGAATGTTGTCAACCCTCCTGCAGTTCTGGGATAGACTACGAGGTGCTACGACAGAGAGTAGTCATCGCACTTCCTGTCCGTTTGATTTGCATCCTGATGGTTCCTGCACGTGTGAGGTTGATGAAGAAGCTAGCGCACTTTCAAGCATATCTCGAATTATCCTGCTTGCAGAGGCTTTATTTGAGGTATATTTGTTTATAAAATCTTTAGTTGCTAACTTGCTACTGAAGTATGTCCATGCTAATTAAGTGGCTAAGCGCGTTTCACGTTGTCGACGTTGAGAATGCTAATCCTTTTACTTCATATCACTCGGTGGTGGTGAACTTGTGTATTGCTTTTTATATGCTTATATCAGCTGTCTTGATGCTACCTTTCTCGGAGTTGCTGATTCTAATTTGTTATGGTCTTTTGCTTGTTTGAGCTGCCCAAACTTAAAATATGTTATATTGTGCCAATCTTGTGGTCCCCACTGTTTTGTGCTTGTTGTGGCACCTCGAGGCTCAATGAAAAAATTGTTTGTTTAGTAATGTATGTAATGCTACCTTTATACGCTCTCCGTCCCAAAATGTTACAACGTATTCCTTTTTTGGATGTCCCAGATTAGTTGCTACTTACCTTTTTTTTAGCAAGTGGTTTATCTTTTTCTTCAAAGCTGAAAACCACCCCCATCTGCTCACTTTTTTTTCTCTCAACTTTTTTACTTCCCTAATTTCTTTTGCCAAAAGTTAATGTAGCAACATGTTTACGACGGAGGGAGTAATTGTCGTTGTTACCTTTGATGGAGAATTTGGGAAGTTTTTGAGTTGCTTTCTGATGGTAGAGTTAATCATTGTGTTAAACATGGTGCTTGTCTAAATTCATAGCTGATAATTGTGTCTTCATAAAGGGAGAGATTATCTGCTAAAGATTAGGCCGAGTAAGATGAGTTATGTAAGTTGTTAGTTGGTAAATGTCATTGAAGAATTTTGATTTAGCATGCCATTCACGAGGAAGGAAGCAGTAATCATGTGTAGGGAGTAGAGGATGATGATGTGAAGCCAGAGTGGTACAGGATCATGTTCTTCTGCAGGAAAGCCATAATTTAAGGGGGAAAAAGGATTGCAATTCCTTTTGTGGCTTTTGTCTATATATCTGCAACTCTCAGGGGCTTCTGAAGTTGATACATTTCTAAAAAACATCTGATACTTTCAACTATTGATGAGTGATTACAAGGGCATCTAGACTCTTTACTATTGAGTTTTATACTCGAATAAGCCTATAGTGTTTAGGGTTGAGAATCTGTTGTTGCTAGGAGGTTTCAAGGTGTTGCTTTTACTATTCCAATTCAGTAATGTATACTATGAAAGTGCAATCTATGTTAAATTGGTAACTTGTGACTTCTAGTCTTGTAGCAAAAATGAGCAACTTTCACATTGAAGGAAACATTAACAAAGAAATATTTTCACTAAAAAATAGATATTGTAAGAGTTATTTTACATTTCAGTGAATTTGAAGATTTCCAATGTTATTTTTCATTAAATAGGTTTACATTTGCTACTGACTGTTTATAGAGAGGAGGGAGTCGAATAAGTGAACTTTTAGGGGTAAATCAGTCCCTTGAGTTTCTCTAATTGTTGTCTGAATGTATCTGCAAGTGTGCAACACTTGGAATACTCCCTTAGTTTCAAAATACAACACAGCATGCTTTCCAAGATTAACTTTAACCATTAATTTCTTTGAAAATGTACAATCTATAATATATATTTAATGTAATTTCTTATACAAACCTAATGGTACAATTTTATCATCCTTATCATTATATTCTGAGAGAAATTAATGATCAAAACGAATTCTCGAATCGCGTGGCTGGTTTACATACATTATGAAACTGAGGGAGTAACTTTTATTATGAGAGTACCTGAAACGTTTCATTGTTTCCCAATGGAATATAACAGCAAATGAACAAGCTTTTCTAACGTTCTACTCCTTAAAGTTGTTCCATTGCATGTGATGATCCTTGCTATTGCATGACATATATTAGCGTTTTCAGGACTACATCTGGAGCATGTGAAGCTAATTCTTTTCAGCTGTTTAAATTTTTGAATTTGTTCTACGGCCTTTGTTATGACTTGTTGGAGCTCAAAGGGCTTATGTGTATCTTACTCAACCCTCTTATGACATACTTGTATATTCTTTTTTTGTGAACTTGGAAGGTTTTGGATGAAATTCATCGGCAACCGGAGTCATTCTCACTGTCTATGCTTTCCATCCCTGCTCCTGAATCAGTCGTGGACTCACTTCCTCTTAAAACATATGAAAAACCTAGTACAACCGATCACGGAGAGGATGCAGATCAGTAAGTTACCACCTCTTCCAAATTTGTTTACATCAGCTTTCAGTAACATGCTTATCTTTGAACCTTTGATGATATATGGTTAGGTGCCATATTTGTTTGGTGGAGTACGAGAAAGGTGATCAAATACGAGTTCTTCCTTGTCAGCATGGGTATCACATGTCATGTGTTGATAAATGGCTGAAAGAGATTCATGGGTACCATTCCCTCCCTCCCTCCATATCTCTGTCCCCATCATCTATTTGATTTCCTTAATACTAAAACTTACCGTTGCAGGATATGTCCGCTTTGTCGTGGAGATGTACGAGGAGGGGCCACGGAGGTCTCTGCATCCAGCTCAGATGCAGTTGTCACATGAAAACTTGTATATAAAGACTGTTTAGTACCCTTCAAAGTTGTTTAAACATCATCTTTCATATACCGAATTTTGGTCATCCCTAAATCAAATGTTAGTCCGACAGTTGACATTTTCATGTAAATATGAAGTCAGATTTGCAACAACAGTTGCCAAATTCTGTACACAGAACTTTACTTCTTTTTTTCATCAAATAATATTGGCTCCAAATGAAGCTCTGTATGTATTATAATCACTGCCACATCAAAAGCGAAGATGGGTGTGTTCTGCTGTTCTTCACTTGGATTCAGGTGTCCATAGTCTTCAGCTTGTATAGTATATATATTGTTTATTTCTTCACTTTTACTGTTCCATCTTTTTGCCAAGTTCTTTCAAGTAGTAAATGTTAAATCTAAGGTTATGTTTAATTTCATGAGATTCAAGAATTTTCACTTGATTTTTTTTTTCATAAAGTTATATATAGTTGTGTTGCTTACAGAAATAGTAGCAAGAATCTGTACGCACAAAACTAACAAAAGGAATTGCAATACTTCAATATACTTGTATATATAATTAATTAGAATAATTGGATAAAGAGTTATACATACAGATTAACCCTTCCAAACATATTTTTGCATAAGCCAAATCATGTTTTGAATTAGAAATAGGAGTTTGCTTTAGAGTTTGCAGGAGAAACTCGATTAGGATGGCAATTCTCATCATCCTCAAACGTTGTCCATCTCTTGGAGCTGGTATACCTCCTCTCCAATGTAGTATTACGCATATTCTCCATTTCTCCTACATGATCTTTAAATTCCTTCTTCACCACGTCCAACACCACGTCACCATATCGTTCACACCAAGACCTACACCCACACACACGTGCAATCGTCGTTAAGTATTGGACATGCATAGTCATGTGATATTTGTGTTTGTTACTGATCAAATGTTTTCATTTATATACATTTTTTCTAGTTGAATTGAGAAGGCCTTACTTTGGGAAAAATTGCTTAAGATCAGACTTGTCAACAGGCAGCTTTGTGGAGATAGCATCCATTTGATCATTCCTACAGCAATGGCATGGAAAAAGACACAAAAACAAGTAGTATGAGAAAGCAAATTCCAAACAAGAATCATACTTCAGTGAAAGCACAAAGAAGTCTGTCAGAAACAACACATACGAAAACTGAAAGTTCGGATTTGTGCTCGACAGTTCTGTTTGAATTCGCGACAACTCCTTCTTTATGTTATTCCCTACAACCTGAAAATTCATTGCAATCTTGCATAAAAATGTGCTTCTTTTGATACAGCAAAAATAAGTTTAATTAGTAAAGAATTCAGAAATGAGATTGTTTTTGGCCTTATTGTTACCTTATCAATGTAAAAACCAGATGAAGAACCATCAGAAATAAGCTTTCTTTTAATCTGTTTAGTATCAGGACCTTGCATATAAACACCACCTACATTAGTTGATCTCTCACTAAGTGGCAAAGGAGTTGTTTCACTTTCATCATCTTCCACATTACTCCTCTTCCATTTCTTCAACCCATCAAACCCCCATTGCTTCTTAGCTAATTTCGATTCTCTCTCGTCTGATTGATCTCCCTGAAACAAACCTCGAAAAGCGCCCCTCTTCCCTTTCTCCACTCCATGGCATTCCTCCTTACCAAATTTATCAGAGTCTGATGATATTATGCTGATCTCTGACATAAGAATAGAGTTGGTTTCACTTTCACTCTCTTTGTGAGTGTGATTCCAAAATGGGTTATCTTCTGGAGTTTGATTATGATTACTACTTGCATTATCAACTGGGAATTGATGACTACTTGCTGCAGGAAGATCAAAAATACTCTTCTGTTCTTTGGTTTTCCCCAATTTTTGGAAAGACCCAAACCCGAAAACTGAGGCTGCATCTTTGATGTGTTTCACTGCTGATACCCCATGTTTAGATTTGTTTTTAGAGCTTGAATTATCCTTGTTAATCAAACTCTGCTCGTCCTTTAAATCGATTACCGACCATTCCTCTTCCTCCGATTTTTCCGGCTGTTTTTGTCCTCCAACGATCACGTCTCTCGCCTCGAGCTCGGCTCCTTGTACTGCTAATCTCTGTAGCAACGGCCGTTTTGATGCATGGTAGTCCTCTGCAGATATGCATTTTGCATATAGCAGCTCCTATTTGGAAAAATAACTAAAAATTCATTGTCTAAAATTCAAAACAGCTCTTCCACATTTCTAGCAGAATGCAGTAAAACGTGAGCTAAAATGAGATAGATGATAAACTTCATTAGGCCTAACACAAGCCCAAGCCATAGAAAAGTCTGACCACATACATGTTAGTCGTTCTCTCTCTATTTCTTCAATGTGGGACAGATACTCCTAACAATAAATAATGCAATTCAAAACAACAACAATAAATCCTTAATCGGAAAAGGACTTGGGGTCGGCTAACATGAATTGTCATAAAAAATAAAAAAAACGCCGAACCTGGAGAAAAAGGAGCTTATCCCTCAGAATAGAAGGCTGCTCATTGTGGGGTCCCTTAGAAGCGATAAGGGTGTCAAGGAGGTGAGTTCTGAAAGCAGAGACTTCAGTTTCAGCTAAAATGCCTTCTTTTTGAAGACCCATCATATTTAGGATTTGATGGTATGAATTTTGCTGCCATTTCAGATTATCAGATTGTTGCTTTGAAAGCTTCTGTTCTGCTGCTATTAATCTTCGCTTCTTGAAAGAAAAAGGAAGGATTGTTTTGCAGATTGAAGTGATTGAATCTTGCAAAGATGAATAGTATGCTGGTGTGTATGTATATCCCATGTTTTAAGTATAATCTTTTTCTTAAGAAAAGAATATATTGATCAGATGGTTTTAGCTTTTTGGTGAAGGAGAGATGTATGTTATGAATCGGAGTATTATGAACTGTTGATGATTTTTGGTGACGTTGATTTTGAATTTTCTTTCGGTTACCTCAACGGTTATGTGGAAATGGAAGTAGCCGTTGCAAATTGCAATAGTCTCACATTGGCGGGACCCTCGTTCCTTTTTTTTTTTTCCCTTGTTTGTTTTGTGAAAGTTCTATTGTGCTCCCAGGAGCACGGTGTACATGGTGCATCCAGTAAATTTGTTCCATTTTCGATGAGTAATGTTCTATTTCAACAAATGTTCGTTTTAAGCATATTTTTCAGCGAAAAAATATGTTCTATTTTCCGTGAAAACTGTTCTAATTTCAATAAACAAATGTTCTATTTCAACAAATGTTGTTTTACGCATATTTTTCAGCAAAAAAAATATGCTCTATTTCCATGAAAATTGTTCTATTATCGATAAGCAAATGTTCAATTTCAATAAATGTTCGTTTTAAGCTTTTTCAGCAGAAAATTATGTTGTATTTCTGTGAAAATTGTTCAATCTTCGATAAGCAAATGTTCTATTTTAAAAAATGTTCATTTACAACTTATTTTTCAGCAAAAAATATCTTCTATTTTCCTTGAAAATATGTTCTATGTTTGAGCAAATGTTCTATTTAAGTAATTGAATTCTGGTAATGTTCCACTTAAACAGTTAAATGTTCATTTCGTCATTGAATTCTGGTAATGTTCCACTTCAACAATAAATGTTCTTTTTCATAAGTGAATTCTTGTAATGTTCCACTTCAACAGTAAAATGTTCGTTTTCGTCTTCGTTATAGTAAATGTTCTATTTTGCACGGTGTGAACACAATTCTAATTGTGCTCCTGGGAGCACAATCCACGGATTACATTCTCTTCACGTAACATTCACTTGTCTTAATATAAACTTATCCACTCATCATCTCTACGCTACCCAGCTTAGTTAGCTGAAGGCTTAGAAGATGGTATTTAATCTAGAATCAAATCTCGTCTATATTATTTACACTTGTGACTCTCTGTACGCCAAAAAATCCACAGTATCTAGCTGAGCCAAGGTGTGACATGCATAGCCCAGTATGAGCCCAAACTTCTCATGCCCAAAACACATAATCTGTCGACCGTTCTCCCGGGAGCAACATGAGCTTCGTGCTCCCAGCACAAAACGCGACATAAAACAAACAAAATGTAAAATTTAAAAACTGTAAATCTAGAATAGAACATTTAGTTAACAATATAGAACATGTTTTGCGCGGAAAAACAAAGACAAAAAATCAATATATGAAATCCCAAAACTAATTTGAAACCGTCATTTCTCTCACTTCCCCAAACCACCATTTTCTCTCAGTTTCTCTCTAAAAAAAACTCATCATTTTTTCTCACTCTCTCTCTCAAAATCAAACTCAAAAGAATTGTAGAAAATGGAAGATCAACTGAAGAAGCATGTTGCACAACAATATGTCAGAGCAAAAAGGTATAAACGTTGATGATCATCTTCAATTTTAGTTTTGATTTTACTTTCGAATTTAGTAAAATGTTCATGAGAATTTTGTTGTAAATGAACAGAAAACAAACTTCAAAATCTCAAACACATGCAAGAACCTCAAATGCATGAAGAAAATCTCAAAAAGTAAGTATAATTTCCACAAATTGAACTTCAATTTATGTTCTACATCTAACCTAATATCTTACCCTATTTTAGTGAGAAAAAACAATATGCAAAAATTGGAGTTCAATCCAGACATTTTAAAGGACACTCTTGAAGAAAATCCGAAAATGTAAGTATTTTCAACAATAATGTGATTTCCAACTTATGTTCTACAATCAATTTCATATTATACTCTATTTCAATGATAGAACAACGCAAGAACTTACACTAGTGGAAAAAACCTTATCTGTCACTTAGTAGCAGATTCGGTTTTTAGAAAACCGCATCCGAAAACCAATGGAAAAATGGGAGGAAAATATGGGCAACAAATATGATCCGGTCTTTTATAGAACCGGATCAGATTATAGAATCTGCTGCGGTTTTTAATAAATTGATCCGGTTCGTAGGACCGAATAAGATTTTTTCCTTTTTTTCCCCAGCAAAAAGGCCCGTGTTTTTCTTCCATCCTTAATTCACCCATTTCAATTCCCTCCTCCCAAATTTCAATTCATCCCTCCTTCAATTCAGTGAGTTCACACTTGAGGGTTCGACGATGTAGTGACGCACCACCACACCTCACCGCCGCCACCACCAGAAGCTTCCACCACCAGCTGGGCGCACCACTACTGCTGCCCTAAGCTTGCGCACCTCGACTCCTCTGCGAAAAATCGCACCTCCACGTCGACTCCACTGCGATTTTCGGCGCACCTCCACCTTCCTCCTCCTAAACAACTACATTCGTCCTCTACCCCACCCTAAACAACTACATTCCTCCTCCACCTCTTCCTAGGTAACTAAAAGTTCATAAATTTTATTTTAATCTCATATTGAAACTTCAAGTTTATAATTCATTGTAGTTTTATGAATAACTGTTAGTGAAATTAGGTTGTATAATAGTTAAAGGGTGGTTCAAAGTTGATTGATTTGAGTTAATTTAATTTTAGTTTAAGTAGTTAGTGTGATTTTTAGGTTAAAAAACTAGGGCGTTGGTGGGGTTGTGTTGTTGTGGTTGTTGTTGATGTGGTTGTTGTAGTGGTTGTTGTGTTGTTGTACTTAATTAGTTTAGTTTAGTTTAGTTTTATTTTGTTTAGTTTAGTTTGGTTTAGTTTAGTTTAGTTTAGTTTAGTTTAGTTTAGTTTAGTTTAGTTTTGTTTGATTTGCTAATTTATACTAATGTTAACTTTAACTTTGTTGTTGATTGAAGCTAGCTAGTGACGAAGTGTTGAGTTCGATTTTCCTATTTACAATCTTGATATTGGTATGTTATCATTCATATTTAACTTTCTTGCTTTCATATATTGTAAATTGGTTTATATGTGAAAAAATGTATATATTTTTCATTGAATTGAGATTAGATGTAAAATGTTTTGTTGTTTAAAAACCTATGTATGCATCATCATATCATATGCCTAGATACCCGTTCGAGACTTTCTCATTAGGAGTAAGTCTTGAATAGTCCCCGATTTGGGACTGTTCTTAGATGTTTAATCTCACTTAGGTGGTGAATGTATGCCTTTATTTCGATTCTAGAGGAAAATCTTAGCTCGTCGTTTCCCTACTTTTGTTCTTTGGGTACATATGTAGTTATAAGTAACTATATTTCTACATCGTGTACTTGGAGAACTGTAGGGAAATGCTGCCGGATTTTCCGTAGAATCGAAAAGAAGGCATACATTCACTAGTGAGATTAGATTTCTAAGGATGGGTTAGGTTGGAGTGATAAGGACCCTTGGAAAGCATGCCTAATTTCATTAAATATATATGGTTCATAAACTCTAATCATGTAATGAAGTTCGTCATTGACATGAGGTACTTGTTGCTTGTGTTTAATTAGAGGTCTGATTGAAATGAATCGTGCATGGATGTACAGTAGTCGCAACACGTGTGAATTCGTGGATGGGGTCTATGAATTTTGTGATGCTGCATTAAGTCATCAGGCTGCAACGAGAACCGAGGGGTTTTATTGTCCTTGTGTTGATTGTAGTAATGTGGGCATGGTTAGTAGCATTGGGTCGCTTAGAGAGCATATCTTTCGTCGCGGGTTTAGGCAAGACCACCATGTATGGGTTTGGCACGGTGAGGAGGGTATATATGATGGTGGGAATGCCATTGTTAACGATGTGCATGAAGGAGGTGAGTTTGATGTCATTGAGAATGACAAGAACATCGAGGACGAATATGAGGATCATGAAGTAGAGGATGATGATGATGAAGGGGACTATATAGAGGAGATGATGGAGGGGGTGGATGATTATGTTAGCAAACGGCCTCGTGTTTTTGAGTGCATGACCTAGGCATCTTGGAAGCCGTTGTATCCCGGTTGTACGAGGTACACGAAGCTGACGGCCGT
This sequence comes from Beta lomatogona, assembly GCA_947646795.1. Classification (NCBI taxonomy): domain Eukaryota; kingdom Viridiplantae; phylum Streptophyta; class Magnoliopsida; order Caryophyllales; family Amaranthaceae; genus Beta; species Beta lomatogona. The sequence continues at coordinate 1,086,192 of CANSNZ010000554.1, forward strand.
GATAACACTCTTTAATATCAAGACGAAAGCCGGTATAAGTGACTCTTGTTTCACTTCCTTGTTGCAAGCCTTTGGTGATATGTTGCCGGACGACCATGAACTACCCAAGTCGAACTACTATGCTAATGTAATCCCCCATAATTTTAAAGGATTTTATAAATATATTTTATCATTTATATATTTATATTTTAGTTCAAATGATTTTTATTATTTAAGTAGGTTGACTATTTTTGAAAGTCAAATGAAAATATTTTAAGGATTTAAGGAAGTTGAAAATATTTTAATTAATCATGCTTTGAAAAAGGTTTGAAATATGAATTTGATTTAGAAAAGAAGTCTAATGGACTTGAGGAACCCAAATTCTAAGTAGATTAGGACAGAGGAGTTATATTGATACTAGGAGTCCTCATTCATCAATCCTAGTTATCATCGAATCCTATTTAAACTTAAATTCCTTTTTCCTAAGCCCAAAAGAAAACCCTAACTATAAATACCCTAAGCCCAATTATTTTACCCTACACAAATTATTTTTCTTCAATCCTTCTCTCAAAATTTCGGCATTCTCTCTCTCTCCTCTTCCACGTAATTTTCTTTTCTTCTTCCTCTCAAACTTTTGTTTCTTCTTCTTCAAGTAACGCTTTCTTCCTTGCTAAGAAACGTCACCGCCGCCGTCGTTGACTGCCGTTGACCGTCGTTGCTGCCACCAAGACTCCTCCTTGGCCGGCGCCTCCTCCCTTTCATCATGAGTTGGTTTAATTCTTTCCTTTTCCTCAAGTTTTCCGTTAAAGACTATGTTTTTATGCTTTATTTTAATATTAATCATGATTATAAAGGTTAATTTACTATTTAATGAATAATCTTGATTCATATATATATTATATTATAAGAATAAAAATTCAGATTTGTTTATTATTGTTAGATTTAAGTTTTAATAATTGAAGCATGGATTTTTAGGGTGTTAATTATTAGAAAACCATAGTAGCATATTATATACTATGAGATTGATTTAATTTATGATTCTAAGCATGTTTAAGTGGGTTTAAAGAAGGTTTTATGATTTTATAAGTTGCTGGAATTTCAGAAAGTATTTTATTTAGGGAGTTTTAAGAATTTTAATTACTAGTATGGTAGTACTATGCTACGAATTAAAAGTAATGGAAGTTTTGATAGTAAAATCAACTTTTGAATATGTTTAAAGGGGTTTTAAATATTTTAAAGTTGCTGTCTTTTTTATTTAAGAGTATTGATTTTAGTTATATTTGATTTCTAGGCGGAGAGTATTCCGTAGGAGACTTTTAAAGGTTTAAAAGTGGCCAGTCGACTAGTTTACACAAGGTACGTACATGCCTATGTGATGATTGAGAATGAGATAGTATCATGATTTATGAAGGAGAATTATGTAGTATCATGTATAGGAACTTGGTTGAGTTCATGTATGATATTTATTATGTTGGATTTTGCATGTTTTATGCCTGTGTGCAAACATGTTAATTATAATATTTGATTTTGAGTAGAATATCATGTTTGTATGGAATATTGATGCAAGCATGTTAATTGGATTGGGAACCTTATTTATTAATTCACATGGGGGAATTAATATATTTATTAGTATTGGATCATGTTTGATCGTTGTTCCCTTTTTGTATTTCACTACTTTATGAGGACTGTGGGCCTTATTTGGTAAGTTGACAAGTTATGCCTTTGAAAGGTAAGATTGATTGTTGGCTAGGTTCAACAAAGTAAGAAAGGTTGGAATTAAAGAAAGTAATCTTGGATTGTAAGTTGTGTGATCACTTATTTAATCCTAAGATAAAAGAAGTTTAGTTGTGAATGTTGAATTATATTCTGTGTTGCTTGTATGTGTGTCATAACAAGTAATAAATTGTAAATCACGTAAAGTGTAACTTGGATAGTAATAAGCTTTAGGCGGTGCACGTGCGAAGTTGGACAATCGGGAGTTGGGGTACATGGTGAGCGAGCCATGGCTTTTTTCTGGGAATTGGATTGATCACCATTCCTCTTTTTATTTAAAGGTTCATCGATATCGCAGGTCATTATGGAATACGGAGTCGCGCCCGCATTTCGTCTTCCAAGGTGAAGGCTGGTTTTTAGTTAGACAACTCGGTCCAATAACTATTCCATTTAATATAATAAAAGTTGATTAAAGTTTAGTTCAGTAGAAGTCATCTGCAGAATGTTATATGGTTGTATTACTTATTTATCCCTGTTTACTATTTCTTAGTACCATGATTAGGATTGGTTATGTATTGTCATGTAGTACTCAGCTTTGCTGATTACGTGCTTTGTTTGTGATTGTTGATCATGGCTTTGCCTTATTGATCCTGTGATGACCCAATTTTGGTGAGCAGCATTTCTAGAGCATTGACATTTACAGGTTCGCAGATGTAGCATCATTGGGAATCTGGGAATGGAGAGCTTGTGTAAATTTAGTTTGTTATTTTGTTCTGCATTAGTCGGAGAATGTTATTATAAGTTGGTTTGATAGACTTTCATAAAGTGGTTTGTTTTTGAAGTACTTAATTTATTATTTATAAAGTTTAGTTTGTTGTTTTCCATTTGTAAAATTTCGAATAAGCCGTTACGTTATCACACGGGCGATAATACTTGGGTAATTCTCTAAGTTTTGTATTATAAAGGTATTTCCGGGAAAAAGAGAATTATCGGGGTGTTACAAAGTGGTATCTGGGAGCTTTAGGTTATTTTCAAAACTTTTAGGCGCCTAATTAACTTACTAGTTACTTGAATAAACTCTTAGAATTGCTCCTACTTATTCGTTATAGGAATATATATAGTTATATATTTTAAAAAAAAAAGGACCGAATTTTTTTTTTTAGGGTCCGAAATTTTTTTTTGTTAGGGACCGAATTATATATTTTTTTAGAGCTGAATTTCGAAGTTATATATTTTTTTTTTATATAGCTGAATTTTTTTAAGAGTCGAATTTTTTTTTTCTCCTTTGGATTTTTTTTATGTTCGGAATTTTTTTTTATGAGGAAATATTTTGTTTTTTTTTAGACACTTAATTTTTATTATCTTATAAAAGTGTCTGCATTATTTTCATGGCTCTGAAGTTTTACTTGTAATATTGTGAGAATGGGTAGCATAGGAAGGGCATATAGGATAGCAATATTATGTCTGCATTGAATAGTTAGTTCAGTATGTTAATATTTTTCTTCCCTGCTAACTATTCATGATTATTTTTCTTCCCTGCAACTGTTTATATATTTCTTCCCTGCTGATTGTTATATTTTGTGCCTATGATGTTGATGGTATATTTTATTGTTATTGTTGGGAATTACGTACAGGGAGAGTACTAAAAATGTTATTGAATATATTTATTTGTTGTAAATCATTAATCATGTCTGCCAGATTAGGAAGCTATTATAACCCCATTGTTCTGAGTGACGATGAAAGTGATGAGGACATAACACCTCTTGATGGCAATAACTATACCAGTCTAGATTGGACTATGCGTACTTTAATGAGGAGGGATGTAACTAGTGATGATGAGCTCATTGTGGAGTTCGACCATGCTAGAGGCCAGACTAGAAAAGACATCTATCGTGCTTGGTTCAGGTTTGAAACTGATTCGGAGTCAGAGGACGAGGAGCCTCAACCTTCTAGGAGATCTAAACGACAAAGGAGATATGTCGCATATTATGACGAGGACATAGATGAGTCTGAAGATGAGATCTTCGTACCTGGGCTATACATAGAAACTGAGGACAAAAATGATAATGTGATACCTTAGGTTACTGTTTATTTATTTTTTTTATTTATTATTCTTCTTAGCAATAGAGGAAATAATATTATAATCAGTTGGTTAGTCGACCAACAATGATAGCATAGTTTTATTTTATTTTTTTTACAATCATGGTTCCTTTTAGGAAGGTATAATATTATAGCAACAACAATGTCATTTAAATACTCGTTATGGAAGAATAAAAGTTATTACTTAATTATATGAGTGAGTAAAAATTTATTCTGGGCACGTAATGGGAATATTTTTTTTTATTTATTTTCATTAGGCAATTATATTCTTGCTTGCTTGTTTCTATATGCATGTTGATGTGAAAATATTGTACATGAATGATTATGTGATTATTAGAGAACACTTCATGTTGAACTTCGAACTAGTTGAGAAATTGTCTGTTGATGCGATCTGTAATGATCAAATCAAATGTTGCCTTCCTAGATGGAAATGTGAATTATGCTGGAACCTAAAGTAGAGTTATATTACTTACAGGTCCCGAAGTAGAATGGCTAACAACAATGATCTAGCTGCTGCTATTCGCCTCTTGGCGGAGAAATTGACTCGGGAGAGAGAGCGAGCGTCCCGAGAGTGCCGGGGATATGTTCGAAAGGCTAGCTAAGGTTAAGCCACCATACTATAAGGGGCAAGCCGACCCTACCTTCCTAGAAAACTGGATTAGGGAGTTTGAGAAACTTTTTGAGGTTGTAAACCGCCCCGAAAATCCGAGAGTGGGTCAGCCGTGTTGTACCTTAAGGATGAGGCCGATTTATGGTGGAGGGAGAATGGAGTTAGACCGAGTGCTATAGAAGGGTTCAATTGGGAAGCTTTTGTGATCGCCTTGGGGGGAAGTTTTACCCCGCATTTATAAGGAAGCGAAGGCCCGAGGAATTCATTAATCTTAGGATGGGTAGTATGACCATTTTCGAGTATTACAGGTAAATTCATAGCACCGTCGAGGTTTGCACCCGAGGTTGTAGCTACTTGCACGGTTGAAGGCTCGGAGATTCGAGCAGGGGTTGACCGATGAGATACAACCGGGATTAGGAGGTGAGACCTTTACATCCCTAGATATTGTATATGGGAGAGCTGCCCATATTTATGGACTCCAATCGAGGCGGGATAAAAAGAATCTTGTGGTAGGTGAGAAGAGGAAGGACTTTAATCTTTGGGGGAAATCGGGGGAATTTCAAGAAGAGTAGGAATGGTAATGGGAGTTTCCAAGGAAACAATAACCATGATAACCGCAATAGGGGTCGAGCTGAAAGAGTGTATCACTGCAAGAAGTGTAGCAACAACCACCCTGGTAGAGATTGTAAGGGGGAACCAGTGAATTGTAACTACTGCCAGAAGAAGGGCCATAGGGAGTATGAGTGTTTTGCTAAGCAAAAGAAGGAGCAAAATGGCAATGGGGGTAGTAACCAAGCGAGGCCTGGATTCAACCAGCCGGGAAATCGGGGTTCGAAGCTGCGAGGGGCACGTAACAATCAAAGAAGCTATAACAAGCCTGCCAGGTGAGAACAACCGGAACAAGGCTCCGGGAAAAGCTGTTCGTGATGAGTCGCAACGAAGCCGAACGATCTGCCGATGTAGTGTCCGGTACTTTTTCTATTAACACCGTGCAAGTTAAAGCGTTATTTGATTCGGGGCGACTTATTCTTTTGTCTCGTCGTACTGTTATTAAAAGTCCGGAATTAATCGATTTTGAAGTGATTAATTTGCCTGTTAGTATACCTACTGGTGAGACCATAAGGTGTACCAAGATGTTTAGAAACTTGCCTCTAAAGATAGGAGACTGTGTTTTTCCTTCTGACTTGATAGAGTTTAATCTGGGAGACCTAGATGTAATTGCGGGGATGGATTGGCTAAGTTTATACAAGGCCAAGATAGATTGTGAAGTTCAGAAAGTAACTTTAAGGAACCCTTTGGGTAAGCTGACTTCGTATAGACGTTTTGGGAAATCCAAGAGCTTTGGGGTCATCTCCGCAATGCAAGTGAAAAAGTTGATGAAGAAGGGGTGTGAGTTATATTTTTGTAGTGTGCAAGATGTGGGTAAAGAGGTTGGGGTGAGTATCGAATATGTTCCAATTGTGAACGAGTTTATGGATGTGTTTCCAAGTGAGATTTCTGGTATGCCACATGCGAGAGCTGTTGAGTTCACCATAGACTTAGTTCCTGGAACTGCTCCTATATCTAAGGCACCTTATAGAATGGCACCTCCGGAAATGAGTGAGTTGAAGGCGCAGTTGCAAGAATTGTTCGATAAGGGTTATATTAGACCTAGTGCATCACCTTGGGGAGCTCCTGTGTTATTTGTCAAGAAGAAAGATGGGAGTATGAGGTTGTGTATTGATTATAGGGAATTGAATAACGTAACCATCAAGAATAAGTACCCTTTGCCTAGAATCGACGGCCTATTTGACCAATTAAATGGAGCGAGCGTGTTCTCGAAAATTGATTTGCGTTCGGAGTATCACCAGTTGAGAGTAGCCGATAAGGATATACCTAAGACAGCATTTAGGACTCGTTACGGTCATTATGAGTTCACTGTAATGCCTTTTGGGTTAACCAATGCACCTGCCATATTTATGGACTTAATGAATAGGATTTTCCATGAGTTCTTAGATAAATTTGTGCTCGTATTCATTGATGATATCCTGATCTATTCGAGGAACGAGAAGGAGCATGATGAGCATTTGAGGATCATATTGGAGACGCTTAGAGAGAATCAATTGTATGCCAAGTTCTTTAAGTGTGAGTTTCGTTTGGAGAAGGTAGCATTTTTGGGTCACTATGTGTCTAAGGAAGGAGTCTCTGTAGATCCTGCTAAGATTCAAGCTGTGAGTGAGTGGCCAACTTCGAAGAATGTGTCTGATATCCGAAGTTTCTTAGGTCTAGCGGGTTATTATAGAAGATTTGTGAGAGATTTCTCGAAGATAGCAAGACCTATGACCAATTTGATGAAAAAAGAGTCAAAATTCGAGTGGAGTGAGAAGTGCGAGGAAGCCTTTCAGATTTTGAAGGATCGTTTAACCTCCGCGCCTGTTTTGACCTACCACCGATGGGAATGAGGGATTTGAGGTATATAGTGATGCTTCGAAGAATGGTTTGGGATGTGTGTTACAACATAATGGGAAGGTGATTGCGTATGCGTCGCGTCAGTTGAAACCTTATGAGGCTAATTACCCTACCCATGATCTAGAGTTAGCTGCCATTGTGTTCGCTTTGAAGATTTGGAGACACTACTTGTATGGGGTGACTTGCAAGATATTCACAGATCATAAGAGCTTGAAGTACATCTTTACCCAGAAAGACCTCAACATGAGGTAGAGGAGATGGCTAGAGTTGATAAAGGACTATGACTTAGACATCCAATACCATGAAGGGAAGGCAAATGTAGTCGCTGATGCACTGAGTAGGAAGTCGAGTCATAGCATAAGCGCCTTGATAGTTCCTGAGGAGTTGTGTCGAGATATGCAAAGGCTTAGCCTAGAAATTTTAAATCCTGGGGAGATCGAGGCAAGATTGAGTGCTTTATCATTGGGATTGTCAATTCTAGACGAGATCAAAGAGGGTCAAGTTGGGGATGAGCACTTAGAGAAGATCAAAGAGAAGATGGGCCAAGGCAAGGAAAGTGATTTCACGATTCATGATGATGGTAGTCTGAGGTTCAAGGGTAGGTGGTGTGTACCACAAAAGTGTGGCGAGATTAAGAGACGTCTTATGGATGAGGGTCATAATACGCCGTACTCTGTGCACCCTGGGGGTGACAAGCTGTATAAGGACCTTAAACAGATCTATTGGTGGCCAAACATGAAGCGAGAGGTAGCTGAGTATGTGTCTAAGTGCCTAACCCGCGGAAGGTGAAGATAGATCACAAGCGACCCATGGGGAAAGTTCAACCATTAGAGGTTCCGGGATGGAAGTGGGATTCCATATCGATGGATTTCGTAACTGCTTTGCCTAGAACAAGGAGTGGGAATGATACTATTTGGGTTATTGTGGACCGCCTGACAAAGTCGGCCGTTTTCATACCGATCAAGGAGACATGGAAGAAGAAGCAACTAGCAAAGTCATATGTTAAGCATGTGGTGAGGCGCATGGAGTTCCAAAGGATATCATTTCGATCGTGACTCTAGATTCCTTTCGAAATTTTGGAAGAAGGTTCAATTAAATCTTGGGACAACATTGAAGATGAGTACGGCCTTTCACCCTGCGGCGGCGACGGTCGGGCCGAGAGGACTAACCAGACGATGGAAGATATGTTGAGAGCATGTGCTATTGATTTTCAAGGTACTTGGGAGGACCAATTAGACCTGATCGAGTTTTCTTATAATAATAGTTACCATGCGAGCATTAAAATGACACCTTTTGAGGCCTTATATGGGCGGAAGTGTAGAAGCCCCATTTGTTGGAATGACTTTAGCGAAAATATAGTCTTGGGGACAGAGTTTATTGAGGAAACTGTTAAGAATGTCGGGCGATTCGGGCTAGAATTCAAGCTGCGTAAGATAGACGGAAGAGTTATGCTGACTTGAAAAGACGCGATGATGAGTTTGCTATAGGTGATAAGGTGTTCTTGAAAGTATCACCCACTAAAGGAGTCATGCAATTTGGAAAAAAGGGCAAGTTAAGTGCTAAGTATGTAGGCCCATATGAGATTCCGGAGCGATTGGGAAAGTTGCCTCTGATTGGCATTGCCAATGGAGTTTGAGAAGATGCATGATGTGTTCCATATTTCTCAACTTAAGCGTTATATTCCCGATGAACGTCATGTCCTAGAGCCTGAGCGAATTCAGATCGATAGTAGCCTCACATATGAGGAAAGGCCTGTCAGGATTCTCGACAGAAAAGTGCGTAGTACACGCAATAAGGATGTCTACATCGTGAAAGTACTTTGGTCTAACCACGAATCTGAAGAGGCAACGTGGGAAGCCGAAGATGAGATGAAAAAGAAGTATCCAGATTTGTTCCTTGAGGTGAGTTACGAGGGCGTAACTCGTTTTCTTTAAGGGGGATAGAATGCGATAAATTTCGCGCTTTTTGTCTATTTTTATGAGATTTTTATGCATATGTATGCCTATGTTGAGTAATTTGCACATGTTAGTGCTAAAGAAGTAGACTCTCCGCATAAGAAAGCGTGTTCATAAGTAACACAAGTGTTTTAAGTTAGCAAAAGTGTGCACCAGTGGCACAATTCTTCGTAAACTTTTGAAATGTTTAGTTCAAGTTTCGAAAGATATGTGAGTTTTCGTGTCAAGTTTCGGGACGAAACTTCTTTTAAGGGGGGTAGACTGTAATCCCCCATAATTTTAAAGGATTTTATAAATATATTTTATCATTTATATATTTATATTTTAGTTCAAATGATTTTTATTATTTAAGTAGGTTGACTATTTTTGAAAGTCAAATGAAATTATTTTAAGGATTTAAGGAAGTTGAAAATATTTTAATTAATCATGCTTTGAAAAAGGTTTGAAATATGAATTTGATTTAGAAAAGAAGTCTAATGGACTTGAGGAACCCAAATTCTAAGTAGATTAGGAAAGAGGAGTTATATTGATACTAGGAGTCCTCATTCATCAATCCTAGTTATCATCGAATCCTATTTAAACTTAAATTCCTTTTTTCCTGCCCAAAGGAAACCCTAACTATAAATACCCTAAGCCCAATTATTTTACCCTACACAAATTATTTTTCTTCACTCCTTCTCTCAAAATTTCGGCATTCTCTCTCTCTCCTCTTCCACGTAATTTTCTTTTCTTCTTCCTCTCAAACTTTTGTTTCTTCTTCTTCAAGTAACGCTTTCTTCCTTGCTAAGAAACGTCACCGCCACCGTCGTTGACCGCCGTTGACCGTCGCTGCTGCCACCAAGACTCCTCCTTGGCCGGCGCCTCCTCCCTTTCATCTTGAGTTGGTTTAATTCTTTCCTTTTCCTCAAGTTTTCCATCAAAGACTATGTTTTTATGCTTTATTTTAATGTTAATCATGATTATAAATGTTAATTTACTGTTTTAATGAATAATCTTGATTCATATATATATATATATTATATTATAAGAATAAAAATTCAGATTTGTTTATTATTGTTAGATTTAAGTTTTAATAATTAAAGCATGGATTTTTAGGGTGTTAATTATTAGAAAACCATAGTAGCATATTATATACTATGAGATTGATTTAATTTATGATTCTAAGCATGTTTAAGTGGGTTTAAAGAAGGTTTTATGATTTTATAAGTTGCTGGAATTTCAGAAAGTATTTTATTTAGGGAGTTTTAAGAATTTTAATTACTAGTATGGTAGTACTATGCTACGAATTAAAAGTAATGGAAGTTTTGATAGTAAAATCAACTTTTGAATATGTTTAAAGGGGTTTTAAATATTTTAAAGTTGCTGTCTTTTTTATTTAAGAGTATTGATTTTAGTTATATTTGATTTCTAGGCGGAGAGTATTCCGTAGGAGACTTTTAAAGGTTTAAAAGTGGCCAGTCGACTAGTTTACACAAGGTACGTACATGCCTATGTGATGATTGAGAATGAGATAGTATCATGATTTATGAAGGAGAATTATGTAGTATCATGTATAGGAACTTGGTTGAGTTCATGTATGATATTTATTATGTTGGATTTTGCATGTTTTATGCCTGTGTGCAAACATGTTAATTATAATATTTGATTTTGAGTAGAATATCATGTTTGTATGGAATATTGATGCAAGCATGTTAATTGGATTGGGAACCTTATTTATTAATTCACATGGGGGAATTAATATATTTATTAGTATTGGATCATGTTTGATCGTTGTTCCCTTTTTGTATTTCACTACTTTATGAGGACTGTGGGCCTTATTTGGTAAGTTGACAAGTTATGCCTTTGAAAGGTAAGATTGATTGTTGGCTAGGTTCAACAAAGTAAGAAAGGTTGGAATTAAAGAAAGTAATCTTGGATTGTAAGTTGTGTGATCACTTATTTAATCCTAAGATAAAAGAAGTTTAGTTGTGAATGTTGAATTATATTCTGTGTTGCTTGTATGTGTGTCATAACAAGTAATAAATTGTAAATCACGTAAAGTGTAACTTGGATAGTAATAAGCTTTAGACTGGTGCACGTCTGAAGTTGGACAATCAGGAGTTGGGGTACATGGTGAGCGAGCCATGGCTTTTTTCTGGGAATTGGATTGATCACCATTCCTCTTTTTATTTAAAGGTTCATCGATATCGCAGGTCATTATGGAATACGGAGTCGCGCCCGTATTTCGTCTTCCTAGGTGAAGGCTGGTTTTTAGTTAGACAACTCGGTCTAATAACTATTCCATTTAATATAATAAAAGTTGATTAAAGTTTAGTTCAGTAGAAGTCATCTGCAGAATGTTATATGGTTGTATTACTTATTTATCCCTGTTTACTATTTCTTAGTACCATGATTAGGATTGGTTATGTATTGTCATGTAGTACTTAGCTTTGCTGATTACGTGCTTTGTTTGTGATTGTTGATCATGGCTTTGCCTTATTGATCCTGTGATGACCCAATTTTGGTGAGCAGCATTTCTAGAGCATTGACATTTACAGGTTCGCAGATGTAGCATCATTGGGAATCTGGGAATGGAGAGCTTGTGTAAATTTAGTTTGTTATTTTGTTCTGCATTAGTCGAAGAATGTTATTATAAGTTGGTTTGATAGACTTTCATAAAGTGGTTTGTTTTTGAAGTACTTAATTTATTATTTATAAAGTTTAGTTTGTTGTTTTCCGCTGCAAAATTCTGAATAAGCCGTTACGTTATCACACGGGCGATAATACTTGGGTAATTCTCTAAGTTTTGTATTATAAAGGTATTTCCGGGAAAAAGAGAATTATCGGGGTGTTACAGCTAAGAAACTGATGTGTCCCTTCGGTTTAGAGTACCAGAGGATACATGCTTGTCCAAACGATTGTGTGCTATATCGAAATGAATATGAAAATATGGATGAGTGTCCTCGATGTGGGAAGTCGTGTTACAGGCGCGCAGGGGTTAGTGATAAGAAAAGGCCTCCAGCAAAGGTGATGTGGTATCTTCCGATTATACCACGATTCAAGCGCATGTTTTCAATTAAAAAAGATGCTAAGAACTTGAGGTGGCATGCAGAACGAAGGAAGAAGGACGGTTTTATCAAACATCCGGCTGATTCTCCTGAGTGGAAAGGTATCGATCGGGTGCATAAGCCCTTTGGTGCCGAGGCCAGAAATTTGAGGCTTGGCTTATGCACGCACGGATGGGATGAGTTTATTTGGCACTCTTAGTTCTCAACATAGTACATGGCCGGTTCTTCTAGTTATATACAACTTGCCTCCTTGGTTGTGCATGAAACGCAAGTACATCATGTTGTCGATTCTTATTTCAGGGCCGAAACAGCCTGGAAATGACATAGATGTCTACCTCCAGCCATTTGTTGATGATTTGTGAAAAATGTGGGATGAAGGGGTTTCTGTGTATGATGCACATGCTGATGAAGTATTCACATTGCGTGCGATGCTTTTATTCACTCTTAATGACTATCCTGCTTATGGGAACTTATCCGGGTACAAGAACAAAGGAAAGAAAGCATGTCCGATTTGCCTGGACGACACAACATCTAAATACATTACTACTTGTCACAAAGATGTTTATATGTGCACCCGAAGGTTCCTTCGACGCGACCATCCTTATCGTAATAAGAAGAAGGCATTCGATGGAACAGTTGAGGAATGGGTTGCTCGTAGACCATTGACTGGTATTGAGGTTTATGATCAAGTCAAGGGTATTGAAACGATATTCGGCAAAGAAGCGAGTGTTGGTGATAAGGGACTTTGGAAAAAGGAGTCTATTCTGTGGAAACTTCCATATTGGAGAGATCTAGAGGTTAGACATTGTCTCGACGTCATGTACATAGAGAAAAATGTATGTGACGCCATTCTGGGGACACTTATGAATATTCCACATAAGACAAAGGATAGCAAAGGGGTGCAACTGTATCTGGAAAGTGAGGGACTTCGACCAGAGCTATGGGCTCAAAAGAGGGATACTAAGAAAAGAAAGAAAAAAGAGAAAGTGCCTAGTAAAGGAAAAGAAAAGGGAAAAGAAAAGGGAAAAGAAGACGGGTCGCCTGCAGGAATTGAAAGAAAAGGAAAGAAAACGGTGAAGGATGATGATAAGAACTATTTGCCTCCGGCTTGCTACACTCTATCTAGAGCTGAGAAGCGACTTTTTTGCGAGTCTTTGTACGACATTAAGGTTCCATCAGGGTACTCATCGAACATGAAAAGATTTGTTACCTTAGACGGTGAGTTGAAGTTATCGAGTATGAAGTCTCACGATTGTCATGTAATGATGCAAGTATTCATACCGATTGCAATTCGAGGGATATTGCCGAAACACGTGAGACACACCATAACAGAGCTATGTTCGTTTTTCAATACTATATGTAGCAAAAAGTTACAACCGTCGAAGCTTGATGCTCTCCAGGCTGGTGTGATAGAGACTTTGTGCAAGTTTGAGATGTATTTCCCACCTGCTTTCTTCGACATTATGGTCCATTTGGTTGTACATCTAGTTCGAGAAATTAAGCTATGTGGTCCGGTGTTTTTGAGGTGGTGCTATCCGTTTGAGAGACATATGGGCTCTTTGAAAGATAAGGTAAGGAATCCTGCTCAACCAGAAGGAAGTATAATTCAGGGGATTGTGAGTGAAGAGGTCGGTAATATTGTGGCTGAGTTCTTACCTAATGTTGATCCTATTGGAGTTCCTATATCTCGACACGAGGGCAGACTCGAGGGTAAAGGTACACTTGGCTCCAAAATGATCGTACCTCCTGTTGAAAGGCGCATACAAGCACACTTATTTGTATTGCAGCATATGGTACAGGTCCATCCTTAAGCATATGGAGGAATTACGCGAACAGAATCCAGGTAAAGGGACTAGAGCATTGATTCAGTTGCATAATAAGACGTTTATTAATTGGTTCCATAACCTATTAATGCGTGAAGTAGATTCCAATGTTTATGAAACTCTGAAGTGGCTAGCATTTGGTCCTCGAGAAGCTGTGCACTCCTATGAGGGTTATGATGTTAACGGATTTACATTTTGGACAGATCGTCAAGATCAAAAGTCGAGATCTCTGCAGAATAGTGGTGTTTCAGTAGAGGCATCATCTACACAGTATGCAAGTGCCAAAGACAAGTCTCCTATTGATGCTAAATTGTTATACTATGGGCGGGTTCAAGATATATGGGAGCTTGACTACTCTGGTTTCATGGTCTGCTTATTTTGATGCAAGTGGGTTGATTATAACCGGCGCTGCATAAGAAAAGATGACCCTTGTGGATTTACTCTTGTAGACTTGGGTTGGTTGCGTTATAGTGAAGAGCCATTCGTGCTTGCATCACAAGTTAAGCAAGTATTCTACGAAACTGACCCTTCTGATAAAAAGTGGTCAATTGTTGTCCCTGGAAAAAGAAGTATACTTGGAGTTGGTGATGTTGAGGATGAGGAGGAGTATGATGCGTTTGAAGACACCCCGCCTTTCACCATTCCCAAGTTTGATGTCACTGATGTCGAGTTAGCGACAAATTACATGCGTGCAGATCACGGGGAAGGGATAATGGTTGAAACTTCATAGGAAGGTGGCAAAAGTAAACAATAGGCTCGACTTCTCAAGTTCAAATTCCGGCTTTCGGCTTTTCAAGGTCATTTGACTTAATTTCTTACTTTTTGTCGTTTGTAATGTCATGAATAGTTTAATTTGGTATGTATATATGTATTACAATCAACTAAACTCGCTTCACATGTTTTGAAACCCATTTTGGGTAAGTGAATGTCATTTCGGGCCGATTTCGGTTTTTCGAGCTCAATTTCTTTATTTTATCGCTTTTAGCCTCATTTTAGGTCATGTATAGTTTAATTTGGTATGTATATATGTATTACAATCAACTAAACTCGCTTCACATGTTTTGAAACCCATTTTGGGTAAGTGAATGTCATTTCGGGCCGATTTCGGCTTTTCGAGCTCAATTTCTTTAATTTATCACTTTTAGCCTCATTTTAGGTCATGTATAGTTCTTATTGGTATGTATATATGTATTACAATCAACTAAACTCGTTTCACATGATTTGAAATCCATTTTGGGTAAGTGAACGCATTTCGGGCCGATTTCAGCTTTTCGAGCTCAATTTCTTTAATTTATCGCTTTTAGCCTCATTTTAGGTCATGTATAGTTTAATTTGGTATGTATATATGTATTACATTCAACTAAACTCGCTTCACATGTTTTGAAACCCATTTTGGGTAAGTGAATGTCAATTCGGGCCGATTTCGGCTTTTCGAGCTCAATTTCTTTAATTTATCGCTTTTAGCCTCATTTTAGGTCATGTATAGTTCTTATTGGTATGTATATATGTATTACAATCAACTAAACTCGTTTCACATGTTTTGAAACCCATTTTGGGTAAGTGAATGTCATTTCGGGCCAATTTCGGCTTTTCGAGCTCAATTTCTTTAATTTATCGCTTTTAGCCTCATTTTAGGACATGTATAGTTCTTATTGGTATGTATATATGTATTACAATCAACTAAACTCGCTTCACATGTTTTGAAACCCATTTTGGGTAAGTGAATGTCATTTCGGGCCTATTTCGGCTTTTCGAGCTCAATTTCTTTAATTTATCGCTTTTAGCCTCATTATAGGTTATGTATAGTTCTTATTGGTATATGTATCACCATTAGAGTCACTTAAAGTTGGGTCACATGATTTTAAAGATATTTCCAATCGAATTATGGCTTGTGCGGGAGGGTCGGCAATGGTGGGGGGTTTACACTGGGCGCAGGCGGGGGAGTCTGCAAGAGGGGGAAGCAGGGTGGGGGGGGGGCGTGCGAGGGGGTGGGCGGGAGGGGTGGGTTCTGCAGGGGTGGGGCATCAAGGGGGTATGTAGGGGGGCAACAAGGGTAGGGGGTCTACGTGGGGGGGAGGGAGCAGGTGGGGTGTCTCAGAATGGGGAGTAGTAGGGTGGGAAGCGGGGGTGGGGGGGTGCAGGGGGACAGCGGGGTGGGAAGTAGGGTCTGTGGGGGGGGGGACAGCGAGGAGTGGGGGAGCGGGGGTGGGGGCAGGGTCGGGGGAGCAAAGCGGGGGTGGGGGAGTAGGGGTGGGGGCAGCAGGGAGGCGGGGAGCGGCGGGGGGGTAGGGTGGGGGAGCAGGGGTGGGGGCAGCAGGCGAGGGGGGGGGACAGCGGGGGTGGGGGTCCGTAGGGGGCAACGGGGTGGGGGCAGCAGGGGTGGGGGAGCAATAGGGTGGGGGAGCAGGCGGGGGAGCCAGCGGGGGCGGGGCGGCGGGGTGGGGAAGGGAGATAAGTGGGGGACAGCAGGGGTGGGGGAGCAGGGGTGGGGGGGCAGCAGGGTGGGGGGAGCAACTGGGGTGGGGGGACA
The DNA here is from genome assembly GCA_947646795.1 of Beta lomatogona. Classification (NCBI taxonomy): domain Eukaryota; kingdom Viridiplantae; phylum Streptophyta; class Magnoliopsida; order Caryophyllales; family Amaranthaceae; genus Beta; species Beta lomatogona. Next base: position 1,102,397 of record CANSNZ010000554.1, read on the forward strand.
AGGGTGGGGGTCTGCGGTTGGGGTAGCGGGGTGAGGGCGGCGGGGTGGGGGGGCGGCGGGGGGTTATATATTTGTTTGATGTTTGTTTGATACCATTGTTTTTTTGTTAACTCTTGCGCGTTTCTAATTTATTTTTTTACATTATTTCAGGACTTTCAAACATGGACCGAGATGATGTGATTGTGGAGGAAGAATCCGATGATGATTATGATAAGTCATTGGATGATGATGATGAGTATGATGCGGACAAGGAGGAGGATAAAGGTGAACCGGAAGACATAGCTGATGATGAGGAGAAGCGCTTGCGTGAAAGGGAAATTCGCTTGGCGGAAATAAATGAGGTGTTAGCCGATAATGCTCCCCCTATTGACGACAATGCTAGGGAAGATTATCCATCTATTTCATCCATCGTTATGCCACACAATAATGCGGGGAAAGAATTGCATAGGACCACCAAAACTCCAAGCATCGTTGCAACAAAGAAGCGAAAAGGAAGGGGTGCGACTAAGGGTTTGAATGTTGATAGAAATATCCATATGACCCTCGAGTATGATGATTTGGGTCAACCTTGTGATAAGTGGCGTGCAAAGTATGGTCAGCATATTTGGTTTTGTATGCGCAAACTCAACATTTTGGTCAAATGGAAAGATGTGCCCGAGGGAATGAAGAAATCCTTATGGGAAGACACTTGTGTAAGTTTATTTTTCAACTCAATTAGTTTAAGTTCTCGCATTTAGCCTCATGTTAGGACATATATAGTTGTAATAACAACATATACAACCATTAGAGTCAAGAAGAATCACTTCTTATGCTTTGAAACCCATTTTGGGTAAATGAAGGCCATTTCAGGTCGGTTTTTGCTTTTCATGTTTAATGTACTTATTTTCTCGCATTTAGCCACATGTTAGGACATATATAGTTGTAATAACAACATATACAACCATTAGAGCCAAGAAAAATCACTTCTTATGCTTTGAAACCCATTTTGGGTAAATGAAGGCCATTTCGGGTCGGTTTTTGCTTTTCATGTTCAATATACTTCGTTTCTCCCATTTAGCCACATGTTAGGACATATATAGCTCTAATAACAACATATACAACCATTAGAGTTAACTAAAATCCATTCACATGCTTTCAAACCCATTTTGGGTAGATAAAACCGATTCTGGGTAAATGAAGGCCATCTCGGGCCGATTTTGCTTTTCATGTTCAATGTACTTAGTTTCTTGCATTTAGCCACATGTTAGGACATATATAGTTGTAATAACAACATATACAACCATTAGAGCCAAGAAAAATCACTTCTTATGCTTTGAAACCCATTTTGGGTAAATGAAGGCTATTTCGGGTCGGTTTTTCTTTTCATGTTCAATGTACTTAGTTTCTCGCATTTAGCCACATGTTAGGACATATATAGCTCTAATAACAACATGTTTTCACTGATATATATGTATATGGAAATTAACTATTCGTTGGTTTCTTGTTTCTATAGAATTTGTTCCATATTACTCCTAATGAAGCCAAAAAGGCGTTGTTCCTATCCGCGGTGGCCGAAAGATTTAGAGCTTTCAAAAGCAAACTAGTTAGTGGGTGGATCACGAAACGGAGAAAGAGGAATGAAAAGAAGAATGTAAAGAGGAGGAAAATTGTAAAATCAAAGCAAAATGAGACAGAAGAAACAGAAAAGGACGGGGGAGAGGAAGAACCACGACAACCGGATAACATGCCTTATGAGATTTAGGGCCATATAAAACGAGAGGATTGGGAGGCATTTGTTGCCTAAAATACTACGCCGGAGATGGTGGTAAGTATTGCGCTATTTATCGCATATTCGACTTTGTATATTTACTTTTAATACAATTAGATGTGTTTTCAAACTAACCATGTGATTTTATAGGCTAAGCGTGAGAAACATGCACACGGTTCAAAACAGAGGAACCACTACCATCATATGGGTTCCTACACTTATGCGAGGGCGAGACAGTGTGGATTGACGATAAATTTTACCCTTCTATCGATGCATCAACAACGACATCTTCTGCCTCCAACACCGCATCTGTCAAGGTTAACCGTGTCGCTGATTGGTGGTGCTCCATGTATAGGCGTGATTCAAACAATAAAATGACCATTTCAGATTCGGGGACCTTGAAGATAGCAAATGCCGTTGTAAGTAATTGAATTCACATTTTTTCCCCCGCTTACCGCCATCCCTCCCTGCAGACCCCCGTCCCCTTCGCCGAACCCCCCGTCCCCTTGCTGCCTCCCCGCGACCCCCACCCCGCTACCCCGGCCCCCCTTCGACCCCCTCCCTGCTTGCCCCCTTACCCCCCGCTCGCCTCCCCGCCCGGCCCCCGCTTCCCCCACCCCTTCGGACCCCCTCCCCCTCGGACCCCCTCCCCTACGCCCCCGCTGCCCCCTCCTCCTGCAGACCCCCTCCCCCCCGCGCCCCCCTGCACCCCCATTCCCCCTGCTGCTCTCCCGCCAACCCCCCTTCCCCCCCGCTGCCTCCCTGCCAAACCCCCTGCTGCCCCCCTCGGACCCCTCCCCGCTGCGCCCGCAAACCCCCCTTCCCCCTGCGCCCCCCAGACCCCCCTTCCCCCCTGCTCGCCTCCCCCCGCCCCCCGCTGCCCCCTTGCAGACCCCCCTTCCCCATTTTGCCTCCCTGTCGGCCCCCCGCTCTAACGAATCTATGTCACAAGCTATGCGGGAGAAGCTTACGGAGGAAATTACAGAGAAAGTGACGGCTAAAATCACGGAAAGTTTCAACGCGGTCCTTTCACAGTTTGGTATACCGGCGATACGTCCTCTGGATCGTCCTTTTGGAGGACAAAGCTAGCCATCCTAACACACAAAAATCAGCACCATCTATACTTGAGTTAGAGGTAACTACTATCCTTCTTATAATTTTTAAAACTAAGTAATATAAACTAACCTCAATCCATTTACTTTTGGAAGGAAGAAACGCCTTGCTAGCTTTTACTAGATGTAAAAGATGAGGGTTTGATTGTGGTGGCTGAAGGAAATGCACAACCACGAAGTGAACGACCAATAGTCCATCACGAGTGTGTGGACAATGAGCACTTGGCGGTTAGTGTAGTCACCATCACTCCTGGTTACGAAGACTTTGCTCTTCCCTTGCCTAAACCGTCAGTTGATATAAATGTGTTAATCGACGCTCGTGGTGGTTATGTGTTGTGCCCATCGGCATGGGTGAGGTTTTCAGACGAGATAAAATGAGAAACTAAAATCCATATTCATATTGATTTATTTCATACCTATTAAATATAAACTAACTAAGTTGAATGTTTTCCCTTTGAATTAATAGGTTTTGGAGAGAATAAGCAAGCCCAAGGAAAGCAAGGCGAACTCACCTCCTCTAGAAAAGGCGAAGGAGAGGGCGGGTACAAGCAGGCCAAAGAAGGCCATTTCGGGTAAAGGAACGCAAGACTCCAAAGGTTTAAGTTGCGAACAAAACCCGTCTACAGATACTTGGATTGAGAAACCAACGCTTCAGTGTCTCACTAAGTCATGCTTATGGCTACATGCAAATGTGCGTGATATACCGGATGATACACCTGTGGAGGTGAAGTTGGGTACCACGGAATTCAACTACCACGAGGAAACATCGACATGGGTGTCTAAGGTTGATGTGAAGGAGTTCCTTTGCGGAGAGATGTTGAATGTTTCCTTGATTCAAACCTTCATCAGGTATAATTAGGGGTGTTCGCGGTTTGGGTTGGTGCGGTTTGGGATGTAACCCAACCCAAACCGCAAATATACGGTTTGACATTTTCCCAACCCAAACCGCACCGCACTTTTGCCCAAACCAACCCAAACCAAACCGCGCAAAACGGTTTGGTGCGGTTTGGTTTGCGGTTTAACCATTTTTTCCTCCGCGACATTAATTTTGTAATCTAAGAGTAAAAAAAAAATTGTTAATAAATATAAAGAGTCCAAATAAACATGAAGTTGACTTCATAATTAAACATAAATAATAATTTATCAAAATTGTCCAAGTTCTTTACCTCAAACTTCTTTTTTCAATTGTATACTTGCATGCTACCTTGTCAAGTGTATTTAAAAAAAATCAAAATAGATAAAAATATATATATTTTTTAAATCATATAAAATTGCGGTTTGCGGTGCGGTTTCGGTTTACAAAAGTTAAAACCCAACCCAAACCGCAAACCGCGGTTTGCTTGAATTCATAACCCAAACCGCATTTTTGAAACCGCAAACCAACCCAAACCGCGAAAAAACGGTTTGGGTTGCGGTTTGGTGTGGTCCAGACCGCACTCTGAACAGCCCTAGGTATAATAGTTGTACTTATGAAATATATGAACTTCCTTTGCAATATCTAATAATATATCTATGTTACGTACTTGGTTGTGCTTTGAAGATTACTCCAAGATGTTCCTCGTGGACGCGATCAGTTTGGGTGGTTATGTCCAAATTTTGTCCGAGCTGACAATTGTTTGCAAAACACAAGTGAGGTTAAGGAGTATATTTGGCTATGTCTCAAAACAGCTAAACGTGCACAACATAAGTTCATATTTGCCCCTTGTTTTGAAGAGTATAGTTCTTAACCTTGTATCCATTTTTGCCACTTTATTATTATACAATACAAGTACTCACATGATTGCTTCCTAACTTTTTTGGGATTTTAGTCTCCATTGGCCGCTCCTTGTGATTTGTCCTTCAAACAACACAGTATATCAGTTTGATTCTGCAGCTCAAGATCCACCACGATCCTTACTCCTCAAATCATGCATAAATAGGTATGTTTGTTACTTTAAAATGCTTATTAGCATAACATGTTTCACTAATTTCATCCTTTGCCCACTTCTCACATGAAATTAATATAACTACAGTTGTATGAAGAAAGTTGAGAGAACAGGATAAGTTCCTAAGTGGAAAGCAATGAAGGTAATAGATATTACTTAATTAGCTACTTCTTTCTTTTATAAAAAACAAACATGTACGTTTCTTACATGATTTTTTTTATGTAATTTTATAATTAGTGTGCTCAACAACCCGGGGGAACCGAGTGTGGCTACTATGTGTTGAGGTTCATGTTCGATATATTTTCATGTTGCAAGGAAGCCTGGGATCTTGAGAAGGTATTATACATAAATAATAAGTAGCTCAATTTACAGCCGATTTTGGCCTCGTAAGCTCAATTTTTTTAACTTTCCCGCATTTAGCCACATTTTAGGTCATATATACTTAGAACAAGTACATATAGAACTATTAGAGTCAAGTAAACTACATTCACATCACTTAAGACCCAAATTGGGTAAATGAATGCCATTTGTAGCCGATTTTGGCCTTTTAAGCTCATTGTACTTATTTTCATACTTTTAGCCACATGTTAGGACATGTATAATTATAATAACAACATGTATAACCATTAGAGTCAAGTAAATCCATTTTGGGTAAATGAAGGCCATTTCGGGCCTATTTTGGCCTTTCAAGCTCATTGTACTTATTTTCTTACATTTAGCCACTTGTTAGGACATGTATAGCTCTAATAACAACATATACAACTATTAGAGTCAAGTAAAATCCATTCACATGCTTTGAAACCCATTTTGGGTAAATAAAGGCCATTTCGGGCCTATTTTGGCCTTTCAAGCTCATTGTACTTATTTTCTTACATTTAGCCACATGTTAGGACATGTATAGTTCTAATAGCAACATATATAACCATTAGAGTCAAGCAAAATCATTTTTCATGCTTCAAAACCCAATTTGGGTAAATGAATGCCATTTCGGGACGATTTTGGCCTTTTAAGCTCATTTTACTTATTTTCTTACATTTAGCCACATGTTAGGACATGTATAGTTCTAATAGCAACATATATAACTATTAGAGTCAAGCAAATCGTTTTTCATGCTTCGAAACCCAATTTGGGTAAATGAATGCCATTTCTGGACGATTTTGGCCTTTTAAGCTCATTCTACTTATTTTCTTACATGTAGCCACATGTTAGGACATGTATAGTTCTAATAACAACATATACAACTATTAGAGTCAAGTAAAATCCATTCACATGCTTTGAAACCCATTTTGGGTAAATGAAGGCCATTTCGGGCCTATTTTGGCCTTTCAAGCTCATTGTACTTATTTTCTTACATTTAGCCACATGTTAGGACATATATAGTTCTAATAGCAACATATATAACCATTAGAGTCAAGCAAAATCATTTTTCATGCTTTGAAACCCAATTTGGGTAACTAAATGCCATTTCGGGACGATTTTGGCCTTTTAAGCTCATTTTACTTATTTTCTTACATGTAGCCACATGTTAGGACATGTATAATTCTAATAACAACATGTATAACCATTAGATTCAAGTAAATTCCACTCATATTCTTTTGAAACCCATTTTGGGTAAATGAATGTCATTTTGGCCCGATTTTGGCCTTCTTAGCTCAACTTTCCTTAATCTCCCGCACTTACCCTCATTTTAAGCTCATATATAGTTCTAATAAGTATATATGTAAGTATTAAAGTCAGCTAAAGTCCACTCACATGCTGTGAAACCCATTATGGGTAAATGATTGTCATTTTTTGCCGATTTTTGCATTTTAAGCTCGATTTCCTTAATTTCTTACATTATATTATATTTCCTCAATCTCTCTAGAGTCAACTAAAGTCATATATGTGTGTTTCCTTATGTTTGTTTTATAAGGTATTCCTTGATGGCAAACCAAGGGATGGTTGTTTCACCACGGCCGAGGTAGACGAGGTTCGGGATTTGCTAGCACGCTACCTTACCGACTTTTGCATGTGAAGATGATGTCGCGGCTTTGAGTTTTTATGTTCTTATTATGTTACTAGCTACTTATATAGGTCCAAATATTTATTTTTGATTTTAGTACTTATTTCAACTTTATTTGTAGTACATTATCAAAATATTATATATATATATATATATATATATATATATATATATATATATATATAACAATCTGATCCGATTTTCCTAAATAACCGGGTCAGATTGTGTGCTTTGCATACATCAATTTGGCGCCAAGAACATTTTCTGATCCTGTTTTTTAGGAAAACCGGATCAGATAATATTACTATATGATCCGGTTTTCCTAAAAAACCGGATCAGAAAATCATTTACTGATCCGGTTTAGGACCGGATCAGTAAATAATTGATATCGACTGCGAGCCCACCTGATGCGGCCCAAAACCCCGGCAGTAAGCCCGGTTTTCACCGCATCAAATGGGCTTTTTTCCACTAGTGTTACAACAACTGAAGTTCTAGTAAATCCAAAAATGTTGAAATAAAATTGAAAGCTCACATTCTGCATGATCGCAAGAAACTGAACTGTAAGTTCTACTTTCTTATGTTCTATTTTGATGAAATGAATGTTCTATTTTTATGTTCTATTTTGATAGAATTAGATGTACTATATCGAATGTTCTATTTTCATTACCTACATGTTCTATTTAATATGTTCAGATTTTTTGATCTAAAGTTTCTTTTGATGTTCTATTTTTATGCATTGAATGTTCTATTTCGTATGTTCTATTTTGTAAACAGAATGTTCTATTTAATATGTTCTATTTTCAATGGCTACATGTTCTATTTTCTGTGTTCAAATTCTGTAAATTGAATGTTCTTTTGCTATGTTCTATTTTTATTGACCCAATGTTCTATTATTATAAAAAGGATGTTCTATAACATTTGTTTTATAATCATGAATATAAAATGTTTTATTTTGATGACCTAAATGTTCAAAAGAATATGTTCTAATTGTATGAACTAAATGTTCTAATCGTATGAGCTTATTGTTCTAATTGTATGAACTAAATGTTCTAAACTCATATCCACTATTTCAGTGACAAAGAAACACAACAGCTTGCAACAACTGAAGTTCTAGTAAATCCAGAAATCTTAAAGGTAATTCAGAGCACACATGCTGCATCATCGCAAGAAACTGAACTGTATGTTTTACTTTCTTATGTTCTATTTTGATGACTTGAATGTTCTATTTTTATACATTGAATGTTCTATTACATATGTTTTATTTTCAAGAACTGAATAGATAATTAGACATGGTCTATGATTTATGTTCTATTTTATAAGCTGAATGTTCTGTTTTTATGCATTGAATGTTCTATTTTTATGCATCGAATGTTCTATTACGTATGTTATATTTTCAAAAACTGAATGGACAACTAGACATGTTCTATGATTTATGTTCTATTTTATAAGCTGAATGTTCTATTTTTATGCATTGAATATTCTATTCCATATGTTCAATTTTCAAGAACTGAATGGACAACTAGACATGTTCTATGATTTATGTTCTATTTTATAAGTGAAATGTTATATTTTTATGCATTGAATGTTCTATTACACATGTTCTATTTTCAAGAAATGAATGGACAACTAGACATGTTCTATGATTTATGTTCTATTTTATAAGCTTAATGTTCCATTTTTTATGAGAATAACTAGTATGTTGGCCCGAGCGATGCCCCGAGTCAGTTACAATTATCAAATATGTTATTATTCATAAATTTTATAATTGATTTTATTAGTTGTTCGTAACTTTTGGTCTAATGCATAGATTATTTTTTAAAAAAACTTCTAAGTAATTGGGGATAAAAATAACATTTTCAATCGAATTGGTAAGAAAATGTTATTACCTTAATAAAAGTGTTAGTGATCATATAATTAAGAAAATAGCTTGTCTATGTCTTTATAGTACATATAATTATAATACTTTATTATGTTTTACTTTGAAACATTAACCATTGAAATTATAGTGGCTTGGTGGTTAAACTCTCACATTTCATTTCAATGATCATGTGTTCGATTCCTAGTAGCTACTCATTGTTAATATTTTTTAATGAGATCATAAACATGTGTATTAGAAGTTTGAGAAGAGAGCCATGTGGCACATATATGGGAGAGTGCCTTGTGGCACCGTTCCTTTGATAGGATCGCCTTTTAATATATTTGTATAGATGTTCTATTTTTATGCCTTGAATGTTCTATTTTCAAGAACTGAATGGACAACTAGACACGTTCTATGATTTATGTTCTATTTTATAAGCTTAAAGTTCTATTTTTATGAGAAGAATGTTCTATTCTTATACGCTGAATATTCTATTTCATGAACTAAATGTTCTATTCTTCTGGTATTACTTATTTATTTAAGCAATGCTTCAAATCAAGAGATGTTATCAGCACAGTCTCAATCATTACCATTACAGCCTTCAACTCTACCACTAACTCAACTTACACAACCAATCCTAACTGATCAGTCTCAAACATAACCAAAAACACAGTACAACCATTGCTACAAACTCAACCACTGAGTGAAACAACACAACCCACTGAATCAACATCATTACCTACAGAACCCAACTGAAAAGCACAAAAGAAAGCAACAAAAAGAAGAGATTGAAGAACAAAAAAGAAAGAAGGTCAAGAGCACAATAAAAACAGAAGAACAACCAAAAAGTGAAGCACAACCACCATCACAACCACAAAAAAAGCAATGCTACAACGCAAGACAGACAGCTTCAAAGTTCATTAAAGTAGCAAAACAGTTGACAGGTGAGTGAAAGCAAGAAGTGCGTGAAATGGATTTTGCACCAATATTAAACCTTGATTTCCTACAATACAACATGGCATTCACACAGCACTATGTCGACAACTTCAAAATTAGTAGATGTTCAATCATGCTTGATAGGCAAGAAGAACTCAAAATAAATGAAGAAGATGCACATTGTGTGTATGGACTACCAATTGGTGGTCAAGAGGTAAAGGAGGTCAGATCGAAAAATGTGTTAAACCACATGGAGTTCATGACACTTTGGAGACGACATCTAGATATAAGAAGTGGTAGTCCAACCATTCAGCAATTGGAGGTACGTTTGAAGGCAACTGAACCTGTAACTCAGCACTTCAAGACAGACTTCCTTGTCTTTGCTATCAACTGTCTCATCAAGTCAACAACAAATCCAAGAGTTAACACAAAATTTCTCAAATCTGTTATATCTGCAGAGGAAATAAGTCATCAGGACTGGTCAAGATATGTTGTTGACAGCTTGATAGTGTTAGTTAAAGAACTGAGGAATGATGGAAAGAGTTTTTTCGCTGGACCAATGCCCTTCTTGATGGTAAATTTCTTTTTTTCTAAATAAATTTTATATTATGTATCATAATTTTCTGTTTTAATACGCATAATGTTCAAAATGATATAGGTGTATATTCTTTTACATTTCATAATTTGGTTTACATAATGATTATATTGAAAGTTCTGTATTCATAGACTAAATGTTCCAAATGTTAAAATTATATGTTCTTATCCATTTGATAATATATTCTATTTAATGTCCAATATAAACTGATGTTCTAACCAATCAAATAAAAATATTCAAAATGCTAAGACTATATGCTTTTTGTAAATTGAATGTTCTTTTTGCTCTGTTCTATTTTTATTGAGCCAATGTTCTATTACATATGTTCTGTTATTATAAAAAGGATGTTCTATATCATTTGTTCTATTTTAATGAGTTACATTTTCTTTTCAATATGTTCTAATTGTATGGACTGAATGTTCTATCACATATGTTCTATTTTTAAGAGATGAATGGTCTATTAGATATCATATCTTGTGTTCTAAGTATATATACTACATGTTCTATATAGCATGTTCTACTTTTATGACCTAAATGTTCAATAGAGTATGTTCAATTGCATATTCTATGTTCTAATTCTATTTACTAAATGTTCTAATTGTATGAACTAATTGTTCTATTTCTATGAACTAAAATGTTCAGAATGCTAAGACCATGTTCTTTTTAATGCCTTGTTTGTTCTATTTTAAAAATAACCTCTAATGCCTTCTTTGATTACAAAGAGCTTAGCTATTTTGATCGTGTGAGGGTTCAAAACAAGACATTTCTAAGAGAATTCCCAATCATATCATGCTGGAAGAAGAATATGATCAAGCAAAGAATGAGAATAGAGGAGCAACAGGGATTTGGAAAAGGTCTTGTTCTAGCAAGAATTGCACTACAACATCAAACATTTGATGTACTACTACCACCACCCCCACCGCATCAAGAAGCTATGCAACAACAATAAATTAAACACGATGTACAACAACAAGAAGTTCAGCAACTTGTCCAACAACAACAACAACTCCCACCACCACCACCACCACCAGAACAAGCAACAACAAGTACCCACCAAGAGAATGTTGAACAACAATATCAGCCTCTATCAAATTTGAAGGTATAAATGTTCAAACAATTTCTAAAAAAGCATACTAAAGTTAATGTTATTAAGTTAATTAATCAATTATTAGCAGCGGAACATAGATAGTCGGCGCGTTACTGCCGTACTTTCCATTAGGAAAATACAAGGCAACATAGTTTCATAAACTTAAACATATTATAAACATGAAAATATAACAATTATTTAGTCATTAATAAAACTTAGTTACTAATAGAGTCTGACATAAATTTAAACCATAAAAGTCAACATAAGTCTAAATACTATATTACTCCTCACTGCTACGCCATCCCGTTATCACCGTCGGTACCTAAAACATCAAACAAAACGTCGTGAGCCGAGGCTCAGTAACATACTGCTTTAACAACGTAAATTCATTTCACATCATTTTATTTATAAACAGGGAGGAGAGAATAAGTAAAACCATTTCATAAACATACCATAATATGTTACATTATCTTCTTTATCATGTTCATCATCATATATCTTTTTTTCTTTGGTAACTTGGCTCGTACAACAGAAGGGACGTCTCCCCAGAACATAGTAACATCGTAAACGGAAGGCAGCCACCCGAGGACAAAAGCCCTCACTAAACGGAAGGTGGCGTTAATGCCCAAAAATGCGCGGTGCCACCCGAGGACAATAGCCCTCACTAAACGGAAGGTGGTTAACCGGCCGGAAGGTATGTGCACTACCCAGGATAACGGAATACTTGCCAAGAACCGTCTTTCACTTGAATTTATCATGTTTCATTTCTTTTAAGCATATCATAGTCATCATGAAATAATTATATTATTTCATTTCATCCATAACATCATCATCATCATCATCATTTCATAGCATCGTATCATCATAACCATCATAAAACATTTCATTTCCCGCAATCCATATATAAAACATAATATTAATCATGATCATAAAACATACTTAGAAAGGGAATGCGGGTGTTAGCAGTAGACGTTACCTGAACTCCTGCTTAATAACTTTGATAGCCGGGGGAGGCTTGTAATATCCTTTATCTTCTTTAATCTATTCAAGAATAATTTTATTAATGAACGTTTCGTTATTTAGCTTTTAAACCTGAATATTAGTTAGAGCTTATTATAGTCATATCATTCGTCTTATGGTCATAAAAGGTCTCAAATAATAGTCATTATCAACTTAGTTGTCATTAACTTATTAAGGTGACTCTTAAACAACTAATTAGGTGAAATAACTCCTTTAGTTATACTTTTAGAACTATCGAAACCTTAAAGTTATATTAATACATAACCAATAACCATTCGAAAATATATTATTATTCGAGTTCATAGTTAATCATTAAATAATCATTTATTATTAAACTAATTAAGTTTAAAGCTATAATAGAACTATTAACATTATTATAACATTATTTAATCGCATAAAACTCGTAAATCAAGCTATCTTGTAATATTAACTATTAGTGAAGGTAATAATATATTAAACTCATATTATAAATAACAAGCTTATTGGATTTTAATTAGTTTTAAACAACTCAATTAGTTTAGTAATCATGAAATATAACCCAATAATAGTTTTTAGGAGTCAAGTTAAGTGGTTTAATTAAACTAACCAAATCAGTCCATCGAATAAGTTCAAGCATCTTTTTAGCCGAACATAATAAAATTCAGATTATAAATACTTAAGTTTAGTTCAACTTGGGTTCTCCTAGGCCCAAAACTTACCCTTAGCTAACAATGATATATTGGGCTTGAGTTTGTAACTTAAGGAAATCAGGTTTTAAAACTTAACTTTAAGTTCTAGTGTAGTCTCCTAGGCCCAAACTAATATTGACTAACTAAGAATAATTGGGCTTGGGTTAAAACATAAAAATCGAATTTCTATTAACTAAAATCGGAATGTCGTTACCTCTCGCTTCTTAGAGCGAGGGACGACCGCACGACTCAAGCGAGAGGGAGGACGGAACTCCGGTGGCCGGGAGAGCAACGACGGCGGCGAAGCGGCTCTAGTCTCCGGCGAAGCAGACGAAGAACACAACGACAACCAAAGCAAAGACTAACAACAATGACGCACAAGAATAAGTACTAACAACAACAACGACGCACAGACAACGGTAGGGTTGCGGCGTCGCACGGGAAGCTCCGGCGAGTGGGCGACGAGGCGGAGCTGGCGGCAGCGAGGTAGTGGTTCGTCGCGAAACCGGCGGTGCAACCGGTGGTGGTGGTGGTGTTTGAAACCCGAAACAGAGGAGGAGAGAAAAATGGGTTTTCTTTTTGGGTTTCTTTGGGTAGCGTTTTCCGGTGAGTTGTTGACTGAAAATGTGAATGATGATTGAGGTGGTTGAATGTGATGGTTCGTAGGTGGTGGTGAGGTGAGATGGGAAGATGAAAGTTGTTGGTGATGGTGTTTTTGTTGAGAGATTTTCATGTAACTTGTTCCGATTTTGTTTCGTGTCTAGATGATGAATACTTGGTATTTATAGAACTTGTTGGAGGCTACCATTGCTCGTTGTTAGTTTATAATTTGAAATACATGAACTTTGGTCAAGGTTCATTAATGGAGGAAGATTGAGAATTCAAAATTTTGGGGCTTCTTCTAGATTTTGTGAGATATTGTAGCAAGTTTTATTGACTATTTGAGAATAGCTACTGACATGTGTGTTGTAATATAGAGGTGAAGTGTTTGATTTTTATGTGTGAACATTTCACAATAATGTGCAGGAGAAGAAAATTGGAGGAAGGAAGAAGATGGCTACAGCTATAAAAGACATAGGGGCATTCATGTAAATTTTGTTAATATTACTTTCTTTCTTTGTTTAAGTATATAATTGTTGTATTATAGTCATGTTTAATATAAGAAATTTGAGATAAATTATTACACCTTTTATAACCCTTAATTCTTGTTTTGCTAGTTTAGGAAGTTTTAATTTATACTTAATTTGACAATTAGTATTATTTAGATACGGGATATTACACCCACCACCACCACCACCACCAGAACAAGCAACAACGAGTACCCACCAAGAGAATGTTGAACAACAATATCAGCCTCTATCAAATTTGAAGGTATAAATGTTCAAACAATTTCTAAAAAAGCATACTAAAGTTAAGGTCTAAAACTGTTTAAAGAAAACTTCTAATAATTAAGCTGATTATGTTCTACATAAAATGCATACTGTTTTAAATGAAAATGACAAATGTTCTTTTTCCATACATGTACTGTCTCAAATTGTAAAATGTTCTCAAGTTAAGGTCTAAAATGTTATATCATAAAACAGTATTTTGTTCTAAATGAAATGTAAAATTGTTCTAAACGAAAATGAAACATGTTCTTTTTGAGTAAAATACAAATGTTCTTTCCATATATATGTACTAATTCAAGCTGTATAATGTTCTAAAATTTAGTTCTAAAATGTTCTATCTTTAATGGTATAATGTTCTAAATGAGATTTATAATTGTTCAAAATGGAAATGAAAAATGTTCATTTTCAATAAAATCGTATTATATTCTCTTCAAGATTTCATAGAGGAGTTCAGCAAATTGATAAAGAATATTGGAGGAAACTTCTCAAGATTTGCCTACTTATTACAACTTTCCCAACAATATTCAAAACCAACCAAATTGAAGATGTAATGGCAAATGTTCTGAATGAGATGTGGGACACTTGTGCACACAAAGTGAAGTTTTCACAAAGTAGTCAAGACAAGACCCCAAATATTTTTAGCCCAGATGAATAACTGTTTGCTAGTGATGAAATTAGAGAGCTTCTGAAAAAATTTGAAACACAAGCTATCGACACATATCAAGGAAAGAAAATATCAGTTTTTGAAATGACTCCTCAAATGATATAGAATATCCTTTTTTATAATAACAGAACATATGTAATAGAACATTGGCTCAATAAAAATAGAACATAGCAAAAAGAGCATTCAATTTACAGAACATATAGTCTTAATTAGCATTTTTAACATTTTTAGTTGATTTGTTAGAACATCAATTTATACTGGACATTAAATGGAATATATTATCAATGGAAAAGAACATATAATTGTAACATTTGGAACATTCAGTCTATGCATACAGAACTTTCAATATAATCATTATGTATACCACATTATGAAATGTAAAAGAACATACACCTATATCATTTTGAACATTATACGTATTAAAACAGAACATTATGATATATAATATAAAAATTGTGTAGAGAAAAAGAAATTTACCATTAAGCACTGGTCCAGTGAAAAAACTCTTTCCATCATTCCTTAGTTCTTTAACTGACATTATCAAGCTGTCAACAACATATCTTGATCGGTCCAGATGACTTATTTCATCTGCGGATATAACAGATTTCAGAAATTTTGTGTTAACTCTTGGATTTGTTGTTGACTTGATGAGATAGTTGACATCAAAAACAAAGAAGGTTGTCTTGAAGTGCTCAGTTACAGGTTCAGTTGCCCTCAAACGTACCTCCAATTGCTGAATGGTTCGACTACCACTTCTTATATCTAGATGTTGTCTCCAAAGTGTCATGAACTCCATGTGGTTTAACACATTTTTCAATCTTACCTTCTTTACCTCTTGACCACAATTGGTAGTCCATACACACAATGTGCATCTTCTTCATTTATTGTGAGTTCTTCTTGCCTATCAAGCATGATTGAACATCTAATATTGTTGAAGTTGTCGACAAGGTGTTGTGTGAATGCCATGCTGTATTGTGGGAAGTCAAGGTTTAATAGTGGTGCAATACCCATTTCACGCACTTCTTGCTTTTGCTCATCTAGGGGTGTTCGCGGTTTGGGTTGGTGCGGTTTGGGATGTAACCCAACCCAAACCGCAAATATACGGTTTGACATTTTTCAAACCCAAACCGCACCGCACTTTTGCCCAAACCAACCCAAACCGAACCGCACGAAACAGTTTAGTGCGGTTTGGTTTGCGGTTTAACCATTTTTTTCCTCCGCGACATTAATTTTGTAAACTATGAGTAAAAAATTTTTTTGTTAATAAATATAAAGAGTCCAAATAAATATGAAGTTAACTTCATAATTAAACATAAATAATAATTTATCAAAAGTGTCCAAGTTCTTTACCTCAAACTTCTTTTTTCAGTGTACACTTGTATGCCAACTTGTCAAGTGTATTAAAAAAAAAAATCAAAATAGATAATTTTTTTTTTAAAAAAAATCATATAAAATTGTGGTTTACTGTGCGGTTTCGGTTTACAAAAATTAAAACCTAACCCAAACCGCAAACCGCGGTTTGCTTGAAATCATAACCCAATCCGCAATTTTGAAACCGCAAACCAACCCAAACCGCAAAAAAACGGTTTGGGTTGGGTTTGGTGAACAGCCCTATGCTCATCTATCAACTGTTTTGCTACTTCCATGAACTTTGAAGCTGTGTGTCTTGCGTTGTAGCATTGCTTTTTTTGTGGTTGTGATGGTGGTTGTGCTTCACTTTTTGGTTGTTCTTCTATTTTTATCGTGCTCTTGACCTTCTTCTTTTTTGGTTCTTCAATCTCTTCTTTTTGTTGCTTTCATTTGTGCTTTTCAGTTGGCTTTTCGGTAGGTAATGATGTTGATTCAGTGGGTTGTGTTGATTCACTCAGTGGTGGAGTTCGTAGCAATGGTTGTGTTTGGGTTATTGACTGTGTTGGTGGTTCTGTTTGAGACTGATCAATTAGGATTGGTTGTGTAGGTTGAGTTAGTGGTAGAGTTGAAGCCTGTGATGGTAATGATTGAGACTGTGCTGATAACATCTCTTGATTTGAAGCATTGTTGAAATAAATAAGTAATACCAGAAGAATAGAACATTTAGTTCATGAAATAGAACATTCAGCATATAAATATAGAACATCTAGTTCATAAAATAAAACATAAAACATAGAACATATCTAATTGTCCATTCAGTTCTTGAAAATAGAACATATGTAATAGAACATTCAAGGTATAAAAATAGAACATTATTATCATAAAAGTAGAACTTTAAGCTTATAAAATAGAACATAAATCATAGAACATGTCTAGTTGTCCAATCAATTCTTGAAAATAGAACATATGTAATAGAACATTCAAGGCATAAAAATAGAACATTCTTCTCATAAAAATAGAACATGATGCTTATAAAATACTCCCTCCGTCCCATAATATAGTGCCTACTTCATTTTTTGTGGGTCAAACTTTAAAATCTTTGACCGAATATTCTCATTTGTATATATAAAAAAACATATTCATGTGGGATCTTGTTAGATTCGTCTCAATGTGTAGTTTCATAATATCAACTTTTTATATTTTTTATTAATACGGAATTGAAGATATTAAAGGTCAAAGTTACGTCTTGGAGACCGTGTAAAAAAGAAACAAGCACTATATTATGGGACGGAGGGAGTAGAACATAAATCATAGAACATGTCTAGTTGTTCATTCAGTTCTTGAAAATAGAACATGTGTAATAGAATATTCAATGCATTAAAAATAGAACATTCAATGCTTTATAACATTCAACTTATAAAATAGAACATAAATAATAGAACATGTCTAGTTGTCCATTCAATGCATAAAAACATAACATTTAGCTTATAAAATAGAACATAAATCATCGATCATGTCTAATTGTCCATTCAGTTATTGAAAATAGAACATATGTAATAGAACATTCAATGCATAAAAATAGAACATCAAAAGAACATTCAACTCATCAAAATAGAACATAAGAAAATAAAACATACAATTCAGTTTCTTGTGATGATGCAGCATGTGTGCTCTTAATTTCCTTTAAAATTTCTGGATTTACTAGAACTTCAGTTGTTGCAAGCTGTTGTGTTTCTTTGTCACTGAAATAGTGAATAGGAGGATATAAGTTTAGAACAAGTTAATACAATTAGAACAATAAGCTCATACGATTAGAACATTTAGTCCATACAATTAGAACATACTCTATTGAAAATTTAGGTCATCAAAATAGAACATGTTATATAGAACATATAATTTGAACATATTAAAAAAAACGTGACTCATGAAAATAGAACAAATGTTATACAACATCCTTTTTATAATAATAGAACATATGTAATAGAACATTGGGTCAATAAATATAGAACATAGCAAAAGAACATTCAACTTTTAGAATTTGAACACAGAAAATAGGACATGTAGCCATTGAAAATAGAACATACTAAATAGAACATTCTTCTTACAAAATATAACATACGAAATAAAACATTCAATACATAAAAATAGAACATCAAAAGAAACTTCAGATCACAAAATTTGAACATATTAAATAGAACATGTAGGTAATGAAAATAGAACATTCGATATAGTATATCCATTGCAATCAAAATAGAACATAAAAATAGAACATTCATTATTTCATTTCATCAAAATAGAACATAAGAAAGTAGAACTTACGGTTCAGTTTCTTGCAATTTATTGATTTACTAGAACTTTAGTTGTTGCAAATTCTTGCATTGTTCTATCATTAAAATAGAGTATGATATAAAATTGATTGTAGAACATAAGTTGGAAATCACATTATTGTTGAAATTATACTTACATTTTCGGATTTTCTTCAAGAGTATCCTTTAAAATGTTTGGATTTTCATGAACTCCAATTTTTGCATGTTGTTTTTTCTCACTAAAATAGGGTAAGATATTAGGTTAGATGTAGAACATAAATTGAAGTTCAATTTGTGGAAATTATACTTACTTTTTGAGATTTTCTTCATGCATTTGAGGTTCTTGTGTTTGAGATTTTGAAGTTTGTTTTCTGTTCATTTACAACAAAATTCTCATGAACATTTTACCAAATTCGAAAGTAAAATCAAAACTAAAATTGAAGTTCAAAACACAAGCTACTTGCATTATTAACTGGGAATTGATTACTACTTGCAGCAGGAAGATCAAAAATACTCTTCTGTTCTTTGGTTTTCCCCAATTTTTGGAATGACCCAAATCCGAAAACTGTGGCTGCATCTTTGATGTGTTTCACTGCTGATACCCCATGTTTAGGTTTGTTTTTGGAGCTTGAATTATCCTTGTTAATCAAACTCTGCTCAACCTTTAAATCGATAATCGACCACTCCTCTTCCTCCGATTTTTCCGGCTGTTTCTGTCCTCCAACGATCACGTCTCTCGCCTCAAGCTTGGCTCCTTGTACTGCTAATCTCTGTAGCAACGACGTTTTGATGCATGGTAGTCCTCTGCAGATATGCATTTTGCATATAGCAGCTCCTATTTGGAAAAATAACTCAAAATTCATTGTCTAAATTCAAAATAGCTCATCCACATTATAACATTTCTAGCAAAATGCAGTAAAATTTGAGCTAAAATGAGATAGATGATAAACTTCATCAGGCCTAACACAACCCCAAGCCAGAGGAAAGTCCAACCACATACATGTTAGTCGTTCTCTCTCTATTTCTTCAATGTAGGACAACTAGTCCCAACTCACACGTAGGTGATACTCTTAAACAATAAATAATTCAATTCAAAAACAACAACAACAATAAACCCTTAATCCGAAAAGGAATTGGGGTCGGTAACATGAATCGTCATAAGATTAGAAGTTTTAGATGGTGAGAATTTTTGGTGAAGGAGAGATGTTTGTTATGAATCGGAGTATTATGAACTATTGATTATTTTTGTTGATGTTGAGTTTGAATTTTCTTTCGATTACCTCAACGGTTATGTGGAAATGGAAATAGCCGTTGCAAGTTGCAATACTCTCACATTTGCGGGACCATCATTCTTTATTTTTTTCTTTCCCTTGTGTGTTAAGGGCATGAGAAGTTGGGGCCCAAACTGGGCTATGCATGTCACACCTTGGCTCAGCTAGATACTGTGGAGATTTTTTTTTGGCGTATAGAGCCATAAGGGTAAATAATATAGACGAGGGTTGATCCTCGATTAAATATCATCTTCTAAGACTTTAGCCAACTAAGCTAGGTAGTGTAGAAATAATGGGTGGATAAGTTTATTATTAAGACAAAGAAAATGCACGCTAAGAAATACACAAGGTGTGCCTTATTCACCCAATTCCCCCCTTATCTTATATTATTTGAACTAGTTAGCCCCAAAACAAATTTTTGTAGAAGTTACTTCAATTCATTTGAGGAGGACTGAAGCATGAAATTTAAGTGCTTCTCTCATCCAAAATTACTTTCTATGCTTTTACATTCTTCTTGGATGTCTCAATTTTATTGGACAAGTACCCCTTTTGATAAGTTTTACTTCTAATTTCTTTCTTAAGTACACCCCTTTAAAAAAGATTGTGCCAAAAGCAAATGTTACGATAATTTCGGAATATAACCATAGAATCCATAGAGGTACTAAACTACTATGTTTAGTACTCCCTCTATCTTAACATCATCATTGATCATGTGATAAATAATAAGAGCTTTTGACATTTTAACTGAAGTTATTGATAGAAATAAATGAATAAGAGACATTTTAACCCAATTATATGTGCAGTCATCTAATACTATTAAGTTTTTTCTAACATAGTTAGGAGAAAGGACGTAGTGGACTGAATCTTCTGGCAAGTCATGAATGAGTACAATTTTAAAATTTTAGACCCTTTAGAAAATACATTAGAATATGTTGAGATCCCATTACTTCGCCTTATGATTTTCATTAACTAAAGAGGAGAGAACTAATAATTCCTTTGAATAACAATTCTTGCTACATAATTTTTGGCTTCGAGTTTTAGAAGGATGATTGACAAATAAAGTTTACGAACAAATTATATAAAATTCTTGAAAAAACAATACTTCCTCCGTAACAAAATAGATGTTACATTTTGACTTCGCTTGTCGATTCATTACTTTTACCATTAATTACTTTAATTGTGTATTAGAAAAATTATAAGAAGTTAGACGAATCTAACAACATATCATATAGTAATGGTTGATACACTCTCCTTTGAATAGTGCATTGTAGTAGGTGAATAGTGTAATTTTCAAAGTGTAACATCTATTTTGTTACGGAGGAAGTAGAATGATTGGGTAAGCATCATTTAACCCTTCCGATCCTTCATTCCAAAATACTTGAAAAGTTTTGACTTTGACACTATTAATACACTCTCCTTTGACTGTACCGTATTTTGTGAATTCTATGTAAGGAAAAATAAAGCCATGTGTAATCTTGTTAGATTCATCTCGATATATAATATATCAACATGTTATACTTTATACAAAGATTAAAGTCATACATTGACAAGTGTGTGGATGCTCGTTGGTTCCAGGTGTGCCAGTTTCGTCACTGCTTTCGTGAAGCTAACAAGGCTGCTAATTTTATGGCTAGGAAGGCGCATGACTACCCTTCCCTGTTATATTGGTTCCCTCCTTACTGTATGGATTTCTCCCTCATCATCCGCAAAGACGTTTTAGGATGGTCTCCAGATTAGGGTGCTACTGGTAGTGTAACACCCCGTAATTTTCACTCTTTATTTTTGGCGTTGTTTACATTATAAATGTTATTTGTCGTTAAAATAAAATAATTTATTATTAAAACTATTTTGAACATGTATAATTATTTAGTTGTTGCATTATGTGGTTGTGTTTATTAATTTAAAGTGTATATATATATTTAGGAATTTTATTTGTTATTATTATTAATGTGCGTATTTGTTTTATAATATAGTTAGTAATTTTTATTCTATAAAATTAGGTAGCGTGTGATTTTATTTTAAGCGTTAATTATATTTTGGACCGACCAACGTAACGAATTTTGCAACCCCATTTCCTTCTTATGCTGTCCGAAAGTTAGAGGAGTATTAAGCATAATACTAGCATCTTCTAACCCTCTTTGTAACCACCAAGAGATGATCGAGGAGTCAAACCTTCATAAACCCCCATCAATTGCCAACATTAACCCCCTTTATAATCACCCTTTAAACCATTGCTTAATGAGGTTATTAATCAAGTTTTTGCTGCATTCTAACCCCCAATTTTCGCCCAACCCTTAGAGAGGAAGAGAAAGAGTTCTTCTCTTTTATCGGATTTTCGTCCATTTTTGCACACCTAACTTGTTTGCATCACTTCTCCTTCGTCTCTTATCGGAATTGGACGTGTGAGTAGTAAAAATTAATCTACTCGGAAAGATCTTGCTCCTGGTATAATTTGTTTTTGAAGAAAGTGAAAGACGCATCTGCAGTTTCTATATCAAACAGACGACTCATCCGGTATTCTTGGAGTTTTCGGGAGCAATGTTATTCTCTTATTTCTTTGCCATTCTAGTATTATTTTCCACCTAAAATCCAGGTAACTAGCATCTCTTCTAGCACGTTAGGATTAGAGTAGTGATTTTGGTATGGTTAGGTTTTATGTTAGTAGGCTAGAAATCATGTTATTAGGCTTAGGAATATGTTAGGGTGCTATTAGAATTGTTCTTTGCTATTTTTTATTCATGTTAGTATCATGTTAGGATTGTATAAAATGTTATTCTTCATGCCTAATGTTATGCTTGTGATGTTATATGTATTATTATCATGAAAGTATTAGGAATTGGTGAAAAATTAGTAGCATGATGGTAGGGTTATGTTTAAGCATGTTTGTTGATTGTTGTTTAAGGTTGGGTGTGGTTTTGGATGAATTCTTGTGGTTTTAGTGATCTGGAAATTATTTATTTGGGGCTATGATTCACGTATTTTGTGATTAATCATGTTATAATAGTTAATATATGTTGAATTATCATGTTTGGGGGCTATGTAATTTATGTTACATGTTAATCCTCATGTTAAACTAGTTAATTTCTATGGTGTAATCATATATTGGCTTGGGTATGTCGTTTCATTTTGATGTATGAGTATATGTGGTGAAAATTTGGGTGAAATAGCATACCTAGTGCTGTGCACAAGGAAAAGAAACATAAGGCCTTTCACGGCCCGCGAGCTATTTCGCGACCCGCGATCAGTTTGGATAGTGTATGTTCAAAGTGTCATATCTTAGTCGTTTTACCTCAGAACTGAGCTTATGACCACTTGTTGGAAAGCTATTGAGATAAGCTTTAACATGCATTTGGAATTTCATAAAAATACTGCATATTCTAAAAGTTATGTCTATTTGAATTTGCTGCTTATGTTTAAAACCATTTCAAAAGGCGTACCTTGTTGTGTTGAAGCATGTTAAGACTTGTTTTGAGGTGAAATCTTGATATATGGAGCTTTTTGAAGAATTGTTGCATGTTTTATTTATTTATTTATTTATATTATTGAGTTGAATGATATATTTACTTGTAGTTATATTGTGAGTGTCGTATTTATTTTATGATGGTATTGTTGTTTGTAATTAAATTGAGATTATAATAATGTTGTACTTTCATTAATCAATATCTAAGTTGTCGACGTTACAGTACTCGAGGGAGAATAATACTGTCTTTAGTACCGTTTCGCCAAGAGTTATGTACAGGGGGTATTATAACTAACGTTGTAATTAACCTTGTACCCAAACTCAGACAACGAGAGTGTAGTAGTTAGACTATTTGATTATACTGTGTTTTTGGTGTATAATTATGTTTTAATGAAGGTCTATTCTTTTTAGTCTGGTGAAATGATTTTATTAGTATTATTATTACTAATACTTTGGGAAGAATAAATATTGTTGAATTGAAACTCTTGGATTGCGATCCTAGTTTTTGCCGATTTTGGGTGTAAGGCCTTAAGGGCATCCTTATTATATATATTTGAGGATTAATGGATGAATAAATTATTTTATTTATTTGTAGAACTGTTTTATTGAGATTAAGATATCCGGTGGGATAGATGTAGTCCCTGGTGAAGAACATGCCAACCACCTAGGTTGCGATTTAGGGGTATTACCTGGGTTAATTGTTGTCGTCCGAGAGGTTGGGAAGTACTGAGCTGGGTACTATCCTGCATCGGGAGTTTAGCCATTCTTAAACACAGGCAGTAGGGAACGTAAGCTCATAGGCTGTCTGGAGATTTCGATCTGACAAACCTTAGGAAGTGGGTTGCGATCAACTGGCGTTCTGCTCTTTCTCAAAAGCTATTATATTATTTTGTTTAATTATTTTTGGAGGCTTATGCTATGGATCTTGTATGCTTATCTTAAGTTCATTATTGTTGATTTACTTTATTTAAGCATGTCAAAATGTTAGTTGTTGTTTGGCTGTTATTTGGTCCAGTTTGATATTTTATGTTGATTGAGACTTATTTATTAATGCTTGATAACTCCTATGTAGATCCTAATTGAGCTGGGAGAGCTGTTAGTTACTCCCCACTGATTGTGGATATTTGTCGTATATTTTTGCAGATTATGTTGATGGGAATGTTCTTTGGTTTTTGGCTCGGGTTGAGATGTGAGCATTAAAATGTTAGATGTTTTAGGCATAGACTTTCAGTTAGTTGAAGAGCTAGTTTTCTCTTTTGGTTATTAATCTAGTTAATTAATTTTATTTATACTATCTACTTATGTTGGTTTATCACTTAGTTATTTAAACGCATTTCTTGTAGTAGTGACATTCCCAGAAGACGATGTTTCCACCATCGTCCTATTAATACTATTATTATTTCTTTCTTTTCCGCTTTGAAATTCTGAGGTGTTACAGGTAGTCTAAGTTTGTTCTCCTTATCAAAAAAAGAAAAAATTGGCAAGTGTGCCCGAAAAAAAGTTTCAAGATTTTAAAACATAGGATGCATAATATTTTTTATTTGGACCTATGATCTGGTCAAATAATATATTATAAAAAGCCCACCAGAAAGGTCAAAAGGGATATTGACTACAAGGAGCCCATCAGTCTTTTCCAAGCTGAAAAGACTTACCATAACAAGGAGACAACTTTCCTAAAAGCGGGGATGTTCCCCCATTAGGTTTTCCTATTTGGGAGATTACCAACACTATAAAATAAGCCAGGCTCATCAATAACTAGGTATTCAATTCTCACCTACAAAAACCAGAGCATCATTCTCTACATTTACTGACTTTCTCTCTCTACATTTACTGACTTTCTCTCTCTACCTCAATCACATTGACTTGAGCGTCGGAGGGGCTTTCCCGAAAAAACCCCCAGGCCAGTTTGACTGTATTTTGCAGGATATCTGGTGATAAGACTCGAGATTGAACTCTCTCGGGATTTTAGACTCTCAGCAACACTCACTCCTTTAACTAGTTTCTAGAGAGAAACATTTTTGTTTACCTTGTGTCAGCTTATTAATTGCACGTATTATGCAATAGAAGAAGTGTAAGTTCAAAAAGTTACTCCTATCGTTAATTTTGGGACTTATATAAGTGGTTAAAACTCCCTATTATAAATGGCTTAACAATCCCCATATCTCAGTCGAACAGTTCTAAATGAAACGAATCCAACAAGCCTCCTAAACCCCCGAGATTCGAACCCGTCCCACAGTTGTGAGATAAGTTGGCAAGCCAATTATCCACACTTGAATCTCGCACCATATAGTAGTATTTCTTCGAGAATGATCGTCATCATTTGGTTTTATAAGTATGATAACCAGTTGAAATAATAGTCCAAGTCAAGAGAATGGCATTGGTCCAAGTCAAATTTAAGAAATTTAAGTTAACGACACTATCCACTAATCTTCACACTAATATATATTGATATATATTTGATCAGCCCAATGAATCTTCCATGCTGTTGCAGGATATATACTGAACCAAGTAGAAGGTTTGAGCTGTTTTTTTACGTATGTTTAAGCATTAAAAACAAATTGCGAATAAGTTTATATATATATATATATATATATATATATATATATATATATATATATATATATATATATATATATGAGATGCTATTTTTAGCATTAATCCCACAAAATCCCCAGGATCAGATGGTTATGGATCTAAATTCTTCCAACAATATTGGGATATTGTAGGTCCTGACGTCTGCAAAGCCATACATGATTTTTTCAATCATGGTCACCTTCTTAGTAGTGTTAATCATACATTAATCACTTTAATACCGAAAATAGCTACTCCTGAAAAGCCGAATCAATTTAGACCTATCAGTTTATGCACCACATTATATAAAAGTATCTCGAAAATTTTGGTAGAACGTCTTCGGCCAATTCTTGTTTAAATTGTCAGCTCATTTCAAAATGCCTTTAGCCCAGGAAGGCTTATACATGATAATGTACTTATTGTTCAAGAAATCCTGAATATCTTTAACAAATCAAAAAGTAAAATGAGATAGTTCGCCCTGAAATTAGATATGGAAAAAGCCTATGACCGTATAGAATGAGATTTTTTAGCCCATGCTCTTAAAAGTTATGGTTTTCATCACCAATGGATAAAATGGATCATGCAATGCATCTCGACTGTCTCCTACTCACTCATCGTCAATCAAGACACAACCTCCGTCTTTCACCCTTCCCGAGGACTACGCCAGGGTGACCCTCTATCGCCCTATCTTTTCATTTTATGTATGGATATCCTCTTTCGACAACTGGATTTTGCAGCAAAAACTTCGAAATCAGGAATTGGAATCAAACTTGCTCCACATTCTCAGATAATTCTAGGGCTATTCTTTGCTGACGATGGATTATTATTTTGTAAAGCTAACTTAGAGTCTGCTCATCGCCTCAAAAATATTCTAGACTCTTTTTGCATTAATTCAGGGCAGCTAGTGAATTTTCATAAATCAGCGATCATGTTTTCTAAACAAGTCCCGAATTCTAGACGAAGATCGGTTGCTGGTATTTTCAATATGACTCCAAAGGTTTTTTTAGGAAGGTATTTGGGCGTTATCTTTTCCAATTATAAGCCAACGTCTAGCAATTTCCACAACTTAGTTCAAAAAGTTGACAACAAAATAAATTCTTGGCGCAATCAGTTTCTCTCGAAAGCTGGAAAATCAGTTCTTATTCAGAGTCATCTAGAATCTTCCCCAGCCTATCTTATGGCAACGACTCAAATTCCCAAGAAAATATGCTCTACAATAGATAATATCAACCGAAAGTTTTTCTGGCGCTCCTCAACGAACTCTTCTAGGCTATCCCTAATTGCATGGTCAAAAATTTGTCGCCCTACAAAATATGGTGGGTTAAATTTCCGGAAAACGACCCATGTAAATGAAGCCTACTTAGCTAAGATGGGCTGGCGAATCCTTTCTGACCAACGCTCTCTTTGGCCAACTCTTATGCGCCAAAAATTATCTTCGGAATACTTCCTTCTTTGAGTACAAAGCTAAGTCACGAGACTCTCATATTTGGAAGTCCATTCTTCGATCTCGAGAGCTTATCAGGAAAGGAATACGTTGGAAAATTGAAACTGGAACAAATGTTTATTTTTGCACTAGTAGAATAATTGCTTATTGCTGCGCTGGTATTGCTGCGGTTTTACCCATACGCAGCAATATATCATGTAAAAAGAAAAGGTAAAATATAAAATAACCATATTGCTGCGGTTTCGGCCGCAAACCGCAGCAATAGATGTCAACAGGAGATTATCAAAATTATTTGACCAATTTGACTGAAATATATTGCTGCGGTTTCTTTAAAAAACCGCAGCAATAGATTAAAATATTAACCGCAGCAATATAAACGAAACCCTAAAAAAAAAAAACCTAAATCTAACATAAGTGGGCGCACCTCCCTCAGACCCTCTCACATCTCACACACTCCTAACTCCTCCCTCTCTCTCATGGTAGATCTCCTTCTCCCTCATTTCTCCCTCACATCTCCCTCTCTCTCATGGTAGACCGTCATCAACGTTCCTCTTAAATCCTCAGCATCATCTTCGCATCTCGTCTACCAACATCAACGTTCGTCTCGGCCGGCCTCAGATCTGGAAATTTCCGGCGAGTTTCGTTCGTTTCGTTCGTTATAATCGTTCGTTTTGTTCCTCTTAAATCCTCAGCATCATCTTCGTTTTGTTCATCGCCGGTTCCTTCGATCCTTCGATCGTCGCGAATTCTATTGGTAAGGTGTTCGATTCTTCGTGATGCTCTCCTACCCTCTCCTCTCTCCTCCACTCTCCTTGTCTTCACCATCACCGCAAGTAATTCTTGAAAATTTCAGAGGTTGGTGCGAGAAAATGCTCAAGATTGCAGAGGTGCACGCAAGAATGTGTTTTGTAGTTTTTATTCACTTTTTTTATTTTTCTGTAATTTTCTGTAATTATTTTGTAGTTTTTTTTGGATATTTTCGTTTGTGGAGATTAATGTTCAATTTTTTGTTTTTGGATATTAATTTTCAATTTTTTTGTTTTTTCGTAGTTTTCTCATCTTTGTCGTTTGTGGATGTTAATCTGAGATATATTTCAACCTTAATAATCTGAGATATTTTTGGTTCGTTTGTGTATGTTTTTTTTATGTTGTGATGATATTTAGGTGATAATTTGTGACATTTGTGGATGTTGTGACGATATTCTGGTAATGTTAATTTGTCAATTAATTTCATACTTAAATGAAAAT
Organism: Beta lomatogona; assembly: GCA_947646795.1. NCBI lineage: Eukaryota > Viridiplantae > Streptophyta > Magnoliopsida > Caryophyllales > Amaranthaceae > Beta > Beta lomatogona. The sequence continues at coordinate 1,131,049 of CANSNZ010000554.1, forward strand.
GTTGTGTGGGTATAGACTGTAGTATACTAGTATATGACATTATAAATGTATAAATTTTTTTTATAAAAAAAAAAGCAACCTATTGCTGCTGTCAGCAATAGGTTGGTAATCAATTTTTTTTTGTTATTCACATTACCTATTGCTGTGGTTTTGGGTAAAAACCGCAGCAATAGTTTGCTATATTGCTGCGGTTAAAAACCGCAATTACCTATTGCTGCGCCTTTAATTGCTGCGTGGCCAAAACCGCAGCAATAAGCCACTTAATGACCGCAACAATAAGCAATTATTCTACTAGTGTTGGATCGACACCTGGTGTGCTAATCAAAGCCTTATTGAAATGCTAAATCTTCAAATCACGTCTATTGCTAATCTGGAGCTTACTGTCAGTAATGTCATTCTTCTATCAAGGCAATGGAATGTTTCTCTCATTAATGAATTAGTCCCATCACATATCGTCCACCTAATATTAGGGATTTCATGGCCTATTCCTAGCTATCCCACCCCAGATGTTCCTTGTTGGGGGCTTACTAGTTCTGGTGAATTTTCTGTTAAAACAGCTACCTGGCTCGCTCATGGAATTACTCCTTCTAACAGTATTCCTTGGCCTTTTAACTGGATATGGAAAATTAATGTAGTCCCTAAAGTACAAATTTTTCTATGGCAATGTCTTCAAAATGGTCTGCCATTAAAATTCAATTTAGCCGACCGTCAAATCACTAATGACGCTCTTTGTCCTCTTTGTAAATCTGATAATGAGACTCTTGACCATTTATTTTTCACATGACCTCTAATTTGTCAATATTGGAGCTCAAATTATATACGACCAAAAATCCGTTATATAGTACCTAAAGATCTTGTACAATGCCTAATGTGCCTCCGTCCCTACCCTCAGGTATTACAATTTTTTTCTTTTATAATTTGTGGAGTATTTGGAAGGAACGCAATTCCATAAACTTTGAGGAAATTACGCTTAATTTAAATCGCATATATTACAGAGCCTGGCATTTGTATTTGGAATGGACTACTCGAACTATGATGGATTTTTCCTTTACTATCTCTTCACTTCCTTGTTGCAGGTCCCCTACTTCCATTGCAGTTAGCTGGCAGCCTCCCCTTTCCGGATGCTTCAAGCTAAACTTTGATGGTTCAGTCATTGACTCATCATCCGCTGCCGGTGTCGTAATTCGCAACTCCGCTGGTCTTCTTGTTGCCGCACAAGTTTATCGATTTGGCCAAACCTCAACTCTCGTATCTGAAGCATGGGGATTAAGAAATGGATTGATGCTTGCCATTCAGCAGCATATTCAAGATCTATATATTGAAGGAGATAATCAAGTAGTTATAAGAGTGCTGCAAGGGCATTACACTTGCCCTTGGACTATCCAAACCCTAATTGATGATATTTGACATCTACTTCGTCAGTTTCGTTTCTACACCATTAAGTATATTTTTCGGGAAGCTAATCGGGTAGCAGATCTTCTATCAAAAAAAATGTCACAATAGTTCTGCTGCTTCGGTTGACGTGGATATCTGTACGGAACCTTTGTTAAATAAATTAGTTTTGCTTGATTTGTTAGGAGTCTCCTTTGATAGAAGGATGTCCTAACATTCATTATGTACCAAAAAAAAGTATATATATATATATATATATATATATATATATATATATATATATATATATATATATATATATATATTCCAATAAAGCCAAGCAATATTCCTACCTGTGACGACTGAAAGACTACTACTCCACTACTCCCTTTGTTTCGTCCTCCAGGTGGCTCTTGGCTAGAATTTTATTCCCAACATTATTATTGCTTTCTAATCAAATACTTTTGTGAACGATATGAGATGGCCGGTGATGGTTGTCGTATCATGTCATGATTTGTTTTTGTTTGCAAGTGTTCTTTTTCTTCGTTTTTCATTGATATGTTTGGAGGTGGTTGTGTGTTTTAAGAATAATTTTTTTGAACTCAGAAAAACTTGCATTAATTAAAACTCGAATCAACTAAATGAGAAATAGAGAATAAAATAGTACGGAGTGAACTTCACTTGCTCTTACATATCCTATAAAGACAAACCAACTTGTTACTTTACCAGTCTAAATGACTCTTCTTGGATAATATTCGGAGAGGTGAGGTTGGGTTATATGTCTTCCAGAAAAAGATCTGATATACTCCCTCCGTCCCAGAAAGATCTGAACACTTGTTGGGACACGTAGTTTAAGGTGATAAGTTGTGTGTAGTTATCAAATGTTATTTTATTTAAAATGGAGATATGATAGGAGTTGGTGGGGTATTTTTTATTAGAGGAGAGAGAAAGTTGGGTAACTTTTTATTGATAAAAGGTAGAGTGTTGGCCAAAGATGTGTAAAAGAAATAATATATTAATGGTGGGACCATGCCAAGAATGGAAGTGTTCAAACTAATTTGGGACAAACATAAAAGGAAAGTGTTCAGACTATTCTGTGACGGAGGTAGTAGATAATTATTATCAAGTTTTTTGTCATAAAGCAAGAAAAAGGGTGGATGTCAACTAACTTAGTTGGTTAAAATCTTGGGAGGTTGTTCCGGTATGGAATAAGTGGTAGGAATGAACCGGTATCTCCTTTGCGTAGCGAGCCGGTTTAAGATCCTGCAAAACAGGTAAACTAACCTCGGGGGTTGATCCGGGTAATGCCATCATTGGAAGGCCATTGATCCATGACGCTCAGGCCGTGGTATCAACCTATCATTTGACGATGATCTATACGTCAAATAGTGGAAGGCCAGAGAGGCTAAAAGGGAACCAAGAGTCGGCAAGAGCTTGTTATCTGACGGCTCTGAAGAACTCTGATCACAAAAGGCCGGCAGAATCTCTGCCATCGGAGCGATAAAGGAGACGGATTGAGAACAAGGCAAACCGGGATTTATCGATGGAGAACTTTGAGGGAAGGCCGGCAGATTTGCCGAGACCTAGCACAGAAGGAGAAACTGAGGAAGTTAGCCTAGAGCTAGAAAGGCCCGAAAGGACAGTCAAAATAGGGGCTGACCTGGCCAACAACGTCAAAGTGAACTAGATTAGCCTGCTGCGGAGCAATGCTGACGTCTTTGCCTTCTCAGCGGATGAGATGCCGGGAATAGATCCCGCGTTCATGGTGCACCGGCTAAACGTGAATGAAGATGTAAGGCCGGTAAAGCAGAAGAAGCGAAATTTCTCTTCCGAGAAAAACGCAGCCATCAAGGAGGAAGTGAGCAAATTGCTAGCAGCGGACTTTATCGAACCATGTGATTATCCAGAATGGCTGGCAAACGTGGTAATGGTTAAAAAAGCTAATGGGACTTGGCGGATGTGTGTAGATTTCACTGACCTCAACAAAGCCTGCCCGAAAGATTGCTACCCGTTGCCCAGGATCGATCAGCTGGTTGACTCTACCAGCGGCCATGCGCTGCTGAGTTTCATGGACGCCTTCTCTGGGTACCATCAAATCAGCCTCCTGGAGGCGGACAGGAACAAGGCGGCCTTCATCACAGAAGCCGGGGTGTACGCATACAAGGGCATGCCGTTCGGCCTAAAGAATGCGGGAGCCACTTACCAAAAACTGGTGGACAAAATATTCGCGAAGCAAAAAGGCCGGAATGTGGAGGTCTATGTTGACGACAGCATCGTTAAAAGCTTGACGGAAGAGGCCCACATCACGGACCTTGAAGAAACCTTTGCAACTTTGCGAGAATATCGAATGAAGCTTAACCCCAAGAAGTGCGTATTTGGGGTAAGATCTGGAAAATTCCTTGGTTTCATGGTCAGCGAGAGGGGAATAGACGCCAATCCTGACAAAATCAAGGCAATAAATGATCTGCCGGAACCAAAGAGTATCCGGGATATCCAGAAGCTGACCGGCAAGATGGCGGCGTTAACGAGGTTTGTCTCCAAGTCAGCGGAAAAAGCATTGCCGTTCTTCAAAGTTCTAAGGGGAAACAAGAAGTTCGAATGGCGAGATGAGCAGAGACAGGCCTTTGAGGCCGTTAAGGAACATTTCAAGAGGCTACCAACTATTACCCTACCCGAGATGGGAGATAAGCTGCAATTATACGTCTCGGTGTCGGCCAAGACGGTAGCGGCGGTACTGCTAGTAGAAAAGAGCAAGCAGCAGCATCCTATCTACTTTGTGAGCCATGTCTTGGCTGGAGCTGAACAGAGGTACGAGTTGCTGGAGAAAATGGCTTATGCCGTGCTGATAGCGGCCAGGAAGTTGCGGCCATATTTCGATTCGCACACCATCCAGGTACTCACGAACCAGCCTTTGGAGAAAGCGCTGCATAAGCTAGATACGACCGGCAGGCTGCTCAAATGGGCGATAGAACTGTCCGAGTTCGACATAGAATATCGGCCAAGAACAGCTATCAAGGCGCAGGCTCTGGCCGACTTCATAGTCGAGACCACCTGCGAGGAAGTCGAAGGATCAGCCGGCACTTGGCAAATATCGGTAGACGGCTCAGCGGCCCAAACTGGGGCAGGCGCAGGAGTGGTCATGACATCTCCCGAAGGGGACATTTTTGAATATGCCGTCCGATTTGGGTTCAAAGCATCCAACAACGAGGCTGAGTATGAAGCTGCAATAGCGGGAATAAGTACGTGTATAGCGTCCGGAGCAAAGAAAATACGCATGACAACGGATTCCCCGGCTTATATCAAGCCGGATCGAGGGTACCTACAAAGCCGAGGGAACCGGTAATGCGAAGTACTGCAGAAGGTGAAGCAGATAACGGCTCCGCTACAGAGCTTCGAAATAGTGCTGGTCCCTCGCGCGGAGAACATGGCGGCCGACGCCCTGTCAAAGTTGGCAAGTTCAAGCACAACAGATATCAAACGGAGAGTGATGGTAGAAACATTACCGGAGAGAAGTATAGAGGTTGCCCAGGCAGAGGTGAACGAAGTCGCTCAAAAGAGCGAATGGTACAACGGCATACTGGCATTCAAGATGACGGGAAATTTGCCCATTGATAAGATGGCGGCAAGAAAGCTGAAGCGAGAAGCTCCCTGGTTTTGTGTTTTCCAAGGCCAACTCGTACAAGAAGAGTTTTTCACCGCCACTCCCGAGATGTGTAACGGCCCATGAGGCCACAAAAATAATAGAGGAAATACACGAAGGAGTATGTGGAAATCATATTGGTGGGAAAACGCTGGCTTTAAAAGCTTTAAGGGCCGGTTTCTACTGGCCGACAATGTTAATGGACGCACAGGCATACGTCAAGAAAATGCGACAAGTGCCAGAGGTTTGCACCAGTCATCCATCAGCCGGCAAATGATTTGCAGCCGATCTTAAATCCAATCCCCTTCGCTCAGTGGGGGATGGATATTATTGGGCCATTCGCGCCGGCATCTGGAGGAAGGAAGTTCCTGATAGTAGGAATAGACTACTTCACGAAGTGGATTAAAGCCGAGCCGACTGCAAAGATAACGGCTAATCAGGTTAGGAAGTTCATCTGGCAAAACCTCATCACAAGGTTTGGGATTCCTATGGGAATTGTCATGGATCACGGCGTACAGTTCGATTGCGGGCTGATAAAGAACTTCTTAAGCCCATACGGCATCAAATTTGCATTCTCCTCTGTGTGCCACCCTCAGAGCAATGGTCAGGCCGAGGCCGCCAACAAACAAATTCTCAACGCTCTCAAAAAGAAGCTAGATGACTTGAAAGGCGCCTGGGCCGATATGGTTCCCGAGGTATTGTGGTCTAATAGAACCACTGAGAAGGAGGCGACAGGAGAGACTCCTTTCAGATTGGCATTCGGGGCAGAGGCAGTTCTACGGTCGAAGTTGGACCGCCGAATCGCGGATTCTAAACTACGACCCCGAATTGAACAACGGTTTGCACGAGAGAAGAACTTGATCTTTTGCCGGAAATCAAGGCTAGCGGCGGAATTACGATCGGCAGCATACAAGGATCGGATAAGCAAAGCCTACAACAAGCGGGTAAGAAGCCGGCCCAATCGAGAAAGGCGACTGGTACTCGGGCGCACCGCCGCACTCTGGTAAAGCTCATACAGATGGCAAGCTTACGGCAATTTGGGAGGGACCATACCTTGTAAAGGAAGAAATAGTCCCAGGTGCTTATCGGCTGGAAGACATGGCCGGCAAACAACTTAAGAACAGCTGGAACGCTAGCGTACTTAAGAAGTATTTTGTTTAATGTTAATTAATTTTAAATTCATAGCAATAGTTGCAGGGCATTGTTGCCGATTTCGTAATTGTTGGAACAAATAATTGCCTATTTCTAATAAGATCAATTTCCGGTATTACTTATACAAATTGTTTCTGTATTTATAACGGTCTATAATACGACCAAAGAATCTCTTGTTTAAAGATAGTCAATGACCTACGAGGATCTGCTGTCACAAGGGAAGAGGGTCCCTTGACGGTCAATGACCTGCGTGGATCTGCCGTCAAGAGGAACTAACTGTTCGAGGACTGGGGATGGTCAATGACCCAAGAGGATCTGCCAACCCAACGAGTCCAATGCCGGCGGAAACACCCCACCTCATAACCGGTCAATGACCCTATAGGATCTCTTAGGAATGAAATAGTAATTTAAAACTATTTGCCGGTCTATGAGCCGTAGCGGATCTGCCGGAATGACGGAAATAATAGAACGGAAAAGCACTTAAATAAGAAAAAACCGACACAGGTGTAAGAAAATATATTCCATTAATAATAAAATGGGTTACATCCTATACTAACAAAAAAAGTCAGGCCAGCGATAAGCTGCCGGATCAAAAGCAGAAGAAGGAAAATGAAGACCTAAACTAAGCAACCTCGGCTGCATCAGAGGTAGGAGCTTTGCCGCCATCCAAGGCCGATTCAGGAGCAGAGCCGGTAGGACTCTTGTCCAAAATGACCACGCTGTCAGTCGGGACGACAGCGCCATCAGTTGGGGCATCAGTAACTCCTGGATCAGCCTGTTCACCGACAGCTTCAGGCTCAGCTTCCTCGAACTCGACTCGAGGATCGGCATTGGCGATGTCAGCTTCAGTCACCCCAAGGTCCAGATCCTCGCCCTCCACCGGGACCTCGAATGCTCGTCGACTTTGGGCATCTTCCACACGACTCCAGTCCAGGTCCGGGAAAGTGTGCCTGGTGCACCGCATAGCGGCGACCCAACCTCCATTGTACCGATTTGCTAACCGGTGTACAAAGTCGATGGACCGCTGATACTCAGCCATAGCGTTGGCTTCCCGGCCCTTTGCGGCAGTCAGCTCCTCCTTTACTTTCGTCAGCTCGACTTCCTTATTTTTCAGGAGAAGCTTACTGCTGGAGGCTACCGTCTTAGCGCTCTGAAGGTCTGAGTTGGCCTTATCCAGAGTAGTCTTCAGCTTCTTCCGCTCATTGCCGATATTTACCAACTCCGCATTCTTCGCGGTAAGTTGGTCTTGGGTGGCTTCATGATCCTTCACTTCGCCGTAATAGGCGCCCTGGAAGTACCGGTAAAGATCGCAGAGTTCTTTACCGGAATGAGCCGCCTGCAACAGATGAAAAATAAAAAGTTAGACAAGGGTGGTAAGCGGAAGGAACGTACAATTACACCGTCAATTCTGATAAACTTACCACGGCCAAATTATGCGCGTGAACAGCAGCAAGAGCCTGTACCTGATCTACAGGCATGTCATACTTCAGCTGGAGCCCTTTCAGGAGCCGGTACCCCAGGTTACCGCCACCGAGAGGGCGGTACAGCAGCAGAGACTCATCATCCAGGACGTTAAGCTTGGGCTGGAAGTGAGCTCCATCTCGAACCGGAGACCGGGACCATCGTTTCCGGAGAATCTCCGGCACCTCGATCTCGGCCTCCTCTATGAAGCCTGACTTGCGCGGCTGAGCAAAATGTTCTAGCTCAGGAATCATAGCCGGCAAAGTCAGTTGTTTGTAAATCTTGGGCCTCAGGGAGGAGGTGCCGACCTCAGATACCCTCCCAGAGAGTAATCTTTTTGGCTCCCTTTCGCCGGCAGCAATCTCTTCAGCACGCTCCTTCCTGGGAGCCTTAGATTGGGGCTGTTTGGATGCCTCAGCTTCCTCCTCGGCCCTCCTCTTGGCAGGGGTCGAGGCAATCTTTTTGGGAGGAGGCTGGACAGTCGTCCCGGGAGCGGAGGCGCCAGGTTCACCACGGCCAGCGCCGCGAGTCTTACCACCCCGGCCTCCAATGCTGGGGGGAATTGACGTAAATTTCCTGGCCGGCTTCGGAGGCATGTTGCTGATTGGAATGAAGTTTGAATGAGGTGAAGTGCCTGCCGGATCAAGTGCTCCCGACCTACATTCATAGGATTAAAAGAACGTTAGCAACAAACAAAATGGTTGAATATAAAAAATATACCGGTATCATACTTGATTACCAGAGGGTTCAGATTGGCAAAAGCCCAGGGCGGAAAGAGGGGCGTTGCCTAAAATATAATCGGCGTGAGGTAGCCAAGTGAGAGGCACGGGAACGTGCTTCCCTCCTTTCGGGCCAGGTCTCGAAGAGGCTTCAAAGAAGTTGAAAGCCTCCAATTCCCGGCGCGTCAATCGCTTGTCAGGAATGTGTTCCATCCTTGGTCGGGGTTTCGTCCAATACCGGCGTAGGGGAAACTCAGCCGGTACCCGCACCCAGAAGAAGCGGGGCTGCCAGTTCTTCAATGAGGTCAGCTTGGGATACACCGTCAGCTTCTTGGGACGGGTGTACATAGACATCCAGCCACCCTGGCCAAGTTCCCTTTCGGCCTGTGATTGCTTCCTTTTACCTTTTCCCTTGCCCTTCGCGGAGCCGTCCTCTTTGATCCAATGTAACTTCCGGAACAAGTTCAGTGTCTCCGGAAACCTCTTCAATCGGACAGTCCAGGCATAGCATATTAAATTACGCCAAGATAGCGGCGTTAGCTGGGATAGGCAGATATTCCGAGCTTTGAAAATGTTTACTATGAAGGGGTCCAAGGGAAACCTCAATCCAAAGTCTAGCATGTGGGCATAGATCGCTACGTGCCCGGGCGGCAACTGTTACCCTAGGCATCCCTCGGACGGCATGGCGATCCATACCCTTCGGGGAAGGCAAAATACTCGGCGCCCTTCCGGCAAAAATCGTTATTCAACGCCGTCCTTCTCCGGCTCTTGTCGATCCGAATGAAGGACGGGCCGCCGCCGCAAGGGAGGCATGTACAAGTCCTCCAACGTTTCGTCGTCGTCCTCGGGGATGATTTCTGCCGGCTCTTCGTCGGAGTCAGCTTCTAAGGACACCGACTCCTCGTCCGACCTCATATCGCATAAGACGCTGTCAACATCTTCTGAAGCGATAGAGGAGGCTCCAGAAGGGGGACCCGCAGACGTGCCGACCACAGGGGGGAAAAGTACTGAAGACCGTTCTGCTATTCGCAGCATGGTCCCGTATTGACCTGATATTGGTACCCCTACGGCTTCTCCAAAGGCCCTAATGGCCGTTAGGGGGGAGGCATGTAGTGTTGAGTCCTCGGGGGCCCTACCGGAAGTACTACAATCATGGCCGGACTTACTCCTATGTTCATAAGGGCGGTTTACTACCGGTGAATTACTGGACATGGTAGGACTGGCAGATTTACTATCAGAATTAAAGTCGCTATCGGTCACAGATTGGGGACTTTCAGAAAGGTTTTGTGAGTCAGATTGAGAAGACATGATTACTTGAAGAAATTAAGAAGAAGTCCGGTAAAATACACGGAAAGAAGGAAAAGAGTGATAGGCACCTTGAAAATAGCCGGTAAGAGAGTTCGGTCACGACTTGGAATGTCACGACGAAAGACCTAAGAACCGAAAGAACGCTAGGTCTCGGGTGGACTGATTGCTTGAAGGTTTGAAAGTAATGTGAAAATGTGAAACTGTGCGAAGAGAAGCACTATTTATACTTAGCTTCATGGCTCGGATTAGGCGACGTTTCGTCTTCCCGTCCCGATCACGCCACGTGTACCCTGAGCTCAGAAACTGGTGTGATCGCCATCGACACCCTAGTCAAATCGGACACGGGGCCCGAGGTGACGATTCATATTCCGCTAGCTGACTCTATTATCCGGATGTCTCTAGGCGGCTTCAGGATGGAAACGTGATTTTCATCATCCATAACGGCTCAACTCGATTAAAGTTTGGATATCCCCGTACCAGGCATACCGGCTTGGAGGCTAGTTGTATGGGGGCTGAACCAGTCCCTACCGGTCTGTTCCAACCGGTCTTGACCGTTATGGTCAACTCAGTCTGAAGAACCCCTTAGTGGGGTATAATCGTATCGGATACCGGCAGTATCCGACATACCGGCTACATCAGTAGACCTTATCGGTATTCATCACATGGGCCATTGGCTGAATGGGCCTGGATTGATCCAGTATTGACTTAATGCGCCTCTGGGCCTAAAGATAAGTATCATAAGAGGATAGAAATGTATCTAACCAATGGGAGCAGAGTCCTACCTCGCTAAGGACACTGCCGGCTCCTATAAATACCCCCCTGACCTGAGTCATAAGGTACGTTCACAAACCCCAACACATTATACTTGAGACATCCCGTCTTTATCCTTTACTGACTTAGGCATCGGAGGGGCGTTCCTCGGATCAACCCCCGAGGTTAGTTTTTCTGACTTGCAGGATCTTAAACCGGCTCGCTACGCAAAGGAGATACCGGTTCATTCCTACCACTTATTCCATACCGGAACAGAGGTGATGCCCAAGACCTAGGGAGCTAATCCCGTCTACATCACTGCTTTTGTGATTCTCTTTACCCACAAAAAAAAAAAAAAAAAAAAAAATACTAAAAGAAAGAATTATTTGGATATAAAACTTGTTTGCACTGCGGATGATTCACACCTTTTAGTCTCTCTTGTTTCGTATCAAGCTATGCTTATATGCTATTTAGCCATACACTTAATTCTTTTTTTTTTTTTTTGGTTTGAGGTAAAAGTCAGGAAAAGGGAGCAAAATTAAGTCAAGCATAATCGATCAATAAGATTTGCTGATACCGTCAAAAAATTTATTAGGTCATGGAAAGAGCTTATAAATACGTAGTTAACTTATACCCAGCTTATTTTCAGTTCAGTCCAGTTCTATTCAGTTCAGTTCAGTTCAATTCAATTCACTCAGTTCAGTTCAATTCAGTTCAGTTCAGTTCAATTCTGTTCAGTTCAGTTCAGTTCCTAAATTATAGTAATCATTACTATTATAGTATTATTTAGTTATAATTTAATTCAGTTCAGTTCAGTTCAGTTGTTTTATGCCGAAGAGAACAGGCCCGTAATTATGACAAATTAAATAGTTATAAAAGACGTTTTAGTTGAATTCTAAGATATTATTACTAATGGTGCGTTCTTTTTACTAGAAATTTTCTGAACATATTACTGAACGTATCTAAATTTATTGGAAATATTTAAGTTCATTTTATAAAGTGGAGAGAACACACCTTAATATCAATTTGAAGCCACTTGGCAATGGGAAAAAAATGTGTTCCAATTCTAACAAGTTTAATGTACATGATTCGTATACCAATCAAATCAAATCAAATCAAATCAAATTTGCCATTTAGTTTCATTCTCACCAAATTATGATTTATGAGTTGAGTTCTATGAGGAATGGTTTTTTCCCTAATAAAAGATTACTTCTAGAGATCAGATTCTAATAATGTACACTAGCTAGTTTAATAAAACTCAGATTGCTACCTAACATTTTTCATATATTTTAAAGCATCCAAAAGTTAAGGAATCAGCTTGTAGTCCTTTCAAGATCTCGAGTCACCAACCATTTGCATGCATGTGCCTCGCATTATGGTTTGCTTTCCATGCATATCATATTATTATTGAAAAATGTCATATAATATTTGTCGTGATATATAATTTTTTTTTTTGGTGCAAAATGGTACAAAGAATAATATATCATATATATTTAAATGGTAAAAAGAATAACATATAAGATCTCCTTTGGTCATGTATAGAAAATCAAGTTATGGTAGTTTCTTCTTTAATTAGATCCTCTCTATGGAATATCAATTCTTATCATTTTAATAATTCTAAATAAAGCCATACTCTAACATCATATTTAAATGTTTAGTTGTACACAAATTATTAGGCTAAACTGCCTAATTATAATGTTAATATTAGGCACCCATCCCAACCCCACATAGATTCTCAACCCAACCCCATTTAACCGCGCAAGCTAACCCAAAAAAAGGGAAAATAAAGAAACTGAAAAACAAGAAACGACTTCCTTCAATTCTCGACATTCTCTCTCTGCAGAAAACGAAAAAAGGCGAATTAAATCTTGAATTCTCAATCCAAAATTTCGTACTATTTGCACAGAATTTCTTCGTAAATCAACACTGCATATTATTTTGAATTCTCATATCTTCTCATATCAAGTTTTGGAATTTTGCGCTACAATTTCCAGCTCGATCAAGGTATTTTCATCTTAATTCTCTCTATAGAAAATTAGCAATCCTTTGAATTATATGCTAGAATTTCGAATTATAAGTTAGATTTTTTTAGATTTTGAGAAATTCGTATTATAAGGTATTTTCAGACGAAATTCGAGGTTTTATGTTTGTTAATTTCGGTCTTGTTTCTTCCATTTCATTTTTAGATATGTTTGTTTTTTAATGTGATTTTCATCTTTTTTGCAGATAATTTCACTACATTGCTGATTTCGAATCATCATCAACTTGTTTGCAATTTTCCATCTTTGATTTTTAGTTGTTTGTTGATTAGAGAGATGATAAGCTGAAAATTGATTATAGAAGCTAAACCTCTACATCAATTGCAATCAATAGTCCTAAGGCAATTTCGAATTATGTTTTTGTTGAATCCTCTGTTTTTCGTCTCTTAGTTTCGAATTTTTCATCTGATTTTAAGTTGCTCTGTTCCATTGTACTGCATTGAATTGTTTTTTATTTTTTTATTTTTTTGAATCTATTTTGTGTTTTTTTAGATGGATGAAATGTATGAAAGTTTTGAACAATTTTTGTTGAAGGATGGACACAAGTCTAATGAACTAGGTGCTTCTATTGTTGTGGAATCTGCACTTGATTCAAGATTTGAACAATTTTTGTTGGAGGTTGCACAAGATGATGAATTAAATTCAGATGTTTCTATTGTTGTTGAGTCCAATGTTGAATCAAGGTCTTTGGTTGTACTTGGTATGTTGGCTTTTTAAAATGTTTTTTTTTATTGTAGTCCCTTTTTGTCTTATATTAGTCTCTTTATGGAATAAATTGATCATCTAATAAACGGTCATGATGTCTTTTGTGTTGTTATTGATTTGTGGCAGAAAATAATGTTGTTGATGAGGTTGATGTTAGTGGTAGTCTTCTTGGTGTGAAAAAGAAATCAATTGAGGAGATGTATGAGTTGTATCGGCTGCATTCCGGAGCGTTGGGATTAGGGCTGATTAAATCAGGTCGGGTCATGTTCGGGTTCGGGTTAATAATAAACGAGTTGAACATGTCCCAACCCAAACCTAACCCGTTTATTAAACGGGTTGCAAAACTCAACCTTGACCGACCTGTTTATTAAACGGGTTACCCATATAACCCGTTTAACCCATTTACATATTTATTACTATTAAATTTTTATTAAAATTTATTAGTTTTCAACAATAAATTCACATAAAAGTATGCATGATTAGATTTTCTTTTCAACTTTTGTATTCTACAATTAGTATTTTTAAAATTTTCACCAACTTTAACAAAACCTTCAAGAAAATTTATATTTTGATGAGTTAAACAGGTCAAAACAGGTTAATTGTGAGTTGAAAATGTCAACCTTAACCTAACCCATTTAATTAAATGGGTAAGTCGTGTCAACCCATTTACTTAAATGGGTCAAAAATCTCAACCCAAACCCGCTTATTTCAGTTCGGGTTCGGTAAACGGTTTGGGTTAGTTTTTCACAGCCCTAGTTGGGATTTAGCATTAGGAAGTATACCTCTAGGGTTGGTATGGGTAAATCGCATGTTAATATGACTAAAGAAGTTCGCCAAAACAGAAGTGTGGGACCGATTGAAGCAACAACGTATTGATATGTCATTGTTGAAGAAAGATCAAATCCCTTGGTATTATCAAATGTGTAGGGTATACAACAATCTTATCATGAGATGTGATGATAATGAAGAGGCAAGGAAGATTGTGGAGAAGGGCTATATGCGTGATCTCGGTGTTATAGAGGCTTTGTTTGCTAACCTTGATGTTGCTGATTTAGAATCTGATTATGTAGATGCCACTGCAGCAAGTTTTTCTACTATCACTGTTTTTTATCCTCCTCAGTTCAAGACCCAAGGGAAGAAGTGTGAGGCAAAAATCAGGTCTTGAGAAAAGCAAAAATCGAGGCAGGAAAGCTGCTGTTGTTTCTAATGCAGCAAAGGAGTTTGTTTCTTACACTCTTCGTGCTAGATTGTTGTAGTTTCTCATTTAGTTATAGTGGTCACATAATGCATTATGGTGGTTACAAAATGGCTTTTGTTGGTCACTTATTATTCTTTAAACTTTTTTAGGACCCACACTTGTAATTTGAATGACATTTTGTCAGTCATAATGGTAATAAAGACATTTGATTCTTTCCAGTTATTATTATAAGTTTTGCCATTTAATTAGTTAAATAGTCACTAATCAGATTAAAAAATATATTAGATTGAATAAGCTTGTCCATTTTCCATTGTTTTGGAATGTTCTTTGCGACATTAATTTGGTGTTTAATTTAAAGTACTCCCATAATAGATTAAAATATTCCCTCAAATGGATTAAAGTAAACACTTATTCAATATATTGGTTGTTCAAACTATTATGTTTACTATAATGTTAATTTGTTCTATATAATTTTAAATTTGTTATTAAGTTAAAGTAGTACTGAAATGGATTAAATTAGGAACTAATTACAATTTATTAGTTGTTAAGCAATATATTTTTACTATTAAGTTGAATTTTATCTAATGTGAATTTAAATTAGACTCTAAATGGATTAACTTAGTGACTAATCGATTAAAGTAGTCCCTTATTGAAGTATGTTAGTTTAGTCTCTTATGTTTCAATGGGAGACAAAGTTAAAGTACTCAATGGGTAGATTTAGGCACCAAATAGATTAAACTAGTGCCTAAATGAAAAATAATAGTTATTTACTAACATACTAGACAAACTTATGCTTTAATAATCACTTATTGATATTTGGCATATAATGGTCACTAATTGACATTTAATAGTTACTTATCAGCAACAAAGTTACTACTCAACTTTACCTCAAAATAAAACCTAAAGTTAAGTACTAATCACATCAACATTGTTTTGCAAAATAACAAACCAGTGGAAATTGTTTTGCTTCTCAAAATTAGTATTCTACTTTTACTAATTACATCTACCTCTATCCTGTCAATTCTAAAGATTCTTAGTAAGCACTTCGACTGGCAAATGTTTCTTTGCAGGACTGGATAAGCTGAGAGTGGAACTACTGGTGTATATGTACAGAAAAGTTTTGCACCCTTTAACATTCTGACATGATGTAGCTCTGTCAAGATTAAGAATCAAAGCAACCAACAAGTCGAAAAAGCCTAGATTTAATTCCTATAATGAATCTCGGTGATGAGGATGCATAAGATCAGCTAATGTAATCTTTCCACAGTTGCCAGTATCCAGCTGATCAAATTTCTTGCAAATCAGAAGAATGTCTTTATCTGACACCTTTCCCATCTCCTTCAATTTGTAGATTACATACTCTGACTTACTGCAAAACCAAACGAGGAAAGATCAGGAACTCATCAACAGCATAATAGTATCACCCTTTTCGTTAAATCATCAGGCATACACCTATTTCACACTCATTCAAATTCATAAAGTACGCCCTAAATGGACTGAAGTAGGTCCTAAATGAACTGAAGTAGGCCCTAAATGGACTAAAGTAGTCCCTAAATGGACTAGGCAATGTCATACTCTATTCTTGAAGAATGGGTAACATAATTACGAGGCTAAAATATTATCAGACATCATTAACATCAGCAGTAATCAGCTCAGGCCTCAGCACCCCACAAAAACAGCATCCTTCAAACAATTAATAATAATATAGAAGATGTAAAATTTATGTAATTTGATAGAATTAAAAGCATCACCACCTCTGTTTTGCTTGTCATTCAGCTGGTGTGATTTTAGAACCTTGCTCCACTTTTTCTCCTTCAACTCTAAAAACTAGCTTGGCTCATCGATTTGCTTTGATTTCAACTCTAAGCACTGGCTTCGCTCATCCATTCGCTCTAATTTCAGCTCTACGCAGTGGCTTCGCTCATCCATTTGCTTTGATTTCAACTCTAAACACGATCAATTTCAACTGATTTACAACCAATCTTCTTCACAAAAGCTTATTCAAAACCTAAATCCATAATTATAGTAGGCCAAAATGACTTAAAGTGGTCACCAATCAGGTTATAGTAGCTACTAATGTATCTAAATGATCCTCAAATGATTGAAATTAGTGAAATCAGATTTGTAGCCTGTAATTTTCATATATGAAAAAGAAGTACTTCAAATGCAACTAACTTAGTATTAAATCAGCAATGATATAATAATTTACAGTGAATAGGAATTTAAAACATAAAACCACACATAAAATAGCACCAAAAACATAATAGTCTGCCATTTCATTTAAGAGCAAAGTTCATATTTACAAAATTTCTTCCACAACAAACACCGAAGCAAACATTTCAAATTTCATAAAAAAACACGCATCACAAAACCAATTTAAGAGCTGCACTTTTCCAAAAGATGTAGAACATAATCCTAAAACCTCGCCAACTAAAGATTTCAACATGTCCAATATTCAAACAAAAGTAATAAACTTAACACAATTTCAAATAAAAATGGGTTTTTCTATGATATACCCCTATGTTTTTTAAAATTCTATAATATACCCCTAATGTTTTTTTATTCTACAATGTACCCCTGTGTGTTTTTTAAGTTTTCTACAAAATACCCCTAGTGTGTATTAATGAAAACGGACGTTAAGTCTTCATCTTTTTATGTTTCTTCTTAATTTCCACCTTCATTTCATCAATGGCAGAACATTACCAGAACAAAAAGCTTTACTTGGTATAAAATCCTCCATTACAGACGACCCACAATCTGCTCTCTCTTCTTGGAACACTTTCACTCATCACTGCACTTGGGATTTCATCAAATGTTCTTCAAATCATCACCCAACTGAAATTTCACTCAACATTTCCGGCTTAAATCTCACCGGAATTCTCTCTCCTGACATAGGTTTTGTCACCAACCTCCAAAACCTTAGTGTTGCAGGAAACTCATTCTCTGGCCCTATCCCATCTTCTCTCTCTCCTCTCAAATCTTTACCACCTTAATCTCTCCAACAACATCTTCAACTCCACTTTTCCTTCCTCTCTCTCTCCTCTAAACAACCTCAAAATCCTCGACGTTTACAACAACAATCTCACCGACCCACTCCCTCTTTCCGTCGTCAACATGTCGGAGCTCCGGCATCTTCATTTGGATGGTAACTACTTTTCCGGCGAGATTCCTCCGGAGTACAGACAATGGAGGAAACTTGAGTATCTTGCTGTTTCTGGTAATGAACTTGAAGGGAATATTCCGGCGGAAATTGGGAATTTAGGTTCACTTAAAGAGCATTATATTGGGTATTATAATGGATATTCCGGTGGGATTTCGCCGGAGATTGGAAATTTGTCGGAGTTAGTTAGATTGAAAATCGAAGGGGATGGGGAGGGGTAGGGGCTGGGCTGGCGGCGGTCATTGTGGTCGCGGGGGTGGGGGTTGGGTTGGGGGGCTGGCAGGGGAGAGGGTTGAGAGAAAAACCCAGAAATTTGTCGGAATTTAACGGTAAACGTTACGTACACTTAGCGTAGGGGTACTGTGTAGAAAACTTAAAAACACAGGGGTACAGTGTAGAATAAAAAAATATTATGGGTATATTATAGAATTTTAAAAAACACAGGGGTATATCATAGAAGAACCCAATAAAAATTCTTCCACATTATTGGTCCTACAAATATACTAATCAGGAATCCATAAATACCTAAATCAGATCTCATTTTTTACCACACAACTCAACAACATTTCACAAATTCAAATCGAAACCTCAAAAAAACAACAAATCATTTACAATAAATCAAGAAAAATAGAAAAGAACCTTGAGAACTTTGAGCTTCATGTTGCCAAAAACCACTTCATCAGTGAACGCTGAGACACGAGCTACCTATTTACCAAAATTACGCAAAAGATGTCAAATTTTCTCTTAAAATCTCATCAAAATCGAGCTGATAATAGATCAAGATAGTTTACCAATGCGAGGGTGCTAGTGCCACTGTAGAACTGAGGAAGTGCAGGCGCCATTGAGCTTCTTTCGATCTAAAATTGAGAAAGAAATACGAAAGAAAGAAGGAGATCTTCGGAAATCGATGAGAGAGAATTTGCAGGTAAAACCCTAGAAATTATTTTGAGGGTGAAATGAGAGGAAAAAGAAGGGGGTGGTGGAAGAGAGGTTTCGCGCATGGTTTGTGAGAGTGAAGAGAGAAAGAGGAGAGAGAGACGCACATGGCTGTGTTTTTTTAAATTTGCAATATGGGCTGATTAGCTCATATTGTTTGGGCTTGGGCCTGCCTAATTATAATGTTATAATTAGGCGGTCTCTTGCAAGATGAGTTGTTAGTTGTATGTCTTAATCTTCCTTGATTTCCAATAAAGAAAAAAAATTAGTAAGAGAAGACAATCCATATAACATATGTTTTTATTTGTTGTTATTATTGTTACAGAGTGACTAAACGCAATGATGAATACAATAAGGTTTTGGGTACCATCCCTACAAGACTTTACCTACCAAACTAGATGATATCCCCACATATAGCATATGTTAATGATCGAGATTGAAAATTTTGGTGCAAAAATTGATATAATATCTAAATGAATGCAAAACTATTCCAAATATGAGCATAAAATTATGATCAAACAGAGGGAGTACTACTATACTTATATCTTCATGTATTTGTTAGAAGTTGAAAATGTTAATTCCATCAATCCGTCTTTGAAGTTATCCATTAATGATTAATTAAGATTATATTAGATTTATTGGTTGTTTGGTTGGTACTAAAAAAATATAAGAAGTAAAAGCCGCACCGCAAAAGCTTTCAAGGTACATATGGTCTAGGACAGGTTGCCATTGGTTCCAGACTTGAACTCTGCCTTCTTTATCATCGGGATGAGAAAAATGACCTATTAAATGAGGATGTGATATCGTATCCCGAGATTGAAGAGATTCCGCAGAGTGGTCGATTGACGATAGAGAAAGGTTGACCAAATAGCGAAACTCTTGATTCATAGAATTTATTTACTTCAGATTAGCAGAAAAGAGCGCTTGTCGCCCCCTTTCCCCCCCATGAGGGACATATTCTTTCGACTAGGTGAACCTGAAGGAGCGTGGAAGTTAAGAAAGGATGCCATGATTATCGTTTCGCCGGAGTAACTGCCCCATCCTTGTCCAGTAGCTTATAATCCATCCCAATCACCATTTTCCTAGAATGAGCAGGTGATCTTCCTATAGAACGAAGAAGGAAGACGCAATAACACAATAGCTCAGGAGGATTGACTAAACCGTAAAAAGAAGTGATTGGCAAGCGGATGACTTGGTTGTGGGAATTCTGAAAAGGAGTAAACGTTCTTGAGAAAAGCTTTGATATCGGGTCCTTATCTCAGCATAAAGAAAAAAAGCCTTGGTAAAGCTGAAAAAACGGCATTAAGATCCTTTCTTGCTTTTAGCTGAAGATAGGGAAGAAACGAAAGGATGCCATGCTTATCGGTTCGCGGGAGTAATTGCCCCATCCTTGTCCAGTAGCTTACAACCCGCCCCAATCCCCATTTTCTTGGAATGAGCAGGTGATCTTCCTATAGAACGAAGAAGTAAGTTGGGTGACAGATCGGCCATAAGAGTACTCCGGGAAAACCAGGGCAACAAATGTCGAGCATACATGCGGGAAGGGATTTCGCTTTTTTTGGCGCGACGCGCCGATTAATAGGAACACCCTCATTTAATTTCCTTTCGGAAATTGAGCGGGTGAGCAAAGGGAATAAAATCCCTCCTGTGACCCCCCATCTAAGCGGAATGTTACCCCCTAACGCCTCGGGGGGAAGGAAGCAAGGGGCAAGATAAAGACTTTATGCTGGAATTGTAAGGTTGCACTTAATTGTCTCTGCCCTAAGCTTAGCTTAGCATTATGCTCTATCTCTTAAGGACAGTAGGTAGCTATACATTCATAATGGAATACTGTCTTTTGCAAATCACATAAGTGACCAATGAACCTTACTGATGCATCAAGACTCTGTGCAATGAAGAAATCGCATTTTCGCGATCTCAATTGCGGTATCCGTTAGCTCAGTAAGACAAGACGACATTGGTTGTCGCGGTACAAAATTACTTAGACCACCCAGAATTCATAAGAGCTTACGAGTTTGGGGTAGGCTTGTGATGAGACTTACTCGTTTTTCGAGTTTTTATACTACGACATGACAAGACTCAAGACAGAGAGTTGTGACCTTCTATAAGCTTGAGACCCCTTCACATGTTGTACTGCTCACGATGGTGGCTCCATAAGGTATCAACAAAATCCCGTGAGAAGAAAAGAAAAAAGTGAAACTTAAGGGGGATAGAATTGAGAAACCGATTTTCCTAACTCGTCCATGAAGAGATACCCAAGTTCACGGGCTACTTTTGAAAGGGCAAGACGTAGAATTGAAAAATGATGAGTTGTTTTATAAACTATATAACGGGATAATGTGGGCAAGTAGAAATTCTTAGAAATTTCAACTTCTCGAAAAATGAAAATTGCTTACCAAGGTCCCTAACTAAGTAAAAGTTCTCATAGAAATTCACCTCCCCTATTGTCAACCAAATATTAAGCAAATTCTTTTAAATTTAAGGGATGTTATCTCAGATGACCCTGACATATAGGCCATTTTCCCAAATAACCCTAACATTTTCACCCCTATCTCGGATAACCCTAAACTTGTATTTTGTCATTAAACTTGACGGAATGTTGGATGGCGTTACCTCTGTGACATTTATAATTAGAAATCTATTATTTTTAAAAGAAAAAAAAAATCTTTTGTGTTCTTCATCCTTTATGTCTCTTGCTCTTCACCCCTATCATATGTTCATCCTCTTTCTCCTCTACCTCCTACCACCCACAGATTGCTCTGTTCTCCTCCATCCACCTGATTGATTCGCTACTATCTCTCCTTAACTTATTTTATAGAAATCGGCTTATACTTAACTTTTGTAAATTCTCCATCATCTTCAACAATCTTCTAACCCACAAAAATTCCAGAATCTATCTGAGAAGCAATGACTAGTTTGTCCACCAAATCTCGCAAGGTTCATATTCTTCTTTTCTCTATCTTCAATTTTACTTTTTTCATGCCCTAATTTCACTTTTCCAGCAATTTTTTTATCTTGTTAAATTCTTAGGATTTAAGCAAGATCGCGCAAAGTCGACTCCAGAAAGAACTTGTAGAGTGGCAACTGAAACCTCCTGCTAGTTTTAAACACAAGGTCACGAATAATCTTCAAAGATATTTTTTAATTTATTTACACCAATTTTTCTAAGCTTTTCTGTAATTTTTTTGTGTTACAAAATTTGTTTTGGTTTTTTTACAAAAATAATACTGACATGGATTTCTTTTATTTTTTTTGTTGAATTCAGATGGGTAATTGAGGTAGTTGGAGCACCTGGAACTTTGTATGCAAATGAAACTTATCCGCTTCAGGTTGATTTTACTGAGCATTACCCTATATATGGAAGCACCCCATTTCCAAATTATAATTATCTCCAAAGAAACGAAATGACAACTTACAGGAGGAAAAAAGGAGACAAATACCCCATTTACAAGAATCTCCAGAAAAGTGGGACCACTATAGTGGGAGTTTAATTCATAAGATATTGATAAAAGTGCTAAAGAGAAAAGGGCGCTGAAAATGAGAGGTAGAGTGATAGAAGCGATGAAGTGAAGGGGAAGAAGATAAATTTCTGGTTGAAGTTACGAGGAGAGACAAAGCTCGAAACTTGGAAGAGGAAGAGGAGAGAGAAAATCAGGGGGTGATGGAGGACGTGGAGAACAGAGAGAGAAAATCAGGGGTGTGACAGGCTAAAGTCGTATCACCTTATCAAAAATAACCTAAGGTCCACTAACAAGTAGTCAGGGAAGTCAGGATCGAATCCACAGGGAGAAAGTTATATTATTGTATCTGAATTCTAATATTATACTAACTAGATCAGTTGAAAATGGGTGTGTGACTAAACTAATAGGCAAATGATAGAACTAAATATGAAGGTAAGAATCAATTAATAAAGAACTAGGACTATGGATCACTATGCATACAATTCGGGAAATCAAAGACGAATAATAATTACCCAATAAGTCAATTTATCTAGGGCACATGTAATTTCATTCGAACATTACCTCCCTCAAAGATCACCTAGCCGCTCTCGCATGGTCAAGGATCACTATGCCTAATGATTGAAAGCCTATACGAAATCTCTCCTCTCGAAGTAGATTCAATATTGCGATAATAGAAATATAAATCAGGCCTAATTCATAAATCTAGCATGAACGATTCAATCACAGGAAACAATTGAAATAAAGGGTAATTATACTAATCTATCAATCCCTCATTGCATACATAGATCCCCACAATCCTAGAAATAAAACTACTCACTCATGTTTAAGAATCCAATAACAAATTTCATATAAAAATCCATGCTTTGAACTATTGCAAATAACTAAGAAACTAATCTAATAAATAATAGAGAAAGCAAATAAATATGAAGAGAATAAAGAAGAAGATTACCAAATTAAAGAACTATATTGAACTTGAGAATAATCCAAAGTTTCGATCTTGAATCCACAATGAAAAGCAATAAACTAGGGTTCTTGAATAACTCTCTAGAGAAAACTATGAAAAATAAGGGCTAAAACAAAGATACTTAATAAATGTTCTAACTTTCCTATTTATACTTAGTGCCCGAAAATCATTAAATGAGTGCGCGGAGTCAGTCGCCCGATCGGACCAACTAAGCCCGATGAGATCGGGCTCAAATGCAGCAGCTGGGATCAAAACAGGACCTCGCCCGTTGACATCGGGCCGACCCGCCCGATGGAGTCGGGCCGCACACCAACGCTTCACAGCCAGTGCAGGACATAGCCAAGGACGCCCGATGAGATCGGGCCGAACCGCCCGATCGGGCTCCTCACCGAAATAACGATCGGGCAACGTCGCCCGATCGGGCCCGCAACGACTCTTATCTCTTGCTTCTGATGACGCTGACCGCCCGATCGGGCTCAAGTCTGATACTCATTCCTTGGCTTCAAACTCCAAGGCTTCAATGCTTCTTCGCTCAGAGATCCCGAAAAGTATCCTCAGGACTTTGGAACTCATCAAATATGTCTTCGAACCTCTCCAGTCTAGTGAAATGGTCAGATAGTGGTATAAAATAGAGAGATAACTCCCTAAAACCTGCAATCAGACACAGAACAGAAAATCACAACTAGATGGAGAGAGTTAGCATAAAATGGCTCCTAAGAGCACCATTGATACACATTTTAGCTCAAATACAGGGGGAAAAACACTATATTAAACCATCACATCAAACTCCCCCAAGCTAAACCTTTGCTTGTCCTCAAGCAAAGAACAACAGGAATTAGAATAGGATTGCTTCACCCCTCAGATGGAAAAGTTTAAACTCAATTATTTCCAACTCAAAATCATTCAAGCAAGCAAAATTCAAGTTCAGTTGCTCAGATCACCTGACTACCAATCACTTAAGTAAACCATCAAACGTAGCCGCCCTACATATCATGCAAATCTTGAAAAGGTGCTCACCGAGGTGTCACTCCTCTCAATTTTGTGGCAGGCAAAATATGTGCCCGATCTCTCACCAACCCAACCATAATAGCCCTTCCCACTCACACTCTCACGTGTTTAGAAAGGTGTAATATCGCTCATCCTAATCAGGTCGACTCAAATAACAAACTTAATCTTCGACTTTGGCATATTGACTCAGTATTATTCCAATAAACAATCAAACACGTGCTCAAAAGGTCTTTTTCAGGGTTGTAATGGGGCTCGGGTAAAGGTACGGAAATTATTTAGGAAATGTGATGGAAAAGCCAAGAAAGGGGAGCAAAAAAAAAACACTAGTAGGACTAAGTGTGGTCGAAACAACTCCCATGGCAACAACAACATAACCAAGATAATAACCAACTCTTGAAATTTCACGAACCAACCAATAATTGTCATTTTCAACATAATTTCTAACACTTTTGATAGTTAACGAATGAAGATCATAGAAAATTTTCAAATTTTTCACTATCATTTTTTTTTTCTTCACTTTATTTTTCTTTTTCTTTTTCTTTCTTTTCTTTGTACCAAAATATCATTATTTTCCAACCGCCCTACGGAATCAACCACACAATATGATATAAACTTAACAAATGCTCCCCCAAGCTAGGCTTGGGACAATAGTCATTGCAAAGGCTCAAGGTGTGTAATGTGGTTTAATATAGATCCAAAAAGAAGTCATTAGGCTCAGCGGGGCTAGGGGGAAAAATTCATTAAACAACTCTGAGGCTTAAAATTAGACAAATGAACGCCTCTATCACAGCACATGCCTAAAGTTACCAGAACTCAACGAGTACAATGCCAAAACCAAGATAAGAATGCTACGAGGAACTAACATACAAGAATATATCGGATATAGAGATAAATCCGAGGGCTAGAATGAATCCTCACAATCTAACCAATTCAAGCATGCAGTTAAAATAGGCACTTTATCATCAAAATTCACTCAAGATCAAGGCAATCATAGATCACATCACAACATCCCAATCACAAATGCCCAACTATCCAGTATAATGAGTTAAATCATTTTTTTCAAAGCAAAGTTCGGGGCACAGGGAAGCAATCAAACTATTCGAATTCAACTCGTATTTTTGTGTTTTTTTTCAGCAATATTTCATTTTTTTTTTATTTTTCATTTTTTCAAAGCAAATAACCTACCTTAACTATCCTAAAATACAGTAAAAACAAAAAGAAAAATAATACTAATACTTACAGAAGTCCTCCCCCAAGCTGAACGTGGCAATGGCCTCAGTGCAACAAGGGAAAAGAACGCATGGATATCAGCCATCCATAGAAATGTCCTCACCATCATCATCCGCATCTCCATCATCCTCACCTCCATCATCCTCACCTCCGCCACCCCTACTACTTGGACCCCGGGCCGGCTGTAATTCGGGTTCTAAGTGTACCGGGATGGGTGGGCATCGGTTTTCGCAATTGTATGCTTGTCTGCAGTAGTCATCGTACGGGGATACGAGCTAGGTGTTGATCATTGGCCAATGTATCAACACGCTGGCTGAGGCTCTGGAGAAGGACGGAGTTGGCATCAACCTGCTGACCGATGTTCTGAATAGTGGTAGAGTTGACAGTGATACCAGACTCCATCCGCTGGAGCATGCTCATCATTCCCTGAAAATCAAAAGAAGGAGGAGGAGCAGTAGAATATGGGGGAGGGGGAGCATCAGAAGTAGAGGCAATATCAGCAGGATGAGGGGGGCGACGGTGAAATGTGCGTTGGGGAATCTCGGGGATGGGGGTGGGAAAGTCGGAACCAGCTATGGGAAGGTGGTAATGGGGCTGCCCTGGTCGAATTTTGGCTAAGGGACTAGGCAACTCAATAGAGCGCCTCCCTTTGATGCGCCATTGATATTTATCCCCAGCCCTCGCTAACCAATGGAGGCGATCGAAGAAAGCATAATCCAGGAGGGTGGGTCCTAGGGCTGGCCGGTAGCGAGACTCATCAAAACCAGGAATTTTCCTAGCAAAAAGAGTCACTAACCCCCCATTTACAATAGCCCGAGAGGTCAAAGTACCGTCCGCTCTCCTCTTGGGGTAAGTGGTAGCAATACGCTCCATCTGGAGCGCAACATGATGAGGGATGTTATATTGAAAATGGTCGGGCGTCCCTTTAAGCATGTAGCTGCCAATTAGGTACAGTTCATCCCCCCTTATTAATTGTCCTTCCACCCTCCCAAATAGTGTCTGTGACATAAATCGAACCCACATTTTAAAGATGGGTTGGTGGATGAATTTACCCTTGCAGTGTTGTAGGGTGAAGTCATTACCATCACCTGTGATGGCAAAATACGTGCTACGATGATGGTAGTTAGGGGGGTGCCCAATCTCCCCACCACATTGTACTCGAAGTACCCGTGCAAATTCCGGCAAAGTGAGGTGGAAATCCTGATTGAGCAGTCTAAAGGATACATATGATACAGGTCCAGTGCGGGGTTTGGTAACCTTAAGACTGCTATAAAATTCATATACCAGTACAGGATAGGTATTAACATGGACGGAAAAGAAAGATTCCATGCCAATTATTTTCATGAAATCTTTGAACTCAGAAGCAATACCCAATTTATTTAAAAATTCAATATCAAGGAAATGGGTAGGACTCACCTCGCGCCCTTTTAGGCGCTGAAACCGTTCACGTTGCTCCGGCGACGAAAAGATGACATCCGGAAAAGTCTCGCCTCGTGGTGGTGGTGGTGGTGGTGGTGGTGGTGGTGGTGGTTGTGGTGGTCCAAGTGCCGGATCCGCGACGCCTCCTTGAAGTCATGATGCTTGAAAAAAATATAGAGATGTCACACTCACTTTAATGGGGATGTTGTGAAAGGGGCTTTTCTCTTACTTCAATGGTGGAATGGATGTGGAAGAGGATGGATGAGAAAGAAAAAAAATGAAGAGGATGTAGTGGTTAATTGGTAGGGAAGATGGGAGGATTGATTTTTGTGGAGAGCCAAGTAGCTTGGATTGGAGGTTGTTAATGGTGGATGGAGAATTTGGGGAAGAAGATGAGAGAGTTGGGGTTAGGGCTTGAAGAAGAGAGAGAGAGAGAGATGGGGAGTGAATGAGGAAAAGGAGTGGGGAAATCCCGTGTTTAATGACAGTCCGGCACGTAGCCCGATTCAGTCGGGCGGATTGTTTTTTCGTTGACGGACGAACGCCCATCGGGCGTAGTGGCCCGATTGGATCGGGCGCTTCCCTTTTTGATTTTTGTCATGAATTCTTCACGGGCCCGATCGGGCGGCTGCCGAAACTTCCACTTTTCGGGTTTGCAATATTTGCCATGAAAAAAAACGAGCCTCGCTATCACCTGAAACTAAAAATCCTGCACGCAAATAACCTCAATGTAATGATCAATACCCTCTCACTCTCTCACCTAAACTACAAAACTAGAAAAACTAAAAAAAACAAAACTATACTAAAAAAAAAGAAAGAAGAAAAGGAAAGGGAAAATCGGGTTGCCTCCCGATTAGCGCTGGTTTATGAGGGTCCCGCACGACCATAATGCTGCATCCCTCAAACAGAAGGGGAAGGGGGTTGGAGGTATAATTCCTCCACAGATCCAGCAAGAGCTCCTGTATGATAAAGCTTTAAGCGTTGGCCATTAACCTTGAATTTTTCACCTGTTGCATTCATCACCTCAATAGAACCAAACTTGTTAACATTAGTGACAGAAAATGGACCAGACCATCTAGACTTCAACTTACCAGGAAAAAGTTTTAATCTAGAGTTGTACAATAAGACCTTGTCACCAATTGAGAACTCTCTACTCAAAATTTTCTTATCATGCCATCTCTTAGTGCGCTCTTTGTAGAGACGCGAACTATCATAAGCATTCAGCCGGAGTTCATCAAGTTCATTAATCTGCAAAAGGCGTTTTTCTCCCTGCTAACTTAGCATCAAAAATTCAGCTCCTTAACGGCCCAAAAAGCCTTGTACTCTAGCTCAACGGGTAGGTGACATGCTTTCCCATAAACTAACTCTGTAAGGGGTGGTGCCAATAAGGGTCTTAAAAGCGGTTTACGTAAGCCCATAAGGTGTCATCTAATTTGTCACTCCAATCCTTCCTAGATTTAGCTACCACTTTCTCCAAAATAGTCTTTATCTCACGATTTGACACTTCTACCTGCCCACTTGTCTGAGGGTGATAAGCTAGGCCAGTCCTATGGTAGACACCATACTTCTTAAGCGGAGCCTCGAAAGTGCGTTTGTGAAAATGAGATCCACCATCACTTATGACAACCCTTGGTACCCCCAAACCTTGGAAAGATAATCTTTTTAAACATTTTCATAACGACTTTAGAGTCGTTAGTTGGTGATGCAAGGGCTTCTACCCACTTAGACACATAATCAACAACAACAAGTATGAAATTATTGCCTGATGAAGAGGGAAAGGGGCCCATAAAATCAATACCCCATACATCAAATAATTCAACTTCCAAAATGGGGGTTTGAGGCATCTCATATCTTCGGGAAATATTTCCCGTTCGTTGGCATGCATCACAGGACTTAATAAAGGTACTAGCATCATGAAATAAAGTAGGCCAGTAAAAACCAGATTGAAGTACCTTAGCAACAGTTTTGGAGGGCCCAGCATGGCCTCCACATGGCAGGGAGTGGGAGTGCTTCAGAATGTCATGCACCTCCCATTCTGGAATACATCGCCTATAGATGGTGTCAGCGCAAAGCTTGTACAGTAGAGGGTCGTCCCAGAAATACTTTTTAACCTCATGGAGGAATTTCTTCCTCTGCTGGTAACTCAGCTCTGGGGGAGTCTGGCCACTTACACAAAAGTTGGCGAAGTCGGTATACCACGGGATGACAGAAGTGACTGCCAGGAGCTTATCATCAGGAAATGAGTCATCAATGGGTAGACCTTCTTCCATGTCTTCATACTGCAATCTGGACAGATGATCAGCCACTACATTTTCTGCTCCTTTTTTGTCTCTGATCTCTAAATCGAATTCTTGGAGCAGCAAAATCCACCGAATGAGTCTAGGTTTGGCCTCCTTTTTGGCTAGGAGATACTTCAATGCAGCATGGTCAGTATAAACAATGACCTTAGACCCCAACAAATAAGTTCTGAACTTGTCCAGTGCATAGACCACGGCTAGAAGCTCTTTTCGGTTGTGGCATAGTTAACTTGAGCTTCATCTAGGGTCTTACTAGCGTAGTATATTGCATGGAGAATGTTGCCCTTCCGCCGACCAAGCACGGCTCCCACAAAGATAGTCGCGGCATCACACATAATCTCGAAAGGAAGGTTCCAATCTGGACATCGAATGATCGGAGCAAGAATCAAAGCTTGCTTGATCCTGTTGAAAGATATAAGACAGGTTATCGAAACTGAACGGGGCATCCTTGAGGAGCAACCGAGTAAGTGGTTTAGCAATTTTAGAGAAATCCTTGATGAAGCGGCGATAAAACCCCGCATGACCAAGGAAACCTCGCACCCCTTTTACATTCACGGGGGGGGTAATTGCTCAATCACTTGAATTTTTGCTTTATCCACCTGGATGCCACGTTCGAGAGATAATATGACCAAGTACCACTCCTTCAAGTAACCATGAAGTGGCACTTCTCCCGATTCGAGACAAGATTGACATCTTCACACCTTTTCAAAACTTTAGCCGGATTTAGCAAACATGCATCAAAATCAATTCCATACACGCTAAAGTCATCCATAAACACTTCCATAATGGACTCAATGAACTCGAAAAAATGGCCATCATACAACGTTGGAAGGTGGCGGGGGCATTGCATAATCCAAATGGCATCCTTCGGTAGGCAAAGGTACCATAAGGGCGGGTAAATGTGGTCTTCTCCTGGTCATCCTGGGTGGATAGGGATTTGGAAGAAACCGGAATACCCATCTAGATAACGAAATAAGAATGACAAGCTAGCTTTGTCCAACATTTGGTCAATGAAGGGGAGCGGAAAGTGATCCTTCTTGGTGGCAACATTTAATTTCCTATAGTCAATGCACATACGCCAACTAGTTACTACTCTTGTAGCAATTAATTCATTTTTTTCATTTTTAACAACAGTAGTACCTCCCTTTTTAGGAACCACTTGAACTGGACTCACCCACTTAGAATCAGCAATGGGGTAGATGATTCCAACATCAAGCAATTTCATGACCTCTTTCTTAACCACTTCCTGCATATTGGGGTTCAAACGACGTTGGCCCCGTATACTAGGACGATGATCATCCTCTAAGTGAATTCTATGCATGCAGAAGTCGGGGCTTATGCCTTTCAAATCATCAATATTATATCCAATGGCTTGTTTATGTTTTTTCAAAACAAGACAAAAGTTGAGACATTTGACCATCATTCAATGAAGCACTAACAATCACAGGATAGTTTTCGATTCATCCCGAAAAGCATAGCACGAGAGAAGAGGGAAGGGGTTTCGGTTCGGGTTTCTTTACCTCTACTAGGTTGAGTATCATATACTAACCGTTCCTGGTCATGAGTGGTAATACCGTCAAGCTCTTCACATGCTAGAACCGCTTCCCGATCATCCGCGGCAAGCACTCAAGGGATTACCATCACCCGTAGAAGATGCAAAACAAAGCAAAGCCTTCAGAGGATCCCTTGAAGGGATTGAGGCATGTCATCGTTAACTAGCACATCAATGACATCAATTCTATAACGGGCTTCCTCTAGCATGGGACTTTTCAAGGCATTGGTTAAACTAAAGGTCACCTTGTCATCCCCCATAGTCAAAGTTAATTTACCATTCTTGACATCTATGACACAAAAGCGAGTATGAAGAAATGGTCTCCCTAAAATGATTGGGATCCGAGTATCCTCTTCCATGTCAAGCACAACAAAATCCACAGGAATAAAAAAATTTACCTACTCTCACGGGGACGTCCTCTAAAATACCTAAGGGGTATTTGTGAGAACGGTCGACCATTTGAAGAGTAATATTGGTACATTTTAAATCTCCCATGTCAAGCTTTTTGCATACAAGTAAGGGGCATGACACTAACACTAGCACCCAAATCACATAAAGCCTTATCGATAAAAATGGTGCCAATGTTACAAGGGATAGAGAAACTCCCCGGTCTTTCAATTTAGGTGGGGATTGGTTTTGCAAAAGAGCACTACATTCTTCGGTGAAAGCTACGGTCTCAATTTCATTAAAGGCTCTTTTCCTAGTCGAATTTCTTTCAAAAATTTAGCATATGCAGGAACTTGAGTAATAAGTTCAAGTAAAAGGAACAGTTACTGCGAGATGTTTCACTATCTCCAAAAACTTTACCGAGCCGATGGTCAAACTTAGTCTTCAATAGTCTATTGGGGAACGGTACCTTGATCACAGGGAGTGGGAGGTGAAACTTTTCAGCTCTTGTCGCTTTCGGCATGGCCGACATCCTTAGGAGCCGTAGAATTGTCGGTGATGACTTCATCCTTGTCGGAGCTAACTGGATCATCTTTAGGCATCTACGGACTATCATATTGCGCTCCACTCCTAAGAGTGATGGCATTGGCGGTATCTCTTGGTTGCATAGGGTGCGAAGGTAATGATCCGGGTGGCCTACTAGCGAAGAACTAGCCAACCGAGCTAGTTGAGTCTCCAACATCTTGTTATGCGTACCCAAGTTTTCCAACCGAGCCTTTGTGTCGGCTTGAAAGGCATTAAAACCTTTCGCATCCGAAACATCATATTCTTCAACTCTGTCATGGCTGGGTCAAGTAGGAGGAGCAGTGGTTGTGGAGCTTGATTTCTCCGAAAGCCGGGAGGAGCTTGTTGTTGAGGTTGATATTGTTGAACCCGATTCTCGTGGGACATATGGTTGTCGAGGTTGAGGATTCAACACATTATTGCTCCGATATGAGAGGTTGGGGTGATTTACGTACCCGGGGTTGTAAGTGTTAGAATATGGATTGAACTGGGCCCTAGGTTGTGACTGAAACGCGTTAACCACCTCACAGTTGCTCCCGACATTAGAAGATAGGAGCGTAGGGCACTCTTGACAGTTGTGCCAAGGTATCCCACAAGCATCACAAATGGGAGCAATATAATTAGAAGCACTAGCCATCGCATTAACACTCATATGGGAGGAGTCATTACCTAGCTTCAAGGAATCAATCTTCGGTTGAGAGCGGCTAGTTGCCTGGGACAATAAAGAAATGGCCTCGACATCATGTTTCCCTCCCTTCTTCATGGAGGAACGAATGGTGGATGCTTGATTAGAAGCGAGTTTCTCTAGAAGTTCATACCCTTCATCAATGGCTTTATCCATGAAAAACCCACCGGAGGCTCCATCAATTACCCTCCTTGTATCTCGCATCAACTCTAGTGTAGAAAATCTAACACAAATACCACTCGGTCTAAACCATGATGAGGACAAACGCGTTGCGAGATCCTTGAACCTCTCCCAAGCTTCATATAATGATTCTCCGGGGTCTTGGGTGAAAGTTACTATGGCATGGCGCATATCTCCGATCTTTTGGTAAGGATACCACTTGATGAGGAAGATTTTGGATAGTTCCGCCGGGTGGTGATGGTGGAAGGCCAACTTATTATACCAAAATAGAGCTTTGTCGCGCGAGAGAGAACCCCAAATAGGATGAGTTTCATATCATCGGCAGTAACACCAGCTTGTTTCGAGTAGCACAACATTGTAAAAACCGCTGCAGATGCCGATTTGGGTCTTCGGATGGTAACCCGAAAAACCGATTGTCGAACCATATTCGGAACATGAGACTTGATTTCAAAGTTTGTAGCAGCAATGGTAGGCATCCGGACCCCAGTGGGTACATTGTCATGCGAAGGTTGTGCATAATCTCTGAAGGTTGGTTTAGTTTCGTCACCCATTATAGCAGTAATAGGTGAAGATGGCGGAGTAGTTGTCTTTTGGGAAGGTGTCCCCGCAGCCCAACTTCGCTTGCTTAGCTTGCTTTTACGAGTCTACGAGCGGTCTTTTCAATCTCCGGATCAAATGGAATGAGATTTGAGGATTTCAATTTCCCTGCTCATACACCAAAAACACTAAAACAAACGTGAGATGCTCCAAAGAACGAGGTGTTCTTCGAGTAGAGGTTAGTGTAATACTATAATTCGGACAAAATAAAAATAAACCGTCTCCCAAGAACGGCGCCAAAATTTGATGAGGCTAAAGTCGTATCACCTTATCAAAAATAACCTAAGGTCCACTAACAAGTAGTCAGGGAAGTCAGGATCGAATCCACAGGGAGAAAGTTATATTATTCACTAGTAGAATAATTGTTTATTCTTTGCGGTGGTATTCTTTGCGGTTTTACCCGTGACGCAAAGAATATATCACGTAAAAAGAAAAGGTAAAATATAGAATAAAGATATTGCTGCGGTTTCGGCAAAAAACCGCAGCAATATGATTTCAACGGGAATTTTTTGAAAAAAAGTTGACTTTTTGACCAGATATATTGCTGCGGTTTTTTGTAAAAACCGCAAAGCAATATACCAATTTTTTTGATATAAGACAAGCGTGCGTTATTAGGGTTCTTGTTCCCTTGTTTTTTAATTCGGTAGTTCCCTCTCTCCTCTCCCTCTCCTCTCTCCTCTCTCTCCTCTCTCCCTCTCCTCCCCCTCTCATCTCTCATCCTCTCAAGTCGCCGGTCTTGAGAGGACAAGCAATATCGCCGGGTTCTCTCATCCTCTCAAGCCCACCTCCTCTCTCCTCTCCGTCGTCCTCGCATCTCTCATCCTCTCAAGTCGCCGGTCTTCTCTCATCCTCTCAAGCCCACCGTTGGCCGTTCGCATCCTCTCCTCTCAAGTCGCCAGTTTGGATTTCTTCGACGGTCTTCTTCGACAGCAATATCGACAGTTTGGATGCTATAGTTATCGTTTTTTGATTTTTTTGTAATTTTTTTCGGGTTTTTTTTTTTTTCGTTTTTTTAGATCTGTTTTTAGATTTTTTTGTTTTAGGATTTTTTTTGATCTTTTTTGTTTTTTAGATCAGTTTGAATCGTTTTTTGATTTTTTTTTTATTTTTTTCGGTTTTTTTTTCGTTTTCTTATTTTTTTGGTTTTTTAGATCTGTTTTTAGATTTTTTTGTTTTAGGATTTTTTTTTGTTTTTTAGATCAGTTTGAATCGTTTTTTGATTTTTGTTTTATTTTTTTTGGTTTTTTTTTTCGTTTTTCTTATTTTTTTCCTTTTTTAGATCTGTTTTTAGGATTTTTTTTGATGTTTTTCGTTTTTTTACATCTGTTTTTAGATTTTTGATTTTTCTTTGATTTTTTTCGGTTTTTTTTTTCGTTTTTCTTATTTTTTTTCGTTTTTTAGATCTGTTTTTAGGATTTTTTTTTTTTTTTTTTTTTTTTTTAGTTCTGTTTTAAGATTTTTTGTTTCAGGATTTTTTTTTATTTTTCTAGTTCAGTTTCTTCTTTTTTGTTTTTATTATAATTTTTGTAATTAGTCATTAAGTTGTTGTAATTATGTAATAGTTGTTTTGTTATTTTTGCTTTTTCATTTTACTTTTTGAATTTTTGTATTATTTATGTAATTAGTTTTTTTAGCTTTATATATTAATGAAATTAATGTTGTTTAATCTTTATTTGTCTGCGAATTTGGTGGATAGTGGATGGGTTAGTTGCATGGTTTTAATCTTTCAAATTTAATTGCGAAATTCCAAAAAAAAAAAAAAATTTTTTTTACATGCCAGGACCTATCCTATTGCGGTTTTGGGATATAACCGCAAAGAATAGGCTGACCTATTCTTTGCGGTTTCTAGCCAAAACCGCAGCAATACGTTTACGTTTTTAATTAAAAATGAATATATTCTTTGCGGTTTTGGCTAGAAACCGCAAGCAATATGTTCAAATATTCTTTCGCGGTTTAAAAACCGCAACAATATATTAATTACATATTCTTTGCGCCCTTTATTCTTTGCTGCAAATAAAACCGCAAACAATAGGCCACTTAATGACCGCAGCAATAAACAATTATTCTACTAGTGATTGTATCTGAATTCTAATATTATACTAACTAGATCAGTTGAAAATGGGTGTGTGACTAAATTAATAGGCAAATGATAGAACTAAATATGAAGGTAAGAATCAATTAATAAAGAACTAGGACTATGGATCACTATGCATACAATTCGGGAAATCAAAGACGAATAATAATTACCCAATAAGTCAATTTATCTAGGGCACATGTAATTTCTCTCGAACATTACCTCCCTCAAAGATCACCTAGCCGCTCTCGCATGGTCAAGGATCACTATGCCTAATGATTGAAAGCCTATACGAAATCTCTCCTCTCGAAGTAGATTCAATATTGCGATAATAGAAATATAAATCAGGCCTAATTCATAAATCTAGCATGAACGATTCAATCACAGGAAACAATTGAAATAAAGGGTAATTATACTAATCTATCAATCCCTCATTGCATACATAGATCCCCACAATCCTAGAAATAAAACTACTCACTCATGTTTAAGAATCCAATAACAAATTTCATATAAAAATCCATGCTTTGAACTATTGCAAATAACTAAGAAACTAATCTAATAAATAATAGAGAAAGCAAATAAATATGAAGAGAATAAAGAAGAAGATTACCAAATTAAAGAACTATATTGAACTTGAGAATAATCCAAAGTTTCGATCTTGAATCCACAATGAAAAGCAATAAACTAGGGTTCTTGAATAACTCTCTAGAGAAAACTATGAAAAATAAGGGCTAAAACAAAGATGCTTAATAAATGTTCTAACTTTCCTATTTATACTTAGTGCCCGAAAATCATTAAATGAGTGCGCGGAGTCAGTCGCCCGATCGGGCCAACTAAGCCCGATGAGATCGGGCTCAAACGCAGCAGCTGGGATCAAAACAGGACCTCGTCCGATGACATCGGGCCGACCCGCCCGATGGAGTCGGGCCGCACACCAACGCTTCACAGCCAGCGCTGGACATAGCCAAGGACGCCCGATGAGATCGGGCCGAACCGCCCGATCGGGAGTCGTTGCGGGCCCGATCGGGCTCCTCACCGAAATAACGATCGGGCAACGTCGCCCGATCGGGCCCGCAACGACTCTTATCTCTTGCTTCTGATGACGCTGACCGCCCGATCGGGCTCAAGTCTGATACTCATTCCTTGGCTTCAAACTCCAAGGCTTCAATGCTTCTTCGCTCAGAGATCCCGAAAAGTATCATCAGGACTTTGGAACTCATCAAATATGTCTTCGAACCTCTCCAGTCTAGTGAAATGGTCAGATAGTGGTATAAAATAGAGAGATAACTCCCTAAAACCTGCAATCAGACACAGAACAGAAAACCACAACTAGATGGAGAGAGTTAGCATAAAATGGCTCCTAAGAGCACCATTGATACACATTTTAGCTCAAATACAGGGGGAAAAACACTATATTAAACCATCACATCAGGGTGGTGCAAAAGAGAGAGAGGGGGAAGCAGGTGGATGGAGGAGGAGAGAGAAAATCAGGTGGTGGTGGTGGAGGAGGTGGAGGAGAGAAAGAGGATCAAGACATGATAGGGGGTGAAGAACAAGAAAGAAGGGGATGAAGAACTCATCTGTTTTTTTTACAAAAACAAATAGGATTTTAATTATAAATGCAAAAGAGTTAACGCCGTCCAACATTCCGTCAAGTTTAATGACAAAATACAAGTTTAGGGTTATCCGAGATAGGGGTGAAAATGTCGGGGTTATTTGGAAAAAAGGCTTATATGTCAGGGTCATCTGAGATAATATCTCTAAATTTAATCAGGGAATTTACTTCCTATGTAAGACTATTTCATTAAAATTTCTACTTTTCATAAAAATCAAACAACCACTTAATTCTAGGAGTCAGGCTAAATGGCTGCCATTTAGCTTTATTAGATGGTTTTTTTTTTTGTAATAGAAGATAACCTTAGCTTGATTATTTTTTGGCATCTTTAGATGTACAAACATATGTTTTTGGATGTTCAATAATAAAATTACAGATGTGCAAATATATTTTTTGGATGTACAACAACTAATGGATGTAAGATGCAAAAACCGTTATGGATGTGCAATTACAAATGTTCGATGTACAAAAGAGATCATGGACTAAAAATAGATCTTGGATATGCAAAAGCGAAATTTGTTGGAACCAACCTTTTAAAAATCACTTTTTGTCAGAAACAACCTTTTAAATTTTTTTTGGCAACTTAAGACCTTAAACATAATTTTTTTTGTTGGAACCAACCGTACCCCACTTT
This sequence comes from Beta lomatogona, assembly GCA_947646795.1. Classification (NCBI taxonomy): domain Eukaryota; kingdom Viridiplantae; phylum Streptophyta; class Magnoliopsida; order Caryophyllales; family Amaranthaceae; genus Beta; species Beta lomatogona. Next base: position 1,168,155 of record CANSNZ010000554.1, read on the forward strand.
CCGACCTTGACCAGCCGAATTCCGGCGTTGACCCACTTAAGTTAGACATGTGCGCAACACATGGTCATTTTTTCCCCTATTTTCTTCCCTTTCCCTCCAATTTCCCTAACATCTAACTCTCTCACCTCTCTCTCCCTTCCTACACAGTTCATTCATTCATTCATCTTCTCTCTTCAATTGGAGCTCTGTACCTTGATTTCCAACCACGAAATTGTAAGTAATTCACTCAATTTTTGTGGGTTTCCTCAACTATTGAATTTTATAGAAGTTAGGGTTTTTCGTTGATTTTGGTTGAATTGGGATAAATCTTGAAATTGTGCAGTGATAATGGATGATATCAATGATATGCAATGTGACTGTGGGTTAAAAGTTGAAAAAAGGACCTCATGGACACATGACAACCTAGGAAGGAAATTTGTTGCTTGCAAATTTTATAACCATGAAATTAGACAAAAGGGGTGCAACAAATTCAAGTGGATTGACACTGAAGATGTTATGGACTGGCAGAGGGATGTATGCAATGTGCTTGTGGCTGAGAAGCAAAGACTTGCCACTGATATGAACATATTTTGAAATGAAAATTTGTTTGTTTGGAGAATGAGAAGAATAGGTTGGCTGAAGAGGTGGCAAAATTGAAGAAGAAGAGCATGACTAAGTTGAATTGGGGGTTCACAAGTCTAAGTTTGGTAGAAGGATCACATTGGGATGAAATTGGTTGCCCTCTGTGGTTTTGTGTCATTTGTTGTAAGTTTCGTTGTTGTCAAACTTTTTGGTTGAATCATTAATAGCTTGTTTTAGGTAGTTTACATTGTTATCACTGTAATGTTTGAACTCCTTCTTGGATGTAAGCTATGACTATTATGGCAATTGAATGAAAACTTTTTGCAAGTTTATGATAGTAACAATCTCACATAAGATATTTCACACCAAAAGGCAAAAGTAGCATCAATGTATTTTTGCATGATCTAAGCTAATAAACTAATTGTTCAACATTAACTAATGGTGCAACAGTTGCAAAATTCTTCAATGATCAACATCTGATCAATATAATGTAGCATAAACCCAAGTTATTACAAGTTAAGCCAAGTCTTGACTTTGATTTTGGCTTGAGGGTGGAGGAGCAGAAGCTGAAGTTGACACTTGGGATGCTTGAAAAGACTGGCTTGGAGCACCCCTCTTCTTGTTTGCAGTCTGAGCTTTCTTCGGAGCAGTTGGAGGGTTCTTAATTCACAGCACCAGCTTTTGTAGGAGCTTTTGATGCACCAGCCTTTGTAGGAGCTTTTGTAAGAGTCTTTGATGCACCAGCCTTAGGACCACCTTTTGTAAGAGCCTTTGATGTACCAGCCTTTGTAGGAGCCTTTGATGCACTAGCCTTAGATCGAAGCAGCTTTTGTAGGAGTCTTAGGACCATCCTTGTAGGAGCAGTAGAGGGAATATGAGCTTGTCCACCAGCCCTTGAAGCAGCAGTACTAGCAGTGGTAGCTGGAGCAGTTGAGGTTGATGCTTCATTGGGAATAGGCCTAGAACACTTTGTTCTGTAATGCCCTAAGCCACCACACCTCCCACATTTGTTCTGTTTTTTAGCTCTTTTAACCTGCTGCCTCTCTTGGTTCTCACCAGGTTCTTTCACTATCTTCTTTAGTTTAGGCCTTCCGGCCATTTTCCTATATGGAGGGGGCAATGGGGCAGGGTAGTCTGTCACCTCCCATTGGCTTTGACCTGGCATGGCCCTAAAAGGAGGGGCATAGGCTTTAGCATAGGTTTCAACATGATATGCAGTGTGGATATACTCCTCATAATTGAGTCTCCTAAGTTGGATACATGCCAATGCATGCCAACAAGGAATACCAGTGATAGTCCATCTATAACAACCATAACTCTTGGATTCCAAGTTAACAACAAATGTATCCTCTTCATGGTCAACCTCAAATTCAAACAAGTCAGCTTGATTAACCCACATGCTGCTCACTTTCTCCAATCCCAGATTTATCATCTTTACCACACCTAGCATAACTACCCCATCAAAGCCCTTTAATCCCTTTCTTTTTGCACAAAATCTTTGCATGACATACCTTCTAATCCACTCCATCAACTGGAGGATTGGTTTTGTCCTTGCCTCCCTCAACACATTATTAAAACTCTCACAACAACTATTTAGTAGCATACCAGACTTAGCAGCAGAACTGAAACCATGTCTGGACTAGTGACAAGTTGGTATGTCTTCCAAGTACTTGAAGGCATCTTCATTTAGAGCCTTGGTGTTAATTGCAATCTTGAAATGGTTCTGTGACAAGCAATGAAATTATGAGTATTAAACATTTGCACTAAATGCAACCAATGAAAGAAAGAAAAGAAGAGTGAAATAAAAACCTTTGTTGATGCTCTTGCAGCCTTCCAAAAGTGTTCTTTGTATACAACACCAGGGAATTTGACTTTAAAGTTAGTCTAGATGTGCCTACAACAATGTCTTGTGTATGCTGAAGGCATTACTGTTTTAAAGGCATCAATAAGACCCTGCATTGTACACAAAAAGAGTAATTAAAATGGCAGAGTATTATGCAAATACTAAAGAATTGAGTTAGAAGGGAAAAGAATATACCTTTTGTCTGTCAGACATGTAAGTCAACTCACCTTGTTCATGGACCCAAGTAACTGAATCAGTCACTGAAATGATGTCATTCCTCAGCAGCTCTAGGAACTAAGACTAGGTTTCAGAAGATTTTGTTTCCATCTTTACCTACTGTTGTGAGGAGAATGCCAGGGTAATGGCCTCTCAAGTGTGCTCCATCCACACCAATGATAGGCCTGCAGATAAAGCCCTCTTTGTAGGCCTATAAGCACACATAAAGCCTATGAAACAGAGGAGGAGGGTTCTCTATGCCCTGAACCTTCACCACAGTTGAGTTGTATTTCCTAATAGCTACAACCCCTTTTCCTAAACCATATTTCACCAACCTCATCATATTTCAGTTCATGCTTAATCCAATAAACAAACTCAAAGAAACCCACTTCATCCACATTTGGATGCAAAGCTATACCACACTTGTCATCATTTCCCTTCTCATATAGTGTTTTCCCCTTCTTTGTCACAATTTGACCTCCATAATACAACCTAATATTAGCAATCTCCATTAATTTATACCAATTCTCATATATATTTATCCTACCATTAAACCTGATGCAACAAAGCAAACAACAAAAATGTGTTCAAGCAACCATAATTTTAGGGTTTATGCATCAATTGACAACTATACAACTAATTTAGATTAATCATGAAATAAACAGTAAATTAACCAACTAATAACTTTAATGAAGATTATTTACTGCACTTGTGTTCTTAATGCAAGGCAACTATTATCAGGAAGGAAAAGCAAGCATGAGATGTTTAAGCCTAAGGTGGCCAAAAATCAACAAGGGTCTAGGCTTCCAAAAGTTGATGAGCCATTCACCTTGATCACAGACAGATGTAGGAGGAAAAGTTGAAGAGGCTAGAAAGAGTTACTTTTCTGAGCCTGAAAATGAACAAGGGCTCTTCAATTCACCTGTAGTAAGCAGCGAGTCTTGTTTAAAGAAGTTGCGGTCTAACTCCACTAGGAGTTCCCAGTATCTTGAACCAAGGGCTTCTTTTCTTTTTCCCAGTTCTAGAGCTTACAGAAAATTTCCTAGTCTAAGATAAGCTTTATCATTAGGGTGCTAAGTTGAGCTACATTGATAGACACATCGTAAAGGATTCTTATGCTTTAGTTGAGCATAATATGCTTAATAAAATGAGTATTGATATATACTATTGATTTTGTATCTATTTTTTGGGGTGGTCAACTGTTGCGGTTTTGGGTCAAAACCGCAGCGGTAAATTATCAGTTAATATTTGGGGACTGCTGCGAGTCCAACCGATGCTGCCCAAAACCGGAGCGGTAAGCCCGGTAACCGCAGCGGTTGAACTTTTTCCACTAGTGTTTAGATTGGAATGAAAAAAATTAAATTCAAGTATCACTAGTAGAATAATTGCTTATTGCTGCGGTCATTAAGTGGCCTATTGCGGCGGTTTTGGCCGCGAAGCAATTAAGGGCGCATCAATAGGTAATTAACCTATTGCTGCGGTTTTTGACCGCAGCAATAGGCCAAGATATTGCTGCGGTTCCTGGCCAAAACCGCAGCAATATGTATTTTTTTATATTAAAAAACGTACACCTATTGCTGCGGTTTCTTCCCAAAACCGCAGCAATAGGTGGACCTTTTTTTTAAAAATTAAATCTCATACTATTTTCAATGTTAAGATGCAATTAAAACAAAAGGTAACTAAAACAAAGTAATACAACAGCTATACACAGTGGTTCGTGCCACAAACAAATTACTTACAAAAATGAAAACTCAGATCTGACGGTATCATTCACACAAAGTCACTACAATATCTCCATTCGATTCAAATATCTCTAAAAATTCATATAAATCTGCTAATTAAAAAAAAATATCGCTAATAAATAAAGGCATTTCGCTAATGATCTTGAACTCAAATTAGAAACGTGACATTCAAATTCTGAAAACTTCAGATCGATCGAAAAAATAAACAAAAAGTGCAAAATTTTCAAATGAAACAAAAATTAGAAAGGTACAATCTGCTTGTGAAACATAGGTGAATCTTCAAGGTCAATGAAGGACGCCATGGATTTATCTTCGGAATGAAAGAATGTAAATTCAGATCTGGCGGTGCGGTCGAATATATGGCGGTGCGGCGCCGGAGTTTCAACCCGTCCATCGCGTGCGCCGAGCGACGACTTGCGGACGAGCGACGACTTCCTCTTCCCCGACAACCAAACCGCCGGAATCTCTTGAAATCTGGAAAACTTCGTTTTCGTATCTCCAGCTTTTGAGATCTGGAAATTCGAGGAGAAATTTCGAAGAGAGAGAGGACGAGCGACGATCCACGAGGGACGAGCGACGACTTGCGTTTCTGGGGGTGGTGAGGACGACGAGCGACGACTTGCGGACGACGACGACTTGGGGGGTGGTGAGGACGACGACGACTTGGGGGTGGTGAGGGACGACGAGCGACGAGAATTTGGGAGGAAGGAGGGTGGTGAAGGAGGGAGAGGAGAGACATCTTGTGAGAGAGGAATGACCGAGTATGAGGAGTGAATTATGATGAGGAAACGGCGCCCAAGAGGATTTAAAAAACCCTAGTAGTTTTAAATATTTACCAATGACCTATTCTTGCGGTTTTTAGCACAAACCGCAAAGCAATATATTAAAATAATATATTTTTATATTATTTTAATATATTCTTTGCGGTTTTTGCTAAAAACCGCAAAGAATATGTCTCCGGCCAAATAGTCAAACTTTTTTCAAAAAATATTCGTTGAAACCATATTGCTTGCGGTTTTACGCCGAAAAGCAATATGGTTATTTTATATTTTTTCTTTTCTTTTTACGTGATATATTGCTGCGTATGGTTAAAACCGCAGCAATATCACCGCAGCAATAATCAATTATTCTACTAGTGTATACCTGGCTTTTTGTACTACAATGTATCTGGTCCCCTTCTATTTTGCTTGTGAAGATGACGCAAAACTTGTTCCAAGTCACCCATGGCAGTAAAAAGTACCCTTTAATTCAACAAATTCTCAAATAAAAAAAATGAAAGAAAATGAAACAAGAGGAAAACAAATTACCTGCTGCTACGGGTAGTTGAGTTCTCCAGAGTTCAATTGAATTCAACTGTAAAAGTGCTTAGCTTTTTAGAGTAGGGATTTAATTATGTTCTCTCCGTAATTGAAGAGAGAAGATGAATGAATGAATTGGGTAGGAGGAGAGAGAGAGGTGAGAGAGATAGATGTTAGGGAAATTGAAGGGAAATGGAAGAAAATAGGGGAAAAAACGACCATGTGTTGCGCACATGTCTAACGTAAGTGGGTCAACGCTGGAATCCGGCTGGTCAAGGTCGGAAAGTGGCTTAAGGTTGGTTCCAACAAAAAAAATTATTTTTAAGGTCTTAAGTTGCTAGAAAATTTTTAAAAGGTTGTTTCTGACAAAAAAGTGATTTTTAAAAGGTTGGTTACAGCAAATTTCGCTATACAACATATAATATATAAGGATCTACTAACATAATTTTTTGGACGTATTAGATGTAAAAACTTACTTTTTAGATGTACAAGCATAGTTTATGTACAAGAAAACTAATGGATGCAAGATATAAAAAACATTATGAATGTGGAAATATAGTTTTTAGATGTACAAAAAAATCATAGATGGATAAGATAGATTCTGAATATACAAAGATATATTATGGATATACGATAATTTTTACAAGTGAACATAAAAAAAATTTAGAGAAGAAAAAGACTGAAAAACAATCAGTGAACATTTCGCCAATTAAACTAAGTCTTTTTTCTGGTCCTTTCGATGTCTTTAGGTTGTAGACCAGAGCCGATAAATTAGACTTGAGATAATAGATGGAGTGGATAAGTGGATGGTAGTAAGTCATAAAGTGGTGCCTTTAGACACTTTGTATTTTTGCGAGAATTGTCACTGGATTAGACTTTGTCGCTTAATAATTTGTCATTCTTTTTTTTAATAAGGTAAGAAAAACTAGATTAGCCTCTGAAAAAAAAACCAGCCTAAATCATCCTTTCGGATGATGAAGAGAAGATCCAAATCCTGGACATCAAACCAATATTGGAGATCAGGACACGAGTGACCTTTGTGCGCCAGATAATCAACCGCCTTGTTCGCTTCCCTAAAGCAATGATTAACAGCAACCTGATCAAAAGCACTCAAATCAACACCTGCATCGCACACCAAAGAGTCAATTTCCCACGGGATTTTCCAAAGTTTTCTAAGAGAATTTATCACAAACAAGTTATCTCCCTCGATCTGAATATTTTTGACGCCAACTAAAATAGCTGCCTTAATACCTTCACGTAGGCCCCAGGCCTCCGCTTTCAAGATAGAGCAAGAACTATGGAGCTTTTTAGCTCCCATGATCAAAACCTTCCCATTGCAATCACGAACGATAAAACCAAAACTAATAATTTGTCATTGATCGAGCCCCATGTACTAGTTTTCCTTTTGTTGAGGAAATTTTGGTTTTTACCATTTTCTTCTTTTATATTTTTGAAATAACTACCTTTTTTATTTCTTTTCTAATTTAACTACTTTTAAATTTTTTTATATGAAATTGTTGGTTTTACTACCTTTAAACGGGTTCACCATATTTTTGTGTTAAGTGGGGTCCACTTTTGCTTCCCCTATTTCCTCGCATCTCTCCCTTGATTTTTTTAATATTGCCCCTTTCATCAAACTTCAAACACAATTTGTCAATCTTATACAAATTTCAAATCAATCTTCATAAGTCTGAATCAGGAGGTTTAGGATTCTTGTTCATTGAGTTTACAAAAGTTTGCCAATATCATCAACTAAAATTAATATTTAAGTTTCAATTTTGGAAACTTGAGTCCTTAAGAAATTGGGGCTTTTTCAAAATTGAAAGTGTTTCAAAATTAAGGCTTCCAATACGAATTGAAGTATATACTACATTAAAAAATAATCATATCAAAGCTTCAATTTTGCTGAAAAATTATTCAATTATGCACATTTCATTATCAATTACAAGCCATATTTTTTCAAAAAAAATCCAATTGAATAAGATCCCCAATTTCATATGAACCCTAATCCATAAAATAAAAACTACCCCTAAAGTGAAACGAAAATGTGCAACATACTCAAAATTTAGGTAGTTGAAGATTGTTTGAAGAGAACTTGAAAAAAAATTTGATTAAAGATTGCCTTGCAAAATATGTAGTCAACAAACAAAGTGAGTATAAATAAAACCATATATGGAACCGTGACAAAAGAGTATAGCACCCATAATTCCAAGAGTTGAGTAAATTTGAAAAACAAGTTTGCAACATAATAGAATTACAAAAAGTAATCTCTTACACGAAACTAATTGTATAGAAAAATCTCTTATACGAAAATTAATTGTATAACTTTCTTTATTTAGTTAATATATTTGAGAGATATTATTGGACAATAATTGATCCAAAAGAGCTTTATTATTCCTAAAGAGTATTCTATAAGATATTCATAGAACAATGATTATTTGGAAAAATGGTCCCCATGTATAGTTAAGAAAAGCAACTCCTATCTAATTTATTGCCTATCTCTCAACTAACTGATTCAATTTCAAATGAATGTCATTTCATATTCATAAACTTTCAACTGTATCAAACCTAACCCAAATTGATTGTAATTGAAGATTTATGCTACAAATGGTTAAAAGAGTACTTTGTCACACCAAATTTTGGACTTTGCCAGTTAATAATCATATTTCATATAGGAGTATCGAGTATGGCTGTATGGGAGTGTTTTACAAGCGTTGTTTCTTGTAAAATCACATGAGAAAGAATAAAAATGAGGGTAGGTGAGAGATGAGGTAGCTAAATCACAAGATACACCAAGCAAAAATGGTCAATTTACATCAGCAATTCAATATAGTCTCACACTCAATCTGTGGCAAACCTCGTAATACAACAAACCCCATAAAAAATGAAAAAGTGACGTAACATCGGGATACTTTCACACTAAGTAACATTGATTAAACCCTTCTTACACGAGTTATTCTACAGTAGTTATAATAAACATGACCATAAAAAAAAATCTAATAACTCGAAATGATTTTAAAATGAAAGATGCAAGTCATGTACCATGTAGGTTCCAGAATCATTTTAAACCAATAGATTCTAAACACGGTCATATACTCATATCTATTATGATCACTTAAGAATCATCTAACCACCACAAAAAATGTGTGTGCGCACGGGCGCAAGCCTAGTTGCGCACACACAGATGAAAATTTACAGTGTGGGTAAAAATGTTATTAATTATGGGATAATCTTGACCACTGATATGAGAAGATGGAGATAGCTAGGAGAAGATGGAGGTCCTGCAGCAAGGGCATTGGGCATTGGTGTGAAGCCAAGGCACCAAACACCTGGAATGAAATCTATGAGCACAAGGTAAATTCACCAGATTTTCACCCACCTTAAATTCATCCAAACAAACTGCACATTCTTCTTGCTCCCCTGATTTCCACCCTAACTTTGCCCACCCTATTAACCTCTTTGCTCCTCCATTCTTCTTTGATCCAAATACCTCTGTTTTCAACTCATCCCTTGTATTTACTCTTGATCTTCCATTCACTCTCTCTTCACTTAAGTCACTATTATTCCTGAAATTTAACCCATTAAATAATTAGTAAAAGAACTAGATAACTCTCAAGAAATTAGGAGAACCCATTAAAAAATGGTTTTTAAATTTTTTCTTTCCTCCTAATCAGACTACCTTTTCACTTTTTTCTTAGATTTACTACTTGAGTGCATTCATCATACACCCGAAGATTGTACACTTTAAACAACTAAAATGTTTTCTCTATTTAACTTATTTTTAACATATTTGTATGAAAATAATTTCAAAAACAAGTTGATAAATAAATTTTAACAAGTGACTCCTAGTACATACGGAGAATAAGTTAAGTACTTATAAGTCAAAGATAGTCAAAATCAGCTTAATAGAGAAAAATCTTAAAATATGAGATGATTTAAGAAATTATTCATAGAATATGATTATTCAAAAACTCATGTATTGAAAGAAAATATGATTATTAAGAAAAAAATAAAAGAGTAGAACTTTAAATTTTGGTTTGATTATAGTTTGTAGTAGTAATTTGTACCTAATGAGTGATTTAGTTTGAGCTCTGAGCTTCTCATGAAGTCTTTCCTTAGCTTGTCGAGCTAATTGTCCTAGCTTTTCATCATCGTAGTATGTCCGGTTCGCTGAATGTGACTACAGCACCATGAAACAACTATCGTCATTCAAATGAAACTAAAGTAGTATAATTCCTCAATCCTTATCGATGTTCCTAGTTCGAGTCTACAAAAGATTCCAACTAGGAACATAAAGAAGGAACGGAGGAAATACAACTTACAACTCGTAAGTCGTAACATTTTTTTTAAGCTTATTTCAAGTTGAATCCCAGATCTCAAACAAAACATATTTATATATATATATGTATCTCAAATATTCAAACTTTTATTAATTGATGTATATTCCTCTGTTTTCGAAAGTTCTTCTTATTTTGACTAATTTCCTCTAACAAAAAGATTTAAAACATGAACAACGAAAGAAAACAGATGGAGTAGTAATTGAGCATAAATAGTAATATAAGGGGAAAAAAAGGTACCAAGAAAGAGCCGGATGAGTTGGGGGAGAAGAGAGAGAAAGAAGAGCGTCTAGAAGATGGAGATGCCCCATTTCCATTAGTTCCACTGCTTTGATGACATCTTCTCCTTCTTGCTGCTTCTACTCCTGGAAGCATTCCTGCCATTCTCTCTCTCTCTCTTTGTGATGAAATGAAATATATTCCTGAAGATCCCTTTTTATATAAGAACAATAATTAATGATTGATAAATCGACAGAAACAAAGTTTCACAGCTGCCAAAAGTTCCTACCAGAAAAAAGAGAGAGAATATTGATTTGAATGATGTGATTTAATTACGGTGTTTGCAAAAATGTAATGTTAATATGATTGGGGGTGAACAATTAAGGTGATACAAGGGGAGCAAAGAGGGAGGAAATTACAAGGGAAAGTTCATGGTAAGTACACTAAGTTTGTGTGTTTCAGGTGATCCTATTTGTTTAATCAACAAGATATGAACTACTAATTTGACCACGACATTATTTGACCATTCCATCTTTGATGATTGTATTGTAGGACCTCAACTCTTAGGCTCTCACCCACACTTCCAACCCCTTCGTATTCTTTAGGGAGAATCCTAAGTGCTCCGCTCCCATATTTTGCTTAAATGAGCAAACTATAAAATGTGCAAAAAGTGTGAGGATATGCCATAAAGGCTTTGTACTCTTTACATTGATTATAATTCTTAGCTAATAAACGGTTAAAAATGTGAGTTCAGAATCATTTCCAATCGTTAGATTTTTTTTGTTATAGAAGTATAATATGATTATTCAAAAATCCATTGTAATGTTAACGTGAATGTGTTATGTGTCACTTTGTTACATGTGACTCTTTGAGCTATCAAGGTGTCTTCATTCTTTTGAGTGATTTTGTGGATAAAAGTTGGTTATTCTTATTTTTTGCCAAAAACAAAGTCCAATTATTTTTCATATAATTGAGCATGTAGAGCCTACACATATATATAAAATTAGAATACGTTAGATTTATATCATATTGAAAAAAGGGAGAAATGCTTCTCTCTAGACTTTCCCCAACCTTAACCCTAAAAAACTTAAAAACTCAGCCACCCCGCACAGGCTCGCCGGTGGCCGGCCTGAGCGACGCGCCGCTCTCAGGTCGCCGGCGAGCCTGCACACCGTTAGTTTAGGTAGTTGTAAGCGTCGGTTCCCCTTCCCGTCCCTTGCTTCTCGTCCTTCCTTCGTCGTTCACTCCCCTCCTCCCCCTCCCTCCCCCCGTGCCTCCCTCCTCCGTGTTCCCCTCCGCCGTTTCTCCTCTCCCCCGTTTCACGTCGTCCCTCCCCGATCCGTGGTCGAGTCTCCCTCTCCCTCCCCCCGTTTAGGTTCGAGTCTCCCCTCCCCTCTCATCCCTCCTTGTAGCCAATGATCCCGGAGTTGGCCTTAGGGTTTATGTCGCTTTAGGAATTCGAGTGTTGGTTAAGGCGAGAGGAGGTTCTCACTTCAGATATGTTGTGCGTAGTTCGTATAGGTTTGGGATTATGAGGTTGGATCTTCGGATCCATAAGTGGGGCGAAGTTCATCAATCCAACTCGCCCCAATTTCTCATGATGGCTTCGGGTGTCATCACACCTAAAAAATGCATCTTGTGGAAGGCCTTCCAATTTGATTTGGAGCAAGTTTCGACCTCCACATCTTTCAAGTTTCAGTCTAATGAGACTAAACTCCGGGTACCCTCGCAGCAGGGTCAGAAGTCACCAAAGGACATGACTTCATTGTTAGTTGCTTCAGTAGAATCCCAGGAGGTTGTTTCTCTTCAAGAACCTTGGGATTTAGCGTCTAGTGGACATTGAGGTCTACTAGCTGTCGTGCGGCAATCTCTCCTTGAAGAGCGTCAGAGTTTCGTATCATAACAGACTCCCTCTCATATTAGGTCTTTTTCAAGACGTATAAACCAACCTCACCCGCCAACGCTCAAGACAAACTTCTTTTGGACTGGACACGTAATAGTTAGTTTTTTCTTCACAAAGTATGTACGAGCTCATAAAGCTCTTGCTACTGTTAGTTTGTTTTTGTTCGGTTATATTGATATTAGGTTGTACTCCAGTTTTAATTAATGTAAATTTTCTCGATGTCAAAAAAAGAGAACTTGCTCACATATGAGTTATACATGTCCACAATTCAACTTATGGCACATATATATGTCATAGGTGTCAGCTCATGTGCTGCGTGCTATGATACAAACATGAAATTTATGTTGATTTGAATACTTGTAGAGCCACCATGTGTCAAAAATCCCTTTAATTTGTTTCCTAACTTCCGTGTTTGCTTATTCCCTTTGTATAAATAATCTTGAGCAACAATACTATAGTACTTCCTCCGTTCCATTTTAAATGAAACACTTACTATTTTAGACCTTTCAAAATAAGTGAAACGTTACCTTATTTGGTATTCACTTCTCTCTATCTCTCTATCTCTCTCCTCATCACATGGGTCCCTTCTTTTTTTCTCTCTATCTCTCTCCTATTCTAAATCCCCGTGCCAAGGCCCTACGTTTCATTTAAAATGGAACGGAGGAAGTATTAAAATTTGAAGGTAAGTTTCAAGTATAACATACAAGGTCTATCTTATTCTACTATGTTGATATGCACAAACTTCAAATGTAGTCGATGAAACTATCATGTACTGATCATAGAAGTCGTAATTTTCTTACCTCAACAAAATATACGAAGATTGGATTATATTTCCTTATATTAATAATGATGTAAATGAAAGAGCATCATAGAGGTCGTAAAGATGACCAAAAAAAAAAAAAAAAAAAAAAAACAGTATTATATATACCGTACTCATAGTGCCTAAGTGTATAATCTTGACATTTTTTCTCCTGTTTTTCAAGGAAATTTTTGTTGTTGAAGTAAGCCAGGTTAGAACTTGTAACTTGAATTTAACATTATTTATTATTGTTTTAAGTAATTCTAAAATTCGGGACTTTTCTTTAGGGTGTGTAAGAGGCTGATCACTGATCACTTTCAAGCTTCAAAGTGCTGCAGTAAATTAATTAACATAGGAACTATCCAAAGCCTTAAAATTAAGACAATTCACATTACCAATTCCATTTTAGGTATTAAGGTAGATTCAACTAATTAGCTGTAGCCTGTAGGGTGGTTGATATGATTAATAAACCATTTTAATTCTATTATACATACCTTTACTCCAACTTTAAACCCCATTATTTACACACCCACGCTCATGCTTGCTATGTCTATATATAAAGTCCACATAACCCGTTATATCTCTACATCCTTACTTTCCAACAATTTCAACCTCAATCAAGAGAAAAAAAATGCCGACATCTTCATTCCTTTGCATAATCTTCCTTCTTTCCATGGCACGTATGTCTACTGTTGCTGCTTCCCTGTCTCTAAAGTTTGGGTTTTATAACCAGAGTTGTCCTTCAGCAGAGGCAATTGTGAAAAATGTTGTAAATAAGGCGATCATTAGGAATCCTGGATTAGGAGCTGGTCTAATCAGAATGCACTTCCATGATTGTGTTTTGTGAGGGTATGTACAATCTTTAGTATGCCTATTGTAGTGTATTATTAGCAACTTTCACATAATCTTTCATGCACTAATATATACTTGTTAACTTTTCCACATATAAATTTCAGGGATGTGATGCTTCAGTACTTCTTGATACTATGGACCTATTTTTATTTTATTTTTTTTATGTTTTTCACTTTTAAAAAGTATTGTATTTTTAGTTTTTCAATCATATTTTATTTAATATTTGAAAAAATATAGATATTAATAATATAATAATATTTTTTTGATATATTATCTATAAAAAATAGATAAATTATAGTAAAATTAAGTTGGACCAAAGTTCGGTCTAAAATTTTTTTATTATAATATAATAGATATTAACTTTATTATATTATAATTAATATTATGAGTCATAATTAATATCTATTATATTACAATTAAGGTTGTGAGCCAGAATTAATATCTATTATATTAAGTATAATAGATATTAAGTTTATATTCATTGTATCTAGATGGTACAATGATGTAAAAGAAGAAAAAAAATCAAAACTTTTAAAAACTTGGACCAAAGTTCGGCCTGAAAAAAAATCAAGAAATTACTCGATTACCCAGAATGAGAAAGTATAAGTATAGAGTAGATCGAAGCAGACCAAGCAAATCAATTGAAATCTCACCATAAGAAAGATGATCAACTCAAGCAAAAGTGTCAAGAACATTGTTATCTCTACAATCAACTTAGGAATCTCCTGATACAAATAACGTCAGAACTAGTGGTCAGTCCATATCCAATGATTGTGAGGACGACGTGGGGAGCTATTCAAATCTTGGTCGAAGCTTAGACAAGTGACAATTGCTTGCGATATGACATAACCCAAGTTTTACACAATTTTGACCATCCATGTGTAATTGTGTAGATGTATTTTGGAACTAGTATTCCAAGTTAGTACTCAACCTCTGATGAATTTCATCCAGAACCCAATCGAATCGAATTTATTTAGGGAACATCAAAATTAGGAGATACAAACTATTTTTTCCCCCTTCCAACCAGTCTTGTTCCCTATTAGCTTCCACACAGCCCCTTGAAATATTCAAAAATAATACGGGATGGGAAAAATTTATATGCAACATCAAACTCAGTAGACTCTACCTCCACATCATCACCAACAACAAGTACGTATCCAGTTGATATTGCAAAATCTTTACAATGGTACCATCTGTCACATACCCTACACTTTATATAGTAGCAACTTACACTTCATGTTCGTTTCATCAATAGTTATTTCAATAACAAAAAAAACACACTTGTAAACTTACACTTCATGTTCGTTTCATCAATAGTTATTTCAATAACAAAAAAAACACACTTGTAATCAGAATTTACCCCCGTGCACCAAATACCACCGATTTATTTCTTCTTAGGTTTTTTACACCACTGTGCCATCTAGATGCAAAAGAAGCATCGGAGTCGGAATAAAAAATGTGTAGCCTAAGTATGTCTTCATCACCAACATAATCAGGATTAATAAATAGAGACACAGACACATTTAGCTTGTACCCACCCTGAAAATAGCATAAAAGAAATTCAAACTATGGACCTATTTTTATTTTATTTTTTATGTTTTTCACTTTAATAAGTATTGTATTTTTAGTTTTACAATCATATTTTAATTAATATTTGAAAAATATATAGATATTAATAATATAATGATAAATTTTTGTTATATTATCTATAAAAAAATAGATAAAATATAGTAAAATTAAGTTGGACCAAAGTTCGGTCTGAAATTTTTTTATTATAATATAATAGATATTAAGTTTATTATATTATAATTAATGTTATGAGTCAGAATTAACAACTATTATATTATAATTAAGGTTATGAGCCAGAATTAATTGGTTATAAACTTATATTAATCGAAGGTTATTTCTTGTATTAAGGTAGATTTCTTATCATCTTACTTATAAAATTATATATTATTACTCAGCTATATAATAATTTGATTGTATTCACTTAAGTGAACTTATATAAGTTATAACAAGCCTTAGTCAGTAATAGACCTTATAGTATACTACATATACGAATTTTTGCTTCATATCAGGATCTTACTAATAAGCAATAAGGTTTAATACGATATAGTAACAATAATTAACTACTTGTTTCCATTCAATTAGATGGTTTGGGTTTCGAAACAAATTTATACTTAAAGACAATTACCTTATATTAACTTACATTCATACATATATTGATCTTATCCAATAACAACTCATTTTAATTCAATTTGATGTTGAGTTTCAAAATGAATACAACGTAATGGCGATTATCTTCAACGAACTTACGCTATCTTGAATTAGCTTATCGACTTACATTGATACATCGATCTAATCCAATATCAACTTGTTTCAATTCAAATTAGATGTTTTGAGTTTCAATATGAATTTAACTTAGAGACGATTAACTTAAATGAAGCATTGTTATGTTGAACCAATCTACTGATCAGTTACACTGTTCTACATCTGTTGTAACTGAATTAGATGCTTTCGGTTCCGAAATGAATTCAACTCAAAAATGATTAACTCAAGTAGAGTATTGTTATTATCTTGAATTAAACTTAGGGTACTGTTAAAGTAGATGTTTTGAGTTTCAATATGAATTTAACTTAGAGACGATGAACTTAAATGGAGTATTGTTATATTGAACCAATCTACTGAGTTACATTGTTCTACATTTGTTGCAACTGAATTAGATGCTTTTGATTCCAAAATGAATTCAACTTAAAGATGATTAACTTGAGTACTATTATTATCTTGAATTAGTTTATCGACTTACATTGATACACTCATTCTAATAACAACATGTTTCAATTTAAGTAAATGTTTTGAGTTTCATTTGCTTTACCGACTTACGTTGATACATTCATCTAATCTAATATCAATTTCATGAGTTTCAAATTGAATATAACTTGTTAACGATTAACTTAAATGCAGTATTGTACATGTTATTTTGATTTAACTTATCGATTCACATAGATACCTTGAGTTAATCGACTAAACTTATTTTACGTCGATTATATGTTTTCAGTTTTCAAATGCATAGAGCTTAATGACTATTATTGTTATATTAATCCATTGATCTAATATAGTTAGAATAAGACATTGATCTAATTGACTTTTTCAAAAAAAATGTCTAACTCGTCTTTCGAGGAAGTTTATAAGACTTTATACTAATATGAGACGCCCTTTTTAACCAAACATGATGTAATTTGCATACAACTAAAAGTTTGAATATCGATTTATATAAAATTGTCTTATTCCAAATTGTCGAATACATCAATCTTGTACACATATATCGATATCACTTTCATACACATTTTTTGTGAAGTACAACCGTTTTCTTTCGAGGCAAGTGTCGGAGTACACTTATTTGCCACGTTAATTTTAACCGAACTCGGGAAAACATTTGACCAAAACCTGACATGAAGTTCCATTTTTCCCGAAGAAATACAAGAATGTGACTAACTTCTACCCGAAACGATGCGATATTGTCGAACTTATGTGAATTTCGTCAATAACTGAAATATACTGAAACGAAACTGAAAATAACTGCAATGTGTTTTAAGTGCTATGGATTCAACCATTGGTTGTTTAACTGTTCGGATAAAACTGGTTTAAACTGCAACTGAACTGAACTGAAACTGGAAAGGAAAAAAAACTGAATTAAACTGAAATGAAAAGTTTGTAAACTGAACTAATATGAATTGTTAATAATTTTTAACTGTTGTAAACTGAACTGATATGAACTAGACTGTTTGGATATAACCATATTAAACTGTTGAACTGAATTGACACCTCTAATAAGAGCAACGCCCACACTGCATCTTACCTACTGTATCTAAACTAGGCCAAAAGAGAAATGCGTGTGATGAAAAGACTTGAGAGTTGAGACGCTGGGTTTCGGCAATGGGATAAGATTACCCACTCATGGCCCATAGTATTGTCGTGTAACAACAAGATAGAGATCGATACCACAATTCCACAAATCCACCAAACAAAGAATTATACCACACCGAACGGACTAAAATGAGTAAAATCCTTATCTTTATTAATGGTAGCTTTAAAGTTCTGACTGAAAGTCCAATTTGCCCAATATATATATCAAGCCAATACTATTTCCTTTTCTCATTCCTCATTTTAGAGGTGTCAAAATGGGCAAAAATGAAGTTTAGAAGTGTACATCGAGTGATCGAGATATCAGATGTATGTTTTATTTTTTCTTTTTTCATTTTTCTTTTTTTTTGGTGTGGACAGGACAGCAACGGCAAGTAATGTAATATGACATTTGATCTCAGGTCTTGGACACCAATTCCCAAGACTTTAGAGCATCTACAAACGGCAAGCTATAATATTTGTAGCTTTATTTGCCACATCAAATATTTAAACTAAAACAATTTCAAACTACAACCTCTCCCGATAAAAGCCACAACCACTTGTAATTGTGGTAGGTCCCACACGTCATCACCATTTAAACAACGGTTTTTTCACCAAATACCATCGACCCTCGGCAGCCTCCCCCACCCTTGTCGAATTCCCCCACCCTCCCCCCACCCCCGTCGAACCCTAACCCCACCCCCCTAAACAACCCACGCAGCCCCCACCCTTCCCTCCCCTCCCCCGCGAATTTTCGCATCCATCCCCACCCCTCGAGCAATCGTAGGCAAATCGATGGGGTTGGGGTGTTTTCCGTGGAAGTGGAATAACCCGGAAGGTCGCGGCGGGGCCGGGAGGGGGCCGGGAAGGGGGACTGTTGTGGTGGGGCGGAATGGGGAGTAGGGTGCGGCGTGGGTTGTTTAGGGGGTGGGGGGTGGGGGTGGGGCATTTTTGGTATTTTTTGAAATGTCAGGGGTATCTGGTGAATTTTTTTAAAGATCAGGGGTATTCGGTGAATTTTGAAAAAAGTGGGGGTATTTGGTGAATAAATTTATTTCTTAGGGGTATTTGATGAAAAAACCGTTTAAACAAATTTTAATATACAATTCATACAATCACAATTTGTAATTACATTGTAAATAGAATAAATAGTAATTACATTGTAAATAGAATAAATTGTAATTTGTAGTGAAACTTTTATGAATATGCTTATTGGATTTTGGAAAAGGAAAAAGGAACCCAATATAATTGAATTTCAGATTAATAAATTTATGTGTTTAATTTGTAATTACCTTCTAAATAGAATAAATTGTGATAGAATATAAATATAGTTAGGATATATTTTGTTCCTAGAATTATACACTGGATATATTTCCTAATCATAATTGGAGTATAGGACTATCCTAGGATGTATCACTATTAATATTGATAAATGGTAATCACTCCAGTTGAAGAGTTTTCCTAAATCTAGCATGGTATCACAGCTTCAGGCTTAGTTTTTTTTTTCTCTACAATTTTTTTTATTTCCTAGGCCATGCCTACTAGCTTCCGCCGCCCCAACTTGCTACTGCCACCTTGTTTTGCCGCCAGCTCACCTTGTCTTTCATCATGACGAAGGATGACAACCCGCAGCCCCCTCAAACATCTTCCTCCATCGATTTCCATCCTGCCCTCTCGGTGAATAACATCAAAAATTTTATACCTTTAATCCTTGATCGGGAAAAAGTGCACTATTCGAATTGGGTAGAGTTGTTTGAGTGCCATGCTCATGCATATAACGTTCTCGATCACATCAATCCTACCACCACTCGTCCAACAGATATCACCGATGTTATGTGGGCCCGCCTTGACTATGTCGTTAAGCAATGGATTTATGGTACTATTTCTACTGATCTTCTTTAAACGGTTCTTAATCGTTGTGATAAAGCACAACAAGTATGGGATACATTGAAAGGAAATTTTCAGGATAGCAAAGCCACCCACGCCGTGTATCTTGAAAATCAGTTTGATATCTTCACCTTTCACACTTTTCTGATATCTCCTCCTATTGTCAGAAATTAAAAACTCTTAAAGATCAATTAGCCAATGTTGATCATGCCGTTTCCAAGCAAAAATTAGTCTTGCGCCTTGTTAATGGCCTTCTCAACACCGATTTTGATGTCGTTGCAACCATGATTCAACAAACTGAACCCCTCCCCACTATTGAAACGGCATGATCCCGTCTTCTTCTTGAAGAAACGAGCCGTTCAAGTGATAACACACCACAAAATACCGCCTTTGTTGCTCAAAACACCGCCAGCCAACCGCCGGCAAACTCCTCGTCCTCGCTGCAACAATCGCAGCCAACCGGGGGCCACTGCGGTGGTTCTGGTGGGGGTGGCCGTGGTGGTCGCCAAGGACGAGGTAGGGGCGGGGGACATGGTCATCAATCCCAGCCGCAGAATAACAATTCTCAGCAGCAGCAGACTCCTCTTCAAACCGACTAGGCTGGCCTAGTTGCTGCCTGGCCCAACGCACAATAGTGGGTCACTCCCACCTGGACCCAGGCCCCATTTCCATATCCACAGCTGGCCCAGTCTGCCAGTATCGCGAGCCCACACAGCCCGCATACGGCCTGCCAGCCCCTGTGTCCTGCCCAGCTGGCCCAACAGGCCTATCCGGCCACTTATTCGGACTTTGGCCCACTCATGACGCCAACCAAATTACGAAACTCGTTTGCCACTATGACTTTGCAGCAAGACAACTCTTGGTACATGGATTCCGGTGCGACGGCCCACATGACTAATTCTTCAGGAACTCTTATGCCCCTTTCTAATTTGAGTATTAATAATCATATTTTAGTTGGTAATGGTCATCGCAATCTTGTTCTTGGTTATGGTTAGTCCACCCTACCCTCCCCTCACCCACCATTAACCCTCCGTGATGTCCTTTTGGCTCCACAAATCATTAGAAATCTTATTTCCATCTGCAAATTTACCACTGATAAAAATGCCTCCATAGAATTTAATCCTTATGGTTCAACTGTGAAGGGCCTTCGAACGGGGAATATCATAGCTAGATGCAATAGTTCGGGGGAGCTATATCCTGTCAGCACCACTTCACCATCTATCTGTCTTGTTATCGCCGTCACGACATCATCTTCCACAATCTGGCATAGTCATCTTGGACATCCAGGATCCCAAATTTTACGCTTTCTTAGGTCTAGAGATTTAATTTCTTGTACTCATTAACCTACTTCTGATTTTTGCAATTCTTGTCAAGTAGGCAAACACCTTCGTTTACCGTTTCATACATCTAATAGTACAATAAGTTCTGCTTTTGATATTATTCATGCTGATTTATGGACCTCTTCTATTCGTAGCTCTCAAGGTCATAAATATTATTTAGTGCTATTAGATGATTTCACCCACTATGTGTCGAATGTTCCTCTTAAATTTAAATCTGAGGTATACCAAACTTTCATTAATTTCCGACACTATGTTCACACCCAAATTGAACGTCCTATTAAAGCTTTTCAATGTGACCATGGGCGGGAATTTAATAATACACCTTTTTAATTATTTTGTGTTCAACATGGGACAATTTTCCGATTTTCTTGTCCAAATACATCCTCTCAAAATGGGAAAGCTGAACGCATGCTTAAAACATTAAATAATATGTCCCGCACTCTTTTATGTCATGCTTCTATCCCCCCCTTATTGGGTTGAATCTCTTGAAACAACTACCTATCTTGTCAGACTCTTACCTACCAAAACCCTTCCTAAAATAGCTCCTGTTGAACGTTTGTTTGGGAAAATACCTTCTTATGATCATATTAGGGTTTTTAGATGTCTTTGCTTTCCAAATTTATCCGCTACTGTTCCACATAAATTGGCTCCTCGGTCCACTCCTTGTGTTTTTTTGGGGTATCCCTCCCATCATCGTGGTTACCGTTGCCATGATCTTAACACAAATAAAATCATCATCTCTAGACATGTCACTTTAGATGAACAAACCTTTCCTTTTGCCAATATAGGGGAGTTTAGGCCATTGGATTACACATTTCTTGATGACACAACCCCAAGCCCTCTTCTAAATACATCTTGGCCTCACCACGATTTTCCTGGGCCTGGCCCAGCTTCAGCACCTCCTGCCTGTATCCCTAACACGTTGGCACGCCGCACGCCCCCACCTTCCCCTAATGGGCCTGCTAGGTCCATAGCCCAACTCCACACCCCCGCGTTTGTCCTCCCACGCGTCTGTCCCAGATCCCCGCACTGCCACTGTGCGCTCCCTAGGGGTGTAAATGAGACGAGAAAACTCGCGAGCTACTCGAGATCGACTCGGTCAAAACTCGGCTCGAGTGAGCTCAACTCGAGCTCGAACTCGGCTCGAGATGTTGGCGAGTCGAGTTGAGCAACTCGATACTCGGCTCGAAAACTCGTGAGAAGCTCGAAAACCCAATTATCAATAGCAAAATACCTAAATTCAACTGTAACACCCCCAAATTTCTCTCTTTTTGAAGAATATATTTTAATATAGAACACTTGAGAAACTTGAGAGTATTACCGCCACGTGATAACGTTAAAGGCTAAAACTACTAACTACTAATTTAATAATGCAGCGGAAACTAATAATAATAACTTCTCTTTATTGATAATATAAAAACTTTATTATTCAACTATGACAATAATGGAATCTATAATAAAATGAAATAGTAACTCCTAGCTTAAGTCTTATTCCTTACGAGCTCCCCCATATGAAGTATGCATCAATCAACCTGTAAATTCTGCTCACCAAAAGGGTCATCACAGGGACAAAGCCATAAAACAAACAAACAAAATGCTTGTCAGTAAAGATACTGAGTACATGTATATGCGGAAATTTAAATACTTTATTAAACATTCAAAATATTTCTATAAACCTTCCTTGGATACTTGTAATTAATACTTGTATAAAATAAGGTATATAACTTTAATAAAACTCCTTTCCATGCCTAGGTACCTTTCCTAAAGTGTGCACACCCCCCAAGTTTAGTATTCCTTACTGAGTCTATTACGAGGGGAACTACCTTGTCCACATGACTTATACAAAAAGTACATGGGTAAAAATATAATAGCTACCGTTCTTGTTAATTAATAACAAGTTGTGGCTTCTTTGTAATTGTGATCATAAAAGATCATATAACTAATAAAAATCTTTCGGAAATAATCCTCCTAAAAAAAAAGTACTTCTTTTATAAAACTTTAGCCATATATAATAGCTATAAAATATATAACTTGTTCATGAAATAATCTTGAAAAATCTTTGATCATACATGAAATAATAATTTTTATGATAATATTAATGTGAATAGTAATAACAGTTACGCTAATAATAATAGAGTTAAGTATTCGTACTATGCAAGAATTATGCACCATGATTCATGAACCTTGAAGATTAAATACATGCGTACCACTAAACTAAAGTAGGAAGTTTTCTACTAACAATATAATGATCCAACTCAGTACATGAATTTGGAGACTACTAATGATAACCTTAGTAATAAGGCAACAAAATCATGTCAACAGTGTTAAATAATTAACTCAACGCATGACGGCAAACGCATGGTTTACTATATCCTACAATCTACAGATTGAAAATAAATTTAATACCGGACCACTTACCATGCTTATAATAAATTTAACAAATTCATATAAACTCGTAAAACATGTAAAACTAGTCTTATATGCACGCTATGCGTGCGAAGTCGTTATCTAAGTTTTATAAGTGCATATGAAGGTGAAAGTAAATAAGCTAATCAATTAGAATCAACAACGAAACGCATGATAGATAACATAGCTCAAGATAAAAAGATGGCATGTGAGACTCTCAAACCACCACATAATTCCCTTTATGAGACAACCAATTCGTAGCACAATTTCAATTTATAGAAATATAGGTCCTGTTCATGGACTGAAATAATGGAAGTTGAATTCTGTTCAGTTCACATAAATTAAGTTTAGAGAAATTAAGTTCAGTTCACTTCAGTTCAGGTTGAGATAAATTAAGTCAACTTTAGTAATTATATACTACTTATATATTTTGATTATTTTTAGTAATTAGGAAGTCGATGTGTCCTTTTTTTTTGGAAAATAAGATTGATAAAGTTGCATTTGTGTTTTTGGGTATTTTTATAACTTTCTATGGATATATAATTAATAAAGATTGTCATATTATTAGTATTTAAAATAATAATCTTATAATGCCTACCTAATTATTTAATTATAACTATTTTTAAGGTTTTTCAATGCTTTTAGTGGCTTTAATATCAAGGGATAACTCAATTTCTTATTAGTAACTATATTTTTAAACTCAGTACTCAAAACATAACTCATGTCTTCAACTGATAATAAACCCCAACACTGATCTCTCTCTTTAACATATCCATTTTCTCTCTCTAAAATCATACTCCTCTCTTGCTCTCCTTCCTTCCACCACCACAACGACCACCTCCACCACCACATTCCCAATTCCCCAAAATATTCACTCTACTCGCTGAATTAACATCTAGCCTTACATGCACGCTATGCGTGCGAAATCATATAGAAAGTTAATTTGATTGCATAATTAAATCTAATAACTTGAAATAATATGTATGGAAAGTTGGTCACTAAATTTTATTAAAGAAATACATCTTAATAGTGCAACAATGAAATAACAAAAAAAAAATGTGATAACAAAGAAAGTTAAAATAAATCTAAATTAGAGTATTTTCCATTGTAATCATTCTTCTAATGGTGAAAACATATACTCCAGAAGAAAAAATTTGTGAAAACAAATATGGGTCATCACTGTCTCTCTCCTTCCTGTGCCCTCTTCTCACCTTCCTCTGGTTTCCCAAAAATTACAAACAACCAACACTATTTATACCACCACGGCACCACCTTACAATTTACATCACCTTCCTCTGATTTCCCAAATCAATAAACTCCATTAACTAATCAGTAACACCACAACAACCTTCCATCACCGTCGTGCCTCATCCCCATGAATCCACCCCTCCCTCCTCCTATATTACCACCACCAACATCACCTCCCACGACCACCATAAAACGCAAACACCACCAACCTCTCTCCTCCCACCATCGCCGCATGCTCCTTCCTTTTGATGGGTTCTCCCGAGTTCGAATTCTTCGGTAATTTAGATTCTCATTATAATCTACTTACTCGACATCCCTTTCGAACTCTTGTATTGAGAATTAAATTTGAAATGGTATTGCTGAGAACTTGCAATTACTCTGCTTGCAGTTGCAATTGCTCACGAAATACCACCATTTTACATTGAGAAGTTTAAATAAATACCTTTGTTCGTTTTCCTCATAGCAATTGCAACTCTTGATAGTTGATTGTGAATGGCACATTCACTTCTCCTTGTGTCTAAATTAAAAAAAAAAAAAATGAATGTTAAGACTTTCAAATCGTAAAAGGATTATGAAGAAATGAAATTTATTTATGCTTTGTAATAACCTGATCTGAATTGGCGCTTGTTTTTCGTTGGTTTCTTGTGATTAAAGAGAGTATTTGATGATAAAACGGGGGACGAGAACTCTGTTTTGAAGGAAGCCGAGCCACTCTCGTGGTTTAAAGTTCGTGTAGTTTTTTTTTTTTTGCTAACTGCCAGTTTTGGGCGGTTCATTTTTTTTTTAAACTCACAAAATTGTAGAATTGTAATTTTCTTTTTCTATTAGGGGTATTTTGGGTAAAGAGGGTGGACACCAAAAGGTCAAGAGTTGCCTTATATAATAGAGATAATAACCCTAAAAACATGATACTATGTATGCAGAATAATATTTAAAGATCTACATATACACGCACCTTGAAAATTAATAATTACTAGGGAGGAAGAGAAAAGGTAGGCTAAGAGAGAGAGAGTTTAAACTTGAGAAAAGAGATGTATTCCACAAATTTGGTGTGAAGAATATGAGGGATGGAGGCCTCTATTTATACTAGTTGGATAGGTAAAGTCATACTAGGGCTAGGAAACTAAAAGATGGGTTTTGAGAAAAGATAATTAATTTTAGCTAGGATACACTAGTACTTTATGATCATGTAGCTAGAATAGAGGAATATTCCATAAGATAAATAGTCTAGATGCTAATTAACCAAAAGATAAAAAAACAAAGTAATCAATTTGGATACAAACTCACTAGCGTGAGTTTGCACCGAAAAGATTTTTTTTTATTATATTTTTTTTTTGTTTTGTAAATCCTTTTTGAATTTTCCTTTTCAAAATATTTTTAATTTTTCTAAACTAATTACTTGGATTATAATATGTAAACTTTTAGGCCCAATATTTAATTTGGGCTAGAGTCTATTTGAAAAACTCATAATCTATTATAAAAGCCTATTTAAAATCTTTATAATAACAAGCCTTTTTAGTATATAAAACCTTTTAAAAATTATAACTAATAACTTACTAAAAATACGGAGTATTACATCAACATTTTTCTACCTTAGGGTTGCTTTTAACATGAGATACTTGCAAGCTACTCGAAATCTACTCGGTCAAAACTCGACTCGGTCAAAGCTCGGTCAAACTCGACTCGAGTGAGCTCGACTCAACTCGAGCTTGACTCGAAATGCTAACGAGTCGAGTCGAGCTAGCTCAAACTCGAACTCGACTCGAATCAGTTACACCCCTAGGTCGCTCCCAGGCCTCATCCTTGCCCCATCCACGCTATAGTCCCCCTCCCATACGTGGCCTCCCACAGATCAGGCCCATACGCCCACCCCCTCCCTTTCCTCACCAAATTCACACCCGCTCAAAATCCGGTATTTCAAAGCCCAATCCCAAATACAATTTCTGATGAGGATTTTGAGCGGGTGTGCATTTGGTGAGAAGAGGGAGGGGGTGGGCGTGTGGGCCTGTTCTGTGGGAGGCCATATCCTCCCCTCTCTCCCACTCTCCTCTCAAGGTAACGATATGGCTTATCTTCTTCTATATGTTGATGATAATATTTTATGGACATCTTCTGATGCTTTGCGGGATCGTATCATTACTCAGTTATTTTTTGGGTATTTCAGTTACTCGTACACCTTCCTACATGCTTCTTTCTCAGAAAAAGTATGCACATGAAATATTGGACCGAGCAGGTATGGGGACTTGTAAGCCTGCAACGACTCCTGTTGACACTAACTCTAAGCTTAGTGCAGATTCGGGTCCTCCTGTGGCTGATCCGACTCATTATCGCAGTTTAGCAGGTGCTTTGCAGTACCTCACGTTTACTCATCCTGATATTGCTCATGCAGTTCAGCGGGTTTGCCTTTTTATGCATGATCCTCGGAAGACTCATTATAATGCCTTAAAGCGCATCCTACGTTATATTCAGGGAACCATTGATCATGTATTACATTTATATCCTACTACTTTGCGTTTGATCACTTATACTGACGCTGATTGGGGCAGGTGTCCTGACACTCGTCGTTCTAATTCTGGTTATTGTTGTTTTCTCGATGATAACCTGATTTCTTGGCAGTCTAAGCGTCAGCCTATTCTTTCTAGATCCAGTGCTGAGGCATAATATCGAGGCGTCGCAAATGTTGTCGCGGAAGCTTGTTGGTTACGTAATCTTCTTTTGGACTTACATTGTCCTCTCAGACAGGCTACTATTGTTTATATATTGTGATAATGTCAGTGCTATTTATTTGTCTCGCAACCCAGTACAACACCAACGCACCAAACATGTTGAGATGAATATTCATTTTGTTCGGGAAAAGGTTACGTAGGGTCAGGTACGTGTGTTGCATGTTCCTACTAGATATCAGTTTGCAAACATTTTCACAAAAGGTCTTTCGCGTAGTTATTCTTGGAGTTTAAGTCCAGTCTCAGCGTTCGCCCTCCTCCCACTTCGACTGTGGGGGGTGTGATAGAATATAAATATAGTTAGAATATATTTTGTTCCTAGAATTATACTCTGGATTGGTTTCCTAATCATAATAGGACTATCTTAGGATGTATCACTGTAAATATTAATCAATGGTAATCACTCCAGTTGAGGAATTTTCCTAAATCTAGCAAATTGTAATTTGTTTTTTTTTTTGAAGGAAATAATGTATGAGAGAAAGAGATGATAGAAACTGTGTGGGTTCTTTTTTTTACAATTTATGTACTTCTATTTATAGATTATATAATTACCAAAAAAATTCAAAAAACAACGTAGCCATTGCAAGTTACTCCCTGTGTTTCTTTTGTTGTTCCTATTTGTAATTAGGGAAGAAACCAATGCAACTCAAAAAATAGGCAAGATTCCACTATTTCTAAAAAAATTAAATTAACTAAAAATAAAGATTATAACTCTTTGAGTTATTCTATATTAGACAACAATGACACAAAAAGTTTGAGGGGTAAAAGAGTAAAAAACGATTACAAACTATTGTTAATACATTTATTGTCCTTTGAGTTACTATATGTTAGGCAATCAATGAGACAAATGTTTGAGGGGGTAAAAAAGTAAAAAATGCCTAATCAATAGTGTGAACACATTTATTGCAACTTAAAACTAATGAAAAATTTAATTTATAAATTACACTATGCATGGAAAGATTCAAATGGAAACAACAATTGAAATTTCCCAATAGAAAATACACGAACAACAAAAGAAAACGGAGGGAGTAATGCTTGTCTGCTTATACTACTATTGGGTCATTTACCAAAGTGCAACCAAAATTGTTGAAAATAATTGTAAGTGGTAGTGGGCCCTGTATGCTATAAAAAGCAATGGAAAGCAAGTATCTTTCTCCATTTACAAATCTTTTGTTAAAGGACAAACTCAACCAAAAGTTTAAACTGATCGTTGAGGCCCCAAAAATAGTTTTGTACTCTATCACGCCCCCTCACGTGAACGTGAGAGCCCATTGGGCTTTAAGTGTGGATGCAGCACATGCCTCCCTCATACCTGGCGCTAAATATACCACTTAGAAATGAGGGGTAGATGAGATTTGAATCCGTGACCTTTATGTCATGCTCGCTCTAATACCATGTCAAAGGACTAACTAAACCAAAAGCTTAAGTTGATGGTTGAGGCCCTAGATATAGTTTTGTACTCTATCATCTTCCAATAGCGACAAGCTTTGTCTCGCTAAAGTGGTGAAGCTTATACCTCCAACAATTTAGAAATTGCAAGTGGGTCTTTTACCCTGATTCTGCAGCTGCTCCTAACTAACTAATCTAGTTAACATCTAGTAAGATAGAGGTTTCTAATATTCCCATTTTGCTTTTCATTTTTTTTTTTTTTATTAGGAAATTAAGTTAGCCCAAGGGCTAACCCCTACAAGGCTACTAGCCTGTAGGAAACACCAACACATTGGTTGGTAAGGCATGCTATGCATGCTAAGGAAATACCCCAGCATAATGCTGGGGGTAAGGATCGAACCCTGACCTCAGGGGCCAAGGGGGAGTCCTCTATCCACTTGAGCTAACTCCTATCCTTCCCATTTTGCTTTTCATGGTATACATATTAGTGGTGTCAATTCAGTTAACCAGTTCAGTTCTGGTTCAAACCAAACAGTTCAGTTGACTTCAGTTCAGTTAATTCAGTTTGTTTTTCCGATCTTAATTGATTCAGTTTAAACTTTTTCGGTTTCAGCTTCAATCCATACAGTTAATTCAATTTTCAGTTAAGTTCGGTTCAGTTTACAGTTGTCTTTTGGTTTGGCTCGTACAGTTTTGGTTTAAACAGTTGACTTTTTACCTATTACTATCAGTTAAACGGTTATTTTCAGTTCGGATTCAGTTAATTTCAGTTTCTTAAATAAAATTGCATCAACTCGGTGGAATTGGATATCGGTTATGCCATATGCTTTTTTCTTCATGATGCGGGTCAAAGTCTTATCCGTTACAGAAAATTTGAAATCGGTTGGACTTTTGTCATATCGGTTGAACTTGTCAAAACCAGCGATGCCATCATGATTCAAGAGACGTTTTATATTTGTCTACAAAAGCGCATTTGAAACTTGCTAACTTCACTGTGAAATTGTTTTATCAAAGGTTCGACAATATATTTGGCTGATATTCAATATTTCAATTTGAAATTGTTCATTATAGAATGTCTAGTCATTATTCATTTGTATGTTGACTATAATTACGTTAGTGATACTAAATGTAATTATGTATGATAACTTTGTAATGTTACTATGTAATAACATTATGTTTTCTGTAGTTTTCCAATGTGTATATTGACTTGTAACTATTAATGATTGATGATTGACGGTGATCAAGGTGATGATGATTTATAATGGTGAATCATCATAATTAATGATGATGATGATGATTAAAGTCGATAAACACAAACTAATACGAGTATAATGTGACAAAAATCGGCGTAGGTGGGTAATCATTAGGCTAAACTAGATCAGTATAATGTGTAGATCGATGTGTTGTATTCCGAGTATATATTAATGTATGGAATATATAGATCAAGATATCGAATATAGATTAGTATAAACACAAGCTAATACGAATTGATTAGTGTATAGAATAGTCAATGTGAATGGGTAGTCAGTAGGTTAATCGTCTTTAAGTGTAATGCATTTTGAAACTAAAAACATCTACTTAAATGATTCAGAGTACTTATTGGACAAAATAAATGTGTCAATGGCAGTCGATAAGCAAATTTAAGATAACAATACAACATTTGAGTTAATAATTTTTATGTGAAATGCATTTAAAAACTAAAAACATCTAATCAAACTGAAAAAACGTGTTGTTATTGGATTAGATGAATGTCTCGATGTTGGTCAATAAGCTAATTCAAGATAACTATACTCTATTTATGTTAAGCATTCAATCTCAGTTGTGCTATGGGCTATCGAGACTCGACTCGAGTATCACTATGCTCTAATATTATCATTATATGGAAAAAGTGTCATTGTATTAGTCGATAACTTAAAATTTCTATATTACCCATATTCAACTAATATTTAAGTAGTTTTTTTTAGGGGAAATATTTAAGTAGTTCAAAGAGAGTCATTATTTAGTGATGAATTAATATGTCAAAGCTGTTTTTTCTATTAATTATGATTTTCGTACATCAACACATACATCACTTGCATATTATGTAATAGATCAATGTATAATTTTTTATCAAATAAATCTTATTTCATTTTTGAAAATCTTGATACAACCCAAAAAGAGGGCTTATTAGTTATTATCATAACCTTATATATTATACTATAATTAATAAATAGTATAGTGTTTACTATCTTCTCTTAACTTTGTACATATGTGACTTTATTTATATATATGACTCAATATGACTATAATGATAATGATGATTATAATAATAATAATAGTAATAATAATAATAATAGTAATAACAATAATAATAACAATGATTTAATAGCATGAAAAAAAAAAGATTATTGTCTAAGGTACAATCCATTAGGGTCTCATAAGTGCCAAATGCACCGTTG
This sequence comes from Beta lomatogona, assembly GCA_947646795.1. NCBI lineage: Eukaryota > Viridiplantae > Streptophyta > Magnoliopsida > Caryophyllales > Amaranthaceae > Beta > Beta lomatogona. The sequence continues at coordinate 1,199,259 of CANSNZ010000554.1, forward strand.
GATAGAAAAGATCTACGATTGAAATGAGTCAAAAAAGAATACACGGATCAATAACATACACCGTCTGATTGCAGCATCGCAAGTACATCCAACGACTACCATCAATTACATCCTCTTCCTTCCCAGTTCCCAACAATCTCCCTCTCTCTCTGAAATTCGAAACAAACCCTAACAATCCTCTCTCTCACAGGCCTTCCTCATCTCATCTCCCTCCTGTCAAATAAACATTCATCATTTTCCATTTTCAATCCCGGTGATGGAGCAAATGCGAACTTTTTCCGGCGTTAATGTCGAACTCAGCGTCGGCGTCGGTGCTCTAATTACAGCAATGCTCGCTATAATCTACGACCGCGGGTTTGATTCTTTGCTCTTTATTAATTTCTATCAAATCGATCGATTTTGTTTCATTTAGATCTGTAATTGACTGATTTCGTTGGTTTGATAGTGTTTTTATTTGTTGTAGAGGTGTCGAAGCCGAGGTTGAACCCGAAAAAGTTGTGGGTTGCCATGTGGATGTAGTTACCGCTAATCCTAATTCCTAGTAATTGGGTATCAATTTCTTCTCTAAACTTTTGTTGGTTTTTTTTGGTGAAGTTCATAATTTTTTTCTTTTGGTGATTTTGTTTTCGTGCTGAATTAGGGTGTTGATGTTTTATTGAATTTTCCTAAATTTGTTGAAGCTATTTGTTTCCTAGATTTTTTTTTTACAGTCAGTAACCTTCAATTGTATGTTCTTGTTACTTGGTGAATTCAAGCTCAGTGACCTTGAATTATATGTTCTTGTTGCTTGTTTTTATTTTAATGAGTAAGTTATTGCTGTTTTTCTACTATGGGGTCTGCTTTCAGATGAGGAAATAACCTTTTTTTTTTTTTTAGTTTTGTGGAGAGAGTGATTTCTTGCTGGCTGAAAACTTGTTATGTGATTAGCTCATCAAGGATTAGTTGTTTAAATTGATTGTATATTATAATGTGGGTTTCACGAAAGGAATTAAAAGGAGAAAAACATTCATTTTTGAATTTGAGGTTCACTTTTGTTTATATACATCGAAACCTATCATGGGACTTATGAATTTCCCTTTAAATGCAGAAGGCTAGAAAGATTATACATCTAAATTAAAGCTGGAGTTTTGATGATTTCTTTCAAGTTGGAGTGTGAGAAAAACACCATTAGTCGAGGAACTTGATAGAGACATTCCTGTTTTATAATAAGTTTTATGTTTTTATCCTTTAGGTGATTTTCATTTGGAGTAAATAGTAGGAATGATGTGTGAATTATTGATGCAATTTCTTTTTTCATATTGGTTACCATGAGGCCTAGTTTTACCGCGAAAGTTATTCCTCAATTTGTTTATCATTTGGGTAGGTTCAAATATCTGCCAAGATTGATGGTAAAGTTGCTAAAGGTTTGTCATGATATCATGTCACTTGTTATGTGGACTCATTTCCTTTCACCTTGATGGACAACTTATCCGGATGGCAAAGCCTTACATCTGCTGATCAAGCTTCTCTTCAAGCTACGACTGAAGGAAAAGCTCCTCCTGCAGAAAGGGGTAATAGGTGTTCATATCCAGTTACTCTTTTGTTCCTTATTTTTTTTGTTTCTTCAGTAAATTGTTGGTAGTATCCTTCTGCTATTAAACATGGACTTCTGCTTCTTTTACTAGTATAATTGTCTTGAAGTTAAAATCTTATTTAGTGACTGCATTGTAGGTCAAACTGGTGCTGGGAAATAATTAAAAGAGCCAAAAGCTAGAGATGGTGTCAAACGGAAAAGTGGTGGTGATAGTGATCGTCATGCCAAAATTGTGATATTTGAAGAATCATATCATTTCTTGTGATTGTCTTGTGACAAATGATGTTTTTGATTTATTGAAGTTAGTTAGGTGAATTTATGAATAATCATAACTCCATACAACTATGCAAGCATTTTTCTTTATTAAAATACACAAAGGTATTGTTTATTGAATTTTGACTATTGAGAATTCAATTTTTTAAATACAGATAGTAGTTGAAAATTGAAATCATGTTTTTTTTTTTTTATCTTTGTCTAGTTATTAAGGTGTCATGTCATTGTACGTCAATAATTTAGGTAAATTAAAAAAATTACGAAATTAGTTGTTACATTTTGAAACAGTTCAGTTTGAGACAGTTTTATTTTGTACATTTTAATACAGTTTTATTCAGTTTGATTCAGTTCAGTTTAAAACAGTTTTGTTCAGTTTTATACAATTCAGTTAAAAACAGTTTGATTCAGTTCAGTTAAAAACAGTTTTATTCAGTTTGATTCAGTTCAGTTAAAAACAGTTTGAAACAATTTTCAGTTAAATTTAGTTAATTTTCAGTTCAGTTCAGTTTAGTTTAAATCGGTTTTTCGTGCAGTTAATTTCAGTTTGGTTTGTTTTCAGTTGAGTATCAGTTCAGTTTCAGTTCAGTTAATTGCAGTTTACTTTAATCTGATTGACTTATCGGTTTTTAACTTTTCAGTTATGGGTCAATTCAGTTCAGTTTATTCAGTTCAGTTGGTCATCAGTTTGCAGTTTAACCATCGGTTTTCAACCAAACTGACAGCACTAATACATATGCATGCATATGCCAAATCCCACAACACAATAATTTATTCAATTCGCATAATACAAAGTATCACACTTCATATCCCTATAAAAAAAATCTTAAAAAATCAACACATTATTGTGAAAAAACCTTCAAAACAAAGATTTTAAGATTCTCTTAGCTTGACTATTTCCCCCTGATGGACTACAAGTCAAATTAAATGTTCACAGAACGAGGACATGGTGAACTCAAATCATGTAGCAACATTAGACAGCTTGAGACGTTGAATATCATCAATAACAGCAGTTAAATCATCATAAGAAGAACCACCTTCCTCAACCGCTTTCTTAGCTGCAATCCCAAACTTGTTAGCTCTGCGTCGTCTTTCCTGAGCCTCCTCATGATCACCCATCAACTCCCTCAAACCATTCTCTATGTTACCTCTCTCCACTAACTCATCTGTTCCATCAATCATGGAGCTCCACTTCATATTCCCGACCCCAACTCCGGTCTTCAACACGTCAATAAACAACCTTCGATGGTAGAATTGTTCTGCGGATAGAGGCCAAGCCACTACAGGTAACCCTGCAGTGATGGCCTCCATCGACGAGTTCCATCCGCAATGAGTCATAAATCCGCCAGTAGCCGGATGCTCTAATATCTTCGCCTGGGGTGCCCACGCCTTGATGAGGACCCCAGTACGTTTCTCTGTTATCCTTTCCTCAAACCCCTCAGGTAACCATTTATCCCCTTCTTCCCCTTCTTCCTCTTTTTTCCTGACCACCCATATAAATGGATGGCCCGAGGATTCGAGTGCCGAAGCAATCTCAAATAGCTGAGCCGAGCTGAACCTTGACAAAGATCCAAAACTTATATACACAACTTTTCCATGTGGCATTGTGTCCAGCCATTCCAAACATGGGTGCTTCTTCTCTTGCTCTGCTTTGTTACTGTCGTGGTTGAGATTGGGGTTGAGTTTGCCGAGTACAACATCGTGGTGTAAGAAAAGTGGGCCGAGGCACCAAGCACGACGTCCCAATGTGTTCCGATAATAATCTATGTAGTCCTTCTCCAAGTCATAGAAGCTATCAACAAGAGCACCATAACAATTGCGATCACCCTCAGTGACTTTGTTGGCGAAAGTGGTGTAAGGACTAGGAGTTTGGATCCATTGTGGAAGTTCGGATCGGGTCATGTAGATCGGATGCGGGAGGCCCGGAATGAGGAAGGGTTCTTCATCAGATTGGATACCCTCATGAGGAGTAAGCCTACATCCACGACAACATACTATGATCAACGGGTGATCCAAGTAGAGAAAGAGAGAACAAATAAGGTTAAAATGCAAATGTTGATTTTATTGGGAAGCATCCACTTTTAGTAAGTGTTAAGTTTATAGACAAAAGGACGGAGTTGTAAATTGTAATGGACGCGGTCTTGCAGAACAACTATAATAAGAGAAATATTAAACATTGCTTGTCATTTTAGAGGCCAAGATATATATTGCTCATGATAAACTTAATGAGAAAGGATAACTAATAAGCAATAAGCTAGCATCGTAACTAACATTTATCGCATCTACTTATACCGAGAAACCATGTGACAATAGTATAAGCGAATTTTGAATGATTTTGCTAACCAGAACCTACACCTCTACAAATGGAACTATTCAATGTTTACTAGAAATGAAAGAATACGTCATTTTGTCATGGATTCCTGACAATTCTATCATTTTGAAAATGTATTTATTGCTTTTTGGGCTAAGATTAACAAATTTTCAAAACCAGAGTACTCTTAAAGACATAAAAAGCATATAAGTATTAGTCCAATCAGATAGACAGTGTACAAGTATTGACCAATATGTATAGAATTGGATGAACTAATAGTAGAATTTGAATGACTTTAACATAACCTAGAGTATAAGCAATTAATTAAGAATGGAAGTGAAGTTGATGGTACCTAGCAATAGCATCAACAGCAGCCAGAGCAAAAAAGGCTCGAACATGATAGATCAAGCGAGGAATACCGAGCTCAGCAGCAAGATCAGTAGCCCAAAAGCAGTGCATATCAGCAACCACGAAGTCAGGTTTAGCGGCTCTAACCTTAGCTTCCATAGGACCTTGAAGCATGAAAAAAGCTCGAAAAACTTTTCCGGCCATATCCAAGTTAGTTGCGGTGCTGAAACTCTCGACTCCCTCGGGTAAGCCGACTTCCTTGCTAGGGAAGTCGACATACTCGAGATCAATATGGAGGCCGAGTTTGTTAAGGGAGTCGATGGAGTCGCGAAAAGAGAGCGCATTGTGACGGGTGCTTAGGAAAATTACGTGCACTCCGCGGGATGCGAAGAGCTTAGCAATCTGAAAGAGGGGTATGTAATGGCTTGGTGTTAAGTATGGCAGGAAGTATGCCGTGAGCTTGCTTTTTTGGCTTCCATTTGCTTCTGCTTTTGACGCCATCTCTTATTTGTTTTTCCTTGAACAAAATCTTTGGTTGAACGAGGGTTGGATTCAGGATTATATATGTTGGACACTTTCGTTATAACAAATTAACAATGCTATTGCTAGCTCGTGTTGCTCGAGGATACGCAAGACGGCAAGAGTAAATATATTTTTATGTAGTACTGTACCACATAACTACTTTGATTATTTTTATATTTGATTATCAATGAGTAAAACTTTATTCATTTTGAGAGTAAACCTCAACTATATTACTCTAAATAAGTGAAACACTTTCTCTTTTATTTGAGAGTTTTTTCAAAGAAGTACTTCACTTATTTAAAAATAGATGATTTATATGATAGCATTTATATTATATATTAGCTTTAAATTGCAGTCAAAATTAGTATTTAAATAGTGTAAAATTTCCAATGTTACATGTATTTAGACTCGACAGTAGAGTCTATCAAATTTCCTTGTACACTAATAGTATTATATTAGCTTAGTGGTAGAGAAAGAATCTCTCAACCTCAAGGTTGGGGGTTCGATCTCTACTAAGGAAAGAACCTTTCAACCTTAAGGTTGGGGTTCGATTCCCACCAAGGACACTTTGGGAGAGGGTTTCCCCTCCCATCCTCCACTCTTAAAGTGTTTGCCTGCAAACTCAGGTCGGGTTAACATGCAATAGGATATGGTCTGACAGCGCCCTAGGGACCCCAAAAAAAACTATTATGTTTACATTCTCCATTAAAGATTGTTAAATTTAGAAACAATACGAAACAGGCCTGGGTGACCCGAACAAGGAGGAGGAGAGATTTGACCCACTTTATAAGCCCAAAGGAGGTTCCATACTAAAACCAATTGGAGATAGTAAGAGTAACCCCCTCTACCTTATAAAGTGGAATAATCTCTCCTCTTTCTTCAATGTAAGATACTCACAAGTGTGCTTTCAATGAGTTTCAACAAAGATAAAGCAATTAGAAACTACAAATAATAAAAATTATTCATTGAAAAGCTAAAATCTTCAGCAATCACCCCCGTGCCACGCGAGGCACCAAAGTCCAAAGGTGGGATATATGGGCCATTAAAGCGTTTGATTTAATCGATGTGACACGTGACGCGAGTATGTGACTTACCATTTAGCCATTATAAAACCCCAAATCCCTCGCGCATCACGAGCCAACACAAACATAAAATATTTCACAATAGCCTTTCATCATACCAATAAGAAAAATCACAGACCAAAAATATTCGATTATAAATATATGCAGCACAATAAAGTCACAAACTATTCACTAAAGCTTTTTCAAGTAAAAAATCCAAAATGAGGTCAAGTTTAAGGAGCTCAAGAGCAAGGAAAGAAGTGGGTTTTCTGGGTTTAGTAATACTAATAGTAGGAATATCAATATGTATTCCAAAAATTGCGAGCTCAGAAAATAGTAGTATTAAAGATGAGCAAAAGAAGTTGAGATTCAATAAAAATGGAGAGTTTAAGATACTTCAAATCTCAGATATGCATTACGCTAATGGGAAAGACACACCTTGTGCTGATGTCTTACCCTCTCAAATGGATACTTGCTCTGATCTCAACACTACTGATTATCTGCGCCGTTTTATTCAGTTGGAGAACCCTGACCTCATTGTTTTCACTGGTAATATTTATTTTCCTTTTTTTTAGGCCCTGTTTCTCACTTCTCTGAATTATTTTAACCTGTCTGTTTTTTTCTGTGTAATGGGGTGTTTCGCAATTAGAGTTTTGAAGCAAAAAGAGAGTTTCGAACCACTTTTAGAGTTTTGACTAATCAAAAATTCTAAAGGGTATTTGGTAAAAGAGAGTTTCTAGAAATAGTTTTGGAATGAAAACTCTTAAAACGAATAGGAGCTTTTTCTTTATAGGATTAGGTAAAAATATTTCAGTGACTTTTTTGCCTCTAATAATAATACGACACATATGTATTAAAATGTTTATAAATGTCATTTTACACAAACAAATGGCAATAAGCTTTTGCAATCAGTTAATTATTACCAAACACATTTATTAAAAAAAAGTTGTCAAATCTGCCGAACAAAAAGTTAAAACTATAAAAGCAAACTCTAAACTCTAATCGTTAAACCGTAAACTCTATTTGTCAAACAGGGCCATAATGTGTTTGCACTTTGCACATATATTTCGTCTGTTTTTTTTAGGTGTATTTGTCTTTTCGGTGGGTGGATAATTTTTTATTGGTAAGGTGAATAACTTGTGTGCTGCCCTTGCATAGGTGTTCGACCCACCTGGTCATACACTTGAAATAAGGAGGGAACTGTAAGAGGAAATCTCCTTCAAGTACCCCTCACTTGGTGGGGATTCAAAGTTTTGAACCCCTCACCTTGAGGTCATGAGATGGAATACCCACTTTGACATTTTTCAATTATTTTTACATTACTAAGCTAAGCTTGGTATTCAATTACTTTTATATACCAAAAACATTATTACACTTTGACATTTTTCACTATTTACAAATTTCACTTATAACCATCATTTATGAGATATACATGAGAAAGTGAAATCTTGTTAAATTACATCTTAATGTGCATATTAAATATATATTTACTTTTATAATTTCTACAGATACATACCTAGGGATATTAGTCTTTAAAGTTTTGCATTGGCATGCGTGACAAAATAAAAGTGTAACAATCTTTTGGAGAGGTAGTATAATTTTTTATTGGACATGTCCACATGTGATGAGAGTCTTGCCATGGGTTTTATCCTAAAACCAGTGTAGCAACTGCACAATGTCAATATAAATTAGAAAAATGACCAAAATAATATTTTTTTTGACATAAAGGAAAGCCCAAAGGAGGTTCATACTAAAACCAAATGGACCCAAGCAACCCTAGTAGAAGGAGAAGAGTTCAATCCACATACAAACTCAAAGGAGATTTCATACTAAAAGCAATTGACAATAGTGGGAGTAACTCCTCTAGCTTATAATATAATACTTTTTCTCTTTCTCTAATATGGGACAATTATTTCCAACTCATATGTTATACTATTAACAGCCCAAATGTGCAAAAATTACAATCTTATATACTTCTCATATGGACCATATACTTTATATGAGAGCTTGGATGCTCATGTTTGTAGCTTCATCAAAACTATACTCCCATTTTTGGTGGATTCACTAATTAATGCATAGTTAACCTTAATTTCTTAATCTTATAATTGATAAAACTTACACCATTGTCTCATAAATGTAGGTGACAATGTGCATACAATTGATGCCTATAACTATAATAGATCCATGGATCAAGTATTTGCACCAGCAATTGAGTCCAACATTCCATGGACTGCTATCCTTGGCAACCATGATGTGAATTTTCTGCAGACTGGACTTTCAAGAGAAGCAGTGATGGAATACATAGTGGGAATGAAGAATACCTTATCCCTTAAGAATCCTGCCAATCTTGAAGAAGGTGAGGAAATTTGGGGATGGGGAAATTACAACTTGGAGGTTGCTGGTGTTGAAGGTTCCATTTTGCAAGATAAGTCTGTCTTAAACCTTTATCTCCTTGATACTGGTGATTATACATACAGCTTGGTTCCTCCTGTATACATTGGGTATGAGTGGATCCAACCTTCTCAGCAATCTTGGTTCCTTCGCACTTCAAAACAACTTCAGGTAATTATCTCATCTAATCCCTCGCTTTTCTGATTACATGGTTGTTTGGTTGCCATCTAGGTATTGATCGTGTTTATTAGAGTATATGTCAATATTCTCTATGTTGTATCTTTAGTATGTCAATATTAGAGTATTATGTTGTATTAGGAGAGTTTAGTAATACAACATAATACTCTAATATTGACATACTAAAGATACAACATAGAGAATATTGACATATACTCTAATAGTATTCTCTGTAATGTCAAAAATTGTGTGGTTGCCTACAATTCTGTGTGCGACTTAGGCTATGTTCTCCTCAACCTGTTATTGCTGGAACTAAAATCTTTTTAACTCAAATTATATTTTTTGCTTAACATACTTATTTTTGCCAATCATAACTTATATATTTGGAAGCCTTGCTTGTTATGAGGAGACTTCAGGCTTGGGGTACGGTTTTGAGGCTAAACAGGATGAACACAACTAAATTCTGTATATTATATGCTTAAAGGAACCATGTACTCTCCAATTTTATTATACTGTTGAAACATTTTTGAGAAAAATATACTCCATATAAGATAATTTGGTTTAGACAAGTGGTATGATAATACTGATTACCAATGCAGGAAGCCTACCAGAGTGCACCAGAACCACAAAAAGGTCCAGCTCCCGGGTTGGCGTTCTTCCACATTCCAATACCTGAATTCAACAACATCAGTGAATCAAAAATGATTGGTGTAAAACAGGAGAAAGTGATATGCCCAGGTGTAAATTCTGGGTTTTTTGACACCATGCTTGCAGCAGGGGATATCAAGGCTGCTTTTGTTGGACATGGTCATGTAAATGACTATTGTGGTAAGCTTTGCGACATACAACTTTGCTATGATGCTGGATTTGGTTATCATGGATACGGGATAGCTGGTTGGCCGAGAAGGGCAAGAGTGATCAATGTCAAGCTTGATAAAACTGAAGATGGTAACTGGGGTCCTGTTAACTCTATTGTTACATGGAAGCGACTTCATGATGATTATCTTACTCTTATTGATCCTGAAGTCCTTTGGACCTCTACTCGTAAGTGTGCCGTACTTCTTACTCAAAAACAATGGAGCAGTACTGCATGATTTATGTGCATTTGTTCACTTAAATTTTGTTTGAACTTATTCCTTATCTGAACAGCTAAACTGGTTTAAATTGAGCTTGATGTTAACCATTAGACTTTTCCTATGCAGGAGATCGATCTGAATCTTTGTTCAAACCAATCATGAGCGAATAAGGGATGCCGAAAGCTTATTTGCGTATGCTATGGCACTGTTCATAGATGCAAGCAGTATTTAGCTATTAGAGTTTAGATGAAAAAGAAGCAAAAAAGAAAAAAAAGAGGGAGAGAGAGTACTGTAGTAAATAAGATTTTGCTAAGTTACTTCAAATCTTAGCCTTTCAAATATGCATGTAACTAAAGGTTGGAGATAAGAAGTTTAATGAAGTATCTTTTTATTTATGCTCATGGCACTCTATGAGAGTACTTTGATGAATAAGAAGCGCAGTCATTGGCCTGGGAGATGGATTTCTCTCAAGATTTTGGATTTTTTTTCCCTCCCTGTTTGATCCTCAAATCAAGTAGCTAAATGAAGTATAATTTTGATTCGAGATTACCCCTTTTTGGCTTCATTAGTCTCTACTTGGTGTTAGATTAGTTAGCTTAATTCTTGATTCGAAATCCAGGATGGTGACTGTCATGGATGGTGGATCATATACCAACTAATACACACACAACTAATTAATCTTAAACCAAGATAACAATAAAGCACAAATACACACAACCAAAACATTCTACACACACATGTATATTAAAAATCATGAAGAAAACCGATATATGTGGTAAAACCCAATAAGGGAAACATCCACGGACGTCATAAGGTGGCAGCAAGCCCTTCTACTAATTAATCAATAATTAATGAGTACAACAATCAAGTCTTCTCTAGAATCAACTAGAGGGCATTTTTTCATTTTTTCGCGTTCTTGAGTATAAGGGCAAGCCATTCAGACATTAAAATTGGTCCCTATAAAACTCTTTTTTTTTTTTTTTTTTTTTTGTCCTTTTAATACCTCTTACGTTATTCATTCAAACCAGTTAGGAGTCCTAGTCGTTCCTTCATTTCAGCTAGAGGACATGTGAACTTAATCAGCCAAATATTGCACTGGTCATCAAACCTTATATTCATTTCAAGTTGAGTTAAGATCTCAGGAGAAACCCACATATGTTGTCCTACAATAAATAAAAGAACATAACTAAGGCTATATTTAGTTCGCCGAAATTTTACGATCCGAACTTATACGATCGATCGAACTTATTTTTTCCGATCGATTTGATCGATGCGGTCACGATACGGGCGATCCGGGTGCGATCACGGCGATGAATCGATCTGGCGATCCGATCTTATCTTTCACAAAACATATTATTACTAATATTATTATTACTTTGTATTTCATTACTAGTATTACTATTACTATCATTTAATTACTATGCACAACTTTCAATAATAATAATAACAATAATAATAATAACAATAATAATAATAATAATTTAATAATAATAATAATAACGGTTTTTTCACCAGATACCCCTGTGGTTTTTCAAAATTCATGGGGTCACTTGTTTTTAAAAAAATGCACCAGGTACCCTTACTATTTCACAAAAATGCACGAAATGCCCTTAATGACTAACAGTGTCAACTTTCCGTTAGTCATTAACCTTAATTAACCCCTCTAACCCTAATTAAACCCTAGTTAGTCCTAATTAACTAACTAAACTCTAACTTCTAACCCTAACCCACCATCACCCAACCACCACCACCCTACCACCACCTCCCTCCCCTCCCCGTAGCCCCGCAGCAGGAACCCCTCCCCCCCACCACCAGCCCCCTCCCCCACAACCCCGTCGAATTTGGAGAAGATCGTCTAAAGCTCCATAATTGACCCCTCAATCCTCTTTAGATGCATTATCGACGGGGGGAATTCGACGGAAATCGACGGGTGTAGGGGAGGGGTGTTGAATTCGACGGGGGGTGGAGGAGGGGGAATTCGATGGGGGTGGTGGGGAAGGGGGGGTTGCTAGGGTGGGGGGAGGAGAGGGGGGCTGGGGGGGGGGGGGGAGGGGGCCTGTGGCGGGGGTGGGGGGGGGGCGGTGGTGGGGGGGGGTTAGGGTTGCGGGGCTACGAGGTAGGGGAGGGGAGGTGGTGGTGGGGTGGTGGTGGTTGGGTGATGGTGGGTTAGGGTTAGAAGTTAGCGTTTAGTTAGTTAATTAGGACTAGTTAGAGTTTAATTAGGGTTAGAGGGGTTAATTAGGGTTAATGACTAACGGAAAGTTGACACCATTAGTCATTAAGGGCATTTCGTGCATTTTTGTGAAATAGTAAGGGTACCTGGTGCATTTTTTTAAAAACAGGGGTACCCCATGAATTTTGAAAAACCACAGGGGTACCTGGTGAAAAAACACCGTAATAATAATAATAATAATAATATAGATAATATTATAATAATAATAACAATAATAACAATAATAACAATAATAATAATAATAATAATTTATTATTATTATTATTATTATTATTATTATTATTATTATTATTATTATTATTATTATTATTATTATTATTATTATTATTATTATAGCATAATTAGTTTTTTTTTTAAAAGAACACATTAGTATATGAACATACAATTAAAAATAAAAGACTAAGGACTCTTGGGTCCAATGGTATGAGCTTCTTACCTCCAACATGGGAGACCAAGGTTCAAATCTTGGTGGAAGCATATATTTCAATATTGTTGTGGGTGGGGGGAGGGGGTTTGGGCTTGTTGGGTCTCTAGGTGAGTGACCTGTGCGAAGCGGCGGCAGAGCAAATTCATCTTACCACGGGGTTCCCGAAAGGGGTCCAAAAAAAATTAAAAATAAAAGAACACACATTTTAGGTAAAAAAAAACATATTGTTCATGGTAAAGAAAAAAATTGTTCATGTACGTTCAAGGTCCGTTAATAATAAGAATTTAGGTAGTAATGAAAAGAACATATACTGAAAGAGCATACAAGATCTATTTAAAGAACACATTTTTAAAATAAAAGATAGAAGTTATTTTTATATTGATGACATGTTTGGATTTAACTAACAACATGTTCTTTGTTATATCAATAAATTGTTCTTTTTTATTATAAATAAACCTATAAATATATATAATCATATGATCTTGAATAAAATGGTTAAATATTCTTCTTATATCGTTGTCTTGTTCTATATAAACTTTGTTTTTAAAGATAAGTTGAAATCCTTTGTAGGGAAAATTTTGAACGTGATGACAACACCATTAGGTTATCCCATGCTACTCATGTTTTATATAAACTACTAATATATAATTTATATTATTCTACCAAAATTGTTTTAAAAGATAAACATCATATACTATTGTCATGTTCGTTACATGTACAACATCAAAAAGAACATCACATATCAAAATTATTAATTAGAACAAATATAAAAAGAACGCGTACTAAATGCCAAAAAGAACATTCTTCTCTTGAACACAAATAAGCTTCAAATAGTGACATCAATGACATTTATAATAATAACAACGACATTTTACCAATATTAATAATTAATAAGTACAACAACGACAATAATAATAATCTTTTTGAACAAATATACTAGTAAATAGTAATAATAATAGTAATAATAATAATAATAATAATAATAATAATAATAATAATAATAATAATAATAATAATAATAGCATTAATAATACTAATAATCATAATAATCATGATAATAATAACAATAATAATAAGTTTTTAAATATAAGCATAATCTGAACTTATCTTATCTGATCTGAACTTAATTATCTGATCTGATCTGATCTGAAATAAGCAAAAATAAGGTGAACTTAACATAGCCTAAACCGCTAAATAAGTTCGAGGAGTTGACTTTAGAATAGAATAACCTTTGGATAGATGGTACAATCTCTCCGGAGCAGCCCAATCTCATCTAACAAGATGAAATTTAGCATAGTATCAAAACTTAAGCTAAGCCCAAAAGTTTGGGTCAACATCAAGGGCGACTCACACATAAGGGTGAGGTTTAAGATCCCAATTTCCTGAGATGTTCCTTTTTTTGTTGTTTATTGGTTTCAATCTAACCTCCAATAATATGTGAGACGTAGACCCTTCGTGATCCTATTTTGCTCTTTGAAAAATTGTAAATGAGCAAAATAAAATTGTTTTAGAGCATATAGCTCTAGGTGTTATCAGAAGCACCTAAAATTTTGTACCACTAAGCGATAAATCTATAATACATTTGAGAAAATTATGGGGTATAAATAATTTATTTTGAAGGAAAAAGATAAATTTCATTAACTGAAAGCTATATGACAATAATGACCAATCAATATATATATATATATATATATATATATATATATATAAAGGAGGAACTTTTCGTAGAAAGATGCTCTCCTCAAGATTTCGAGCTCGTAGGCGCGCCACGTAGGATCGCTTCATGTCATCAATTTATATTTTTATTTTTAAAAAAAATAGAGTTCTACATGATTTAAATACATAAAAGGAGATTTGGATAAGCGAAAAGTAGAGTTTGTATTTGAATCAACAACTTAAATTATTATATTATGAAAATTGTGTATAACTTTTGATACAAAATTCAGAATATTATAATTTTTGTACCATTGGAGAGCATTCAGAATATGCTTCGAAATAAGATCCATTTACAATATAGTTCTACAACTTATGAAATATAGAGCGCCATGTAGGATTGTCATGTCATCAATTTTTTTTCTAAAAATAGAGTTCTACATAGATTTAAATACATATAAGGAGTCTTGGATAAGCAGAATTTAGAGTTTCGTTTTGAATGAACAATCTGAATTATTATATTATGTAAATTGTGTATAACTTTTGCTACCTAATTCAGAATATTACAATTTTTGTACCATTAGATAGTGCTCGAAATATGCTTCGAAATAAGATCCATTTACAATATAGTTCTATAATATATGAAATATAGAGTGTCACTTAGGATTGCAATGTCATTAGTTTTTATTTTAAATATTTGAAAAAAATAGAATTCTACATATATTTAAATACATAAAAGAGTTTTGGATAGGGGGAAATTAGAGTTGCGTTTGAACTTTTTTACCTAATTCAAAATATTATAATTTTTTTATCAGTGGAGAGTGCTTGAAATATGCTTCAAAATAGGATCTATTTACTATATAGTTTTATAACCCATGAAAATATATTAAATTAGATGAATTGCAAGACATTATTTAGTCTTATTTTAGATAAATATAATAATAGCTATAGTGTTAAGTATAGTGTATTACATGTGATTATAACATTTGATTATAGGTCCAATTTACAGGATTAAACATATTATCTTTTAAAACCTCAACCTTACTCAACTAAACCAAAACAATATAGTATTGCAACAAAATTTATTAAAGAAACTTTGTTGTTACAACAAAACTAAAATCTATAGCGATAAAGTTACATATATATTAGAGTTTTGGATTATGTAAAAATTAGAGTTTGATTTAAATAAAACAACCTTAGAATATTTTAAAGAGCTCCACCTAAGCTTGCCATGTCATTCTTATTAACTTTTAATTTTTTTTAAGAAAATAGTGTTCAACAATTATTTTTTTTGAAAGAAAATGGTGTTCAACATATATATAAGTACATATAAGGTGTTCTGGATGAGTGAATATTACAGTCTAATTTTAAATAAACAACCTAAATTATTATACTATGTAAATTAAATATAACTTTTGCTACATAATTCGCAATAGTATAATTTATTTTACCGTCGGAGAGTGCTCGAAATATGCTTCGAAATAAGATCCATATACAATATAGTTTTACAACTTATGAAAATATATTTATTTAGATGAATAATAACGTATTATTTATTCTTTATTTTAAATAATTATAAAAATAACTATAAAAATAGCATATAATATGTGACAATAGTAATTATGTCTTTTAAAATCATACTTTTAAAAATCAAGTCATATGAAGATAAAAAAATTCATATCTATAGTTTTGAAACGATAGCATTCCATGATGGCATTACATGAAGATCAAATGAAAGTTTGTCATCGAGATTTCAGAGGCATTATGCAATTGACTAATTATTTTATTCTTATAATATTTATTATATACATAATTATTTATTTATTTATTTTCCATATATCTATATCTATATCTCAGATCTTATTCTTTTCTCCATTAACTTAATTCTACTAAAATTATTTGGAAATCAAGGTTCGCATTTCTAGACTATTTGAGGTCACGGATCATAAAAAAGGGGAAAATTTGATAAGACTTGATATGGTCATGATTAATGAAGATATATTTTTTTCTCTTAAATTGTATTTTCGATTATTAATAGAGATTAGTTTTATATTTAATTAATTATCTTCATGATACTATCATTATAATCTTCGTTTTTGTTTTCCCATCTTCCATTCTATATGCGTTAGTGTTTATGTGCTATATTAAAAGTTGAAATTGTGGCTGACACTCATGTTTTTCTCTATTCTTTCTGTCCTGCATCTATTAAGTTATTACCCTCTACTTTCTTAAAGTATCATTCGGGTATTATTCATGTTAAATTGTATTAGCAGTCATACCTGTTATTGAGATACCATTTAATAATAGCTTAACTATAGTATTCAATTGAATATTAAAAATTATAAAATTTATATATCACAATAACAAATCTAGAAATTATAGTATAATGACAAATACTTTCTCCGTTTTTTTTCTACTTCAACAATTGGTTTGGGCATGGTTTTTAAGGAAATAAAAAATGGTTCGTTTAACATAGAGGTACCTCTTTAGTTAACTAGAGTAGGGGGATAAATAAATCCTTAATAAATTAAACATAACTTTATAAAGCAATTTGGGTAATGAATGATGGTTTTATTAACATAAAGTAAATGTAATATTATCAACTGTAGTTACTTTTTTTTTTTACCAAAAGTGAAATGGTTCCAAAAGATGAAACTACCTAAAGTGGTAATTGTTGTAATAAAAAAAAGAACAGAGGAAGTATGTAAATACAATGGTGCTGAAAAATCTTATTTCATAGCAACACAAAATCAACAATAATATTAATAAAAATATTGGAATAAAATAAAATAACAGCAACCCATGCAACGCACGGGCTTCAAACCTAGTATCTCTTTATGATAATATTACTCCCTCCGTTTCATTTTAATCTACACACTTACACTTTTCACGCATGTCACTGCAAAACTTTGAGGACATATATCTTTAGTTTTGTATTTGTAAAAATTATAAAAAGTACATATTAATAAAATACATGTTATGATGAATCTAACAAGATCCCACATGACTATATTTTCATCCGCGTATAAATCACAAATGATGGTCAAAGGGAAATTTGTGAATAGTGTAAAATGTCAAAGTGTGTAGATTAAAATGAAACGGAGGGAGTATATGCTTAAAGGAACCATTTGAAACATAACCTAACTTGATCAAATAGAGTTCCTCTACGATATAACTATGATAATAATGAACCAGATCTGACAATATTGCATAGCCCCCGTTTGTAAGCTAATCGTGCGACCTTTTATGAGAGAGTCTATCAGACATATTTTTGAGAAGTAATATCTTTATTGGACCGTGTACATAGCGTAAGGATTTTCAATACTTATTACAAATTCGTACAACAAACCATCAATAAATTGAGACAAAGAACCCAATAATTGAGTATAACACTCTTAAATAGATAGAGAAAAGAAGATTATTATTAGCGAAAACTAGAATAATAAGTTCAAAAAATAGGAATTGGGGCTTACCACCAACGAAAAGGATGGTAGCATCCCTAAACTGGCTGATGAAAAGCTAGGGTCTTTAGGGAGAAAAAGGGAGAGAAAGAGAGAGATACTAGTTACGGGTTATAAATATAATTAGACTTAAAAAAAAGTAGGGCTGAAAATCAGGTCGGGTTGGGTGGGTTCGTGTTCAGGTCAATAATAATGGGTCAACAATCCCTCAACCCGAACGTAACTCTTTTAATAAACGTGTTGAACAACTCAACCCTGACCCGACCTATTTAATAAACGGGCTACCTGTATAACCCGTTTAACCCATTTAATCATAATTATTATTACTCCCTCCGTCCCAGAAAGACCTGAACACTTGTTGGGACACGTAGTTTAAGGTGATAAGTTTTAGTGTGGTTATCAAATGTTATTTTATTTAAAAAGTAGATGTGATAGGAGTTGGTGGGTATTTTTTATTAGAGGAGAGAGAAAATTGGGTAACTTTTTATTGATAAAAGGTAGAGTGTGGGCCAAAGATGTGTAAAAGAAATAATATATTAATGGTGGGACCATACCAAAAAAGAAGTGTTCAAACTAAATTGGGACAAACATGTGTTCAGACTATTCTGGGACGGAGGTAGTATATTAAAAAATAATTATTTTCTTAAAAATCTAAATGAGCAACCTCACTATTGAAAGTATGCATGTTTAGAGTTTTTTAGAATAATTATGACCAATTTTAATGATATTTTACTTTTTTTAACCAAATTTTAGATTAATCAATACTCCATCCGTCCCAGAAAGATCTGAACACTTGTTTGGACACGTAGTTTAAGGTGAAAAGTTGTGGTGTAGTTATCAAATGTTATTTTATTTAAAAAGTAGATGTGATAGGAGTTGGTGGGGTATTTTTTACTGAACTTATATTCGTCTCCCCCAAACTACTTAAAATTGCCCCAACTACCCTTTGAATGTACCATTATGCCCTTAGCTCCCTTTTACCATTCTACTTTACTGTAGCATTTTAAATTTTAACTTCATTACAAATCTGAATTTTATCAATTTATAATTCTTTCTAAAGTTACCGACCACCAATAGCAACCTCCAACCTAACGTCATCACCCAACGCCATCACCACCGGCAAGAATGTCGTCTTCCGGCGAAGAGGTAATTTTTTTTTTAACTGTAAACACATGCCCAACGTTTGGCCAGAACGTCGGTGTAACGCCCCGACTTTCATACATCCTTAATAAGCTAATTAATCGAGATTAGCAGCGGAAGACTTAGCTTAGTCGGTGCGTTACCGCCGTACTTTCCACTATGGGAAAATACAAGGCGACCTTTGACATTAACTTAAAGGGACAATACCTTGATTTGTCACTCTTTAAAGAAACACTTTAATAGATTACTATTTTTCTAGAAATTTCGGCAGAGTTTCCTTTGTAAATTGGACAACCCACAATGGGAAAATGTTTGAGAAACCTGTTACAATAAAATATTTCCAAATCCAGAACTCATCGTTTTCGCGGAGTAGCAGCTAAAGAGAATCGGAAGCACTATTGCTCAATCAGAACTAGAAATGAAACTAAATCATTAATTATTAACTAATACAAAGTGGAACGTCATCGCCTCAAAAAGAAACATAAAACAAGCATAGCTAAGCTCTTAGCACGTAGCTGCTTCTATCTTGGAAAGGATGCTCCAGAACTTCAACCTGAACTATTGTAACACTACCACCCACCAAGTGACAGGCCACAGTAGTGACAAAACAAAACATTGACAGACACATCAGCACAACGCTGAGTACTAACCCATAACACATTCTTAAAACATGCTTTGGTGTCTACGACTCTCACGAAATCAACATGTTCACATCGTTCATCACAACATCACCATAACATAACAACAGAGCAATATTCACATAATCCATTATCATTCATCATGTTTCGTGACCTTTAAGTACTTTCAGAAATCATAGCAGAGTCGTAACATCATCATAGTTCTCTCATATCAGAGTAGAAGACATACTTTCATATCATTAGACAATAAACATTCATAATCATATACTTAAAGTCATACAGGATATCATAAATCATCATCATCTTTCATTTACTTAACTAGTAATGATCGTACTATCGTAAAAACATAGTTCTTTCATAGCATTCGTTCATGAACATCCCTAATCATCATATTCATAAAACATTCCATATTTCCTAATCCAACATCGATAACATAATGTGTGAAATCATAAAACACAATCACAATCATAATCAAACTTTCGTAACATCAAATTCTCCATACTTCATAGCATTAAATCATAACATCATCTATATAACAGATATTTCGTTTCATATCATAAGCCTCATCATTATTTTTTCATTTTACTTAATCATATTGGTATCTTGGCGAATACGACAGAAGGTAGCCACGGAGAACCTTAGTTCGCCAACAGAAGGGGCAAACAGACTGCAGGTGCCACGGGAGACTTTCGTCGCCCAACAGAAGGTGGCTTGCCACGGGAGATTTTCATCGCCCAACAGAAGGTGGCATAACATAATACGGGTGCCACGGGAGATTATTATCCCCCAACAGAAGGTAGCATAGCCGTATGCGGGTGTCACGGAAGACTAAGTCCCCCCAACAGAAGGTGACAAGAACCGTCGGGATGAAACATGCACGACCAACATAAAATGCCACGGGAGACTTTCGTCGCCCAACAGAAGGTGGCTTGACACGGGAGATTTTTCATCCCCCAACAGTAAGGTGGCTAGAACACGGGTGCCACGGGAGATTTTCATCCCCCAACAGAAGGTGACAACACCGCCAGAATATATGGTACGTGCATGACCAACATAAGAATACTCAGCCAAGAACCATCTTTCACTTTTCTTTATCATGTTTCATTGCTTTTACGAATCATAATCACATTACATAATCGTAATCGTGATACGTAATCATCATCATAACGTAACCATAATTACATTACATCATCGTAATCATAATCATGGAACGTATCTTAATCATAAAATAAACATGATTACATTACATCATCGTAATCATAATCATGGATAGTAATCATACGCACGACATATTCATAATCATGTTCATAACATATACTTTTGCGTAATGAGGTATTCAGAAGCATATCTGAAGCATAATAGAAACATAGCAGAAGCATAGTAGTCCTTTCATATTTCACATCGTTTATGAACCATTCATGCTTTCGATTATTTCGAATTTAAAGATATACTTTGGCATATTCGAATACATAAACATATATCATAGTAAACATCTCATAACTCGTCTATCATAAGAACAAAGGTAATCTTTTCACACCTTTCAATCACTTGAGAAATAGAAGGCATACTTATTTCATACTCCTTCATATCCATATTAATAAGCTTATTAGCAATATAATTCACATAATCGCCTATGGTCATTAAACATAATTCAACTCCAAATAGTTCTCACAATAGTCAGGTGATACATTTTTCTTAGCTTTTCAACTTATTAACATATAATAAGAAACCCGACATAGTTAATCAAAATACTTTCTACTACTTTCAAGTTCATAAGCTTAATAAGACATGAACAAGGTAAGTAAAATCCACGTTCTTTATCATAATCAATTCATCTTTAACCCATACATCATTTCAACCTCGTAGACGAATACTCAACCATCATATTGAACGCATCAATCCATAAAGGTAATTAAGTAATTCACTAAAACTTCTTAACAATTAACTTAAGATCTCCTCATCACATAACTGCCAATAATCCATCTTTAGTAATTATAACACACCATAATTAGTCCAAGTTCCATAAATAGTGTAGTTTTAGGCCACTAAAAGCGTCATAGTTCACAAATCATAAGTTTATAAGGAAATCAGCAGGACGACTTTTACTGTCATTAGAATTCACCAAATCAGTTTCATCAACTTAATCAATTTCATCAACCAACTCCAATTTCCTCGAGGAGTAATATTAACCAAGTCCTACAATTAATTCAAGGAATACCGTAAAGAACTAGCATACTTGTGATACTTATAATAGCATACTTTTGACACTTATAATAACACAAGAAAACAAAGCATCCATACTTAATACCCAAATTTCAGAATTAATAACCTCGATAACATCCTCTAACATGAGGAGAATAAAAGAGAGGAAGAAGGGGGTGTAGTACCTCTGCTCACTTGGACCAGGGACGAAAAGAGACGGCAGGGAAGGGGAGCTGTGCTCCGGTGAGCAGCGCAGGAAATCGGCTACGGAAAACCGCCCAGCTTCGGCAGTCGTCCCTCGGAACTCCGGTAGCGGCGGAAGACAGGAGAAGCAGCAAAGAACGAACGGAGGAGAGAGAGCGGGACCAACGCCACCACCAACGACAAAGACCGACGTGAGCAGGGGAAGAAAGGGAGCTCCGTGAGCTTCGGCAACGCCGGCGAGGAGGAGGCGAGGCAAAGCAGAGGGAGGAGAGAGAGATCGGGGAAGAGGGAGAGAGAAAGCTTGGGGGGGTTTGGGGTTTTGGGATTTTTCCATGGAAGAGAGAAAGAAATAAATGGGGTTTTTCTTTGGGTGAGAGCAAAATAACAAGAGAGAGGAAGAACTTGGGTTTTTGTTTCCCGACTTAACCGACCAAGTTAAGAAATGGAAACCGACTTTGAAATTCGTAACCGGCCAAATACAGCTCCATTCATTTGGTTATTTAAAACCCAAAATCATTTTAAATAATAATATTATCTTTATAAAACTAAATTAACAAACACATTGCAACATCTCAATTACAAATTCATAATTTTCGGAACATAATTAATATAATAAATATGATTAACGCTAATTAAAACGCTCTTAAAAATTGGGGTATTACATCCTACCACCCTTATTAAAAGTTTCGTCCTAGAAACTTGCAATAAGCTAATCGAGGAAACAACAAGCTAAATTCATTTAGACAAAAACCAAGATCTCAAGCTTTCATGGCTTCGTTAGAAATTCAGCCTCCATTCCGCCATCATCTTTTGTATCTCTACTTCAACTCGACTCGCGAAATCGAGGAGCAAAGAAAACAAAAGGGGCAAACTTGTTGGCAATGAATTCTAACTAACACATTTGGTGAGATCTCGTTTGAAATTCAATTGATTACTCAAACCATATAAATTAAAATTAATCGAAAAACTATTAAAATTCACATAACGTCACGTACATCACAACAATCATATAATCATATAACTTAAGACCAACTAGGTCCAAGATAAGCCACTTAAACTCCAAAAGGGCATTCATAATCCTATTTCTCATATCTTAAATTATATTAACCCAATTAATCATCAAAACGAACCTCAAACTTTTTCGACATCTTAATTCCCAAAGGATCATACCTAGGCGATGCAAAGTCTAAGACTCCGCACTTCCGGCTAGGTTTCGGCTCGATACCACTCGTAACGCCCCGACTTTCATACATCCTTAATAAGCTAATTAATCAGGATTAGCAGCGGAAGACTTAGCTTAGTCGGTGCGTTACCGCCGTACTTTCCACTATGGGAAAATACAAGGTGGTAGGCTTTTGCCGTGTACTCCTAACCAAATATAATTAACCTACTCTCATACACACTAAGCAAGTATAATGGAAGTCGGGATCGTATCCACAGGGAGCAAAGGAACTTATTCGGAAATTAGTGAATTAAAGACCCTAGTATGTGCTAAGGCCAAAGTAACCGAATTGGGGGGATTTGGAACAATGCAAGCAAGCTAAACTAAACACAGTATTGAAATATGAAGAGACTATAATATAAAAGGCCTTGGATTCGATTAGCATCCACCCTAACCTAGTTTGTGGTCATGAAATCTCAACCCCCGACACATCCTATGGTCACCTATCGAGAAGTCTAGACCTCTATCCTCCTAGATCGTGGCTAACCACACGATCTGCGTGGTTTGAACCTCCCTTACTATGCCTTAACTCAAATGAATCGCACTCAAGTCCAAACCAAAGTAGCATTAAGGTCGAGGAACACGATAGGATTACTAATGTTATCAAAGCAATAACATTCAAATAATAAGCAATACTTCTCTAAGTGCAAAAGATTAATGTTCAGCATTTAATCAAACACCTAGTATGCTACATGGAGTTAGGAACACAACAATCCGATTATGCACCTAGAATTAGCATTAGATGAATCACACAACAATACTAGTAACGTTCCTAGCAAAGATTATGCAAACATCATGAAGTTGAACATAAGAAGCATCACAATGACCATAAAGAAAGTAGAGGATAAGAACTTCTCACAAGTAGATTAGAGCTTCAACAACCGGATCCAAGAAAGGTGTTTAAGCTAGACAAGCCATAGGATTCATTACAAATCTACCAAAGAAGAAAGGGAAAAATCCTGGAAAACAATCTCTTTCTCTCTTTTCTCTAGTCGCTCTCACAAAAGCTAAACTAAAAAACTCACAACCTAACCCTCCAAGGGAGGAAAAGAAAACAAAAGAAACAGCCGACACAGGGTCGCGACTCGCGACTCGCGACCATGGGCAGGTCGCGACTCACGATACTGATCGCGGGTCGCGATGTTTCCTCTGTCTTAGAACTGCAAAGACACAAATACAAAGAGGAAAAACGAGAGAATTTGGCTTTTGACTAAGCCATGAAGCTGCCGAACCAAAGTGAAGACGATCCTCGGACAACGAGCAAACCAAGAAGCTTGAACCACGGACCTCGAAACTCGAAACTCGGAACCCGAAACTCGGACAGAGCTCGGAGCCTCGGGAGATGCGCCATAAAGGAACCAAGGATAGGGACCCCGGGGAACAAAAAGTGATCGGAGGACCAAGATCGGCCCTCCATTACGCCACCATACAAACCGCACCCT
The DNA here is from genome assembly GCA_947646795.1 of Beta lomatogona. Lineage (NCBI taxonomy): Eukaryota > Viridiplantae > Streptophyta > Magnoliopsida > Caryophyllales > Amaranthaceae > Beta > Beta lomatogona. The sequence continues at coordinate 1,223,610 of CANSNZ010000554.1, forward strand.
AAACTCCTCAAAACACAACATCTTCCGACAACAACTCCTAACGTCAAAACTCTCCTAAACCCCGAAACTAAGCTCGAACCGACACCAAAAACGACCCGAAATCCGCCTAAGATTGGCGGACAACTTAGACACATCAAACTCCCCCACACTTAAACCTTACTCGACCTCGAGTAAAAGAAAAAGAGAAATCGACACACCCAAGCACCAAAATACGCCCTATCACGTCAACCTCCGAATCGCCATCCACAAGACACAAAAGCCAATCGACAAAATCTACCCCAAAAGAATCCCTCTATACAAATGAATCTCGAATCCCGAAAGGTTTCGGGAAACGAATATCAACAATGACCTCCCGATTCCAACCTACCCATAATGCAAGGAAACTAAGGCACGAGGGTAAGTGATTCCCCCAAGCTTAGCTTCGTGCTCCAACCAAATCATACCGCAAGCAACAAAAGAGAAACGAGCCAAAAAGAGATGCACATCCCGCCCTCAAAAGACACAAAACAAGGACCTAATCTAACCCGAAAACATCGACTCCAACGCCGCCACCTTATGACGCCGACACCGACAAATGAGGATCAAAGCAAATTTTTTTCTTTTCTCTCTTTTTTTTCTCTCATTTTGCCTAGGAGCCCTTCCGGGTTTTCATCCTAACTTCTCATTTTCATTCTTTTTTTTTTTTCATCTCTCTTCTTTTTGTTTTTCGGCTCACAAAACTCACCCGCTCAACTAGCTCTTTTTTGCATAGGCCGCCCTTTCGGGTTTTCGACCTATCCGAGCCCCCAATTTTGCCCGACTCACCCGCCCTTGCGGGTTTTCAACTCAGCGGGATTTTTTTTTTTCTTTTTCTTTCTTCTTTTGTCACTTTTTTTTTCAAAAATTTTCATCAAATTTCCACAATATTTACAAAACAAAATGAACAGAACAAACTGGAACAGGCAAAAATAACACCACATTTAATCAATCTCTCCCCCACGCTTACTATGCACATTGTCCTCAATGTGGAAAGGACAAACACGAATAAGAGGGAAAGGAAAAGGGAAAAGCTCTAAGAGCCCGAGGGGCCCCCGCGCTCAAACCCACGGGCTGCCCTACGGGCCTCTCTCTCCTGACGGCGTATAATGCGCGCCGCCTCAATCTCGGATGTGGGATCGGAGTACCAGGAGTCCTGGTTCTCCGGTCCTTGGGGTGGAAAACGGGACACAAAGAAGTTGTTCATGGCCGAAACCATGGAACCAACTGAATAGATCTGGTCCTCCATCCCATACATCCTATCTTGCATCTCTCCCAAATCGCCCCTAATACTGTAAAGTTGCTCGCTTACCCGAGCCTCGAAACCGGGCGTGAGGGAGGTAACCCCGCCTCCCGCCGGGTACTCGCTGAAACTGCTGATATTGGAACTGTTGTGGCTGAGGCACTGGCTGAGGTACTGGCTGAGGTACTGGCTGAGGCACTTCAGGGTCCCTCTGACCTAATTCCTCCGCCACCCCCAGGGCATACCTCTCGTCCGGGGGAAGGAAGAGCTGCTCATGTGTGGTCTGCTCGGTAATGGCCACCCGCTCCTGCGGTAAAGCCATATATCGGACATTTCTCGCCCCAAAGAGCCACACATAACTCGTCTCATTGCCTATGGTTTTGAAATGAAGCATGGTAATACTCCTCAAGGCAATGGTATCATAGCAGTTAGAAGGACGGGATAATCGAGTATTAGCTGTCCCTAAAGGGGTCAATGTGGGGCTTCCCTTCTTATCCACGGGCACCTGTACACCTAGCTGGGAGGCTAAAAGGCTAATCATGCCCCCCATACTCAACTTCCCCGAGGTCTTCCCTTCAGCCGACTGAGCTAAGCACCTATCCACCCAAATTTTCACCCAATCGGGACATCCCTCCCCTTGAGGTGTCATGGCCCAAAGACATTTAAGGTCAAACTCCGGTAAATTAGTGGGCTCTCCAGCACAAAAGACCGTCATAGACAAAAGACGGTGCACATAGCGCAAGGCGGGGTGGGGGATTGCGCTACTCTTGCAGTTACGGCCACCAATGATCTTGTACCAAAACACAGTAGGAGTATTGTTCTCAGTCTCTAGAAAGTCATCATCGGCCATGAAGTCCCAAGCAAAAGCACTCTCTATCTCAAGGAAAGTCATTTTGTATTGGTTATCATTGAGGGAGAAAGTGATGTATTCACAACGAGCAAACCAAGAAGCTTGAACCACGGACCTCGGAACTCGAAACTCGGAACCCGAAACTCGGACAGAGCTCGGAGCCTCGGGAGATGCGCCATAAAGGAACCAAGGATAGGGACCCCGGGGCACGAAAGTGATCGGAGGACCAAGATCGGCCCTCCATTACGCCACCATACAAACCGCACCCTAAACTCCTCAAAACACAACATCTTCCGACAACACCTCCTAACGTCAAAACTCTCCTAAATCCCGAAACTAAGCTCGAACCGACACCAAAAACGACCCGAAATCCGCCTAAGATTGGCGGATAACTTAGACACATCACAAGGCGACCTTTGACATTAACTTAAAGGGACGATACCTTGATTTGTCACTCTTTAAAGAAACACTTTAATAGATTACTATTTCTAGAAATTTCGGCAGAGTTTCCTTTGTAAATTAGACAACCCACAATGGGAAAATGTTTGAGAAACCTGTTACAATAAAATATTTCCAAATCCAGAACTCATCGCTTTCGCGGAGTAGCAGCTAAAGAGAATCGGAAGCACTATTGCTCAACCAGAACTAGAAATGAAACTAAATCATTAATTATTAACTAATACAAAGTGGAACGTCCTCGCCTCAAAAAGAAACATAAAACAAGCATAGCTGAGCTCTTAGCACGTAGCCGCTTCTATCTTGGAAAGGATGCTCCGTAACTTCAACTCCGAACTATTGTAACACTACCACCCACCAACCGACAGGCCACAGTAGTGACAAAACAAAACATTGACAGACACATCAGCACAACGCTGAGTACTAACCCATAACACATTCTTAAAACATGCTTTGGTGTCTACGACTCTCACGAAATCAACATGTTCACATCATTCATCACAACATTACCATAACATAACAACAGAGCAATATTCACATAATCCATTATCATTCATCATGTTTCGTGACCTTTAAGTACTTTCAGAAATCATAGCAGAGTCGTAACATCATCATAGTTCTCTCATATCAGAGTAGAAGACATACTTTCATATCATTAGACAATAAACATTCATAATCATATACTTAAAGTCATACAGGATATCATAAATCATCATCATCTTTCATTTACTTAACTAGTAATGATCGTACTATCGTAATAACATAGTTCTTTCATAGCATTCGTTCATGAACATCACTAATCATCATATTCATAAAACATTCCATATTTCCTAATCCAACATCGATAACATAATGTGTGAAATCATAAAACACAATCGCAATCATAATCAAACTTTCGTAACATCAAATTCTCCATACTTCATAGCATTAAATCATAACATCATCTATATAACAAATATTTCGTTTCATATCATAAGCCTCATCATTATCTTTTCATTTTACTTAATCATATTGGTATCTTGGCGAATACGACAGAAGGTAGCCACGGAGAACCTTAGTTTGCCAACAGAAGGGGCAAACCGACTGCAGGTGCCACGGGAGACTTTCGTCGCCCAACAGAAGGTGGCTTGCCACGGGAGATTTTCATCGCCCAACAGAAGGTGGCATAACATAATACGGGTGCCACGGGAGATTATTATCCCCCAACAGAAGGTAGCATAGCCGTATGCGGGTGTCACGGAAGACTAAGTCCCCCAACAGAAGGTGACAAGAACCGCCGGGATGGAACATGCACGACCAACATAAAATGCCACGGGAGACTTTCGTCGCCCAACAGAAGGTGGCTTGACACGGGAGATTTTTCATCCCCCAACAGAAGGTGGCTAGAACACGGGTGCCACGGGAGATTTTCATCCCCCAACAGAAGGGACAACACCGCCAGAATATATGGTACGTGCATGACCAACAGAAGAATACTCAGCCAAGAACCATCTTTCACTTTTCTTTATCATGTTTCATTGCTTTTACGAATCATAATCACATTAAATAATCGTAATCGTGATACGTAATCATCATCATAATGTAACCATAATTACATTACATCATCGTAATCATAATCATGGAACGTATCTTAATCATAAAATAAACATGATTACATTACATCATCGTAATCACAATCATGGATAGTAATCATATGCACGACATATTCATAATCATGTTCATAACATATACTTTTGCGTAATCAGGTATTCAGAAGCATATCTGAAGCATAATAGAAACATAGCAGAAGCATAGTAGTCCTTTCATATTTTACATCGTTTATGAACCATTCATGCTTTCAGATTATTTCGGAATTTAAAGATATACTTTGGCATATTCGGAATACATAAACATATATCATAGTAAACATCTCATAACTCGTCTATCATAAGAACAAAGGTAATCTTTTCACACCTTTCAATCACTTGAGAAATAGAAGGCATACTTATTTCATACTCCTTCATATCCATATTAATAAGCTTATTAGCAATATAATTCACATAATCGCCTATGGTCATTAAACATAATTCAACTCCAAATAGTTCTCACAATAGTCAGGTGATACATTTTTCTTAGCTTTTCAACTTATTAACATATAATAAGAAACCTGACATAGTTAATCAAAATACTTTCTACTACTTTCAAGTTCATAAGCTTAATAAGACATGAACAAGGTAAGTAAAATCCACGTTCTTTATCATAATCAATTCATCTTTAACCCATACATCATTTCAACCTCGTAGACGAATACTCAACCATCATATTGAACGCATCAAGCCATAAAGGTAATTAAGTAATTCACTAAAACTTCTTAACAATTAACTTAAGATCTCCTCATCATATAACTGCCAATAATCCATCTTTAGTAATTATAACACACCATAATTAGTCCAAGTTCCATAAATAGTGTAGTTTTAGGCCACTAAAAGCGTCATAGTTCACAAATCATAAGTTTATAAGGAAATCAGCAGGACGACTTTTACTGTCATTAGAATTCACCAAATCAGTTTCATCAACTTAATCAATTTCATCAACCAACTCCAATTTCCTTGAGGAGTAATATTAACCAAGTCCTACAATTAATTCAAGGAATACCAGAAAGAACTAGCATACTTGTGATACTTATAATAGCATACTTGTGACACTTATAATAACACAAGAAATCAAAGCATCCATACTTAATACCCAAATTTCAGAATTAATAACCTCAATAACATCCTCTAACATGAGGAGAATAAAAGAGAGGAAGAAGGGGGTGTAGTACCTCTGCTCACTTGGAGCAGGGACGAAAAGAGACGGCAGGGAAGGGGAGCTGTGCTCCGGTGAGCAGCGCAGGAGATCGGCTGCGGAAAACCGCCCAGCTTCGGCTGTCGTCCCTCGGAACTCCGGTAGCGGCGGAAGACAGGAGCAACAGCAGCAACGAACGGAGGAGAGAGAGCAGGACCAACGCCACCACCAACGACAACACCGGCGTGAGCAGGGGAAGAAAGGGAGCTCCGGTAAGCTTCGACAACGCCGGCGAGGAGGAGGCATGCAAAGCAGCAAGGGGAGAGAGAGATCGGGGAAGAGGAGAGAGAAAGCTTGGGGGGTTTGGGGTTTTGGGATTTTTCCACGGGAGAGAGAAAGAAATAAATGGGGTTTTTCTTTGGGTGAGAGCAAAATAACAAGAGAGAGGAAGAACTTGGGTTTTTGTTTCCCGACTTAACCGACCAAGTTAAGAAATGGAAATCGACTTTTAAATTCGTAACCGGCCAAATACAGCTCCATTCATTTGGTTATTTAAAACCCAAAATCATTTTAAATAATAATATTATCTGTATAAAACTAAATTAACAAACACATTGCAACATCTCAATTACAAATTCATAATTTTCGAAACATAATTAATATAATAAATATGATTAACGCTAATTAAAACGCTCTTAAAAATCGGGGAATAACAGTCGGACCCATGGATACAATGTTTGGCCTGAAGGTTGTACCCATGAGTTCAACGTTCTGGCCAAACGTTAGCCCCATGGATACAACGTTTTGGCCAGACGTCGTATCCATGGATCCAACGCTCGCCAAACGTTAGTTCCATACGTAAACTTGAATTTCTTTTTACTAATATTTAACTTTTATAAATTAATTTTATATTATATGTGAAATTAAATTCAATTAGGTGCTAAATAGTTTTAAAAAATTAAAATAAAATTAATTTGGTTAAATTAATGTGTGAATTTGTGATTTTTTCGTGTAATTAACGATGATTTGTTTTTTCAGGAGCCTGTTGGTGATGGGATTAATTATAACCCGTATTTCAACAATAGCCCATAATTTGAAATGCGTGATGCTGCTGCCGAGTGGTGTAGGAACATTGCCGTTGAGATTGGATTTTTCTTGACGATCAGTAGTCACAAAAAGAAGTATCAACTTTTGGATTGTGATCGTGGCAAGAAGAAGGAACCTCGTGATTTCAGTTCAGCAATTAGAAGAAAAACGAAGAGAAAAGCATGTGGCTGTGAATTTCGGTTGTTCCTAGTCCCAAAAAACGACTACGTGTATTGGGTAGTCGAGACTAGGGTTGAACATGGGTTTCATAATCACCCAATGATGTTATACCCGAAGGGCCATCGATAAATCAGCAGTCTCAGTCCCGCCGCCAAGAAGTTAGTTGGAGAACTAACTTCATCCCATGTGAAACTACGAAACATCATGAAAGCCATTGAAGGTGCATTTCCGTCTTTGAAGCCTAACATGAGGCACATCTACAATTGCAGAGATGTATTGAGAAAGGCGAGATCAGAAGGCAGAAATGCAGCCCAATAGTTTCTTCATCAGGCTGTTGAAAGCAAGTATCTTTTTTGGCTTCAGTCGGACGATATGGGTAGGGTGACACATACATTCATTGCACACCCGACGTCCGCGAATTTAGTGCGTACGTATCCGCACGTGATCCACATAGATGCGACGTACAAGACAAATAAGTACTTGTATCCTTTGGTGGATATTGTTGGAGTGACTCCAACCAACAAGAATTTTCTTGTTGCATGGGCATTGTTGCAACATGAGGATGCTCAGAGCTATCGCTGGATGTTGGACAGACTGAAAAACCTCATTGGCAGTGTGGCTCCGAATGCCATTATTGTCACTGATCGAGATATGGCTTTGTGCAAATATATCTCTGAGTTTTGGTAATAGCTTGGAGAAGTTAATTTCAGGATAACCTTCCATAGTTATGGAAGAAGCTAAGGTATATAACCATAAATTTAGAAGTTAATTTTAGGAATTAAAGAAAAATAATGATTCTTTCATAATTAATGATTATTAATTACAAAAGATAACATTGTTCAGAAAATGTTGATTTAGATATACAAAATCGGGTAGCTAGAATAAATGCAAAATTAATTGAAGCAAAAATCCCAGTTAATATTGCATCGAATTATATTGAAGGAAGACGTTGTATCCATGGGTCCAACGTTCTGGCCAAACGTTGGGCTCATACGTAAATTTTAACTTTTTTTACTAATATTTAACTTTTATAAATTAATTTTATATTATATGTGAAATTAAATTCAATTAGGTACTAAATAGTTTTAAAAAAAATTGAAATAAGATTAATTTGGTTAAACTAATGTGTGAATATTGTGATTTTTTCGTGTAATTAACGATGATTTGTTTTTCCAGGAGCCTGTTGGTGATGGGATTAATTTATAACCTGTATTTCGACAATAACCCATAATTTGAAACGTGTGATGTTGCTGCCGAGTGGTGTAGGAACATTGCCGTTGAGCTTGGGTTTTTCTTGATGATCAGTAGTCACAAAAAGAAGTATCAACTTTTGGATTGTGATCGTGGCAAGAAGAAGGAACCTCGTGATTTCAGTTTAGCAATTAGAAGAAAAACGAAGAGAAAAGCATGTGGCTGTGAATTTCGGTTGTTCCTAGTCCCAAAAAACGACTACGCGTATTGGGTAGTCGAGACTAGGGTTGAACATGGGTTTCATAATCACCCAATGATGTTATACCCGAAGGGCCATCGATAAAGCAGCTAGCCTCGGGCCCCGCCGCCAAGAAGTTAGTTGGAGAACTAACTTCATCCCATGTGAAACCACGAAACATCATGAAGCCATTGAAGGTGCATTTCCGTCTTTGAAGCCTAACATGAGGCACATCTACAATTGCAGAGATGTATTGAGAAGGACGAGATCAGAAGGCAGAAATGTAGCCCAACAGTTTCTTCATCAGGCTGTTGAAAGCAAGTATCTTTTTTGGCTTTAGTCGGACGAGATAGGTAGGGTGCACTGGCGGATCTAGATGGGACATTGGGGGTATTGTAAAGTACCCCGAAGTAAAAAAAAAAAATTGTTAAAATATTTTTTAAAAAAATCAAAACTTACCATTTTTGTGCATATGTACACCGTGGCAAAGGAGAGTGAGAACAGTGTGGAGTAATAGTAGTGTGCAGTGAGAGTTGGGAAAGAGAGAACGTAAGGAAAAGCAATGAGTTGTCATTGTCAAACCTTTTTACTTTTTCAACTTCTCACATGTCTTTCCCAATCTTCTTAATTTATATTGGGGGAACCGTCTTTTCCTTGAAGGAGTAAAATATATGGTTGGCTCCCACTAAATTAGTAAAACATTATTTGTCAAACATTATTTGGCAAATGTTTCGTGCAATAGATTAATGGAGTAGTTGAAAAACTTATAACATATTAATAATAAGGGAAATTCCATCCAAGTACCACTCAATTTTTGCAAATTCCATTTGGTACCCAAATTTTAAGAATTGTCCAACTAATACCACTATAACTACACCCTAATTGCTACCATAACTCTATTGTTAACATAAAGTTAGGAAACGTTATGTTAGCTTAATTTAACTAAAAAACTAACTTCCCTCCCTCAATTAATACCCCTTCCTTTTAAAGTAACTCTACTGTCAAAATTATTTCATTCTTCATTGTTATTGCAGTGACTTTATTGTTAAGAGAAAGCACCTCCTCTTCATTCTCTCAGTAACGACATTCACTCAGTACATATAGAACTAACAACCAAGTACATCAATTTTTTACTTTATACTAATCAATATAATTTAGCTTCGTAGCTAACCATATCAACGTTGTAAGAGTTCCAAACTTTTGCAAACTATCTTCATGTAAAAGATAACTACATGTATGTATTTAAATTAGCTACTATAAAAATAACCAACATAATTTGTTAGTGTATTCTCTAAGAAACTTTTGGAGACGAGCTACATAGTATATAAGTACATAACTACATGTATTCATTTAAAAGTTGACAACAAATCAAACAAGCTTTTTCTTTGCTAAACTAGATTATTAAATCCCCTTTGACAACATGGTCAGCTTTCCCTATACGGCTGGTAATAGTGGTGCTTAAGAGTTAAAGAGTTAAGATGATAGTCTTGATAATGATATATGGAACTTTGAGTAAATGATTAGTGGAAACACCAAGTAATAGAAGACAAAGAGCCAGAGAACAAGCAACTAGAGTTTAGTGTATCAGATGAAGCCACAAAAGGGAATACGAACTACTGACATTCGATTAGTATAGGTCCTACCCCTACTTGTGAATTGTGATATGATAAAGAAACAAAAAAATTCCTAGGCCAAAACTTTGGAAAAGATAAAACTGTTATTTGTTGAGAGTGGGATTTGAGCCGATATATGGCTATCTGCTTATACGTAATTGCAGGTCCCTGTAGCTAAGATCAATGGCCTAAATTCTCTTACATTCTCATGTGTTTTATAATGAAGATCAGATGTAACTAGATTATTACACCAAACAAAAAATTTCGTGATAGGCAAATTGAAAACAGAATTTTCATACTATTCTAATCACAACAATTCAAAGCTATGAAGTTCAGTATCAACCAATTGAAAGCCATAATATCGTGATAGGCAAATTGAAAATAGAATTGAACAAAGCATATTTTCATGATTTTCTTCGTAAAATTGAACAAAGCATGCGAAAAATTTCTCAAATATAAAACTTACAGATGGTGGTGCAGAATTGTCCCAGAGCAAATCTCGATCAACCTTCGGTGGTGGTGCAGAATTATCCCAGAGCAAGTCTCGATCAACCTTCGGTGGTGGTGCAGAATTGTCCAAGACCAACCAAGAAAGCAGAGCAACGAAGAAGATGGGTTTTGGTTTTGTTTTTTTTTTTTGTTTTGTATTTTGAGCAGTAGCAATAGGGAGGAGAGTGAATGGGTTTACGTAGTTAGGTTAGTAATTAGGTTTTAATGTTTTACCTTTTTATTTTAAGGGATCTAACTTAACATAACCTAACTAACATAACGTTTCCTTACTTTTTGTCAACACTAGAGTCATGGTAGCACTTATGGTGTAATTATAGTGGTATTAGTTGGACAATTCTTAAAATTTGGGTACCAAATGGAATTTGCAAAAACTGAGTGGTACCAAATGGAATTTCCCTAATAATAATTATGTCTTTTTTTTTAGGGGAATTATAATTATGTCTCTATTTAATGTTTAATTGTCAAATTTATAATATACACATTAATAACAAATTAATAATAATTATGAATGTAAAACTGAATTTGTTTGAATTGATTGATTTGTATGATGAATTGAGTGTTGGTTATTGGTTTGATTTTATATGGAGTATTTAGTAGATTGTAATTAATTTATTTGTGTATTAGCGGTAGAAAATTCTAGAATATGTGCTTCAACTCCATTAATGGAGTTTAGAAAATAAGGTAGATGGTAAGATTTACATTCTATGTCTATTACAAAAAGTAAGTAAAAGACATCCTAAACTATCTACAATATTCTAATTGTTAACTAACAAAAATTAACCGCTAATCATATTTCAACAAGATATGATGAGAAACAACCCGATCTTATTTAATTAGTCACAATACCCCCAATTTCAAAATCCTGGATCCGCCACTGGTAGGATGACACATACATTCATTGCACACCCGACGTCCCGACGTCCGTGAATTTAGTGCATACGTATCCGCACGTGATCCTCATTGATGCGACGTACAAGACAAATAAGTACTTGTATCCTTTGGTGAAGATTGTTGGAGTGACACCAACCAACAAGAATTTTCTTGTTGCATGGGCATTATTGCAACATGAGGATGCTCAGAGCTATCGCTGGATGTTGGACAGACTGAAGAACCTCATTGGCAGTGTGGCTCCGAATGCCATTGTCACTGATCGAGATCTGGCTTTGTGCAAATATATCTCGGAGGTTTTTCCCACATTTGCTCATCTACTTTGCACGTGGCATATCAATCATGATATGGAGGCATGGGTAGCAAAGAAGTCTGGTGGGAAAAGCAAGATTGGAATTAGGTTCGGGTGAGGAAGTTGGGCTAGGGTGATGAAATCCAAAACCGAGGCTGAATATGAAATAAATGTAGCCAACCTGATGGAGGAGTGGGGTACAGTTGAGAATACCACATCCATTGATTTTCCTACCTACATCCACGGGACTTGGCTTGTGCACAAGGAGAAGTTTGTTTGTGCACAAGGAGAAGTTTGTGCGATGTTGGACCAACCGAGTAAGACACTTCGGTAACACAACCAACAATAGAGTCGAGAGTTCTCATTCGGCTTTGAAAGCGTGGATTGCTACTCCAACTGAGGCAATCGACACATTGTTTATGCAAGTTGATGCTTTTGTTTTGGGGCAGTTGAAAGAGATAAGAAACTCCTTGGAAGCATCGCGCCGTACTCATGGGACTGAATTTGATCCGCCACCATATAACGCCTTGAACGGTGTTTGTTCTCAATATGGTTTGAAGCTAATTCAGAGAGAGCTTGGAAGAATAGCTGAGATGGACTGGGACTGGAGTAGATGCGGATGTGTTGTTGAGACTACGCATGGTATTCCATGTGCTTGCCATACGTTTTTCTCCTTGCAAGCAGACCATCTCCTATACACTCAGGAGGTTGATCCATTCTGGTGGAGACTAGCCATTGGTGATGGGACAGATTCGGCTAAGATACTATCGGAGTGCGATCAGGACCGTCAGTTCTTCCATTCATTAGTGACCGAGGTACAGGCTAGGGATCCCGCGGTCATGAGGTCTATTTCTCGGCTACTCCATTCAGAACTCCACCCCAAACGTTGTTCCTTTGAGGAGCCTGATGTTAACGTGACGAGTAAGGGTCGTTCTAAGTTGAACAAGGGCATGCGACGGGAAAAAAGTGGGTGGGAGCACGGTATGGGCAAGTCTTCTAAGGGTAAAAGCAAATCATCTGGGTCAGCCTCTGGTAATAATATATTTATTTATATACTTTTATTGTTTGTTTCGTATAATTGTACACATTTAATTAAATTGATTTATAATAACTTTGCATGGTGGAGATTTGATATGGAAAATTTTTCATACTTTCATAAACTTCCACTAGCCATCCAACACCACGTAGAAGGCTGGCATGTGGTTTTCGATGCGTAGCAGATGCTTTTTGTTCCGGCCAAGAAAATTGGGGCATTGTACGCCGATCAGTAGTGAGTGAGCTTTGCATCAAAATGGTTGTCAATTTCGTTGGGTATATGGTCAGGACCTCAGAGAGGCAATTAGGCGTATTCTATGGGAAGGTGCAGGTTGTGGGGAGGGACATTACATGGAGGCCATTGCAGACTTGTACCCCATTGCGAACCAATACAGATGCACGATCTTTTTTTTCGCTCTTAATGGTCGTATTGATATGTCGGCTACAATTTTTCCACTTGATGTTGGGGGCATGAACGCTCTGCCACAAAGGGAGTTAGCCATAGCTTATATAGGGAGTTACAAGCATTTTATTCGGCTTCAACTTCGCCGAGGACATCCGATCCCTACTGTTCCTCAACAGTGGTTTCGAGTTGCTGCTTGGAGTAAAGTCAATCAACCGCTGATCCCGACTGTGGAGGTCCGACTAGCCTCACCCAACTGACGATACAAGTACGCAAGTGTAGCCGATCCCCAGGAGAACGTGTGAGCGATATTTGGAGACCTGGCCTCAACAATGTCAAAGGGTCTCAACCTCGATCCACTCTTATCTGTGAACAAACAGCACCGTAGAATCAACCATATAATACATGTCAGTTGTTTCTCCAATGGAGCAGGTGGCTCCCCATCTGATAGAATATCAGCAACCCCTTGTGCCGCAATAACACCATTTTCCCAAAATGGACTCCCGAGCTCTGCAACTGTCCTACCAATCGAGTTTGCAACCATACCCCTAAGAGCACCACTCGATGTGGTGTCATGGACCGTGCACCCCTCAACTGGAATATGCAATATATGCCACACATCATGCATCATGATCGTCATCTCCCCAAACGGTAGGTGAAAAGAACTTGTATCTGGCTGCCACCGCTCAACAAATGCTGAAACCAAAGGCGCACCAATGGGCGTGAACATAGTTTAGGGGATATGGTACAGAGACGTTCTAGGAAGATGATCCTGTATCGGTGGAGGCAACGCCCTAGCCCACGTCCTCAAACGTGTACAAATCCTCTCTCGGTTCTGACACTTTAGGAGAATTCTATCCCCCCTCCCATATCTCCATAGCAACATGTCCACCAAAACTAGGGATAACAAACCCAACCATAGGTCCTCCTGCAACTGGACCTGTGACCTTCCAGCTAAGGTCATCGGCATCCTTCCCCTCCCCTTTTCGACTCTCAACAGTCGATGAACTCCCCTCGCCGCGTATAAACCGCCCACCTCTACCCTTACAGACATTCCAACGATCATCGACTGTAGGGTGTGGATCTCTCTCAAATTCCCGCATAAATGCATCCTGAACACCATCATCGTAAAGAACATTGGAACCCGGCTCATGTGTACCCGGTTCAGCCTCCCCCTCATCCATCTCCTGATGCTCCCTTGCATCGTACGACCCACCGACCCCCTCATCGTGTAACTGAAGCTTACATCGCGGACCAGTCGGGTTCATCTACGTCCTCCTAACTGAAGCGAAAACACCACGTGAATGGGGATGACGCGGACCTAAATCCTCGTTGTGCACACCGCGAAACCCGGGAATTGTCTTCCCGGCAAATTGTCGAAACCCAGATGGCTATTCATCAACAAATACGTAAAAATAAAAAAATAATAAATCAATACATTAACCATCCGACAACAATAATTATCTATAATCAAAACATACTATTTATAATTTTCTACAACCTACAGTAATAATTATTTTTTATCAAAACATACTATTTATAATTTTCTACAACCTACAATAATAATTATAATTAAATTAAATTAAATTAAACATAATAAACAATATTTTATGAATTATTTTTATAAATATTGCAATAAAAACATCAATTACATCTCATGAATTAATAAAATAATAACATTTTAAAAAATTTATAAATATGAAATATAACGTAAATAAAAAAATTAATAAGAGAAATTTAATAACATAATAAAGTTAAAATAAAAAAAATATTACGACCCTTCCTTCCAAAGAAGCCAAACGTTGCTTCCATGGAAGGAACTTTTGGCCAGGAAGTTCCTTTCGTGGAAGGAATGTTTGGCCAGGAAGTTGCTTACATGAAAGCAACGTTTGGCTGGAACGTTCCTTCCATGGCCAAACGTTGCTTCCATGGAAGCAACTTGCTGGCCAAACGTTCCTTCCATGGAAGGAACTGCCTGGACAAACGTTCAGGCTTTTTTTTAAAAAAAAAATTACATGCGATGACGCTGCCGCTGCTTCCGCCGCCTCCTCTACAGCTTCTTGCCGGCGTCTTGCCTCCGTAGCCCTGAAGATTGCCTCCTCCGTTTGACGCCTAAGGACAATCTTCTTCCGTGGCCTTGTATTTTCCGACGGGTTGACTGACATTATTTGGGTTTAGATGGTGGTGGTGGTGGTTCTTGTGTGTGCAGTATGAGAGTGATGATACTGATGAATGGTAAAGATGAGAGAAAAGATGATTAATGGTGAGGAGTTAGGTGGGAGGAGTTAAAAGTTGAAGTAAAAACCAAAAAATAAAAGTAAGGGTATAATGGTGCATTCATATGGTGGTTGAGGCGATTTTAAGTAATTTGGGGGCGATATTTAACAATCCCCATTTTTTGTTAGAGGAGAGAGAAAGTTTGGTAACTTTTTATTGATAAAAGGTAGAGTGTGGGCCAAAGATGTGTAAAAGAAATAATATATTAATGGTGGGACCATGCCAAGAATAGAAGTGTTCAAACTAATTTGGGACAAACATAAAAGGAAAGTGTTTAGACTATTTCGGGACGGAGGTAGTATATTTTTTTCGGGAATTTTCTATATGTATAAGTTAATAAGGTGAAAGTAGGTCATTTTTGGGTTGGAAATATCAACCTGAACTTAATCCGTTTAATTAAATGGGTTAATCTTGTCAACCCATTTACTTAAATGGGTTAAAGATCTCAACTCTAACCCACTTATTTCGGATTAGGTTCGGGTCGGGTTGTCGGATAGGGTCAACTTTTTGTCGGCCCTAGAGATGGCCAACAGTGCGGGACAATCCAGCCCAGCCCGCCTTTTGGACCGTGTTGGCTGAGCCCGCGTAAAGCCCGGTCCTGCCCAGCTCGAACCGTGAAATTGGTGGGTGGGCCGTGGGCTAGATTTTTTGAGCCCAACCCACGAAAGCCCGCTACTAAAACCGCCCAGCCCGATCCACGAAATCGGTCCAGCCCGGCCCATGAACCGGACCAGCCCATCCCAAGTAATTACAACCAAATCGTGTATATTTTAATCAAATTGTATATATTTTAATCAAATTGCATATATTATAATTCAATCAAATTCAAAAATAATGAAATTATTCATTAATATTAATATTTGTATATATTTTAATTAATTTTAAATATTTTATGTAACAATAAAAAATGATTCCAATGAATAAATAATTTTGAAAATAAAAAATTCTCATGCCGCCCCGCCGGCCCGCTAGGCCCACGAACCGCCAGAACCGCTTTCCGAATCGGTAACAGACTGGTGTGGGCCAAGATTTTTCAGCCCGCAGACCAGCCCGCCCAAACCGTGAAAATCACAGTCTGGTCCTGGGCCGTGAAATCTCAGCCCGGCCCACTGGGGCCCACGAACCAGCCCGCACCAGTGGCCATCTCTAGCCGGCCCTAAAAAATACCTAAAACGAGGAAAAGGAAAGAATTCCATCAAAGGGAAATACAAAAGTTGAGAACAAATACACGTGAAAAAAAATTGAAAACAAAATAATTAATAAGGAACTAAAAAATCTGAAGCAGTTAAATGTAAGATCATACGGTGCGCACCAAAGCCGGCCTACAATAACCAACTAGCCACACACAATGACAACCCTAAAACAAGAAAAGCCTCTACACATTAACCGCTCTTCCTCTCATACCAAAAACTTCATTCTTCTATGAAAACTAGTCCCAATTAAATTCTCGAATTTTCTCTCATCAAAATCAAATCTAAGGGAGCCATTCTTCCTAGAACAACAGTTCTTCTGGGTGGTTCCCTATGATTACATAATCATTGTTTGATTTTGCATGAGAAAAAAGGTCCACCTTTATAAACCATCCTCAATTTAAACCATTTTGTTAGTAATTTTGGCCTACAAAAATGAACGAGCGATTGGAGTGCTCTCCAACGCTAAAACACAGGCTAAAACACACAATTTGTGGGTGTTTTACACACCACCCAAACGAATATGACCACTTGTCCAATGAGTCCCCCACGTCGAACCACCGCCAAAACAATCCTCAGCTCACCCGTACCGCCTCTCATGGAGGCGGTAGCGGTGGCCTGGCCATGATGAGGTCATCGAGGTCCGAAGAGTTTAATTTAAAAGGTAAATGTCGCAACTTCATGAGCCGAATGGGTACCACTACCCCACGTGGTCACCACCATAGGAAATCTCATTCTACAGATTTTCGTTATGACCCTATTAGCTACTCTCTTAACTTTGATAATGATGCGTCTGATGTTGATGATTTTCCTTTTCGAAACTTCACCTCTCGGCTACCACCCTCGCCGTCTCGGGGCCGACTGCAGTCTAGTCTAGCTCCACCGAGGTCCATTTCTGATGGTGCGCTCGTTGAGGCCGCGTCTGAAGCTGAATCATCCATTCCCGTGAGTGATCCTCCACCTAGGGAGCTAACTGCGTACAGTTAAACTTCGTTCTTTTTTCTTTTGTTATGAATTTTTTTGTTACATATTGCAATATATTTGTTCATAGGTGTTTTTTTTAGATCGAGAGAGAGAAGAATATAAATTGCTATATGTGAGTTGACTTATACTTGGATCCGTAATCAATCGTTTTCAGTGTGCATTGCGTGCGTAGAAGAATTATAGTATGATCTAGAGATATATATCGATTGTGTTATGAGTCGATTGTATTGCATGAATATGTTGTAATCCACATTGGTATGGTCGTATGGATTAAGCCCCCTTTCATTTGTGGAATAGGATTTTCTTGAGTTTCCTTTCTAACTTCTTATACTTGGAACAAATTAGTAACAAACAGTCACACACAATTCTTGTTTTTTCTTTTTTTGGTTTTTTTGAAGTGAACTTCTTTAATTTTCTCCTATTAGCAAATTCAATCACTGTATTGAGAACGAACTGTAATTCTGTAAAGTCTAAAGTTCTTCTTCAAACACATCGCCGTTATGTTTTCATGGTGAATATGATAATAATTGAACAATTGTACGCGTTGTTGAATATTGATAGTAACATGCATAACATAAATTTTTTATTCATTTTAGAGGATCATGTATGGAGATGGTGTGATTATGAGAGTGTACATTATTGTTTGTAAATGATTCTAAGATTAGAAAAGACAATTTTTATTTATATTTTTAAATGTGGATCATGAAGTGCATGTTGAGTTCGGGAACTTAGGTGCAGAATCACTTCTGCATGTTTGATGTCCTTAGTTGTGAGACAGCATACATGTAAATTTAACAATAGACATTATTACCCTCCTAGACCAACAAATAAGAAATTGTCAGAGGTGCGTCTTGGAGACCATGCAAAAAGGAAACAAGCATTATATTATGGGACGGAGGGAGTATTAAATTTTGGTTTCATCATTCATGGCCTCAATAGCTCAATAGGCACCAATAAGGCAATAATCCATGATCTTTCAGAAAAGTTAACTTAAAATAAATAAAAAATTTAGCAGACAGGATATGTTAATCCATGATCTTGTTGAATCTTATGATGTACCATTGTTGTCAACTTGTCTTCCATTCGTGGTGTCCTATGCTTCGCATTTTGATACCAATGATTTCAAATTGTAATGCTCAATGAATATAAAATGTCCAAACAGGTGGGAAATCTTCTTCTTATTCATATGTCACTCAATCTTCTTCTTCTACTCCACATTCTTTTCTGTTGAGAAAAACTTCCCACCACCGCAGATTGCTTCTTATCACCAATACGATTGGCAAATAAATCATAATACGCGATTTCGTCGAAACTTTTAAGTATTTTTATTGGTAACCCATTTTCTACATCCTCTACCATTTGTCCATCTATATCTTCCCTACCTGTTGCAAGGACATTGATATGTTTAACTTGGAACCTCGAATTTAGAGACGAATGACCATCGGACAAGATTACAGCTCCAAGGATCTCCCCCAAAAACATGTCCTGCATCATAATAGCCATCACTACCACTGGAAAAAAAATTCTTAAAGTTAAAAAGGACTTTTTTGTCAAAAACCACCTTATTAAGCATGAAATTTGTGAAGAACTATATATAATTTTTTTTGCGAATACAAACCTTAAACAATTTTTTTTGTGAGAACAAACCTTATGCGAAATTCCGATCATTGACCCAAGGTTCCGGCATTGACCATGTCATGGATTTTGTTGGGTTTAAAAAGTCACGTGCATTGCACATGACATGGTGAATGCCAGAACCTTGGGTCAATGATCGGAAAGGTTTGTTCTCGCGAAATTTTTTTGTTTAAGGTTTGTTTCACAAAAAAAAATTATATAAGGTGGTTTCTCGCAAATTTCATGTTTTATAACGTAGGTTTTGAACAAAAAAAAAACTAAAAAGAAACAATATATAACAACACTGGTTGTAAGAAAAGTTACCACATGCTGATATCGACCACGTTTGTTGTGTAAACTGTGCAATTTGGAGATGAGGCGATGTGTAAAGCGTACTTCTGAGGTGTTCTTAGTTCGGGAAAGATTGTCGAGAATCGAAGAAAAGGAGCGAACCTTTTTTTGAGCTTCCAAGGGAATCAATGTGATAGGAAGTTTTGATTCAATCACCAACTTTGCAGACAAAGGGTCAAGAAACATATTGAACTCAGCATATTTATTTGACGGCATTGAAAAAAGGTTTCCTTCTCCTGTGGTACCATACATATTTAGGTGTCCACCTAAAACAAATACTTCCTGAGGTCATGAGGTGTACATAGTTTGTGAGTGCTAGTTAGGTATTTATGTGAAAATTAACAGAATACTATCCGTTTTTACCAACCTGAATTTTTGACACTGCATTTTTATCTGAAGAGAGTATTTTGGATAAGGTAGTTAATGGTCCATTGGTTAGTATGGTGATTTTCGTCGTGGGACTGATTGTTTTTGTAACATTGTCCCAAAGCTCGAGTGCTAGAGGCTGTCGTAGTTCAGGATGATCAGTATCACGTGGAGCTCCGAATTTTACAAAGTTTTCAGCCGAGTACCTGAAAAACACACTACAAAGTTACTACTCTAAGCTTAGAGGTGATCAAATAGCGGGTCGGGCTGGGTCAGGACGGCCCACCCCTAAAAAAGTGCCCATTAGTCGGGCCGGGCCAAAATTCAGGACAAATTTTTGTGCCCAAAGCCCGCTATTTCAGGCCAAAAATATCGGGGTTTTCGAGCCAAAATCGAACCAGGCCGGGCTAATTAATTTGATCAGCTCTATTTTAGCTGCTCTGTACAGATATCATGCTTGCTGACAATTGGCATAGTTGAAAACTTGACACTAGTTAGCTTAATTTATACTGGGCATACTTTGTACTTCATCCGTTCTAAAACGAGTGAAACACTTCTCTCAAAAAGCTCTCGCATAAAAGAGAGAAGTGTTTCACTTATTTCAGAACGGAGGAAGTAGCATTTTTTTTTACCTTCTGGGGCTGCGTGGAAATCCTCTCGCAAGCCCGTAAAGGGTGTCAGAGTCCAAAAATCCACCACTCCCATGAGGGATAGCCTTAACATATTTGCAATCCCCAATCGCGAACAAGGAGGGATCAGACTGGTTTTTTGCAAAAACATCTCCTAGACCCACTTGGATGTCATCTCGGCCCATCATATGTAATAAATCATATACAACATCTATAGTTGCGGCATTTGCCCAGCCTGTTGGAGTTACAAGTATTGCCTACATAAAGATTGAGATTGTATTGGCGTTAGAACGTCCAATATTTCAGCAGTTTTCAATTGGATGTTCTAGAATAATTCCCTAAACCTTTTTATTTTATATAATTATTAAATCAAATAAGTCAGTAACCAAATACCTGAAGGTTAATCGCTTCAACTGGAACTTTAAGTAGATAGAACAAAGCAAGGAAATCTCCTGCACTCATATCCATGTCTAAGATGACAGGTTTTCCAAGCTTTTTACGTCCAAAATCTGGCCTATAAAGCACCTCTTTGTAATGAGAAAATTGTGTTGTGAAATTGAATCTTCCAGATTGATGAGGATGATTCAAAACCTGTATGAAGCGATATGATTAACAAAACAAGTTATATATGTATATATGTCTAAACTTTTTAACAGTATTTTAAAGGTTACATCCAAAAAGTTCTTGAAAAATTGTCTGTCAATAGGGCTAGTAGGATCCTTATTTGGTTTCGCTCTTGTAGCAACGAGAACTCGTACACCTTCTGGACCACTTATCTCCTCTGTATAAGCATCCTGCATTATGCTCATTTAGTTATACTAAAATCGTTCTATGCCCATAAGCCTTGTAAATTTGACAACTAGACATTATGTTTATAAACATACAGATGAATTCGAGAAAAATGTACCTTGCATCTGCCTTTTTTATTCTTATCAAGACAAAAAGGATCATGGAGTGACCTCTGGACATGACCACTGTGCACCCCATTTTTCTTTAGGTGAAACTTGGGATTTCGACGTCCATTAAAAAATGGATTTGAGCCATCTAATATCCCATACGGCTTGTTTGAAGTGCGGACAGTTATGTTCATGAACTCCATTTCTGCAAATTCATTTTCTGCGCTAGGGTTATGTGGATTACTCATGATTGAAACTGCTACACCAGCCATGAAAGAGTCCCACACAAAATAGCTCTGTCGATTAAATAAAAGTGTATTACCTTAGCTCACACGTACGGAATACATCAGAACGAAAGGAAAACGGACCAACAGGTGTAGGTACCTACCGAATAGAATTGGTCGTTAAACCAAGTGTCACGAATCAATTTTAAGGACTTGAAGATGTATTGAGCCTCATATGTTTTCTGATTCTTCTCAAAGATCTCAAAGAATTGTTTTGTTATGGGAATTGTGTTTGTTGCATCTAAGGGAACAAGAGTGATTGGGATCCCAGAATGTATCACCTATCATAAATATAACAAGTAGTAACCCAATGAAATCTAGTGAATATATACTTCCTCCGTTCTGAAATAAGTGAAACACTTCTCTCAAAAAACTCTTACATATAAGAGAGAATTGTTTCACTTATTTCAGAACGGAAGAAGTATAGAACTATGAAGTGTGTTAGTACATGAATGATATAGACAACTCTTATGCCGGAATAGATTGTCAGAAGGTCATCTTATTACCTGATATGCGGAAAACGGATCTCCAAATATGTTAAACTCTGCATAAGGATTACTTGTATAATCACTGAACACATTACCATTTGATCTTACACCACCACCCATTATATAGATATGTTCCACATTTTTCTTTAGTAGGGGATTACGCATTAGGAACAGGGCAAAATTTGTGTGTGCTCCCATCAAAAACACGGTTGTTGGACCTTTTGATACGACATCGATCATAACTTGTTGTGATGTAGGTTGAAGAAGAGGCAAATATCTCCTCTTTCCCTAATTCCATTATTAAGAGTTTCATAAGCCAAATATATATGAGAAACCATTATAATTGAACGTTATTACATTTTGGGGTATTACCTGGGGAAGAAAATCTTTACGAAGGCCATAATTCGTGTCTGTATCTAGTCGCCCTCCTTGACCGAGAGGAATGGCTTGCCTATATCGGCAGTATCCTGTTGTTGTCATGCCCTGCATGTTAACATATCGAAGAGGCTAAATAGAGAACAAGCAGTGGTGTTCACTAGTGAACATGTTCTTCAAATAGAACGAACTTTTCTAATCTGAAGCCCGTAAGAAACTCATAATATAAGCAAGATTCTGAACTTAGTGAGCGAGATAGAACTTTTTTTATGGTAAGAAAAATAACATTAGGAGATGCTAGATAGAACATATAGTTTACCATCTTGTGTAAGACCAGAACTCAATTGTGTAAAATCAGAAATCATGTAAGAATATGAACGCAACCAACTTTACTAACTTGTTCAATGATAGGAAGATATCCACCAACATCAGGGAATATATCACCATCTCGCGAAATTCCACCTTCACCTCCGACTCCCACGGGAATGTCATCACGACCCATCATGAAAAGCATGTCATACATATGATTCACAGCATGACCAGCATTCGTCCATGCGTTTGTGTTAATTGTCACTGCCTGCATGTCATATAGATTATAGATATAGTGTCAATGTGTCATTTATATGTGCTGAATTGCTGATACATAAACCCAAAACTGTGACTTTTATGCTGGATTAGATCAATTTATCCACCATTATCAAGATCACGCATTAAGATTTTATTAGAGCACCAATTGATTTTATTTGAATATTTTTACTCTAAATCATGAAGATTTCATCATAGCACCAATTGATTTTATTTGAATATTTTTAGATATATATATATAGGGTGATGCTCCTTTTGTTTTTTATTAGCATCATCTGGGCTAATAAATTTATCTACTCCATGTAACTTCTCTAATCTATACTAAAACTAGCCTTCTATACACGCGATGCGTACCTTGATTGCTTAGGTCTGTTCTTAAATTTCATCTAAATATAATTTCGAAGGTGTAATTTATAATCATTATATAAACTAATGTAATTTATAAAGTGTTTAGAAATTGTGATGATCATTTAGATGTAAAGTCTTATAGTCAAATTAAATTTGTAAAAGTTTTTTTATATTGATTAACCAGTATTCTCATTATGTCACATTACTTTCCTAATGCTTATTTAGTGTATTATTGGAATTTTAAGGAGACACCAATACACACCATGACCCCGTCATATTTAGCTAAGGACAAAAAAGACTTTTCATATGGGGGCACCATATATATCTCCCCCTTGGCTTATATAATAAAGATATATTAAAATGCATTCCTATCAAAGGAATTGTGCCACATGGCACTCTTCAATATATGTGCCATGTGACACTTTTCTCAAACTTCTAATTGGACATAGGAATTGAACACATGACCTGTGAAATGTGAGAGTTTAACCACCAATCCACTACAATTTCAATCTTTAATGTTTCAAAAAACATAATAAAGTCTTATTGTTAAAATAGTGTTAATCTAGAAAAATCTTGTAAATCTAAGTTGCCTAGAATAATGTAGAACAAATGATTCTAGAAGAAAAAAGAAAGAGAGATACCAACACATGAATGGAACTAGGAAGAAAAGCTTAGGAACATCTAGAGAAATCCAAGATATTGTCATCTTAATGACGGTGGAAGAAAAACACCGACCTTAGCATGTATAAATATGTAGCATGTGAAGTTTACAAGTGAATGGAATGAAAGAAACAAATTCCTCACTTCCAAAGTCTTTTACCACATCATTAAATTCCTCATAGTAAGTAAACCCCAATATTCATAATACAAATCCACTAACTTCCGCCTGCTAATTCTATCAGTGGTATCCGAGCCAAAAATTCCCAAAGCCTCTTTACTTTAACCAAAACACATTTAACCTAAACACAACATAAATCATAATGGCACTCAACAACCCAACTTTCCCAATTCCAATTTTCGGGGGAGAAAATTATGATTTTTGGAAAATTAAAATGAAGACATTACTTAAATCTCATCATGGGTTGTAGAGTTATGCTGATAAAGGATATACGGAGTACGAAGACGAGAGTACCCTAACCGAAGCTCAAAAAAAGCAGCTCGAGGGTGAAAGAATGAAGGATGCTAAGGCATTATATACAAACTGCGGTCACGGATATAATACTTCCAAGAATTTTAAGAGCCAACACGGCAAAGGAGGCTTGGGAGATCCTGCAACAAGAATTTCAGGGAGATAGCAAGGTGAGAAGTATCAAACTCCAGTCTCTAAGAAGAGAATTTGAAAATTTAAAAATGAAAGAAGGGGAATTAATGAAAGATTATTTTTCAAAGGTAATAGAAATAGTGAATCAGATCAAATCATATGGAGAAGAAATTTCAGATCAAAAAATTGTGAAGAAGGTTTTATTAAGTTTAACGGGAAAATATGATAATATTGTTGCTATTATTGAAGAAATAAAAGATATATCAAAAATAACAGTGGAGCAACTTATGGGATCTTTAGAGTCCCATGAACAAAAGAAAAATCGGCATATCAATGAAGAATTAGTTGAGACTGCTCTTGCAGCAAAATTTAAGAATGGGTCCAAGAAGAAGGTTGAGGGTGAAGATGAAGAAAATTTACCAAAATGCAAAGGTATGGAGAATAAACTATTTTGTAAAATTTGTAAGAGAACTAACCATGATAGTGCAGACTGTTCCTTTAAGGAAAGCCACAATGTTGGGTGTGCAAGAAGTTCGGGCATGTTGGAAAGAATTGCAGGTTCAAGAAACCGGATGAGGAAATTGCTAACTTTGGTAGAGAAGATAATGAAGAAAGTATGTTTTGACACAAGAAAATTAGAAGGTTGCTAATGTCAAGTACATTAGCATATATATTTGGTGACATAAGAAAATTAGAAGGTTGCTAATGACAAGTGCATTAGCATAAATATTTGGTGACATGAGCACCAAAATATCCACAAAAAGAGACAATTTCAAGAAGCAAAATTGCTGGTGGCAGGAGCATTAGTAAGAAAGAGTAAGAAAGATGGTAACATGAGTACCGACAAGAAAAAATAATAAAGGAAGACAAGCTAAGGTTGGTGACAAGGGTACCAACACAAAGACAAGAAGAAAAATCAAGATCGGAGATTATTGGTGACAAGAGCATCAACAAAAAGTCAAGAATAATTTGAGAAGACAATCTGAAGTACAAGATTTTTCAGATTAAGGTGGAGTGTTAAAATAGTGTTAATCTAGAAAAATCTTGTAAATCTAAGTTGCCTAGAATAATGTAGAACAAATGATTCTAGAAGAAAAGAGAAAGAGAGATACCAACACATTAATGGAACTAGGAAGAAAAGCTTAGGAACATCTAGAG
Organism: Beta lomatogona; assembly: GCA_947646795.1. NCBI lineage: Eukaryota > Viridiplantae > Streptophyta > Magnoliopsida > Caryophyllales > Amaranthaceae > Beta > Beta lomatogona. The sequence continues at coordinate 1,249,182 of CANSNZ010000554.1, forward strand.
AAATCCAAGATATTGTCATCTTAATGACGGTGGAAGAAAAACACCGACCTTAGCATGTATAAATATGTAGCATGTGAAGTTTACAAGTGAATGGAATGAAAGAAACAAATTCCTCACTTCCAAAGTCTTTTACCACATCATTAAATTCCTCATAGTATGTAAACCCCAACATTCATAATACAAATCCCCTAACTTCCGCCTGCTAATTCTATCACTTATAATTATATGTAGCTATAAAGACATAGACAAACTTTTTAATCTCTAACACTTTTTTGTTAAGGTAATAACATTCTCTTACCCTAATTCCATTAAAATTGGTGTTTTTATCCCCAATTCCTTAGAATTTTTTTAAAACAACTTATCACGCCATAACATTCATTTTCCAATTTCGCACTAGACACAAAATTACAAAAAGCTAATAAAATCAATAAATTGAATTTATGAATATAAATAATATATTTGGTTTTTTCACCATATACCCCTGACAAATTTTTTTTTGCACCATACACCCTTTCAACTTTCCAAATTCACCATATACCCCTCACTTTTGAAAAAATACATCCACTTACCCTTAATGACTAACGACGTTAAACATCGTTAGTCATTAACCCCTAATCCCTCTTTTAACCCTAATTAACTAACCTAAATCTACCCCTAATCCTAACCCTAACCCTAACCCTAATACCCTAACCCTAACACCTAACACCCCAACCCTCCCCCACCCCCACCCCCACCCCCACCACCACCACCACCCCCTTACCCCAACCCACCCCACCCCAGCTCCACACCGCCCACCAGCCCTTACCCCACTGCACCACCACTCCAACAGCCCCCTCCCACCCACCGCACCACCACTCCAACAGCCCCCCCCCCACCCCCTCCTCCCCCCTTCCCCATGCCCCCCTCCACCCTCCCCGCAGCCCCCATCTCTCCTTCCCCCGTCGTTGCGCAGGCCCCCTCCCCTTCCCCGTCGTCGTCGCGCAGCCCCCTCCCCTTCCCCCGTCGTCGCGCAGCCCCCCTCCCCCTTCCCCGTCTTCGCGCGGCCCCCTTCCCTCGCCGTCGCGCAACCCCCCTCCCCCTTCCCCCGCCGTCGCGCAACAATTCGTTTCTTCTAGAATTTTGTGAGGAATCGAAACTCCTTCACGCCCTCCCGGAATCGAAACTTTCGCCATTGATACTCCTTCAAAGCTTGAAAACTTGCATCAACTCAAGCACGAATTGTTGCAAGTTTTGAATTTCGAATTTTTTTAGGGTTCGGGGGTGCGATTCAGCAAGGGAAGGGGAGGGGGGAGGGGGGTTGCGGGGGAGTGGGGGGGGGAGGGGTTACGGGGGAGTGGGGGAGGGGGGATCCGGGGTGGTGGGGAGGGGGTCGCGGGGAGGGGAGGGGGTCACTGGAGAAGGGGAGGAGGGGTGATGTGGCGGTGGGGGTAAGGGGTGGGGGAGGGATGGTTTGGGTTAGGGCCCAAAGTGTATTAGATTAGGGTTAGGATTAGGGTTTAATTTAGGTTAGTTAATTAGGATTTGAGGGGGATTAGGGGTTAATGACTAACAGAAGTCTAATACCGTTATTTAAAAGGGTAAGTCGATGTATTTTTTGAAAGGTGGGGGGTATATGGTGAATTTGGAAAGTTGAAAGGGTATATGGTGCAAAAAACAATTTGTCAAGGGTATATGGTGAAAAAACCGTAATATATTTAATAATAGTAATTGACCCAGGACATTGTCCGGGCCAAAATACTAGTTTCTTTCTTAAACTATGTGTCGAACCCCCACGGTAGAAGTATGAAAAACGAGCAAGTATAACATTAATGGCATGTTACATTACCCACCTAGCATACTGCATCGAGTAGATATTGATGACTTAAATAAAATAACAAATTGCATTAGAAAGAGAAAGAGCAAAGCATGGAAAATTAAAGAAAAGACAACCTTCAAGTCAAACTCTGATCTGTTGAGCTTCAAGAGGTAAAGCAAACCAAAGAAATCATCTGTATCAACATCTGTATCCACTAATATTCGATGCTGCTTTGCGGTTACTGCATGATTTTGATGCACTCCAACAACTATATTGAACCATAAAAGTAATAGTAATACCCATGAATTATAATAGGTTCCCCGCATTCTTAATATCTTGATCCTAAGAGGCTAAGACTTCCCAACAGCTGTATCAAACTGTGCCAAGGAATATTATGGGTAATAATAAGCTTGCCTTTCTCATTAATCATCATCAGTATATATACAAGAGTTTCCTTAGAAACCATCTCTATCTTTAGGAAAGAATCCCATCAAATCAAATACTGCCCTAAAAGATTATATTGCTCAACAAATATATCAGATGCATATTTCAACATGCTCCAAGTTGGAGCATGGGCATCAAGAAGGCCCAACTTGCTAAGTAAATATATGTCATATAATGTCTATCAATTATGAATTCATAATTGTACATGAATTTCTTGTTAGCGTATCTGTATACTAGATGATACACCAACAATGCTCGATATTTTAATTAATATATTGCTCCAGTACCATGATATGGTTAATGGGTTTGCACAATCAAAAGAGAGCATGATCTTATAGAAGCACGATAGTGTTATATCCTAAAATCAATCGGCAATGGATGGACTAACTCATTGGTCATTAGGTTGACTATCCTACATTTTCTTCTTCAATGTAAGACAATTAATCCTAACTCTCATGTATGGCTTTCTTTTAACACTAACTATAATGGCTTTTCACTCTAATGTATTATATTAATTTTGTGCCCTCTTTTCCAATCAATGAGGTTTTTATCTGATTAACTGGTCATCCTTGTATAATGTGCCTCAACATCAACAAAATGAACGCTTCCCTAGTACAAATCGAAGCAAGAAGGGTTGGAGTGCATCCTCTATCAGGGCCAATTTGACAAAAGTGGCGATTGTGCTAATATCTATCTCTATTATATAAGTCAAGGGGGGAGCAATGGTGTCCCCATTCGAATTTACTTAAATGTCCATCCACAACATGACAACATAGATATTACCCTTAATGAATTTAAATTTCCATATATATTAAATAACGGATTTTTCACCAGGTACCCCTGTGGTTTCACAATATTCACCTGGTACCCTCGCGTTTTCAATAATTCACCAGGTACCCTTGAGGTTTTAAAAAATCACCAGAATACCCTTAATGACTAACGGACGTCAACTCTGTTAGTCATTAGGGCTAAATCAACGAAATTAACCCCTAACTAACATAACTAATACTAATTAATCCTAATTAACTATAATTAAACCTAATTAACCCATCTCTCTCCCTAACCCCTAACCCCACCACCCTCCTACCACCCCACCACCTACTCCCCCACCCTCCCACCACCCCCGGCCCCCCATCCCAACCCCTCCCACCACCCCCATCCCCACCCCCCATCCCCACCCCCATCCCCCTGCGAACCCCCCTCCCCTCCCCCTGCCGCCGCGAAACCCTTCCCCTGCGAAATCCTCCCTCCCCACCTGTCGTAGCGAAACTCCTCCCCTTCCCCTCGCGAACCCCCTCCCTCCCCACCTGCCTTCGCGAAACCCCTCCCCTTCCCCTGCGAACCCCCTCCCTCCCCACCTCACTCGCCGCGCGAACCCCCTCCCTTCCCCGCCGACCCCCCCTTCCACTTGAACCCTAAAAAAAAATTCGAAATTCGAAGGGGAGTGAGGTTGTGTTTCGAAAATCTGGATTGTGATTTGAAAATATGGGTTTTGTTTCGAAAATCTGGATTTGAAATTCGAGTGGGAGGGAGGGGGGCTGCGGGCTGCGGGGGAGAAGGTTACGGGAGGGGGCTGCGGGGAAAGGGAGGGAGCGGTGGGGAAGGGGGTGGTGGGGAGGGGGCTGTTAGGGTGGTGCTGCGGGGGGGTGATGGGAGGGGCCGCTGTGATGGGGGAGTGGCAGGGTGGTGGGAGGGTGGGGGAGGGGTGGTGGGAGGGTTAGGGTTTAGGTTAGGGGTTAGAGTTAGGGTAGGGTTAGAAATTAGGGTTAAATTAGGTTAATTAAGGTAAAAGTTAACGGAAAGTTGACGGTAGGGTCACGTCAGGTATTTTTCAAAACCTTAGGGGCACCAGGTGAATTGTTGAAAACGCGAGGGTACCAGGTGAATTTCGTCAAACCACAGGGGTACCTGGTGAAAAATCCGATTAAATAATCTTTTCTTCTTCCTACTTGTCATATATATTGAACAAGTTAACAATGTAAATGAATTTGAAATTTCAATTAAATATTAAATTAAGAAGAATGATTTCCTCTTCTTGCATGTGTGAAAAACTATGATCAAAAATTAAATTTACAATATAACTTGATTGAAACAATCAGAAGAAAAAAAAAATAATAACTTGAATTTCATATTAATAATTATATTGATAATATTCTAAAACCTAAATGCTGATTACTATTCAGTAAACTCTATTATATAAATCAAATTCTTCCACTTTATTAATATTCAACGATTGAACCTGATACACAAATTCTTCCACTTTATTTAAGCACAAGCTTTTCTCTGCTTTATATTTCCTTCTCTCAACACTATATTTGAATAATGATGAACAAATAACTAAAAAACCAACGAAACATTGATTTAAGAAAAACATAAAAAAACTAAAAAAAATTACAAATGTATGTTTGAATAAAAAATTTTGTAACACTGATGAATAACTAATTGAGAAAAGAAACGCTAATATTACTCGCACGCATAGCGTGCAAAAAATGCTAGTACTAATATATTAAAAGGTGTTCCTAAGAACGTATATGTGCCACGTTTCACCATTCCTCATTCAATAACATTCTATATACGTCTTTCTCATATAGTAAAAAAAAAATAAGCATTGTTAACGTGAAGATTCAAACCCACAACCTCAAGTATGAAAGAAAGAGATCCAACCATCACTCCACCATACTATTATTGCTTATTTAATCAAAATTAGTGATGATATATGAATGGAAAACTTTTGAAATCCATATAATGAATGAGATGACTTTTTTTTAATGAGTATGAGATGACTTATTTAACTACTACTAAATTGTAGTACAGAGAAACCCTGGGGCATCGCCTGAGCCTAAATACTACTTGTTAATTGTTAATTATTGTACTAATAAATGTATATTGTTTAATTTAGTTCTTAATATAGCTTTTACGTTATTTAGTATACGGTAAAACTAGTAATTCGATCAGTATATAAATGATAAAAATGAATTATAATTTTACTTTAAAAGCTACCTCCATTTATAAAAGCTACTACTTTAGTTATTCCAAAATAGTACCTCAACCGTTAAAAATTACTTAGCACCTTATAACACTAGCTCACCCATACCATTTCTCACCTTTATTGCAGATTTGCAGTGATGTTAACTTGATTAAACTTATAGTAGAAACTTGAAAAAAGTTGTTGAACATGCTCATTCAAGAAAACGGTGGAGGGGGAGAAAGTAGATTTATGTTTTGGTTTACATATATAAATGGGCTAATATGATGTGACAAAATCTGGAGCTGGGGGACTGGACCAAGTTTTGCTTGTTTCCGTGGACTTTGGGCCTTTGTTGGGTTTTAAATCACGACTACTAAGGGTATGTTTAACGCATAGTCTGGAGCAAAGTCTTACAAGAAGTTTTTGATAGTCTTGGTAAAGACTCAGCGATATTCATCAAATATAATGGGGATAATCTTGGGGTGGGTTTGGATAATCAAGACTCCACCCAAGACTATTGATATGGGACCCATATTTTCTAGGCCACCAAAAACCTGCCACGTGTCTTTTCTTTTTTTCTTTGTAAAAATCTGCCATATGTTAAATTTTTGGTAGAGAGTATGGATAGAGTCTGAGGGATAATGTGTAAAACTGGAATGAGTCTGGATTGAGTTTGAAAAGTAAAAAGTAGGTAAAAATTAGTGGAAAGCTGATGTGGCACAGTCTGAAGTTTGGATTTAGGTCTGAGGAATAAACACACCCTAATGACATGATTCGTCTCAAGTTTATTCTTACGGCAGCATCAAGCATGAGTAGTCTCACTCACTCGTTACTGACAAGATCAATAATGAGATAAAGATACATTGTTTAATATCGTTATTCATCTAAATAACTATTTGCACATAATTTTCACAATAAGCTTATTGTTACAACTATATGCGATATATTGTTTAGTATCGTTATTCATCTAAATAACTATTTGAACAACATTTTTCACAATAAGCTTATTGTTACAACTATATGCAAAAAGATATCTAGACGAATAACAATGGTGGGGTAATTTATCTCTATCTCAATATTTATCATTAGTAAAGTCACTCACTTTAGAATAATACGTACCTCTACTATATGTTGATGCAAACCCATTTAACAACAAGGGACAAATGATTTACTTACCATTCCAGTTTTAGAAATAATAATTTATCACGTTCCTGACTTGCTATCTAAAAGCTTTAATAAAACAAATATCATTTTAATTCCAATTTTAAAGTTGGATCCATTGTTAAGAATTAGTTTTTACCTGGCCGGGTTAGACCTAATATTGATCTTTTAGGTTCACTATTCTATCAATTTGATTAAGAGATTGTTACGTGTTGTCATAATTTGATGTAATTAATACTATTAGTTCCACAAAAATTGATTAGCATTTACTCTTTCCAATTCCTAATGCCTTGTTAAGATCCTTTTATATTTCCTATTCTTTAGATTATGATAATTATCTAATGATTTTCAAAGAAATCAAACCTCTTTATTTTCTCATTTCATGCATCTCCAACTATTTGATCTAAAAAATGTCCATTAGTTTCTCTTAAAAAAATCATGACTCCTATCTTAGGTCAACATATCTTAGTTATCTAACCAATAGATTGGCTATGAGTGGGATGTTTCTTACTCAAAAGAAGCTTATCTCAATCTTATCCAAATTTTGACTCACTCAATCTAATTCCTGCATTATGCTGCTAATGAAAAGTAATTAAGTTTTAACAAACCAACCAAAGTTATTAGATAAATAAATGAAAGGGCTACTTCTTGACTGAGTAATGTTTTCTTACATACGAAGTTGTATACTACTACTCCACATGCTTTATCACCCAACTTCAGAAAACTAGAACCAAGGATCCTTGGGTCCAATGGTATGGCTTCCTATCTCCTACATAAGAGACCAAGGTTCAAATCTTGGTGGAAGCAAAATTTCAATATTGTTGGGGGGAGGGGGGTTTGGGGCTTGTTGGGCCTCTGGGTGAGTGACTCTGTGCGAGGACAGCTCAGAGAAAATTCATATTACCACGAGTTCCCGAAATGGAGCAAAAAATATACACAAAACTAGAAGAATAAATAAATAAAAAGGACAAGATTGAGAGCTGATGTAAGCTACTCCATATGTCGTCTGAATTAACTGTAAAAAAGTAACAATTTTTTTTAATCTTGTTCCAACTAACAACTGATAATCGTAAAAAGTTGTTTGTCTCCTTTCGTTAAATTCTATGCCTTTTCAATTTTCAGCTAATTTATTTCCATAGTTCGCGGTTAAGACGCAATTTGAATTGCTTTTTTTGCATAACATAACATAGTAAGTATTATTGAGTATTGACACATTCTCGCTAATTAAGGTGGCCACTCGTAAAGTAACAGTTCTTTAATATAACTCAAGAGCACTATCATCACCGACATAATTACATAATCTTGTTGATTTCAAACTTAAGTACTTCCTCTGTTTCATAATATAGTGCTTACTTCTCATTATTCACGGGAATTAAGGTAAATGGAAGAAGTAGTAGGATGTTCCAAAAATTATAATTAATGAAGTGCTTTTATCTTGGAATTAGTTATTTATTGTCTTTTTCCTTTAAAAAAATATCAAAAAACAATAAGTGTTCCTTGTAATGGTGTAAAACAATAAATAGGGACACATATTTCTAAAGAAACGTAGGTGTATTTTGGAAAGTTTGTGTAGAAATTAAGGATATTTTAGTCCAAGCAAATTGATTAAAAAGAAATAGGCACAACATTTTGGGACACCCAAAAAGGAATGTGAGCACTGTATTATGAGACGGAGGGAGTACATGATAGTGAATATAAGAATTTATTATGTGTGCTTCTTTTCTCAAGTGACATGATTCACGACATTGTTTTTGAGGGATGATAAATGTCTAACTGTTAGACATATGCTAATGTCTAACACTCATGTGGCAGCACACAAGTGGCACATATGTCATGATATTGTTTGTCTAAAATAATATTACTTTTGCAAGTTTGAAACTTCTAAATCTCAAAAAATATGTTCTAAAAAAAAAATACCAATATTCATATATTTTTATTCTCTACAAATAGACATCCATTTTGATATAATTTCATCATATTTTTATTTTATCCTTCTCTAACTATTATTTAGATATGTAGAAAAAATAATACAAACACTATTTGTTTATACACAAACAAAATATGTTGTGTACACAAATCACAAACAACATATAGTGTTTGTATTATTTTCTTCTACATATCTAAATAATAGTTAGAGAAAGGTAAAATAAAAATATGATAAAATTATATCAAATGGATGTTTATTGTAAAGAATAAAAATATGTGCATTTCATGATAAACATATAGTTTTTGTGCGTATAACAAATAGTATTTGTGTACACAATATATTTTGTTTTTGTACACAACGTATGTTGTTTGTGTACACAACATATAGTATTTGTGTATAAACAAATAGTGTTTGTGTTGATTTTTCCACAAATCTAAATAATAGTTAGAGAAGGGTAAAATAATAATGTGATGAAATTATACCAAAATGGATATCTATTTGTAAAGAATAAAAATATATGAAGATTGGTATATTTTTTATTTTTTATTTTTTTTTAAAACATATTTTTTGAGATATAAAAGTTTCAAAATTGCAAAAGTAATATTTTTTTGGACAAATATAAGCATGACATGTGTGCCACTTGTGTGCTGCCACATGGGTGTTAGACATTTAGCATATGTCTAACAGTTAGACATTTATCATCCCTCATTTTTTTTGTCACAAGTGATGTAAATCTCGTCAATCCTTGTACGTGAAAAAGTAAAGATGTAGTAGAAATAGAATAAGATAAAATGGTTGAAAGTAGCGATGAAAAGAAAACTTTACAAGTGCGAATTAGAATTTGTTGAAGGGGGATGGTTAACATATAAATGGTTGTTTGGTTGAATGTACTTCTTAAAAAGTTTCAATGTTAAAGGACGTTTTATTTCATGAAAAGTGAAAATTTCCAAAGTACAAATTTCCAAAGAAAGTGCCAAAGAAAGTTCATTTCTTCATTATATGCAAAGTAGAAATTCTCGTGAAGTTTCTATATATTACTTACAATGTTTATGTACTACAATTTTTCACTTTCCATATATGATATTTTACTTCCCATATTTATTTCATAACAACCAAATTACAAGCACCAAAACTTCTATGCCACACCATCTATTCTATTGTGTCAATTCATTTTACATAAAATTCGGGATTAATTGAGGAAAAGAAGTTGGATATATCAATTATGAACCATGAAAACATGTATTGAGACAAATATAACAAGATCCAACAAGACTATGTTTTTTTCTTATGTGTAAATCACAAATAATGGTCAAAATAAAATATGTAATAATATCAAAGTTTGAAGTGCGTAGATCAAAAAGAAATGAATGGAGTATCATTTTTCAAAATTTGGTGACAAAAGAGTATGATAATAATCTAATCATTATATAGTATTTTTAAGTAATAATGTATCTTAATTACGAGGGATGATCCATACTATGACAAGAATTTATGCACCAATATATAGGGTATATTTTTTCTACAAGATGAGTAAAAGTTAAATTTGATTTTATTATATGCTACCCTAAGTCAGTGCGTAGATCAAAAAGAAATAAATGGAGTATCATTTTACAAAATTTGGTGACAAAATAGTATGATAATAATCTAATCATTATATAGTAATTTTAAGCAATGCCGTGTCTTAATTACGAGGGATGATCCATACTATGACAAGAATTTATGCACCAATATATAGGGTATATTTTTTCTACAAGATGATCTAAAGTTAAATTTGATTCTGTTATATGCTACCCTAATGACTTACAATAATTATTACATATATTTTTCCATGTAATTATTATTTATTAACAATTAGTTTATGCTTAGTACACTTTAAAAAAAAGTTTATGCTAATATATTATTTTTTTGCCTTATAATAGGAAGAACAAAAAATACAAAAGGAGTATAGTTGTATATGTCAATTTTTCAATATTTAATTTTCTATTAGATGGACTAACATAGTTTTTCCTTGAATCTAGGCAAACTTTTTTGACTACTCACTCCACATTATTTATTACTATGATCGAGTACAAAGCTTTAAAGCTTTTGGTCCCCTGGAGTGTTTCTCAACGCAAAGTTCCTTGTTATGATCTTATTTTCCAGATTAAAGGAGTTTAAAATATGAAATTTTCTTTATTTTATACTTTTTTCCTTCTTGTGAAATTAACTGTGTATGCTATTATTCATCAGTGATCAGACATCAGTCACTATTGTGAGCTTTCGCCTTTCAGTTAGAAAGTTCCAAAAGAAACTTCACCTTGTTTAGCCACATAGTAATTACTTAATTAATAAGTTAATACATCCACCATGCAATATAATGCGTGTGGGTCATTTTTGTCTATAAGCTTCGGTGCATCTAGGTGTAGACTATAGACAACATCACAACATGATGAGTTGTAGAGTGGTAATATTACTAATAGACTACTTGTAAAGTTAATATCGATTACATCATTAATTATTACTTAAATTATAATCTCTCCTTCCACTTTTGAACTCAATACTCAATAATAGTGAGTAGTTAGTACGGATTGCATTTCCATCCTCCATTCCTCTGTATTATGTAAGTAAAAAACTTATATGGACTTAGTTCAAACTTTAATTTTGTGTGGACCTAATGTCAGTATATGTGATTATAAAAAAAATAAGGTTCGTATATCAAAAACAATAAATATAAAAGAGAAGTAGTTATAAGTTATAAAGGGTAACTATGTGAGAAAAAGATGTTATTATGTTATAAAGTTTAACTTTCATTATAATAAACTAGTATAAGAAAGGGTTACTTATGAGAAAACACAGTCAATATGTTACATAATGGTAGGTTAGTGTAACTTTAGATATTAAAAGGTGTTTATATGAAGAAAAAAAATGGTTACTATATCACATTGGGCGACTTTAATCCACACTAATTAATATTTATGTGGACCAGGTCTACACAAAACTATCTCCATCTCTAATACTTCATTTTCTACTTAAAATCTACACTTCATTTTCCTTCTTAGTCATGCATTAAAATTTATTTGGTAAAAGTTCTTTCACTATCATTTCTCGAAAGTGTGGCTCACAGCCTCATACCTCATCTACCCACTTCTGTTTTTTCTCTACTTGTTAAAAAGCAAAGAATTTGAGACAGATATAGTAGTATTATAATAAAAGTTAGGCTTTTATTATATAGAAAAATAACATACATTCAATCTTGCATTCCCAAAATCATAAAGAAAAAGCTAAATGTAAACATTTCAACAGGTAGGACATTGCACCCCTATTTTAACATTAGATGTGATCAACATTGACCCGGGTCGGCCCAACTCAAAACTTAGCGGGTTTTGGACATAATATTCCGGGCCACTTTTTAGACTTGGCATGGCCCGATTTTTGGGCAAAAAGGACTGACCATAGACAACCCGAATACGGAAATTTAGGCTAAAATTTATCCTGATTTAAAATAGCAGGTTTTGCGCGAGAAAAGGTTGGCCAAAGACTTGGCTCGAACTGGGCCACTTTATTAGGTGAAATCCCGATCAGCCAATAATCACCTCTATTAACATTTATCAAAATAAACTAACTCTCATGGTCAAAGAAATTTTAATCTACAATAAGACACAAACTTACCTCAAAAGGTACTATAAAAAAAGAACCTTAGACAGCTAACAAGCAAATTATACATCAAATGAACTTTATTATATTTTTTTGTAAAAAACAAAGTGTATCACAATAGTTTAAAATTACATAAATGAAACCGTTAATAATTGTCGTGAGTTAAGCCCAATATGGTGGTAATCATGGAGAAATTAAGTAACATCAACACCTAACAGGCAAATTAAAAGGCTTTGAAAGACTTGACCAGAAAAGAAGATGCCCAAATACAAAATGTTTGCGACGTGATTCCTATTTGTTGTTGGAGGATTGCTCTTTACCGACAACAATGATAATACAAATAAGCTGAAAGCGTTCTTTCACTAAAATAATACAAACCTTAATTTGTATTCGTTTTTAAATCTAATCATAAAATTTATTATTGTCCTTAAAAATTCACGATAATATAGGAAAAAATAAATATATATTGGTAAATATCCACAAGAATGAAAATCGAAGAGATCAACTAGATTGGACATAGTAGGTAAGATCTCATTACAAGACAAACAAAAATGATAGTTGTATTGAAGATGAAAGCAATAGATGATTAATATGATACCTAGTAATCTAGACCTAACTACAAAAATTGACAAAGATAGACTAGGCCTTAAATCTTAATACAAGGCAAGAACGTTACAATCCATACTCTTTGGAGAAATAGAGGGACCCATTAATCCATTAATAGTCCTCCATCATACCTTGACCAATCTATTTAGGCTCCACATGCTATTAAGTTTAACACTCACAATTCACATCTACTCATATAAAGAGAGAACACAAGTACACTAGTGCATGAAGCCATCCACGTGCCTCCCCCATCACTTTCTCTTTTCTTTTAATTTTTTTCTATAAAAAAAAAAAAAACAGAAAAACATAACATATTTTTCGTAGAAGTATTTTTATTAATTTATCATCACCTCTCTTCTCGATATACTCTTTTTTCAAGTCACTCTCATTTCCATTTGCCATAGCAATTTTTGTTGTATCAGAAAAAAAATAGAGTTTTGTATCGAAAAAATTAAGGGTAAAATTAATTGAGTGTAATTAAGGAAATTCAATATAACAGAAATTTTGCAACCCAGAAACCCAGAAACAGGGGAAAAGGTGTGAAGGTGAAGAAGAAGAAGAAGAAGGAGGAACGAAGCGGCGCCGTTTTGTGACGCTGATTTGTTATCTCATCAAATTGGGTACTTTTTATCTCTCCTTCTTAGTCACTTACTTATTAAATTGTGTTTTTTTTTTCATAAGATTTGGTGGGTTGTATGTTTATTCAACTTTTGATATGTTTGTTATTTTAGTTGGGAAATTTATGATTTGATAAAAGTTGAAAAACTTTAACAAGAAAAAGCCCTAATCTTTGTCCATATATGATATATGTAGGTGGATTTGGGGGAAATTTGGGTTGATTTGTATTTAAATCTAGTGAAATAGAAATGGCATTCGATCAAAACTCAATGCCAATGGATCTAAGACCTTTAAATGTAGCTCGCAGTGGTGGTGAGGAAACCCTCATTGCCCCATCATCTGTCACAACCTCAGGTCGCCCTTTTGATGGGTTCTTTCCGAGCCCAAACCCGAACCCAAACATGAACCCGGCCCGTGTGGACATCACTAGCCCTCCTTCAATGCGCTTGTACTACAATGATAATCCTGTTGGTGCTGGGTTCCCCAGCATGGGGTTTGTGAACCCCGGTGGACCTAATATCGGTCAGGCTCCTTGGTGGGGCCCGCGAATGCCAAGTCCGGTGGTTGCGCCACAGCCTAGTAGCAGTGGCGGCATTAGCTCACCGGGGTATGCCTACAGCCCGAATTCGGGGACCAGGGTCAGTGGGATTGGGAATGGTATTGCAACGGGTCTTGAACAAGTGAATGATGACGGGGGTGATGATTCGGTGTCAGGGAAGAAGGTAAAATTCTTGTGTAGTTTCGGGGGGAAGATACTCCCTCGACCGAGTGATGGAATGCTTAGGTATGTTGGTGGGCAAACCCGGATTATTAGTGTTAGAAGGGATGTAACATATAGTGAGTTGGTTCAGAAGATGATGGATACATATGAGCAACCTGTTGTGATCAAATATCAGCTCCCAGATGAAGATCTGGATGCACTCGTGTCTGTTTCGTGCCCCGATGATCTTGATAATATGATGGAGGAGTATGAGAAGTTGAAAGAGAGGTCTCCTGATGGATCTGCCAAGCTTAGGGTGTTTTTGTTCTCTGCTTCAGAGCTTGATCCTTCAGGCTTGGTGCAATTGCGAGGCTTGCGAGATACTGGGCAAAGATATATGGATGCTGTGAATGGGGTCGCAGAAGGTGTTCTTGGTGGTATCACAAGGAAGGAAAGCATGGCAAGTGTAGCTTCAACTCAGAATTCTGATGTTAGTGGGTCAGAGGTCTTTGAGACAGCTGCTGGTCAAGATGTTAGTGTACTGCCATCTGCCAACATGTTTTCTCCTAGAAGTGATTCTGCTGCCCCCTATGATAATGCCCCAATTTCTGCTCCTCCCTTAATTGTTCCTGCAGGTGTTTCTCCTCACTCAGTAACAACCTCACAGCCTGAGATTGAGCTGGAAAGAGCAGTTCCTGTTTCAGCACATGGGCAGCAACAACCTCTGGGATATGATTTGCAGCAACCAGGCTTGCATTTGCAACCTCGCAATCCCCCCTATTTGGGTGGCTATATAGATCCTCACCAAGATGCAATGAACCGTGGAGGCTCGCAAATGGTTTATGCAAATCCTCAAGTCTTGGGAGCTCCAAGACCCATGTTTATGCATCCTCAGTATCGTGATAGTTCCCCAAATTTAATGAACCAGCAATTTATACCTGCTGTACAAATGACAATGGCTCCTTCTTCCCATATGAGCATGAACCCTAATATTCTTCAGCCATTAGTACAACCATCACAGAGGATGGTTGCGGTTCCTGCTGATCCTAGCTATAGCAATGTATACCAGACTCCAGTTGGCGGGGGTTATGGGTGGCAACAAGTTACTCCACAAGATCATACAGCCTTCTCCGAGGGATGGGTGTCACGTCAACAAGTAGTCCCCACAATGGCAGACTGCTATATGTGCCAAAAGGCGCTGCCTCATGCACATTCTGATACCGTTGTACAGGACCAGAAAGTTAATCAATCAACCAATGTCTCTGATACAAACCCTATTTATCAAAGCCTTCGTCTGGATGATATTACTAGATTGCATGCAGCAGCTCTACAGAATCAGGGTTTGATGGGGTTAGCAAGTGATGCACAGACTCCCCAGAGTGCAATTAGGGGGAATGTTCCTGTTTCTAGTCCAGAAGATGCTATCCAACAGAATTTGGTGAGCAAACCTGTCCATGGTGACGCTAACGCTCTCAATGGTGTAGCATACAATGCTCCTGAACAATTTGTTACTGAAACATCAAAAGACTATTCTGCAAAGGTTCCTGGTGCAAGACCAGTAGATTTCAGAATGGAGAATCTCCAAATAAATCCTAGCAATGAACAGGGTAAGTCACACATTGATCAACTTAGGAAAGATGATATGTTGGAGCATGTGCCTCCACACATATTGGCACGAGAGGCCTTGCCAAATGATGCCTTCAATAGACCTGCACTATCTCAAGACACCAGTCAGATGAATCAAACTGAAATGCTGCCATGTTCTGTTGCAGACGTTCAATATCAGTGTAATGAATTCTCTCGTGGTTATGATATGAGATCTGATGCTACACATTTTCCAGCTGAGACTATTGTTGTAAACAATAATGGGCAGCCTCCAATATCTCCCCGTAATTGGGGTGCAATTGGGAATGATTCCTCGAACTCATTGTTCAGTAACCAAGACCCTTGGAATATGCGGCATGAGACTAATTTCCCACCTCCTAAACCTAGTAAAACTCCTACAAAAAGAGAGGCATCCGCTGCTGACAATCGTCAAAATGGAGAATTAAATGCAGAAGCAAATTTTGTTGATGTCCTGCCGGCAACAGAACAAGCTCAATCTGGCAAAGGTCAGAAATCTAGCCTACTTGACTTTCCCCTTATTTTTTAATTTTTTCTTCATTTGGTTACCCTTTCACTTCATTGAAGGTTCATCTGAAGAGCGGATCAAGCAACAGCTTCAAGCAACAGCTGAAGGGGTTGCAGCTTCAGTTCTCCACTCATCTGTACCATCTAATGTTGACTTCTCATCACAAGAGACGAGTATGTCTGAAACGAGCCATGAGATTGAAGGACAGACGAATAGTGATGCTGTTATACAGACTAAGATGGAGGTGAATTATTGATTCAATTCTATTTAAAATGGATGAGGGTGCAAATATTCTCTTGTTTCTTCCCTATCAATGTTTGCCCCATATGTTAAGTGTTGCTTCCTCTAATTACAGGCCATGAATATTAAATCGGACAAGGCAAATTTGGGGTTTCCACTCTCAGATGGCCTTGGTCGCTTGCAGGTGAAGCATTTTGAAGCATTTCATTGTTGATGCTGATACAATGTTTCACTAGCGAACTTATCTAACCACTGCCATTTCACAGATTATCAAGAACAATGATCTTGAAGAGCTGCGGGAACTAGGTTCTGGCACCTTCGGTACTGTTTATCATGGAAAATGGAGAGGAACTGATGTTGCTATTAAGCGAATCAATGATAGATGTTTTGCTGGCAAGGCTTCTGAGCAAGAACGCATGGTGGGTGAATTATATTGTTCCGACATGTTTTGCAGAGTCACAATGTTCATGTACTGTTTCATTTCATGCCTGTCTTATTTTCTATGTTGAAATGCTTTAACCAGAGAGATGACTTTTGGAATGAAGCCATCAAACTAGCTGACTTGCACCATCCAAATGTGGTAGCTTTCTATGGTGTGGTGCTTGATGGTCCTGGTGGTTCTGTGGCAACAGTTACTGAGTATATGGTTAATGGTTCTCTTAGAACTGCCTTGCAGAAAAATGAAAGGTATGTCAAGTCCCATTACTATTTGAAACCTGCACCATTTGTGTATATGATTCCTTTTGCTGATAATGTTGGATATATTGTGCTTCTTCCTCATACACAATCATTCAATCAATGTATTGACACTATCTTCACTTCAGGAATCTTGATAAAAGAAAGCGGCTTTTGATTGCCATGGACGTGGCTTTTGGAATGGAATATCTACATTCAAAAAATATAGTGCACTTTGACCTTAAGAGTGACAATTTGCTTGTCAATCTTCGAGATCCACATAGACCAATATGTAAGGTTAGTTACTCACCACAAAGCTCGCATTGAGAAAGTACTTATTCTAGATGAGCATATTCTTGCTGATTGTATTCTTATCTAGGGAGTAAGAATAATGATGGGCTTCTGTTTGGTGTGTCGGGGTGTGGGGAAGTGGGGAGGATGTTAGATGACAAATGGTGAATATCCTCCTTTTGTCTATGCATTCTGTGTTTTCTTCCCTTCGCTCCATCTTATTTAATCTGGATGATATAATTCTCTATATTGCTAATTTTTTTAATATGGTTTTTGGATTCTCTTCGATAACCCTCAGGATCTGTAAGAACGAAGTGTTTATTATGCATGATTCTTGCATGCATGCGTTTCAGCAATATAATTTCTCAGAAATGTGGAGTTCGAATTGTTCATAGCTGAATTAACATAGTACGTAAATTAGTAGTGAAAGATGCTAACTGATGTGACTTAAGATTGTGGACTTAATAGGTGTGATTTCCTTCTTATTGCAATAAGGAATAATGAGATCTACAAGAAATGATGGGATAATTTTTTGTTGTCCGACATTTCTTTTGATGTGTCAATTGTCATTGGTACTAATGTCACAATATAATTTGACAACTTCTGATCTACTTAACGGCAGTTATGGTGCTTTGCTTGACACTACACCGTTTGCTTCCTGCCCTTGAATGAGATTATAATTCAGAAGTTAGTAGTATGAAGTGAGTGGAATCCCTCTTTGGTTGCAGGTTGGTGATTTGGGTCTATCCAAAGTGAAATGTCAAACATTAATATCAGGTGGAGTGCGAGGTACCCTTCCTTGGATGGCACCCGAGCTCCTGAATGGCAGCAGCAGCCTAGTCTCTGAAAAGGTTTGCCATTTTCCCACACCTTAATGCTTTTTATGGTATAATCTCTGTTAAACAATTTTGAGTGCTTATATTCTCATTTGTCATATTTGTAGGTTGATGTATTCTCTTTTGGCATCGTCATGTGGGAGCTTCTTACTGGAGAAGAACCATATGCTGACTTGCATTATGGGGCTATTATTGGTAATTTTTTTAACCTCTCGTCTCACGGTTCTTGTTTAAATTCAGTAAAAAAAAATTGATGGTGGGGGTGTTCCAATCTTCCCTGTCCTATTAGAGTTATTATATCAACCACTGAAAAAAAATATTATATCAAAGAGCTCGAGCTCAAAACCGTCTTAATGTTTAACAATGAATACGAATAATGTGCTTTTGCTTTTGTTATTTGGCTATTGTAGCTTTCTACTCAGGCAAATTGTGCCAAGAAAGTAATGATCTTTTACTTGTAACTATATGAAAAGCTTACACTATGGGGTAAAGGATAGTGTATGACAATCTTATTCAGACTTGAAGCGATCTTTCTTCTTTTGAAGTTCATGAATCACTAGCCCACTTGCCTACCAGCCAAATTGAGCTGATATCAAGTTCTGTTTGTTTAAAACTCCAGCTATTGTATTCAGTTTAAATTTGGCTCATTACAAAACGTTTCCGTACACGCCGAACGTAATCATTCACAAAGTATTCTATTTGATCCTGATTTTTATAGAATGATTGGCAAAATATGCTATTGAGTGATTGAAGTTTGGCACCAAAACCATAATGCTGAAACTTTTTTGGCTTTTGGCAAAGGACGATAGACTAGCTCTTAAAGTTTTCTGTTAGGCCTTCACGTTTTGCATTCTCGTGTGATGATTTCATATTCGATTTTGGGGAAAGGACCCTTGTGAGGGGAATCAGCCAATCAGGGCAATAGTATTGCACAGCTTCATGATATCAAGTTCATGTTTTCCATTATGAAAAGTTATTTCCAGGAAAGGCTTGGGTTTTGAGGATCTGGTAGGTATTCTGACTCCTTGATTCTTTACAACATGAAAACAGGAGGTATTGTGAGCAACACCTTGAGACCGCCAGTCCCTGAGAACTGTGACCCAGAATGGAGATCACTGATGGAGAGATGCTGGTCTGCTGAGCCATCAGAGAGGCCGATGTTTACCGATATTGCCAACGAGTTGCGCTGTATGGCCGCCAAGATTCCGGCAAAGGGGCAAACACCAACTACAACTACAAGAACGAATTCCTAATTGGTGTTCGTAAATATTTCTTACCTCTCATTTAGTTGCTCTCTAGTTGGATTATAATGTATGGACAGGATGGTGACGTTGGCCTAGTGAATTTAGCATGATAAATACACCTTCTCTAAAAGGAAAAAAGAAAAAGAAAGGTACAGTTAATTATGCATTGGTTTACCTTTGCTTTCTAATTTTTGCCCTTGTGATACCTATCTGTATTTTGGAATTGTGAATTTTCAGTGACTTGTGTTTATTTTGCAAGAAAAAAGAGAACTTTGCAAATGTTATATTACAATTGGAGACAAATAATTTAATTTGCAGTATAAAATAGCACTTGAGATTTTATAAATTCATCACTTTTGGTTTTAATCCATTGGATAATACCTCCTCCGTTTCTATGTAGTTGCAACGTTTTGACTTTTGTACTACTCCTATGTTAACTATGACCTTGTTATTTTCTACTAATATACTTAAAAAAGATATGTGTTGTCGTTGAATTTGTCTCGATGCATATTTAATTGTATCCAACTTCTTATAATTTTTATTACTCTCTCCATTCCTTTTGATGTTCATATTTGGAATTTTGACACTATTTACCATTACGTAGAATTTTCTAAATTTTTTCCCAATATGTAAGAAAAAACATAGTCATGTAGCGTCTTATTGATTCGTTAATACTTTCATACTATCAAATTTTTAATATGTAATTACATATATTAATAGTCAAAAATGTACATCGAAAAGTGTGCAAATCAAACCAGGAACATCAATAAAGAATGGAGGGAGTAATAGATAATCAAATTTATTAAAGTTGTGTAATATGTACATTTTTTTCTTAAGTAAGACAACGGTATTACCGGATCAAAATCTCTCGCAGGTCAAGATTTCCTCCTCAAAGTATCCCTAGTGAAATTGAACATCCAACCTTAAGAAACGGAGGAAGGATCCTGCCAAAAAAAAAAAAAAAAAAAACCGGAGGAAAGCTTCTATTATACTTCCGTGTCACATATCATTTGCGAAGAAACAATGCCCAAATTTGCTTTCAATTACATTCACTCACCAAGTTGACGTAGTAGATTGACCCAAGCCACAAGTCACCATCCCTTGTCAAACTTTTAATTTTGTAAACCCCTCCCGCGTTGGCCATATTAGACTTCAGACCTACCATTTTCTTTGATGCTTCCTTGCATTTCTTTCCTTCTCCACTAAATAATTGAATATATAAACATGACTTCTCCATTCATCCACTTAGAATATTCTCTATTTCCTCTCTTCTTACCATCCATTGATGTCTACACCTCAAGAAAATGCTTTCCTGATGCATAGCCAACTCGAGCCGGAGCTCGAGGATCAAGGATGCGGTTGCTTTCGAAGTTTCCGGGCATTTACCCACAAACACGCAACGAACGATGTTGATCGGCTGCATCTGCTGCCGGGCAGGAGAGAAGAAGAGGAGTCATGGGTGGTAAGACAAGTAAAGAAGTTGAGGGAGGTGTCGGAGTTAGTGGCTGGACCTAAGTGGAAGAACTTCATTAGAAAGATGGGTTCTTACTTTAGTAATAACAAGAAGAGGACGGATTTTCAATATGATTCTTTTAATTATACTCTTAATTTCGATGATGGCAACCATGATCATGATGATGAACATGGTGTTAATCTTGGCTTCTCGTCCAGGTTTGCTCCCCCAGCGCTTAATGACAAGTCTAGATCGTCTACTACATAGTGTTTTGTTTATATATGTGATTTGTGTATGATGTATATGATGAATATTTGATTTGGGAATGCATATGATTATTTATGAAGGTTATGTTCCATATAAATTATAAGTTGGAAATTAAACAAAGTTATTTCATTCATCTTAACCAATGATTCCTTAAAAAGTTGAGGAAAATAAAAATTATTTAAGAAACGATCATCATGTATGAGGTGTACCAACTATCAACAACCTTATGGCATTTGGTAATTTGGTCAAACACTCTTACTACTAATAAAGTCAAAACTAAAGAATCGTTGCTCAATTATGATAAAGTTGGCAAATAAAGATAAGCATACTTAACATCCCACACTCCCTTGAGAGAAGGGTGTCCTAACTTTCCTTATCCCACGATATTATTAATCTAAAATTCTAGAATACTATCCGTTTTTAAAGTGTATTCATTATAAATTCGGGTGTACCATGCACATGGTACACTCTAGGCTATATTTTGTTCATTTGCTCATTTGAAACTCTCTATATTATGTAAATTTTGCACATTTGGAAATATCAAATGAGCAATGAGTAAAAAAAAATACGTTTCAATACTACTATTGTGCATAAAATTCTACTATTGTGTTTCAATAAATGTGTGAAAAAAAAACTCTTGGTATAAGAAAATACTTTTAACAACTTATTTTATTGACATTCACACTAATTAGGTGATAAAAACATAACAGATGTCATTTATTCGAAAATGTCATATACACTACAATAAATGATTAACAATAAAGAGACTATACGATATATAGTACAATGTATACACAAGAATAAAGTCAAGATTTTGTGAACATTGTAATAAAAGAACAGATAAATTATGTTTAGGTGAAATGGAAGCTAGGGTAGGGAAGGAGTGAGAGATGGTTTAGCAACTTTGAGCTCTCCACAATCGCTGATATAAATAGACTTAAGAGGGCGATTCCAGAAAGTTCTTGCAATTTGGGCTCTTTCATCCCCCAGCTTTCCTGCCAAGTCATTCAATTGCCTTATCTTTTCAGCTGGCTGGTAAGTTGGTGCAGCTGCTATTGCTCTCACTACATCCATCCCTGCTTCCATTTTTCACCATCAAAATAATTAATACTAATTTGTGACATTAACTTGCATGCTACTTTTAATTTGTTTCTACCTGTACTTTCTAGATACATATATAGGGTCAGCCAAAGGGATGTCAAATCGTTTTTTTATTTTTAAGTTTTTAGAAGTTGTGTAGAGACTTTTTTTTTTTTTAAAGGATACAATGTGGATAAAATTCTATTGCAAACTTTAGGTATCGTCATTACAAGATTTTACTAATTACGCTAGCTAGCATTGTTCTGGTCTTTAATTTTACTTATATCTTTTCTAGGTTAATGATGGGACCTTTATAGTGTTCTCTTTAAGGAAATAAGAGATGTGTAATATGTGCCTAATAACTAGTGTTTTTTTTCATTATACTTATTTTTAAGGTCTAAGAAATAAAATTAAATATTTATTCTTTCTTCTTATGTGGTTCAACGTCTCCTCAATCAGATACCATTAGTTGGTGGTAATGAATTCCCCTAATTTCTTACTTTCCCTTCCCCATCAAGTAACACATTCATGTGTGATGTGTTGATAGCAATAGTTTCCTTTCTCTTTCCGTTCAAAAGCTTGAACCAAACCCCTAAATAAAAGGTAATAAGTTTTGTTATCATTCCACTCCTCTATTCTATTCCATTCAAGTTCTGTTATTATTCCACTCCTCTATTCGATTCCATTCATTTTCCATTCCATGACTTGAACCAAACATACTCTAAGTTCATTCACATAGTATGGCAATAACTACAAAGGAACTTGATTTAATCCCAAAATTGAATCCTACAATACTTCAATTAGTGTATGTAAATTGACTAAAAAAATTACACATTTAATATCATACTAGCTTCCTAATTTGCATTATGTTGTAAACTGTGTATGTGCCATGTGGTCATCTTATAAAAAATTAATTGGCAAAAAAATTCGCAAGAATTATATCTTATAAGACACTAAAATTAGAAAATAAAGCAATTAAATGATTAGAAAACTGACCTTCAAGAACAACCCCAAAGACAATGTTCCTACCATCAAGATCCGGACATGGGCCAGGCCCAGTAGTAATCAAGAACTCCACATTATGATACTCTGGATCCAGCTTAATCTCATCATCATCATCATTCTGTGACAAGCACAAAGAAACAACACCAGGCCTAGAATGCTCTAACATAAAAGCCCGTGAGTCCACTGTCTCAGTATTCCGGGCCAGGCCCAAAGGTGGCATAACCTCTCCTTTATCTCTCCTCCCTTGACGGCCCGCTACCAAGAACTGGCCCGGTAATATCTTATGGACCAAAGTGTTCTTATAGCCCATAGGCCTAGTACACATAGCCTTAAAATTGGACACTGTAATCGGAACAATCTTCCCATATAGGCCCAACACAACACGGCCCATGGGCTCAGAATCTGCACATAGGGTTACTTCTTGGGCTTGGCCTTGACCTTGGGCTCGAAAGTAGGTTGGACAAACACTAAAGTCAAAGAAGACTCGGTCCGTAATAGTTGTGTCTAGTGGAGGAGCGTTGACCGCCGTGGATGGTGGTGGAGGGAGAGAGA
Source organism: Beta lomatogona (assembly GCA_947646795.1). Taxonomy (NCBI): domain Eukaryota; kingdom Viridiplantae; phylum Streptophyta; class Magnoliopsida; order Caryophyllales; family Amaranthaceae; genus Beta; species Beta lomatogona. The sequence goes on from CANSNZ010000554.1 coordinate 1,272,808, forward strand.
GAGCGGTGGAGAGGAGGAGGATGGACCGTCGAGTTGTTTGGGCCTTCTGACATGGGCTTGGGCTTGGGCTTTGTTGGGGAGAGGAGAGAGAAGAGGAGATGGTAGGAAGATGAATATTAGGAGTAGAAGTGTGATTTCTATGATGATGTTGAGGAAGTAATACATGGGGAAGGAATTTTGCAGAATGGAAGCTAAACATTGTTTGGTTTACATTGGTATAGTTTTGGAGTGGGGGAGGGAAAGGGAAAGATTGGCTAGTGGATTTCTTACTCTCTCTTTGCCATTCACTTTTGGTAGGTAGGACCAACTTGGATTAAATTTGTGTACCAAAATTTCTCCTCTTTTTTCAATTATATTTTTTTATATTTATATGTTTTTTCTCCTTATTTCTGTTTTTTTGGGTTAAGTTTAGAGATAGGAATAGAATATGAATAATAGTTAAACTGCGTAAATTAATCTGAAATAGAAGGAGTATAAATTCTAATTTTCATTTATATAGTTAGGAAGTCTAGAGAACTGATTTCTTATTAGATGTGGGTAGCGTGGCTTAATGGTGATTATACATATAGGCCCTTGTGTAAGCAAAATTGTTAGAATATGCAATATGCATAAAAAAATATGGTAATAAAATTTTATATTTTGTTAGTTTTTTTTATGTGGGCTTAGTTCTCTCTCTCTCCTCTTATCTCCTTTCTCCTTACACGTCTATTCGTTGGTCGGTCTTTACAATATCGATCTGCTATTGACCCACAACCTTCATGTTCCAACAAGCTTTAACTGTCCCATTAATAATGTGATCCACTAATGACCCGATCTTCTATTTACTCACATAGGCTCACCCAATATTTTGAACCAGTGAATATGTATGGTATAAATTTGCTAAGGAAAATATTCATGAGAGATTTTTTTTTTTCAATGTCCAACCAAACATGATGGACTTTATTGCTATTTCAAATAATGGATGATATGTTCATAATACAAGTCTAAGCACTTGGCGTCCAATACATAGTATTAGTAGGAAGTATAAATTATACTTAACTCCAAAAGATTATCAAAGACCTCCTAGACTAAAACAATTTTTTACATAGGCAAATGCAAAAGTCTGTTATAGCCTTTACTGAACTCTCTGTTCTCCAACAACTTAAACAATGTAGGAATACTTTGTTCATGAGAGAAAAAATCAGTAGGATCAACCTTAGTCTTAACCATCACCAACTTAGGAAAATTGCCTTTGAAGTACTTCTCCCATGAAGTTCCAATATCCAAATCAACATAGTTAAGAACACCTTCTCTAGGAGAATTAGAAGCAAATTGTGCCATGTAATCATAGAACTCCCTTGCCTTATTCAAGTAAACTTCATCCATATTATCCTCAATCCATAACAAATCATAGAAAACCATGAATAAATTGTCCTTTCGATGAGCGAAAGGAGTCACGGATTCTTCAATTTCATCCATCCTTCCTCCATAGGGAGTCCATTCCATATACAGTTCACCCATCTGCATGATCTTCTCCCATATTTTGGGTAGTGCAGATTCAGGGATTGGTTTCTTGATGAAGTCACCTTTGATTTTACGATATGCTGGATAGATTACGTCGTAGTTGAGCAGGATTTCGCGAGGTGTGCCTTCGGGAATGCGATGCCAGAACATCGCTGATTCGATCCATGACATCTCCTTACAATCTTCTTGTGTAATTCCGAGCTCAGGAAAGCTGTTGCTCAATATGTGAAGAAGCTTTTCTTTGCGTCCAAGAAATAGTGTGAGGAAGTCCGCGGTTATTGTTATGTTGCCTTCAGGAGTTGGACTCACATTTGATTCTATTCTTATCATAAGATCTTTAGGGAGCTTGGGAGCTATTTTTTGCCATTTGTACAAGATGTGATTCACTCCTGTTTACAGATTTTTTTTTTGTCGGAGTTAGATGGTACAATATAAATTGTAATTTGTTATACGTGTCAAAACATTTACAACTAAGGCTTTGTTCTTTTGGATTACGAGAAACTAAACTGAACTGAATGCAAGAAACTGAATGAGAGCAACTAAAAATAAGTCCAAAAGAATCAGGCCTAATTCCTATGATGATAATAATAATATATCCAATTAACTATGTCATATTTATCAATTTTGTTGTATAAAGCTAAATAGCTAAACCTATGCATTAGGTGCATAGGTTAGAAAAAACCTTAAGTGCATAGGTTAGAAAAACTCTTTATATAATGCTACTACTTCTGTTTTTTAGTTGTAAATGTTTTGACATGTTTAATATTGAACTTGAATAGCTTTAATTATCTATAAGTGAAAACTGTGAAAAGTTGAAATATTTGAACTACAATACTACATAATATCACAACAGATTGCATATGACTATATTTTTTTCCTTTGCATAAATGATACTTCATCCGTCTTTTTAGAGGCAAGATTTGATTTTTTTTATCCATTCACCAGCAAAAAAATGTTGTATCTTAAAAAAAACAGCGGAAGTAGAAGCAACTGAAATTAGAATATGTCAATGGTGTCAAAAGTGAGATATGAGAGTTAATTGGAGAGGAATAAGCATTTTTATAGACATTTGCATACGAAATGGACCGTAAATAATAATTGGTACGAACCTGGAGAGGATACATCCTTGGTAACTCTGAAAACAGTCACCTTAGAAGGTACACGAACAAGATTAAGCTTCCAAGCCAAAATGACCCCAAAACTTGACCCTCCACCACCACGAATAGCCCAAAAGAAATCCTCTCCCATAGCTTTCCTATCAAGAATCCTCCCATTAGCATCAACAACTCGTGCATCAACAATATTATCAACAGACAATCCATACTTCCTTATCAAAGCCCCGTACCCTCCCCCGCTAAAGTGTCCCCCAGCGCCCACGCTGGGGCACACACCCGCGGGGAAGCTATGTACGAGGCTCTTTTCCGCAATCCTATAATATATTTGTCCCAGCGTGGCTCCCGATTGGACCCACGCTGTTTCCTTTTTAATATCGACCTTAACATTGTTAAGCTCAAACATATCTAGTAAAATAAAAGGAAAGGGGGCCGTAAACGAAATCCCCTCGTAGTCATGTCCCCCACTCCTCGTCTTGATTTTAACACCATTGGTTCTAGCACAAGTAACGATTGTAGCCACATTGTGCTCGCTCCTCGGAACCACGATCAACAACGGCTTTCGAGTCGTCGGCTGTCGATAGCGAAGGTTGTTGGCTCGTTTGTTGAGGATTTCCTCGAAAGAGGAGTTGCTCGGAGTGTATATTACCTCAGAAATTGGATAATCTAATGGATGAGAATGTTTCTTTAAGCATTGAACGAAGGCATTTACGGTTATATCATTGTTGATTTTTGGAAAGAGTGGTATATAAGCTAAGGCTGGTGATGGTAATAATGACGATATAACAAGAATATAGATGATTGAGAGCAAAGCCACTAAGCTAACTACTGGGGGCGCCATGGATCTGCTTTGGAGTTTTTTGATGATCTGGAACTATTTGTTTGTTAAAGTGATTATTTATATAACCCACTTATCTAAATTATCATTAACTAGTGGCTCTACTTTCGCCCTTGAGCTGCACGAGGGCTGAGCTTTTAAGCCTTACCTGCATATAATATTACTATATTGTTTTTCATGTGTGAACTGTGAAGTCACTGAAGTGTGAAGTGTAAGTGTGGAGTGTGGAGTGTGAAGTGTGAAGTCACACGTTGGTCGGAAAGGAAGGAAAATTATACTACATTTTTTAGTAACGTTATCTAATACTCCCTCCGTTTCATTTTAATTTACTCACTTCACTTTGGGGGAGAATCAAAGAGAAAGTGCAAAAGTATGAGAGAGAAACTGAAAAGGTGGAGAGAGAAATTGAAAAGTGAGAGAGAGAAATAAAAAAATGGATTAAAATATTAAAAAGTTGATGACATGGGTAGAAAAAGAGGAGAAAGTAGATGTGACATGTTACCAAAAATAGAAAAAGCAACCGTGTGTAGATTAAAAAGAAACTGACCAAAAAGGAAAGTGTGTAGATTAAAAAGAAACGGATGGAGTAGACTTGTAGTGATGGTTGAGCCATGCAATTGTAGGTTTAGGAGTGCAGATTGGCTAGTATGATTACATAGCTAATATTGCAAGTAATATGCAACTTTTTAAAATATAAAATTAGTTTTTAGGTTCGGGTTATGCCCCGAAAATTTATAGTTTTCATTATTAATATCTTTTACTTTAAAAAGATATTTCCTCCGTTCTGTTTTAAATGAAACGTTTGCTTTTTTACGCAACTCAACGCGCTTCTTTAATCACTAATATCTTTAGTTGTGCACACGTAAAAAATATAAAAAATTTATAATTTGATAGTATGCATTGAGACGAATCTAACAAGATCTCACTTGACTATGTTTTTCATTACATAATAGCGATACACTGGAGCCAAAATTGATCAATTAATAGTGTCATTTCACCCAATGTTTCATTTAAAACAGAATGTAGGAAGTATCACTAAATATCATTTGGTTTAGTGGCTGAGAACTTTCGAATATAAACTTTAAGTCATGGGATTAAACCATAAGTAACGCATTTACTATCTTTTTTTGTATATGGATCACATGTAGTAAAAAATGCTGGATGACTAGTAGCCTAATTACAATATTCATTAATATATCTAGGATTCTTAAATTTTGGCATGATCTCGTGGCAATGATAGTAGAACTAAATAAAACAATTGGTTTTTTCACCAGTAGCCTAATCACAGTTTCATTAATACATTTAGGATTCTTAAATTTTAGCATGATCACGTGGCAATGATAGTAGAGCTAAATAAAACAATTATTTTTTATATCCAAAAATTGTCTAGGAAGGAGTTTCTATACGTAGCTGGCGATCAGGTTGGGTCGGCTTCGGGTTGACCTGTTTACATAAAGGGGTCGGTACCTCAAACCTGAGTCCGACCTGTTTACCTAAAAAGGTCAGAAATTCCAACACTAACCCAACCTATTTATAAATGGGTTGACTTGAACCCAACTCTTTTAACATGATTTCTGGAAAAACATTCGTAGGTCCAAGAATAAATGGATGATAAATTGACCCAATTACCTAGTATTTTGATTTCAAATCAATTTTCTTAAGGAAAATTTGCCCAAAAAAACCTTTTAAAAGTTTAATTTTGTGAAAAAAAACCTTTTAAAGCATTTTTTGCAAAAAACAAAATCCACAAACTTAAATTTTCTTGCAAGATGAATGGTTTTTGATATGCATAGGGGTGGTGCTGCAGTTAATGAAAATAGGGTGTTAAAGAAAGATAGAAGAGTCAACGGCGGAATTGAGAAAAACCACACCAGAAATTGGGAATATGTTTTATCTTGCAAGAAAAATTAAGTTTTTGGTTTTTTTTTTTTTTTTACAAAGAATGCTTTAAAAGATTTTTTTTTTTGCAAAATTGAACTTTTAAAAGTTTTTTTTTAACAAATATTCCTAGTCTTAGAGAAGAAGATGCAATATTTAGGGTAAGGAATAAAGAAAACAATCATATTTAGGGTTTTACTTTTCTATTTGGGCTTGGCCCAGAGCAATCATTATTGGGATGGCCCCTACCCGAGTCTTACCTAATTAGTTAAACAGGTTAGACGAGTTGTTTTCGGGTTGAAATTTTCAACGCCAACTTAACACGTTTAGTTTTCAGGTCGGGTTCAAGTCAACCCATTTAGTTAACAGAGCGAAAACTTCAACCCAAACCCGCTTATTTCGGGTTAGGTTCGGATCGAGTTATCAGGTTGGGTCAGCTTTTGTCAGCCCTACCTATAAAGGAGGATATCTGAGGTAGAGGCATAAGTAACAATCGATTTTTTATTCATAACTACTCTTGTCATTATCCAAAATTAAAAATAAATACTAATATAAATATCCAAAAATTAATTAACTTTTTTTGTTAAAAGCTACTAGTCATCCAGCATTTTTCAATCCTAGATATATTTTTTTATTTATTATTTATTTTTATATTTTTATATTTTATATTTTTTATTTTTTATTTATTATTTAGTATTATTATTTATTATTTATTATTTATTTATTTATTATTTATTATTTATTATTATTATTATTATTTATTATTATTTATTATTATTATTTATTATTATTATTATTATTATTATTATTATTATTATTATTATTATTATTATTATTATTTTTATTATTATTATTTTTTTTTATTTTTTATTTTTATCTTTTATTATTTTTTTTTATTATTATTATTATTATTTTTTATTTTTTATTTATTGTTTATTATTACTATTATTTATTATTATTATTATTTATTATTACTAAATAATAATAATAATAAGTATTGATAATATTATGTTAATATTTATTGATTATTATAATAATAAGTATTGATAATATTATGTTAATACAGTTTAGTTCAGCAAAAATAAGTTCAGTTCAGCAAAAATAAGTTCAGTTCAACCAAAATAAGTTCAGTTCAGCAAAAATAAGTAAAAATAAGTTCAGTTCAGCAAAAATAAGTAAAAATAAGTTCAGTTCAGCAAAAATAAGTTCAGTTCAGCAAAAATAAAATAAGTTCAGTTCAGTTCAGCCAAAATAAGTTCAAAAGAACAGGGCCTTAGTGTTAATCAATTAGCTTTCAAAGGCCTACAAAAGTTCATTTACAATAAGACCAATTCTCTAATGGGCCAATAAAATTTCACGACAAAAAGTGAGTATCTGAAGAGTATTGTCAATGGTTGAAATTTTGGGGGTCATCAATTATTTTTTTACTTTCTGTCTTTCCACATCACTTATGCCCAACTTACTTAAAAATCCCTATAATTTTTACTCCCAATGGTTTGACCAATTTTTAAGGTCATCAAATTATCTCTCCTACTATTTACCATACACCACCATACTTTCTCTCTCATTTGATTCCATCCCAATACCTAGTGGCGTCGCTAGGGGTGTTCATGAATATCCGATTAGGTCGATCCAATCCAAGATCCGGTCGATCTGATTCGGTTTTTGGGATATCCAGTCCGATTTTTTAGTTTTCGGATATTTCGGATTGGATATCCGAAAATTTTCGGTCCAGATGCGGGTCGGAAATTTTCTTTTTCGGATATCTGATCCGAAATATCCGTTTTCAAGGGCGGATAACCGAAATATCTGATGATCCGAACCGATACGAAACTTATTTCATGAACTTTTCCTTTGAAAACTTCAATTTTTTATTTTTCGGATATCTGATTCGGTCGAAAATTTTGGATATCCGATCTGATCCGAAATTTTTCTAATCGAATTCGGATCGCATTTTTCCTGATCTGAAATGGACACCCCTATGCGTCGCGCCACGTGTTCTCCCAATTTTCCGAATTTGCTAGCACTAGTTCTCCTCCTCAAATTGTCAACTTTTGTTTATTTACAAAACCTACATAAACGGTTTATCATGAAGAACCGTTTATGGTTCTCTTTCCTCTCTTTTCTTCTCTTTCTTCTTTTTTTTATAATATTTTCAGATGCTCTCTCCTCATAAACCTCTTGGGGTTCAACCATTGGCAATAGCCGTAATACTCTAATCATGACCTTGGAAAGGAGATTATGAATTATAATAAGACTAAAGCCCCGTTCTTTTGAATTGTGAGAAACTGAACTGAACTGAACACAAATGAGCTGAACATAAGAGAGTGTCTAAACTGAACTGCGAGAAACTGAACTACAAATAAGTCCAAAAGAATAGGGCCTAATTACAGTAGATATATTAGCATATATTACTCATAAAAATCAATAAAGACAACAAATATAAGAAAAAGTGTTGGGATAGATAGGGAAAAAGGCTTGATATACCGGATAATGGAAAAAATAAAGAAATTATATTTCCTCCGTTACGAATTAAATGCAACAAATTTGTCAAGGGTATATGGTGAATTTGGAAACGTGAAGGGTATATGGTGAATTTGAAAAGTTGAAAGGGTACATTTTATGAAAGTACGTCACGAAACGAATCTGACAAGATCCCACTTGACTATGTTAGTTTTTCATTAGGTATAAATCACAAATCTTAATCAAAGTGAAAAGTGTGAATAGTGAAAAGGTGCATTTGTTGCATTTTATTCGGAACGGAGGAAGTATAATTTTTACTTGTGCGCAATAAAAAAAATATGAATGATCAGGACGCGTATTGGTTTACATGAAAAAGTAAATGTAACAATTATTTAGGAGCGGAGAAAATATATAGCTTGCTTATAAATCAAAACAGATGTGTGAAGAAAATTTTAGGACAATCGAAGAAAGAAAAGTGTGAAGAAACGAGTGTAGCTAGAAATATACTTACTCCGTTTATATATAGTTACACTATTTGCATAGTGTTTACTATTCATATCTTAAACTTTAATTGTCTTTAGTTATATATATTAGGAAAAATGTAGTCATATAACAATCTTGTTAGTTTGTGTCAATGTATATTTTGTAATATCAATGTTTTATAATTTTTAATTATTGATAATTAAATATATTAATGTTTGAAACCATGAATGGTAAACATGAAAACATGAAATGGTGCAATTATTTCTAAATACAATAACTTTTTTTTTTCTTAGGGAATAGAGAACATATGCTTCAAACCTTCAATGTGGAGCCAAACTTAGTTTTGCCAAAAAAAAAAAGCCAAACTTGATTTTTTTTTTCTTTTTATAAAAATCTAATACTTCCTCCGTATCAAATAAGATAGAACATTTTCCTAAAGCGGATGTTTCAAATAAGATGGAACACTTTTTCTTTCCTTATTTGGTAGAATTTTGACTGTAAAATTACTTAGATACCCTTACTTTATAAATTTAGTTTACATGCTCTATTCTAAAATAATTAAACTAATAAACCTAGTTATTCTTTCTCCTAACTACTCAAGGATATATTCCAGCCACCCTTCTTCTCTTCTTCCACAACCCACAACCCACACCCCACACCCCACACCCCACACCCACACCCCACCTTTTGTTCTTCCACAACCGTCAACCAATAACCACGACCACTAGCCACCACACCTTTCTCTTCCTCGACGAAAAATCACCTCCGAAAAATTCGACGGCCACGTCCAACAACCACGACCACCACCATCACCATCGCCATCCACCTTCGATCTCCACGAAATTCAACCACCACTAGCATCATCCACCATCGATCTCCACTAATTCTACCACAAATCATCAAACCCTAATGAAATTCCACATTTGCAGCACCTCATGCGCGGCCTCGCCTCTTTCGCTAGCCCTAGAGATCATGATCTCCCAATGATAACTCAAACCCTAACAAAATTCTGCCACAAATCATCAAACCTAACTCGATGATGGTAGAGGAGTGTAGGAGGCGCCGAAGATGTTGTTGTTGTCGGCCGAAGATGTCGAAGATATGTAGATCGCTCAATCTGAAGAGAGTGAGAGAAAAGGAGACAGATGGGAACTCTTATCGATCTGGAGATGTTATTGTTGGTCGAAGACGACGAAGATGTTGTTGTTTGACGTTGCCGGAGAGAGGGAGAGGAATTATTAGGAGAGAGTGTGTTGGTTTCTTTAATAGTCGTGGTGCTAGTGGTGGCGAGGTGGTGGTGAAAATGATTGTGACAATGGCGAATTGGTGCTAGTGGTGACTGGTGTTGTGTTTGGTTCAGGTAGTGGCAGGGTGGCGGGGTGGTGGCTGCTGGCGGTGGCAGGGTGGTGCTAGTGGATCCTAGGTCTTGGTGGAATGGATTAGTTGTGTTATTAATTAATTTAATCACATACCCCTCTCCATTTAATTACACACTAAGAAAAATTGCTTCAGAGTCCGTGATTCAAAAAGTGTTCATCTTATTTGATACGGAGAAAGTATATGTTTCCAAATTCTATAATTTTGCAATAATATTACTAGCTCTATATATTATGATAGTGACGCGTGGTCAAATGAAACAGAATTTTCAATTCATTATTCACTATTGTAAGAATAAATGAAAACAAATTTTCTACCAATGATGTATTATGATACAAGATGCTTTTCGAAATGCATTGAGATGGAGGTCATCTTGATTTTGTTGCATTGACAAATGATAGTTACACCTAATGGATTTGTTTGCTTTTTGTTTGGGCTAAATTGTCTTGGGCCCATCTAATGTGAAAACACTAAAATACCCCGTCTTATGATGGATCCGCTAAAGCCCATGGCCTCTGATTTTACTACACTACCTTTAATAAGTTTTTATTTTTTTTGAAAAAAGAAATTTCATTAATTGAAGGCCAAACCGCATCTACAATAGGTGTTAAATAAAAACAAGATACAATCAAACAAAGATCAACTCAAATTCTTCTTCGGAAAAACTACAATGAACCAAATTGAGCAATACAGTGCAACCCCCCTTTTATTTATTGAATCAAGCAGCTATTGATGAGGAAGTCTATCATTCTGATATAGTTTGAGGAGGAGCATTCTTGATCGAGCCATGTTGACTGCATTCGAGTTTCTAATACCTTTATATTGATAGTCTTGAACTTCAACCAATGAGAATAATTTTTCATACCTAAAGACAAACAAACCAGACTCACAACTCGATCTGATAGGGGAGAAGGAGATCTTTACAACATAGACTAAAAATCCTCATAGCAAAGCTCGAGAAACTCTCATAAAGAGATAATAATTCATTCAACAAAACAAGAAAATAAACTAAAAACTGAAAATAAAAGCGGAAAAGGGGCTTACCGTGGATGAAATCATCCATGACATCCCCTAACTAAGCAAGAAGGGGTAGGGGAAAAGAGGGGGGCGGTTAGAGAGAAAACTAGGTTTTAGGTAAATTGTACCTCTCCCTCCACCCTTAATAAGTTAAAGACTTACCTTGCTAACAAACTTCTATGATGTATAGGAGATCCATTTTTTTTTTCTTTTAGTAAGGAGAATTCTCTTGCAAGAATGGAGAAATTAGGGATCATTTTTACAAGGGGTGAAAATTGAACCCGTGTCACAGGAGTGGAAGGAGTGCCTCACAACCACTATGCCAGCATTACATTGATTCTCAGAGATCCCCTTTTAAATGCAGACATAAATAATGTATATCTTGAGCAATTCTTTTCACCTTGAAAAAATAAGCTCTAAGGTTGATCAAGTTTAATTAAGGATGTGATCAAGTCTTATCAGATGTAAATATTAGGTGAAATTAAAGTTATAATTAACCAACTCTATTAATTTTTTTTTTTTACGGGTATATAGTTTTGTTAAACCAAGTCTAAATAACACATCCTAAATACTCAGAGCTATTCTACTATTGAAAATACTTCGTCTACTATAAAAACTATAATGTTACATCCTTTCTAAAAACCAAACATATCAAAGGTAGATGACAAAATCACACTTGAAATAAATATTTTCCTTCCAATCAAATATTTTGTAAGTATAATCACCATATTTTGATAACGAAGCAACATTAACAGGTCACCAACCTTCAGACTTGGGGACTTGGAACGATCATTAAAAATAATTTTGACTTGGCACTATTCTATAAGCACGTACATCCTCTGTCACTGAACTTTACTAATAAGATCAACAAAGTAGCTGATCAGTTAAATTAATTTAATTTCATTGGCTTTCACACCAAATCACATGATCATCATAATTCATAAACTAAACATGAACAATTGAGCATGTCTTCCGGAGATTCTTTTTACGATCACACCGAGAAGATACTCCATTCCTATATCTTTTTGTCGTTTAAGTAAAGCTTTTTGTTATATTAAAATACTCTTACATAGATCACCGATCTTTATTTTTATTTTACAATAACACAAAAAAGAATCACACTAGAAGACCCAGCCTAGCATTAACCGCTAGTTCATGGGCCTTATTCACTAGGTTTCTATCTACTTTAACAACATCATAAAACAAAAACTTACCTAGAGCTTCATTTAGATCTCTAATGATATTATCTATATCAAAAAGTCCTTTTTTCTTCTTAACAGATTGGACTGAAGTAGAAGAATCTGAATCTTCATTATTCTCTTTTCATAAGCAACCAGGACATCCTTCAGGAGTGCATAAGCCTCTGTCTGCAAAGCAGAAACCGCAATTATCCTAGCGTTCCGCTGAAAGACAATGTTATCATTAATTATTCCCACCCAACCAATGCCTGCCAAATGCCTACCGTTCTGTTGTTTCTTCCAAGCTCCATCCACCACAATAGTACAACAATCTCTCTCATCAATACCCCACTCCCATTCTCCTTGTTATCCTTGCACCTTTCATTAATCTGACACATCCATTCCACTCATCCATGTGTCTCTTACCAAATTATTCTGCGTACACTTATCTATCTCCTTCACCATTTCATAGGGACACACCTTAATAATAAAAACAACCCTATTCCTGAAAATCCATATGGCCCATAGAGCGGCGATGAAATTTATGCTACCCTGAAAACCATTTCGTGCTTCTTTCCACAAATAAACCAAATAATTTCTAACCCGCGTGCTTAACTGAATCTCTTGATGTCCTTCCACCCGAAGGCCCAGACCCGAAGCACTCCACACTCTCCGCACCATTTCAAAATCTCTGAATAGATGACAATCGGTTTCCTTCTCAATCCCGCACAAATAACACTCTTCCCTCACAGGTATATTTCTTTTTCTTATATTTTCATTTGTAGCTTTGGCCCTATTCAGTAATCTCCAGATGAAAACCTTCCACTTAGGAAAAATCTTCATTGCCCATAGCTTGATCCAATGTTATTGCTTAATTTATCCCTCTTCAACATATCTTTACCCATCATCAAATAAGCATACACATCTTTAGCAGGGGCGGATTTACTATGGGTTCACTGGGTTTAGATGAACGCAATGATTTTTGGAAAAAAAAATTGTGCAGTTTTTTTTAATTAAATAAAAATTAGGACTAAGTCATATATTTTTCGCGTGCAAAATAAACAAGAAAGCTAATAGTGGAAGGGTGGTTTTGGGCGAGGGATAGAATCCCAGCAAGACTAAAACTCTTTTTTTTTCCTTCTCTCTTGTTTTATCTAAAGTTTTTAAAATTTGCCTCCAAACCTAGAAAGGCTACTGCAGTTCATGATGGTGGGCTCTCTCTCTACTTTCTCTCTCAAAAATTAGTAATATGAGTACTCCTAGTATTATAGCATACAGGGGCGGATTTACTATGGGTTCACTGGGTTTAGGTGAACCCAGTGATTTTTGGAAAAAAATTGCCCGGTTTTCTTTTTTTTTTTAAATTAAAAATATTTTAGATATCAGATATATACTATTTGCGTGCAAAGTAGATCAGGGATGAAGCAGATGCCACAGTGGTTTTGTCTCTCCATTGTGCGCGCGGGTTGGGATGAAGTCTGAGGTTCGAATCCAACAAGTGAACAAACACCCTTTTTTTGCCTTCTCATTTCTTTTATCCCAATAACTAAGCCCAATTCAGCAATTCTCCCTCAACTACTGAACAAAACACAAAGCCGACATTTTTTCCCCAAAGACCAAAACCCTAACTCCCTAACCCTAAGCAAGTCAGCATCGAAGATTCGAAGAACTGCGGTGACGGCGCACTGCGGCGAGCCATCTACTTCCGTCTTCCCCACCGGCACCGCGACGGCGCACTGCGGCGAGCCCCAAAGACCAAAACCCTAACTCTGTGACCTTAGCATCGAAGATTCGAAGAACTGCGGCGAGCCATCTAGTTCTGTCCTCCCACCACGACGGCGCACTGCGCGAGCCGGCGACTACTTAAATTCTTTCATTTCCGGCGACCGCATCTAGCCAACGGCTTTGAACTTTGAACGGTAACGCCCAATTCTTCAATTTCAGATTTTGTCTTTTAGACATTAGAATATGTAATTGTAAATTTGATGTTGAATACTTGAATGAATGAATGTGGAGTTGTTAGTTGTTACTTGTTAGTTGTTACTTGTTAGTATTATTAGACTCATTGTCATGAACACCGAACAGAGAGCAGAATGCCTTTTGTTTTACTCTAACCTTTGATTATGCTACTTCATGTAAAGTTTCAGTCTTTGTATCTAAATCTAATTACCATACAATAAGGCTCATAATAAGATGTTGTCCTGGTTATGCGTGCGTCTTTGTGCTTTTCATGTGTAAGACAGTAAGAGTGTTGTAGGAAAACTCAAGTCTGTTCGACAAAAGTTGTTAAAACCACTTTGCTAGACCCTTTTTCTAACAGAAGGTTAACTATATTACATAATAACATACTACCTTAGTTTCTTTTTAGTCGACTTGTATTACTACCTTAGTGTCTTCTTAGTGGAGTTGTATTCTTTTAAGCATGTTTCGTTTTAGTCACTGACTCAATCTCATGGAGTTGAATTTGTTGCTTTATGAATTTCATATTTAAATGTTGAATGATTGAAGGTTGAATGAATGAAAGTGGAATGTGGATTGTGGATTGTGAATGTTGAATAAATGTTGATTGAATGAATGATTGAACGTGATTAAACTTTGTAGTGTCTAGACTCATGGAATTGAAATTTCTTGCTTGTGTAGATTGTATTGTGACTATGAAGGGTTTAGAATTTTTTTTACCGGCTCCGAACCCATAGGGTTGAAATCCTTGGATACGCCACCGATAGCATAGTATAGGAGACTATGTGAATATGTGATGGATAGGTTATGTCAACAATTGAAAGATTAAATGCTACTCCTAAGTTTTTTTTAATAAGTACGACAACATCATTGTTTTACCCAGTCCAGTGCACTGAGCCAAAGGTAATTTTTTTTTTCTCTAATTTAACAAATGAATTTCAGATTTTAGACATTAGAATAGGTATTAAAATGTTAAAATTTCTTCAGAATTTTTAATTTTATGTTAATAGTTAGATTTTGTTAATCATTTGAACAATGTGTTAATTATTTTTATTTACATTGTATTAAGAATTGAAAAGTTGAATATGGAGTTGTTTTGTGACTATGAAGGGCCTAAAATATGGAGTCGATAATTGAAATTAAAATGTTGAGCAATGTGTTCAATTAACTGTGTTAATTTCTATTAGTTGTTGTTCTTGCTTGTATAAAGTGTTAAATGAATTGCGTCTTAATGTCTATTAAGTGTTATTCTTGCTTGAGTAGATTGTGGAGTTGTTTTGTGACTATTTATAATTTTTTCGGAAAGATTATGCGGGGAAATAAATGAATGTACTTTTTTTTGTTCGGCTTCGAACCCATATGGTAGGATTCATGGATCTGCCACTGATCTTTAGTCCTTATCTCCCCAGACTGATTGTAATTCCATGCGTACAAATCTTCCACATCTTCCTGGGGAATGTGTGTTGACAAAATTCTATATGCTGATTCCCTTTCAAAATTCCTCCAAATGACCCGTGAATTCCACGTTTTACCATTAGCATTAATAAGATTCTCCACAATTCGAATTCCTTGCTCTTCTAGAGACACACCTGCCTTCAAAGCCAGACCTTTACCTTTAACCCATTTTTCATCCATCACATGAGTATTTCGACCATTCTCAATTTTCTTTATCAATCCACCCTCCACTTCTCGAACAGCTCTGTACATTCCCCGGAAACCCCATGAAGGCACACCAAGTTTCTTGTCTTTCAACCGATTTAGTTGGCCATTTCTCTATACAAATTATTGATTTATTATTTACTCAATTTATTTTACTATATATGCTAATTAACCCTCTTCATCGGTTTATCTTACATCTTCGATTTCGAATATTAATGTGTTCGTCATCATTTTTCTAGGTTTTGAATGTCAAATTTTATTAATCCTCAGATGGGTTTAAGGTGCACAGTGCACTCATTATTAATAGAGGAGAATTTAAATCACTTACAAGTATAAATGAAATCTCATCCTTAACCTAATAGTTCATTAGAGGAATAACTAAATAACTTCTCAACCTTATAAACAACTTTATTTTTCTCTTCTTCCTCATCTTAATTTGGACAACTTCCGTGAGTATTTTCATTACATATCGACATTTCTCAAATGTGAGTTGCGCATAATTTTGACCTATAGTCCTAACATAGGTTTGAAACCATACCAAAATTTGTCAATCGTCTAATGTGTTTGGGCCATAAATTTGGTGAAGAAAATTTGGACGACTTACACATCGAAAAAGGTTGTTTTTATCCAAAAATCAGTGAGTGATTGAGCAACTCATCGACTTATCAAGTAGTATTTTATTTATCTCATTTTCGTCTTCAATATAGGATAACTTACGTGAGTTTCTTAGGAATCTCAACTTAGATATGTGATGGTGCTATTACTTGTCAGTTGTCAGTTGTCAGTTGTCACTTTATTGCCTTATTGGTGCATCAAATAACTAGTAATATTCTTCTAATTCATACTAGTATCATCTAGCATTATAGCTCTTTCATTCACTTCTTTTTTTATTCACATATTTATATGTATAACTTAATTATAGCTACTGTTTATACTTCTATAAATGGAGTGAGAATTTTAAATTGTCATAATAAATATAATTACGGAAAATGTAGTAGTCCAAAATTATCTTAAAAATTATTCTAAATTACTAGATCTACTGAATAGGGCCATAGCTACAAATACTACTCCCTCTGTTCTAATATATAGTTCTCATTTCTCTATTTTCAAGGTAATTTATGCAGTTAGAATCTAAGGGGGATAGTAAAGATTTTTTGTTTATTTAAATAAATGTTGTATGGGAAAAGATGATTTTAAGAGAGAGAATGGGGAATAATTGGTGAAAGAGCATTAATTGTAACACTTGGGTTGAATAAACAAAGCAAAAAACAAAATTCAAGAAGCAAATAAATGATGGGACACGATTTTTCTAGACAAATTACGGAAAAATGTGGAACTAAATATGGAAATGGGAACTATATATTGGGACACCCAAAATGAAAATGATAACTATATTTTGGGACGGAGGCAGTAGTATTTTTCTGTTAAAAAATTAGTTTTGTTTCTGAAAAATTAGATCATTTACACCTATTAAAATAATGGAAAAAAACATTTTCCGCTAATATGTTATTGATCCGCCACTGTGTATAGGAGGTGTTCGGATCCAGTGGAGTTTGTAAAAACTCTACCAAGTAGAGTTCATTAAATCCTAGTCCTTTATTTAAATCCACGGTTAATATGCAAAGTTACCTAATATTAAAAAAATAATAAGCTAAGTATTATAATTGAGCGGCAAAAGTCTTGGTTTCCCTCTAAATTATTTTTCAGCATAAGTACTCATCATGCTTTTTGATACTTCTTCACCGAGAAAAATTGAAGCTTTTTCTCTCTCCATCTTCTCAAAGTAACTCTACAAACTTCCATTGATCTACTGCAAATTGGTTCTCCCCATCTTCTCGAAGCAACTCTCTAAGCTTTAATTAAGGTTTTTTTTTTTTGAGTTGCGTTTGAAAAAAAAATTTGGGCAACTCCCTGCTTATACGAGTTATAAATGTTTTGGGCAAAGAATTTTTAAAAGAATGGTAATACGCAAACCGTACTTGTATTCTTTTCTTTGTGTTGGGAAATGGTGATTGATGACTTTGAGTGCTCCTTGTTGATTCATGTCAATTTTTAATTACTAACAGAGTAAATGTCGTGGCAATGAACAAAAATTGATTGATTTACAATATTGTAGAGAACTTAAGCTCTCGGCAAATGTTCCAATTTGCAAAGTGTTTATTAAATAAGCCTTTTTAGTCTATTAGCTCAATATGGCGAGTATTGTGTACCATTAGCAACACAAAGATGTAGGTTCGACTTCTACATGGGCTCATTCAATTTAAATTGATTTTCTATCACAAAGAATTTAGAAACTCTTTATAGTTGTTTTATTAGCTAAATATGCCGAATATTGTGTACCATTAGCGGTTTATTTGTAGTTCAAGTAGCTTGAACGCAAAAGTTAAATAAGATATGTACAAGCTGCTACATCTGCTATATAAGAAATGCTTGAAAAATAGTAGCTCTAAAAGAAAAATACGAGTACATTATAATATCCAATTCCCAACACCAAAAAACAAAGATTCTAACACATTTGGATTAAGAAATTTAGAGCAATATAGCTCTAAATGATCCAAAAATACAATAAAGAAAACCATAATTAGAGCGAGAGAAGTAAAATCTACTAAGTTATCTATTCCTACATGATAACACAACAATCATATTTCCACCATAGCTCTCAAATGTGGTTCCACCTGCCATTCCACATACAACGCACTAACCTACAAGCATACGCACAAGCTTAATGATCATGATTCTTTCATAATTTCTTGCATACGGAATATATAAGTGATATTAAAACACTTACCAGTTCAATTAACATTTGAAATATCCTTGAGAACTGTTTGAGAATCAGGTTGTTGTTTATACACAAAGCTCATATCCTACAAAAAGTCATTTATGTTACATCAATATGGCTTTTCTTCCATCAAAATATGCTTGACTCTAAAAAATGTTACCTGGTTTATGAAAGGTTGTCCCATCCAAAGAAAAGAACCAAATGAGTCTTCAATTCCACTGCGTTGTCCCTAGGTGGCAAATTAAGAAAGTTAATGCTTATTAATAAGAAATACAAATAGACCTCAAGAGTAACTCATTTCAAATAGTCTAGAATTACCAAGAGCAACTGTGTATAACTATTGTCGGACATTTGGGGAATTGGTAAATATGGTTCAATTGAGTGTGTTTCTCCAACTACAAGCTCTGTACTACCTCCTTTCTATAAAATAAAATTAGAATATTAGCAACTTAAATTGAACAGTAAAACTTCTGAATTTAATTTAATTTCTTAGATTAAGTACCTTTGGAATACGGTTTTCTACACTTTGTTTAGTTTGCTTTTCTTTCCTTGTGGGAGCAGCCTTAGTAGGTTGTTCTACATTCGATCTTGTGAACTCTTCTTCTTTTGCTTATGTAGCTTCTCATTCCAAGGTTTTTTTCTCTTCCCACTTTTCTTCCCTTCTTTTTTCTTCAATGTAATGTTTTTTGGGATACAAGCTTCTCCTATAAAATCAGATTCTTTCAAATCAGTTTCACCACCTTTGATTTGTAAACGCGACAACATCTTCTCAACTTCAATAATCACATTGTTTAACCCGTTGTCTAACAAATTTGAAGCTTGTTCAAAATTAGTCGCTCGTGAAGCTACTTTGACAAATTTACGACATAGAGCTCTAAATCGAAGAGTAGCATCCAACTTAGGATCCTCTAAAACAATCCTCCCATTAATATCATGTATTGTCTCATTCCGTGCTTCTCTTGACCATCTCTTCAAAATATATTTCGGGGAATTAATTTGATGTTCATTGCATCAAGAACCTTTAAAGCATGTGAGCATAATATGCCTAACCTCGCAAACATATTGCAGTTGCAAGAAACGGTTCCGGTGGAGGGGTCACCACAAACTTTGTAATCCATATCGGCAATGTTTAAATTCTCAATGTCGGAAAAGGCAACTATGTATTCCTTTGCTTGGTTGACCTTCAACAGGTGGCTTGATATAAGCTGCAAGTGGACCACTCATACTCATCTTGGAATGCTTCAAAAACTTTTGGAGTGTATACTTCTCATTTGCCTCAATAATGGTGTCCTTTGCATCTTAATACGTGGTAATATCTCTCTTGCATCAAACTCGGAATTTATCTCTTTTTGACGTTTTTGTCTCAAAACCCTCTCAAAATGCTTGAAAAAAACGCATAATATCCATGTTGCACTTCAAATAATCTTTCGGATCACTTATTAAAACTCTCACATAATTGTGTGCTTCGCATTCCGAGGGAAAACACATTCTTCATATAACATTACGCCCATTTTTCCTTCATTGCATAAATGCTATTTAACCAAGAATGTTTCGCTACTTCTACTTTCTCACGCAAATCATCAAAAGCTTTCACAAAAGTAGCCTCTTCATCATGCTCATACATACAAGCCACGAAGTCTTTCAACACATCGATCCTGCATGCATTAAGTGTCTACCTGCATTTTCCATAATATGCCAAGTACACGGCCCATGCCAAGTATCCGGCATCGCCAATTTTATAGCCTTACCCATGGCAATGTCTTGATCGATAAATATGGTCTTTGGAGGCTTATTATCATGTGTCGAAATAAAAGTTTCAAACAACCACTTAAAAAGAATCGGCGGTCTCGTCATATAAAAGTGCGGCGCCAAGAATAACTATTTCCCTAAAATGGTTAAATCCAACAAACACACCAAGAGGTCTATTTTCTTTATTTGTTCCAAATGTAGTATCAAAAGCAATGACGTCTCCGAATAAAGCATAATCTATAAGCATTCTTGCATCGGCCCAAAATATGTTTGTTATTTTCTCTTCACTATCCAATTGAATTGAATCTTGAAATGAAGGATTGTCTATGGTTTGCAAATGAAAGTAATTTAACAAACTTCCGACTTCTCCATACTCCAATTCCCTGCGGCGCTTAGTTCGAAGGTAATTCTTGTGATCTAAATGAGTGTATCCGAGATTTCTTGATCCCCCAACATGTGCGCCAAGGAGTTCATGTGCTACTTTGGGCTTAATTCCGAGTCATCGGCAAGATCAATTTCACAAGCTTGAACCTCGAGACATTTTTCTTTGAGATGACAATAAGTGTCTAGTTCTGGCAAGTGAAGTGTGTGATTATGTTCGAGATACAAAATCATGCACAACATATCTTCCGATTGTCTTGATTAAAGAAACAGGAGACGAACTTTACAACTTTGTTCTTGTTTCACTACGTGAATGTAAAACTATCCCTCCCTTAGTTGGCCGACGATAACCCTCTTTTGCACATAAAAATCTTCTTGAAGACACATCACCATCTTTATTCTTGTTTATATAATGCTTGCGCACATTAAAACCCATTTTCGCACCATACTCTAACCAAAAGTTCCAAGCATCATCTACGGAATCAGACTCCATACCAATACAAGGAATCCAATAGTTTGACCCTTCAGCATTGTTACTTGGTACGTTATTTGAATGATCCATGAACCTATAATAAAAAAATAAAAAAAACCAATGCGTTTACGAAATTAATCCTTTCGTAATTTTTACCTAAAAAAATCCCTATATTACATATGTAAATACACACGAGTACTGTAATTTAAGCCAAATATCTTTCATGCATAATACAAATATCATTGCATTATAAAGACCAAAGAGTAATATTCTACAACAAGTGTAAAATTTGAACATAATATTGCGCAATACAACATATCAATACTATATATCAGTATAATGTGTTTGATGCAACTTACCTTGATTATTGGATGTATATAATATTCAAACTACAGGTTGTCTTCAACATATATGGGCTTTGTGTGATTGATTGAATGAGACACAAATTCACTCTTGAATGTTGTTATATGCTTCTTTATGATTTGATGAACAATAAGTCTAAATTGTTTAGGGTATACTGCGTACATATAGAAGAACTGAATAAACTTGGTATTATTTAGAGGGAAATTTATGCTTGAAAAATAATTTAGAGGGAAACCAAGTTTACTTTTGCCGCTCAATTATAATACTTAGCTTATTATTTTTTTAATTAGTTGTCTTTCCACTAATTAAGGAGGAAGGTATATCTAATAGGGAAAAAAAAAATATCAGGTAACTTTGCATATTAACCGTGGATTTAAATAATGGACTAGGATTTAATAAACTCTACTTGGTAGAGTTTCTAGTTTCTACAAACTCCACTGGATCCGAACGCGTATAGGAGTGTTTATTTTGACCAGTGGTGTTAATCCGAAAATGGCGGACGGTGCACTGTTAGCGGTCAGGTGGAAATGTGGAATATTATTGCATTGAGATTTGATATGACGTGATGTGTCCGCTGTCCGGCCCTTATGTTTGTCCCCTTCAAGGACCATGACATGAACGTAAGTGCTGTCCATGTTCGAGATACTTTACACATTTGAACTTTTGAAGCAAAGCAGCTGATTTTTCACTGTTGAATGCCTGTTCATAACATATTTTATTTTCTTCACTGATGGCTGAACTTCTTGACCACCCTTACTTATCTCAAGAATAATTTTTAAATAAGTGTAACGCAACTTTAAGTTTAGTCAAGAACTCAAGATCACTATAGGTTTTGTCATTTGTGACTATATTAAAAATACAATGAGAAAATAGAAATATTAAATAACACTAGCTACAGATTTGGTGGATATGAATTTAACTATAATTTCTTCTCTTTTAAAAACATATATTTCAACAAAATAAAAAAATTTCAAATTTTCATTTTCATCTTGCAACTGAAAATAAGACAGGGAATAGTGGCGTAATATCATGGGAACAGGTGGGAGTCGCGGCCCTGTCCAACTTTTGAATTTTCTTAGAAATTAAGGTTGAAAATGTAAATTTTTTAAAATACAATAGCTTAATTTTTATATTGAAGGGAGGAGAGGACAATAATAAGATGAAAACAAACCATTATTGTTTATTGAAAAAACAACATTTTTACAGATTAAAAGATGAAAATTTGAACACCACCATAATCTTTATGAATATAAGAGTACTAACAAACCTTTTATACTATTTTGATATCTTTATTTTTGAGGTGATAGGTACCAAGTACCAACAAACCTCATAAAATAAAAGATCCCTTGAATTGTCAATATATAAAATAACAAATAAAAATCGGGTGTAACAAAGTGGAATTTTTCCCTAAATAATGTCAAAGGGAGTTTTAATTCTTTCTATGTGTCAAAGTTAAAATTAATTCCCTCCATACTGTCCACGTAGGACGGGGACGCGAAAAATTATAATTTTATTTTGCGTCGGAAAAACCGCTACTTGAATTAGCGGTTACGTAAGATAAGCTGCTACCTAAATAACGATTTATCTATAACCAAACCGCTACGAGACATTAGCGGTTTTACAAAATTTAACCGCTAATGTCAATAGCGGTCTCCTCGTCCTCAATTAACATTCTTGCTCCCCTCTGTTTCTTTCTCTTCCTTACCCAACCGAGTCAACCACCATCTATCCTTTCTTTTACTGCAAACAACCCAAAATTATCTATTGCTTCCCTCGTTGATAATAATTCTTTGTAAGATATAATGACTGTGTGATGTTATCAACTTTGTCGAGAATTCAATTGTGCAACATTCTTCAATTTATTGCGTTGCTCTATCTCTCTCCATTGCATGCAAGTTCGGATTGTGAGTTTTTTCATCGCGGGAAAGTTCAACAGCAACAAGTCAACAACTCCACCACCACCCATATCTCTTCATCGCCGGAAAACACCACATTCAGGAGCAACAACTTAGGTTTCTGATTTTTCTTTTTTGTTTTCAAAATTATCAATCCTAAATGAAGTTTAATTTTTACAAATAATTGAACAATTGATAATGTAGCTAGGTATCCTATTGCATATGTAATTAGAATTTTGTGAATAGAATGTGTTGTGTTAGTACATTTTTGTGAATTTCTGATTTGGGAATCTTCATTGGTAGTATGTTGTGTAAATTTTGAATCTTTTTTTTGTCTTTCCCTCACATAAACCGCTACTACAAGTAGCAGTTTTCCTCTATAAACCACAACCTGAGATGACGGTTTCTTTCTACCTCAGCCACCTTGCTTACCATGTAAACCGCTACTTTGAGTAGCAGTTTCATCTCGGTAAATTTTTTTTTTAAAAAAAATTGTAGATGGAATTAATTTTAACTTTGATATATAGAAGGAATTAAAACTTCCTTTGACATTTTCTAGGGGAAAAAATTCCAACAAAGTGCGTGATTGTGTTAATTTTGCTACTTGCTCTCAACAACGATCGAAAAAGTACATGATTGCAACTAATAATCTAAATTTCAGTCTCTTCCTTCCAAAACCACCTAATATTATGATGAGATATGAATAATTAATAAACTTTTCCTCTAAATAGCAACTCTCCAAATTTAAGCCCTTATTTAATAAGAAGGAAATAAATAAATTATGAACACTCATATTTGAGCTGTATTAAGAATCACATTCACGCCAACTAGTTAGTTGGAAGCCCTCTTTCTATTCTTATTCATCTTACTTAAAAAAAAAAAAAAACGAGCTGTATCATCAGTATCCCAGCCCAGCATCTTAATTATTAGCTGTATTACATAGAGATCAGACTCGTGCTTTAGACTTGCCTAAGGCACGAGCCAGTGGTGCCATCTTTATTATCATCTCGAAGATGACCATATATATATAAAAAAAAAAAAAATACTTATACTACACATCAAAAATAGAACTTGGTGTGACTAATCATAAGAATGCATGATCAGATCAGCATATACATCAATTAATTTAACCAATAAATGGATGAATTTCCAACCCCACCAAAAATGAAATAGATCAGAAAAACTTACTATAGCACATACAATAACAAAGTAGATCTAACTAATCATACCAAAAGTACCCCAAATAAACAAAAAAAACCAATTTATACAATTATGATGAAACATCTGAAGAACACAAAAAATGTTCAAAAGTAGAAGATGAAGAAGTACGTGAAATAGGAGTAGCTTTAGAAAGATCAATAGCAGGAGATGAAGAAGGTGAAGGGGAGGGATTGTGTGCGGCGGATGCAGAATAAAAAGCCAAAGATCCTTCACTCCATGACCGTTTGATGGGGTAGATCACTTTGGTGGGTTTATGATGCGAACACGTGGCACCTCGTGATGAACCATGGAGTGCGCAGGTGCAGTTTCTATGGTATGGTCGTCGATCAACCTCTAAGTGAGATCCAGAAATGGATCCTTCAAATACTCCATGAAATAGTCCGTCCCCTACTCCGGTGCCTGCCATTGATTATTTGATTTGATCCCCAAACCCTTTTTTTCGAAAGCGGGTTTTGGGGAGGTTTCGAGTTTAGAAAATATCCCCGAGAACCGTTGTAAAACCTTTGTGGAATGTGATGGATGGGAAATTTAGAGCTTTATTTCCCTCCCCAGAAAGGTTGGGGTGCTTTGGTGCCTTTTATAGTGGTGGAAGACAGAGGGAGCCAGATATGTACAAAGTTTTGTACAGCTAGAAAATGCAAAGGGATTCCAGTGCTAAATATTCTAGTTTTTTCTTTCCTAATAAATTTGTTAAAACTTAACCGACGTTTTATATACTTTCTCCGTTTCTTTTTAAATACAACAAAGAAATATTTTATATCTCACAAAAAATATCCCTTTGTTGCATTTAAAAGGAAACGGAGGAAGTATATCACTTTTAGACAACTTTTTAGAGGTAAAATTGGTCTCAACACCACATCCTATGGCGTGGGTGCATCTAGTGTCACCAACTTTGACTAATAGCTAAAACACCACACAAATTATTGATCTAAGTGTAGTGAGTGTCATGAATGACGCCAAAACTAACTTTTCTCACAAATTTCCGGCGTTGACCTACCGATTTTCGATTTTTTTTTATGTACCATTTTCTCTATCGATGTCGCATGTGCTTCGGATTTTTCGTTCTTAATCCAACCCCTCCATTTTCTCCTCAAAGGAAGGTAAAAACTCGGCGCACATGTGGAGCACATGGGAGATTTAAGTTGGCCAATAATGAAATCTATGGGTTAAGCCTATGTTCAGTTCGCCTTATTTTTGCTTATTTCAGATCAGATCAGATCAGAAAAAATAAGTTCAGATCAGATCAGATTAGTTCAGATTATGCTTATATTTAAAAACTTATTATTATTATTATTACCGTCATGATTATTATGATTATTAGTATTACTAATGCTATTATTGTTATTGTAATAATTATTATTACTGTTGTTGTTGTTGTTATTATTATTACTCCATCCGTCCCAGAATAGTCTGAACACTTTCCTTTTATGTTTGTCCCAAATTAGTTTGAACACTTCCATTTTTGACATGGTCCCACTATTAATATATTATTTCTTTTACACATCTTTGGCCCACACCCTACCTTTTATCAAAAAAAAAAGTACCCAACTTTCTCTCTCCTCAAATAAAAAATACCCCACCAACTCCTATCACATCTACTTTTTAAATAAAATAACATTTAATAACAACACTACAACTTATCACCTTAAACTACGTGTCCCAACAAATGTTCAGAACTTTACGGGACGGAGGTAGTTTATTATTATTTTTTATTTTTTTTTTTTTTATTATTTTATTATTATTATTATTATTATTATTATTATTATTATTATTATTATTATTATTATTATTATTATTATTAAATTACTATTACTATTACTATTAATAACACTATTTACTAGTACATTTGTTCAAAAAGATTATTATTATTGTCGTTGTTGTACTTATTAATTATTAATATTGGTAATTATTATTAGTGTCGTTGCTATTATTATAAATGTCATTGATATCACTATTTGAAGCTATTTGTGTTCAAGAAGAAGAATGTTCTTTTGGCATTTGTAAGTGTTCTTTTTTATATTTATTCTAATTAATAATTTTTATATGTGATCTTCTTTTTGATGTTGTACATGCAACGAACATGACAATAGTATATGATGTTTATTTTTTAAAATAATTTTGGTAGAATAATATAAATTATATATTACGAGTTTATATAAAACATGAGTAGCATGGGATAACCTAATGGTGTTGTCATCACGTTCAAAATTTTCCCTACAAAGGATTTCAACTTATCTTTAAAAACAAAGTTACAAGACAACGATATAAGAAGAATATTTAACCATTTTGTTCAAGATCATATGATTATATATATTTATAGGTTTATCTATAATAAAAAAAAGAGCAATTTATTGATATAACAAAGAACATGTTGTTAGTTAAATCCAAACATATCATCAATATAAAAATAACATCTATCTTTTATTTTTAAAATGTGTTCTTTAAATAGATCTTGTATGCTCTTTCAATATATGTTCTTTTTTTAATATCATTATATGTTCTTTTCATTACTACCTAAATTCTTATTATAAACAGACCTTGAACATGAGTGTTCTTTTATTTTTAATTTTTTTTGGGCCCCTTTCGGGAATCCCGTGGTAAGATGAATTTTCTCTGGGCTGCCCTCGCACAGGGTCATTCACCTAAAGACCCGACAAGCCCCAACCCCCCTCCCCCACCCACAACAATATTGAAATATATGCTTTTACCAAGATTTGAACCTTGGTCTCCCATGTGGGAGGTAAGAAGCCATACCATTGGATCCAAGAGTCCTTAGTCTTTTATTATTAATTGTATGTTCATATACTAATGTGCTCTTTTTCAAAAAAAGAAACTAATTATGCTATAATAATAATAATAATAATAATAATAATAATAATAATAATAATAATAATAATAATAATAATATAGATAACATAATAATAATAATAATAATAATAATAATAATATTGTTATTATTAATAAGATAAGTTCGGATCGGATCGAGAAAAAATAAGTTCAGATCGGATCGGAAAAGATATAAGTTCGGGATCGGGAAAATTTCAGGTGAACTAAACATAGCCTAATTAGCAACAATAGATTTTAAAGTGATTAATTGCTCGAAAAATCATAAAAAATTGTTTCACACAAACATTTGTATATAAAAAGACTATTTCCTTTTTCTTCGGTAGATCCTAACCGTTTTAGCTAGATCAGACACATACATTTTTTTTTTCCCCCTCAAAAAAAAAAAAAAAAAAAATTCTTTTTCATGTAGAATATTTTTTGTTTTGTGAAAATGACCAATACTCTTTTTATAAACGGCACAAGGTATCTCGTGGAGTTATTGTACAAGATATGGCCGTAATATCAAGATTGCAAATCGAGTCCGTTTGTGATATTTTCTCTGATATTTTTTTATAGGATATTTTATTAAACTACTCTTAACTTTCAAGTTTTTACTTAAACTATCTTAAATTTGTTGTTTAAAACTATCTCATTGTTACCATTTTGTTGTTGACGGCTACCCTATGTCGGTTTCCGACTTTGACTTTTTTTCCAAGGTGTTTTCAATGTCACGTAATATCGGCTTGGCCTCTTTAAACCCTTTTTTCATTTTCCCCACCATATTTTCCCCATTTCCGTGTGCGCGCGCTCTCTTTCTCTCTCATATATATGTCGACACTTTGTAGCACCAATCTGCCATCAAATTCCTCTTCTACTTCAACTAAAATTGAAAGCAATCACCCTCTCAATCACCCTTGCGGTCTCCTCGAATCTCAAACAATTTCCACAAGGTTAAATTTGTTTTCTCCCACAATTTTGAGCTGAAAAAAAGTCAACGCCCGAAAACCGGCATTATGTAGCTGTCAACAACAAAATGGTAAAAGTAAGGTAGTTTTGGACAACAAATTTTTTATAAGGTAGTTTCTCACAAAAACTTGAAAGTTAAATTAAATGTAGTTTGGGGCAAAAATCGTTTTTATTATTATATTTGCAATACTTCATGTTTCAAGTCAATTTTTACAAATTTTAGCCAAAGTTTCTCACCAATACTATACAAGAAAAAAAGCGATAACGTGGAATATGTTGTTAGATTTGTTTTATAGCATGTCTACAAAATATCATCTAATCATAGTTTTTACTAATCAAAGGTATGTAATATGTATGTATAAGAGTAATTTACGTATTTTCTAAGTTTTATGACACTTTAGATATGTGATTAACATTCAAAAGTTTAGCAACTCTTTTGGAAAATTGCTTCATCTCGTGTGGAAGGAGGCTTAATATTTTTTAGTGGAAAATAGCAAAGAGAATTCTGATTTGGGTTTTGTCAAGACAATTGAAAGAAAGTAAAAGAAAATATCTTTTCTAGAAACATCTTGAATCGATATCATAGTTACACTAGTGTTGCTTTACCTGAACATTTCCAATGGAAATAGCCAATTAGTTAGCGTTAGTAGAGAAATAATCTATTGAAGGAAATGAGCTAAATTTGCGTTTTCCTTGTGCCCTCATATTTCGTAACCACTGCACTCTGCACTCACAAGCGTGCAAACGGGACAATTAAAGGCATGCTTATTAAAATGCAGAAATGAAGGGAAACCATGAATTACGGGAAAGAAAAGAAAGGAAAACAAAAGAAAAAAAGATACACTTGAAAATTGCAATAAACTGCTAGAAACTAAATCTTTTGCAAAATTTTGCTGTTCCTTCTTTTCTTTTGTGGTTGGTGAGGAGTTAGCTGCATATTTGGACATTACAATCTTTACTAGGAGTACTATTGTCAAATTCTTAGGGTGTATTTGGTTTGTCAAAATTCTTAGGGTGTGGTTTGAGGCAAAACGTTTTTTACGTAAAGTTATTTTCCATGAAACCATCTTATAGAGGAAAACTAAATTCTAGATTGATTTTTCTTTGTTTTTGTTGCAAAAAAAGTATGAAAAATGAGCGAGAGCAAAGAGAAGATATAGCTAACCAAATCTTTAAACTACTGGAGAATGGGTGAGATCTTCATGTCATGGTTGAAGAGAGAGAGATTTTTGGATAGCACAATTTAGAAGGTGCACCAAAGTTTAAGCGCTCATTGTGCACCCGGTTATTTGATTATGTTCTTTTTATTCTATACTAGCCTTATATGCACGTGATGCGTATGAAAACACGTGGAAAATTAATTAATTACTAATTACAACTAATAAATTAGGAATTTTTATAATTTTAATCAGTTTATCCCAGTAAATTAAGGATGTTTTATTTTTTTTTCAAAAATTTAGTTGAGGGGATTTAATTGACTGTGTTGTAAATCTTCATTGTCTTCTTTTTCTTTGTACCTTTTTTTTTTTCTTTTTTACTCCCTCCGTCCCAGAAAGATCTGAACACTTGTTGGGACACGTAGTTTTAGGTGATAAGTTGTGGTGTAGTTATCAAATATTATTTTATTTAAAAAGTGGATGTGATAGGAGTTGGTGGGGTATTTTTTATTAGAGGTAAGAGAAAGTTGGGTAACTTTTAATTGGTAAAAGGTAGAGTGTGGGCCAAAGATGTGTACAAGAAATAATATATTAATGGTGGGACCATGCCAAAAATGGAAGTGTTCAAACTAATTTGGGACAAACATAAAAGGAAAGTGTACAGACTATTCTGGGACGGAGGTAGTAATTAATTAGGTAGTTACAACTTACAACCCTTTTTATTTTTATTTTTTTTCCTTTTTCTATTTTCTCGCATCCCACACCTGTTGCCATATATAATAGAGATTTGTTTCATTACATTACAACCGATGTTCATTTGAACATGAGTAGTACATCACTAAATATGAAAATAGCTTGAACCTATTTTCTTCCCGACACATACGAAAAAACATGACTTATTATGGAAAAAAAAGGATCGAGGCATCAAATTCTTTTAACTCTCGAAAACTTCAAAATGCGCAATGATCTCATTGTATTGAACGATTCCAATTGCTTTATTTCCGCCCCGCCTCTTTCTCGTACTCCAAAAAGGCATAGAAAGAGGGCAAGAGTGTAACGCCCGACTTCTAATCAATGTTATTAAGTTAATTAATCAATTATTAGCAGCGGGACCTAGATAGTCGGCGCGTTACTGCCGTACTTTCCATTAGGAAAATACAAGGCAGCATAATTTCATAAACTTAAACATATTATAAACATGAAAATATAACAATTATTTAGTCATTAATAAAACTTAGTTACTAATAGAGTCTGACATTAACTTAAATTAAAACCATAAAAGTCAACATAAGTCTAGATACTATATTACTCCTCACTGCTACGCCATCCCGTTATCGTCACCAGTACCTAAAACATAAAACAAAACGTCGTGAGCCGAGACTCAGTAGCATACTACTCTAACAACGTAAATTCATTTCACACCATTTTATTTATAAACAGGGAGAAGAGAATAAGTAAAACCATTTCATAAACATATCATAATAGGTTACATTATCTTCTTTATCATGTTCATCATCATATATCTTTTACTTTGGTAACTTGGCTCGTACAACAAAAGGGACGTCTCCCCAGAACATAGTAACATCGTAAACGGAAGGCAGCCACCCGAGGACAAAAGCCCTCACTAAACGGAAGGTGGCGTTAATGCCCAAAAATGCGCGGTGCCACCCGAGGACAATAGCCCTCACTAAACGGAAGGTGGTTAACCGGCCGGAAGGTACGTGCACGACCCAGGATAACGGAATACTTGCCAAGAACCGTCTTTCACTTGAATTTATCATGTTTCATTTCTTTTAAGCATATCATAGTCATCATGAAATAATTATATTATTTCATTTCATCCATAACATCATCATCATCATCATCATTTCATAGCATCGTATCATCATAACCATCATAAAACATTTCATTTCCCGCAATCCATATATAAAACATAATATTAATCATGATCATAAAACATACTTCGAAGGGGAATGCGGGTGTTAGCAGTAGACGTTACCTGAATTCCTGCTTAATAACCTTGATAGCCGGGGGGAGGCTTGTAATATCCCTTCCTTTAATCTAACCAGGAAATTAAATATCGAAAGTATAAATATTCATTTACTTTAGTACTTAAGTAGACTTTAGTTATTATTTATTAGTTATTAATTATAAATCGAAAATAAGAAGTCTTATTAGTAACGATTAAGGAAATGTTAGTAGGTTAGTGTGTTAGTACAAAGTCATAGAATGTCCATAAGTCAATCTCGACTGAAAGGAATATCACAATCCTTGTCCATAGTGTCGTTGTCCTCAAGAGTAATGATAATGTCCATAAGTCAAACTCAACTAAAAGGAATATCATAAATCAATATATTTTAATCATATGTTATTATAAATTTCATAAATTGCATTTAGAGTTATTACTTATGAATTGTGACTTGGTGAGTTTAAGTTAATAAAAGTGAAATAGCAACAACTTTATCATTACTAATCATTTTATAATTGTAAATCATTATTATTATAATGGAGTATAAGTCTCATTAAAGGTCGTTATTATCTTAGTCGTTAATAACTTCTCAACTAGTTTAGAAGTCATAAAATATAGCCCAACATAGTTTTAGGAAATAAGTTAGGTGGTTTAATTTCGACTAAAATCAGTCCATAACAAGTCCATGGAACAAGCTCAAACTATATTTAAGCCCAACAACAATAATAATTCAGATTTTAAAATTTAACTTTAAGTTCTAGTGTAGTCTCCTAGGCCCAAACAAATATTAACTAACTAAGAATAATTGGGCTTGTATTAGTAACACTTGAAAATCTGAAAATTAAAAGAACACAAGAGGTAATTTATACCTCTGCTACTTGAGCAGGGGCGACTTCACGCGGCTCAGGCGAGAGGGAGGACGGAGCTCCGGTGACTGGGCGACGAGGCAGACAGCACTTCCGGTGGTTCAGCGCGGTGCTGGCGACGTTCGTCAGTCTTGAGTCCGGCGTTGGGCAGCAGACACGAGGAAGCAAGAGAGAAAAGAAAGGATGAAAATCAGAGGTGACTAGGTGAGAGTGGAGCACCGGCGGTGGGTTGATGCCGGAGGTCAAGCGTGTGGTGGTGCTGGTGGCGCGCGAGCTGGCGGCAGCCGGTGGTGGTGGTGTTTGAAGCCCGAAACAGAGGAGAGAGAGAGAAA
This sequence comes from Beta lomatogona, assembly GCA_947646795.1. NCBI lineage: Eukaryota > Viridiplantae > Streptophyta > Magnoliopsida > Caryophyllales > Amaranthaceae > Beta > Beta lomatogona. The sequence continues at coordinate 1,305,251 of CANSNZ010000554.1, forward strand.
ATTGTGTTTTCTTTTTGGGTTTCTTTGGGTAGCGTTTTCCGGCGAGTTGTTGACTGAAAAATTCTGATTAGTCTTAGGTGGTGGTGAGGTGAGATGAAAGGATGAACATTGTTGGTGATGGTGATCTTGGTGAGAGATTTTCATGGCTATTTATAGGAACCAAAAGTGGTTTAAAGCTTCACCATTGTTCATGAATCATGAGAAATCTGCTTAGTCGAGGTATACATTAATGGAAGAGATATGGTGATCTTCACATCAGATTTTTGTTGGCTCGAGGAGTTGTCTTTGATGACTTTGTGCTTGAAATGGGTAGCTACTGACATGAGCTTTGAAAAAAATTGTAGAGTTGTAGAACTTGTAGTGTTTTCTTCAACTAATTCATGGATGAAGAGTTACTCACTCTTGCTTAGAGGAAACACGAAGAGAGAGAGAAAATAAGCTAGAGTTATAGAACATAGGGGTATTCTTTGTAAATCTTGATATTACTTATTTTCTCTTTTGCTTAAATATTTAATTGTTGTGTTATAGTCATGTTTAATATAAGAAATTTGAGATAAATTATTACACCTTTTATAACCCTTAATTCTTGTTTTGCTAGTTTAGGAAGATTTAATTTATACTTAATCTGACAATTAGTATTATTTAGATACGGGATATTACAAAGAGGCATGCAGAATAACATGAATTTGTTTAACAAGAAACTAATACGTCGTACAATTTAAAATCAATATGTTATTTTAATTTAAAAAATATGTTCTTTTAGTTTAGTGCATACAAAATGAACCTAACTCAGCATATAAAAAGACATATAAATAAGTATAATTCAAAATTGGTATAATCTGTTCATTTAATTTGTATATTCTTTTAATTTTATACATACAAAATGAACATTACTTCAAAACGAACATTATTTAATATTAAAGAGAATATGAAATTAGTTAACAAGAAAATCATTCAAATAATTAGCTCCTTACTTCAAATTTAAATTTAGAAAGTATGTCCTCCTAAAGTAAATTGAATGTTCATTTACTATATATTCTTTTCATTATGACCTACGTTCTTTTATGAATGGTAAAATAGACACATTTTTATATACTGAACTAGTTTTTTTGCTCGGGCGATGCCTCGGGTCAGTTACAATAAACAAATATGTTATTATTCTTAAATTACATAATTCATTTTGCTACTTTTCGTATTTTTTGTCCATTAAGAAATTGAAAAATTCACGTCACGACGTGATAAGTAAAAAAATTTGAAAGGTTTGAGTTTGAAAATAATACCTTAAAAGGAATTATGATAAGAGAATATGACATCAATAGTCTATTGTTAGTTACGTAATAAGAGTGTTAGAGATGTTTATACTTGTTTAAGTCTTTTTAGTTAAGTATAATTATTACAAGACTTTATCATATGTTATTTGAAACATTAGAAAATAAAGCCATAGTGTATTGATGGTTAACCTCCTATTTTTCATTTCAAAGGTCACGTGTTCGATACGTTGCAGTTACACAATATTTGTTTTTAAAAGTGAGGAGTACACATGGACATAAAGCATTTGCATTAGAAATTTGAGGAGAGTGAGACGTGGCACATAGGCTTCCTTAGGCATGCCTTTTAATATATTTGTATAGATGGTGTGTTCTATTACCTAGAAAAGTTGTTAATGTTCTTTTTAATTAAAGATATGTTCTTTTTTAGTGCATAAATGAAGCATTGTAGGCCTGCTGTATATAATCCACGCTTTGGATGGATGTAGCCTTTGAAAATGACGAAATTTTGGGTTCCCTTGCCGCCACTGGCGGATGCAGAGGGGACGTCGGGGGTACTACTGCTGCAGTACCCCGAAGTGATTTTTTTTTTTTTGTGAAAATTAAAACCTGAAGAAGAAGACTTAAGAAAGAGATGAAGCTGGAACTGGGAGAAAGAAGAGAGAGAAAGATGATCTGCTCATCTCCTTGAGCAATTGCAAGGGTATTGATGCGATGAAGCTGGGGAAAGTTTTCCCAGAAAATACTGAGGGAAGAGGAAGAAGAAGATGGGGTGGGGGGTCTTGTTTTGTCTTTTTATAACTTTTTCATTGTCTTTTCTTTTTCCTTTTTTTTCCTTGCTTTTTCCGTTATATATTGTACTGTGTACAGTACTTGTCATTGTTTTTATTTTTCTTTTCTTCACCTTTTTAACTCCTTTTTCTATCTTCCCTTTTTTTTAGTTTTTCTTTTCATTTTCATTAGAAGACTTCATTTCATTTTCCTTTTTCCTTTTTCCTTTTTCTTTTAATCTCTTTACCACTTTCTATTTTCTATTTTCTTTTACCTTTTTTTAGAAGTAGTATCAATACTCTTAACTCTTATATTTTTAGAAGTTTGAAGTTTTTCATTATTCACCACTCTTATATTTAGAATAATTTTCATGTGATTAAAATGACTTAAATGATAAGTTCAAATTTTTGCCTTTTCATCATCAGGTGACTGGAATTTTAGAAAATATTTTTAAAATTTTGATAATAACTAATTTTGCCAAAATATTTTACCAACTTAAGCAACTAATTTATCAGTTTCAGCTTATTTTCATCTAATATTGCCAAACATAGCTAGTTTATTTGTTTATTGGGTATATAAAATGACACATGGATCAAAAATTAAAGGGACAACAAGCCATATCTTCGACAATTTGTGTAATTTTACTCATTTATTTTCATATTTTGAGATTTATGATGTTAAATATTGAACAATATTTTGGATTGTAATATTTATCACGTTAAATATCGAGACCAAGATTTATTTAAGTAATCACAGTACCCCCGATTTGAAAATCCTGGATCCGCCACTGCTTGCCGCAGAGAAGAAAGTTATTTACACCCTTGAAAAATAAAGTTAAGTCCATATTTTACACGCTCAAATGCAACCTAGACCAAGGAAATTATGAAAAAACAGTTTATTGGTTAAGCACTTCCACCCAACCTAACACATCCGTAAATAAAGATGCATGATGAGTGTCTAGGAATGATGATGATATATGCATTAATCATTCGCATTTTACAGTACAATTCTCAACACTTTCCAGGGGATTAAAAGTTAATAAACCCTCTTTTTGCTTATTGAAATTATATATATTATGTGGAAAAGTATGTGTGAAATTTGATAGGAGAAGTGTCTTATTGGACCAGAAAACATCTCACATGTTCACCCAAACCAGTTACATATCTCACAAGCCTTTGTTACCACTTACCACTCGATCAAGTACTACTTGATAATTTATTTTTTTGAAAGGAAGTACTATTGATAGTTGATATATACTTAATGTGGTTTCCTAATTTTTCCACTACTACTCCCTCCGTTTCATTTTAATTTACTCACTTCACTTTGGGGGAGAACCAAGGAATAAGTAGAAAAGTATGAGAGAAGCGAAAAGGTGGAGAGAGAAACTAAAAAGTGAGAGAGAGAAACAAAAAATTGGGTTAAAATATTAAAAAGTGGATGACATGGGTGGAAAAAGAGGAGAAAGTAGATGTGACATGTTACCTAAAATAGAAAAAGCAACAGTGTGTAGATTAAAAAGAAACAGACTAAAAAGGAAAGTGTGTAGATTAAAATGAAACGGAGGGAGTATTATATTAGTGATCAGACTTCAGAGGCTCCACCAATGTCACAAATTTCTCTTCCAGCCATCTAAGCTAGCAACCTGCGACCCAGCATCTAAAGTCTTCCTACAAGGCTTCTTCAACATACATTATCACTAACTTCAAGTTCAGCAATTGCTTAGACTTCGCTTGTTCAATAAGATGTTCAACAACATTGATTTCTTTCTTCCTCGCCAATGAACATATCAAAGTCGCGTGAATCGAAACATATAAACCCCCCATGAATCTTAAGAGTAATTCTCTACATTTTCTAGCCTTTTAGTTTTTACTACCTTCCAATTCACTGAATATCTCAACAACTTCATTGGAATTCCCCTATTTCATTTTCATATAAAGCTTCCATGACTAAAACATACCCTCCAGTATAAAAAACAACTCCACTTGATTTCACCCTTTCATACGATTCAATTCTTATGCTATACTAACACATGAAGCTTATTATAGATTCTCAATGAAGAATTTAAGCAAAAGCAGCAACTTTCCTATCAATTTTAAACCTTTCTAAAAAAAATATAAGCAACATTTAATACAAGTACTAAAGCATCTCTATCAGGCAAAACTTGGTACATCTTCATATGAATCATATCTCTAGAAATCAAACAAATTAAATCCCCATTTCTTTGATTTTACCATATACCTTTTCTTTTTAGGTTGAAATTCCGAGCGTCTGTTCTTGGACCCTTCAACAACTCTCTAATTAGTTTATTGAGATTTCCCTGTTTAGAAATTTGCGTTTAAAATTCATAATTTGGAGATAAATCAACAAGGGGTAGAACAGGGGAGGGCAATAAAGAGGAATAAATATGGAGCTTCAAAAGAATTGACATATTATCTTCAATAATATTACTCCATAAAAAAACTTACACATTGAGACGAATCTAACAAGATTTCACGTGACTATTATTAAAGTATGTTTATACACAACTACAATGAATTAATCAATCTACCTAAACAACAAACTAAAACAACAACATAAAACAGGGTAATCCATGCAGCAGGTCCATGATATTAATCCCCTAGTTAAGAAAAAAAAAACCAACTACCTTAATTTAGTACCTAATTAATTGATCGAGTAATTACTAGCTGGAGAAGAAGGAGAAGCCGAAGAAGAGGAGAGAGAATGGTTATCACCATTATTACTACTACAATAACAAGAATAAAGAGTATTAGTATTAGAAGGTGACAAGGCCAAACTTAAGGTGCCTTCGCTCCATGACCGTCGAATTGGGTAAGAGACGTTAGAAGATGGACGGTGTAAAGAGTGAGCACAAACGCCTCGAGATTGATGAAGAGCGCAACCACAATTCCGATGATACGGGCGTCGTTCGATGTCGGAGTTGTTGCTAGAGATGCTGCCATCGAATACACAGTATTGTAGGAACATCCCTTGATCTGCTGCTCCCATTTTTTGTGTTTTTTTTTGGTTTCCTCTCTTTGAGATGAATGGGGGTGATTGTTTGTTATTATTGTTAGCCTAATTAAGGAAGAAAGGAAATCAAGTTTGTTTTATATATAGGGAAAAGAAAAGGTGGTGGGGGAGTTGGAGGTTGGGAGATATTATAGCTGTCTAATGATCGGAACACGCCATTTTCTTTTCCTCTTTTTTTCTTGCTTTTCTTTTTACTTTTTTGGTTATTGATTCTACAGAGATTAAGTCAAAAGGGAGGATAAATTCTCTTCACATATAAATTGCTCATGTTGATTTTAATGTAAAAAGCATGATCAATGTAAATTTTATTATATTACTTGCGCTCTCCGTCTTTTTCTAATTGTTACATTCGACTTATGGGCATTATTTACATGACAACTTTGACCTTCTTTAATTTTATATATGTAAAGAAAAATATAGTCATGTAAGGTCTTGTTTGATTCCTCTCAATGTGTAATTTTTAAATATATAATTTTATAATTTTCTCTTAAACATAAGTCAAGATATTAGGATTTAAAGTCGTATATAAAAAACTGAGAAAAACATAATGTAACCATTAAATAAGAGATAGATCAAGTATATAATAAGTATGACTTTTAAATCTATAAAAATATATTAAAAGACGTTCAATGTACAATAAAAAATTTAGAAATTGCATAGTATATGGGCTTTGATCCCATGACCTCAAGTTCACATGGTAAAGTCGTAACCACCAGACCAAAAGTTGTATTAGTCTTATCATTTTAACGTACAATATTAATAAATGAAAATTTTCCTTACCAGAGGCATAGTCCGGGCCTAATAACTAGTTTAGAACTAAAATGGGTAATTAGTGACATCAAATGTAGAATCGCTGGTTATAGAATTTGTTATTACATGATAACCTAACCAGAAAGAGGTAACATTTTATAATATGATCACTTTTAATTTTCTTTTAATATGTCAACGTCTAGCCTAATTCTATAGTCGAAAATTCTACTTCGATATCATATTATACATTTTTGTTCACATGATTGATAATTAGTTATAATCTTGTGTATTTACTTTTTTTAGAGGATTTTTGTGTATTTACTTTGTTTGGTGTAATTCTAGTATAAAATATTGGAGAAAGCATCCTTATAGTGAAGGGGGGAGGGAGAGATTATATTGTCTTGACATCTTAGCTCACCAAAAGAGCATGTAAACTATAATAGTATAATCACAATATCTTAAATCAAGATGGGTCACAATACTTTATCATAAGATTGAAACAATTTTTTATTCTAAAATAGACTTTTTACTACTTTTAACAATTTTTAACGTCTTACAAATATATTTTTTTCTTAAAATTTGGTAAGATAAACTACATTAACGCTCTCTCACAGGGTATTTATATACAACCTACCCCAAAGCCCCCTAATGAGAATCGAACCAACAACATATGGGTGGAAGATGAAAGGGTTTACCACCCTTCCACTCCCTCATTCTCGTCTTATAATTATATGGTTGTAACTTGTAAGTGTAAATTACGTACCTAAGACTTGTTGAATGATAAATAAGGCTCATGCAGAAAACTAAGATAGATAAAAAAAAAATTCATGGACTTATATATTACCGAAGTTGCCAAAAGAAATTGTTGGCCTAAAGGAAAAGGCAATTCATATTCCCACAAACAACTTCACCTATGTCGACATTGTACACGCACGAGACACACTATCGTATAATAGCAGAAGACTATTTTTAAACTTACGTACTCTCGAATAAGGTTAAAGGTTAAGCTGTGAGTAGCCCAACAGTCCCCTCCCCACCCCCCAGATGTAAAGAAGAAGTCCAACCTTGAAAGTTGGAAAGAGGGGCATCTTAATAAGGCTGGCCCATCCATCCATTTGTCACATGCAGGCTGCAGCTTGTTGCCACTTGCCTTTGTCTTTGTCTTTCCTTCCACCCAATTTAGTATCAACTGAATGGAAGGAAGATTAAATAAATTTCAAATATCTCTAGTCCACACCTACTTTTGCAACTCAGTTTAAGCTTAGGAACCTTGTATCATTTGAATTTTGGAACTTTTTTTGTCCTTCGACACTTTCTCTTACTAGTTACTATCAGTTGAACATCATTTTAATTGATCTTTGAACTTGTATGAATGGAGCAAATGATGTCTCTTTGAAAATTTAATGATATAAGATGTTGGATTATGGAAAACTCGTTGAATTGGAGTGATGTGTATTGATCATATTTATAGGTATACAAAACCCTAGACCTAACAAAGTTAGGAAACTATACAAAATATATCCAAATGAGAAAAATATTATCCTAATATAATATTATTCTCTATCACACCTCCGCAGTCATAAGCTTATAGCGGGATGAGGACGTACGCTAAGACTTTATTTTATCCAAAAATATTGTCGGCGAAGTCCTTTTGTGAAAATATCTGCAACTGATACCTAGTAGGAGCATGCAAAACCTTAACTTGTCCTAAAGCAACCTTTTCCCGAACAAAGTGAATATCCAACTCAACGCGTTTGGTGCGCTGATGCTGAACAGGTTTGCTGGACAAATTAATAGCACTGATATTATCACAATAGACAAGTGTAGCCTGACGAAGGGGACAATGCAACTCGAGTAAGAGGTTGCCCAACCAACAAGATTCAGCTACAACATTAGCGACCCCTCGATATTCAGCCTCTGCCCTAGATCTAGAGAAAGTAGCCCGACGCTTTGAAGACCAGGAAATAAGGTTGTCTCCTAAGAAACAACAATAGTAGGAAGTAGAACGATGAGTGTCAGGGCACCCGTCCCAGTCAACATCAGTATAAGTGACCAGACGCAGGGAAGAAGTAGGATATAAATGTAAACCATGATCAATAGTGCCCTGAATAATGGATCTCATTTTAAAGTACTTTTAACTTTCCAATGGTACAAAAATTATAATTTTACGAACTATATATTAAAAGTTATAATCAATTTACTATATTTAAGATTTTCATTGTGAACCCAACTCTATTTATTCTTATCTTAAACTTTATTTGTATTTTAATCAATTTAGAACTCTTAATGAGCACGACATATGGCGTCCGATGAGGATGCCAACTGTCGCGACCTCGTAAGCTGACTTTTTAATATTCTAATTCTAACATGAATAGGTTTTGTAGAACAACCCTAATTCTAATTGAATATCTTATAACAATCCTAATTCTAATTGAATTTCTAATTCCAATTGCATTGGGTTAATTCAATCGCGAATTCCAATTGCAGTTGGTTAATTGAATCGCTAATTCCAATTGCAGTAGGTTACTTTAATACATTTGTATATAGTCAATGTTTCCTTTTATAGGTTACTTTAATATAAAAATTTAAATATAGTATAAATGGACCTTATTTTAAAGTGTTTTTTAAACACTTTCTAATGGTACAATTATTATAATTTTAGGAACTATATATTAAAAGTTGTGATCAATTTACTATATTTAAGTTTTTCATTGTGAACCCAACTCTATTTATTCTTATCCTAAACTCTATTTGTATTTTAATCAATTAAGAACTCTATTTATATTCAAAAAAAAATATGACATGACACTTAATGAGCGCGACAAATGGCGTCCACCAATGAGGACGCCAAACGTCGCGACCTCGTGATCTGGCTTTTGCCAAATGTCGCGGCCCCGTGATCTGGCTTTTGCCAAATGTCGCGGCCCCGTGATCTGGCTTTTGCCAAATGTCCCGGTCTCATGATCTGGCTTTTGTACTCTGCTTTATATATTAGTTATATGGTATTGATTAGCAATTAATTTAATTTTCTACATCCCCTCAAAAAAAAAATTAACTTTCTACATGTTTTTGCACGCATCGCGTGCATATATAAATAGTATTACATAATGGAGTATTAGTAAGGCTAATAAATGACAATCTTAAATCCCCTCGTTACCATTCATAAACCCCGAGAACAATCGCAACAAAAAGAAGAGACAAAATTTCATTGATGATAACACTCACATCTAAGGGTGAATGCAGATATATAAATGAGGATAGTGCCACCATGAACTTCTGTTACCACACCCTAATATTTCTAACTATAACGGCTAGACCCATCCTTATGCAAGCAGATACCCTAGTATAAAATTGGACTATGCCATGAGAAAATTTCAACTACAACTGTACAACATAACTTATATTTTCGGAGGGGCGGGAGCTGGAGTTGGGGTAGGTGGCCAGGATAGTTCAGTACTTCAATCCCAGAAATAATATTCATTGTTTTATCTCCAAGTTCAGCAGGTATGTTTTCATAGTAATTGTTTATGCTGATTTTCGCCTAAGCGACGAGATCCTGATATTGGGCCGACAACAACCAGATTTATGCAATGTATGCTATGCAAATATGAAAGGGGTTCACAGGGGAACGACACAAAGAAGTGTTGACGCGGAAAAACCCCAATGAAGGTGGGTAAAAAACCGTGGGTGGATATGAGTCCACCAATCCACTATATATGCAATTGACACTCAGAGTGAATGACAATCAATACAACCTATAATATTTGTTCTAGGTACAATATCTCAGTTGCAATGTAGAGAAAAATGATAGCTAAGGCATAAAGTGCTTGGTGAATTGAATGGAATAAACTATAGTTGCTTGAGCTTGTGTGAGTGAGTTGGAATATCTTTCCCACTTCAGCTTTGCAGTCTTTATATTGCCATCTCCTGATCTCAACGTGCGCTCATGAATGTAGGAAGTAGTTAGCTAGAATCTTGGCATCATATCTCTGCTTCCTTGACACGAGTCTTGACCATTTGATAAATCATCGGAACTAATTGGACTGACTTGGACTTACTCTTCCTAATTCCTCAGCAATCGATTTCCCTTTGACCAAGTCTTTATGTCACGCTGTTGATGCTAACGTCAACGTCACGCACTCTCTGCGTCAATGCCAATCTGCAAAAATCAGCCATAACAGTTTGCCCCTAATTTTTGAAATGGGGAAATACCAAGAGTCATGAAACAATTGCATCAACTTCCAAAAGACACCCTGTGCAATCAAAACACTTGTCGCAGCCGATTATCATCTAGTAGGACATTTTCATAAAGACAAAGAAAAATTAGAAATCGGGTGATTTTACCAAAGATAACTCAAAAAGAGAAAAGAAATTTTATGCAAAAGATAACTCATAAATCCGTAATTAATATATATTCGTTGCTTGGTAATGATCACATCTGCTGCTATAAAAACCGTTCACATTGATTTTGAAAGCCACACGCAACATTCTCTCTCTAATAATCACTCCAACGCTCGAATCTCTCTAGAAACGTCTAAAAAACTCCGGCTGAATAATTCCTCTTCACCAGGTAATTACTGCTTTTAGCTTCCAATTTCGTGAATTTTTCTATCTTCGTTTGAATTAATGGCCCCAAATAGGCGTAGCGCTAGAGGCTCTGTTAAGAATCAAGAAAAATCCAAGGCAAAAGAAAAAGGAAAAATTGTCAAGAATAAGTCAACCTTTGTCCCGTCCGCTAAAAATAAGTCATCTTTTGATTATTTCCTGAATAAGTCTACCTTTAGTACTTATCAATTTTAAACAAGTTAAATTACAAATAATCGACTTTTTCTTTCTTTTTTGTAATTTTTAATTTCTTTTGTTTTGTCTCTCATCCCTTTAAAGATTACACATATCATTTTTAAGCGGTTAAATAAGTTAAGAACATGCAATAACTTGTTAAAAATATATTGGTATTAAAGGTTGACTTATTCAAGGATAAGCAAAAGGTTGACTTATTTTTAACGGATGGCTCAAAGGCTGACTTATTCTCGACAATTTTTCCAAAGAAAAAATCTTAGAAGAGAAAATTGAAATTGATGAAGAACAATCCATTATGACGCAAGATGACTTAATAAAATTTCTAGATCTAGGGAATCTTCCTACTGACGCAGTTCTGAGAAACGTTGAATCTCACAAACGACCGGAGGATTACCCAGATAATTGGGTGGTACTCTATGAATACCCTTTCAAGTTAGGTTTTAGATTACTCTTTCCCCCATAGTCGGGAGAACTACCGCAAGCTTACCAAGTCGGTTCGGTGGCAACTCCCGCCCCAAGTCCGGAGGGTCCTTAGCATTGTCGACAGAGTGACAAACATCTTGGGATGAACTTTACCCTTCACGACCGCTCTTTTGCTACGAAATTAGGATTAAGACAAAAAAGCAGATTAACTCTGCATGTTAGAGCGAGAAGGAACGCACTAGTTGAGGGAGCACAATCAAACGATAGAGGTTGGAAGAACCGTTATGTTTTTGTCAAAAGATCATCTTTGGGAGATGTAGGGAAATTCTTAATCGGGGTTGGAACATGAAAGGTTCGTAAAATTTTCCTATAAATTGTTCTTATGTCATGACGTTAACATTATTCTTACATCGCTACTTCTGCAGATCTGGACCCAAAGCTGTTGGATCATCACGAAGAATCTGAACAAAGGTGCGAAAAGTTTTTAGAGGTAAAGGAAGAAGAGAGGTTCTTCAGGAGAATCACAATTGCTGAACAAGGTAGCTGCTCTTCGATGGAGTCAGGTAAACATTCTACTTCGGCTCTTCTCACATCGTTGTCGTTTCAAATTGCATCTGACACAGTGAATCCTTTATGACAAAAACTTCCCAACCACGACCCAGGGGATCCATGGACAGCCGATCTATAGCTGAGGCTCTTCGTAAGAGAAAGAGAGAACAAGAACGTTTAGCCGCATCGTCGCCCAATGCGTCTGAGAAAAAGGGACCTTTGGATGTAGTCCATGTGGAAGATGACGACACGGACGCTACTCAGAATGCTCGCAAAACCGAGTTTGCTTCCCCTCCTAACAAGGAAAGGGCCTTCATACACTGTGACGGTCCCTAACGACTTCATGTCGTTAGACAGATCAATCTGGCAAGAAGCAGAAAGGTTCCTTTTTCCGGGCGCTGAGGATCGCTTGCGAAAGCGTACCTTGCCTGGGCTAATGTCAGATGGTTTGGAGTTCGTCTTCCAGGTAACAATCGCAACCGTAAACCTTGTTAGTCAAAGCAACTTTAAATACTAACCTTTAAACGTTATCCGCAAGCGTCGTCGTAGCATTTCCTTATGGCTAAGAAAGAGATGTCGTCATTGTTCAAGGGTCACCAGATGATGAAGTCTAGGGCTGACAAGAGCGAACTGGCTCTGAAGGGTAAGGAGGTAGAGTTGAAGAAAGCCCAACTAGAGATAATCAAGATGGGTGAAACGCTGAAGAAGAATGGTGAGAACTTAGAAGAACTGAGGAAAAGAGTGATTGACGTTGAGGAGGCATCGCATGTGGAGATTGACGCTCTCCAAGCACAAGTTGCATCCCAGAAGAAACTGATGGAGGTTGAAGTGACTATGCGAGTGAGGGCGAAACTGATGTACGAGTTCATTATGAAACGGACGGCGTTTTAGGAGCCTCAGAAGGAGATTGACCTGTACCTTGAATGCTTGGGCAGCATGAAGGACTTGATGGAGCCAGAAGACCTTCTGAAAGTAACAGCAGAATTGTCTCCAAACGTCGGTCCACAGGATGAAGACACCTTTGTCATTAGCGCAGCGCTGATGACATCTGACCTTTTTCAGGGCGACATCCTGGAGAATGAAGTTGTTCCTGAGGTTCAAACATCTGTGAAGCCTGCAGACGGCGGTGCAACTGATGTTCCTGGCGTCTAGCCACTAAAGCTTTTTGTTTTAAATTCATTTTGCCTAGAAACAATGGATCCTTTTGGGTTATTCATGTGAAAACCAAACATATGTAATTTTAACTTTGGAAAAATTGATAGGAACAGTCCCAATTATGGACGTTCCGCCATTTTCAGTCCCAACATTTGATTATTCTTGAATGGTCCCAACTATTGCTCATGTTTTACGAAAATAGTCCCAGCAAGTTAATGACCTGCTACAGCAGGTAAAACCACCCCATTATCGACCCCACCATTCTAGCCACCCAAGACCACCATGCTGCTCTAACCCCACCATCACCCTGCCGCCAACACCCTCATTCACTTGAAAAACCAAACCCACTGCCAATCCTTCCAAAACATCACCCTCGAAACACCAAAAAACCCAACGAAACCACCACCCAACCACCACCACCTTCCTAAAATTTGAGACTAAATCAATTCCAAAATAAACGAGGGGGGATTGGAGGACGACTCTTTCGATGGCAGAGCAGCCTAGCAAATAGAAGAGTTACCTTCACATCTTTATCCTATTCTTTTTTTTTCTTTAATATTCCTATTTGTGGCTTTTTCATTCTCTTGAACATTTGTACATAGAGGGAGACCCAGATATGGAGAGTTTGAGAAAGGCTATAGTAGATTGGTTGCACTATTATCAAAAATTGGACATTGCCCAATCTAAGGAGTGTTTGTGGAGGATCGAAGCATCTCACCTTCTTTAATTGATTATGCATTAAATTTTCTCCAAATCTTGGTTTTCTTTGGGAAAAAATGGAAATGACATGCCAAGGAGATCCCTTATTCATTATCTTCGCACCATGACATTGAGAAGATGCCCAAACTCACCTCCTTCAAAGAACTTCAAATTTGGGACGATGATCTGGCAGCACCGGCGAGACTACAACGTTGAAGGAGTTGAGTGGGTGGCTGGTGCGAGGAGATCTCGGTGATGGATTCAGCTTGACGAGGAGCCGCCACAATACGAGATGCCATGGCTATGGATGAGAGAGGACAGAGAAAGGGTGGTAACTTTACAAGAGGAGTGTTGGAGGGATGAGAAACAGGGAGGGGAGGGGGTTACGGGGGCGGTGGCGGGGGAGGGGTGGCGGGGGAAGGGGAAGGGGAAGGAGAAGGATGGCAGGGAGGAAGGATGATGGAGAGATAATGGAAGGAGATGGTGTAAATCCGGAAAAAGTATAATTTTAGGAAAAATTAACCTATAAAACCGGTCACCAGTCCAATAGGACTATTTTTGTAAACCATAGGCAATAGTTGGGATTACTCAAGAATAATCAAATGTTGGGATTGAAAATGGCAGAACATCCATAGTTGGGACTGTTCCTGTCAATTTTTCCTTTAACTTTTGGGTCACTCATGGGAGTGACCATGACTTATGTTTGCTTTTGACCCTTCGTGGGAATGGTGTGACGTTTTACTTTATGCAATTTATCTTTTGAAACTTATGGCGCTTTGAAAGCCTTTCTCTGTCGTATGAGTCAGGTGTCACTAAGATGAATATTGATTATGCATAAAACATATTTACTTACTTGTCTCGAGCAGGTGGAGTGTTTACGACGCTGTCATACTTTTGTGAACATGACGTTGAGATCTTATAACGTTTGTAACAGCGCATGGTGCTAAAGTAACTTTATTGGCGTCCTTTGCAATGCTTTGTCATTCTAGTTGACTTATTGTTCAAAAATAACAGTGGGTCGCTCCGCATGAGCGTCGCGATCTTATTGAATAGCATGAAAATCCTGTAAAAAGAAACACACAGTAATGTTTCGACGTTGACATTTCAACGACTCTATGATGACACAGTTCATCACTTATTGAATACAAAAAACGAAATAAAAATGTCACTTAGCACTTAGCTAAAAGAAGTATCTTTTGTGGTGGACAGCGTTCTAACTATGTGCGATCATAGTTCCGTCGCATCCGACCAACTGGTATGCGCTACCGACGACCTTGCTGATTTGATAGGGACCTTCCCACTTTGGTCCCAGCTTACCTGCGTTGGGATCTTGTGTGTTTTTGAAGACTTTCCTTAACACCCAATCGCCTTCATTGAATGACTTGGCTTGTACGTTTTTGTTAAAACTCTTTGCGACAATCTGTTGTTGTGCTGTCATGCGTATTAACGCCGCGTCTCGTAGCTCCTCTATGGTATCTAAGTAGCTGATCAACTCGTCACGATTTTGTTGCTCCGTCATTAAGGCATACCTGGCAGTTGGAATACTTACCTCAGCTGGTAGGACTTCTTCTGTAACAGCCCGCACTTTCGAGCTGCTAGCTAATCGCACTTAACATTCACAAATTATGATTATCATTAATTAAACCTCAATTAGGCATTCATCTATAACAGAGTATACATCATGTATCGATTCTGGCTTCTGGAATATGACCCATAGTACAACTCAAAATAGATTATACAACCTCATTAATTTAACTAATAAATCTCCAAATGAGTACAATGATATATCATAAGATTCTCAACAAATATATGATCTCCATCATGGGTTGAACTAGACATTTCTCTTATCACAACTTACGAACATTAATTCCCTTTGGAGCGAACTATCCTACAAAATTATTAACAATGAACTCTGCCCCCACCAGGACAGGTTTCAAGAACAAAATCAGAAAAACTGAGTACACACTGTCCAACCATAAATTCATTTTAGTGGCTTAAAATATATGTATGTAATTTACCATTTTTCCTTAGATAAGTAAATTTACAATATACAAGTAACACATATAAAGGTTATATAATATACTCTTCCAAATATGAAATAAACATGCTTGGAATGATCTTTACAACATCTCGGAATGCATACTAAACTATATAATACCTCATAAATCTTCTGAAAACGGCATATAAATGTAAGTCTATCTTGAATATAATTTAGTTCACTTAAAATCTGCTTCATAAACACTTTCTTGGTATTACGTCAACACTGACACTCCTTTACAGCTTCACCAAAACAAAATACATAATTAAATATCAATTCAAATATGACTTTGGAGACATAACTCCAGATAGGAAATCCTTTAGAAACTATTCCTTTTCCTTAGAAGAAAACTCACTCATAAATCATTAAAGTGTCGTTTCAGATACTAGCTCTTGCAATAGAAGTATAAGAGTTCCATACAAAATTGTAGGAATCAAGATATACTTTTATAGTTTCCGTCTTGATCAACTTAATACTTAACCGGGGAAGAGAATTCGAATAGAGAGGGGACCCTTGCCACCATCTCTAAACTCATGGGGACGTCTCCCCCCACCAATATTTGTACAGCCTGCAAGACTTATTCCCAGGACATGTCCTATCATTTTATATCACACACATGCCACGATGTGTTCATCACTGCTGCTGCTGTTTCTTCCCCATCATTAACAAAATCAAGTCTGATTCATAGTTTCGCAAATCCATATATTTTCTCATAACTCAAATTCATAGTTCACTTTAGTTGACTATATATAATCAAAATCTCGTACCATAGATACACTTTTATTCATATACTTCATGATTTCTATATAAAAACTCATATCGCAAATCATTTGTCTATTGTTGTACACCAGAATCATAAGTCAAACATTCTTTGACCAAAATCCCTTTATTTGCTCCAAATTCGAATACAACTGTAGTTTAGATCAAAACCGAGTTCATAAAAGATACCAAATTCGTACTCCCTATGTTTATAAATCGGAAATCTCATTGTAACACTAGTAGAATAAATGCTTATTGCTGCGGTTTTTAAGTGGCCTATTGCGGCGGTTTTGACCGCGCAGCAATTAACGGCGCAGCAATAGGTAATTAATCTGTTGCTGCGGTTTTAAACCGCAGCAATATTACAATATATTGCTGCGGTTTTGAGAAGAAACCGCAGCAATATTTCCTGTTTATTATTATTTAAAACAAACATATTGCTGCTGTTTCTGAGACAAAGCGAGCAATATGGATATTTTTATTATAAAAATGAGATATATTCTTTGCGGTTTGTCCGAGAAACCGCAGCAATATCGTTTTTTAATAATAAAATATACATAATATTGCTTGCGGTTTCTCGACAAACCGCAAAGCAATATGGTATATTTTTTATTTTTAAAAAGGATATTCTTTGCGGTTTCTCGGACAAACCGCAGCAATATTTTGTATATTTTATTATTAAAAAAGTATATTCTTTGCGGTTTTTCGAGAAACCGCAGCAATATATCTCATTTTTTTTTTTATATAATTTACATTATGCAGCAAGCAGAATGCAGCACAGCAAGCAGAATGCAGCAAGCGGGATGCAGCAAATTTCTGCATAAATTTCGACAGAGCTCCGTTTGTAAATTGGATAAACCCATAATTGGGAATTAACCTGTACAATATTATATGCAACAACCATCCATCATCCACAATTCATCATCCAAAATTCATCCCAACATCCATCCATCATCCACAAATCATCCAACAAACAACACCTAATCCACAAATTCATCCAACATCCAACTTCCACGCACAATCCAAATTCCAAGTTTAACAATAGAAATATATAAGATTCAATAAAACATAGATATCATATGATCCAACATATATATTTATATATCATGAAATCCAATCAATTAAGTCAATAATACGATTAACCAAAGTTAGCTTTCAATAGTTATATATATAAACTAACCTAACCTATGCAATGCAATTATCAATAAAGTATCTTGCCCACTTATTTTTCACCTCATTGATTTGATCTTCAGTATAAGGATCGCGGGTAAAGGTAGTACAAGCAACCTGAAAATAATTCACCAAAGTTAGATTTCAATAATTATATATATAAAATATGAAATGAAGTGAACAAAAAACTTACTTCATCGAAATCCTCCGAACTAGAATATAAAATGAGTGCGTCAAAAATGTTGCGCATGACAAAATAACCGCACTCCGTGCCTCCTTGTTGTTGTGGGCACTTTAACGAAAGTTTTAAGAAAATGAGTAAATTTATCGTATAATGAGAATACATAACATATGCTTTTAATTGAATAAAATAAGGCTATTATACCTTAACACATTTCCAACTAAGCTTGTTGTGACGAACTTCGTTGCGGGTCATCCGAAACCTCCTAAAAGCACTACATAAAACAAAATCAAATGATCAATTACACTTTATTTGCTTTATATTATAATTTAAATTCATTTAAAATATATCAAAGCGATCAACTTACGCTATCATAGGAGGTTTAATCTTTAACTTCCGCTCCTTGTGATAGCTAGCGGAATCAAAGACGTAAATAATCCCGAGCATGGGACGTATGACCAGGAGCATCCAATGACGGCTATTGCAAGATTGAATAATAATAATTACTTAAAAAATTCACATGTCATGCAAAAATCAATATTTGTAAAACTATTAAGATAGAATATTACTCTTGAAAGATTGGCGCGAAGATGATACTAGCACCAGCAACGACGGATCCAGCCAAAGCACACTCAATGTAAGTCGTTAGATTCTCCAAAAGAATGCACATCCGCGGTACTCTCCGGGCACATCCAACAAACTCGAACAAAGCATCCCCAAATCCATCCAAGTCGATCGTATTGCCCTACAAAAAATAGATAAACATAAATTTTATGTGGAAAATACAACTATCATACAATGAAATGTAAAAAAAAATCATAACTTTGATTATTGTTACCTCATGTACACTTGGATAATAGAAATATTAAGCATCTCCCCTTTCAAGAAGCGAGCAATATCCTCCTTGGTCGAGATAAGCGGTGGCATCTTTCGTATAATGGAATAATGAGCTCGGCAAGGTTACACCAACAGTATCATCGTCTGCGACGGCAAGGGCAAGCGTATCTGCTAACTCCTTACAGTCTTCAGTGAGTGACTCCAAGAACGATACATCATCAACTACTGGACTATAACGAGTAGCCGAATGAAAGCTGCTGGCTAGGACATCTAACAGCCTCCCCCGAAATCCCCTTTTGTTTTTTAGGTGTCGGTGTAACCTAATAATAATTTTTGAGAACGCGCATAAGATTATGTAATTTTTACATTTAATCCTATTATTTGAACAAAAATGGATAAAATTTGAACAATTACCTCATCACCTAATATTTGCACTAAATTTTTTGGCCATTGCACCCACGTACCCAAAGCAGTTTCCGTAGTGTCGATTTCATATGCAGGGACGGGGACAGGTAGTGGCAAATGACCATACTTCTCTACAAAACGATGAATTTTCACTCGAAGGTGATCATTCATCATTCTAGACCCATGAACTGTAGTGGTCTCATCAAAAGCATAAGAATGTGCATCTGCCACTAGACAAGTCTTTCCACTAGTTGGATCTATCAAATACAATCGACAGGGAGTCTCGTCCTAACAATAACATAAAGTTCTTAATATATAAGATAATTATTTGTATAAATCACATGTATATATGATAATTATTTGTATAAATTAAAGCATGAATAATTATGATATTTATTTGTATAAAGCACATGTATATATGATCCTTATTTGTATAAAGCACCATGTATATATGATCCTTATTTGTATAAAGCACATGTATATATGATAAATATATGTACCTTTGAATGAGGAGAATGAGTGTCTCCAAATCCAGGATAGTGGAGTACGTAGCTGAGTGGGCTGTGAAGTAGATGGCCCAAATAGATGGTGAAGCACTGATGGAACAACTGGAGGAAAAGGTAGCCGAGTAGGCTGAAAAGTAGTTGGACCGGAAGATCTTGAAGCCGGTGATGGAACAAATGGAGGAAAAGGTAGCTGAGTGGGCTGAAAAGCGGTGACCCAGAAGATCTTGAAGCAGGTGATGGAACAAATGGCGGAAAAGGTAGGCTGAGTGGGCTGAAAAGCACGGTGGCCCAGTAGATGGTGAAGCAGTGATGGAACAAATGGTGGAACAAATGGTGGAGTAGGTAGCCGAGTGGGTGTGAAAGCGCCACATTTGCATATATGTGGCAATGTCGGTTCTCCACCTTTCTGCCATTTTTCGCATGAATGCTTCCTCTTGTTCCCGACTCGAGCTCCAATAGTTCCTAGGAGGTGGAAGACCAAAAGCCTTCCTATAGCCAACATTGTAGCCTCCAAAACCATAACAACGACCCGAGTGATCTGGCTTCTCTCCAAGAGCCATAAACAGGGCGTCTTTGTTACGTACCGGAGTGAACTCACCCTTGGCTTGCTTCTCCTTGTACTCCAATTGCCAAAAAACAAGTTCCAAATAACAAAAATGTATTTAATAAATAAAAAACGTATACATGTCAAACTAAAAGTTATATATAGTGATATACATACGTATTTGTCAGCCGCAATCTTTGTTTCCTCAATTTGGAATAAATCGTTGTTTGGTGACTGGATCCTTCTTATGCATCGCGCACCACCGATCATCACCCCGAGTAACATGAGAGGACACCGAGGAGGATGGTGTACTAGATGACGATCCTCGAGAATCAAAACTAGGTGGAGAAAAGTTCTCCTGCTTCCACAACTCTCTAGCATCCCCATAGTTCCTTTGCCCTAAGTGGTGATGATGTGTATTCCTTTTTGCACTCTCGAGCGCCTTTTCTCGCTTTTTTCGCAATAAAAAACACATTAAGTTAGTAGAATATAATTTAATTTAATAAAACACATTAAGTTATTAGAATATAATTTAACTTACTACAGCCTCATCTGACGTCATAGCCTGCTTGAAGGTAAGCCAATCCTCCGTCTTGATGTGCTTGTATACATCGGCGGAGTATCACCTAGCTTCTCCTTCTTTGATCGACTCCGGTCATGGTGATCCAACCGGATACCAATTTGCTCTTGAAATCCCTCCATCCGGAGTTCACAACGATCAAGTAATGCCTCTTATAGCTTATCTCGTCGGAAGGTGAAACATATTCTGTTTTCCATCATAAACAAATAAATAAGCACGTTAGATCAACAATAGAACAATAAATCTCAAAATTGTAAATGAAACAAATCTTACCATAGTGTCTGTCCACATCAAATCCAACAAGGCGGGAGAAATGTTTTTCCATTTCCAATTGATGTTAAGCCTCGCGTATAGAAAGACCGACCCAAATACCATACTTGGATCTCCACGTGCCTAATAGAAAAAACAATTACAAAATACAAACATTAAATCCTAAGCATGGTAAATTATAACTATCTTACAATCAATAATTACTGTTGGTCTCCCCAATTCATCAAACTGTAAGAACATATCTTACGTGTTGTGGAGATTCATCGTGGGACCTCTTTTACTCTTTCTAGTTGCCTTTGTCTTCCCACCTGACTTCTTCCCCCTCCCTTGTGCACCATAATATGCAGTGGTCGACGAGGATCTAAGAATCAAAATAAGGAAACTATGAATTAGAGAACGAACAAATAAATGACATATTCAATATTACAATAATCGCGAACTCCGAGGGGGTGGGCGACGTGGATCGGATGTCACCTCAATGTCAAGTAAAGCATTTCTATCGCCTTCTACTTCCATTCTTTCCATCCAAGCATCAAACGCATCTGCAGACGATCGATCGCTGTCCTCCCCCTGATCGCCCTCCTTTTCCGGGTGAAATGGTGCATCGGAATCCGATGATCGATCGCTCGAACCGTCACTAGCCATATCTCGTAACATATACATAGAAACAACAAAAAGTGTTAACAAAATTTAAAACAATATATATCAACACATTATTGTAATGAAATCTATTATAAGTACATCAATTTAGTATTCAAATTACTCATATAGAACATTTTTTACCTTTAATTTTGGTCAATAGGTTGCTCGATGACCGTTATACCCTCCCCGGTGATCCACTCGCATGTAACTATTTTCAGTATCATACACATCCATCATATCATCACTTGGGATTGAGAAAGGGGGAATATCATCAAACTTATCATATTCTTCTTCATCGTCAACATCACCAACTCCTAAAATTCGCCTTTTACCATTAACAACAATGCACCACTGAGTGTCTATAGGATCAGATACATAAAACACTTGTTTTGCTTGTGATGCGAGGATAAAAGGTTCTTCAGTGTCACGCAGACGACTCATATCGACTAGAGTAAAACCACACTCATCCTTCCGCAAACCACGTCTATTATCCGCCCACTTGCATTGAAAAATAGGCATAGTGAAGTCACAATAATCGAGCTCCCATATTTCCTGAATGATCCCATAATATGATTGTGTAGCATCAATCGGAGTTTTATCCTTTGCACTCGCATACTCCCTAGATGATGCAACCATTGAAACCTCACAATTCTGTACCACCTTCGATTTCTTGTCTTGACGTTCAGTGTAAAAGGTAAATCCATTGATATCATACCCCTCATACGATTTTAAACTGTCACGTGGACCGTATGCCAACCACTTAATTGTATCGGGTACATGATGGTCGTTTGCAGACAATTCACCAATTACTTTATTATGGAACCAATCAATGAAAGACCTGTTATGCTCATTCATCAACGCCCTCTCCCCTTTTGACGGGTTTTTGTGGCGCAATTCCCGCATATGTCTCTCTAAGTATGAATTAACTTCAGGAACATGGTGCAACACGAAAAGATGAGCTTTATTCAACTCACTCAATGAAGGCGAAATATGTCGCATTCCGACACCACCCTTGCCTTCTAACCTTCCCTCGTGTCCGGACTTTGGAAGGCCTATCGTCACTGACCTTAGCAAAATGAGAAGAACAATATCCTCCAACCTCTTCGGCAATTGTTCCTTGAATAATACTCGCCTCCGGTCTTCTTTGGGTTCCTCACTTTCTTTTTCAAAGAACACATATGTCTCTCAAAAGGGTATGCCCATCTTAAAAACACAGGACCACACAGTTTAATCTCTCTTACCAAATGAAGGACTAAGTGAACCATAATGTCAAAAAAAGAAGGTGGAAAATACATCTCAAATTGACAAAGTGTTATCACCACCTCATTTTGCAAAGCATCCAACTTATCAGGGTCAAGAACCTTGTTGCATATGGTATTGAAAAATGAACACAACCTCGTGATGGCAAGTCTGACATGTTTTGGAAGAATCCCGCGTATTGCAATCGGCAAAAACACTTGCATCAACACATGACAGTCATGGGACTTCAGCCCAATTAATTTCAGATCACTCAAAGAAACAAGTCTTCTCATGTTAGATGAGTATCCAGTGGGAACCTTAATACCGTATAAACACTCACAGAACAATCGTTTCTCTTGCCTAGACAATGTATAACAAGCTGGAGGCAAATATGTTGTTGTTCCCTTTCCTTTCTTAGTTTTTTCCTTAATCTTTGGCCATAA
Source organism: Beta lomatogona (assembly GCA_947646795.1). Taxonomy (NCBI): domain Eukaryota; kingdom Viridiplantae; phylum Streptophyta; class Magnoliopsida; order Caryophyllales; family Amaranthaceae; genus Beta; species Beta lomatogona. The sequence continues at coordinate 1,328,310 of CANSNZ010000554.1, forward strand.
ATTAGGCCGAATCTTCAATTTCTCCATATCTCTGCGAACTTTCAAACCATCCTTAGTTTTTCCCGGCATATTCAACAGAGTACCAATAATTGCATCACAAACATTTTTTTCAATGTGCATTACATCGAGACAATGTCTAATCGGTAAGTATTTCCAATAAGGAAGTCTCCGAATATAGACTCTTTTTCCAAATGACACCATCGTCTTCCGAAGGTTTAACCCCCTTACCAAATATTGTGCCCATCCCCTTAACACGATTATAAACTTCTTTTCCGGTCAACGGTCTAGGAGGTGGAGCATTTTCAACTAACCCATTAAATGGTGCTTTTTTCTTTCGATATGGATGAGAATTATGTAGGAATTGCCTATTAATGATATAGACATGTTTCCCACAATGTGGCAAATGTGTCGCCTCCATACCATTCTCACAAATGGGACATGCCTTTTTTCCTTTGACCTTATACCCCGACAAATTGCCATAAGCAGGATAATCATTTATAGTACAGAATAGCATAGCACGAAGCCTGAAATCTTCATTGGAATACGCATCAAATACCATAACACCTTCGTCCCACATCTTTTTGAGATCTTCGATGAGAGGTGCAAGATATATGTCTATATCATTTCCCGGCTGTTTAGGCCCAGAAATTAAGAGAGACAACATAATATACTTCCGCTTCATGCACAACCATGGAGGAAGATTGTATATCACTAACAGAATAGGCCAAGTACTATGTTAACTACTCAAAGTACCGTAAGGGTTCATTCCGTCCGTACACAATGCAAGTCTCAAGTTCCTAACTTCCCGACCAAATTCCCGATATCCGGAATCTATAGCCTTCCATTGAGGAGAATCTGCTGGATGCCTAAGCATCCCATCTTTCTTTCTCCGATCAGCATGCCATCTTAGGTTCTTTGCATCTTCTTTGATAGAAAATAGCCTCCTAAACCTTGGCACAATTGGAAGATACCACAACACTTTCGCAGAAGGACCCGTATTGCCCGGCCCGGGCTCAACCCCATCCGGCAATTTATAGCGAGACTTACCACACCTCGGACATTCATAAAGGTCCGCATTCTCATTTCGATACAACACGCAATCATTCGGACATGCATCAATCCGCTCATATTCTAAACCCAAAGGACACATTAATTTTTTGGCATAGTCGGTGGATTTTGGTAATAAATTACCCTCGGGAAACATATCTTGTAAAGCTTCTAAGAGTTCTCGTGAAGCCTACATCGGTCAAATTATGTTTCGCTTTGATGTTGAAAAGGGTTAAAACCCCACTCAATTGAGTGTATTTTGTACACCCTGGATAAAGGGGTTTCCTCCCAGCCTTCGAGACAAACCGTCAAACACTCGTGACCGCTCTTTAAAATGGTCACGTGCCCCTTCCAACATCTCACCTAATCGATCATCACCAAACTCTTCATCCTCAGTGTCACTATTATCTCCGTGATCATTTTCATTACCTACAACATCATCACCTTCTATCCTAACATGATGATCTTCAATCACAAATTCATTCTCCGCCCCAACATTCGACATATCAATCTCTAATGAGTTACTAGTGCCATCATCAACAATAACCCTATTCTCGAGTATACTTTCCCTTCTCACCATGCCATAACCAAATATAATACTCAGCTCTAAATCCTCGACGAATAATATGATCTCTTATTAACCTAATATCGAAATCGTATTCACATTGTAGCAATCAACACATGGACAATATATCTCATCCTCGCAAGTAAGTTGTTGATGCTCTACAAGCACGTTTACAAAACTCATTCACACCTTGTACGAACTCCAACGTATTCCGCTTTCCATACATCCAACTTCGATTCATTTCTAAAAACCCCCACACATATATACATCCATTAAAACTTATTATCAATTAAAAAATTCACATAAATATAACACAACAAACTAATATTCAATGCATGCTTCCATTGGGTCCTTATCACTCCAACCTAACCCATTCTTAAACGTCCAATCCCACTAGTGAATGCATGTATCATCTTTGATTCTAAGTAAAATTCGGCAGCATTTCCCTTCAGTTCTCCAAGTACACGATGAAGATAATTGCTTATCTTATATGCACCCGGAGAACAAATTAGGGAAATGATTAACCGTATTTCACTTAGAATCAAAGAATCAACACACATTCACTACCTAAGTGAGATGTGACGTTTAAGAACAGTCCCAAAACGGGGACTATTCAAGACTTACTCCTAATGAGTAAATCTTGAACGGGTATCTAGGCATTATGATGTACATAAAAAAATCGCATTCAAGCGATTCCAAGTCATCACCAAACAACAAATACCAAACCATTCCTTAGATTTCCCTTCCTCTCCCATTGGTGAGTCTATAAATATGAAGGCATTGCAAAAAAACAATCGCATTATACATACAAACAATCGCATTTAAGCGATTTCAAGTCATAACCAAACAACAAATACCAAACCATTCCTTAGATTTCCCTTCCTCTCCCATTGGTGAGTCTATTAATATGAAGGCATTGCAAAAATAACCCCATTATGTATATCACCACACTTATGCAAAAACAATCCCGTATAACATTCTAGGGCATACAAAAACTTAAGCAAAATCATCACAAGTTTAGTTTTTAATCCTTAAATCTCACAAGTAATCATATATATATATTATATTGAGCATTTTTAACTACAATTTAAGCCAATTTTTTTATAAATGAAAAAAGACAATTGAAAATTAATAAGAATTAATGAAAAACTAACCGTATGACAAGGGGAAGGTGGCCCTAGCGGCTGTGAACGGAGTAGAGGAGCGCAAAACCGGCCGAAAACCGCACCAAAAGAAGGCCGAAAACCGCACAAAAGAAGGCCGAAAACCGCACCAAAGAGGGGCGAAAACACGGCCGAAAACCGCTCCAAAAAGGCCGAAAACCACCGGAAAACCGAGTTAGGTACCCTTGTCGCCGGAAACCGAAACCTTGTTGCCGGAAAATGAAACCTTATCGCCGGAAATTTGAAGATGGTGAGAGAGTGTGAGAGTAGAGAGAAAGAGAGAGAGTGCGAATAGAGAGAGAGAAAGTAGAGAAACAGTGAAGCCAAAAAAAAAAAAAATCCCGTGTTTTAGATCCAGTATATGGGATATTGCTTTGCGGTTTCGCCGAAACCGCAGCAATATATTAAAATAATGTTTAAAAAATATTATTTTAATATATTCTTCTGCGGTCTCCGTCGAAACCGCAGCAATATATTAAAATAATATTTTTTTAACATTATTTTAATATATTCTTTGCGGTTCTGACAGAGACATAAAGAATATATTAAAATAATATTTTTTTAATATTATTTTAATATATTGCTGCTGGTTTCGAAAGAGACCGCAGACAATATATTTCGAGAATAAAATGTTACATTTTTTTGAAAAAATCCGTTGGATATATATTCTGTCGTTGTTTTCTCTAGAAAACGCAAAGCAATATATATGGTCAAAAGGTCAACTATTTGGCCAAAGCTATCTTGTTGCAACATTATATTGCGCGTTTTTAATAAAAACCGCAGCAATATAATTATTTTATAATTTACCTTTTTTTTTTGTCGTTATATATTCTTTGCGTATGGGTAAAACCGCAGCAATATCACCGCAGCAATAAGCATTAATTCTACTAGTGTAAAACAATTAGAGTCTATAAGATATAAAAGCATGTTGAACTCAACCCATAAAATCCATATAATTATATGAATGACCAATTCCAAGTTTGAAGGTGGAAAAACATGTGTGTACTTTTACCCAACTTCGCATATAGCTCCATTAGTACATCATCCTTGCATACCAATCGATATATGAACTCCACCACGATTTACCATAAACAATAATTCTCATTAGTAACTATTCTCAAGCAGATTATGCACTGAAACTAAACTTCCAAACATACATTCCTTCGCTTAACTAACTGAATCCTATAACCCAAGGACCAATTTATGGCTTACAAAGCCATTACCAATATTATCACTCTCATATACTAACTCTAATTAATCTTATTTTGGGAATTATTACACTGATTTGGAGACGTGAAATCATAACTCCAATTATTTTAACTTAACGATCATCCTCAATCCAATAACAAGAATTATCAACCGATTTTATTATAACTCAGATAAAGATACTAACTTAATTGAGCTTCTCTTAGCTAGAAATTCTTTTACCAACCTCTTTAAATAAATACTAATTAATTTAACTCATAATCTAGCTCTGAAATATTCCATAATAAAGATACTTCCAAATAAATCGAATTACTCTAAATAGTCCCCTTTTTTTTTTCACATGATACAGCACTAGATTGAAATATGCATATAAAACTTCAAATCTTTCAACCAACCCAACAATCAATACCAATCGAATTATAATTGAGACCACCTCTCTTACTATTAAAGACTTTAGTTTGAAAATACAACAACAACAAAACTTATTTATAAAGTAATTTATCAAAGTTCACAACTAAGTCTCATGTAATTTCATCAACTCTCTCTTCCAATATACTCCATGTAATTTCATCAACTCTCTCTTCCAATATACTCCATCATTTCAATTTGGGGTTTTATGAATCAAGGAAAATATATTGAAGTAGAAGAAGCAAAACAACAACTCACCACTGAATTGAAGCAACGATGTCAATTTAGGGAGGAACAAATGATTTGGGACAGAACAACCAGCAATCACGGCGGCAGAACCACCAGCAACGGCGGCGCATCACTGTCGACGTCAACGGAACAGAACAAAGGAGAGAGAAGGCAACAGTAATTCGAGCCACCAACATCAACATAGAGGAGAGAGAACAAGGGCAGCAAATGCAAGGGAACGGAAGCACCTGCATTGCCTGAACACCGACAACACCAAAGACCTATGTCGGCGGCGAGGAGGAGCACAGACAACACGGTGGCAGCAGCCTTGACAGAGCAACAACAACAGCGCACAACAGAGGTGAGCGAGATGAGAGCAGCGATGAGGGTCAACGACAAAGCTCCGGCGAGCTAAAGAATATCGCCGGCAGAGATGCTGGTGAATGGAGGCAACCGCAAGGAATGAGGGAAGAGAGAGATGCAGGGGTCTTATGGGGGTTAATCACCGGAGAGAGAAAATGGGTTGGGGTTTATGTTCCATTTATTTTCTTGAGATGAGATGAGAGTTGGACAGCAAAACAATAAGGTGGCATTTCTACATAAAGCCACGAGATCAACAGAGAGAGATGGGAATCCTTTCTTATTTTTTTTTTTTTCAATTTAAACTAAATACTCACTTACATTATATTTTTAAAATATAAATGCTCAATAAAATTAGTATAAACTCATATTTCTCAAAGTCATACAAACATTATCGTAATCAAGACTAATAAAATATGATTAATTCTTAATTAAAGCTACTTAGAAAAATAGGCTATTACATCTTCGCAGTGATAAACCAGTGAGAAGGGTATTTAGCCTGTCGCAGCGTGTGGCGTCGTGCGGTTTGCGACAAGATAGCTGGCAACGCTTCTGCCCATTTTCCTTTCTTAGCGGTGAGACGCTTCTTCAGTGTCTATGACAGTCTTGTTGTTGGACTTAGCTTGTCCATTGGCCTGAGGATATCTGGGTGTTGATGTCAGCAACGTGATATTCCACTCGTCGCAGAAGTGCTTTGTTTTATCGTTGATAAATTGCGACCCATTGTCGCATATAATTTCTGATGGAACGCCAAACCTGCAAATAATGTTAGTATGTATAAAAGAAATTACCTCCTTGTTGCGTACCTGTTGGAAGGAATCTGCCTCTATCCACTTAAAAAAGTAATATGTTAGTGCTAACATAAAGACCTTTTGTCCTGGGTTGGAGGTAGTTTACCAACTATGTCCATTCCCCATTTCATAAAAGGCCAAGGAGTTAAAGAAGGATGTAAAATTTCACAAGGTTTGTGCGTCATACCTGCATGTCGCTGACAACTGTCACATCTTGTGACGTACCTGATGGCGTCTTGCTTCGTTGTTGGCCAATAATAGCCCATTCTTAATGCTCTGTTGGATAGGCTACGTCCTCTAGAGTGGTTTCCACACGTCCCTTCATGTAGATCTTGCAAAACATGTCCCCATTGATGCTTTTCTAAGCAACGCAAATAAGGCCCAGCCACGGACTTTTTGAATAGCACTCCTTGGATGATGACGTATCTAGATACTTTGAAGCGGACTCGTCGCGCTTCTGCTCTGTCTGCTGGGAGTACATCGTTAGTTAAGTAGTCGTACAAAGGTTTCGTCCAACTAACACTAACCTCGTCATCTGTAGGGATGTCGTCGTTGGTTTCGTTAACGTTGTCGTCTGCTGGCTCAACGTCATTTGTTGCTACATCATCGTTGTCATTCGCCTGGTCATCGCGTCGTTGCCAATTGCTGCGACGATGTCTGTAACGTCTTTACACTTAGTTATTGTTGGCGTTGTGAGATGGATGATAGGGACAGAGGTGAACGACACGTCTTTCAAAGACGATCATAGGTTGACCAACGCATCTGTTTGCGTGTTTTGGTCTCTCGGTACCTGCATTATGTCAAAGGGGTTAAACATTTTACTCTTACCTTGTGCGACGTCCAAGTAGAGCGCCATTTTGGAATCCTTAGTAGCCAATTCGCCTTTGAGTTGATTGACTATTAGCAACGAATCGCTATGAATCTTTAACGCTTTTGCCCCCAAGTAGCTTGCTAGGGCCATTCCTGCGATCAACGCCTCGTATTCAGCTTCATTATTGATTGCTTTGAACTCGCAACATATAACTTGCACTATCTTGTCCCCTTGTGGCGACTTTAGGACAACAACAAGACCTGCACCACGAAAATTGGAAGATCCGTCAACAAACAAAATCCAAGCGTCATGGTTGACGTGATTGATCCGAGCAACTTCGTCTTCTGCAATCTTCTCCAATTCTGGACTAAAGTCTGCCACAAAATCAGCCAGCGCTTGCGACTTAATCGCTGTTCTTGGCAGGTACTTGACATCGTAATCACTGAGTGCTATGGCCCATTTTCCCATGCGACCTATCAATTCGGGTCTACGCAAAACGTTTTTATGGGATAGTTAGTCATGACAACGACAGTATGAGTTCCGAAGTCGCAATTTTTTAACAGCAGTGACTAAGGCTAGTACAAGTTTTTCTAGGGAAGAATATCTGATCTCTGCGTCTAACAGAGACTTACTGACGTAGTAGATGGGGAGCTGCAGGCTCTCTACTTCTCGCGTCAAAACGGCGCTCACTTAAGTGTTGCTTACGGGTAGATATAACTGGAGCGTTTCTCCATCACTTGGTTTGGACAACAAAGGGGGAGAAGCCAAATACTGCTTGAGTGCTTGTAGGGCGTCCTCATGTCCTGGTGTCCAGTCGAACCCTTTGTTTTTGCGCAGCACGTCATTGAACAGATGGCACTTTTTGGACGACCTGGATATGAAACGATTAAGCGCAGCGACGCGTCCAGTCGATTTTTATACTTCTTTGACGTTTCTGGGGATTGGATGTTGATCAACGCCTTGATCTGGTCGTGACTTGCCTCGATTCCTCGTTGCGTCACGATGTAGCCTACGAATTTACCCGCAGCAACTCCAAACGTACAATTCGTGGGGTTAAGTTTCATACCGTACTTTCGGAGGACATCGAACGCTTCGGAGAGATGTTGGATATGGTCGCTCGCTTGCTTAGATTTCACCAGCATGTCGTCAATGTATACCTCCATGGTGTCGCCCAGTTGATCCTTAAACATATGGTTGACGAGGCGCTGGTACGTCGCACCTGCATTTTGTAGTCCAAAAGGCATAACCTTATAACAATAAATACCTTTGTCGATGAAAATGCTGTCTTTTCCTGATCGTCGAGATGCATAAGGATTTGATTGTAACTAGAGTACGTGTCCATGAACATCAAGAGCTCGCGTCCTGCTGTCACATCGACCATTGCGTCTATGTGGGGAAGTGGGAACGGATCCTTAGGACAGGCCTTGTTGAGGACTGTGATGTCGATGCAGACCCTCCACTTGCCGTTCTTTTTGCTGACAACAACAACATTAGCCAACCATTCAAGATATTTAACTTCGCGTACCTTACCTGTGTCAATCAACTTTTGCACTTCGTCGTTTATAATTTGATTGCGTTTTGGAGCGAATTTACGTCATTTATGATTGAATGGTTTATGCTTCGGATCGACGTTCAGCTTATGGGTAATAACGTCTGGACTTATACCTGTCATGTCTTCATGGGACCAAGCAAAACAATCCTGGTTAGTCATTAGGAAATCGATTACCTGGTTATGGAATTCTGGTGACAAAGTCGCTCCAATTCGAACGACACGATCGGGAAAAGCTAGATCAAGCGCCACCTCATCTACATTATACTCATCTGGCGCGTCGGGCGCTGATCCGCTTGTTAATTGCTAGATGGACGCCATGGCAGGCTTTAGCGACGAACTGTAGCACTCACAGGCAGCTTTCTTTTCGCCCTTGATCTCTTGGACGCCCTTGGTAGGGAACTTGAGCGTCTGATGATATATTGATGGAACTGCTTTCATTTTGTGGATCCAAGGCGTGCCGAGGATAACGTTATAGGCAGAAGGGCAGTCCACGACATTGAATCTTGTTGGCAGGTTGACGCCTTTGGCGAAAGTTGGTAGTGTGATCTCGTCGATGCTCTGCTGCGCCTCGCCGCTGAAGCCGACTAGGATAGTAGATTTCTTCGTTATATCCTAGTCACAAAGACCCACACCTTCGAGGGCATTTTTGAATATGATGTTGGCTGAACTTCCGCCATCGACCAGTACTCGTCGTAGCAGGCAATTGTTGATGGTCAAAGATATGACCAGCCCATCGTGGTGCTCCTCATCGCACACGTCATCATCGTCGAAAGTGATAGACATCGCCTCTAGCTTGCGCTAGTCATCTGACCTGCAAGATTTAGGAACAGTGGAAGAGGGGGATCCCTCTCTAGCTAGCCTCTTGGCTACTGAATACGTTAGTCCACAAACATCTGAACCACCAAAGATTATATTTATTACCTTGACGTGAGCAGGGGATGCAGGCGGATTTGACTTGGAAGGATTTTTTTCGAAGGACGCCTTCCCCTTGTCGCTGAGGAGATCTTGGAGGTGCCATTTGTTCAGCATGAACGCGACCTCCCTTCGGAGTGCGATGCATTCTTTCGTCTTGTGGCCATGATCATAGTGGAACTGACACCACTTAGTCTGGTCTTTCTGAGCATCTGGACGATCACTCTTTCTCGGCCAACGGACAGGAGCTTCGATCTTTATTATCGCGTTGAGGACACCACCGACATTGACGGAGAACCCATAGGATCCAATGTCAGGGTATGACGGTTGATTCGCCTTAACCTCAATACCTGCGTTTTCAGTCACATCATTAATATTGTGTACCTGATTAGGGCGACTATACGGATGACTCCGCCAATTGTTCTTCTTGGGGACGAAGGCTTTGCGATCACTCGTGCTCTCCAAAACATGGCGAGTGGAGATGGTATTGAGGATGGCATCATCTTCTTCTAAGCGCATCTGAGCCAACGCCCTTGATTTCACTTCTTCGAATGTGGAACACTGGTACTTTGTCAGACGATTGTACAGCTTCGACCGAAGGATAAGACCTTTCCTGAAACATTCAATAGCTGTCTTAGTGTCAAGATCTTTAATGCTAATCATTTCTTTATTAAAGCGATTATAATAATCGCGAACAGAATCTCCTGGTCCTTGGACAATGCCATAAAGGTCGCTCGTCTGCTTATCCAGACTACGACTGCCTTCGAATTTATCATAGAATTTATTGACCAAAGTTGAGATATTGCTGATGCTTCCAGGATTGAGGGATTCGAGCCATTTAAGAGCTGGCCCGATCAAGGTATCCCCGAAAGATTTGCACATGCACGCTTCAATGAGATGCCACGGGATGGACGCCTGCCACATTCTTTGCTTGTACTGAGCGACGTGCTCAGTGGGGTCGGTTGATCCATCAAATGTGACAGTAAGGACAGGAAGATTGAGCTTCTTCGGGAGCGACACCTTGGAGGTCTTCTCGACGAACGGTGACGCTGCATATCCATCTCGATGCTCAACGACGCTGGGCGTGTAACACTCCGACAATTCTCTCTTTTATAAAATACCCTTTTTAAAATAAAACATAGAGAATTATCAAAGTATTATCGCCCTTGTGAAAACGTAACGGCTTATTCAGAATTTTGCAGCGGAAAACATAACAAATAAACTTTATAAATAAATCTTAGTCAACTACAAAGTCAACTCCAAAAGTCAAACCAACAAATTCAAAGTCAACTACGAAAAGCAAAAACTTAAAGTATGATAAATAGTCTAACAATCTCTCCAATCCCGAACCTAATGATGCATCATCTTCAAACCTGTAGATGGACAATGCACTATTGATCCCTAGAGATTGCTCACCAAAATGGGTCATCACAGGATCAATAAGGCATAGTCATGATCGACATACACAAACAAAGCACGTAATCAGCAAAGCTGAGTACTACATACTAAACAAGTAAACAATCCTAACATGATACTAATAAATAGTATGCAGGAATAAATAATAACATAATAACTTGCAGACAACTTTTATTGAACTACACTTTAGCAATATTCTTATTACTTTAAATGGAATAGTCAAGGGACCGAGTTGTCTAACTAAAACCAGCCTTCCCTTTGGAAGACGAAATACGGGCGCGACTCCGTATCCCCATGACCTACGATATCGAGTAACCTTTTTAAATAAAAAAAATAGGACACGGTGTTCAATCCGGCCCCAGAAAAAGCCATGGCCCACTCACCATGTACCCCAACTCCTAATTGTCCAACACTTCAGACGTGCACCAGTCTAAAGCTATTGCTATCCAGTTTCACTTTACATAATTTACCAGTTATTACTTGTTATGACACAAAGCAATACAAATAATATATAATCACGCATTCACAACGTTATTCCTTTTTATCTTAGGATTAAATAAGTAATCATACAACTTACAACCCAAGATTAATCCCTTTTTAATCCAATCCTTCTTACTTGTTGACCCTAGCCAACAATCAACTTACCTTTCAAAGGTATAGAAATATCAACTTACCAAATAAGGCCCACAGTCCTTATAGAGTAGTGAAAATAATAATATAAGGGAACACATGACTCAATCATGATTCATCTAATAAATATATTAATTCCTCCATGCGAATTAATAAATAAAGTTTCCAACCAACATGCTTGCATCAATATTCCATACAAGCATAATATAAATCTCATAATATAAATCTCATAGTCAACATGTTTCACAGAACGGCATAAAACATGCAAATCCAACATAATAGAAATCATATATGAACTCAATATAGATCCTATACATGATACTACATAATTCTCATCCTTAAAATCATGATAATATTTCTATCCTATATGCCCTTCCTATACTACCCATCTCTCATAAAATAATAAAATATACCAGAGTATTGAAATAATTTAAATAAATAATTTTTTTTTTCGAATTTGGAAGGAACCGAAAAAAAACGAATAACATAAAAAAAAAAATTTACATGGTTTGAAAATTCAAACAGTAATAAAGAAAATTAGAAAAAAAAAAATTCGGACACTATATTAAAAAAAAATTTCGAATTGAAAACAATATTAGATTCTTGAAAAAGACTTTTCGAAGGTAATTTAAATACCATGAATAAGTAGGAGCTCAATTCTAAGAAATTCATTTTAAGTAACTACCTAGTTAGGCGCCTAAAAACTTAAAGTTGGCACGAAATGCCAATAAAAACCTAAAGCTCTGATACCACTTCGTAACACCCCGACAATTCTCTCTTTTCTAAAATACCCTTTTTAAAATAAAACATAGAGAATTATCAAAGTATTATTGCCCGTGTGAAAACGTATCGGCTTATTCAGAATTTTGCAGCGGAAAACATAACAAATAAACTTTATAAATAAAACTTAGTCAACTACAAAGTCAACTCCAAAACTCAAACCAATAATTCAAAGTCAACTATGAAAAGCGTAAACTTAAAGTATGATAAATAGTCTAACAAGCTCTCCAATCCCGAACCTAATGATGCAACATCTTCAAACCTGTAGATGGACAATGCACTAAGGCATAGTCATGATCGACATACACAAACAAAGCACGTAATCAGCAAAGCTGAGTACTACATACTAAACAAGTAAACAATCCTAACATGATACTAATAAATAGTAGGCAGGAATAAATAATAACATAATAACTTGCAGACAACTTTTACTGAACTACACTTTAACAACATTCTTATTACTTTAAATGGAATAGTCAATGGACCGAGTTGTCTAACTAAAACCAGCCTTCCCTTTGGAAGACGAAATACGGGCGCGACTCCGTATTCCCATGACCTATGATATCGAGGAACCTTTTTAAATAAAAAAAATAGGATACGGTGATCAATTCGGCCCCAGAAAAAGCCATGGTCCGCTCACCATGTACCCCAACTCCTAATTGTCCAACACTTCAGACGTGCACCAGTATAAAGCTATTGCTATCCAGTTTCACTTTACATGATTTACCAGTTATTACTTGTTATGACACAAAGCAATACAAATAATATATAATCACGCATTCACAACGTTATTCCTTTTTATCTTAGGATTAAATAAGTGATCATACAACTTACAACCCAAGATTAATTCCTTTTTAATCCAATCCTTCTTACTTGTTGACCCTAGCCAACAATCAACTTACCTTTCAAAGGTATAGAAATATCAACTTACCAAATAAGGCCCACAGTCCTTATAGAGTAGTGAAAATAATAATATAAGGGAACACATGACTCAATCATGATTCATCTAATAAATATATTAATTCCTCCATGCGAATCAATAAATAAAGTTCCCAACCAACATGCTTGCATCAATATTCCATACAAACATAATATAAATCTCATAGTCAACATGTTTCATACAACGGCATAAAACATGCAAATCCAACATAATAGAAATCATATATGAACTCAACATAGTTCCTATACATGATACTATATAATTCTCATCCTTAAAATCATGATACTAATTCAATCAACACATAAGTATGTACGTACCTTGTGTAGACTAAATTTGAGGCTACTTTAACAAGCTTAAAAGTCGCCTAAAGAATATTCTCCGCCTAAAACAACCAATATAAATCCAAGATCAATCCCTTATGAATTTACAGCAATAATGAAATACTTTAAATCATTCTTAAAAGTGTTTAAAAACCTTTCCCATCAATAAAACTTAAGTATTAAAGCACCCTAGTATAGTACTACTATACTAGTTGTCAAAAACTCTCAAAACTCATGTTTTGAAATCATAAACTCCAACATCAACACTCTTTTTAAATTTTCAGCAACATATAACATATTAAAACTCTTTTTAAACATATTTAATATCATAAGAATAATCAATTTCATAAACTATAATATACTACTATGATTTTTCAACCTTTAAAACCCTAAAAATCCATGCTTTGATATTTTTAAACCCTATTTTAACATAACAAGTAAATCTGAAATTTTATTTACTTTACTATAATAATCATATAATCTGAAATCTATATTAAATTATCAAGGTTACAAACTTTAATTATTAAAACATCTAAACAATGCTTAAAAAATAAAACTAATCATTAAAATAATATAGAGGAGGAAGAAAATAACCAAAGAAGAGGAAGGAGGACACAAGCGCCAAGAAGGAGAGGAGACGCCGGTGGCAAGGTGTTGCGGTGGTGGCTGGGCAGCGGCAAGGCCTGCTGGGCGGGGGCAACTGAGGCTGGGGAAGAGAGGGAAACGCCGGGTGAGGGAGAGAAAGAAAAAGAAGTGCCGTGAGGGGAGAGAGAAAATAAAAAATTTAGGGTTTTGATTAAGTGGCAAAACTTATGAGATGGGGGAGTATTTATAGGCTCCCATTAGGGTTCAAAAGAGAATTGGGCTTGATGGATTAGTTTAATAAAAGATGGTCATATAAAAGTTATAAAGGTTTGGGCTTTCAATAATATTTAATGCTTGGGTATTTGGGCATATTTGGGTTCCCTCTAACCCATTTTAAAATCCTTTTTACTAAACTCAAAGATGTTTAAGCTATTTAAATAATTTTCAAAGTATGACTAAATAAAATATTTGATCATTTAAAATCATTAAACAATTCTTTTGACTTTTAAATAGTCAACCTTTAAGAAATAAATCATTTAAACATTAAATAATATAATATACATTAAATTGCATTTATAAAATTTATAAAATTACGGGGGATTACAGGGCGTGGGTGCCCGGGGAGCTGAGACATGAGCTTCATCAGGCGTTGATTCTGCTTCTCGATCAGGATCATTCGCTTTGCCATTGGATCTTCATCTCCGTTCACGAGGGTATTTTCAAGGTTACCTCCATCTTGATCGTTAAAGGGGCCTCCATCCTGGAAACCTTCATCATCTTCCGACTCATTGCTCTAGGAATCAGTGAAGGGGTGCATGATGGGAATGTCGTCTGCACTAAAGCGACGTTGGGCCTTGGACGCTTTCGTCGAGGCCAATTCTTCTTGTAACTTTTGAATCTTTTCTTGCGATGACGAGAAGTCAGGGGACAGTTGCTCGTTAGCCTTTTCATTTCGGCCATCTCTGCCTTCATTTGATCACATAGCTTCTGCATTTCATCAGCGTTCATTGGTGGGCCATCTCGAGGGAATTGGAAGAAAGTGATTGATCTGGCTGTAGCCCCACGGTGGGAGCCAAATGGTTTATGCTGATTTTTGCCTAAGCAACGAGATCCTAATATGGGGACGACAACAACCAGATTTATGCAATGTATGCTATGCAAATATGAAAGGGATTCACAGGGGAACGACACAAAGAAGTGTTGACGTGGAAAAACCCCAATGAAGGTGGGTAAAAACCGCAGGTGGATATAAGTCCACCAATCCACTACATGCAATTGTCACTCGGAGTGAATGACAATCAATATAACCTATAATATTTGTTCTAAGTGCAATATCTCAGTTGCAATTAGAGAAAAATGATAGCTAAGGCGCAAAGTGCTTGGTGAATTGAATGGAATAAACTATAGTTGCTTCTTGCTTGAGCTTGTGTGAACGAGTTGGAATATCTTTCCCACTTCAGCTTTGCAGTCTTTATATAGCCATCTCCTGATCTCAACGTGCGCCCATGAATGTAGGAAGTAGTTAGCTAGAATCTTGGCATCATATCTCTGCTTCCTTGACACGAGTCTTGACCGTTTGATAAATCATCGGAACTAATTGGACTGACTTGGACTTACTCTTCCTAATTCCTCGGCAATCGGTTGCCCTTTGACCAAGTCTTTATGTCACGCACTCTCTGCGTCAATGCCAATCTGCAAAAATCAGCCATAACAGTAAGCATAACTACTTAGCTAGTATGATAGTATCTAGTTAAGAGATAAGAAGCATAACAGAAACATACCTTTAGGAGATCAAAAACCTTCCCACATATATACTTCTATTGGATACTTGCTCCTCGCTGTTGTAATTTGTCTGGATGCACGCAAAGAGTAGCCTTCCTGTAAGCTTTTTAGCAGTTATAACTTCTGTCAGAGGAATTAGCTGCCAACCACTATCAGGCCCAAGAATCTGCCATTTCAGAAAATATAAGATAAACTGCAACTACTTTGAGCTACATGCCTCCATAATTTAAGCTGCCACTACTACACCACTTAAAAGGAGAAACAATGGAATGAACATTTTCTAGAAGTAACACATTCATAAAGATACAAACTAGGCCAAGAAATGAATACCGTATTATTGACAAAAAGAAAAAAAAAAACTACAGCTTACTTTTTTTTTTTACATGAAAGAGGTAGAAACGAGCACAGTGGCTCACTGTAAGATAATAACGACCACATCTGCACAGAACTTTCTCAAAAAATATCCAGCATCAGATCTGATGCACTAAAGATAATCTACACAAATTTCTGATGCTAATCTGAACTTAAAGTACATCTAACTATGTAAAAATTAAGATATCACATAAGGCATTTAATACAGCCACTACGACTTCTAGGTAGCGGGTAAGAGGAAGACAACAAGATCTATAGGTCATAGTGTTTAATTGATTATAAAACCATAAGCTAGAACCTAATGCTTCTGAAGATCAACAATTTAATGTCCTTTTTTATTTTGATTCTTTATTTTAGCTATCTTTATAACGTGCTAATCAGTGAAATCAGGACCATTTAGTCCAAAGAGAAGTAAAGTACACACAACCCAGATGGCCAAATAAGGAGTCCAGCTATACTATCTTTCAGTAATAATTTGGTCAACGTTTGCTAACTGATCTTTGAGGTTTTTCTGACAGTAGGAGGAGATATCTCTGAAATTTGACAGATGAAGGTTGTAAAATTCGTTTTTCAAGTATATAGCACGGGTATGCTTGTTGTCTTGGAAAATAGCCTTGATGCGGTCCCAAGTTTCTTGTGCCGTAGCACCATGATATAGTACCGTTTGAAGAAGATCGGAAGATATGGTTCCGTAAATCCACTTTTTGATGATCGAGTCGAGTCGCTTCCACAAAGCCTCGGATATGTCACGTTGTGGGGTCTTGGGATCGAAATGATCAAGTACATTACACACGTGACAGTGTATTTCAAATAGTTCTACCCAATTGGAGTAGTATGCCGTTTCCCGATCAAGAATAACGGGAACCTCATTCTTGATATTGCTGATGGACTGAGCAGGATGGTATTCGAATGCCGACGGTGGCGGTGGGGTGGAGGGCTGGGCAGCATCACCATCCCTAGCCATGGTAGCAGCGGAAGTCTTGATATGGGAAAAAATAATCGGCTAACAGGTCTGATGGTGGAACAAGGTAAGAGAATGTGTTTAGTAAAGAAAAAACTAACCCTGGGCTCTTGACAGTTGACACCATGTTAGATTGAGTGAAACTCCGTACCGGAGATATTTCTATTGATCCATATATATAGGGGTTACAATGTTTTAGTCATACATGTGTTGGGAAACCTGACTAGAGAAGGATTATAAATCCAAACAATCTACCAAAAGTATATCCTAAACTATGAAAAATATATCCTAAATATATTATCTATCATATAGTTTGGGAACTCGAGTTCGTAGAAGCACTGATTGATTCTATTTACGAATTTAAAATACATCAACTCATAGACTAAATGTATAAACTGATGAATTTTATGTATCAACTGATAGATTATATGTAGGAAAAATGGATCAGAATACCCTCAACTTTATGCCGTCCGCTTTTAATACCCCCTAACTATGGGTTATTTTTTAATACCTCAAACTTTTGGGAAGGTCCGCCAAAAATACCCCACTTTAACTTGTGGCCTGCTGTTTCGGTAAAAAGAACTATTTTCCCTTCAATTGCTTCACCCACCCCCATTAAACCCTATTAATGCGATTTTTTCGAAAATCAGTCTTCATTTCTCTCTCATCTGCGTTTTACTGTACAACCACTTCATCTTCTCAACTAACTTTGGGCATTTATTATCAAGACACAATTTTTGATCTTTGGGGGAATATTCTGCAACCTAAGTCTGCATGAGAGGTAAATTTTCATCTTTGTTGCTGAATTTTGGATTTTTCCTTTCCCTTTTTAATTTCTTAAATTTGGTGTAAATTGGTGACTATGTTTGTGTTGTAGATGGGTGAAACTGTAGATTGTTTCTTGGTCTGATTCATTTGTGATATGATTCTCAGTCGCTAATTTTTGTAAAAAATTCCAGGTATATGTTTGAATTGACGGCAAATAATGTGGGTCTGCTAATGCTCTTGGATAAAAGTCCGCACAAGTTAGATAAGCTGAACTACCAAACTCATAGCTAGTTTGTCATATAGAGATGCTTTTCCGGGCTTGCGTTTAGATGAACATTTGTTTTTGGATTTATGGGGATTTGGTTGTTTGTGCAGTGTTCTTTATAATTCTTTTTCTCCCCCTTTGCCTTTATTGAAAAGTTTGGGGGCCTAAATATGCTTAGCTGGTTCTTCAGCAAAAATCATGTGATATAGGCCAGTGTGCAGTTTGCTTTTTCTGAATATTAGCTTTTGAGGTAGGTGCTTTGACAAATTATCCTGTATAGTTCAGATTATGTATGACTACATTGGACCTTGTGGATCTAGACCTGTAAGAAGAAGAACCACTTGTGTTCGACGCCATTGAAGAAGGAAGGAAGAAATGAGGAGAGATGAGGAGAGAGATGAAGGGGGGGGGTAATAAAAAGTCAACGGTAAAAAATTAAATTTAGGGGCAATTGGTTGATTTAAAAGGCAAATAACGTCACAAGCAAAACAAGTGTTGTTCTTTACCAGTTCATTCGGTGATAACAGGTAAAGGGGGTATTTTTGGTGGACCTCCCCAAAAGTTTGGGGTATTTAAAATGATCCATAGTTGGGGGTATTAAAAGCGGATGACCCAAAGTTGGGGGTATTCTAATCCATTTTTCCTTATATGTATGATCTAATGGATTTTATGTACCAATAATTAGAATATATTTATAAATTGATATTTTTTTGGTATCAGATGATAAAGTTTTCCCGTGAATGATACATTAAATATTCATTATTTTTATTTTCATTGCAGATATGTTGTCAAAGTTCAAAGTACTATCCACAACTTAATTGTCTTTTTATCAAAGCATATTAAAGACAAGCAAAGGACTGATGTGATATCGATTGGTTTTGGAGGTATGCTGAATATGAGAGCTCGCGAGATAAAAAAAAAAAAGGTTTGTTTGAGTTTCTCCTTGAAAATAATAACACCAATGGGAGGATTTTGAATTTACCGGTGAGATACAGTTTTCTATTATAACTAAGGATTTTGCTCATTTCCTTAGTATCCCATATAATTCTTCTAGCCGTGTTTTTGTTTGAAAATACTACTTTTTCTAGTTTTTGTTAGTCGTACTTAAAACTCAATACACTACCTCTATTTATAAGTACTTAATTATGTTGAACTTTATCCACTAATACCACTAATCGCGGCTTCTTTCTTTCTTTGTGAATAAGCACAGATCAACTTCTACATTACAAGCACATATTGGCAAGACTGCTATATATACACTTTCGAAAGTATAAATACCCTATGATGCATGGGTACGCCTCCCAGGCACCGTTTCCCGTACGGAGTACGGGTACGTCCTGAGTACGGTACAGATTCGCCTACCCAAAACGAATCCATAGGGCCGCGTAAGTGGGCTGTTGTTGGGTACGGCAAAGTCGAAATCGGGGAAGGGTTGGGTATGTTTTTTCGTTGGAACCCACATACCTAACAGGTTTAATGAAATTTTAGAGGCCCAAATTCACATTCTAGGGTTTAATTTTCGAAATTCCTAAAATTCTCTCTCAACTCACCTGAACTGCGAAAAGTGCAAAGTCATTCGCCGCATCGCCGCCAGCCGGTCGTCTTAGAGTTCATCGGTCTTCTCGCCGTTTGTTTTATTCTCCTTCGAAGTTCGAACTTTTGAAGCAATTCAGCGAGTCGCCCATCGTTTTCTTCTCCTTCGATGTTCTTCTTGTCGATTCTAGGATTTTCGTCTCGATTGTCGCCGGTTTTCTTCTTCACCGTAGTCCGGAAAGCCCTCTCCTCATTTCTTCTTCACCTAGGTGAGTGTTTATTTTCGAATTCTAGGGTTTTGTTCTCTGATTTTTATCTTTATTTTCTATTTTATTTTGTCACTCCCTCTCCTCATTTCTTCAGTTTTCGCATGTATTTGATTGAGTATTTGGGTTATTTTTTTTCGTTTTTTCTGTTTTCTTTTTTTTTTTTTTTTTTAATTGAGGGAGACAGGCAGTAAGTCAATTACTTAATTATTTAGTTAAGTTGAGTGTTGAAAGTTGAATTATTGTGTCGAATTGTTGTGTTGTTGAATTGTTGTGTTGAATTGTTGTGGTGTTGATTTGTTGTGTTGAATGTGTTTATTTTTCATTTTATTTGGACTAATATGTCATCCCAATCTCAACAACAAAGTACTAATATTGATAGTAGCACGAGTAGTTGGTCAATTGGTGCGGAATCAACACAAAGTGAGGGTTCTCCTCCATTGTGGAGGTTTGTAACAAGAATTGAAAAGCAAGGGGCGGTTGGTGGAACATAGAAATATCGATGTAATTTTTGTAATGAAATTCGAACATCTAGTTATTCAAGAGTTAATGCCCATTTGTTTCAGATTAAGGCTCAAGGAATTGCATGTTGTAAGAAAGTGTCTCGTGTTGATAAACTTGAAATGCAAAAACTTGATGAATTTGAGAATAAGAAACTTGATTTGGGCCCTAGAGAAGTTCCTTTGCCTAGTGAATCTCTTTCTCATTTGGACTCCGATGCTACATTCAAGAAAAGGAAGTATGATAAATAACATATTACTAGATGTTTTGGGATTAAACTAGAGATCAATTGGATCAAGAAATTGCAAGGATGTTTTACACAGGAGGGTTGCCATTTAATCTTGCTAGGAATCCACACTATATGAGGGTCTTTACTTTTGCTGCTACCCATAATATAGGAGGTTACAAACCTCCTAGTTACAACAAGCTTAGAACTACATTACTCGTGCAACAAAAAACTAAAGTAGAGAGACTAATGACACCACTAAAATCAACTTGGAGAGAAAAAGGGATAACAATTGTGACTGATGGATGGAGTGATCCAACAAGAAAACCTCTCATTAATTTCATGGCTACTTGTGGTAATGGTCCAATCTTTCTTAAAGGCTGTGAATTGTTTTGGTGAAGTGAAAGATAAGTATTTCATTGCTAATCTCATGAAAGAAGTCATTCAAGAAGTAGGTCATCAAAATGTTGTGCAAATCATAACTGATAATGCAGCAAATTACAAGGGGGTTGGGGAGCTCATTGAGAGTGAGTTTCCTCACATTTATTGGACACCATGTGTTGTTCATACCCTTAATCTTGCTTTGAAGAATATTTTTGCGGCAAGGAATGTGAATAGCAATTATGAAACTTATGCGAGAATGTAGTTGGATCACTGAAATCCATGGGGATGCCATTCAAATTAAAAATTCATCATGAACCACAACATGAGATTGGCCATGTTCCAAAGGTTTTCTCCTCTTAAGTTGCTTTCAATGGCCGATACTTGCTTTGCCTCCATTATTGTGATGCTTAAGAGATTTAAGCTCATCAAACGAGGTCTTCAAGCCATGGTTATAAGTGATGAGTGGACTTCTTATAGAGAAGACACGGGGAAGGCAAACTTTGTTAAGGAGAAGATTGTGAATGATGATTGGTGGGACAAACTAACTTACATTGTTGATTTCACAAGGCCTATCTATGACATGATTAGGCATTGTGACACAGATAAACCATGCCTTCACTTAGTGTATGAGATGTGGGATTCTATGATTGAACAAGTGAAACTTGAGATTTACAAGAAAGAATGTCGTCCTCATCCTGAGTTTAGTCCCTTTTTTCATGTGGTTTATGAAATCTTGGTAGGGTTTGTTGGGCTAAAAGCAACACTCCTCTCCATTGTTTAGCCCACTCCTTGAACTCGAGGTATATATTATTTTCTTATTATATTTATACACAAATCTATAACTCTTTTTTCTTTTTAATATTGAAGGTTCTATAGTGATGAATGGCTACTTGGAGCTCCATCTAGAGTTGCTCCTCATAGAGATGGTGAAGTATCTCGAGAGATAATGAAGTGCTTTCGTAGATTATTTGCACTTAGTGATGATGTTGGTAAAGTGATGGATGAATATGCACTATTCTCTATGAAGAGTGGACCTTTTGAGGATTTAACTTGTATTTCAATGATGCATTCTATGGATCCTAAGAGTTGGTGGACAAACTTTGGAGCTCAAACTCCTCTCCTCCAATCTTTGGCATTTAAAGTGCTTGGGCAACCTACTTCATCATCTTGTAGTGAGCGAAATTGGAGTACATATTCCTTCATTTACTCACTTAGGAGGAACAAGCTAAATCCAAGTCGTGCCCAAGATTTGGTTTTCATCCACAACAATCTACGCTTTTTATCAAGGAATTTCGAAGAATATTGGGAGCTTTATACAAAGATGTGGGATATTGGTGGAGATGCATTTGATTCCTTAGAGGATGTTGGGTTTCTAGAGTTTGCGGAACTCTCACTAGATAAGCCGGGTTTAGAAAATGAGTTGCTCCTTGAAGATTGATGTGCTTTGTCTAACCTTTATCTATTTTAAGACATTAAATTTAGTTGTTGTCTTTTGGTATTTTGAACTTTGAACTATTTATGTATGGATGTTTAATTTAGTTAATTTGTTTTTTTTTTTGCCGAATCCATCACGTACCCGTTATTTGCAATTTTGATTTTGCCGTTTTCCGTCCCCGTCCCCATACATGTCCCCGTATCCGTTTTCGTGCAACCTATTAAATACCAAATCCTCACCCTCGGCTTACAATAATGGCCTAAACTATTTCTCCTCTAAGTAAAACCGGTGGCATGTGCAATGGAAGAAAGAATGTGAGAGAGTTGTGCAGAGCACAAAGAAGGTAAGAGAGTTGTCCACAGAAAAAGAAGGTAAGAGAGTTGTGCAGAGAAAATAAAAAAGGTAAGAGAGTTGTATAGACTTAATTTTAATGCATATTACATAATGGAGTATTAGTAAGGCTAATAAATGACATTTTCAAATCCCCTCGTTACCAGGCATGTTTTCATAGTAAGCATAAGTACTTATAGTATGTAACTAGTTATTAGGCCCAGGCTACGCCCCGGATAAGGAAAATTTTCATTTATTAATATTATATTTTAAGATGATAACACATTAACACTAAATGTTATTTGGTCAGTGTTTAAGATTTTAGTATATGTTCTTGGGGTCCGGGATCAACCCCTATAATATGCAATTTCTAATTTTATGTTGTTATGGATTACATGGAGAGTGCCACGTGGCGCCTTTCCTTTGTTTAGGCACGCTTTTAATATAATAGTATAGATTAAGAGATAAGAAGCATAACAGAAACATACCTTTAGGAGATCAAAAACCTTCTCACATGTAGACTTCTGTTGCATACTTGCTCCGCGCTGTTGTAGTTTGTTTGGACGAACGCAAAGAGTAGCCTTCCTGTAAGCTTTTTTCACAGCAGCAGCAGTTACAACTTCGGTCGGAGGAATTGGCTGCCAACCGCTATCAGGCCCAAGAATCTGCCATTTCAGAAAATATAAGATAAACTGCAAATACTTTGAGCTACATGCCTGCATAATTTAAGCTGCCACTACTACACCATTTAAGAGGAGAAACAATGGAATGAACATTTTCTAGAAAACATTCATAAAGATACAAACTAGGCCAAGAAATGAATACCAAATTATTGACAAAAAGAAAAAAAGAAAAAAAGAAAAAAAAAACTACAGCTTACATTTTATTTAACATGAAAGAGGTAGAAACGAGCACAGTGGCTCTCTGTAAGATAATAACGACCCCATCTACACAGAATTTTCTCAAGAAATATCCAGCATCAGATCTGATGCTGATCTAAACTTAAAGATAATCTACACAAATTCTGATGCTAATCTGAACTGAAATTAAAGTACATCTAACTATGTAAGAATTAAGATATCACATAAGGCATTTAATACAGCCACTACGACTTCTGGGTAGCAGGTAAGAGAAGACAACAAGATCTATAGGTCATAGTGTTTATTTGATTATAAAACCATAAGCTAGCAACTAATGCTTCTGAAGATCAACAATTTAGTGTCCTTTTTTTTTCTATTGATTCTTTATTTTAGCTTTCTTTATAACATGCTAATCAGTGAAATCCGGACCATTTAGTCCAAAGAGAAGTAAAGTACGCACAACCCAGATGGCCAAATAAGGACTCCATATATACTATTTGAAGTATTTAGAAAAAATACATATTGGTTAGCTTTTTGTGGACAAAAACAGTCAACGCACTGAAAAAAGTTGGATGATCTAATTGTCTGAAGTCCTTGCCAATCTAAGATAATCAATCCCTTACCACAGCTCAGAAGTTGATTATTTTACTTAAACATAGATATAAGAAATGTATTCAAGGGAAAATTGAGGACCCATCCAACAGTATATAGACTCTAAGTTAGTATGCATACATAATGTAATGTTGATAACAAAGCTCACAAGTTGCCTTCTTTTCCACTTGTCCATCTTCTGATATCGGCATCAAGAGTTTCTGCTAACCTCTGGTTGAGAATAAGAAAATAGCATAATGAAAAAAATTCAGTGCAATTCCCCAAAGCAGAGTATCTCAGTATGGAATATAAATACTTAAAGAGTCCTCTCAGCTTGCTCCTTTTGACTAACAAGATCGTGCATATTTTTTTCTGCAAGTGCTTTAGACTGAAACATCCAAACAAAATTTAGCGAGCTTCTAGAGTACAATTAAAATTATAAAGAGGGGGGAGGGACTTACCACCCGTTCTACTGTTCGAGGGAGTCTCTCTAATCT
Source organism: Beta lomatogona (assembly GCA_947646795.1). Classification (NCBI taxonomy): domain Eukaryota; kingdom Viridiplantae; phylum Streptophyta; class Magnoliopsida; order Caryophyllales; family Amaranthaceae; genus Beta; species Beta lomatogona. Next base: position 1,352,795 of record CANSNZ010000554.1, read on the forward strand.
AGCCTTGTATCTCTCCACTGGTTCACTATTAGCTACTTGAGACCTCTCACTAGTCTGCAAGCCCATTTGCACACAATGATAAAACATCTAAAGAAATGAAAAGTCGGGTATTGAAAGGAATGACAAGAAAAGAATATAGTCACTGTGGGCAAAGAACTCTGCCTCATAATCACATCTCTCTCAGACAAAAACTATTCAGAAACAGATCCTTGCATTCTTTCTCGTGCCTCAAAGGTAGCCCTCTCAGCCATTGCCTTCTCAATGGCCCGTTGACGAGCTTCTGCACTTGCTCGCTCTGTCACAGCACACTCCGCCCTCAATGTGGCCTCTGTTGTCTTGTCAGCTAATGACCTCTCCCTAGCCTCTGCACATGCCTTCTCTAACCTCTCCCAGGCCTCGGCCATTGCTCTATGTCGTGCTTCATCTGCAGCCCTTTCAGCCTGCTGTGACATTGATTGGTTTTGGAGGTATGCTAAATATTTGTTTGAGTTTCTCCTTAAGAATTATAACATCAATGGTCGGATTTTGAACTTACTAGTGAGAAACAGTTTTCTATTATATCCAAGGATTTTGCTCATTTCCTTACTATCCCATATAATTCTTCTAGACATGTTGAGTGTATATCCAAGGTTCAGAAGGTTAGAAATCTTCATCAAGATGTGATAATAAGGTGGAATAATTTTTTGGGTTATGGGAGAAAATTATAACTATCTGATATGTGAGGTATTTTTTAAAGAAATTTGAAGAGGATAAGGATGGTGGTGATTTTTTTTTTTTTTTTTTTTGATTAGGAGATTAAGTTAGCGAAATTACTCTCTATTTCTTAGCGCGTAGGAAACACCAACAACGTGGGTGGTAAAGGCGCATGCACAAGATGCGAAAAACACCTCAAAGATATCTTTAGGGATAAGGATCGAACCCCCGACCTCGGGTAGAGGAAATCTTCTATCCACTTGAGCTAACTCCTATCCTTATAAGGATGGTGGTGATGATTTTAAAATGACATATGTTTTCCTTGTAGTTTTTTTATTCATTTGTTCTATTACTGATCATTCATTGAACTTAAACATAGTGGAGTCATTGGAGGATGTAGATAGGATTAAGGATTTTGATTGGGCTGGATATGTATTAGATTATCTTTGCACTTCAATTATTTTATATCAAAATGGTGATTCAAATTTTGTCTGCATTTATGGCTAAATTTTTTGATTTCTTACTTTTATAAAATTCAGTTTGGTGAACCTGTTGCTAATTCCAAACCGTATCTCTAACATTAGAATTTTGAGAAAATTCGTTCACGAGCCAAATCTGAGTTAGAGTATACGTATGGGATCTAGTATTCACGTGGTTGTTGCTTTGGTTGAAGGGATATCAAGGGTGGTTGAAGGTATTGCTTTTAAGAAAAACTTTCATGAAGACGGAGAAGATTTTGAAAACGTGGACAAGAAGAAGCGTTCGAGATCTGAAACTCCTGAAGTGGAAAAAAAAGTTAGTGATGCGAAGAATAAAAGTTAATCTATTGAGTATATATAAAAACTTTACATTTCTAAAGTTTGTGTGTTGGAGTTCCCTTATTCTAATGATATTCTAGCTAATAAAGTAATAGAAGAAATGTACTAACAAACCAATACTCACATCTGAACACACTTCTTCTATTACTTTATGTTCGAAGATAATGAGAAAAAGAGAACTTCAACACACAAATGCTGATACGAACAAAGTAAATATATTCAGTAAATTAAATTTACAGAGAAAGCAAATGAGAAATTTAAAGAGAAAAAAAGTTATAGCAAAATTATTATAACATTACACGATAAGCTCGGAGAAATAAAGCTTTATGCATTTAGATCGTACCTGGCAATTAGAATTTCTTCTCTATCCTTTTATATCATCTATATACAAAAATCATATTTGAAGCTGAAATTCGCAACTATCTAGAGATGACAAACAAGTAAACAACACACCATACAACGATAAATAGGAATTCAGATATCAAATGAAAAACACTGAAAATATAGTCTTAGATGTTGAAGAAATTAGGGTTAAAGAACAAGAAAAGTACGATATCATCGTAGAAAATCAAGGAACGGCGACTGAAGAAAGGAAATCGAGCAACCCACCGAATAGAAAACCATAAGGCTATTCTTTTATTACTTTTCACAACAATCAAAATCAAACTCAAAATCAGATAGAAAATCAAATCAAAATGCACTGAAAAAGAGAGAGAAGGAACAAACCATGGAGAAGGCCGAAGATTTTATCAGCGATGAGAAAGAAGGGGCGTATGAAACAACATCACGAGAAATCCAAACATTTCTAAGTCGAATAATGCACACAATTTCTGATCTTTCATCCGCCATTGATAAATTTTGAACTAAAGTTCGAGAATTTCGGATTTTGGCTTATGGAAGAGAGAGAGAGAGAAAGGAGGAGACACGGAGAGAGAGGTGCAGAAGAGTTAAAGAGACACACGGGGGAGATAGATGCAGAATGTTCACACAGAAAAATATATAACTTCATTATCAGTTAGCACTGAATAGAAAAGAGTGAGAGATAAAAGGTGAAGAATGGGCGCGGATTGAAATAATTTGGGGATTAAGGGGTTTTTCGAATTTTCCCTCGTAAGTTTTCTAGGATTGTGGTGGAAAAAAAATTGGGTTTTGAAAAATTCCCGCCAATCTGATGTTTGATGTTGCTTAGCTTGGTGAATGTTGAGTATTCTTTTTATATTTTACGACCCTTTGTTTTGTTTTGGGAGACCGACCTTATATGTAGGGTGGCAAAAGTTGACCCAACCCGATCCGAACCTAACAATAATTTTGTTACTTTTTTACTTTCTACTAGCTTATAACAAGCCTTAATCAGTAATAAACCTTATAGTATACTACATGTACGAATTTTCGCTTCATATCAGGATCTTACTAATAGACAATAAGGTTTAATACGACATATTAACAATAATTAACTACTTGTTTTAATTCAATTAGATGGTTTGGGTTTCGAAACAAATTTAACTTAAAGATAATTACCTTCATACATTCATTGATCTTATCCAAAAACAACTCATTTTAATTCAATTGGATGTTGAGTTTCGAAATGAATACAACGTAATGACGATTATCTTAAACGAATGAACTTACACCATCTTGAATTAGCTTATCGACTTACATTGATACATCGATCTAATCAAGTATCAACTTGTTTCAATTCAAATTAGATGTTTTTAGTTTCAATATGAATTTAACTTAGAGACGATTAACTTAAATTGTTATGTTGAACCAATCTAGTTGAGTTACACTCGATCTACATATGTTGCAACTGAATTAGATGCTTTCGGTTCGAGATGAATTCAACTTAAAGATGATTAACTTAAGTAGAGTAATGTTATTATCTTGAATTAAACTTAGAGTACTTGTTTAAGTAGATGTTTTGAGTTTCAATATGAATTTAACTTAGAGACGATTAACTTAAATGGTGTATTATTGCTATATTGAACCAATCTACTGAGTTACATTGTTCTACATTTGTTGCAACTAAATTAGATGCTTTCGGTTCCGAAATAAATTCAACTTAAAGATGATTAACTTAAGTATAGTACTGTTATTATCTTGAATTAGTTTATCGACTTACATTGATACACTCATTCCAATAACAAGATGTTTTAATTTAAGTAAACGTTTTGAGTTTCAATTACTTTACCTACTTACATTGATACATTCATCTAATCTAATATCAATTTCTTTCAGTTTGTCTAAGATACATGAGTTTGAAATTGAATATAACTTGTTAACGATTAACTTAAATGGAGTATTGTTATCTTGATTTAACTTATCGATTCACATAGAAACCTTGAGCAAATCCACTATTAACTTATTTTACGTCGATTATAGGTTTTCAGTTTTCAAATGCATAGAGCTTAATGACTAGTATAGTTATATTAATCCATTGATCTAATATAGTAAGAGTAAGACATTGATCTAATCGACTTTTTCAAAAATGTCTAACTCGCCTTTCGAGGAAGTTTATAATAACGGTTTTATACTGATATGAGACGTCTTTTTAACCAAACATGATGTAATTTGCATACAACTAAAAGTTTGAATATCGACTTTTATATAATTGTCTTATTCCAAATTGTCGAATATATCAGTATTGTACACATATATCAATGTCACTTTCATACACTTTTCTGTGAAGTACAACCGGTTTTTTTTCGAGGCAAGTGTCAGACTACACTTACTTTCCACGTTATTTTTAATCGAACCTGGAAAAACATTTGGCCAAAACCCGACATGAAGTTCCATTTTTCCCGAACAAATACAAGAACGTGACTAACTTCTACATGAACCGATGCGATTATTGTCGAACTTATGTGATTTTCGTCAATAACTGAAATAAACTGAAACGAAACTGAAAATAACTGCAACGTGTTTTAACTGTAATGGATTCAACCGTTGGTTGGTTTAACTGTTCGGATAAAACTGGTTTAAACTACAACTCAACTGAACTGAAACTGGAAAAAAAAATAACTGAAATGAAAAGTTTGTTAACTGAACTGAACTAAACTGTTTATAATTTTAACTGTTGTAAACTGAACTGATATAAACTTAACAGTTTGGATATAACCATAACTGAATTGTTGAACTGAATTGACACCTCTACTTGTGATTTGATTCGTTGAGTGAAATTTCTCTGAATATGGTGAACATGTTGCTCAAATTTCAAAAGTTATGTTTTTATAATTGATTATTGAGACAAGAAACATTCATGTTGTTTCTTCTTTGCGAGTATGCGACCAAAGTAACGTGTGGGTTGTTCAGAGTTCAAAGAAGATTATTGTTACTTCTATCAAATAAACAAACCCAGCGATTTTAGTGGTATCGATTTTATGATTTTCGTATCAGCTTTGTCATATGACCATTTGTAAACTTATGTCGACGATATATTACCTTCGTTCTAATTTACTTACAATATTAGTATTTTCTCACCTCTAATTGTACAACTTTAACCATTGATGTTTTCTATTATCTATAAGTGAAAATTAGAACAAGTTGATATTTTAACAATGTATATCGAGACAACTCTAACAAGATCCCATATGACTATGTTTAACCTTACATATTACTCGTACGAGATGGTTAAAAGAGTGTTTTTTTTACAAGGAAATAAAACTTAGGAAAGCCCTTTAATCTAGAGGCCAACCTAAAACGTCCTTGCGAACGAAAAGAGAGAAGTCAACATCATAAGGAGGAAAAAGGTAGAGTAAATCAGTATAAGAATGCCCAAGAGACGCCATAAGATCCGCCACTCTATTCGCCTCGCGAAAGCAATGCTTAACCTTAAAAACAACAAACTTAGTCAAATTAGTACTAATATTAATAGGATCTTTCGCCAATTGCATCCTTTTATAATAGCGAGTTTGTTAATTGCAGCCTATTCATTTCAAACTCTTCAATTGCAGCCTTTGAAAATCAATGTACCTTTAAGTTGCAGCCCAATTTCATTTTCAGGCCAAATGAGCTTGAATATGACGTCAGATCTAAACCATAGTTAAGTCTAACGTTTATTTCCCTCGTATTTTTGCTCTGTTTCTTCTCTCAACCCATAACTCATTTTACATTGTTTTTCTCTCTCCTCCCCTTCAATTCAGTGCCCTTGATTTGATTTGGAGTGTTGCGCATCATGAAACAAGGTTAGTACAACTAAATTTATGTTTTTTGCCCAAGATTTTTTGATTCGGGATTTTTAGGGTTTTTGATTTCAAAATTTTGGGTCCAAAAATTAGGGCTTGTCGATTGAAAAAAATTGGGGCTTTTGATTTCAAAACCTAATTAAGTGCAATTGTATTCATGAATTGGTAATTATGTGGCAGGAATTACGTTTAAGAAGGGTAGAGGTTGGAGTCAAGATGGTAAGAGGTGTAATTGTGGGCTGTACATTTCAAAATTCTTGAAATGATTCTTACGCTAGATTTCTCTTGCAAAGAATTAGTATCCTTGTTATCGTTTCATGTAGAGCTCTGTGCTGGCACCACTATTTTAATTGTAAATATCACATAACTCTTTTATTTCTGCTCTTTATTTTGGTGGATGGTATACATGTGGTAATTAGGGACTTATGAAATTCTATTTCCCCCTTTTGTAAACTTCCACTGTGTTATAACATAACTCTGCTTTTAAAGAATGCCATTTTCTTTGGACATGCAATCTTCGTGATGTATATGAGGCGGATCTTCAAGAATGTAGAAGATGCTTGTGTGGAGCTTCCTGCAAAATTTTGAGTCATTGCCAGATAATCTTAGAAATGCCAGCACAGAGAGGAGATAGGAGAGAGGAAAGAAGAGAGAAGAGAGAAGAGAGAGAAAATGGTGACCCTGGAGAGAGAGGAGAGAGAAAATGGAGGTCGTAGGAGAGAGAGCAAATGGAGGTCAGAGGAGAGAGAGAAGTCGAGGGTTTTGAGACAAAAAAGGACCGCTGGAGTAAACTATGGTTAACTATGACGCCCACTACAAGAAAGGTGGTATTTAACGACGGCTAAAAGCCGTCGGTAATTCAAGTAAAACCGTCGCTAAAACATCACCGACGGCTAGCAGTCGTTAAAAGGCAGTCGGTGCATAGGTGGTCGATGATATTGGAATCAACGACCGCTAAGCCGTCGGTAAATAAATTAACGACGGTTTCCTGATAATCAGCGACCGTTTTCAAAAACCGACGTTGGCACCAAACCAACGACTGTTTTAAACAGCCGGTAAATCAACGACGGTTTTACACCGTCGTTGATTTACCGACCGTTTCCAACCGTCGGTGATTCACCATCGGTTATAAACAGTCGTTGTTTGGGCCACATCAACGTCTGTTATAAACCGTCGCTATTATGTAAAAGCAGTCGTTGAAGTGGAAGTCCTTGGATGCATAGTATACCTTACAACGACTGCCTAGCCGTCGTTGATTTAATGTTTAGCCGTCGTTGTTGTTTCGAAATAATATTATTTAGAATATTTTTGTTCTTAACAATAATTAAACCTGTACCAGCACAGCTGCATGCTTGTGGACCACACTAAAGCTGTTCCTCCATCGCATTCAATCTTTTCAATTACAAAAATATGCAATTTTGATATATATTACAATTTGCATTGATACTTGTATAATTACATGAAATAGATTACAATTATGTACACAAAATAGATCCCGATGTCGGGAAATAAAGTAGAAGTCGGTGTTTACAAAAAATATATATCGACAAAGCTAGAAACTAATAAGCTAGATGCCGATAAATATAGACACTAAATGTCTATAGTTAGACAAACTACCTAGATTAAATATATGTACGCAAAATAGATCCCGGTGTCGAGAAATAAAGTAGAAGTCGGGTTCCAAAAAAAATAACCCGACACATCTAGAAACAAAGCGAGATGCCGATAAATAATGACACTAAATGCATAAAAGTTAGTTACCTAGTTGCCAAAGCCAAAAACACTACACTGTCAAGGGTGTCTCTGTAGCACTACCGCCACCACCAAACCCTGGGTCATCGTCTGGTCTGTGATGTGGAGGGGGGCCTGGGTTGCAACCTGAGGACATGTGGCCGAAACTAGACATGTTCCTCATCATTTCCTCAACGATGGCCCGACTTGACGCTTCCACCCGTGCTGCGACCATTGCCTCCACCTCTTCCATCCGCGCAGCGACCTTTGCCTCCACCTGCGCCTCAATCTGAGAAAAAAATGGACGGCTCATATGGTTGTGAAGAGCCGCCATCTCCTCGCCCTGATGAAGAGTTGTAGTACAAATGATCTCCCTGACCCAACCCCTGAACTTTTCCTCGGTTCCTCCCCCAATTGTCTCCCAATACAACAGATCAGGGTTCGGCTGTGACCCCTGAGTGGTACAATGATCCAGCTTCTTCTTGTACGTCTCCTGCATTTGGTTAAATATACTCATATTCAAGTAAAATAAAGTGGGTAAAATGGCTACATTTAGTTCTAACTTTCCTACTTTGTGTATTTTCAATCAAAACAACTTATAAATACATTAAACTAACTATATATATGATGTTTGAGGTGTTTATAACATAAACTAACATCAAACTACTCGCATTCATTCATTTTCAAGTAAAAAGGCCTAAAATGGTTTATATTAGCCTATATTTGGTTCTAACTTTCCTACTTTGTGTATTTTCAATCAAAACAACTTATAAATACATTAAACTAACTATATATATGATGTTTGAGGTGTTTATAACTTAAACTAACATCAAAGTACTCGTATTCATTCATTATCAAGTAAAAAGGCCTAAAATGGCCTATATTACCCTATATTTGGTTCTAACTTTCCTACTTTGTGTATTTTCAATCAAAACAACTTATAAATACATTAAAATAACTATATATATGATGTTTGAGGTGGTTATAACTTAAACTAGCATCAAACTACTCGTATTCATTCATTTTCAAGTAAAAAGGCCTAAAATGGCCTATATTAGCCTATATTTGGTTCTAACTTTCCTACTTTGTGTATTTTAAATCAAAACAACTTATAAATACATTAAACTAACTATATATATGATGTTTGAGGTGGTTATAACTTAAACTAGCATCAAACTACTCGTATTCATTCATTTTCAAGTAAAAAGGCCTAAAATGGCCTATATTAGCCTATATTTGGTTCTAACTTTCCTACTTTGTGTATTTTCAATCAAAACAACTTATAAATACATTAAACTAACTATATATATGATGTTTGAGGTGTTTATAACTTAAACTAACATCAAACTACTCGTATTCATTCATTTTCAAGTAAAAAGGCCAAAAATGGCCTATATTAGTCAATATTTGGTTCTAACTTTCCTACTTTGTGTATTTTCAATCAAAACAACTTATAAATACATTAAACTAACTATATATATGATGTTTGAGGTGTTTATAACTTAAACTAACATCAAAGTACTTGTATTAATTCATTTTCAAGTAAAATGGCCTAAAATGGCCTATATTAGCCTACATTTGGTTCTAACTTTCCTACTTTGTGTATTTTCAATCAAAACCACTTATAAATACATTAAACTAACTATATATATGATGTTTGAGGTGTTTATAACTTAAACTAGCATCAAACTACTCGTATTCATTCATTTTCAAGTAAAATGGCCTAAAATGGCCTATATTAGCCTACATTTGGTTCTAACTTTCCTACTTTGTGTATTTTCAATCAAAACCACTTATAAATACATTAAACTAACTATATATATGATGTTTGAGGTGTTTATAACTTAAACTAGCATCAAACTACTCGTATTCATTCATTTTCAAGTGAAATGGCCTAAAATGGCCAATATTAGCCTATATTTGGTTCTAACTTTCCTATTTTGTGTATTTTCAATCAAAACAACTTATAATCACATTAAAATAACTATTTATATGATGTTTGAGGTGTTTATAACCTAAACTAGCATCAAACTAATCGTATTCATTCATTATCAAGTGAAATGGCCTAAAATGGCCTATATTAGCCTATATTTGGTTCTAACTTTCCTATTTTCTGTATTTTCAATCGAAACAACTTATAATCACATTAAACTAACTATATATATGATGTTTGAGGTGTTTATAACTTAAAATAGCATCAAACTAATCGTATTCATTCATTTTCAAGTGAAATGGCCTAAAATGGCCTATATTAGCCTATATTTGGTTCTATCTTTCCTATTTTGTGTATTTTCAATCAAAACAACTTATAATCACATTAAACTAACTATATATATGATGTTTGAGGTGTTTATAACTTAAACTAGCATCAAACTACTCGTATTCATTCATTTTCAAGTGAAATGGCCTAAAATGGCCTACATTAGCCTATATTTGGTTCTAACTTTCCTATTTTGTGTATTTTCAATCAAAACAACTTATAATCACATTAAACTAACTATATATATGATGTTTGAGGTGTTTATAACTTAAACTAGCATCAAACTAATCATATTCATTCATTTTCAAGTGAAATGGCCTAAAATGGCCTATATTAGCGTATATTTGGTTCTATCTGTCCTATTTTGTATATTTTCAATCAAAACAACTTATAATCGCATTAAAATAACTATATATATAATGTTTGAGGTGTTTATAACTTAAACTACCATCAAACTACTCGTATTCATTAATTTTCAAGTGAAATGGCCTAAAATGGCCTATATTAGCCTATATTTGGTTCTAACTTTCCTATTTTGTGTATTTTCAATCAAAACAACTTATAATCACATTAAACAAACTATATATATGATGTTTGAGGTGTTTATAACTTAAACTAGCATCAAACTACTCGTATTCATTCATTTTCAAGTGAAATGGCCTAAAATGGCCTATATTAGCCTATATTTGGTTCTAACTTTCCTATTTTGTGTATTTTCAATCAAAACAACTTATAATCACATTAAACTAACTATATATATGATGTTTGAGGTGTTTATAACTTAAACTAGCATCAAACTACTCGTATTCATTCATTTTCAAGTGAAATGGCCTAAAATGGCCTATATTAGCCTATATTTGGTTCTAACTTTCCTATTTTGTGTATTTTCAATCAAAACAACTTATAATCACATTAAACTAACTATATATATGATGTTTGAGGTGTTTATAACTTAAACTAGCATCAAACTAATCGTATTCATTCATTTTCAAGTGAAATGGCCTAAAATGGCCTATATTAGCCTATATTTGGTTCTAACTTTCCTATTTTGTGTATTTTCAATCAAAACAACTTATAATCACATTAAACTAACTATATATATGATGTTTGAGGTGTTTATAACTTAAACTAGCATCAAACTACTCGTATTCATTCATTTTCAAGTGAAATGGCCTAAAATGGCCTATATTAGCCTATATTTGGTTCTAACTTTCCTATTTTGTGTATTTTCAATCAAAACAACTTATAATCACATTAAACTAACTATATATATGATGTTTGAGGTGTTTATAACTTAAACTAGCATCAAACTAATCGTATTCATTCATTTTCAAGTGAAATGGCCTAAAATGGCCTATATTAGCCTATATTTGGTTCTAACTTTCCTATTTTGTGTATTTTCAATCAAAACAACTTATAATCACATTAAACTAACTATATATATGATGTTTGAGGTGTTTATAACTTAAACTAGCATCAAACTACTCGTATTCATTCATTTTCAAGTGAAATGGCCTAAAATGGCCTATATTAGCCTATATTTGGTTCTATCTTTCCTATTTTGTGTATTTTCAATCAAAACAACTTATAATCACATTAAACTAACTATATATATGATGTTTGAGGTGTTTATAACTTAAACTAGCATCAAACTACTCGTATTCATTCATTTTCAAGTGAAATGGCCTAAAATGGCCTATATTAGCCTATATTTGGTTCTAACTTTCCTATTTTGTGTATTTTCAATCAAAACAACTTATAATCACATTAAACTAACTATATATATGATGTTTGAGGTGTTTATAACTTAAACTAGCATCAAACTACTCGTATTCATTCATTTTCAAGTGAAATGGCCTAAAATGGCCTATATTAGCCTATATTTGGTTCTAACTTTCCTATTTTGTGTATTTTCAATCAAAACAACTTATAATCACATTAAACTAACTATATATATGATGTTTGAGGTGTTTATAACTTAAACTAGCATCAAACTAATCGTATTCATTCATTTTCAAGTGAAATGGCCTAAAATGGCCTATATTAGCCTATATTTGGTTCTAACTTTCCTATTTTGTGTATTTTCAATCAAAACAACTTATAATCACATTAAACTAACTATATATATGATGTTTGAGGTGTTTATAACTTAAACTAGCATCAAACTACTCGTATTCATTCATTTTCAAGTGAAATGGCCTAAAATGGCCTATATTAGCCTATATTTGGTTCTAACTTTCCTATTTTGTGTATTTTCAATCAAAACAACTTATAATCACATTAAACTAACTATATATATGATGTTTGAGGTGTTTATAACTTAAACTAGCATCAAACTACTCGTATTCATTCATTTTCAAGTGAAATGGCCTAAAATGGCCTATATTAGCCTATATTTGGTTCTAACTTTCCTATTTTGTGTATTTTCAATCAAAACAACTTATAATCACATTAAACTAACTATATATATGATGTTTGAGGTGTTTATAACTTAAACTAGCATCAAACTACTCGTATTCATTCATTTTCAAGTGAAATGGCCTAAAATGGCCTATATTAGCCTATATTTGGTTCTAACTTTCCTATTTTGTGTATTTTCAATCAAAACAACTTATAATCACATTAAACTAACTATATATATGATGTTTGAGGTGTTTATAACTTAAACTAGCATCAAACTAATCGTATTCATTCATTTTCAAGTGAAATGGCCTAAAATGGCCTATATTAGCCTATATTTGGTTCTAACTTTCCTATTTTGTGTATTTTCAATCAAAACAACTTATAATCACATTAAACTAACTATATATATGATGTTTGAGGTGTTTATAACTTAAACTAGCATCAAACTACTCGTATTCATTCATTTTCAAGTGAAATGGCCTAAAATGGCCTATATTAGCCTATATTTGGTTCTAACTTTCCTATTTTGTGTATTTTCAATCAAAACAACTTATAATCACATTAAACTAACTATATATATGATGTTTGAGGTGTTTATAACTTAAACTAGCATCAAACTACTCGTATTCATTCATTTTCAAGTGAAATGGCCTAAAATGGCCTATATTAGCCTATATTTGGTTCTAACTTTCCTATTTTGTGTATTTTCAATCAAAACAACTTATAATCACATTAAACTAACTATATATATGATTTTTGAGGTGTTTATAACTTAAACTAGCATCAAACTAATCGTATTCATTCATTTTCAAGTGAAATGGCCTAAAATGGCCTATATTAGCCTATATTTGGTTCTAACTTTCCTATTTTGTGTATTTTCAATCAAAACAACTTATAATCACATTAAACTAACTATATATATGATGTTTGAGGTGTTTATAACTTAAACTAGCATCAAACTACTCGTATTCATTCATTTTCAAGTGAAATGGCCTAAAATGGCCTATATTAGCCTATATTTGGTTCTATCTTTCCTATTTTGTGTATTTTCAATCAAAACAACTTATAATCACATTAAACTAACTATATATATGATGTTTGAGGTGTTTATAACTTAAACTAGCATCAAACTACTCGTATTCATTCATTTTCAAGTGAAATGGCCTAAAATGGCCTATATTAGCCTATATTTGGTTCTAACTTTCCTATTTTGTGTATTTTCAATCAAAACAACTTATAATCACATTAAACTAACTATATATATGATGTTTGAGGTGTTTATAACTTAAACTAGCATCAAACTACTCGTATTCATTCATTTTCAAGTGAAATGGCCTAAAATGGCCTATATTAGCCTATATTTGGTTCTAACTTTCCTATTTTGTGTATTTTCAATCAAAACAACTTATAATCACATTAAACTAACTATATATATGATGTTTGAGGTGTTTATAACTTAAACTAGCATCAAACTAATCGTATTCATTCATTTTCAAGTGAAATGGCCTAAAATGGCCTATATTAGCCTATATTTGGTTCTATCTTTCCTATTTTGTGTATTTTCAATCAAAACAACTTATAATCACATTAAACTAACTATATATATGATGTTTGAGGTGTTTATAACTTAAACTAGCATCAAACTACTCGTATTCATTCATTTTCAAGTGAAATGGCCTAAAATGGCCTATATTAGCCTATATTTGGTTCTAACTTTCCTATTTTGTGTATTTTCAATCAAAACAACTTATAATCACATTAAACTAACTATATATATGATGTTTGAGGTGTTTATAACTTAAACTAGCATCAAACTAATCGTATTCATTCATTTTCAAGTGAAATGGCCTAAAATGGCCTATATTAGCCTATATTTGGTTCTAACTTTCCTATTTTGTGTATTTTCAATCAAAACAACTTATAATCACATTAAACTAACTATATATATGATGTTTGAGGTGTTTATAACTTAAACTAGCATCAAACTACTCGTATTCATTCATTTTCAAGTGAAATGGCCTAAAATGGCCTATATTAGCCTATATTTGGTTCTAACTTTCCTATTTTGTGTATTTTCAATCAAAACAACTTATAATCACATTAAACTAACTATATATATGATGTTTGAGGTGTTTATAACTTAAACTAGCATCAAACTACTCGTATTCATTCATTTTCAAGTGAAATGGCCTAAAATGGCCTATATTAGCCTATATTTGGTTCTAACTTTCCTATTTTGTGTATTTTCAATCAAAACAACTTATAATCACATTAAACTAACTATATATATGATGTTTGAGGTGTTTATAACTTAAACTAGCATCAAACTACTCGTATTCATTCATTTTCAAGTGAAATGGCCTAAAATGGCCTATATTAGCCTATATTTGGTTCTAACTTTCCTATTTTGTGTATTTTCAATCAAAACAACTTATAATCACATTAAACTAACTATATATATGATGTTTGAGGTGTTTATAACTTAAACTAGCATCAAACTACTCGTATTCATTCATTTTCAAGTGAAATGGCCTAAAATGGCCTATATTAGCCTATATTTGGTTCTATCTTTCCTATTTTGTGTATTTTCAATCAAAACAACTTATAATCACATTAAACTAACTATATATATGATGTTTGAGGTGTTTATAACTTAAACTAGCATCAAACTACTCGTATTCATTCATTTTCAAGTGAAATGGCCTAAAATGGCCTATATTAGCCTATATTTGGTTCTAACTTTCCTATTTTGTGTATTTTCAATCAAAACAACTTATAATCACATTAAACTAACTATATATATGATGTTTGAGGTGTTTATAACTTAAACTAGCATCAAACTACTCGTATTCATTCATTTTCAAGTGAAATGGCCTAAAATGGCCTATATTAGCCTATATTTGGTTCTAACTTTCCTATTTTGTGTATTTTCAATCAAAACAACTTATAATCACATTAAACTAACTATATATATGATGTTTGAGGTGTTTATAACCTAAACTAGCATCAAACTACTCGTATTCATTCATTTTCAAGTGAAATGGCCTAAAATGGCCTATATTAGCCTATATTTGGTTCTAACTTTCCTATTTTGTGTATTTTCAATCAAAACAACTTATAATCACATTAAACTAACTATATATATGATGTTTGAGGTGTTTATAACTTAAACTAGCATCAAACTAATCGTATTCATTCATTTTCAAGTGAAATGGCCTAAAATGGCCTATATTAGCCTATATTTGGTTCTAACTTTCCTATTTTGTGTATTTTCAATCAAAACAACTTATAATCACATTAAACTAACTATATATATGATGTTTGAGGTGTTTATAACTTAAACTAGCATCAAACTACTCGTATTCATTCATTTTCAAGTGAAATGGCCTAAAATGGCCTATATTAGCCTATATTTGGTTCTAACTTTCCTATTTTGTGTATTTTCAATCAAAACAACTTATAATCACATTAAACTAACTATATATATGATGTTTGAGGTGTTTATAACTTAAACTAGCATCAAACTAATCGTATTCATTCATTTTCAAGTGAAATGGCCTAAAATGGCCTATATTAGCCTATATTTGGTTCTAACTTTCCTATTTTGTGTATTTTCAATCAAAACAACTTATAATCACATTAAACTAACTATATATATGATGTTTGAGGTGTTTATAACTTAAACTAGCATCAAACTACTCGTATTCATTCATTTTCAAGTGAAATGGCCTAAAATGGCCTATATTAGCCTATATTTGGTTCTAACTTTCCTATTTTGTGTATTTTCAATCAAAACAACTTATAATCACATTAAACTAACTATATATATGATGTTTGAGGTGTTTATAACTTAAACTAGCATCAAACTACTCGTATTCATTCATTTTCAAGTGAAATGGCCTAAAATGGCCTATATTAGCCTATATTTGGTTCTAACTTTCCTATTTTGTGTATTTTCAATCAAAACAACTTATAATCACATTAAACTAACTATATATATGATGTTTGAGGTGTTTATAACTTAAACTAGCATCAAACTACTCGTATTCATTCATTTTCAAGTGAAATGGCCTAAAATGGCCTATATTAGCCTATATTTGGTTCTAACTTTCCTATTTTGTGTATTTTCAATCAAAACAACTTATAATCACATTAAACTAACTATATATATGATGTTTGAGGTGTTTATAACTTAAACTAGCATCAAACTAATCGTATTCATTCATTTTCAAGTGAAATGGCCTAAAATGGCCTATATTAGCCTATATTTGGTTCTAACTTTCCTATTTTGTGTATTTTCAATCAAAACAACTTATAATCACATTAAACTAACTATATATATGATGTTTGAGGTGTTTATAACTTAAACTAGCATCAAACTACTCGTATTCATTCATTTTCAAGTGAAATGGCCTAAAATGGCCTATATTAGCCTATATTTGGTTCTAACTTTCCTATTTTGTGTATTTTCAATCAAAACAACTTATAATCACATTAAACTAACTATATATATGATGTTTGAGGTGTTTATAACTTAAACTAGCATCAAACTACTCGTATTCATTCATTTTCAAGTGAAATGGCCTAAAATGGCCTATATTAGCCTATATTTGGTTCTATCTTTCCTATTTTGTGTATTTTCAATCAAAACAACTTATAATCACATTAAACTAACTATATATATGATGTTTGAGGTGTTTATAACTTAAACTAGCATCAAACTACTCGTATTCATTCATTTTCAAGTGAAATGGCCTAAAATGGCCTATATTAGCCTATATTTGGTTCTAACTTTCCTATTTTGTGTATTTTCAATCAAAACAACTTATAATCACATTAAACTAACTATATATATGATGTTTGAGGTGTTTATAACTTAAACTAGCATCAAACTACTCGTATTCATTCATTTTCAAGTGAAATGGCCTAAAATGGCCTATATTAGCCTATATTTGGTTCTAACTTTCCTATTTTGTGTATTTTCAATCAAAACAACTTATAATCACATTAAACTAACTATATATATGATGTTTGAGGTGTTTATAACTTAAACTAGCATCAAACTACTCGTATTCATTCATTTTCAAGTGAAATGGCCTAAAATGGCCTATATTAGCCTATATTTGGTTCTAACTTTCCTATTTTGTGTATTTTCAATCAAAACAACTTATAATCACATTAAACTAACTATATATATGATGTTTGAGGTGTTTATAACTTAAACTAGCATCAAACTACTCGTATTCATTCATTTTCAAGTGAAATGGCCTAAAATGGCCTATATTAGCCTATATTTGGTTCTAACTTTCCTATTTTGTGTATTTTCAATCAAAACAACTTATAATCACATTAAACTAACTATATATATGATGTTTGAGGTGTTTATAACTTAAACTAGCATCAAACTAATCGTATTCATTCATTTTCAAGTGAAATGGCCTAAAATGGCCTATATTAGCCTATATTTGGTTCTAACTTTCCTATTTTGTGTATTTTCAATCAAAACAACTTATAATCACATTAAACTAACTATATATATGATGTTTGAGGTGTTTATAACTTAAACTAGCATCAAACTACTCGTATTCATTCATTTTCAAGTGAAATGGCCTAAAATGGCCTATATTAGCCTATATTTGGTTCTAACTTTCCTATTTTGTGTATTTTCAATCAAAACAACTTATAATCACATTAAACTAACTATATATATGATGTTTGAGGTGTTTATAACTTAAACTAGCATCAAACTAATCGTATTCATTCATTTTCAAGTGAAATGGCCTAAAATGGCCTATATTAGCCTATATTTGGTTCTATCTTTCCTATTTTGTGTATTTTCAATCAAAACAACTTATAATCACATTAAACTAACTATATATATGATGTTTGAGGTGTTTATAACTTAAACTAGCATCAAACTACTCGTATTCATTCATTTTCAAGTGAAATGGCCTAAAATGGCCTATATTAGCCTATATTTGGTTCTAACTTTCCTATTTTGTGTATTTTCAATCAAAACAACTTATAATCACATTAAACTAACTATATATATGATGTTTGAGGTGTTTATAACTTAAACTAGCATCAAACTAATCGTATTCATTCATTTTCAAGTGAAATGGCCTAAAATGGCCTATATTAGCCTATATTTGGTTCTAACTTTCCTATTTTGTGTATTTTCAATCAAAACAACTTATAATCACATTAAACTAACTATATATATGATGTTTGAGGTGTTTATAACTTAAACTAGCATCAAACTAATCGTATTCATTCATTTTCAAGTGAAATGGCCTAAAATGGCCTATATTAGCCTATATTTGGTTCTAACTTTCCTATTTTGTGTATTTTTAATCAAAACAACTTATAATCACATTAAACTAACTATATATATGATGTTTGAGGTGTTTATAACTTAAACTAGCATCAAACTAATCGTATTCATTCATTTTCAAGTGAAATGGCCTAAAATGGCCTATATTAGCCTATATTTGGTTCTAACTTTCCTATTTTGTGTATTTTCAATCAAAACAACTTATAATCACATTAAACTAACTATATATATGATGTTTGAGGTGTTTATAACTTAAACTAGCATCAAACTAATCGTATTCATTCATTTTCAAGTGAAATGGCCTAAAATGGCCTATATTAGCCTATATTTGGTTCTATCTTTCCTATTTTGTGTATTTTCAATCAAAACAACTTATAATCATATTAAACTAACTATATATATGATGTTTGAGGTGTTTATAACTTAAACTAGCATCAAACTAATCGTATTTATTCAATTTCAACTAAAATGGCCTAAAATGTTTAGTGTATTCAATTTCAATCATATTTGCCTATAAATATATGTTTCGAAGTATGTACCGAGATTTGCTTTGCTTTCTTGTTTGCTGGGATTTCACCTTTTCCAGGAACAGTCTTAAAATGAGTCTTCAAGAACAACTCGGGAGCAGTAGGGAGTACTCCTCCTCTACTCTTTGCCTGTAGACATTGTTGAACAAAGGCTTTATTTTTTACTCATACCGAAAATGTCATGTAAATTACACTAAGTAGTAGATATTAAACATATTTACCATCTTCCTAGCATGCTGTGCCGCCGAAATAGAACCCTGAAAGTGTGACGGCTCAATTGGATTAGACAGGGAGCCACCTCTTCGGTTCTTCTTCGCCTTTTCAGATTTTTCCCGAAATGTTGGCTCTTCACTTCTCTTCTTCATGTCTTCGTAGATCGTCTCCCCCAACCATTTTGGCCTTTCTTTGGCTTTCTTAACCACCCAGTGTCGCAAGTCTCTCAGACGAGATGAAGCTTTTTTCTTGTAGTCCTTCCTCACTAGGCCTTCTAACTCAGGAGCCCATTCGTAAATACCCTTTAGTCAAACATTAAACAAAGATATTAATAAAGTAATATAATCAATGAAAATTTTCATAATTCGATTCATACATACTGTGAAAATGTTCCACCAATGCGTCTTTGTTGCATTGTCGACCTCACTGTAATTGAACCAAGGTTGTCGAAAATGGCCCTGGAAAATGTCAGTGATGGACCCACTAACCTTGTTATCATCGAACCTGAATTGAAAACCAAACAAACACGTGAACTGTGAATACCATTGCATACAAATATCATGAAGCATATAGTAGCTTACGAACTTACCATAATCCAGTAGGGCTTAAAACCTTTCTTGGTGCACGGTTCGAACCTTCACCTTCCTCCGTATGAGTGTTCGGAGTCTCCGGTACGTGGCTACCAATGTCACGTGCCTGTGAATCATCTCCCTGTGTCTCTGCTATAGGGTTTTGGCTTCCTTCTACTTCTAGTGACTGAAAAAGCTGCATCGGAATCAAAGTCCCACGACCTTGGCTTCCACCTAAGCCACATCGACCTCCGCGGCCCTTAGGATTAGACATGATTACCTAAAATGTAAGAAATTAGAAATGCGCAAGATTAAACAAAACAATTGAAATAAATTCTTGTTACATTAAAGTATGAATAATCCAAGAATAAAAAAACTGATTTCTTCAATATTAACAAATTACAACTTTATTTGCACCAAAAAACAAATCACATATATTGGGAAGAAAACAAAACGAACTATAATAATGGGCAAAACATATGGCTTATATTAACAAAACAATACCTTGTAGTAGTTTGCAAAAAAAAAGGACCCCCGCACTCCCCCCCCACCGACCCCCCGCCCTCCCCTCCCCCTCACCGACCCCCTGCAGCCCCCCCCCTCACTCGACCCCCCCCTCCCCCCTCCCCCTCACCGACCTCCTCCACTCCTCCCCCCTCACCGACCCTCCCGCCGACCCCCCTCCCCGACCCCCGCAGCCCCTCCCCCTCACCGACCCCCCGCACAGCCTCCCCACACCGACCCCCCCGCCTCCCCCCCTCACCGACCTCCCTGCACTCCTCCCCTCACCGACCCCCCCGCTGCCCCCTCCCCTCACCGACCCCCCCCGCACCCCCCTCCCCGACCCCCTGCGGCCCTCCCCCCCTCACCGACCCCCCCGCACGCCCCCCTCCCCGACCCCCTGCCCCTCCCCTCACCGACCCCCCGCACATCCCACCCCCATCGACCCCCCCGCCCTCCCCCCTAACCGACCTCCCCGCACTCCACCCCTCACTGACCCCCTTGCACGCCCCTCCCGACCCCTGCAGCCCTCCCCTCCTCACCGACCCCCCGCACCCCCTCCCCGACCCCCGCAGCCCCCTCCCCTCGACCCCCTGCCACGGCCCTCCCCCCTCACCGAACCCCCTGCATGCCCCTCCCCCTCCCGACCCCTCCTACACGCCCCACCCCCCTCACCGACCCCCCGCCCTCCCCCTCTCACCGACCTCCCGCACTCCTCCCCCTCACCGACCCCCCGCATGCCCCCATTCCCGACCCCCTGCGGCCCCCCTCACTCGTCTGGCGGGCCGCGCTTGTCGTGAACGCCACCCGGCCAAAGATAAAATTTCTCCTACTCTCTTTTACACTAAACTAGTATAAGGGAAGTAAGGTTCGTATCCACGGGGAAACGGGGACGAGTTCTATACTTAGCGTGCGTTAATACCTAGAAGACTCTTAACGGTCGAGAAACCTAATAATAACAAAAGGGGGTTTCAAAGAGTTGTTATTAGACTACAACTAACTAACATATAAATAAGATGAGAAATCAATATAGGAAGATCTTGAATCCGATTAACATCCACTTCAATTCATTATCGATCCTTGAACCTCAACTCTAATTAATTCCATGATTATCTATTGCCGAGAATTAATCTCGCGTTCTCCTTATTCCTAGTTGAATAGCACGATCAGCGTGACTATAAAACCCTAACTAAAGGATAACCTAGTCCGATCGCGTCTAAGTTCAATCCAATAGCAGCAATAAACACAGAGAACCAACAGACCTGCTAACGTCATACAAGCGATAAACGTTCAACAGTTGATTCAATTTCCCCAAGAAATAACCAAGACGATCTCGCATCTAAGTTACTTCATAGTTTGCTACCAATTGATAAAAGAATAAAACAATCCGATTCTATTCTTAAATCTAGCATTAGATTAATTACACAATCAAACTAGTAACGTTCCTAGCATAATCATGCAAAAATCATAGAAAGCAAGCATAGAAATTAAACCATAATCAAAGGAACTAAATAGAGAGGAAAGATCTCACAATAATGCTTGAAGCTTCATATTAATCTCGTTCAAGAACGGTTCAAGCTACAATCGGCATAGCATAAGCCAATCCCAAAATTGAAATCTACTAAAACTAAACTAGAAAACAAAAACTAAAAAGAGAAGAGAAGAAGAGAAGAATGGAGTGTTGGATATTCTCTCTCCTCAAATGTGTGTCTTTTAGGTCCAAAAACAAACTTTAGTATTTATACTAAGGCTCAAAAGTCAGCCGACATTTAGACCGCCATAGGGGTCGCGAGGTGCGGTACAGGTCGCACCGTGCGATGAGCTACTGCCTTCGCAACGAGCTGAAGAATTGGCGAAACCACGCAGGTCGCACCGTGCGATAATCCTCGCGAGGTGCGAGCAAGGCTCGTCGCGAGGTGCGAGGAAGCTCGCGAGTCGCGAGCGCTGGGCGCTGGGCAGTGAGCGCTGGCTGAGCGTGCGGGTGTGCGCGATGGGCGAGCGATGGCCTAGCTTGCTTGCTGGGCGTGCGATGGCTGGAGCTGGGCGATGCTTCTTCGCCGGGCGTGCGATGGCCGGAGCCGGGCGATGCTTGCTGCTGGGCGTGCGATGGGCTGCTGAGCGATGCTTCGAGCTTGGCTTGGCGAGCTTGTGGCTTGTGATGCTCGGCTCAAATGCATTTCACCTTGGAAGCTCGGAATGCATGACATTAACACAACTTATATCGCAAAACTCCGAACTTCCGCTAAGGATGATTTATATGCAAACCTTAACAATTACGAACAAATCCCTTAGCAATGTGCACCTAAAATACCACAAGAACATCGTATAACTTGAGCGCATCAAATACCCCCACACTTGAACTTTACTCGACCTCGAGTAAACTCAAAATGAGGATCACCAAATAAATCATCACCCAAACTAACGACACCAACCTACACTCCCCATCAACTACATCATCATCATCACATCTTAACAACATCCGCTCAAAAACCTAAACGTAAGGGACGATGATTCCCCCACACTTAGATTCGAGCTCACCTGAAAAATAAAAAGACGCGACAACAATAATCACCAAACGACAACCAAAATGTGAGCTCAAATCCTGAAGGATCTCAAAGGATCTCACTCCAACGCCACAATCAAAATGACAACTCGCCTAAAACCTCAAAAGATAAACTACTACTACTATTACAACCAACCTATATAAGCAAGCTATGGAACAAAGACAAAAAGGGATAAATTCCATGCTTACTCCCAAAAACAAACAATCAAAAGAAAGTGAAAGCCAAAACAAATCTCCGGCAAATGAGTTTCCAAAGTGTATCATTCTCTCTTAATCTCTCATTTTGCCTAGGAGCCCTTTCGGGTTTTCATCCTAGCTTCTCACATTTTTTCATCTCACCATCTTACCCGCTCAATATAAGCCACTTTTTTGCATAAGTTGCCCTTTCGGGTTTTCAACCTATCCGGGCCCCCATTTTTGCCCGAGTCGCCCGCCCTTGCGGGTTTTCAACTCAGCGGGATTCTTTTCATCATTTTTTTTTTTTTTTTTTTTAAATTAAAAGTAATAAATACAACATAGATACATGAGACTGAGAATTCCCTCCCCCCTACTTAAACTACACATTGTCCACAATGTGTCGACAATTAAAAGAAAAAAGTAAACTGAAAATGGGGGGGGAAATGTGAAAATCGGGTAAATCGAAGATCGAAATCTCAAAACTCATGAAAAGCAATCCGTCAAACTCAAATTTCTTAACAACACCAACTCAAATCTCTCTACTCAACTCACAACCCTCTCCCTCGAATCACTCAAACAAATGACAAGTTCAAAAGTTTTGAATTTGTGAGTGTTTCACCTAGCTTAAGAGATCGAAAAGATACATTAACAATCTCAACCCTCTAGTTGTACCAATTCCTAGCTATTGAACTCCTCCCAACGGGTTGTCTTTTGTGGATTTTGGTTCCAAGTGGATGAAGATTGGTTGTGGATCTTTTTAGTGGGTGGGTGGTGGGTGAAAGAAAATTTGTTGTGGTGGTGGAAATTTGATGAAAAATAAAGAGAAAGAAAGAAAATAAAGGGGTCTCGGGGTCTCGGGTTGCCTCCCGAGAAGCGCTGTTGTTTAAAGTCGTTAGCTCGACTTAGTACCTTGAGCTCAAAAATTGGGCTTGTGCTCCATATGTGACAATGGAGGCTCCATGTCAACCTCCAATTCGAGTACCTGCAAAACTAACGGAGGAGAACTCTTGCAATGCATCGTTAGTGGTACAGTTTCAAAACAAGGTGGTAAATCAGGAGGCTTTTTCCGCTCTTTCCACTCCGGCACCATAACCTGCATGTTAGTAGGAGAGGCACAATCCTCAACCAAGACATCATCAACATTTATCGACTCATCAACATGCTCAATATCAAGAACATCATGCAAAACAGAGTCAACAATGTTAATAGAGTAAAGAGGGTTATCATCCTTAATCAAAGGCTTAGAATCATCGATTTTAAACGCCTCTACCTTTCCCTCGAATTCCATGGTCAAAGAACCAGCGCAAACATCAATTTTAGTGCAAGATGTTTTCAAGAAAGGTCGCCCCAAAAGGATAGGGGCGGCATGCTTATCAGGTTCCATCTCCAAAACATAAAAATCAGCAGGAAATTTCAATTTCCCAACCGTAACTAACACATCCTCTAATTTACCCCTAGGATAAACATTGGATCTATCAGCTAATTGAATCACCACACCAGTTTCATGGAAATTGCCAAGTTTCAAAGACTTATACAATGAATATGGAATCACATTAATTGACGCACCTAAGTCTAACATGGCTTTAGAAAACATGGTGTCACCTATGGTACATGGGATGATAAACATGCCTGGGTCCTTGCACTTTTGAGGCAATTTCTTTTGAAAGATAGCAGAGACATGCTCGCTAGCCTTCACTTTTTGCACTCCCTTTTGTTTTTGCTTTCTTTTCGAAGTACATAATTCTTTAAAGAACTTAACAAACCTAGGTACTTGATTTAAAGCATCAAAAAGGGGAATGTTTACCTCACATTTACGAAAGACTTCGTAAATGTCATTGGTGCGCTCTGTTTGGCGGGTTTCTCTTAATGCCTCGGGAAATGGTGGCTCTGGTTCATATGGTGGAGGAGGTGATTTTTTGACTTTCTCCTCTTGTTGAGGTGGCAATGATGTACAATCTGTTGTCGGTTCATGCTCGATTACCTCTTCCACTATCTCTTTGTCTCGAACCACCAACCTCTCTTTGCTTGCAATTTCCGCTCCACTCCTCAATGTGATAGCACTCACGTTCATCTTTGGGTTGAGTTCTATTTGGGATGGAAACCTCACCGAATCCCTAGCCTCTAACTTGGTTACAGCTCCCGCAATTTGGCTTACTTGGCTCTCCAAGTTCTTGATGCTCGAACGGGTCTCCTCCTGAAACTGAACCATATTTCCCTGCATGTTAGTAACATTTTTAGTTAAAGCATTAATCATATCCTCTGTAGACATGCCGGTACTCGGTCCCTGTGGTTGGCCTTGTGGCCGAAAATATGGAGCTCCTTGCTCTGGTGTCCTCGAATAAGGAGGTGGTGGGCGGTTATCTTTCGCCGTGGCGCTGGTTCCCGATGAGTTCCCGTACCTTAAATTAGGATGATCTCGCCATCCCGAATTGTAGGTACCGGAATATGGATCATATCTTTTCGGGAAACCTTGGCCCGAAAATCGGCCGCCTTAACCTCTTCACTCGGTTCTTGTAGATGAGGACAAAAATCAGTTGGATGATGTGAAGAGCAAATGCCACAAGCCTTCACTTGGTGAGTTTTCTCTTTCACTATGAAGTCTCGCATCACGGATGTGAGAGCTTGCACCTGATCTTCCAGCTTAGAAGAACTAGAACCCTCGGAGACCACACGTCGAGTTCCAGACCTTCTACTAAACTGCCTCGAGCTTTCAGCAAGCTCATTTAACAGTTCCTTAGCAGCGAGTGCAGTTTTATTCACAATGGATCCACCACTTGCTGCATTAACCATCCTAGCATCCTCATCACATAAGCCATTATAGAAATATAGCACCAAATCTTCCTCTGAATAACCGTGGTATGGACAACTAGCACATAATTTCTTAAACCTCTCCCAATACTCATAAAAAGACTCATCACCTCGTTGCTCAATGTTACTTATCTCCTTCTTCAATGTAGATGATTTAGAAGTGGGAAAGTATTTCTCGAGAAAGCTCTTTTTCAATTGTGCCCAAGTGGTGATGCTGTCGGACGGAAGGTAGTACATCCAGTCCTTTGCTGTGTCTTTTAGCGAAAAGGGAAAAGCTTTAAGCTTGATTCTATCTTCTGAAACCCCACTTGGTTTCATGCTGCTGCATACCACATGAAACTCTGATAAATGCTTATTTGGATCTTCACCATTTAGCCCATGGAATGAGGGAAGCAAATGTATCAACCCCGACTTTAGCTCAAATGTGTCCCCCACTTCTGGTTCCGGAAATGTGATACACAAAGGTTGTTGGTCAAGGTTAGGAGCAGTGAGCTCCTTTAAAGTGCGGTGCTCAACTCTAGGAGGCATCTCTTCTTCAAATTCAAGCGAAAAAGGGAGCTCTCTAAAGTCTTCACGCAATTCTCTTCTCAACCTGAAAAGGGTTAGTTCTAGATCTCGATCGTACTGCAAAGGTTCTTGGTTAGTAGCACGAGTATTAACCATAAACAAAAACCATAAGCAATACAATCCAAAAACATACACTAAATATAAACAAATAACACCGTGTTCCCCGGCAACGGCGCCAAAATTTGGCGGGCCGCGCTTGTCGTGAACGCCACCCGGCCAAAGATAAAATTTCTCCTACTCTCTTTTACACTAAACTAGTATAAGGGAAGTAAGGTTCGTATCCACAGGGAAACGGGGACGAGTTCTATACTTAGCGTGCGTTAATACCTAGAAGACTCTTAACGGTCGAGAAACCTAATAATAACAAAAGGGGGGTTTCAAAGAGTTGTTATTAGACTACAACTAACTAACATATAAATAAGATGAGAAATCAATATAGGAAGATCTTGAATCCGATTAACATCCACTTCAATTCATTATCGATCCTTGAACCTCAACTCTAATTAATTCCATGATTATCTATTGCCGAGAATTAATCTCGCGTTCTCCTTATTCCTAGTTGAATAGCACGATCAGCGTGACTATAAAACCCTAACTAAAGGATAACCTAGTCCGATCGCGTCTAAGTTCAATCCAATAGCAGCAATAAACACAGAGAACCAACAGACCTGCTAACGTCATACAAGCGATAAACGTTCAACAGTTGATTCAATTTCCCCAAGAAATAACCAAGACGATCTGC
Organism: Beta lomatogona; assembly: GCA_947646795.1. Lineage (NCBI taxonomy): Eukaryota > Viridiplantae > Streptophyta > Magnoliopsida > Caryophyllales > Amaranthaceae > Beta > Beta lomatogona. The sequence continues at coordinate 1,379,882 of CANSNZ010000554.1, forward strand.
ATCTAAGTTACTTCATAGTTTGCTACCAATTGATAAAAGAATAAAACAATCCGATTCTATTCTTAAATCTAGCATTAGATTAATTACACAATCAAACTAGTAACGTTCCTAGCATAATCATGCAAAAATCATAGAAAGCAAGCATAGAAATTAAACCATAATCAAAGGAACTAAATAGAGAGGAAAGATCTCACAATAATGCTTGAAGCTTCATATTAATCTCGTTCAAGAACGGTTCAAGCTACAATCGGCATAGCATAAGCCAATCCCAAAATTGAAATCTACTAAAACTAAACTAGAAAACAAAAACTAAAAAGAGAAGAGAAGAAGAGAAGAATGGAGTGTTGGATATTCTCTCTCCTCAAATGTGTGTCTTTTAGGTCCAAAAACAAACTTTAGTATTTATACTAAGGCTCAAAAGTCAGCCGACATTTAGACCGCCATAGGGGTCGCGAGGTGCGGTACAGGTCGCACCGTGCGATGAGCTACTGCCTTCGCAACGAGCTGAAGAATTGGCGAAACCACGCAGGTCGCACCGTGCGATAATCCTCGCGAGGTGCGAGCAAGGCTCGTCGCGAGGTGCGAGGAAGCTCGCGAGTCGCGAGCGCTGGCTGAGCGTGCGGGTGTGCGCGATGGGCGAGCGATGGCCTAGCTTGCTGCTGGGCGTGCGATGGCTGGAGCTGGGCGATGCTTGCTGCTGGGCGTGCGATGGCTGGAGCTGGGCGATGCTTGCTGCTGGGCGTGCGATGGGCCGCGAGCGATGCTTCGAGCTTGGCTTAGCGAGCTTGTGGCTTGTGATGCTCGGCTCAAATGCATTTCACCTTGGAAGCTCGGAATGCATGACATTAACACAACTTATATCGCAAAACTCCGAACTTCCGCTAAGGATGATTTATATGCAAACCTTAACAATTACGAACAAATCCCTTAGCAATGTGCACCTAAAATACCACAAGAACATCGTATAACTTGAGCGCATCACCGACCCCCCCGCATAGCCCCCTCCCACGACCCCCTGCAGCCCCCCCTCTCGACCCCCCCCCGCACAACCCCTCCTCACCTCTGAACCCCCGCACGGCCCTCCCCCCTCACTGACCCCCCCCACATGCCCCACCCCTCACCGACCCCCCGCCCTCCCCCCCTTACCGACCTCCTGCATTCCTCCCCCTCACCGACCCCCTCGCACGGCCCCCTCCCCGACCCCCCGCAGCCCTCCCCCCCACCGACCCCCCATGCACAGCCCCTCCCCCCTCACTGACCCCCCGCACAACCCACCCCTTTTTTGTAGATAACACCAATTTAATTTACAAACGGGTGACCGAGCAAGTGTATCATGTATATTTTTCGTTCCATATATACATAAACAACCTTTTATCCCTTTTAAAAGCCTAGCAACAGGAGCCCTACCATTTGTGTCCTAACTAAGATCACATCTAGTGAGTGAAGCAAGCAATCAAAGGAAAATGAACCAACAACAACTACAAGGGCCCTACCTTGTAAACAAATGAAGAAATGAGCAAGGGCACTACATAAGAAAGGCAGAGGAAACCTAAATATTAATGCGAAAAGGGAAGTGGGGAGAAAGCAAGTACTAATTAAATATTAGAAAAACACTAAGAAAAACCACAGGTGCAGAATGGATCATGTTACTCAACAACGGTAAGAAAAACTACAGATGGAAATGTCATAACAAGTAATCTTCAACATTTCATTACAAAAGTCATATATTTTTATTGAAATGTTGTCCTTAATACAAGCTATGATATACTCAAACAAATCAAAGTGAATTCCCATCCTCGCTTAGTTCATCATCACTATCGTCATCCCAAAAACCATCATCGTCATCGTCATCATCCTCGCTTTCTCCAGACTCAAAACTAGACTCTTCTTCATCATCACCTGATGGGGCTTCAAACAAAATTTCTTCATCATCTCCTTCAACACACTCGACATCATTACCACCTTCATAATCGGGAATATCATTTGGATCACAAAGCGTTGGAGTCCCAGCACTTGTCTCCTGAAGGAAGTCGAAGTCAACAGGAGCATCAATCACAGACCTTGCCTTTGTCCTAAACACAGCCCACCATTGAGCACGATCTCTTTTTAAGCTTGGGTACGGTGCGAAATATACTTGGCTAACCTGGTATGATAGCACAAAGGGATCAAACTTGGGGTATTTCTTGGTGTGGTTGACTTCAACTAGCTTGTATTGATCGATGTTCATTCCCCTCACATTGTCCATCCAATTGCACTTGAACAAAACAGTGCTATATTGACTACGAGCACCGGTAAACTTCAATTCTATAACATCATCTAGAATCCCAAAGAAATCACTCCCTCCATCATTAGACACACACACTCCATAATTCATGGTGGATTTGTGTTTGCTTGATGCTTTTGTTTGGAAATTGTATCTATTAACATAGTATCTATTCCAAGTGCGAACAAATGTCGATGGACCCATTGCCAAAGCAAACAGTACATCATCATTGGGTTTGTCTTGAATAACCTATTGAAATTCATTCATATTGTTAATCCATTAACATTTCTTGAATAACATAATGAATAACCTATAGTCACACAAACTCACTTTCGATCTAAACCAATCAAGGTATTCTGCTTCATGTTGCACCCACACATCTTCCCTACGTAGAGTAGGTCGAATTTGAAGAATGTGGTCCTCGAAATCCCTTACAAACATAACAATTGTTAATGTCTAAATTAAAAATGAAAGTTAAATTTATAAATAATATGATTAATAACAAGTGTTTTACTTCTCAAATTCTTGTAAGATGCATGTATTTGCTAACGCATATAGGTGTGCACATTGTAGTTCCACTTCAGTTAAAAATCGTGTTCCACTTGCATTAGACGGCCGACCACAATTAACCCTGAATAGCTCTGGGACAGTTTCTTCGAGCATCCTATCAACTTCATCATTTATATTACGGCCTGAATCTCGTGTCTTAGTATCCACTCCTTGTTGAAAGTAGTTTGAACAGAAGTTTGCAATCTCTTCACACAAGTACGCATTACAAATAGAACCCTCCACACGAGCCTTGTTACCAATTTTGCGTTTCAAATGATTGAGGAACCTAAGAAGGTGGTTATCAAAAAGAGTTACACAATTGCGAACAACAATAAAAAAGGATATATGAAAATGAAGGCTAAGGTACCTTTCAAAGGGATACATCCAACGGTATTGCACGGGACCACATAGCCTAGCTTCGCGTGGAAGGTGAACTGGTAAGTGTTCCATGGAATTGAAGAATGATGGTGGGAAAATCTTTTCGAGTTTACAAAGGATCTCGGCTATGTCCTTTTCCAATCTTTCCATGTCACTTACTGTGATGGTGGAGCAACACAAATCACGGAAAAAAAGGCTAATCTCAGTGACAACTTTCCACACATGAACCGGAAGCAACTCCTTTAATGCAATCGGCAATAATCTTTCCATGAAGACATGACAGTCATGGCTTTTCATACTTGTGCGGCTTACCGGACTGCATGTCCACACATCTTGTTAAGTCGGAAGCATAGCCATCGGGAAATTTCAAATCTCTCGACCCAGGTTGCATAATACTTTCCTTTGGGACTTGTCCAGTGCGAAAGGTGCTTTTGGTGGAGTTTCTTTTCCGTTCGCATCCTTGGTGACATGAAGTTGAGGCCTTTTGCACAATTTAGCAATGTCTTTTCTAGATGCAACGGTGTCGCGTGTCTGTTTTTTCACATCCATAACTATGTGAATGAGTTGGTCGAAGAAGTTTTTCTCAATGTGCATGATGTCAAGGTTGTGACGAAGATGCAGATCTTTCCAAGTATGGGAGCTCCCAAAGACAGCTTTGTTTGAACCACCCATTTTTCAACTTTTTCAAAGCGTTAAGTGCATCTCGGTCCATCCGTAGCCTTTGGCAAGTCTTTAACACATGACCACAACTCTTCCCCCGGACATGATGTGTGGTGGAGACCCTTTTTCAACCTTATTTCGCAAAAAGCTACTTTGTTTTTACGAAAAGGATGATCTTCAGGAAGGAATTGACGGTGACAATCAAACCAAGAAACTTTACCCCCATGCTCGAGCCAAAAAGCTTTGGATTTATCCATACAATAAGGACAAGCCTTTTTCCCAGCGGTGGACCAGCCAGATAGCATACCGTAAGCAGGAAAATCATTTATTGTCCAAAGAATGGCGGCACGCATATTGAAATTTTGTTTCCTAGAAATGTCATAAGTAGTTGCTCCAACATCCCATAATTGCTTCAATTCCTCGATTAAGGGTTGCATGTACACATCCAAGTTTCCCTTCGGATTTTTAGGACTAGGAACGAGCAACGAAAGGAACATGAAGGGTTTTTTCATGCACATCGATGGCGGCAAGTTGTACGGGGTTAAGATGACCGGCCAACATGAATATTGACCCCCAAACATTCCATGTGGACCAAACCCATCTGTACACAAACCGAGCCGAACATTCCTAGGCTCAGATGCAAATTCGCCAAAGGATCTATCCAAATGCTTCCAAGCTTCACTGTCGCTAGGGTGAGCCATTTTGTCTTCAGCTCTTGGATTTTTGGCATGCCATGTCATTTCTTCAGCAACGTTCTTTGTTGCATACAACCTCTGCAATCTCGGTGTGATTGGGAAATAAATCAGAACTTTCATTGGAACTAAAGACCCCTTAGAAGTCCTCTTGTATCTGTCGCAATCGCACACTCTACATCTGTCCAAGTGTGCATCAGTTCTCCAAAATAACATACAACCTTTGGGGCAAGCATGAATCTTTTCATGGGGAAGCTCTAATCCCTCCAAGATCTTCTTCGTATCGTAAAATGTGTCACTCATGTTGTTGTTGTTAGGTATTGCTTCTTTCATTAATGAAGCAAAAGCATCAACACACCTATGTGGCAAATTGTACTCACACTTCAAAGATACTATTCTAGATGCCATTTCCAACACAGACATGGAGCTCCCGTCGTACAACGGTTCCTTAGAAGCCTTTAATAGGTCAAGAAACACCTTTGCTTGAGGATTAGGCTCCTCCTCCATTCCACTAGGCTCTTCAACAGTGGACGGTTCCGGGTTATTCCCAAGAGCATCGAAAACCATTTCACGGTATGGATTAGATAGCTCTTCTGCAGGTTGAGGTAACTCTTCACCATGAGAATACCAACCGTAGTAATCAGGTATAAAGCCATTGCTATACAAATGCACTTTAACCGTGTCTGCGGCATGCATACGTTTGTTCTTGCATTTCGGACACGGACATCTAACTTCATCCTTACCTGGGCTTTCGGGATTCACTTTGCAAAAGTCAATGAATTCATCAACCCCCTCAAGAACTCGGGCCTCAAGTTACGCACATTGTCATATATATCATACATCCACCAATGCTCCTTCCGTTTCATGGTGACCAATTCTACAATTCTAAAGCATTTCAACCACACTACTCATTAACAACCATCATACGTACAATTAAAACATTTGTGTGAAATACATATAGGGCCTAAAATGATGTCCAAAGGTCCTTATCACTCCAACCTATCCCATTCTTCGACGTCTAACCCCACTAGTGAATGTATGCCAACTATTCGGTTCTACGTAAATTCCGGCAGCATTTCCCATGAGTTCTCCAAGTACACAATGTGAGCTTCGTAAAAGCTTACATATGTACCCAGAGAACAGCATAGAGAAACAACATGACCGGAAATTACATAGAATAGAACAAAAGGCATACATTCACCACCTAAGTGGGGTCAAACGTCGAAGAACAGTCCCAATCGGGGACTATTCAAGATATACTCCTAATGAGTATACCTTGAACGGGTATCTAGGCACATGACGATGCAAACATATTTATTTAAACACTTAAATTAAATTTATTACATCATCCAAACTATTTCCACGAAAACAAATATGTCAAAAACAATATAAACAATTTAAATAGTGTAAACTAAATAAAGGAATGTGCAATAAATAAATTATTGTGATAATTATATAGTTTATAACTTTTATAACCTTTAATAAACGAACCACTATAAAAACTATTGTGATAATTATATAGTAACTTAAACTTATACAATTAAAGTAACTTAATCTTCAAAGTAATATAAACTAAAAAATTATATAGTTTTTAACATTCTCTAAACAAAAGTTTTTTTAATACATTATATTTCATGATGAAAAACTTACACAAAAATTAAAATATAGAATTTACATGAACAAAAACAATATAAATTGAAGACAAAATATGGTAAAAAAATTGCTACTAACCTTACAATTAAGCCAAAGAGAAACACCAAAGTGCTACGTAATCCTACATAATGTAGAAAATCAATTATTAAACGGCACCTTTAAGCATCAATTTCTACTAAACGAGCAACTCCAATAATAAGTAACTACGAATTTAAGTTCACAAGCACCCCTTTTGACTTAAAATAATATTGCAATTAATGACTCAAAAAAAAAAATTCAATCATGGATTTGACAAGCATGGTTATAAACGCTGTGAACAAACTTAATTCCAAATTCTCAACATGTTCACCAGAAAGTACAATGCATATGATAAAAAACATAAACGTTTACATTTGCATTACCAAATAACAAACAAATGGATGTAAATCATCATCCATACAGAACACACATAGATGCATCATCTCTAAAATAAAAAATAATAGCCTAAGTTGAAGCTTGTTTTCATCAGATGAACAACACCCATATCTGCTTTCTTCATTATTCATCATCCTTTGTTTTTCCTTTGATATTAAGTCCAACAATTTTGGGTTACTTTCACCCATTCTTTTTTTTCCACCAAATGTTAGAAAACAAAAATACCCACATGCTCTTTCTTGTTACTGATTTCACTCACCAAATCATTAAAATCTGACTATGAAATTATCTGGAAAAAAAAAAAAGTAGTATGAACTTTGATTAAAGAAATGATATATTATAAGATCAAACACTTACATGAAGAAATATACATAAAATAAAGCAAGACTCAATTTTCTGGGTTTAGTTTCATCAGTACACAAATTGTTAAAAAAAAAGAAATTAGCACTACGTACCACCGGCGAAATGTCGGTCCGGCAAGAGTCGATGCAAGTTCGTCGCCCAAGTTCGTCGCCTGAAGTTCACTTCTCTCACGAGGAAAAAACCCAACTGTTAGGGTTTGGTTCATGAGTACAAAATTTTTTTAAAAAAAAGAGAAAATAAAGCTTACCGCCGGCGAAGTGAGGTGGAGGTGGGTCGCTGCCGTTGGCTGGAGGAAGGAGGAGAGGCAGGTGGAGGTGGAGTCGACCGAGTTTCGTCGCTGCAAAAATCGCCCAAATTACCTCCTTTTTGTTGTTGAAAAAAAAACCCGACTGAAAGACTTCAATTAAACCCCCCCTTTAGAAATCAACGACCGTTTCTGACCGTCGCCCAAGCTAAAAAAAATTCTGCTTTACTTCCACAAAATCAACGACGGCTTTTAGCCGTCGTTATTTATCACCGACAGCTAAACCGTCGTTAAATGCTATAACTGCAGTCGGTAATCAACGACGGCTTCAAGCCGTCGCTTGTTTTGATTATACCGACGGTTTTGTTAGTCGTCGCTGATAGGCCGTCGTTATTTTGTGATTTTCTTGTAGTGGAAAAAAACATGAACGTTGCTATTTTTGCGGTGAAATTCTTATACTTTGCAATATTACAACCAACAAAAAAAAGAGGTTTACTATTTAGCATATATGATCCCCAAAACTACAAATAAATAAAAAAAAAAGAATGTTCTCACCTATCCTACATAAATGGCCTACAATTTACCAGCATATAATACTTAATGTAACACCCCGACCCATACGGAGTCAAGTATATTGTCACCAATGCGCATCCAGGGCCAACAACTGTCCTCAATAACCAACACAAGTTCTTCCGGCACATTTTGTCCTCACTCATGCGCACCATGAGAAACTTCCCAGGAGGTCACCCATCCCTGGACTACTCCCAGCCAAGCATGCTTAATTGTGGAGTAACTAAGGAAATGAGCTCCCTAAAAGAAAGATGCATCTTGTTGGAATGAGTAGCCTGCTAAATCCCTTTAAAGCAATCATGAGGGGTATTACACTTAATGTACAATGAACTACCAAAATACTAATATGAAGTACGATCTTATATTAGATATGTTTCTATCTCTATTTTTAGAATATTGGAACATTTATTTCTAACTCTATTTTTAGAATATTGGAACATTTATAGTTTCTCTTTAACTCCCACTCTGTCTCATATCAATTGATACAATTTGATCAACACAAATTGTAAGTGCTTTTATTTTGTTATTGGTAATTCATTGTGGATACTTTTTTTTAATTGTAGTTAGTGGGTTGTGGAGCTTTAATTTTCTTGAAGTGAGTGAGAGAGTTGTTTCTTAATTATTCTTTCGATCCCCTACAAAGAGAAAGAAATATCGGTTTTTTAACCATATACCCCTGATAATTTTTTTTTTGCACCATATACCCCTGCAATTTTCAAAATTCACCATATACCCTCCACTTTTCAAAACAATCATAGATTGCACTTAATGACTAACGACCGTTAACTATGTTAGTCAGTAAGCCCTAATTAACCTACTAACTTTAATTACACATCCCCTAATCTATTTTCCTAACCTAATTAACTACAATTTCCCCCTCTCTCATCTTCACACTTTCCACCACCTCCACCACCCACACGATCTCCTCTCACCATCACCATCACCGTCACCAGGTCCACCCAACCTCCCCCTTCGCTCACCATCACCGACCACCCTTCTCCTCCCCCCCGCATGTACCAACCACCACAAACGTATGGCTTCCACCACCCTGCACACCATGACCTGGCCTCCCTCACTTTCCTTATTTGACCACCACCAGAACCACCCTATCTTAAACCACCTGCAGCACCTTGGCCATCGTCAACGAAATGCCAAAACCATCATGCAAACCTCAAAATTACCACACATATGACAAAACCATCGGTCGAACCCTCAACAACTACCACCTGAACCGCGGAAACCACCACCCACCCTCGATAACCACCACACAAACCCCATAACCTGAGCCGTTGATCTCCACGAGGGAAGGAGTTGCGAGGTGCTCTCTTCATCTCCGGCGTTGAACGGTCATCATCTCCAGCATTAACGAAGGAGGCGCGAGGTGCTGAAATTCCGATGCACGTGATCGGAGCTCCCTCGTACTCTCTGTCCTTCACGATTTGTTTATCTAGTTTTGTCGGGCGGATCGGGAACACTAGCCGATTTAAGACAGAGAAAGAATGGAGGTGAGTGGCTATGGCGTTTAGCAGGAGAGAGAGTTAGAGTGGAAAAAAAAAGGAAGAAGAAAGGAGATGGGATTAGTTAAGCGGGGCCGAGTAAGGGGAATGGTGGTGCTATTTGGAGAAGGCGAGGTGCACGGGAGGGTACTGGGTGGAGGGAGAAATGAGGAGAGAGAAAGGAGGGTCAATTAGGTTTAATTAGAAGTTAATAATGATTACGAATGAATTAGAGCCTAATGACTAACTGAGTTGATCGTCGTTAGTCATTAAGGGCAAGTTGTGGATTTTTTGAAAATTGAGGGGTGTATGGTGAATTCGGAAACTTGCGATGGTATATGGTGCAAAAAAAAATATTCGGGGGGCATATGGTGAAAAACCGAAGAAATATTATAAAATTTATGGGATCTTCTCAATCATAGAATCTTATCAATTAACGTGGGACGAGGACAAAGCAAAAGTATATCAATTAATATGAGGTGGAGGGAGTAATATATAAATGAAGATATTAATGGTCAAAATATTTACTAAAGATCATAAAAATCAATATTGAAGAACAAACAATTATGTATTAACAGTTCTAGGTGATATAGATAATCTATATATAGCTCTAGTCCAGCTCATAAAAAAATAACTAACGTAAATTTCGTCTTAGTTAGAGTGTTGAAGGAATATTTCTTATCTTTTTTTTTGTTTTGTCTAATAATTTGTTTTTGTTATAGGTGATAATAAATGGAGGTATAGTAAAGAGTTTATATGCAATTTTCTGAAGGAAAGTCTCAACAACTCTCATCCCAAGAATATGCATTTTCCACTAAGACATTAAATTATTACTAATATAAATACCACTCTTATTACATTGGAGTGGTAATGTACCATAAATCAATAATGAAATTTATGAATAGAAATAATATTTGGGACTGGAAAAGTATTGTCATGAACATCGGTACGAAACTTTTTTCAAGATATTACATATAACTTTAAACGACTACCATATTGTTATCATCTACTATGATGATATGGAAATTCTAACATGCGGAAAACAAATTCTCGATATTTGAAAATTTGAAAGCGATACAAATGAGATGAATGAAGAAAAAGGTAAATAAAAAAGGTCTTATATTTGAATTCCGAAATTGCCAATATCTAATATACATATTATTATTAATATTTATCTAATCTTAAATTTTCGAAAATTTGAAATCTGAAAAATTTGAGGATATCCAATCTCAAAACTTTGGCCATGTTTATTTTCGCACTATTTTACAAGAAAGTAAAAAAGAACATGAAGCGAATATGTCAGATATAACCATTGTTTCAAATATTGGATTGGATATTGGAAATCCAAATAATATTAGCTGATTACACGTTTGGATACTAAGTATTCAGTAATCCAAAAATCAATATTTCATACGTTTTCTCATATCCAAAATTTCGAATTGGATAATATTGTCGAATCTGATTTTCAAATAATTAAACTGGATTCATAACAAATGATAAGTATATTATAATATAAATGTCCTTTATCATAGCTAGTGGCAATTTTGAAGAGGAAAAATATTGCCTACATGAATTGTAAAACCCAAAAAAGAAAATAAATTTAGATTTAAAAAAAGTTGAGTCGGAAGATTTCCCTGTAAAATATGATGTAATTTGTTTGAATAATATTATTCCGTATTATAATATATTAGTTTATATTATTTTTGGTGTTTATATCTTAGTTTAGACATAATCCTATTCAAAGTTTAACATGTATCTAAAAATACTTGTACCTACATAAAATTTTATTCCAGATTTGGAACCGTTAGTAGAAGTTCATGTTGGCTACCACGGTTGTCGAACTAGTATATAAAAGCATCCCTTTCTCTATTTACTTGGCATATGTACCAACGGACAGTGGCTCAACCATTGGACCAAACTTGAATTTGAAAAAATAATTTTTTTTTTTTAATAAAATATGGGATTTTTCAATTTTTTTCTTAAATATTTGGCCACTTGACCTCAATGAAATTTATTAAATGTTTTTAAACCCACTAAATATTATTTCTGGATCTGCCAATGCCAACGGATAAAGATGATCAATTATTTATAAAAGTAAATTAGGTTGACCATGCTAAGGAAATTGATTTTTTTTTCTTCCCAAACAATGAAACGAAATAAGACGTGTTTTAATAATGAAAATGTCGGATCACCAAATAATGTTTTCTACATAGGGGATTTTTTTCTCATACAAACAATTTCATCTAAATTTTACGGTTTTTTCACCATATATCCATGCGGGGGAGGGGGAAGCTGGCGGGGGTGGGGCTGAGGGTGGGGTTCAGGTGGTGGTGGTTGAATGTTGGTGGGTTAGGGAGAGAGAATTAGGGTTAATTGAGGTTACTTAGGGTTAATGACTAACAAAATTAACCGTCGTTAACCGCCATTAGTCATTAATGGCATTGTAATGTATTTTCAAGAAACTCAGGGGTATGTGGTGAATTATGAAAAAAGTAGGAATATCTGGTGAATAAAAAATTTATCAAGGTATATGCCTGAATCTTTTGGGGGGTTTGAATTGTGGCAAATGACTGAATTAATAGAGATGAGAGGGATGGAGTTAATGAGGCAATTGATGGTTGGGGTGATGGAGTAATGAATTACGTTTAATTGAAGTGAGTGAAGGATAGAGAGTGTTAGTTTATAAAAGGAAAGGAAAAATAGAAGGGGGGAATTAAATACGGAAAATAACAAGTCATGTAACCTGCACATGAGTTCTACTCACCGGAAAACTACAGTCAACAACGGAAAAAGTTTTTAGGTAGTGGTCAACAAACAATAACGTAACAAAGGTAGTTTTGTACAACAGTTTGTAAAAAAAGTAGTTTCTTGCAAAAAAGATGAGTAAGTACGGTAGTTATGGACAAAAAATCTTCTTTTACCCCTTTGTTACCACCAAACTCCTCTACATTGTCCCCCCACGGACTTCATGGTCACTTCGCCATCGAATCACCACCCCTCCACCGCGAACCACAAGCCCCACCTAAAACCACCACTCAACTACCTAAACCACAACCTGAAGCAACCCCACCACCGTCTAAACAACCCCACCATACACCTGAAATAACCCCACCACCAATGGAAACAACCCTACCCTTACTCGAAACAACCTCACCACCAACCGAAACAACCCCACCCACCCGAAACAACAACTGTAACACCCCGTAATTTTCACCTTTTATTTTTGGTGTGTGTTTATATTAAAACGATATTTTTTTCGTAAAAAATGATTAATTTATTATTTAAATTATTTTGGAACGTGTTGTGAAAATGTGTATATATTTTTATATGTTTTGATATATTTATATATATTTATTTTAACTTGTTAGTTATTTATTTTAAAAGTTATATTAGTTTTGTTATCTATTTAGGCGTTTAGGATGCAGTTTTGTCGCGTAGCGTTTTTGAAACATTGTTGGACCGACTTGGGTGATGAAATGTTGCATCGCATGTGGCGTGTCATGCTGGCCGAAAATCAGCAAATATGGTGCGGAGGATGAAGAGTTTTTGGTGCTCATTAAGTTAACCTTTGGATCTCTTGTAACCCCCTATTTAGTTCCCCATTAACCCACCTTTATAATCACCCTTTAAACCATTGCTTAATGAGGTTATTAATCAGGTTTTTGCTGCATTCTAACCCCCATTTTCGCCCAACCCTTAGAGAGGAATTTTCTCATCTCGGATTTTCGTCCATTTTTGCACACCTATTTTGTTTGCATCATATCTCCTTCGTTTCTTATCCGAATTGAACATGTGAGTAATCAAAATCCATCTACTCAAAAAGATCTTACTCGTTGTATAATTTGTTTTTGAATAAAGGGAAAGACGCGACTGCAGTTTTCGTTTCAATCAGACGAGTCATGCGATTTTTGTTCCCTGTCACACCTTCACGAAATTAACCATATCCGGAGATCTAACCGTTGGATCATTCTCAAATTCGGATAGCACGTTTATAACATCTTTATCTTCACTTTGCCCAGATCGATTTTGAATACGATCTTTCAATCGCCGGAAATCATGGTCGGACCAGAACAGTACAAAATGAGATTTTTCAATGTTCAAGAAGAAAACGCCTAGTGACTTGTTGCTACAATTATCGTTCGTTGTGCTTTAGGCTTAGAAGAGGAATTGGATTATATGCATAACTCTTAACTATGTCTTTAGACTCAGCTCTCCTCCCGACGTTCCAGGTAACTAGTAGTTATCTTAGAACGATAGAGACTAGAGTATTTTTCGGTATTAGATTATTACGCTAGGAATTGTTTAAAACACTTTTTGATAAAAATTATTGATGAAATTTGACGTGAATATACTTGATGCATGCTGTATGAATATTGTATACAGAAAAATAATTTTCGTCAGAGTTTTAGTATTTATTTGATTAATTTGGTATTTTATGCGTTTTTGGATTATTTGCTAAATAATTATTGAACGAATGTTAAAATTTCTAAAATTATTTTTCGTGAATCATGTTATATGTGTAGTATGTATTTCATGACTTGGAATAATTTTCACCTACTGTTTACAGGTTTATTTAATTGGTTTATCTGTTTTTTACATTTTCGTGTCTGTCAGTATATAAATCCTGAAAATTATTTCTGGAGGCTGAAAAATTAATTTATTTGTATATTATGTATTAACGTGAGTTTATTCATGTTATGTGAATTTTTGGTATTTTTTCGGAGTTGATTTTTATTTTTAATTATTATATTGGCTTTATTGAGTATTTTGTAAATTAGCGTTTAAAAATACTTTTAGAGTAATAAAATTAGAAATAAAATTTGTACCATGTCAGTGGAGCCATAAGGGTCATATGACAATTTTTGTGTTATTTTACTGATCGTACTTATTAGTTTAATAATTATTATTGTGTTTTTGTTGTGAGTTTGAGGATATTCTTTTTAATTATTTAAGGGCTTGTTAATCAGAAATAATTTGTGACCTTTTATGTTCTTGGAAGCTGGTGTTTATTAGGTTACTGTGAGAATTATTGGGTATCATTATGTTTATGTTTGGTTTGTGTAAAAATGATTAGTTGTGTACGATTCATTTATTTAATAAGCCTTGGAGTTAATTGGTGATCTTATTTGATATGATGCATTTATGAATGATACTGTTAGTGTTGTAAAAACTATTTCATTATCATTGTTGATGCTTAGTGATGTTCAAAGTATTGTGGTTGGAGATATTTGTTGTAAGTTTGTAAGTTACTACTTTGAGGATTTTTTAAGAATTACTTTTGATGAATTATGGGTATAAGGCCGCGTGGCATCCATTTTGACGAATATTTTTGAGCTGAATGATACTTTGATGATATTTGTGAATTATGATTTTATTTTTGAGATAAGAACATCCGGTGGGATAGATGTAGTCCCCGGTGAAGAACATGCCAACCACCTGGTTTGCTAACTAGGGGTAAACCTGGGTTAATTGTTCTCGTCCAAGAGGTCAGGGAGTTCTGCGTGTTCTACCCTGCAACGGGAGTTTGGCCATTCTTAGACACAGGAAGTGGGGAACGTAAGCCCATAGACTGACCTGGAGATTGCGATCTGACAAACCTTAGGGAGTGAATTGCGATTCACTAGCGTTCCGTTTCTGACTCAATCACTTGTTTTACCTATACTTTTTATTTTTATAAAAGTACTCTTGAGGTGATTTATTTATTTTTATCCAATTCACTTGTTATTTATTATTTATTTGCGTTACTTGTGATTTATATGGAAGTGGATGCATATTGTAGTTGACTTGACTTTATTCTTTCCTTTCTTATTAATCTATGTCTGAATTGTACTTTGATTTCTTTTGTTCTGGGAGAACTGCTAGTTACTCCCCACTGATTGTGGATGTTTGTTGTATATTTTACAAGTTTTGTTGATGGGAATCTTCTTTGGTTTTGGGCTCGGGTTGAGATGCGAGAATGAAATGATAGTTGTTTTAGGCCTAGACTGTTAGTTAGACTTTTCTCATTTGGAATACTCTGAATTAGTTATTTATTGATATATTATTTATTTAAGTTGGTCACTTAACATAGTTATTTAAATACCTTTGTATTAGAAGTGGCATTCCCAGAAGACGATGTTTCCGCCATCGTCCTATAATACTATTATTATTTCTTTCTATTTCCGCTTTGAAATTCGGGTTGTTACGGTTGGTATCGAGCAAAACGCTCCTAAACTCTGAAAAAGAGTTGCTAATGATTCTTTAGAATTATTATTTAGCCATAGGATATAAAATTTGTTTAGAATTAAGTTTAGTTGTTTCACTATAATGAGAGTGTGATGGGTAGAATAAGTAAAGGGAAGCCTTATGGGAATGTGGTGTGCTCTCATGCTTATGGAGCATATGTTATATGTATAGTTACTTGTATTATTGGTGGAATTAGTCTACCAAGTTTGCTAATCTTATTTGCAGGGTCTCTTACATGTAATTTATTTTCTCTTTTATCAGAGTGCACAGCTGTTTCGTCTTCTACTTGTCCAACAAGCCAGCTGTAGGCTGAGCTTTCTTGTCTCGCAAGTAAACGAGTTCCCTTAGATGTTCTTCAGATGGAGACTTGTGCAACAATGCCTGAATTAGCTTAGTCCTTAGCCTTGGCTTCGCTCCCGAACCGCAAAAGGGACCCACCCCCGGAGGTTTGGGTGGTGGTTCCCCCTCCGGCTTAAGTCGGATATCAGGAGTAGTGAGAGAAAGTAGAGATAGAGGGAGAAAGTGAGAGAGTATTTTATCAGAGTAACTTTGCACTGTTTGCATTGAATGAATGTTTCTCCTGATTTCAGGGGTATTTATAGTGATAGCAAGTTGACAGCTATCCTTAAAATCTGCCCTAGAATAGTGGCTTCTGATTGGCTGGGGAATCAGATCATGACACGTGGCAGGCCATGATTGGTGAAGGTTTATTAACCACTCTCCTGCAGCCACCTTGCAGTGCTGGGTTCTGATTGTTGGGCCAGAAAATCAACCTTTTAACCCAACTGAGTATAACCCAGAGATTAAGCCTTCTTTCCTTATTAACTAGGGTGACACGTGGAAGGCTCTGATGAGCCCATGTGTCGTTAAGGGAGCCGTAGATGTTAGGCTACAACATTTGCCCCTAAAAGGGCTTTCACTGTTGGCCCATCTGACGTTTAATGCCCTTTTACCCAAGGTAGCTTTTTGTTGGCCCATCTGACGGTTAAGGCCCGTTTTACGGAAGGTAATGTATTCAAAATGAAGGAAATGACGCGCCCTTTCCAGGATTTTACCGATCATAACCGACCGTTGCCTTCTTTTCTTCGGTCATTTCTGACCGGCTCCACAAGTTTTTTACCCCCCCAATAAATACTCTTGGTGTGAGAACATTAAATCATTTCACACCTTGAACGAATTTTTCTAGAGAGAGGAGCTCTGCAAACTTTTCTATAGAGAGAGAGAGATCGTCCAGCTTCAGCATTCTTCACCAAATCGTCCAGGCATCCTAGCAGGTATCTTTTCTTTGTTCTTTTCATTCTTTATTCTTTATTTTTTCTTAGAAAATCAATAAAATGGAATCATCTTCGTCAAATAATCTCAGCCGACCAAGAGCTAGTCTTAACCCTAGAACCGATACTCCTTCTTCGGCGCATTCTAAAATTGGGCCTCTTTTTGCCGAGTACATATTTTTTTGTGGTTTTGGCCGAGAAAGTCAGACGACCCAGTCTTTACCTGTGCAGGGTAATCTGGTGCGCGTCAAGCAAACGGCCCGTCTAAGACGAAAAACAATAATCCCGTCAAATAGCTCAGATATGGAGAAATCTACTGGACGGGTGCCAGACGAGGCAAGAGAGGTTCAACGTGCTGGACCTTTGGATGACCCTCCTTTCCCTAACCATACTTTAGAAACCAAAATAAACCCTGAGGCCAGTACTTCTGGCAGGGACACCAACATGGAGGAAACCGGCGAAGATGATAATAACGTCAGTGAGTCTGATAATGACGAAGAGTCAGACGAGGCTTCCACAACCTCGTCGGAAATTAGAAGGCGTCTAGGTCCCCTCTCTGATCCCGGCTTCATTTTGGTTAATCGCAAATGGTTAGAGAAAATAGGGCCGGACCCTAGCTATTTATCCAACTTCATGCCCATGACGGGCCTTTCTTTTGTCATCCCCAATAAGGAGGCCACTATATTAAGCACTCCCAAGAATCATTTTGCTGTCTACAAACTGGCTCTGGACGCGGGATTAAGATTCCCCCTCCATGAGTTTATAGAACAGGTGCTTCGTTATTACAACATTGGCCACAACCAACTGGCTCCCAATGCCTAGCACAACGTTTTGACGTTCATAGCCGTCTGCGAGTTGCGCGGCCTGGTACTCTCTCTTCAAGCCTTTACCCACATTCATTATGCGGCGAAGGTTCCTGGTGCCGTGGATAGAACATGGCTCAGCATCTGCAACCGCCCTGGCTTTTTGACTGCATGGGGCAAACCGTCAAAGATGCATGAATGGAAGGCCGACTTCATATACCTAAGGGCGGCCAACGACTCGGCCACAGAGAGCTACCGTTTCTATAACCGAGCCGTCACAAATACTGGACGAAAACAGTCGTGGCTGGAGCTGGAGGATAAGTATAACGAGGAGGTAGTGGAGTACTTTAGAACAAAAGAGTACTCCAGGCCCGGCCAGCCGTCCTTTAAGGGGCCAACTAACTGGACCCTTTAAGGAAATGTTTTATAATGACGACTTCTTGGTTGCCGCCGGCTTGCGGTTGGCCGATGATAAAGGTATACACAAATTTTCCAAGTAAAACTCCTCCGTCCTTGGCACATCAGACTAACCACTTTTCATCTTTCTTTTGCAGACTCGGCCAGACAATGTCTCAAGGCATCTTGGACAGGTGAAATCAGCATGTCCAAATTTACAGACAATCTGTGGAAGGAGTATGCAAAAAGCAGTGCAGAGAAAAGGGCTGAAACACTGGTAACACAATAAAAAAAAATTATTTTTTTTTTTTTGGACGAGTATCATTCTTACTCGTTAAGTATTTGCATAACATTTGGACGAGAATCCCCCGATTAAGGAGAACGTCCAGGCACCAAATGCCCTTCTCTTAGACGAGAATCACTTGGAGAAGGAAGGCGTCTGGACTTGGATGGCCACCTCCTCTGGGTCATTGTCGTCTGAGATGCTGAATGGTTTCGGACGAGCGTCATCGGGGCTCGTCCAAGACTTTGTTTCTTTTCTTGGACGAGGTTGGCATGAAGAAGGAAAGCGTCCATGCTTGGACGGCTACCTTCTTTGGGCCATCCTCGTCTGTGATTTTTAATACCTTTAGACGAGTACCTTTGGAACTCGTCCAAGACCTTGTTATTTTTTTTTTTTTTTTTGGGACGAGGATCATTCTGGCTCGTCTGGAATTGGCATCCAATTTTTGGACGAGAATCACCCAACGAAGGAGAACGTCCAAGCTTGGACGGCCACCTTGTTGGGACCATACTCGTCTAAGAGTTTATAGTCTTTGGACGAGTGCCATTTAGAACTCTCTCTGGACGAGGGTAGCCCGAAGAAGGAAAGCGTCCAAGCTTGGACGGCCACCTTCTTGGGGTCATACTCGTCTGAGAGTTTATAGTCTTTGGACGAGCGTCCAGCACATATTCGGACGGCCACCTTCTTGGCGCCATTCTCGTCTGGAAGGCTTTGGGTTCTGAAGCCGGACGAAGAGTTAATTGACTCTCCTTGGACGGGAGTCATTTTAGTCCGTCCAATTTTGCGACGGCTTCCTTCTTTGCATTAACTTCGTCTGAAGCTTTACACTTAATCATTTTAGACTTCTCTTTGGACGTTCAATGTCTTAACTTGACCACATTTTGCAGAAAAATGCTCCAACAAACAAACTCCCCCCAGGGAAGTCGTCTTCGTCAAAAAAGAGGCCTACGGCAGCCACAGACCAGCCTCCGGCAAAAAAGCCTAAGGGCTTTACGAGAAAGAAGACGGAGAAAGGCTGCTTCAAGTGGGGTTGGAGAAAAAACCATGCCCCCCCCAAAAAGATAAGGCTCTTAAAGAGGAGCCTTCTGCTGCCGCTCCGGCCGAGGAGGGGAAGAGTTCAGATCCCGCCGGCCAGTTGGACGCTTTGCCTTCTGACTTAGCAGAAGTCAGGCCAGAGTCAGCATTGGCTTTAGTTGTTTCAGAACAGGGGACGGCGGCTGAGAACTACCCGGGCTTCAGCGGCTCGGTGGCTAAGCTAGTACCTCAGATGCCGCTAGCTATTAGGACGGCATCACTCTCGTCTGGTGAGTCGTATTACCCGAATATAGTTAGGACGATGCGGGTCGGTGGACTGTCCATGAGTCCGTCCAATAGACAATCCATCGTCTTTCCTATCAAGATATCTGACTCTCCCCCTCTTTCAGATAAGGGCAAAGGCCCCGCTATACCCGCAGCTCCTCTTACCATAGACTCGGACGAGGAGTCTTCTCCTGCTTTCGCCAAAATGTCAAAGGCTGAAAAGGATCGGCTTAAGCAGGAGCTCTTCAAGTGTTTCCCTGAATCCTATACCAAAGGATTAAGGGGAGCATCGGCCGGGCATGTGGGCTACATGTCACAACTGGCTTTGAGGTATAACTTACGCCGATTTGGTTTAATACTTGCGTATATTTATTTCCTTTTTGTAACTCGTCTAATGACTTGTTTGGCTTTCATTGCAATAGCTTTTTGCTCGCATGCATGCTTGCGAAGAGTGGACCGAGGGGAGCTAAGAAAAGAGAATAAGCGGCTCGTCCACATGGCGACAACGGCAGGCGACAAGGCCATCCACGACATTGAGATGGCTAATACCCTTCATCGTCAGTCTCTGGAGGCTTTGGAGCAGAGATCAGCAGTTCTGGAGTCCGAAAACAAGAATTATCTTGTTACTATCAACGATTTGTACAAAGAGTTAGACCGTCTGAAGATGATTATTAATGTTGTCTCTGCTGATCTGAAAGGTGAGAGAGATGTGGCTCTTCTTGCTGCCGTTGAACTGAGAAGGGAGAACATTCTTCTAAGGGCGAAGACGCCCGTCCGGGAAAGGTCGGCGGCCAAGGCTTTTGACGATGCCAAGGAAGGGTTGGCTCACGTCGTCGAAACTTCGAAGGACTGGGCTGTCAAGGCCTTTGAGATGTTGGCTGAAGCTAATGAGGTCCCCAGCTTCGTACGTCGTCTGGAGTATCAACAAAGTGTTCATCGTGCTATGGTATGTGCCGAAGAACCTCCGGAGTTTTTAGATTCTGACGACGAAGCTGTAGCTGGGGAGGAAATCCCTGAAGACGACCAAGAAACTCATGCTGAAGATGATGCCTAGGTTTAGGTTTACTTTTCTAAGTTTCTTGGCTTGTCTGCCATTGTAGCCTTAACTCTTCATTCTGAAGTTGTAAATCTTTTGCCAATAATATATATGAAAGATTTTTTGCTAATTGCTTGTCCTTGTTTCTGGACGATCCGTACAGGTTTTACCTTTAGCCGACCCGTACCTGAATAACATCCTTGTCTTCAGACGATCATTAGTCTATTTAAAATGCGCCCAAGTATAAGAAAAGACTCGTCCTGACATTGGCTTTTTACGTAGTTCGTCAAGTAATCCTGTCAACCCTGATCTTTGCCCTTGGACGGTTTGCAAATCTCATATAGGAGAAAATTCCATCCTTGTCCTTGGACGATTGTGAATTTTTTCAAAAAGCTTTCAAGTACTTAGCTTCATTCGTCCTGAAACCTTGGATGGTTGCAAAATAGATATTGCTATAAATTGCCATCCTTGTCTTTGGACGATTACAAATCTTCCCAAATAGTGCCCATGTGCCCATAGAGAATCGTCCTGGAACTCTAGATTGCCCCAGTTGGGAAAGCGGCTAATACCTGTTTGTTTTTGTGGACGAGCCACGTTCTAGCCGTTTTACTCGAGCTACTAACACTCGTCCTGCAGTATCGAACCATCACAAGGGCATCTATTGCCTAGGTCCTCCTGGTTTTTGGACAACCATCACGAGAACTGCCCGTCTAGAGAGTCAGGCGGCCAAGGCCTTCGACAATGCCAAGGAAGGGTTGAAGCAAGTCGTCGAAACGTCTAAGGACGAGGCCGTCAAGGCCTTCGAGATGTTGGCTGAGGCTGATGAGGTCCCCAGCTTTGTGCGTCGTCTGGAATAACAACAGAGTGTCCATCGGGCGCTATGGTATGCGCCGAGGAACCTCCGGAGTTTTTAGAGTCGGACGACGAGGCTGCAGCCGAGGATGAGAGGCCTCAGGACGAAGCCGAGGATGAGAAGCCTGAGGACGACCAAGAAACACGCGCTGAAGATGAAGCCTAGTTTTAGGTTTATTTTTCTAAGTTTCTTGGCTTGTCTGCCGTTGTAGTCTTAGGCCTTCAGTAGTCTTAAGTTGTAAATTTTTGCTTATGATATATATGAAGGACTTTTGCCAATTGCTTGTCTCTTATTTTCAACAATTCCAATTTGACTAAGTATAACATTAACTTCGTCATGATTGTTGGACGTCCAGCACAGATGTTTAAGGAAAGAGCAGCTTGCTTGCCTTTAGACGATTTTCAATCTTTAAAAATTATCTGCAAGTACAAGAATAGACTCGTCTTGAACTTCTTGGACGGTCTGCATAATATGAATGAAACAAACACTTGCCAAAAGAGACTCGTTTGGGGCAGTTTACAAAATGTATGCAGGAGAAGATTGCCATCCTTGGCCTTGGACGATCACCACTCGTCCATAAAGTATCCAAGTATTTCGTGGGATTCGTCCTAGATTTTTGGACAGTGTGCTTATAAAGACGAGTCTCGCCCAAAGAGGGAAAGCGGCCAATATCTGTTTGTTTTTGTGGACGAGCCACGTTCTAGCCGTTTTACTCGAGCTACTAACACTCGTCCTGCAGTATCAAACCATCACAAGGGCATCTATTGCCTAGGTCCTCCTGGTTTTTGGACGATCTTTTCTCTTTAGCTCGTCCTATAGGCTTCTATCATCCCCCCCTTTCTTGGGCTTAGCTCAACCGTACATGGTGGGCGAGCCAAAGTCCAAGAAGGAGAGCGGTCGTCCTTGGCCGAGCCTTCTGAAGTTGATGGACGAGCTTGAGAAACATGTTCAAAGCATGTTTTAGCCGGCTTCCTTGAGGGAGCAACACTCGTCATTAAGTAGTGATCCTCACTAGGAGTCCGGACTACTTAGCTGTCCGTGCTTTTGAAAGTAAGTATCCTTTACTAAGGTCTTATTTCAGGCCAGCTTTCTCTCAGAGACTTTGACGTTATTCTTACTAGAGGTTTTGTGTTATATTTTTGGCCGGTCTCTTCGAGGGAGTGATGTTCGGCATAGAAGTGAGTAATTTTGGCGTTCTATTATTGTTTGTATTTTTGTCCAAGTTATTGTCACTTTTAGACGAGTAACTGATTTAATGCCCCAAAGTGAATTAACTTGGTGAAAATAAACAAAGAAATAAGAAAGTAGGAATTGTATTATATGGATTTTGCTTAACTAAAAGCCAAGATGCATGTATACAATCTTCCTCCCAACATGTGCCGTGGCACTTTGGAGTAACTACAAACTACCTTATAGGTATCTGACAGTGATCTGAGTTAGACGTGGTACTTCTTCAAATTATCTGAATTCCAAGTAATCTATATAGGTCGTCCATCTAGATCTTGGAGACGAAAAGTCCCACTGCGCAGCTCTTGGATAATCAGATAAGGTCCTTCCCAGTTTGGCGTTAGCTTCCCTAGCTCCTTAGCTCGTCCAACCGCCTCCATTTTTCTTAGAACAAGATCCCCCACCTTGAGTGGTCGTCTAACAACTCTTTTGTTAAACTCCCGAGCCATTCTCAACTTGTACAATTGCATTCTTAGCAAGGCATTGCCCCTGACTTCTGGCACTTGGTCCAAAGCCGTGCGTAATGCAGCCCAGTTGGCATCTTTTGTGTACAACATGACTCGCATGGTGGGTTCTTCAACCTCAATGGGCAAGACGGCTTCAGTGCCATAGACTAACATGAAGGGCGTCTCCCCTGTAGAGTTTTTGGCGGTTGTTCTGATGGACCATAACACCAACTGCAGCTCTTCAACCCATTGTCCCTTGGCGTTCTCCAGCTTCCTTTTAATTCCATTTGATAGAATCTTGTTGAAGGACTCTACTTGCCCATTGGCTTGTGGGTGGGCGACTGCAGCGAAGTGAGCTTTTATATCTCTTTCCGCCAACCATTCCTCCAGTTTAGGCGTTTCAAACTGTGGCCCATTATCAAAGACGATGGACTGTGGCATGCCAAAACGAGTTATAATGTTTTTCCAAATGAAGCCCTTGACATCGTTTGTTGTTATTCCTCGCATGGCTTCTGCCTCTATCCATTTAGTGAAGTAGTCAACTACCACTATCACAAACTTCTTTTTCCCAGCGGCCACAGGGAAAGGTCCTAGGATATCCATACCCCATTTGGCAAAAGGCAGAGGGAACAAGATGGGAGTTAAGTAGTTGGACGGCTTCTGATGCACATTTCCATGCTTCTGACAACTATCGCACTTCTTTGCATAGACTAGGGCATCCTCCTTTAAGGTAGGCCAGTAGTACCCCGTCCTTAAAGCCTTCTCTCCTAAAGCTCTTCCCCCAATGTGAGAAGCACAAGCTCCCTCATGGAGTTCTTTCAGAACCTCTAGACCATCTTCTCTGGTGATGCACTTGAGGAGAGGGCGGTTGAATGACTTCTTGTAAAGTGTCTCATCCCATAGTTCAAACCACTTGTCTCTAGTCTTCACATACTTAGCCTCTACAGGGTCAGAAGGCAATCGTCCCGTCTTCTTGTATATAGGCTCCATCCAGACTGCTCCTCGGCTAAGAAACATAATCTGCTCTTAGTCAATGCTCTTTTTGGGTTTGACTTCCCAAAAAACTGTTCTTGGCACATCACCTTCAGCCGAGCTGGCCAATTTTGAGAGAGCATCTGCTTGATGATTTTCTAACCTTGGTACTTGGTCGAGAACAAATCGTTTTAATGGCTCTATCTCATCCTTGATCAGTCGCATGTATTTGCTCATTGATGCTTCTTTGCATTCAAAATCTCCACTCACCTGACTGACGACTAAGAGGGAGTCCGATTTGGCCTGTTTCTCAACAGCTCCAGCCGCCTTGCACATTTTATTCCAGCTAAGAGTGCTTCATATTCAGCTTCATTATTGGACGCTTTGAATTGAAATCTTAATGCATATTCAAACTTGTCCCCTTCGGGAGATTGACAAATGATTCCTACCCCACATCCATTGACTGTGGACGATCCATCAACCATGAGTGTCCAATGCTTCCTTCCTCTAGCTGGATCAGATATTGGCTCTATGGTTGGCCGAGTAAGCTCAACTATAAAATCTGTCAAGGCTTGCCCCTTAATGGCTTTCTTTGGTTCAAATGATATATCAAACATGTTAAGCTCAACCTCCCATTTTAGCATCCGCCCAGCGGCTTCCATCTTCTGTAGAACTTGCTTCAAAGGTTGATCAGTGTAGACGATTATACTGTGTGCCAAGAAATAAGGCCTTAACTTTCTGCTGGCCATGACTAGGGCCAATCCAAACTTCTCAACTGGAGTATACCTATTTTCCGCATCTTTGAGCACATGACTCACAAAGTATATGGGAACTTGGACGGACTCTCTTTCAGCCAGCAGAACGGCACTCACAGCTTGAGTGGACACAGCCAAGTATACAAAGGTTTTCCCCCTCAGTTGGATCGACCAACCTAGGCATGCCGAAGGTGATCTTTGACGTCTTTGAAGGGCTTGCTCTGCCTCTACTGTCCATTCGAACTTGGCCTTTTTCTTGATCGTGGCAAAGAAGTGATGGCACTTGTCGCCTGACTTAGACAAGAAACGTCCAAGGGCAGCTAAGCAACCCGTCAGTCTCTGTACTTCTTTTACCTTCGAAGGAGACTTCATGTCTAAAATAGCTTGAAACTTTTCAGGGTTGGCTTCTATTCCCCTCTGGTCCACCAAGAAACCTAAGAACTTCCCTGACAAGACCCCAAAGACACATTTGCTGGGGTTCAGCTTTAACTTGTATTTCCTGAGAGTTTCAAAAGTTTCTCTCAAATCACCAACATGACTTTCTTCTTGACGGCTCTTGACAATTATATCGTCAACATATGCCTCCATGTTTCTTCCCAACTGTGGCTGAAAAACGGTATTGATCAATCTTTGAAAATTGGCCGGGGCATTGCGTAGGCCGAATGGCATCCTCAACCAGCCATACAGTCCTTTTTCAGCAATGAAGGACGTTTTGTCCTGATCCTCTGGCTACATCGGGATTTGATGAAAACCTGAATAGGCGTCCATGAAGATCAGCAAAGCATGGCCGGCTGTGGAGTCTACCAGACGATCCAACTTAAGCAAAGGGAAAATGTCTTTAGGACAAGCCTTGTTGAGGTCAGTGTAGTCCACACACATCCTCCAGGTGCCATTGAGCTTTGGCACTATGACCACATTTGCTATCCAGTCTGGATAATAGGTTTCTTTGATGAATTTGGATTCCAACAACTTCTGGACTTCTTGGTCGACCGCCTAGTTTCTGGCCGGTCCTAAGTGCCTTTTCTTCTGACGAACAGGTTTCAAATTGGGATCAACATTCAACCGATGGACGGCTACCTCCGGATCAATTCCAGGCATCTCTTCAATGCAATAGGCAAACACATCTTGAAATTCTTTCAGCAAGTGGATTAGATGACCCTTCAAATCAGGACTGAGTGAAGATCCAATTTTGATGGTCCTTTACGGGACGAGCTTCATCCCAGGACGTACCTCTTCGGGGGCTTCCACCGGCTCCGGACGTTCTCTTGCCGGCCCCATGATGGCCATGACTTCTTCGTGAGGGAGGTCCTTCCTTGATGATTTCATATTTTTTCTTTGCGGGAGATGCTCAGACGCCTTCCTTGAGGGAGCGAGAGGCGTTTGAGGGCTCTCAATGGCCATCTGTAACGAGGCGACTTGGTCCTTGACAATTCCAGATGTTTTCCTCTCGCTAGCCACCTTCGTCTGGTCTTTCTCTATTTCAGACGTTTTCCTTTCGCCAGCAACCTTCTAATCTTCATTGCCTATCTTCCATGATGACGGCTTGAGGGTAGTCAAATAACACTCCCTAGCCACCTGCTGGTCTCCATATAATGAACCAATCTGGCCATCATCACACTCATACTTCATCAACATCAGGTGAGTTACTATTACTGCTTTGACATGATTCAGAGTTGGTCGTCCAAGAATGACATTGTAGGCTGTCAAATCTCGGACCACCAAGAACTTGATAAACAGAGTTCTAGCTGCATCCTTTTCTCCCACTCGAACAGGCAAAGTAACAGTTCCCATTGGATGGATGACTCCTCCCCCAAACCCTATGATGGGATGGTGAACGAAAACTAAGTTCTTCTCATCAAACTTTAGTCTGGACAAGTAATCAGCACTAATGATATCCGTCGAGCTTCCGGTGTCGATCAAAATCCTTCTTACTTTTAAGTTTGCTATTTTCATTTCTACAACCAAATGATCATCATGGGGAGTCGTCAACATGCCCCGATCTTGCTCACTAACTACCACCTTTGGGAAGGGCTCAGCCTTTGTCTGATCAACTAACAAAACTTGGCCAAGCTCCCTAAGGTAGTTTTTGTGTCCTCTATTGGTTGGTCCTCCCAAGCAACAAACCCTCCCGAGATTACAAGAACAACATCTTCGTCTGTGGCCGGCACTCTCCTTCTTCTTAATATGCCAATCATCTTTCCTCTGAAACTTCCTTCCCCCATGAGGCATATGGGAGTTCATTTTTCCCTTTCGAGCTAGTTCCTCCAAAGCCTTCTTAAGGTGCTTACATTCATTAGTTTCGTGACCGCAATCCTTGTGGAAGTGGCAATACTTGCTCTTATCCCTATTTCTACAAGGGGTTTTCATCTCCGCTGGGGCCTTCAACTCATATTGGTCCTTAATCTCCATGAGAATGGAGTATTGGTCCTTGTTAAACTCAATAGGATTGGATGAGGATGGCTCAGCCTCCTTTCTCTTGCTCCATCTGGACAAAGTGGTGGTGGAGGTTATAGCCCAAGTCTCGGCCTTCTTGGGGTTGCTCTTCTTTGGCTGAGCAGCCTCTTCAGGCTTCTTAGACTCGGGATGCTTTGCTTCAGCACACACTTCGGTAGCGTGGATAAACGCTTCAGCTTCCCTCAAAGCCTCAGCAAGAGTGGAGATTTTCTTTTTGACAAGATCAAACTTGAAACTTCCTGGCCTTAGACCCCTGATGAAGGCGTCGAAAGCCACTCCAGCATTAAGATCTTGGATCTGAAGGGCTTCTAGGTTGAATCTCTTAACAAACTTCTAAGAGCCTCCTTAGGTCCCTGGACGACCTTGCCTAGGTGCATGCTTGTTTTCTGCTCTTGCTTGTTGGCAACAAAGTGACTAGTGAATAAGAAACTGAGTTCAGTAAAATTGTTGACTGAATTGGGGGGAAGATCGTTAAACCATTTCTGAGCAACTCCCTTCAAGGTTGCTAGGAAGTTCTTGCACCAAGTAGCATCATCTACTCCTTGGACGTACATTTGATGTTTGTAAGCAGACAAGTGATCATCGGGATCTGTTGTTCCATCAAAAGGTTCTATAGTAGGGAGTTTAACCTTTGGGAAGGGGGGCGCCTCCATTATCCTGGCCGAGAATGGAGTGGGCCAGTTAATCCGGAGGGCTCCCATATGTCCCTCAATGGGTATGTACTCCTTACGATATTCCTTCAACACGGATCGGACGACGTGTTTGCGAGCCCTTGGACGCCTATAGACCGATGGGTTGAGCCACCGTCTTCTCTCTGTCGTGAATGAACAAGAGAGTGACTTAAACTTCGTCCCTCCCCTCTGGACGACAACCTCAAAAGAGGGTCTCTCAGGTATGGTGTAGATCATGTCGCTGATCGTTGTAATGCAGCAGCTTTCTTTGCTTCTAGATATTCTCTGGCATCTGTTTCCATTCGATGCCTGCTTGGACGAACATGGTCCTGGGTCCTCACCACCAGGTTCCAGTCCATCTTTCTTCTCTGATCATTATCCTCTGGCTGTTTTCCTCTTGCCTACCTCCTAGAGGGTTCCTGACGAACAGGTCGACTAGGGCCTGGTCGATCTACTTGGGAACGTCCCCTAGGAGGAAGTGGATTGTTAGCGGGCGCTCAGGGTTATGATGAAAAAACAGCATATTGCTTTTAATGCGTTCTGGACGACCGTTGCCATCTTAGTACGAAAGTCATTGGGAACATTCTCCAGGTGGGCGGCGATCACTTGGACGATCTAGATTCACCTGGATGACCGGGTTCTTGGCTTGGTCCATGAACATTGACGATGGATGGAGGTCTATCTCTTCCTCGAGGTGGTCTTTCATGCTCCACCATATCTTCGACATTAACTTGAAGGCTTCGATTCCTGGCAATGTTGGATGATTGACAATCAGTCATCGTTGCGTCTCCCCACAGACGGCGCCAAATGTTTCGTCTTCTACTTGTCCAACAAGTCAGCTGTAGGCTGAGCTTTCTTGTCTCGCAAGTAAACGAGTTCCCTTAGATGTTCTTCAGATGGAGACTTGTGCAACAATGCCTGAATTAGCTTAGTCCTTAGCCTTGGCTTCGCTCCCGAACCTGCAAAAAGGGACCCACCCTGGAGGTTTGGGTGGTGGTTCCCCCTCCGAAGCTTAAGTCAGATATCAAGAGTAGTGAGAGAAAGTAGAGATAGAGGGAGAAAGTGAGAGAGTATTTTATCAGAGTAACTTTGCACTGTTTGCATTGAATGAATGTTTCTCCTGATTTCAGGGGTATTTATAGTGATAGCAAGTTGACAGCTATCCTTAAAATCTGCCCTAGAATAGTGGCTTCTGATTGGCTGGGGAATCAGATCATGACACGTGGCAGGCCATGATTGGTGAAGGTTTATTAACCACTCTCCTGCAGCCACCTTGCAGTGCTGGGTTCTGATTGTTGGGCCAGAAAATCAACCTTTTAACCCAACTGAGTATAGCCCAGAGATTAAGTCTTCTTTCCTTATTAACTAGGGTGACACGTGGAAGGCTCTGATGAGCCCATGTGTCGTTAAGGGAGCCGTATATGTTAGGCTACAACAACAGCGAAAGCTAAGTAATTTATAGCCTTCTCGGTTTATTTGTGTTTAATTTATTTTCTGTTTTGCAATTTAAAAATAAACTTTAATTTTATTTTAATATAGTCTTGTGTGTTGCATTGCATTTATTTTATTTGCTAGTTGCTTGATAGTATGTGTTATTATGTGAGACAGTATATACTTTATGTTCTTTTTCAATTAAGTGTTGTTTATTATGTGAGTACTACGTATCTGCTTTATTATTTACAAAACTTTCTAATTTGAATTTATATTCGAAATTATATTTTAGATCTTTGAACTTAATAAATTTTATACTTATGTTAGAGTTATACTCTGACTTTCAAATTTTGTTATTGTCAATATTTTGACATACTCTTTTGAAAAACATATAATTTCAATTGTTTTATAATGGTTTGGAAAAAGAAAGGGGTTTTCAAATTGTCTTTCAAGATATTCTTAAATTTCTCTTACCGTCTTTGGCCATCTATATTTATAAATATTTTCCTTTTAATATTTTTTTTTTCATGCTAATCCTTGTTCAGCCTTTAATTACAGTAATAAGTTTTGTAGTCTTTGAAAATAAAAGTACTTTAATGAGTTGTTTTGTTGTTAGATTGAAATGTAGACGCAAACTATTTTGTTTTAAAGGTTAACATTCAACAACTTTTATATTACTTACTAATTTACTTTTCTTATTAGCATTCTTTTTTTTTTTTGTCAAACTCAAATGCGTGAAAGGATCTCGTTTACCATTTGTTGTTTCTTGTTTAAATATTTAGTGCTTTCTCATTTCATAGCAAAATTTTGGTTGTTTTCAGTACTTCTTATTTAATTCTTTGGTTTTGACTGATCTGTTTTATATTCTTTGACAACGAAATTTCTATACTCAGTCTAAATTTTAAACTTGTTTGAGTTGATATTAAGTCATAATGGGTGATTCCTTTTACTTGTATGTCAACTTGATAAGTCTAAATTTTAAACTTGTTTGAGTTGATATGGGTGATTCCTTTGACTTGTATGTCAATTTGATAAGTTGACACATTTTATCTATTTGATTTAATTTCCTTTTTGAGTTGACATTAAGTTTATATTGGGTGATTCCGTTAAACTTTAATATTGATTTGATAAGTTGGCTTTCAAATATTGTTTTGTTGATACTAGATTGCAATGGGTGGTTCCATGCACATTTGTGTCGAAATAGTAAATTTTATAATTGTTGTTAATAATTTATTACTTTATCGCCTATTTATTATTAGTGTTTCGTCGTTGTGAAATTTATTTTAAAGTTTTCAATTTCTTTTGCGAACTTTAATTTTCATATATATGTTTAGGAGGCGTACGCTCTTATAACATATGTCATGACTTGTGTTCGTAAGTGATATTTTAATAAAACAGCTAGCTACTCTTTATTAAAGTGTTCTTATCTCTTTAAGTGGAGTATAAGCCTGTGTGGTTACCTCTACTTAAATTGGTTTGGCTATCTATTTACGAACTTTTTCTTCTTCGTTTCTTTTCTAAAAATATTTATGTATGGTCGGATTTATTCTTTTATAATTTTACGTAAATATTTATTCCTGCTTCTTTTACAAAATTACCTATAGTTTATTGTGCAAAAGTTTATACCTTAAACTTTCTAATACTTGTCTTTGGTTCTTTCACATTTTATAAAATGATGGTTGTTACCGTGCTTCTTTACTATACAACTCTTTTGGTCTTCCAAAATAAAATATATATTATTTGAGTTATCAAATTTTATACCTGCAAAGTTGTTAACTAAAATCCATCGATTTCTGTTTTCTTAATGTTCTTTAGCTAGAGTATTTTCTTTTGTCTCTTGGTTGTTTTGAAGTTTCAAGGACAAAACTCTTTTAAGGGGGAGTGATTGCAACACCCAGTAATTTTCACCCTTTATTTTTGGTGTGTGTTTATATTAAAACGATATTTTTTCGTAAAAATGATTAATTTATTATTTAAATTATTTTGGAACGTGTTGTGAAAATGTGTATATATTTTTATATGTTGTGATATATTTATATATATTTATTTTAAGTTGTTAGTTATTTATTTTAAAAGTTATATTAGTTTTGTTATCTATTTAGGCGTTTAGGATGCAGTTTTGTCGCGTAGCGTTTTTGTAACGTTGTTGGACCGACTTGGGTGATGAAATGTTGCAGGGCATGCGGCGTGTCATGCTGGCCGAAAATCAGCAAATATGGTGTGGAGGATGAAGAGTTTTGGTGCTTATTAAGTTAGCCTTTGGATCTCTTGTAACCCCCCATTTAGTTCCCCATTAACCCACATTTATAATCACCCTTTAAACCATTGCTTAATGAGGTTATTAATCAGGTTTTTGCTGCATACTAACCCCCATTTTCGCCCAACCCTTAGAGAGGAAGAGAAAGAGTTCTTCTCTCTTCTCGGATTTTCGTCCATTTTTGTACACCTATTTTGTTTGCATCATATCTCCTTCGTTTCTTATCCGAATTGAATGTGTGAGTAGTCAAAATCTATCTACTCAGAAAGATCTTGCTCGTGGTATAATTTGTTTTTGAATAAAGGGAAAGACGCGACTGCAGTTTTTGTTTCAATCAGACGAGTCATCCGATTTTTGTTCCCTGTCAAACCTTCACGAAATTAACCATATCCGGAGATCTAACCGTTGGATCATTCTCAAATTTGGACAACACATCTATAATATCTTTATCTTCACTTTGACTATGAATACGATCTTTCAATAGCCGGAAATCATGGTCGGACCAGAACAGCACAAAATGAGATTTTTCAATGTTCAAGAAGAAAATGCCTAGTGACTTGTTGCTACAATTATCATTCGTTGTGCTTTGGGCTTAGAAGAGGAATTGGATTATATGCATATCTCTTAACTATCTCTTTAGACTCAGCTCTCCTCCCGACGTTCCAGGTAACTAGTAGTTATCAAAGAACGATAGAGATCAGAGTATTTTTCGGTATTAGATTATTACGTTAGGAATTGTTTAAAATACTTTTTGAATGAAATTATTGATGAAATTTGACGTGAATATACTTGATGCATGCTGTATGAATATTGTATACAGAAAAATAATTTTCGTTAGAGTTTTAGTATTTATTTGATTTATTTGGTATTTTGTGCGTTTTTGGCTTATTTGCTAAATAATTATTGAACGAATGTTAAAATTGCTGAAATTATTTTTCGTGAATCATGTTATATGTGTAGTATGTATTTCATGACTTGGAATAATTTTTACCTACTGTTTACAGGTTTATTTAATTGGTTTATCTGTTTTTTACATTTTCGTGTCTGTCAGTATATAAATCCTGAAAATTATTTCTGGAGGCCGAAAAATTAATTTCTTTGTATATTATGTATTAATGTGAGTTTATGCATGTTATGTGAATTTTTGGTAATTTTTGGGCGTTGATTTTATTTTTAATTATTATATTGGCTTTATTGAGTATTCTGTAAATTAACGTTTAAAAGTACTTTTAGAGTAATAAAATTAGAAATAAAATTTGTACCATGTCAGTGGAGCCATAAGGGTCGTATGACAACTTTTGTGTTATTTTACTGATCGTACTTATTAGTTTAATAATTATTATTGTGTTTTTGTTGTGAGTTTGAGGATATTCTTTTTAATTATTTAAGGGTTTGTTAATCAGAAATAATTTATGACCTTTTATGTTCTTGGAAGCTGGTGTTTAGTAGGTTACTGTGAGTATTATTGCGTATCATTATGTTTATGTTTGGTTTGTGTAAAAATGATTAGTTGTGTACGATTCATTTATTTAATAAGCCTTGGAGTTAATTGGTGATCTTATTTGATATGATGCATTTCTGATTGATAATGTTAGTGCTGTAAAAACTATTTCATTATCATTGTTGATGCTTAGTGATGTTCAAAGTATTGTGGTTGGAGATATTTGTTGTAAGTTTGTAAGTTACTACTTTGAGGATTTTTTAAGAATTACTTTTGATGAATTATGGGTATAAGGCTGGGTGGCATCCCTTTTGACGAATATTTTTGAGCTGAATGATACGTTGATGATATTTATGAATTATGATTTTATTTTTGAGATAAGAACATCCGGTGGGATAGATGTAGTCCTCGATGAAGAACATGTCAACCACCTAGTTTGCGAACTAGGGGTAAACCTGGGTTAATTGTTGTCGTCCGAGAGGTCAGGGAGTTCTGCGTGTTCTACCTTGCAACGGGAGTTTGGCCATTCTTAGACACAGTAAGTGGGGAACATAAGCCCATAGACTGACCTGGAGATTGCGATCTGACAAACCTTAGGAAGTGAATTGCGATTCACTGGCGTTCGGTTTCTGACTCAATCACTTGTTTTACCTGTACTTTTTATTTTTATAAAAGTAACCTTGAGATGATTTATTTATTTTTATCCAATTCACTTGTTATTTATTATTCATTTGCGTTACTTGTGATTTATATGGAAGTGGATGCATATTGTAGTTGACTTGACTTTATTCTTTCCTTTCTTATTAATCTATGTCTGAATTGTACTTTGATTTCTTTTGTTCTGGGAGAACTGCTAGTTACTCCCCACTGATTGTGGATGTTTGTTGTATATTTTGCAGGTTTTGTTGATGGGAATCTTCTTTGGTTTTGGGCTCGGGTTGAGATGCGAGAATGAAATGATAGTTGTTTTAGGCCTAGACTGCTAGTTAGACTTTTCTCATTTGGAATACTCTGAATTAGTTATTTATTGATATTATTTATTTAAGTTGGTCTCTTAACATAGTTATTTAAATACCTCTGTATTAGAAGTGGCATTCCCAAAAGACGATGTTTCCACCATCGTCTTATAATACTATTATTATTTCTTTCTTTTTCCGCTTTGAAATTCTGGGTTGTTACAACAACCCCACCCAACAAAACCCTATCCTTCCACCCCGGAAAAACAGCCATCAGATCACCCAAAAGCCACTATATCCACCAAAAATACCTCCCTCCCTCCAAGAACCACTAGATCTACAATAGAGATAAGGAGAGAAAGAAATTACCTTGGAGGTTGAGAAGAAGTCGCCGACAAAGGAAAGGGTAAGGGGGCGGGGGCAGGGAAGGGGAAGAGTGGAGATGATAGATGACCGGAAGGCCGGTGGAAAAGGAGGTGGAATTTCGTAGTACAAGGGTGGTGGTGGTTTTAGGGGAGAAGTTGTGGTAGCGGGAATACTAGGGTTGTCCTTTGATACTTCCTCTTTTTTTTTTTTAGTTGCAACAAATGACATTTTGGTGTGTATTAAAATAATCAAATGTTTCAACTAAAAAAACAAATTTAGTATATCTAAACAAGTCACTTAGAAAATCAAAGGATAACCCTTTCCATTCTTCTTGTGACCTTTCTCAAACGTTATCTTTTCTCTTAACAAACCAAACGCTCCCTAATAGCAAATCGTACTAACACGATTTGATATGGTTTAAGCACTATTATTAATTCGGATTTGTCTCTAAAAAACTTCAAACCGTATATTGCAATTTGGTTTGTTTTAGTGTCAAACCACATCTAAACGACTCCCAAACACCCCAAAGTCTTAAACAACCCATAACCACCCAAGCTCTTACCAATTGAACTCGTACTTAGTCGTCCTCAAGTTTTCCTTATTGGAACCTACATAAACTCCTGGATTTTGTGTAGCACTTATGTTAAAAGTATTTCTATTTCCTACTAGGTGCAAGCCGTGCAGCATTTTAGTAATTGTTATCACGCCATGAAAAATTGATCTCCAAAACTTTAAGAAACTATGCAGTATCCGATCTATCTCGAGAAAAGTAGACATACAAACGGCTTCATGCACACCAGTTCAAATTTATATAGAATTTTTTCCATCAATAATGTTAAACTACAAATTAATTCCTAGTTAACGTCATACTCAAAATTAATTCCGTAGTGCATCTGGTCCACATCAGCATAGACGTGTAGAAATTTTTTTTTTATTTTCATCCTACAAAACCACTATTTCAAGTAGCGGTTTTCAATTTCTGGAAACCGCTACTGAACATAGCGGTTTATCAAGTAAAACCGCTACTTGACGTAGCGGCTTTGGGAGAAAGCAAAAGAATAAACACAATTCAGACTTCAAAGTTCCAGAGCGTAAAACCGCTAATGTGAATAGCGGTTTGTCCTAATTTTTTTTAAAAAAATATATATTTCTATCCGGCAATTTGATCCCAAAAAAAAAATTCCCAAATTCGGATCAAATATAATCGGATACAAATTCAAATCAAGTAATTATTATACAACTTTCAAAATCTCAAAACTCAAAATTGATAACTTGCATTGATAATTTGATACTCCATTAGACAGATCCTTATTACATGTTTATGAATAAGATTCCCAAAACTCCTAAAGGAAAAAGTAAAAAACGGATACAGTGAAGGAGAGAAGCAAATCAAATCAATTACAGCAAAGAATTTACAAAGTTGGGGATTAAATACAGTAATTAGGGAAACAATTTTGAAACCACGATATGAAATTCAATTCATAATAATAATTACATCACCCGAATCTATAATATATCTTTCAATTAAACAACAATATGCACAAATTCATGCCATAACTATACAAAGAATCAAGATTCTATGGAGAATTGGTAGGTGAAAGGGGAAAAAAAACGAAGGGAAAAAAATAGGGTGAGAGAGAAGAATGAATAACAAAGAATCATGGTTAACAAATTTGTTCTACATTTGCTTGAAGATTAGAAAAAACCTACAACTACTTACTGTAATTATTTGCACAAGAACAACAATTCAACAAATTTCTACCTTTTCTTCTCAAATCCAAATAATCAGCCATAAATTCTTGCTTGCTATAAGGGAGCACGATAAAGAAATTGATTGTGAATGCATGCCCATTTTGAAGCAAAAATCATCAAGGAAATATCACAAGGAGGAAGATGAGATAAGTAGATTTGTTTTTCTGGAGGAGATGATATCCATAGATGAGGGGGTGGGGGTTTGTGAGAGAGAAATATGTTGTCTTTCTTTGGAAGATGAGATACTCGCTTGCGTGAGATGATTTTCTTTGATATGAACCGCTACACAGGGTAGCGGTCAACATTAAAAAAAAACGCTACTCCAGGTAGCGGTTCATTTAGTCGTACACCGCTATTCTGACTAGCGGTTTAGTTTAAGCAAAATAATAAAATAAAATTCCTTTGACCAGTCCTACGTGGACAGTATGGAGGGAATTATTTCATACTTTGACGCAAACCCGGAAATAAAACTTACTCTAGCAATAGGGAAAAAATTCAATTTATATACCAAGAAATTGAGCAATATAGTTGGACGGGAGCTTAATGCGTTTGAG
The DNA here is from genome assembly GCA_947646795.1 of Beta lomatogona. Lineage (NCBI taxonomy): Eukaryota > Viridiplantae > Streptophyta > Magnoliopsida > Caryophyllales > Amaranthaceae > Beta > Beta lomatogona. Next base: position 1,416,612 of record CANSNZ010000554.1, read on the forward strand.
CTCTAAAGCCAACAATACATAATGTAAGTAGGATATGCATTGAATATTAATCATATTATCACGTTCACATTTAAATCGCTGCTCCAAATGCTTAATAAGCCTATCCACCTAATAGTAGATTTACAATAAAACAACCAACAACCTATAAATTAGCCAAAAATGGCAGAGCATAAGGGAAAGGGACTATTACCTTGGAATTACTTTGTGCCAATCAAATTTTGGTTTTAAAAAGATTAAGAAAAGCTAAAGTACATCATGATTCATTCATGAATAAAGTTGAACCAAAGGAAACTCTTCCATATAAGCAACATCAGAGTCACAAGACGAGTTGCATGTGTAGATAGCAATAGTAGCCCAATCTAGGGAATCAACCTCATTCTCAACACCAAAATAATAAAGAAGCTGTGGCATTATCTGTGGTGACAAAGGAATAAGATGTCATGGATGACTACAAAGGAAGTTCATAGTAGTAAAATTTAGCAATTATGAAGGGCATAAAGATCAAAATAATTTATCATAAATTTAAAGCAACTCATGATCAGTGATTAGCGGCTATAAAAATATACAAAAACCATTGCAAGCGCTAACCTGAAATTCAAATCGCAGGGAGCCATTACAGTAGGTACACTGAGGAATGTTTGCTGTTGATGGACTTCTGTGTGACTCTGGCCATAAGGGTTTACCATCACTTACCCAACACCTTTACAACATTACAAATAAAAATTAATTAGCAAGCCGAAAAACAGGAAGTCCTCTGAAAAGTTTGATCACTATATCATAGTCCACTGTATCTCAAGTCTCAACTGTTTTGTCTTTCTTTTTTAAGCCTTTCAACACAATCACCGGTACATGATGCGATGATGCTGCTATTCTCATTGGTGCGTATAAATGGAAGAAATCACAAAGAGAACACCACACATAACTATTTATCTTTTATTTTGACCGCCCGGTGACACAGATGGCATCCGACACCCCACAAGCGTTGTTGGCCATACTTGTGAGAATTCTTGTATACCCAAGTGAACAAATATTGAACCTAATCATGGGCTGTTTGGCGGCCCAAACGGGCTTGATATGGGCTTAAATTTTGGGGTCCACCATATTTTAGGCCAATGAAGATAATGTAATAGATTGGCCTAGGGGGGAAGGGGTAATTTTGGTAATGCAACTTAGTTTGTTAGAGAGTAAGGAGAAGGAAAGCATGTTGAATATTTGTTCAAAAGTGGTCATTTAGTTTAATTGGAAGAGTGTCATTCCTCTCGAAAGAGTGGTTAGGTTATAATCGGTGAGTTAATAATCTATTCAATCATATCATCTTTTATTCTTCCTTAATCATCTTTCTCACTTCCATAATCTCTATTTTTTGCCATTAATCTAGTGTTTATGGTATGTCATGTATGGTGGTTCATTACAGATAACGGTGAGGCCCATAATAGTAGATGGTGCAGGGCCATTTTCGGTGGTGCACCAGAAAGATCTAAAAATGCCTTTTATATTCTTGTGTGGAACATCCTAGGCGTAAGGTGCTTCTAGAATGTATCTAGGATATTCCTTGGATGTACGTATGTTTAGTATAGTGTCTAGAATGTACTAGGGTGTACATTGTGTGGAACTCTCATTTAAGGGGTTAGTAACATTCTAGATTTACGGGAAGGCGGTAATGGAAGCATATAAATAGGCATCCCCATTCTTTTGTACATAACAACCGGCATCATATCATGCTCTCTCTAAGTACTCATGAGTACTTCCCTGAAACTATCCCTCCCTTGCTAACCACCTTGCTCACTTAGCCATTTTCATAGCCACTTAGCTTAGCAAAGTTCATTGGATGCCTTACTAGTCTTCCGATGGAGTGTGAAGCTACTCGGCAGCATACAACTAGGGGAAATAGTCCGCACATGACACCGGGCTATGTTGTGCGTCATTACATTTTATTTAGGAGACAAAAAGCGCAAGACAAATACCTTAGGCCTCCCATCTCTATTATATAAGCCAAGAGGGGAGCTATGGTGTCCCCCTACGAAAAGTCTTTTTTGTCCTTATCTAAATATATAATTGCATATTTAGATTTTCTACAATTATATCCTTTCCTAATTTAAAGATGGGGAATAAACTAAATAAGCATCAACAAAGTAACTTGACATAATGAGAAAAATGGTTACTCAATAAAAAAAATTTACATCTAATGTTCATCCCAATTTCTAAACACTTGATAAATTACATTAGTTTGTAATATAATGATTATAAATTAAACTTTTAAAATTAAATTTAGATGAAATTTAAGAACAGACCCAAGCAAACGACGCACGCATCGCGTGCATAGAAAGCTAGTACTTCAATAATAGAGGGTAGTTAAGGTGATCACGGTAAATATTGGATAAAGGGAAATCACCAAGAGTATTGGTTGGAAGGCCTAAAGTAATGGTGTGTTGTTGACTTCTTGTAATACTACGTTCATTTATTGTAAATGGCACCATACTTGAAAATGCTTTTTAGTAAAATATTCTTACTTTGTGTCTCAACATTTGAAACCACAACTACGAGGTCTGAATTATAAGCAATAAAACGTTTGCGTCCTCATATTCAAGATAGTTAATCACCTCAATACTTGGGCAGGATCCTCGCTTATGTGCTTTGCAAAAGAGGCCAAACTCTTCTTCTCATTGTCACCCCCGCAAATCAAATTGTGGAACATCTAATAAACAAGAAATTTTCCAAAAACATCAAATCGAAAAAAAGAAGGGTTTGTCAATTAACTAAACTTCTTTGCCATGATTATACTTACATCTAAGTCTTCTAATATTGACTTCATATTTCCATCCATTCCCTGAATGGACATTAGTGAACTACCAGTATCATTACACTCGGAGACATCTTGCTGCGAATTTGCGCCTTCCAAATACAATCTCGTATTCAGGCCACAAAGAATTGCTAGCTTCAAGAAACAAATGATGATATAGAAAATTTAGACCAAAAGTCACAACTTTGATTTGATAAGAGACAAACAACAAGCACAAAAAAAAAAAAAAGAGATCCACCAACCTATGTTGCCATCGTATCAACTAGTTGTCACATACAACCGATGATGCATGCTAAAACATCCATAAAGAGTAGAAAACTCAACCCAAAGGCAAAGGTCAATGCTTGGGTCGTTGGCAATACAAAAATGAGTAAGCCACAACCCTCTCATTCCAAGACATGATTAGGGGTGTTAACGTATCAAGCCTAGATTGGCCTGGGAGAATATAAGGGCTAGGTTCGCTCAAGCTCGGTGCTTGTTGGACTCAAACTTTCAACACGACTCGAGCCCAATGCGAGATCGGGTGAATGCATGCTCAATAAAAAAAAAATTCCATGAATCTTTCGAGTGGTACTTATCATTATGAATTCTCAAGATGGAGAAGGTAAGGTATCTAAGTAGTATGGAATACTAAATGGCGCTAAAAAATTAGTGAAAGGCAATTTTTGTTCAAAATAGCTTAGATCTAATAGGTCTTCTTGACACTACGATTACGTCTCATAAGCAAGTACAACAATAATGCCAAAGACTGAATCCGAGAAGATTGGGGTCATCTTAACCCAAGATTTTAGTTCCCATAATCGTCCACATCTATTCACTTTTTCCATCCATTCCTATCTACTGCCATCTTGACCTGTAAATCCACATTCTTCATAAACTTCTTCACTCTTGCTATTCAAGTTATCTTCGATCTTCCACGTCCTCGTTCAAAATCTTAGTATTCCACTTTTCGTCGGATAGTCTATTCCCATGAAGTTCCAATAATCTACTTTCCTTACTAGCACACATGCCCAAACCAACGAAGACAATTCTCGTTCATCTTATGCTTAAAATCTGCAACTCCTAGACCATTTTCTTATGTCCTTGTTCCAAATTATGTCTTTCAAGGTGCATCCGCTCATCCACCTTAGCATCCGCATTTGGCCACCCCCATCTTCCTACTATGATCCTTCCTAAAAGTCCAACATTCTAACCCATATAGTAATGCTCATCTAATGGTTGTTCGACGTAACTCCCCTTTAGCTTTTAGGGGCATACCCTAATTTGTTAATAACTCAAGTAAAATTCCAAACGTAGATAAAGATCTGTAATTCCTCCTAAAAATGCTCCGATAATTGTGCTAATTATCCCAAAGGTAGAATTTGGGTTAGGTGGAGCCCTAATGTGTTGAATGCTGCTGTTATAGAGAGTCGGGAGCATTTTATTCATTGCCATGTCACATATGTTAAAATTACTAATGACTTTAAGTTGACTATTGTGTAAAGGTAACATGCTATGGAGTATGGAGACTAAAAAGTCTTTGCGACGGAGATCAATGGCATATAATTGGGGATCTTAGTGCTATCATGTTCACCGATGAGAAGAATAATGGAAACCATGTTCACCCTTGACGAAACTACAATTGGTCAGTAATCAATATTTGGCTGAACTTCAGGAATTTATCACTCATGGTCTAGCAAGAGTCTTGAAACTAGAATCCATTTGTATATCGACTGTGGCTTTTAATATAAACAAATTGATAACAGAAATCTATGAGTGTCACATAATTCGCTATACGATTCGCTTTTTCAGTTCGCGGTTTGCCCAAAATGGGCCCAAAATAGCCAAAACCGACTAGTTCGCTTTTTCTCGGATCGCAATTAGCGGGAGATTAGGGAATTATGTTACACTGATTAATCTATCATGTCTCTCTTGTTTGTATTTATATAATCCTTATAAATTCTGATCATTCTCTTTGAAGTTGATATACGATACCGCTAAATCCGGCAAGGCATTTAAGCTCTTCAACTATATGGCTAATCACTCACATTTTAGTCTGGCAATTGCATAAATCTGGTCTAATAACATGATTGGTAATGATATGCAGAGGGTATGTGCTATGCCTAACAGTCACAGGTCAAGGCTCAGATTTAAAAGCTTCATAGAAAAGAGATTTCCGGCATTCAACAAAAGATCAGCCAGGCTAGAAGTAATCTGCAATGTATATAGCACAGTTGGCGTCTCCCTTGTGATGATCTTAATTTACAACAAAGTGAGCAGCACGAATAAAGGATCTTCCTATATGGCTTCATCTAAAGGAGGGGGGCTTTTGAAACAAAGATATAGAGTAAAGTGGCTTAAGGTGGTAAAAGCTAAAGCAATTTCCTGCTTTCTGCTTTGAAAGCCAGATATACCAGCAATAAAATCTCTCTACTGTATAATGATTAGAGGTGTCCACAACAGACCCGATTTTCAACTAGAATTCAAAATTGTAACCGACCGTAAAATAACCGAAAATTTGGCTCAAGATGGTTCAACTGGACCCGAACCATTTGTGACCCGAACCAAAACATGAGTGGGTGACAGAACAATTTTTAATGGGATAAAACATTAACTTAACCTAAATTGTGATCCGACTTAAACGACTCATATCCGAAACTTACACGACTATACATGTAATCAAAACCGAACAAAACCGATAAACAACCGCATTTGGCTACCCCCATCTTCCTACTATGACCCGGAGCGAAACAGATTTGGACATCAAACGACCCAAATTTTTTAACCAGAATGAAAAATTTCCCGACCCGAAATTTAACCGACCTTATCTAAATCAGTAACTTATTTGCAATCTACCCAAAAAAATAACCCGTAATTGATTTGAAAGTTAAAATTGACCCGAAAATAATAGTCAAACTCGAATAAAAATCGAAAACATGTGCAATAAGGGTTAAAAATTTACTAACCAAATGTGTAAAAAGTGAGGAGGAAGAAATGGGAAGACAAGGGGTTGAAAATGGTGTTTAATGACCTCACGTGATGGTCAACGCCGGATAATTTAAGTCAATGTCCGGAATCCGGCAAGAGGTGGTTTCTCAAAAAAAAAAGTTCAAAAACGGTGGTTTCGTGTCCAAAAATTTATGAAAGGTGGTTTCTAACAAAAAAAATGGTTATAAAGGTGGTTTCTACCAATTTTTCTCAAAAAGAACTAATAATAAATAAAAATTTCCAACTCGACCAACCTCTTTCTGTCTTTGCTGAGGCAGATTTACCATCATGCAAACTAGAATTAGGCAACTGATTGCAATCATCCTTATGATGTGAACGCTAGTGGAAGATCTGCACAAAAGACACACGCTAAGCATCCCTAACCTAACTTGTATTCCATGAAGACAAAACTAGAGATTTATGGAGAAATTTTGACCTGATGTTTCTTGGAGCAGTAGCACACCCTTCGGCAACCACTACATAATTTATTTCCTTTCCATGTGCCACACCATGAACAAAGAGGAGCTACAACATGAAAATGTCAAAGACAACAAACAAAAAAAAAAAAAAAAAAAAAACACCACAGAGCACCCAAAGAAAATTTTTGTTCCATACACAATCAAATAGTGAAATGTGTTTGGTAAGGAACAAATATAACCAATGAAAAATTAAAGCCTAAAGCTAAGCTAAAAGTAAACATCACCTCTTCATCATCAAGCATCAGAAAAGAGGGCCTCCAAGTAAGGCAATGCTCTCTTAGTAAGAATGCCGACTTAACAAATGTCATCTTCTTCATTTGTACAAATACTCGTGTTATGGACCACTTGTGCTAACGTTGGTCCCAAACCATAAGTTTTAAATTGTACATGTAGGTTTTACACTTAATATGAACAGTGATCAAACTACCAAATTTTCAACGAAATTATGATTTGCATGCATAACAAAAATAAAAGATGTAGCACACCAATGATGGTAGAACCATGCATTGGAATTATAATTTCAATTTTAATTAAAAATAAGATTACCAGCACAATGGGAAGGATACTTTGAAAATTATTTTTTATAAAGATTGTGACATCTTTTTCAATATGCTAATTACAACGTACCTTCAAGTTGTGAGTGACTAGTACTCCCATTGTTATGATGATTCTTCAATTTGTAGAAAGGATTTAAGAGAGACAGGTTAACGAAAGACCTTCACACTTCAAAAAAGTAAAACACGAAATGTCAAAATGTTGTTTAATGAGTTTCAAAAAGCATGTAACAAAATGAACACAGCAAAGTACCTTCGAGACTTCGCCTCATTAGCCTTTTTCTGCTGTTCATGCTGATCTTTACGGAGACAAGTCATTGATGGACACATAAAAACAAAAACATTCGATGTTGAGCAGATTCAATATTGATTGGTGCATAAACCTGCAGATCAACAAGTAGGCGAACTAGAATATAAATATAAGAGAGCCTTTAAAACTGAAATAATTGAACTGACATTGACATTAATATCAGCATCCACTTGAAATTCTCTATGACACCCCAAATAAAACAAAAGAGGTTTTTGTAGTGTATACATGTAGCAAAGCAATCAGAAAGAAACAGGAAAGTGAAACAGTATACCTGAAGAACAAATTGTAGAGGCTCTTCACAAAAGTCACAAAGATATGACTTTCCTGTTGGCAAATGAACCGGGTCTAACCATGCCTATGAAAAAAACATTTTATCACGATAATCTAAGTTATTGAAGATCATAAATATCTTACAACAAATTCAGACGAAAAGAGTACTTAAGCTGAGATCAAGAGATGGTTTACCGGTGTTCCACCAGCCTTCTTGCGGGAAACGAATGGCGAAGAAGCGATGACCTTTTCTCTGGCTTTTCAACAAAACCAAGCCACATTGTTCCTTTATTTCCGTATCGTCAACACCAACATCATGGTCAGTATCATCACCACTGCCATCATCATCCTCCCCATCATAATCATCAGAGGTAGTATCACTGTGGGACTCATCAAGTTCTTGTCTGATAACATGCTTGTGATTATGGTATGGCATATTTGCATTTGACAAAGCACTTTTGCCACTCATTTGCAACTACACAGGAAACCCAATAAACATGGACAAAAGTGTAAGCTATCCATTCTAACCAAGTCATGGGTTTGGGTTTAGAACTACAAATTGAATTCAAAATTTGGAATTCAATCCTCAACATTTGACCTAATCTTGACATTCAATTACATGCTTAGAAACAAACAAATTTACTTCCTTTTCATGTTAGGGCAAGTAAATTATGATCTTTTATTGATTACCGTGGACGGGCCTTCCGCTCTCGAGGGAAAAAGGGCGACATGGGCCCACGGATGGCAGGTCATTCATTCTTGATTTCCCGCCACAACACTTGAAAATTTGATCCGATGAATTAAACTAGAACAAGTGAACAATCGCATGAAAAATGTGCATCTACAAATTGTAACATAAATAATTAACACATTGTTCAAATGATTAAGAAAATCTAACTATTAACGTAAAATTAAAAGTTCTCAACAAATTTCAATTTTCAATTATCAACTCCACGTTTTAGACCCTTCCCGGGCCCGTCCCCGAGCGGACGAGAGATGACAACACTTGAAAAATTGATCTTATGAAATAATCAAGAACAAGTGAACAATGGCATGAAATATGCCCATCTACAAATTGTAACAAAAATTTTGTTACTATCATTCAGTTCCATGAAACAAACATGAATTAAGAAGTTATACCGTAAATTCGAATCATAAAAACATGAAATAACGGAAGCATATGAGATAAAGAAAATAAGTTGAATTCATGAAACAAATAATAACAACCGCATAAAAACAATGGTATGAATAATCACATGAAGTAGATCTACAAATCGCAATTTGACACCAAAATTCGCAACAATAACAAAAATCGTCGGAACAAGTAAATTAATCTAAGGAACAAAAGAAGAACTTGGAACGAGCTTCGCAATTCGAGCTCTCGGACTTTGCGTATAGCAACCCAACCGCAGCCCACGAGGAAGAGGAGAGAGAAAATACAAATTTCACATTTGAATTGGCATGTGTGGAGAAACGAAAAATGTATGGAGTTTTTTGACCGACAAATCCCAAGAACGAAATTGAGAGACCATAAGATAAAAGAATGTGACAATTAATATTAGATTGTAGAGTAGTTGGTTAATGCATTTTCATTTAGACCAGTTTCTCAAAGTGCTGGACAAAATCCGGACGTAAGTCATTCGGAAAAAAAAAAAATTTACAATTGTCTTAATGGAGTATGTTTCTTGGGATTTCATTCTTTTAAACATAAATTGTCAAATATGGGGTTGTTTTCCGTTAGCCTTGGACTTGTTTGAATTAAGTGAATCTGAATCACTTCACATTTCCTAATTAAATTGATAAACATGAATCAATTACATTATCAAACCAAACTAGTCAATTAAATCAACCCGATATTTACAATTTCCAAATTAGAAAATACAAACTAAATAAAACCAAAACATGCATCAACAAATCAACTAAATAAATCATGACCAACATTCCAACAACAAAATCAATTAAACTAATTCAAGTATTCAACCATAATCACAAATGCATCAAGTATCACAAACAAACAATGATAAATATTATCTCAAAAAAGAAATTAAAACTTAGGGTTTAGAAAAAAACCAACCTACTGACTCAAAGGTAAGGGATTGCTGATTGGCGTGGCGACGTGGTGGCGTCCCGTCACCAGGCCGCTCGCGGGCCCCGGGCGGGCGATACCTCCCGGCGGCTCGTTCGTCATTCCTCCCTTTCTCCCTTTCCTTCGTTCAGTGGTAATGCGGGTAGGGGCCGCTGGGTTCCTTTTCCTTCCTCGCGACCGGCCACTACCGTTCACCAAACGAACGGCAGGGAGAAAGCGAGACGCATTTAACGATAAGCCGCCGGACGGCAGTAGCGCCGCGCCCGCCGCCCGTCTGAGCCGCCCGTGACGCGGACGCCACCGGCCGCCACGGGCCGCACGCTCCGCACTCACAACCGAGTCGCTGAGTCGTCTTTTTCTAAACCCTAAGTTTTAATTTCATTTTTTGAGGTAATATTTATCATTGTTGGTCATGATACTTGTAAATTCGTGATTATGGTGAATGTCAATTAGTTTAATTGATTCGTCGGCAACTGTCGTGTCATGATTTATTTAGTTGATTTGCCGATTCATGTTTTGGTTTATTTAGTTTGTATTTTCTAATTTGGAAATTGTAAACATCCGATTTAAAATTGATTAGTTTGGTTTTCGAGCAATGTAACGATCCATGTTTATCAATTTAATTAGAAATGTGTCAGATCTATATGTTAGATGTTTATAAAGTCAGTCCTAGAAAGGTAGAATATGAATTTAAAGCCACAATTAGAAAATTCGATTAGTAAAATGAAAACACATGTTGAAGCCATAATATTTTAAACTTCTAATCGATACACTCAACACAAGCTAATAACATAGCTATTACATGCCAACATCCGATGATTCTCGGCGAATTTCAAAGTACTCGCTCATTTAATCGCAGACGGAGCTGGGTTTTCAAAGTGGGGGGACAAATTATGGACATCGGGCATCCGGACAAAAATTTTAGAAAAAAAACACTACTAACACAAATTATTTAATA